>CM031469.1:15114278-17514278 GCA_018397935.1 Propsilocerus akamusi | reverse complement strand
GATATTAAAAAATTCAGAGGATCTTATACTTGAGAACAAGAAAGTGCCAAAAAAATAAATAAATATAATTCCTTTACGAAGGTGAAGGATATGAAGGATTTTTTATGTTAAAATTTGTAAAATATATGAGTTCACTTTAAACAGAACGAATAAACAATTTTGAAGCAAATAAAAGCTGCGACGAAATATTGCATGTGTTTTTGCTGATTCCAATCAAGACTTTGATATGTGAAATAATATTTTCCATTTTGACGTTATTGATTTTTTGAATATTGATCCAATCGACACGCAGATAAATTTGGCTAAACTATAATTCATTATGTTTCATACGCACAATAAATTTAACACAAGCAACAGCGCATTAATTAAGAAAAAAAAATACATTCGATGACTTTCCATGTCATACTATAACTAAGCAGAAAACACCTTAAGCCTCGGATCTAAATGCAAAGATACATGGATTGTGTGAAGAAAGAACCGATAAATGTGAACATCCGTTGACTTTTCGCTGTTCTTTTTCATCCCCAATTGTCATTTTAGGCACCGTAATCTCATTCTTGCTTCCTCCGTAACAAACTTAATATTGTTTTTGTGGGTAAATTATGTTAAACGGCAGTAAGACAGAAACATTTACAGCCTGTCATAGCAGATACCAAAGATCCACAATAATTGATGAGGGTTTCAAATGTGGGGTGATATGGAAGAACATTAAAGGAAGAAAGTCATATTTCGGTCAAATTGTCGACCGACACATGACACAACAAAATTAATTCTAAATTATATATTCAGAAAGAATGTCAATAAAAGGTCAGAAGACTATAAAAATATGGTTTGACAACGTGATCAACAAATGACGTAAATGAATCTTTCAGATTGAGTCCAATTATTGGCTGTAGGAACAAAATCACACGCAATTACGAATCATTTGCTATAAGTCGGCCATCATCAATAGAAGAAGCTTAAGAGGCCAAGGAGAAAAAAAAATGCGAATGAAATATTATAACAAGAGCAATATTTTATTTCTTTTTATAGAAATGACACAAAAATTTGTGGCTTTTATTGCCTGCCTCTCATCACCATCATTCTCGGCAGCGAAAGATTTAATGTTACGTAGACAAAAATATGTTTTTCATTGTACAACAACCATCGAGATAAAATATTATATTTCTTAAGCGCAAAAACATTTTTCCTTTATTTCTCTCTCTTTCGATGCTTTTAGCAAGTACAACAAAAAATGATACCAAACAAAAGAAACAAAAGAAATCTTATATATTTCTTTCTCTCATTTTTTTCCTCTCAGAAAATGTCTTTTGTCGCTTCGATAAAATTATTTTAGTCATGTGTTATAGAAAAATAGAATTTTGTTGACCAATCTTCTCGAATTCGCAAAGAAATTTTATTTCATCTGGTCAATTAATAGGAAAAAATTTAAGAATTTTATTGAATTAAGAATTCACACAATAAAACTTTAATATCGATCAAAAAAAATTAAAGCGAACTCTTTAAGGGAAGTTTCTGCATCGTAGGGAAATAAGAATTTTTATAATCTTTGACAAACAAATTATTCAAATTTCCGCATTTTTCTTTTCTCTGCTGTCGTTGCACAAAGACAGTTTTTGCATTTCCTTTTTTTTTTCACTCACACATTTTTATTGTGCTATTAGATATTGCTAAGAATTTTCTGTTGTGGAATCGCAATATCGGTTTAAATCCACCAAGGATTTCAATTTTAAAGCTTATTTGTGAACAAAAAAAAAAAACTTTTTTAATCCTCTTACGAGGTTACGGATTAAAAGAATGAAAATAATTTCGGGTTATGTGAGAAAAAGCAAAAAATGCCAATAGAATTGATAAGCTATCAGAACGGTACAGGTATAAATAATTGATGGCTCATAACATTTTGGAATATGTCATGTGTGTCGAAATGGTTCTGTGGCATCAGGTGTTAATTAAAAATGAATATCCAAAAAAAGGATCATCATCATGCTGAAATGGTATTTCATAGAAGGAAAGACCTTTTAAAAAAGATTTCACAATTTCTTATAGAATTCACAAAGAAAAAATGGGGCAGGAAGATTTAAATGGAACCCGGCAAGATACAAACTAAAAAAGAAAAAAATTTCAATAAAAACGAAACATTTGCTTAATAATGTTAAACCCTCAGACAGACGACACAAAAAGGTTTTGATAATCTCATACCATGACTATACCTTTTATCAAAACAACTGTGCCGCTGTTCATTTTAATTCAGTTAGTCAACAGGCAAATCCCTTTACTATATTACGAAAAACTGTGTTTCGACTGAAAGTTGAATTTAAATTCGCCACTTCTTTTTTAAACCTGTCAATTGTTTTTTGAAACTTGTGAAGAAATTTCTGAAGCTTTATGCGAGTGATTTCAATATGTTGTTGACTCAGTGTCCGTGAAAAGTGAAGAGTATTTGTTTGAAGAAAACTTTTGTCATCAGAAAATCAAACTTTTTCTTAATATCACACATAAATACAAAATATTTGATCGTGAGAGCGTTTAGCATTATCTGCACGAATAACACGAAGTGAAAGGCAGAAATGAAAAAGTTTTCCACCAAACAATGACAAAAGAAAGTTGATTTTTGTCATATTGTGTCAGATGCTTCTATCGTTTACTGTATCTGCTTGTATCTGGTTTTGATATGCTTTGAAATATTTGCAAGACGTCAACATAAATTTTTGAGGTATCTTCTTTAAACATCTCACGAGAAAATAACGAGGTAGCTAGTTTGCCACTAGAATTTTTACATGCAAACAATTTCTATCTAATCCTCAGCACTCAGTAGTTGCTAATAAATCATATCACATTTCAATTCTTCATGACTCACCAAATTGCGCATTGAGAATGGAAAATTTTAGCATGAGAATTTTATTCGTCTGATGTCTGCTTAAATGTTCAACTTGAGTGTAGAAAATGAATTATTCATATATGAGGTCGAAAGAATCAACGACAAAATTTCGTTTTTCATGTGTGAAACGTAAATTTCCATTTTTCGCTGCTGAATTGGAGGCACTGGAGTGGATTTCGTATAAAAGGAAAACTGGTGAAAATGCCATGATTGAATCAACTCAAAACTCTCGATGAATAATTTCGTTATACGAACAATTAACTCAGTGATGGTACTTTTGCCATAGAAAAATAATTCAAATGCACAAAACAAAATTTTTCACGGAAAAATTTGCCAATATGTCACGTTAAACATTTCCATTTACGAATTTGACTTTACAATTTCAAGAGAATGATTTTCCTCTCATTTCCAGATTTCCACCAGCGAGAGTCAAAATATTTCATGGAAAGTCTCAACCGTATTCAATATTTTTTTTTTCCTTTTCAATACTAAAAAGAATATTTTAGTGTTTCGTCGGCTTTTAAAAATATTTTTAATATTCCCTTATTCTTCCATAAGATCATAATATGAAAACATTAAAAATAATTCATTTATGTGCGTAAATCATGAGTATGTGAACAGTATAATCCTTAAAATGAAATTTATGATCCATTAGGCTTTCACCATCGTGTGTTTCAGAATATTGTTATGCGAGACAATCCGCAGAGCCGAAAAAATATTTTCATTTATTTGGAATGGAAATCTACCAGAAATGCGTATTAAAATGTATCCCATAAAATGATAATTTTCATATTTAAATGATATCAAATTAATTTTTTTTTATTTTCAAATGCTGGTGGCTTCAAAATAATGCTCTAAGGAAATCACAATAATGTTCCTGAAATAAAAATTTCATTGCTGAATCATTTTCTGTTTTACCATCAATGAGATGAAAATAACAAAAAAAAAATTGAATTACCGCTGAGGACTCTGAAGGAATTTAATCTTAAACAGCCAAAATCGTTCTAATGAAACCGCGCCTTAGCGAATAAGTTATTCGGAAAAATAATTTAAGAATCTGTTCCACATTAAAATTCCATTAAAGATTTGGGCACAAATTTTAAGTGTCTTTAAAACCAATTTATAGACAATTTTGTCGAAAAAAAAAAGCTTTTAAAGTTTTAAAAAATTAAGTCAAAATTCTTTGATTCGTGCTTTAAGAACAAAAATTTGCGATTCATCAAGCATTGAAAGGCAGAAATAAATAAACATAAATATTGCTTTTATTTATTATGATGCATTAAATAAACATGCTCAGAAAATGAATTCTTTAAAAGCATTAAATATTTGTTATGAATATTTTATCGGTAATGTTTCACTGATGATAATATTCTCGAAGATGTTTCGTCATAAATTTCATGAGCCATTATGATGAGACATCATTATCTCCTATATAATATTATTGTCACATTTCATCAGCAACGCATCCACAACATTATTTGCTGATATAAAACCAACGATAACAAAGGAACCCCATTTGCTTTAATTTTTTATGCGAATATCTTTAAGGCTTATTTCATGCTGGAATAAATTTATTTTGTTGAATTTCCTTACTGACTTATAAAAGAGATTTGCTAAAGTAGCCATTTTTTAATCATCACAGAAATTATTTTTCTCCCATAAAATATTTTGTTAATTTTGCTTGTTTTCTTCCTTAACCCCAAAAGATCTTTGACCAAAATGCGCTTCGATATTTTGTTATTACGAAAGCTAATTTTTAATGTGGACAAATGAAGCAAAGCCTGGAAAATATTCGAAAATTTTTGGAATAAAAAAAGTGGCCAATCCAATCGCAAACCTGATTAACACCAAGTCCTCCAGAAGGGAATAAAATATATTTTCACATCCAAAAAGTTTTGGAATTTATTTTCTTATTCATTTCAAAGTTTGTTTTTAGGTCAAACAATCAAACTGTAAAGCATCAATTCGCTAGAAGCATTTCTCTCCAATGAATTAGTATTATTAGCTGTGATCAATATCACAAACGTCACGTCATTATAAATTATGTAAGTAAAAGCCCATGGCCGTACTTTGTTCGCAAAATGTTCCATAAAAACTTTTTACCACTATGTAGGATCAAATCATTAATTCAAAATGATTCCCTCTATAGCAGATTTTAAGGTATCGAGGCCGGTTCTTATTTCTATGGATCAAATATTTTATTCACAATATTATTTTCATTTATATCCTGTTCCTGCCATTCATTAAACATCGAAAATCACTTTCATCAAATTTTATCCCGAACGAAGAGGTGAAAATAAAAATTTAATTTCATTATAAAAATTCAAAAACGATACGATAAGTCAGGACCGGAAGAGATCGGGGAGAAAATTACATTATTATCCCCGCTTTGTATGAAACCAAAAATGTGAGAGACTTTTTGAAATATTAGCCTTAACGGTTGTTATAGAATTTGATTCAAAATTTATAATCGGACCATTTAACATTTTATTGTTTCCATTGATGAATTATCATCTTACTGAAATATTGGTTTCAAAATAATTTGCGTGACACCGAAAGTCATTTCCGAAGTCCTTAAATAAGTAGGACGTTATTCCCACATCCTTATTCCAATATAAAGAATAAAATTAATTTTCTCCCTTTTTCATGTTGAAATATTGAAATGCTGTTTATTAAATATTTGTTCTTAGATATAGTTCGAAGAAAGTATTTTTTCATGATAATCTTTAAAATTATAGAAGAAGATGTAACGAAAAGCCAAGTTTATGAACCATAAAAAGGATCCATCAATATATCTGCCACTATCAAAATCTTGTTTGAGGGGATTAGCGACAAAAACTTTCAGCTTTTTGTTATTCATATTCTGTTCCTTTTCTATACAGAAGAAGCGATTTTCTCATGCTTTAGTTTACTCGACGGTCGACTTGCACATTACTGGCTATTACAGAAATCTGGGAAATTTGTCAAACAGCGAATGAGCAGAAAAAGGAAAATGTAAAAATTTAAAAAGTTTTCCATGAAAAATATTAATTTTTGGTAAAGCCCGTCAGAAATAATGTAAGAAAGTTGAGAAAGAAGAACTGAACTTTTATGAATCGCTTTTCAATGAAAATCGTTTATCATTCTAAATTTTTCTGTTCCAATTTTTTTTTTTATGGAAATATCCAAATTCTACTTTGAATTAAGGTGAAATTTGCTCGCTATAAATAGGAAACCGGCGTCAACTTTAATCACAATTTTTATTTCCCCCCCCCCCTCTTTAAAATCAACTTCTAAGAACTTTAAAAATGTAGAGCTCTTTTTATACACATTGAAATTCAAAATTATATTTGCTTATGGACAATAAATTTCCGTAATTTTGTTCCATCTCGCCTACAGAAATTACATCTAATTAAGTTGATTTGTAATGACCTTCATTCTCCTTACTCTCATGAATAATTATGCACGT
The DNA here is from genome assembly GCA_018397935.1 of Propsilocerus akamusi. Taxonomy (NCBI): domain Eukaryota; kingdom Metazoa; phylum Arthropoda; class Insecta; order Diptera; family Chironomidae; genus Propsilocerus; species Propsilocerus akamusi. The sequence goes on along the minus strand of CM031469.1, from coordinate 17,507,952 downwards.
TAAGCAAAAAGTTTCTTTGCTTCTAGCCTTCTGACTTGAGCCCTCATTTCCTCTACTCAGCTTCACTTTTTAACTTCAGTGTGTTTGTTAATAATTAATGCTTTGCGGCTGGAAGTTTAGAAGGCAAGTAATTTTCTTTACAATTTTTGTTTGCTCCTTACGTGCCGCTATCCTGTTTAATTATGTTTTTTTTGTCGTTGTTTTTTATTTTATTTTTTGCTGCCGAATGGAAGAACAATCCCTTAATGAACAGCAATTGAGTTAGAATGTGTTGTTGGATTGGATTTATACCAACAAATTGCTTCACAACCCGTCAAGGGATAAATCAATTGTGGGATTCATTTTCTTTGATTTCTGTCACGATTAATTAACTTGTAATTTCATTATAAGTTTCCCTCGCTTGTTGAGAAGCCTAAGAATGTTAAAATAAAACATTGCTTCTATAATGAAATCGTCCTTTCCTTTTCTTAAAAGAATATGAAATAAATCCTTAATTTTTATTCTTTGTTTACGTCTCTTTGTTTTTTTCATTTTAATTTAATAAGCACAAGCATGAAATAATTTTATTTTTCTTCATGTAATTTGCGCTTCTTTATGCTCATTCTTAACTAAAATAAACTTTATTTCCTAGGATTCGAAATGGTTGCAACAAAAAGTACATTTTCAAACATGAATATTATGCAATTAAATATAAATAAATAAAAAGTTAATTCAATTTAAGCAGAAATTAATTGATCAATTTGTAGTAAAATTTTTCTGCACAATTTACCGATAATATTGTTTTGTTATCACAACATTCAAATCATGCTTAAAATCGGTTTAATTGAAATTGAAAACCGATAAATTGTAAGCGTTGACAAACTGCTTTTGTTCAAACCCAAAATGTCAACAATATGGAGGCAAACTTGTAAAAACAATTTTTGAATTTGTAAGCTATTGTTGCTTTCTGATATATTCAGTGAAAATTAAAGTAATTTATTACAATGGCAACATAATTAAATGTTCAAATGAAGGCATACAGAGGATGAGATGAATGGCGGTAAACATAATGAAATAAATCAATATTAGCATTTGTTGTATTTTATGCGTATGGAAATTTGAAGGGAGGTGAACATCGTTAATTGGATGTGAATAATAAATTGTGGCATCATAATCACCACTTTATTAGCGTAACAACAACGTACAAATATGCGAGATGCTAAGAATCATAATTACTTGCCGCATTGCCAAAACATATTTAACCTCTACATGTGTTTGTGAGAAAGAAACATATTGCTCAGAATCAAACATAAAAAGAATATTAGCCAACATTTACAAGTCAACAGCAATTAATCTAACGAAAATGAAACAAAGAATAAAGAAACTTGGAAGAAGCAGAAATTTTAGGTAAAAGGGCAATTGAATAAATGAGTTCATCATGCACTCTTCTGATTCCTTTTGAATGTGAACCGATTATTCACAAATTTCCACAATTCATTATTTTTTATGAGAAAAGTTGAAATCACACAAATAATTTTAACTTCCAAAACTCCAACAAAAATTTCATTAGAAATTTTAAAAGGTCACAAAATATTATATTTGTGACACTCCACATTTGGAAATGAAAAATAAATATTTACAAGTCACAACAGCAATTAATCTCAAATTTCTAAAACGCTGTTATCACAAAAGCAAACAAAAATAAAGGAAATGTGCAGACATCAGTCGAATATTGTAATATGAGAATACATTTAGCTAAGAAGAGAATTCGGTAAACTAAATTGAAAGGCAGAGCGTGAAGTAGTCTGATACTTTAATGTATTTCAATACAGAATGAAGCACAGTCGGTTGCTACCAACAACAGCTTGTAATTATGCGCAGCAAGCGAAATAGATAAAGAAACTTTGAAATGATTTTTTGGGGCGAAGGATGGTGGATGATAGCTGAGATGAATTTCCTGAACATATGATTTTGATGGACGCTGTTATCAGTTTTGAAAGCTTTCTAATGAAACAAACTTTTTCTTTGTATTTTCTGTAATTTTATATATCAACGAAGAAAAACCTATTCGATTACAGCACACTCCAGTGATAAGAATTGATGATAGTTTTGTGAGAAATCAGCAAGCGGTTTTCGCTTCAAGAGTCATTAATGGGTTTGTAAACGACTCCTAGTTCTCTAATTAAGGATTGATGGAAATTTTTCTTAAAATGAGGCAAAACGAATATTACGCAACCAGAAGAGAGAAAAAAAAGAATTGTGTGTATTTATGGACGCTGCAAAAAAAAAAATACATTTCCTTTCTGACAGAAATTTCTTTTCTCCCGAATTTAATGAGCAATAAAAAAAGAACATTTAATTGCTGAAACAAAACATAAAAATGTCTTCTTCAATGGACGATCGGCGAAAAAAAGGAAAGCACTCAGACACAAGATAAATGGAAGCTCATAAAAATTGCTGGCATTCAGAAATTTTGGCAAACCCAATTAGAATCTCCTTCTAGAATTCTTACAATTGCATCCAGCGAAAATGATTTTGAACTCAATGCAGCATAAAGTGTTTTTGTTTTTGCTTCTTAAAAATATCAAAAAAAAATATACGTATATATATTTTAAAGTAGGTTGCTTTTATGTGTTTGCTTAACGAGTTTTTTTGCTCTGCTTCTGCTTTGGAGCTTTAGCCAAATTTAGGTTAGCTTAAATTAAAAAATATTTGCTATCACTTGATTAATGATTTCATGCTTTCAACCGAAATCGTACGCGTGACTTCAAAAATGGAATTGCAATAATCCACAATAATTTATTTTCAATCAGTTCTTTAAAAAAACTTTTTTATTTTTATTTTTTCGAACGGCATAAAAAATTGGAAAACAATAAAAAAAAATATATATACTCATGACAAAACAAACATTGTTTGGTGACGATCATACAGCGGGAAAAAAATCTAATTAATAAATGCAATAAAAAAAAAAAAGTTGAATTTTGTTTTCCCAAATGACGAATATTTTTGATTGTTGATGGAATTTCAATAACAAGTTTGCAATTTTCTCTCGATTTTTTTTTTCGCATGCTGTCGCATATTTTTGTCGGAAATGAATTTTTGTTTAATTTTTTACTTTCACAATCAAATCATTCACAAATTATTTTTTTATTTTGCATGTTTGGGATTTTTTTTTGTTTTACTATTTCAATCACTTTTGCACTCGACAAGTATTTTCTTCTCTTGAATTTTATTTGTTTCTCGGGTTTGGTGTAAAATTTGGTGATTTTCTTTCCTCTTTCTTAAGGCCCCGGTTGACAGTTTTTTTCTTCATGCCCCTCTATACGACTATACCTTTATCCTCAGTTTTATTTTTTATCGGTTGCTAAATATGTTTTCACCCCTAAATGAAAATAAACAGGAAAAACAAGGGTAAGTTGACACCCAATTTAGAAAATATCTCGTTCACATTTTTTAGAATCAACACCCACCCTCGTCGTTATCATCATTGTGTGATTTATAAAATCCAACTGAAATTTCTTTTTTATTGATCGGATTTGTTGAATTTTTGTTTTGGCAAAACAACATTTAAAAGAAAACTAGTTTTTTTGTGGGTGATTCAATTATTTTGCTGTGTATGTGTATGTTTGTGATATCAAAATTGGCTTTTAGTTTGCCTTCGTCCGTTTTCCTTTAATGACATTCGGTCTATTCTTGATCACACCTTTTCGCCTCTTTGTTGTCTGTTAAGAAGAAAATTGAGTTTACAAAGAAGAAAAAAGAAGATTTTAAACGTAAACGATTTATTTTCTAATTTATTTTCTCACCTTTTTGGCAACATAATTGCCACTTGGTGCCACGACACGTTCTTCGGGCTTCAGTGATGGTCTATTGAATTCATGCGGCTTCTTCACGCGATAAATGCGAACAAGCCAATGCTCGCTAGTATAGGCTTCCTCAAGATACGTCAGATCAAAGTCCTTGTTACCAATAACGGCATTTCTTGTACGATCAAAACCAGCTGGGCCTCTGTTGAGGAAATAATTGAAAACTGATAATCGTTAATATTTCTAAATCAACTCACCTGTAATCTAATTTAAGATCACCAAAACGATAGTAACTCAGCTTGTACATGAGACAATTAAGCAAGGCTGGAGCGCCTTCTGCATCAACTCTAAACTCTCCGCGTTCTGTAAAGAAGTCGCTTTCGCGAATGTCCTTTGGATGTTCACCTTCCGCAATACGCACCATCCATAGGAACTTATTGATATCATCACCCGAATAACCAATGACACCACCAAAGATCACTAGCACATAATCAACGTCGAGCGATGTCATAATTTCATAAGCTTTCTCCTCTGGTGATGACATCGCTTTACCCACCAGAGCTATATGACTGTTGTTCCAAGTATTATTATCCACTAGTGTCGTTCGATTTGCCATACCCGCTATCTGATATCCATAATCCCACCAGCTCATGATACGTGCATCATCATTAGTATTTTGTGAAAGCCAATAATAAGCTTCACGGAAATCATCAAGAATATTTCTCGTACCATCGCCTTGATTATAGAATGCGAGGACAATTGATGGTGAGAATAAGCGTTACTAGTAACCCATGTGCAGTGAACAGCAAACATCATAAGGAGCATTAGAATCACAATGACAACCATTGATCTAACATTTGATCCAAGCCCTTTATTCTCGTTCTTTGCTCCGTCGCCATGTTTGCGAGGCTTAATTTTTCCGGCCTTATCATAAAGTTTTTTTCTGCTGGTTCCTCAGTTTCTTGGTCTTCTTTTGGTGCCAATGCTGGTTGATCTTCTTTAAGGAAAACATCCAACAATCCGGAAAATGCAACGCCAGCTAAAATGCAAACCACAGGCGTCAATGTGAGCATCAATCGAACCATAACGCCAGCGAAATAAACAGCTGAGATGGCATAAAGCACCACAAAAACTCGTTCATCGTTAATGTTCTTAATGGTATACCATAGACCAACTGGAAACGTGCACACAAGTATATGTAGATCGAAGAAGAATGAGAACCATGTGGTTGGCTGATGTTCCGAAACGCTAGCAATAATGGGAATGTGAATTTTTGCGTAGCCAGTGTCCCATAGCGAATAGAAACGTCCTGACCATGGTGCAATCACGCCGGCCATTGTCAGTCCAACGACAGTCATAAATACAACTCCAGCAGCTGCAAGGCCGCCAAAAATGAAGAGTTTCTTAAATTCCTGTTTTGTTAGTATCGTCTGTAGATGTTTCAACACAGCAACAGCGACGAGAAGTGCAAACACTCCCGATGCTGCCATATGTTCACTGGTTCTGATTGGTTGAAATCCAACAAATGGAATTTGCATGGAGAATATCAATCCTAGGATATAAAACGTCGTATAGCTTGTGAAAAGACGGTGGGAATATCGATTCATGATCAGCAGGACGAAGACATGCAGTGGAATGAGATTGATAATGAAAACATAACCGCCCCATGCTGACACCATGTAGAAGTACGAGAGAGCCGCTGATGCTGCCCAAAAAATTGAACCAGTCTTGATTGCTTTGACCCACAAATAGTATGTGAACTGAAGAGCAAAGATTGCAATTCCTTCGTTATCATAGGATCCAGCTACCGAGCGACTAATATATCCTGGAACGATGGCAATGAAACTGGCAGCAAAAAGACCGGCGCCAGTATTCCATAGCTCTTTGGTTAGAAAATATGTTGAAATGGCTGTCAGACCACTGAAGATTGGAGCAAGAAACACGCAGATATCACGAATGTGTACTGGCAAATGGAGCAGATGTAACAACCAATGAATGCCGCCTGATGTTATCATCAATCCAGGATACACAGTACCTCCAACAATTCGACCTTAAATGATTATTGTCAATAAGTTTACAGCTTAGACGAGCGATAAGAAATATACCCAATGGATACCATGCACGTTCATCGAACCAATTAAGAAACTTGTAGAATCCATGTTGCACCATGTAAGCCGTTGCACGGTAATTGAACCTGTGTTAATGGTGGATGATGATAAAGAAATTAGTCGTGGCAAAATGCATCCGGTGAAATTTATAACATTTATGAAACAAATCACTCACCATGGATCGAATTCATGAATGATACTCTCAAAACGAATGACCGCAAACAGGCGAGAGGCAAATCCAGCAATCCAGCATACAAGAAGGACAGCAAAAACAATTAACGACGAGATTCCAACAAATTTTGAGCCATTTTTCGCCTTCGTAACCGGTTCACCCATGATATACGAGATTTGTCACACCACGCACGGAATGATTGAAAGTTTAATAACGCCGGTGATCCGATATTATCATTAATTATTCTTTAAAAATCCAATAATCGAAAACGGTGATGTGGATTTATAAGCCGACCGTATATTTAGACCCTTGTGTGAATGCGGTTTGGGGAGAACACTTTCAGAGATTACGAAAAGAACACTTCTATGAAATAAATATATTCACGAATGTTTACCATCATCAAGTTATAAGTTATTACTTATTACTCAGGCTATTACTATAGGCTTGGATCGAATCACCTAAATAGGAATATACGACTGTAGAGAACCATGAAATTAACCCATTTAATCGCTACATAAATATTTAGTTAAAAATAGAAATCATATGATTTTGCGTAGTTGCTTAACATTCGGTACGGCAGTGTTTTTTATCAAACCCTGACTCCTTTTGCAGGCAGATGAAAAAAATTTACATGGTGATTTGAGTGGAATTCCGGTATTTAAATCGAATCAATCGAGTGCCTTACTCGTCAAAGAAACTAAATACATCAAAAGTAAAAGTGCAAAGCTTAAAAATTCCAACGATAATTGCAAAAAAATCAAAGGTGAAAATATTCTCAGAAAAAAGAGAGAAAATGTATTTTTTTTTTATCAATTTCTTTCTACCGAAAAAAAAACACAACCCACAAGCCACCCACGCAAAAACGTGTCATATGAGAGACGATCAAAAATATCCCTAATTGGCTTAAAAAAAATACCCAACGTCATCAGTTATTCAATGTGGAAATGATCAAAAAAATTGTGAAAGTTTATTTAAAATACATATCTACATCAAATAATAATAATAAAAAAAAACAAACATGGTGCTCGTGAGACAGTTATTGATGATGATGATAAGATAAGAGTGGACGAACAATTCTCATTTCGACTTGATTTCGCTGCATGGATTTTCATTTATTTATTTATTTTTGCAATACCTAATAAAAATCACCCATTCGCAGTTCCATGGTGATGGGTCACTTCAAAGCGGTTTATGGTTATTTATAGACCCTAAAATTTATTTACACACCAAATTTATTATTATTTTGGTGCGATAATATTCTAAAAATACAAATTCGCAATATACATATTTTCTACTTCGTCAAAGATCAGTTTTGTTGTTTTTGTTTCCAACACACATGTGTTTCAGTGCAAGCACAAAGGTGCTTCATTAGATTCGAATATGTCTTACCAGTTTCATCAAGTTTTGGTTATTTCTTTTTTAATTTTTTTAAACGAATATAAATAATTAATAATGTCAGTTGAAAACAATATTTGATTGCCGTTGCGCTTGTCTTATCATTACAAGATTTCACAATTTTGCTGCGATCGACTGCAAAGAATTTTCCTGATGGCAACTTTTGTGAGGGACTACTTTTTTGTCGTCATAAAGATGTGCGAAGTAGAAATATTTTTCGCCTTCGCAGTGTTAGTGGATGTGTGAAAAGTCCAATTAAAAATGAGTTTCGGAAGCAGCGAACGAATACTTAAAACAGCCAGTCCAATGTTTTACATGTCTCAGTGAGATCGCGAATACAGAAGCTTTTTCAATGACCTTGGAAATCGACTTGTGTATTTCTGTTATTGTTGTTGTTTCTGCTGTTTTATCTCCTGGTGGTTCGCAGTTTTTTTTTTAACTTTGCGACACAATTTTGTTAATTTTCTTCAATATTAAAATTTTCATATATACAAGTATACATATTTTCTTATTTCTGCGCGATGTGCGGGAAGCGTACAAGTGTTTTGGGAATCTCTTTATCGTTTGGCCTCGGCAATCGACGACGCGACATTCCCCGATCGCGTTGAAAGCGTCTTCTATTAATATTTTGTTGATCTTTACAAAAGAAAGAAAAATAATACGACTCTTGAAGAAAACTTCACATTCTCACACGACACTTTAAACTTAAAAATGTCCACTTATATCGCCCTCACACAAAAAAAAAAATAACTTGATCAATCACTTGCTCTCACTCGGTCGTGCACATACATCTTTCGGCGGCATCTCCATTTCATTCACACAAAACGACGTCATTGCGAAACCTAAAAATAATCAACGTTTTGTTTATCAAATTCAAATATAAAAAAAAATGAAATAATTTTTCTTCGATTTTTTTTTTATTTTATTTAATTTTTTTTACAGTCAAAAAAGCGCGAAAACTTGCTATTTTTAAATTTGCGCTGTGAAAAGAGAAATTATTGCAGAGAAGTCTATAAAATAAAAAGAAAGGAATTTCCCTGACGAAAATTTGGCATAAAAGTGGTCGAACGATGATGGCCGAGTCCGAGTATGGATCAAACGCCAAAGTCAACTGATCAACGGCGAACTGATCAAAACAACAATAATAATAATAATAGCATTGCACAAAGTGCATGTTCATGTTCAAACATAAGCATCATGCAATTATTTCATGAAATGAAACAAGAATTCCCAAAGGTTCCCGATCCCATTGTGCAACAATTAGTGACTGATAACTGTCACAATCGCCGTAATTGCATTGATCAGTTACGTCAAGTGGCCACAAGCCAACCATCAACGCCTACCATGTATCCGTCAAAATCGATTCACAATAATAGCAATCAGCAGACACCGCGGAGTCCCATCAATGGCGTCAAATGGGCGAATAATAAAAAGATGAGAGAAATCAGTGAAATGTTTGAAAACACATCAATCAGCTGTTCCTCGTCATCTGAGGCATCGACATCCAGCGATAGTCATAAACTGAAACGACCAACGACACTACAATTGCGTCGTGCTCCCGATCCACCAAGTTCGACCAAATCAACAACCTCAACCTCATCACCCACTTCAAATTTATCAAAACTGACATCGACTACATCATCACTTGTGGCATCGACGACATCTGTATCAAGCATTTCATCGACAAGTCGCCAAAATCAAATGACTGACCAATTTTATCAGAATCAATTCCATCATAATGTAACACTTGACTCGTCGGCTGCTAAATTTAATGATTCTCTCAATGTTCAACTGAATGTTACCGTTTCTCCAATATCATCTGCTCCACCACCAGTTCCGCCCAGACCAAGACCCTCTGCTCGTCTTACATCCCAACTGAATGTCCAACCTGAACCGCCCTATACAAATATGGTGGATCAGAAAAATTCTATTTCACCAACTGGCGCAACAAGTGCATGCACAGGAACGACGGGCCAACGAAGTTACACGTCTGTTAATTTTACGCTTCGTCAGCCTACGTCGATTCTGCCATCACCTCAAACACCCATTGAAATTCAAGCTGGACCGTCGAGTCTTACATACTCGAGTAGTTCATTTGATGCCAAACAGGGTTATCAGAGTCATTTGAAAATAACAGTTGCCGGAAATGGTGAAAGTTGTATTCAAGCTGTTCGCACAAAACAACCAGCTGGCATTCAGCCGGATGTAAGTCAAATTGATACGACTATCAATATTGCCGGAAGCGGAACAAACGGCAATGAACATCCACCAATAAGAATCACATCAAATCCCAATAAACAGATACTGCCATCATCAACTGATTACCTGACTGAAGGTAAATACTCTTCATTCTGAAGCATAAGAATGAATTAATAACAGAATCAAAAAATCGTTTTTTATTTCAGACGAACTCCGTCAACTAATCCAAAAGCAGCTGAAGCAAAAGGAGCTGCTCGAATGTGAGCTTTCTAAAGAACGTGAGAAACTCGAAATGGTTCGTTTTGATATAATTACGTTGACATCACCAGTGATGAGTCGAACTGAATTACAACAATTATATGCTGAAATTTCAAGACTTCGCTTTGTGTGCGAACGCCTAGCTGACGATATTGAAATTGCAAGTGCTCGTAAGTGTTATTTTGAACTGGTTAACTGAACTGGTTAATTGGTTATTTTTAATTTTTGTTATAAAATGGTAAATTAACTTTTTTTCTTAGCTCAAAGACCCACTGCTGTAATTTCATCGTCAAATCGTTTAGCACCTCAGCGCCCACCCCCACCTATCCCAGCAGCATTGCGCTGTTTATCCCTTCACCAGAATCCATTTCACTCTCAACTTAGTCCCCAGACAGCAAGACTTCATATGCCGCCACCGCATCAGCCACCCAGCTACAATGATGTTATGCGAGAAAGCCGTTTGGCAGCAACGAGCAGCCTCCCAAATCTCGTCGATGATGACGATGAAAATGGTCAAATATCGTGGCCTTGTAGCATTTGTACATTCCAGAATCATCCTCTATTGAATCAATGCGAGCAATGCGACATGCCAAGACTTTCACAGGGTATTAAAATTACGTCACACTCTTATCGTCCATTGCGACAGAATAACAATTTGCAGAGTTCTAGTAGTAGTTTTTCAACTAACAATGATAACAGTAACCTCGACAATAACAGTAATAATAACAATGCTAGCAGCAACGTCGAAGCAACATGTGCTCTAATTAATTAATTAAATATTTTTATCGCCTTTGATTTAAAGAAGAAACAAAAAAAAATCCTTTGATCGGATTCGAGCCTAATGAAGTGATTTATTATTTAAAATTGATGCATGAAAAGTTTTAAGTTTTCTTATTTTAAACAGAATAAATAAATCTTATCATAAACTTAAAAACAATTTGCAGCATTCACATCTGAAGATATTTTGCTCCTATTGTCAACAAATCAAAACAAAATTATACATAGCTGGATCCTATAGAAGCCATGAGCAACACTGATGCCTGTGGTAGGAAATCGTAATCAACAGCACAACAGCGTTCACATTTTTTTATACCAAAAAATGACAAGAAATTTTTAAATGAAATCCTTAATGAAAATTTCTTATTTATTATCGCAAATTGAATAAAAAAAAATTGTATTTACACACAATAAAAGTAGATGTGTATTTTAGATGGCAGTACCACGCTCCAGATTCTGTTTGATTTCGGTCGTATGTTCGCCATAGAATCTCTCCAGCTTTTTATTAAAGCGAGCATTCTTCTCATTAATAAAATCGACGTCCGCTTCATCATTGTACATTCTTCGGCGTGAGAATTTCTTCCGCTTTTCGATTTGTCCTTCCAGGTCCTTTACCATATTATCAATTGCTGTTTTCGAGTCCTTTTGAGCTCCTTCCAGAATTGGATTTACTGCAAAGAATGATTCGCCATAAATTTCTTTCTGCTCGTCGTATTTTTGTAGATCTTTCGGTGGCATTTGTTTAACAAGACGTTGATACTGGCGTGCTGTTTGTGCTTCATAATCTAGAATCGGTATATTTATTTACTATAGTTAAGGACAGACTCTATGCTAATGACGACTTACCTGAAAACCCAACATCCGGATTTTGTTTTCGTTTTTTCAGTTTTTCCATACGTTCAGATTCCAAGGCCGAGACGTTTAGCATCTTAATTCGCTCATAATCCAGTCCTTTAGATTCCGCCAAATCACGATTGTGCTTGTCATTAATTAGCCAATCTGCTTTTCTTTGACGCGATTCCCAGTTGTTTGGTAAATTACTTCTTTCCAATTCTTTTTTGACTTCTTGATGATTTTGGTTTCTTGCTTCGTTACGTGCTTGATGAAGATTTTTTAACTTTGCCATGCGCTCTGCCATTTTGTTTGTGCTCGATTTAACATCTGCCATTTTCACGAAAACAATTGGAAATGTAGGACTTCGAGAAAAATTAGAAAATATTTGTTAATTTATGAGCACAACAATTCAGGGGAACGAAAACTATACCAAAAATATCGAGGGGAAAGAATTATACTCTTCTTTGGAAACTCACCACACAGACGTGATTGTTTATTGCGATTGGGAACACAAACTGAGATAAGACACTTCTCTACTTGCTGCTAAAGAGCTGCATGATTGGCTAGAATATGAAATAATGAATGGTATAAACCTGAGAATCTTGCGGTTTCATGACATGAATATCGTAAGGCAAAAAAATAACCAAACTTCGCGAAAATTATCTTTAACGTTTAAGAAAATTAATTCACAAATGATTGAAAGTTCACCTCGCGATTTCCGCAATAAACATTTTTGACAGAAAACAGTCGCAATCAAATATAAAAACAAATTCTGGTTTTGTGAATATGGAAATTAATTTGCGCCTAAAACAAACACGAGAGATAGCACGCGAAACAAATTTGAAAAACCCAATAGTCCAATAATCCGCACACATAATTTTTTAAACTTCGATTTTTTGCTTTTGGCGCCTCAAAAGAAATCATAATATTAGTAATTATTGAAGCCAATTGAATGCTGAAACATTCAAAGCGCAAGAAAATAAAAAAAAAATCCTTTAAATTATGTAATTAAACATTTAAATTGATAGAAATTTATTTTATTTATTTATTCTTAATTTTGTGTTCATAAATTTATTTTAAATATAAATTAAAGTTCATTATTTGGTGCGCTATAATAAAATTTGAATTGACATAACATGGTCATCGTCACAATTTGGAATTTAAGTTGGTAATTATTGGGTTTGCCAAAATTTCTGAATGCCAGCAATTTTTATGAGCTTCCATTTATCTTGTGTCTGAGTGCTTTCCTTTTTTTCGCCGATCGTCCATTGAAGAAGACATTTTTATGTTTTGTTTCAGCAATTAAATGTTCTTTTTTTATTGCTCATTAAATTCGGGAGAAAAGAAATTTCTGTCAGAAAGGAAATGTATTTTTTTTTTTGCAGCGTCCATAAATACACACAAATTCTTTTTTTTTCTCTCTTCTGGTTGCGTAATATTCGTTTTGCCTCATTTTAAGAAAAATTTCCATCAATCCTTAATTAGAGAACTAGGAGTCGTTTACAAACCCATTAATGACTCTTGAAGCGAAAACCGCTTGCTGATTTCTCACAAAACTATCATCAATTCTTATCACTGGAGTGTGCTGTAATCGAATAGGTTTTTCTTCGTTGATATATAAAATTACAGAAAATACAAAGAACAAGTTTGTTTCATTAGAAAGCTTTCAAAACTGATAACAGCGTCCATCAAAATCATATGTTCAGGAAATTCATCTCAGCTATCATCCACCATCCTTCGCCCCAAAAAATCATTTCAAAGTTTCTTTATCTATTTCGCTTGCTGCGCATAATTACAGGCTGTTGTTGGTAGCAACCGACTGTGCTTCATTCTGTATTGAAATACATTAAAGTATCAGACTACTTCACGCTCTGCCTTTCAATTTAGTTTACCGAATTCTCTTCTTAGCTAAATGTATTCTCATATTACAATTTTCGACTGATGTCTGCGCATTTCCTTTATTTTTGTTTGCTTTTGTGATAACAACGTTTTAGAAATTTGAGATTAATTGCTGTTGTGACTTGTAAATATTTATTTTTCATTTCCAAATGTGGAGTGTCACAAATATAATATTTTGTGACCTTTTAAAATTTCTAATGAAATTTTTGTTGGAGTTTTGGAAGTTAAAATTATTTGTGTGATTTCAACTTTTCTCATAAAAAATAATGAATTGTGGAAATTTGTGAATAATTGGTTCAAATTCAAAAGGAATCAGAAGAATGCATGATGAACTCATTTATTCAATTGCCCTTTTACCTAAAATTTCTGCTTCTTCCAAGTTTCTTTATTCTTTGTTTCATTTTCGTTAGATTAATTGCTGTTGACTTGTAAATGTTGGCTAATATTCTTTTTATGTTTGATTCTGAGCAATATGTTTCTTTCTCACAAACACATGTAGAGGTTAAATATGTTTTGGCAATGCGGCAAGTAATTAGGGGATGATTCTTAGCATCTCGCATATTTGTACGTTGTTGTTACGCTAATAAAGTGGTGATTATGATGCCATAATGTTAGAAAATAAAGAAGAAATATTGAAACAATTTATTATTCACATCCAATTAACCGATGTTCACTTAATTAAACTCCCTTCAAATTTCCATACGCATAAAATACAACAAACGCTAATATTGATTTATTTCATTATGTTTACCGCCATTCATCTCATCCTCTGTATGCCTTCATTTGAACATTTAATTATGTTGCCATTGTAATAAATTACTTTAATTTTCACTGAATATATCAGAAAGCAACAATAGCTTACAAATTCAAAAATTGTTTTTACAAGTTTGCCTCCATATTGTTGACATTTTGGGTTTGAACAAAAGCAGTTTGTCAACGCTTACAATTTATCGGTTTTCAATTTCAATTAAACCGATTTTAAGCATGATTTGAATGTTGTGATAACAAAACAATATTATCGGTAAATTGTGCAGAAAAATTTTACTACAAATTGATCAATTAATTTCTGCTTAAATTGAATTAACTTTTTATTTATTTATGTTTAATTGCATAATATTCATGTTTGAAAATGTACTTTTTGTTGCAAACATTTCGAATCCTAGGAAATAAAGTTTATTTTAGTTAAGAATGAGCATAAAGAAGCGCAAATTACATGAAGAAAAATAAAATTATTTCATGCTTGTGCTTATTAAATTAAAATGAAAAAAAAGAGACGTAAACAAAGAATAAAAATTAAGGATTTATTTCATATTCTTTTAAGAAAAGGAAAGGACGATTTCATTATAGAAGCAATGCTTTATTTTAACATTCTTAGGCTTCTCAACAAGCGAGCTAAACTTATAATGAAATTACAAGTTAATTAATCGTGACAGAAATCAAAGAAAATGAATCCCACAATTGATTTATCCCTTGACGGGTTGTGAAGCAATTTGTTGGTATAAATCCAATCCAACAACACATTCTAACTCAATTGCTGTTCATTAAGGGATTGTTCTTCCATTCGGCAGCAAAAAATAAAATAAAAAACAACGACAAAAAAAAACATAATTAAACAGGATAGCGGCACGTAAGGAGCAAACAAAAATTGTAAAGAAAATTACTTGCCTTCTAAATTCCAGCCGCAAAGCATTAATTATTAACAAACACACTGAAGTTAAAAAGTGAAGCTGAGTAGAGAAATGAGGTTCAAATCAGAAGGCCAAAACAAACGCAAATACTTAAACTTTTGCTTAACGTGCATCAAGGGCGTAGCCAGGGGGGTGCCTGAGTGCATTTGCACCGCCGCTGACGCGCATAATTATTCATGAGATTAGGAAGAATTGAGATCATTACAAATCAGTTAAATTGGATGCAATATCTGTAGGCGAGATGGAGTAAAATTGAGCTTTACATAAATATTTGAAATGATCTAAACAGTAACCAGCTTTATTGCAAGAGGTACCAAAACTACCTACGTTGGTGGTAAACATTTTTAGGATTATATATATCTCAAAATTCCCACTGGACGCGCAACCGAGTCTAAGTCAGTTATCTTATCGTAAGTTTCTCTTGCTGCAGTTTTGAACTGCGCAACATCATTTATTTAAATGTAGATATTTATTTTGATTCTATGAAAAAATATCTCAAAACATTCTCCAAACATTAATATTGATTGAAAATGACGCAGATCTAACTTTTCTTACGAATGAATTTCAGCTTAATGATCATAAGGATTTACCATAAAAAAAATTTCGGATAGAAAAATCAAAAATGATAAACGATTCTTCTTTCTTTCTTTTTCTTTTCTGACGGCTTCCATGTGCCGCCTTCATTACAAATTAATATTTTTTTATGAAAAACTTTTTGAATTTCCTTCTTCCTTTTATACGTTGTTTGACAAGTTTTCCAGATTTCCGCTACAGCCAGCAAACCGAGTAAACTAAACTAAAGTATATACTGAAGTTTAAAAGCATAAAAATAACAAAAAGCTGAAAGTTTTTGTCGCTTTAATCCCTTTAAACAAGATTTTGATGGTGACAGAAATGATGATGCATCCTTTTTATGGTTCAAAATCTTGGCTTTTCGTTATATATTATTCTATCATATTAAAGATTATCATGAAGAAATACTCACGTGGAACTATCTAAGAACAAATATGTAATAAAAAGCTTCAATGTTTCAACATGAAAAAGGGAGAAAATTAATTTTCTTCTTTATATTGGAATAAGGATGAAGGGAAGTAGGACGTTACAAGTTAAGGACTTCGGAAATGACTTTCGGTGTCACACAAATACTTTAAGGCCAATATTTCAAAATGTCTTCTCAATGGAAACATAAAAGCGGACCATAATGAATCAATTCTATAACAATCGTTCTATTTATTTATTATATTATTTTACAATATTTCAAACGATTCAAACAATAAAATTCCTCCGAAATTAAATTTTAATGTTCACGTTTTCTTTCGGGACAAAATTTTATATAAGTCAAATGTTTAATTAAGTTGTAAGTCCATGTTTAATATCAGGACGCAAATGAAATAAAATTGTGAATATTAAATTAATTAATGTATCAAACATTTTGCGAGAGGAGCAAATAACGCCGTGAGCTTGACAAACGACGTGAAGCTTGTTCCTGATTACAACTAATATTTAAAGCCAATTAAGGAGAAATGCTTCAGGTGAAATGATGATTTACCACCTCTTGATTGTTTGCTAACAAATTTCAGAATGGAAACCAAACCCGAATATATTTTCAAAAACTTTTTGAGAGCGATGATATTTTTTTCCTGAGCTTTATTTCTTGTTGTGGATTTCATGAGAATCAGGTTTGCAGTACACCAACGCATTTTTTCCAGCAATGCAACTCTAAATTTCTTGAAAGATTTTCCGGATTTTTATCACTCTTCTTCATTAGAAATAAGTTTTCGAAATTTCGCAACATCCTCTTATGGTCTTTCGAAAGTTTAATCATTTGAGCGAAAAAATTATGGAGAGTTCGCTTATTACGTAACTCAAAAATCGGATTTCTTGATCTCCCTCACCCCTCGTAATCAATATTGAGCCCTTTCTCCATCGCTTGTGACACAGCGTAACAAATAACAACGCCCCCCCCCCTTAAGCATTTCGTAATAAGTTAACGCTCCCTACAGTTATTAAATTACTTTTTTTTTGGGGTTAGGAAAGAAAGCAAAGTTTAAAAAATATATGTTAGCAGGAAACATCCTTTGTGATGATTAAAAAATGTTCCTTCAGATATTTTAGTGAAAAAAATTGTTCAGCGGACTGAAAGTTTTTTTTATCGTTTCATCTGCTGATACTTATCTTTTGAAAGTCAATAAAGAAGTTTAACAAAATATATTCATTCGAACATAAAATATAAGCCTTAAAATGCTTCGCATAAAAAATTAAAGAAATAATGGGGTTCATTTTTTATCATTTGTTATACTATCAGCAAATAATGGTGATGATGTGCTCCTGATGAAATGTGACAATAATATTATACAGAAGATAATGATGTCTCGTCATAATGGCTCATGAAAAAGCATTCTATTTCATCGATGTTTCATTTATTATTCATAACAATAAACATATTTAATGCTTAGAAAA
Source organism: Propsilocerus akamusi (assembly GCA_018397935.1). Lineage (NCBI taxonomy): Eukaryota > Metazoa > Arthropoda > Insecta > Diptera > Chironomidae > Propsilocerus > Propsilocerus akamusi. The sequence goes on along the minus strand of CM031469.1, from coordinate 17,490,377 downwards.
TTCATATTTTGAACATGTTTAATGCATCAATATAGAAATATTGTTTTATGTTACGTTGCCTTTCAAGTTCTCCAAAATTGCAATACCAATTTTCATTTTTAAAACATGAATCGAATAATTTTGACTTAACTGAACTTAATTGAGCTTTAAAAGATATTTCTCTGTAATTTGTCTATTTGTGGATTTCAATGTTAAAAAAAATTCTGCATTGTTTTGTGTGATGATTAAATAACCGAAATATTCATATCACTGCTCCTAGAATTATTGTTTCAACTTTATAAAATCTAATAATTACAAGAATTAAGGCAAAGTGACTGGATAAAATAACTCAAATCGCAAATATTTCATCACGTAATTTTACAATTTCAAATGATAAATATTTCTGATGAAAGACTCTTAATATAAAATCTAGAAAATAATTAGAACTTATATTTTCCTTAATCAAAATAAATCAAAATATATTATTACACAAAAAAAAACATAAATGCATAAAAAATATATGTGGAATTACAACATGAAGTTCTTATTCTAATTAAATAAATTAAAAGAAAGATGAGACAGGTACAAATAACCTCTAAGAAATACATTTCAAAATACAATTTGCAACCGATTACGAACATTCATTGCAAAAAACCGGGCACTTGTATTTGTCGGGATGAACACACAATCCTTCATTTTCATTAAATACAAAATTATTGTAACATGAAATTCTCGTTTCATTACCATTGACACAGAAAAAGTAGTTTTTACAACGCGAATCATAGTCAGCAAAAAATCCATCACGAGAGCAAATTGATTGATGACAATTTCGTTGAACACAATTGAGTTTTAGAGCATGGTCATATTGCGTGTTGCTCGGACAAGTGTATGTTTGTGGTGACACGCAGCTATTTCCATTGAACAATCGTCCATTTCTGCATGTTAAAATCTGCATATTACTGAGTTTAAGAATTTTTTTTGAAAATGTTGAAATTATTATTTGTCTCACCTGAACTTTATCCCCTTGTTTACAGTAAAAATACTTTGAACATCCCGACTTCAAATCCTGATAATATCCATCAATTTTGCCAGCGCAATCTGAGCTTTTCGAGCATGCTTCAACGTGCCGTTTTGATATACATTTATTACCGTCGAACGCCTGACCATCTTTACATAAAAATGAATATTTTCGATTCGACGAGCAATAAAAGTATGAGCGGCATCCTAAGTTATTGTCCTTATAATAGCCATCTTCTTTAGTATCGCATGAATCTTGTTCCAAATTGGGGCATGAATAAGAGCTTTCATCGACACATGCCTCGCCATTAAAAAGGTTGCCCGTTTTACAACTGAACGATGTTTTTCGCCCGTTGTAACAAAAAAAATAATTTCGACATGATGATTCGAGTGAACGGTTTTGATAATAACCCATCTCCAAGCTGGAACAATCGGTTGAAAATGTTTCATGTCGACACTGTTGATTTGTTGTGAATGCGCAAATTTTACGTTCAGCATCAAATGTTTGTCCCTTGCCGCACTTATCGGACTGCACTGCATTCCCATGGAGACATTTTATAAAATTATTACAACTAAAACGTGGATCTATGTAGTATCCATCTGTCTTTCCAGTGCATAATTTTTCCAATCGTGCAGATTTTGGACACTCATAAATTGTATCGGGAACGCATGTAGAATCAGAAGGATTGAAAACAGACGATGATGGGCAACGATGTCGTGAGGATTTTCCATTGAAACATTTGATATATGATTTGCAGTCTTTTGATGATTCGTCAGAATGGAGACCGTCAGGAAGAAATTTGCACTCGTCACAATTTCTTCGACTTGATGGCACATTTTGGCTGTTTATTGCAATTGCGGTTGATTTTGGTAAATCACATGTTACTTTTTCAGCATAATCACACACCTTTCCATTGTGCAACATTCCGTTTCGGCAATTTTCATAGCTTACAATTTTACCAGCCGAGCAGCGAAAGAAACGACGACATGCTTGTGTTGTGTCCGCATGAAAGCCATCGTATTTACCTTGACATGTTGATTCATAGCAGACATCTAAAGGAATGAGAAAATTATTGCTTAATTTCTTTTTTACCAATGATTTTTTTTGTCATACTTACTCGTATAACTAACACATTTTTGTTTGTAAAAGTCAAACATTGTTCCTGAAGGACATTCGACTTGTGTTTTTTGATTTAAATTGCATCGATAATAGGAAGAACAATGGCTTTGTGGGACTGTATAATAAAATTCCAGATCGGAATGTGTGCAGTGCAGTTCGACATTTTCCGTGTTGACGAATTTCAATGTAGTGATGCTAACTAGAAATGAAAACAAGGTCAAATAATGTCGTATTTTATTTTTGTTTTACAAATAAACAATTTAAATAAATTCACCAATATGATGATGCAAGAAATGGATTTTGTCATGAAATTTGTATATCAAAGAAATATCATAATATTGACACCGACAAAGAAAAGACCGAAAACACCCTCGCGCGCGCACTAAATAATAAATGGAAAATTGCACATCAAAGCATCTTTAAAATACCGACTGTCGTAGCGGCACTGTGATCTTCATTAACATTGATTTGTATAAAAATACTATTTATATCTATAAAAATAAGCCGCCGTCTTTACTACAAACAAATCCGAAAAGAAATAGTTCAACAAACTTAGCCGGAGCAAGAAAAAAGAAACATTTATCCATTTTCGGCAACCGCGAATAAATAACATGTTCCGGATTTGCTTTTTTGTTTAAGGAAATGTCTAAGCGCCATGTCAGCAGCAAAGAAAATATTATTGTTATTATCATTAACGTTAAGCGGCAGCCAGCCCGCGGCGGCAAAAGATCTTGTTAAGATTCGTGGTAGAGAAAAATGATGATAATGAGAACTGTCTGAGACTGTTCCTCAGACTTTATTTCGCATAAATAAACAATTAAATGAATGATTCTAAACAAGCCGCATTTCTTTTTATTGGACGATGCGCGATCTCATGTTCGCGCATTTAAATCTTTTAATTTTATTATAAATATATTTATGTTGTTGTCATTTTCCGTACGATCGTTCGCTTCTTCGTAGCTCTGTGTGTGTTTGTGTGTTTTTTTTTTTTTTTTGTTTCTGCCGTTTTTAATCATCCGCCGGTTATCTTTCGGTAGTGTCGAGCCCGAAACACGAAAATCTCGCGATATAAATATTGAATTTACATATTATTTTATTAATTATATTATATGAAAATCCGTGTTTCTCTCATTTCGCGCGATTTCTTTGATATTTTTTTTTATCTCTTGCTTTTTGCATGCCTTTTTTTGCTGCCTTTTTTATGAATGATTTAACGAGATGGTTTTTGTGTTATAGATATTAGAATTATTCCCACGATGCTCCCTGCCGTGTGTGTGCACGAGTGAGATTCGCGAGGAAAAAAAGAATTGTGAAATTATGTACAGGATGTGAACTGATTCACAATCAACATTCAACTTACCAGAAAAAGCTAAAATTATTCCCAACATTTTCTTCAATTATTTGTTTTTATCAAATTTTTGAATAACTTTCCAAAAAAAAATCTATTTTTTTTTTTTTTCACTTTAGATCATTAATATCTATTGGCGAGCTTCACACAATAAGAATAAGTCGCATTTAATATTTAGATGTAATCTATTTTAATTCTTGTGCTCACAACAAAAGTTCATCAACATCCGGTTTGAAGTTCCATTTTCTTGTTTTCCTCCAGTTTTATGATACTTTTCTTTTTTTACATTAAGCGTAATTTTCATTCGTTTTAACAGATTGTTTTGCTTCTTGATACAATAATACTTGAACTTATTCACAGTATTGCTGCGAGTTTACTTAAGATTTATTCGAAAATAAATATTCAAAATGTCTGTATGGCGATCAACGAGTAAATATTGATTTAGCAAATATCCGCTTACAATGAATTCAACACTCATTAACTCAATAAATGTCATGACAATCAGTCAATTTTTATGCTTCATACTTTTTTTCTTATTTTTTTTTTTTTTGACAATGTATTTCACTTTGATGTTTTAAATTTAGAGATTTTTTTTACATTTTGTTAATCGCAAAAAAAAAACTATTTATGGTCTCCAAAATGAATCAACACTCGTCGAAATCCAAACACTCAATGAAATCCACGAAAGCTTAATTTTTAATTTATATTGAATTTGCTCGCTGTATCTGACCGTGTGTTGTTTTGAGAGAGAATTTGGTGAGAAAAAATCAAGAGTTTGTGAATATATTAAAACTTTTTTTTTTGTTCAATGTGCAGGACATCAGTATAGTAAGAAGTTTTTACCTCTTCTTGGTAAATAACAGATGAGAGAAATATTTAACAATTTCTCTCATTTCTCAAGCACGTGCTATGCGATTAAAATAAATTGTTTTCATTCACAAAATGTGAATCCGCATATTTGCAAATTAACAACAATTCTCTCAACTAAACTTATTATTTGTTGAACACTTTCTCGCGCCTCGATTGCATATGCGAGGTAACGAATGGAAAAAAAAAATTCGAGCTATAGTGCCACAATGTCTGGCAGATATTATTATTATTTTTTCAAATCGAACGTTTCGTTGTCTCATTTGTATAAGTCCCGGACCTTTCGAGTTTTGTTTCGAAATTTTTGAGTTGAAATTTTAAATAGTGATTCATTTATGCCCATGACCACGTGCAATTTAATTTATTCGCCCGAGACTTATGATGGGGGGCACCACCTCTTAAAGAAGCGTTATGTTCCGAATTTGATATTGATAGCTTTTCGTTAATTTTTTTTTTTTTCTTACAGATGTTCAAGATTGGTTTTTAGTTTATTGTCACCTACGATATCAAATTGCAAACGGATTTTCGACAACGATTCCGCATATAAATTGAATGCTGCTTTAAAATTGTCCAGTTTCCATTCATCCCTGTGGATCAAAGGCGATTTTAATAGAAGGACAATAAAATTTAACTAAAGAATTAGCGGGACATTTAAGTTCTTGAAATAACGCAAGAATTTACGATACGTTGGAAGGAGCCTTAAGTTACGCTTTCTAATAACGAATTAGATTTTCTGCATGCTATGCTTTTAAACTGGTTTTTATTTCACGCGATTTGCTGAATCATAGTTTTGCTGACACGTTTTTTTTGCTTCAGCTGCTGCCTCGTTTGTTGATCTCACCAAACTGTACGAACATAAAAAAAAAACTTCATAAATGTATCATTATAAAACGAGTGATGGAACAGGCCCATAAATTGTGATTAGCGCAATATTACAGACATAAAATCGACAGACAACTTTGTCAGAAATATTTTATATCTTAATTATTTAAATATGTGCAAAGCTTTTCGTGATTATCATCAGCTAATACTATTTTTATTGATTCATATTCATCAATCAAATTATCAACATCAGGCGCTTGTTTATATCATGATAAACAAGCGTTAATATTATCAACGGGAAAGATTAATGCTTAATAATTTCTATAAATTTTCGATATCAAACGAAAATTGAAAATGAGTCTGTTTGAATTTTATAACAAACGTTCATTGAACAGGTTTCCCTAAGGCCTTATGATTCATCAGACAATCTTCTGCGATATTTTTGAATGCGGGTTCTTCTCGCCAGTATGTCTCACAACTATGTTAAATATTCGAAAAAAAAAAATAAATAAAATAAAACAACAAACAAGAAAAATTTGAAGATAAAAATATCAAATTTCAATTATTAGTGAACATGTATTAAAAACTTTAGATGCTCCTTTGTCGGTTGCAAACCGAAATGATCAGGCTTTTTAAGAGCTTAACTGACTAAAAATAGCCAGTGCGCAATTTCAGATGAAATCTTTTAAAAAAATCTAAAGTTCTTAATTAGCTTTTCGATGACTTATAGAATTTATAATTTCATGCAACTTATTTATCGATTTTTTCAAAATTGCGATATTCGGCATATATAATTATCAAACAATTTTATATAATTTTTACTATGCAATCGCTAGAAATGTTGTGAAGCTTTTTATTCTTATTACATCGCTTTTCGGTTTATTGCAGATCATTAAAATATTTTCCAATTCATTTTTCTACGATAAACTCGAAGCATCATTGCGAAATAAAGTGACTAAAATATTTGAATATTTTATTTGTGATATCATTTGTTTATGAAAATTATATTGTATAGGATTTATTCTACTTCAAATCTCTGGTGGAATTCCATTTAAATCAAATAAAAATATATCTTTCTGTCTCTGCGAGTGTCTTTGCTTTTATAACGATTTCCTGAATTATGGTACACGCAATGGCGAAAGTAAAAGGATCATAAATTTCATATCATGCTCATGATTTACGAATATAATTTTTTTTATTTCTTTCGTGCTATATCTGATGAAAGCGCAATAGATTATTGAAAGTAAATATTAATAGGCAACAGAATTTCGATGTTTTGGTTGCTGAATAATTTTACGTTATTTTTATCGTTTTGCTTTAAAATTAAATTTTACCGTCGAAAAGTAAGAAAAATAAAAAAAATTTGCACGAAATTTTTGGCTCTCATTGATGGAAAACTGGAAAATGAGAGTAAAATTATTCTCTTGAAATTGTGAATTCAAATTCAGAAATGAAAAAGTTTATGCCAATGAACAAACATTTTTATGAAACTTATTTTGCAATTTGAATTATTTTTCTATGGCAAAAGTACCATCACTGAGTTAATTGTTCGTATAACGAATTTATTCATCGAGAGTTTTGAGTTGATTCAATCATGGCATTTTCACAAGTTTTCGTTTTATACGAAATCCACTCCAGTGCCTCCAATTCAGCAGCGAAAAATGGAAATTTACGTTTCACACATGAAAAACGAAATTTTGTCGTTGATTCTTTCGACCTCATATATGAATAATTCATTTTCTACACTCAAGTTGAACATTTAAGCAGACATCAGACGAATAAAATTCGCATGCTAAAATTTTCCATTCTCAATGCGCAATTTGGTGAGTCATGAAGAATTGAAATGTGATATGATTTATTAGCAACTACTGAGTGCTGAGGATTAGATAGAAATTGTTTGCATGTAAAAATTCTAGTTGCAAACTAGCTACCTCGTTATTTTCTCGTGAGATGTTTAAAGAAGATACCTCAAAAATTTATGTTGACGTCTTGCAAATATTTCAAAGCATATCAAAACCAGATACAAGCAGATACAGTAAACGATAGAAGCATCTGACACAATATGACAAAAATCAACTTTCTTTTGTCATTGTTTGGTGAAAAACTTTTTCATTTCTGCCTTTCACTTCGTGTTATTCGTGCAGATAATGCTAAACGCTCTCACGATCAAATATTTTGTATTTATGTGTGATATTAAGAAAAAGTTTGATTTTCTGATGACAAAAGTTTTCTTCAAACAAATACTCTTCACTTTTCACGGACACTGAGTCAACAACATATTGAAATCGCTCGCATAAATCTTCAGAAATTTCTTCACAAGTTTCAAAAAACAATTGACAGGTTTAAAAAAGAAGTGGCGAATTTAAATTCAACTTTCAGTCGAAACACAGTTTTTCATAATATAGTAAAGGGATTTGCCTGTTGACTAACTGAATTAAAATGAACAGCGGCACAGTTGTTTTGATAAAAGGTATAGTCATGGTATGAGATTATCAAAACCTTTTTGTGTCGTCTGTCTGAGGGTTTAACATTATTAAGCAAATGTTTCGTTTTTATTGAAATTTTTTTCTTTTTTAGTTTGTATCTTGCCGGGTTCCATTTAAATCTTCCTGCCCCATTTTTTCTTTGTGAATTCTATAAGAAATTGTGAAATCTTTTTTAAAAGGTCTTTCCTTCTATGAAATACCATTTCAGCATGATGATGATCCTTTTTTTGGATATTCATTTTTAATTAACACCTGATGCCACAGAACCATTTCGACACACATGACATATTCCAAAATGTTATGAGCCATCAATTATTTATACCTGTACCGTTCTGATAGCTTATCAATTCTATTGGCATTTTTTGCTTTTTCTCACTTAACCCGAAATTATTTTCATTCTTTTAATCCGTAACCTCGTAAGAGGATTAGAAAAGTTTTTTTTTTTCTGTTCACAAATAAGCTTTAAAATTGAAATCCTTGGTGGATTTAAACCGATATTGCGATTCCACAACAGAAAATTCTTAGCAATATCTAATAGCACAATAAAAATGTGTGAGTGAAAAAAAAGGAAATGCAAAAACTGTCTTTGTGCAACGACAGCAGAGAAAAGAAAAATGCGGAAATTTGAATAATTTGTTTGTCAAAGATTATAAAAATTCTTATTTCCCTACGATGCAGAAACTTCCCTTAAAGATTTCGCTTTAATTTTTTTTGATCGATATTAAAGTTTTATTGTGTGAATTCTTAATTCAATAAAATTCTTAAATTTTTTCCTATTAATTGACCAGATAAAATAAATTTTCTTTGCGAATTCGAGAAGATTGGTCAACAAAATTCTATTTTTCTATAACACATGACTAAAATAATTTTATCGAAGCGACAAAAGACATTTTCTGAGAGGAAAAAAGATGAGAGAAAGAAATGTATAAGATTTCTTTTGTTTCTTTTGTTTGGTATCATTTTTTGTTGTACTTGCTAAAAGCATCGAAAGAGAGAGAAAATAAAGGAAAAATGTTTTTGCGCTTAAGAAATATAATATTTTATCTCGATGGTTGTTGTACAATGAAAAACATATTTTTGTCTACGTAACATTAAATCTTTTGCTGCCGAGAATGATGGTGATGAGAGGCAGGCAATAAAAGCCACAAATTTTTGTGTCATTTCTATAAAAAGAAATAAAATATTGCTCTTGTTATAATATTTCATTCGCATTTTTTTTCTCCTTGGCCTCTTAAGCTTCTTCTATTGATGATGGCCGACTTATAGCAAATGATTCGTAATTGCGTGTGATTTTGTTCCTACAGCCAATAATTGGACTCAATCTGAAAGATTCATTTACGTCATTTGTTGATCATGTTGTCAAACCATATTTTTATAGTCTTCTGACCTTTTATTGACATTCTTTCTGAATATATAATTTAGAATTAATTTTGTTGTGTCATGTGTCGGTCGACAATTTGACCAAAAGATGACTTTCTTCCTTTAATGTTCTTCCATATCACCCCACATTTGAAACCCTCATCAATTATTGTGGATCTTTGGTATCTGCTATGACAGGCTGTAAATGTTTCTGTCTTACTGCCGTTTAACATAATTTACCCACAAAAATAATATTAAGTTTGTTACGGAGGAAGCAAGAATGAGATTACGGTGCCTAGATCCGAGGCTTAAGGTGTTTTCTGCTTAGTTATAGTATGACATGGAAAGTCATCGAATGTATTTTTTTTTTCTTAATTAATGCGCTGTTGCTTGTGTTAAATTTATTGTGCGTATGAAACATAATGAATTATAGTTTAGCCAAATTTATCTGCGTGTCGATTGGATCAATATTCAAAAAATCAATAACGTCAAAATGGAAAATATTATTTCACATATCAAAGTCTTGATTGGAATCAGCAAAAACACATGCAATATTTTCGTCGCAGCTTTTATTTGCTTCAAAATTGTTTATTCGTTCTGTTTAAAGTGAACTCATATATTTTACAAATTTTAACATAAAAAATCCTTCATATCCTTCACCTTCGTAAAGGAATTATATTTATTTATTTTTTTGGCACTTTCTTGTTCTCAAGTATAAGATCCTCTGAATTTTTTAATATCGCTTTTAATTATTTAAAACCGTTGAATTACCGAGAAATTGAAATAATTCCTCGAAGTAAGAAGTATTGACTTTCTAGGGGACGGTAAAATAAATCTTTGAGGTCGAAGTGCCAACTCAGTGGACCCTATCAAGCAATCTACAATCTAATATCGGCGAGCTTTTTGTGGTTTGTGGTATCAACTATAAGCTGGGGTAGGATTATGCTAAGATACATTGGAATGATGAAAATTTTTCTTTAGAATAAAAATATATTTCGTTACCACCACAAGACGACCTCGAGTCATTCTGAAAATGTTGTTAAAAATAACTTACGAATTTCATAACAGAAACATAAAAATAACGCAAAGCTTTGTATTGAAATATTGAAATATTAAAACTCGAAATTAAATGAATAATTTCTGTACAAAGTTATTATATTTAGAATTTCTCCGTTATTAAATCTCATAAATGTTTATAAATAAATGCAACATTTCAACATGAGACATGTTATTTTTTATTATAGGTGAGAAAGAAAATGACATTTCAAGTGGTTTTCAAGAAAACTTTCGTTCGTTGTTTAACGGACGACTATATGAGCTAATTCTCGCAACATTTAGAACCTGAAACGATGTAAGAAACCGTCAAACAGCGACTCGAGTATGATGGATGGAAATTCAAGATCAGCTCTTGCCAGTCAGCTTGAAAGCGTCATGAGTTTGGCAGTTGATCCAATTACAAATCTGGGTTTTTTTGCAAATGACAGCAAAATTGATCGAATGGAAACCGGTGGAAAAATCGGTAACTGAGCTGGACAATCGATGTTTAGCTCGTTAATTATTTTCTGTCATTAACGCTTCGGAAGGAGCTTCGGTATTATGCTGTTGGATTTATCTTTGACCAGAAAAATGATTATTTTTGTGATTAAACATTAAATATTCAAGATATAAAGCCACCGAATTGCCATTCTAATAGCTAGAAACTACTTGTTAACCATGTGAAATAACTGTTTACAAAATATGGAATACAAATCAATCGCTGCACATGCCATTATTCAAATGCAATATTTAAGGATCGAAATGCGCCAGAAATTTAATAAAGTGAGTTTATTATATTTTTTTAAAAGCTATTTTTGTAGTCTGATTAAAGAAAAAAGACAAAACTTTTTATGTTGGATTGGGGAGGGACAACATTACAAACAGGCAGAAACATTAAAATTGAGATAAGATACCTTTTTTTCGTTTGTAGGTAAAATAAACTTCCGTCAAAATTAAAAGTCTTGATTTACATATTTCAACAATAAAACAAGCAAAGTTGTTCGCTTCGTAAAAGTCAATGTGCGAAACTAAATGAATGGAAAGTTGGAAAGTGGCTAGAATTGTCGATGAAACTATTTCTTGCAAACACGCAAAATCTCGATTGAAAGTGCACAGAACATTTTCCCTAAAGCTTTCTCGAAATTTGCAATCAGGAGAACCGCATTTCTTCTAGATATTAACTCAACCGTTCACTTGCCTTCTTTTCTGTGTTATTTCTGGAATTTTATTGCAAAAAAAAATATTTTCTGAAAGTCATGTATGAGATCTAAGTGATTTTCTTCATGAATTCTTCATAAGAAATTGATGTTTGCACACATGGGATATGGAAGGAAATTGCCTACGCAATAAATTATTTATTTCGGTAGTGGTTAGAAGAAGAATTGCAGTAGGAGAACAAAATACGACCGCAAATGTAGCAAAGCCCATGACAACACATGCACAATATTGGGTTGGACTCTGGATCCAATTTAAGGATATGAATGTTCACCATTAAAGGGGAACGTGCAGATTATCAGACAATCATACATCTGTAACATAATCTTTGACCCCGCACCGATATCATTAGAAATATGTCGAATTATTTCAGGTAACCTGCAAATAAGATGAGTTGCAAAATATTGAATTGTGAATCACTGAGATTGAAAACGCTTTTACTCGTAGATAATATATTGATTTATGATTTAACAGGACATAACATGTCAAATACAAATGTGATACTGTATAGGTAGAGTATATGAGGTGAAAGCATGAAAAATTCAGCTAGCAAAGTTTTTCAAGATTATTCCAGTATTTCACCAATAAAAATTGTTTTCTTTTTTTCATTCAACTCTCGTGACTAAATGATTTATGTCTCATTCCAAAATAAGTCAAGTCATTTATTGATATTGATTGTGGTGGATATTATGTTAAATTGACATCAATAAATAACGCATCGTACGGTATCGCGTCGATGAATCTGTGAGTCAGATTTCGAAAGAAAATTGAATGAAATAATTCACGATTCGCTTGGCTTTGGAAGGAAAATCTAAACATTATTACTAATCTTGTTATATTGTTGGATACCACTTTTACATAAAACATTTTATGACTTAACTCGATTTTTCTCAACAAATTTCAATAATCGTCAGTCGTTACACAAGAAAACATTTTGATATCTCGTAACCTCATCGAATCTATCAAAATACATGAGCAATAAACTCGGGTACTTTGAGAAAAAAACATAAAGCATGTAATCCAATCTCAGGTTCAAATACATAAATTTTTATTTTCAAGCTCGTTTTTGTGGTTTTGTGATAAAATTTATAAAATTTTGTGGCTTCTTTTTGAAAATGTGTCGCAAATTTTTTTATATTCAAAAGAAAGATCCATTTTCCCAGTCGAAATAAATCCGGAGAATAATAAAAGAATTACTTAGAGAAAGAGAAGGGCACTGGAGCGATATGAAATCTCGACTTGAATATTGTTTATTTTGCGTAATCCCATCAAATGCAAACAAATGTACTTTTTTTCATTCCTCTTTCTGTTTGCTCCTTAATTCCTTCGTTCAATCATTTTTTATTCCCATAATCTTAGTTTCACGAATGAAAAATTCACAATTTTTTCTGTACGCTGTTTCGCGCACACCCTAAAAATTGCTGATAAATGAAAAGAGAGCAGTTTTAATGCATAGAAAAAAAAAGTTCGCCATGTTTCCGATGACATCAAATTGTGTGCTTAACTAAAGTTTTGTTATAAATATTTTCTGTAACTTTTTTTTTAATCTGAACCACAGGAAAGTTCCATTCACTTTGATGTTTAGACACTTTGCCGATACTTTACTCAATCGCCATCTTAAATAAAAAAGGTTTCTTGGAAACACATTTTAAACAAGGATCTTATATTATGAGTATACTTATAATGAGAGGTGCCGTGGATATCACTATCGTCGCATGAAATGCTCATTAATTATATAAGATTATGAAAACAAAATTATGTGAAAATTTTTTCGAATTTTTATGTTTCGAGCATAAAATCAAAACATTTTGAAATCGGCAATTAAGATTCTTGAAATAAGTAATGCGTTTATTTCATGATGTTACAGCTATTGAAATCTGATAATTTTCGGTTGTTTACATTAAAAAAAAAAAAGTTTATAAAATTTTTTTACAAAAGACATCATCAATTTTGATTGCAAAATGAATCTGAATTATGTTCGTTTTTTCGTTTAAATAAAGTGATTTTTATGGTAAAATGGGAGAAAGTATAAAAGATTTATAAATCTTTTCTGGTTTCATATTTTTTTTTCGAAGCGCCGCCGAATCTTTTTCTGAGAAAACAATTTTTGGTTCATAAAAATTTCAGATTACACAAAATCGTTGTCAAGAATAATCCGAACAGAAATGAGCGCTGAACGCATGAACCAATAAAAATAATTCAGAGAAAAATTCGCGAAATGGTAAAATTTTAATTTGTCACAGTCGTAAAAAATTTTGTTCATGGTGAAATTTTTAAAATTTGTTTAACTTAAAATTTTTTTTTATAGAAATAAAGCTTTAGAACACTCATTTAGTTTAACTAATATTAAAGCGATTATAATTAATTCGTTTGTTCACACGTTAACTATTGAGACTATGCAACTACATTTGATGTAGCAATATTTGATTTAACTCTTCATTTCAAAATTTAGCTGTTGATTGGATAAAGCCATATCGACACGATCAAATCTACTGCTATCTAATGATTCTTGATCGTATTAAAATGTTACACTTCTATCACAATTTAAGGCTTCATCCGGAAATTATTATTTCCCCAGAAATTTACATTCTCAGTAAAAACACAAAGGAAATTGCAAATCATTTTTTATCCTTTTTGAGAACCAATGATACAAGAAAATAGGACAGCTCACTTTAGGAAAATGCTGCCATGACCGATATGATTTTGAAAAGTTTGGCGTCATGTTTAATCATTTCAAATTGAAATCAGCCTATGGAATCTATAAATATCTTTTTGCATTTTGCTAAAACTTGCTCTCTCGTAGGAAAAATCTAACATGCCAAACCAGTATCATCTCAGTCAAACACGGCTTGATATTAGAAATTTATTCAAAAAACTGAAAACCTAATTTTTTTCTTTGAGAAATTTTTTGGAAATTTTGTTCCTTGTACTTAACAGGTGTTAAAATATAGGAAATATCCCACGATTCAACAAAAAGTTCCCTTTGCCTTGTTGTCCTCTGCGACATTAGTATATGAATCACATGATGCTAACTGATAGGTTCCTAGAAACACGATTTTAATATTTTACGAGATTTTAATATTTAATAATTTAACGGAAAATATTTTCGATGTACCTTGTTTTTGAAACTTTTCCTCGAATTACGGGGTGAGTAGGATGGTGGTGATATTAGAAAAGAGCGTTTTATGAGGAAAAATATAATCTCGAGAAAAATTCAAATAATGTGATGTGAGCTGAATTTATTATGATCCTTACATATCATCAGCAAAAAATTGAGCTCTCATGAATGGAGCTTTTAGACAAACAAGCACTCATGCGAAAGCCTCTTTTAAAATTTTATGAACGCGACGAACGATTTTGACTGGCAAAATATCTCTCTTATCATAAAAAGTGACTGAAACTCATTTGCATATTTGATTGTGCCAAATGGTTCATAAAGTTAAATAATTAAATTTCGCCCCTTGTGTAAATTTATCCCCTTCACTCTATTGCTCCTGTCTCCAAAGTCGAAAGGGATTTTAGATTTAGCTTTTCAGCCGCACCTTTCAATGATTATGAGCTCATTTTTTTGTTTCATCGACACTTACCATGATGATTTTGGTATGCTAGCCATTGGGGGGAAAAATATTTATATTACATTATATATTGATGAATTACTATGAGAAAGGAAAATTATAATTATTGTTTCAATTCAAATTTGTCGTAGGAAATAGTGTTATGTGACAATTGAATAAAAAATATTAAATCATAATAACGAGGCCAAATGAATTTGAGTCGAACACCGTAAATATTTATTTTGCTAAATTTTTTTATATATTTATTTATTTAGATGGAAATAAAATAATTCCGCACAGTTAACCACACAATATGAGATTCAATTGAGCAACAATAATTCCATTTTATATTTTGTTTGAATTCAACAGTGCTGATAATTTGATTGAACCTTTTATGTGCGAATGATATAGACGGGAGCATTCAACAGTTTTCTTTTTTACATCTGTTTTGTGTATTTAACTCATTGAACTGCATTTCTAAATTGCTTCAATCACAGGTTTCTATTTTATTGTGATTTTGAATGGCGACAATCGACTGTCGAGTGAGCATTTTGAAGAAATGTAAATAATTTTGGGATTTCCGCTGTAAGTAAAACTTTTCCACACCCTCCGAAGAAATTTATTTATTTAACAAAGAATAAAAAAATTTAAATTTAAGTTTTTTAAGATTTGCATTATGTCGGTCCGTTTTCAGCTTTTTTTTCCATTTAATTCTTCATAGCCAAATCGAAAACGGTTTCATGGACTTTTCAAGCAGAATAAATTATTCAATTCAGGCAGTATTCATCAGGAAATCAATATTTTAGTCATACACTTATGCTTTGTGCGGTTGAAAACTCAATTTAACCTTATATTGAGCATTTATCGGATTAAAATGTCAGCTGCTGATGCGTAATATTCAAGTGATACTTCTGCTATACTGGCTGTATTGAGTGTAAACTCAGTGTGAATATTAAATAGATTGGAAATTTATTTGAAAATACCGGAACTAATTGAAACTTTTATTCGCAATTATTTATTGATTGGACGGACTCCTAGACTTTCAATGGAAACACTTCATAAATATAGAAAATTTTCCAATTTATTCATCTGAGAATTTTGCTCAATTGTACAAAATTATTATGTGAGTATGTTGGTTTTCTCCGGAGGAATGAAAGTTCAGAGGCGAATAGATTGTGCTGATCAAATTCTTCAAATTCTTTTCGAATGGATTCTGAAACATACTAGAAACAATTATGGATTAAGCTTTTTTTCCTTGTATTCAATGAATTGACTTTTTTATTTCTTCTGGAACTAATAAAAAGTATCATGTTGTTGTTTTTGTTCCCGAATGGGCAGTTAATATTCCGTAAGCTCGTTTTGTCTTAGGAGAACTTTTTATTATTTTGAAGCTTTTCGTAGTAGATGCTAGTTCCATAAAAGTAGCTTTGTTGTCAGATATTTCGAAACTTTTCCGATTTGCTTCGTCGTATTTAACAAAACGATTTTCTCTAAAAACTTTTTCTCTCTTATTTTAAGAAATGTTTGACTTTATATTTCTGATGTAATGAAAGATTCCTGCAAAAAGTTTTCGTACATTCGATGAAACAATTTTAAAGTTTATCTTTATTTCAATGTTTCACTTATATTGTTGGAATATTTTTTTTTTTTAAGAATTCGATCCCTGCTTATGAAAATCCTTTTGATTGATTGCTGCTTTTTTTCGGGTCAATTTTAAATAAATATGTCACTTAATATTAATAATATTTTGGGTTTTGTAATTTATTTATTTTGGGTTTTGTTATTTAATTGCGTTACAGCACGCTTAATTGAATATTATGAAGAAAAAAAGGCCATAAACAAAATTGCCATTTTTGGTCAAGTAGAATTTTTGTTTGCTCAACGAAATGGATTAATTCTAAATAAGTTTTTGGGATAAAAAATTTATAGGACTTGTACAAAATATGTACAAAATACAATTGTGTAACAAATCGCTGCAAAATAAACAATTTTCAAGGGAACTGTAACTCATGAATTAACCCTAATAATATTTTAGAACGATACAAATATTTGCTTTTGTGGTTAGTATTTGATATGAGCCATTTTATTGTTGAACCTCAGCAAATGTGATTTTTCATGTTTGTTGTGCGTTTGCCATAATTTCGCACAATTTAAAATGAAACATGTTGACTTTTCTTTCTGTTTGAATAACATAATTAATTTTCGGTTTACCGCAAAATATTTTAGTTTAAAAAAAAAAAGAAAGCTATAAATCATAGAATCTGACATATTGTGGCAAAAATTTTTAAACTTCGATGTTAAAACTTTAATTATTTTAATAAACTTTTTCAATCCCACATCTTTTAATCAGTTTAAATTAAGTTTTTAACGAACTTCATACTGCATATTATTTTGTTATACTCTACAGGTATTTTATGCTGCAAGTACTCATGCAACTTATTATTCTCATCGATATTGAATTTTCTGTTGATTGAGTGCGTGTGGTGAAAATTTGATTAAATTTTTTTCTCTGTCAAATCCGAATTCTTCACAAGTTTACTCCCACAATTTTTTTTTTTTTGAAATCACATTAAGCAACCCTGAATCTGATTTCATGCCATTGCCCTCGACATTTGCCATTTACTCATCGACATTAAATTTGCATCAAATGAAAACTTTTATGTGTGCTTTAATATTATTTATCGAACGCCCGCTTCCAAATATTTTCTTAAATATAATTTTTCACTCCAACACGCAACGAAATTGGGTCGAATAAGAGAGAGCTCTCACATGCCACCCCTCAGTATAACGTAAAAAATTTGTATACATTAAATGGCGAAAATCGATAAAAATGCCATCAATTTCCTGCCTCTGCATTACCTTCCTCGAGTAATCTGGCATTAAATCGCATCAAGAATTTGTTCAAGCGCGAAGTGTAAAAAATCTCTTTAATTTAAATGTGAAAAAATTCGTGTTCGGTTGTAAACGAGAAGTGGAATGAGAAAATAAAATTTTTCGGTCGTCTTCTGTGATGATGATGATGATGACGATCATGAAAAAAAAAAAAAATGTTCAAGATTTTAAAAGATTTTCATCGCCGCCTACATTAGAGTGAAAAAGTACTGGTGTGATGAGACACAATTTTGGAAAATTATTAAGAGCCTTAAAAGTTCTTCTGAACGTATTTTGCTTTTTGGAAGTATAACGAACAGACCGTCAAAATGTGCTCATCATCGCCATCACTGTCGGCTTCGATGTCATGGCAGCAGAAGTTTGTAGCGTGTAGACCATTAAAGTATTAAATTAAGTGTTTCGTCAAATTAGTATTTATGCTCCTAAAATAAACTTGTCGGGTAATAAAAGCCTTCTGTAACACGCAATTTTCTCCAATGAACATTGTGTTAATATAACGCGAAATCAACAACGGTGAACATGATATTGAGGATATTACAATATAGAAAACCTACATCATCAACATGAAGTGTAACTTCGACTATATAATAAAGTTTAATTAATAAGACATGCCTGGTAATTTCCACCTTCACCAACCACCAAAAGAGGGTGATATAACGATAGGTTGCACGTGAAACATTTCATGACATAACGAATTGAAACTGTATTTGTTCTCCAAATACCTTCTGTCA
Source organism: Propsilocerus akamusi (assembly GCA_018397935.1). Taxonomy (NCBI): domain Eukaryota; kingdom Metazoa; phylum Arthropoda; class Insecta; order Diptera; family Chironomidae; genus Propsilocerus; species Propsilocerus akamusi. The sequence goes on along the minus strand of CM031469.1, from coordinate 17,471,952 downwards.
AGTTCTATATCAGTCGAAAATTGTTAAGGTAGACGAAGCTATTCATGAGTCAATTTCTATAGAAATGACACTTATTTCCGTTTATTTCCTTTAAATATCGTCCGAATCGATTGTGAGATCTTATAGCATAACACATTTTTGGGTTTATTCCAATTTTCGAATGGTGGCTTGCTCAAACGATAATTCGTATACGTGCGACACTCTGAATCGGAGAAAGCAGAAAAAAAAACTCTTAAATAAAATATTTATCAAGTGCTGGACTGTAAAAGCCATCATCCATAATTTATTTATGACATTGTGACCCTTTTAGGCTTTGTTACGTTACTCGTATCTCGTTTCTCTTCTCTAATTTCTTATCCAATTTAGATTCTTCGTATTTTTTGCTTGTTAATGCCATTCTTCGGACTAAATAAACACAATTATTTATTTCGATTCGAGATTTTGTTTTATCTTAGTGAGAGTGAAGGGAGAATTTTCGCATTTTTTCTTGGGTCGTACGAAATTCTATTTCAGGAAAAAAAATGCTCTCCTCAAAGGAGGTGGAAAATTTGGGTGATTTTCATTATATTTAATTTTCCATCGAATATAAATAGAATCAATGAAGAAAAATCAATTTTAAGCTGTTACGCTGAGTTGGGTTAAAGAACATATACATTATTCTAAAATTGGAGGCTTGTCATGAATATCTCTTCCCTCTCCTTCAATGGAATTAATTGTTTTCGAGATGCTGGGAGAAACGAAATTGTTAACTTAAAATTGTTACCTAAGTCTGATAAGTATCTTTAGATTAAATATTTAGGCCGTATGTTTTAACATGGAATCGATACGTTTCTTATGTTTTTGGGTATCTGCGATTGAGAATATTTTCATATCGCTTTAATAAGTGTTTGGCTTTCATAAGTGTTTGTATGAGGAAAAAACTGTTGATTAATTTTAGAGCCTTAAATCGACGTGGGTTTTTACCAAAATCAAATTATACACGAAGGTTGATATCGATTTCCACGTACTTATCAATGAAGTCTTTCTTCCCTTTATTTACTTTATCAAAAAGCTTATGAACGCTTTTTTTGTGCCCATTCAAACATCTAATCGAATTGTTTTATTTGAATTTTTGCTTGAATTTGCATTTAATTGTGTAACTTTTACTTAGTATCAAAGGAACTCCTTTATATTTATTTTGTTTCTGCTTAAAGGAAGCCGAAAAGAAACTCTTAATTGCTGTATCGCTTTGTTATTTTTTATGTTGTGTTGTTGTCGTGGGTGTTTTGAGAGAATTTTCCATAAAATATTTTCTAAACTTTTTCTTTCAATGCCGCATTTTATATTTACATTTTGTCAAGTCAGAAAATTATCGCGATGGAGAAAAATAAAAATTTGGGCAAAAGGGATTTAGTCCTTGTCAAAAGTGAAAGAAAGAAAACTCACAAAATTTTATTGACCTCAAATATAACTTAAAAATTCGACTAACGAACAGCTGTTTGAGTTGTGTATTTAAAATTATTTTGTGGTTACAAAGAATTACTTTTGCAAACTGAGACAACTTTTAGCTTGTATTCTGACACTCTCAAATAGTCAGCAAGCTCTCATTCACTATTCTGAAAGTATCTCATTCTTTATTTCTTGGAAATTCTGCGACTGCGCATTCTTTTGTTCTTCTTCTTAATCATAGATGAAAAACGTGCTGCAGTTTCCAGTGTTTACAGGAATGAGAGTTTTCCAATCGATTTTCCTTATATCGTTCGACTACAAAAGAGTGAAACATTTGTTTTTAGCGCTCAGTTGATGTCTAAACTCGAATCGTTTAACACTGAAGAGTTAAAAAAAAAATCGCATAACAATTAAAATTAAGAAGAAAAAGAAAATAAAACACAGTGTCGAGCGCGTCGGAAACAGGAAAAACAATAGCCATGATCTATCGTTTCCTGTTATGCCATCATGTGGAATAGCTTACTTCATTCGCAATCCTTTATCATAAAATGGAATATAAAACTACGAGCGATATGTCGAGCGAGTGAAACAAAAGTTAGAACATATGTTATATAATAAATATTTTAACCAAACCCACCATAATAAAATATAAAATAACGTGGAACACTGCGAATATTTTGTGTCATTTTGCCGTTTGCGGAAATGAATATTAGGATTATTGGATTTTCAATGCCATAGCCGAAATAAATACATTGTATTTCCCATCTTTATATGGTCATCCTTCATCAAATAAAAAGAGAAGGTAGAACAAAATTCTTGAAAACCGAAACCGGATATTATATTTGCCAATCATACAAATGTATAAATTCTGGATATTTGGATTAATTTTGGCAGTGCTGAAAGGTAAACCATCATCTCAATTGCATAATTTTAAATTTTACTTTGTGGATGCTACGAAAACAATTATATGATTTGCAAAATGAACTTAAGTGATGACACTGCGATTAAAGAGTTGAGTTTTCTTTTGTTGTCATTTAACTATCAACAATAGAAGAAAAGGAACTTTGTCTAGCAATTTCCATTTTGTCATGAAAGAATTTTTTTTTTTTTTTTTGTGTTTGGCTTTTTATGTCGGAGGCAGTTTTTGTGTTTCGGAACACGAAAAATAATTTTTCCATGTTGTTAATTTTAAACTTGTCGTGCGATCGTCACATAATTTGACCAAAATAACTTGAACAAGAAACGAGCGAGAAAGCTCCGATTAAGCCTTCGTCAAGGGAAGCTTTTCGCGCCTTTCGAGAGAAGTCGAGCGAGTGAGAACCGCTTAAAGATTTTTGTTCTTTGTTATCTGAAAGACTCTTTACATTTATGCAATTTTTTGCTGTTGAACTTTTTTCTTCGGGCTTTGAAATTTGTTTTTATTCCATTTCCGTTTATTCCATCGCCTTCGTTTTTTGGACATTTAAGATGGAATATTAAATTCATTGTGCTCACAATTTATGTATTTAAATTCACGATAAATAAATTTAAGCATTGTGTGTTGTGGCTGAGAGGAGACTGCGTTGCGGCATTTGCTGGTTTGGGTTATTTGTGCTTTCATATTGTGCGGTATCGCCTTATTTTGAAGGAACAAGAAAGAAAAAGCTCATGTAGTCGTATTTTTGTATGTAATAATCGGAAGGGGCTTGTCGGAGGTCGTCGCCTCATCACTCTTCAACCCTCTCGCCCTTCTTTCTCAATAAAACACAAAAAAGGACTAAAAATATATTTTTCCATGGCAATGTGATTTCGAGAAAGAGGCTTCGCAGTGCTTCGGATCGATAACGAATAGAACACATATTGTTCTTCGTTGCATAAAACGACTCAAGCTCAAATACTCGTATTCAATGTTGAGAATGTCAGAATGAAAATAATATGTTGTGGAGAAAGACAAACGTTATTACGATACAACTTGAATAGACGATTAAACTACACAGGAGTAAAATTGATTACTCAAAATAGCATTTCACTAGACAAACACGGAGTGGGAATTTTGCAGTGCTTACTGCTGCTGCTGTGGGAAACGAAAATAAAAGTTTCGATCTAATTTGTGTTGTGTAGCATGTGATATGAGAAGCGAAACTGAATGTGACACCATGACTGATTACACTTGAAAGTTAAAATACTAGAAAATATTTTTTTAATACATTTAAGAGGAAAATTTTAACTCAAGCAACAAAAAATTCAAACTTTCTGAAAAAATATCTGCAAGTTTTTATTTTATGTTTAGCTTTTGCATCAGCTCTTAATTTTCTTATAAAAAATAAAAAAATAATTTAATTATTTATCATTAGAATAACAAATATTGTTGTTAAATTAATATGTCAAGAACAAATGGCACCAAACGATATTGATTATAGAATAATTGATATAAAATATTGAAACTAAAGCAAGCTGCCGCTGTTGATGACATGTGCCGAAAACTATCTCAAATTGATTAGTTATCATGTGATTTCAATTTATTTTATATTGTACAATCTCGTTTGTCGAGTGTTCATTCGATACATTGCCAACAGTTAGTTATACAGATAAATACACAGACAAACAAATATAAATAAATAAAAATGAAATCTAACATCAACCCCAAATCTTAATCTGGACATTTTCATCCTTTCTTCTTTGTCTTTAATATAGATCTCTGTTGCTCAGTAAATATAAAAAAAATCACTGTTCCATCTGTTGTCGTGATGGATTACAATCTAAACTTAAGTGAAAATAACAAACGACCAAATTTATCAGCACCCGAGTTCCTTCTGGACTGTGATTATGATGTGAAGAATGATGAAGAAGGTCTTGTGATTAAGTGGTTTCTAAATAATCAACTAGTCTACCAATGGATTCCACCACGGCCGCCATCAGCATTGTCATTATTCAAAAATCGCATCAAAAAGAATTTCACTATTTCGGATGATCCAATTAAGAAATATCGTGGTGTTGCTGTGATAAAACCAATGCTGAATTTCTCCGGTGAATATTCATGTTCGGTACAGACATACCAATCATCCGACAGAAAATCATCAGTTTTGCAAATTATTGGTAAGTATCATGCTGGTTTGCTATGAATTTTTCAGGACCAGCAGCATCACCCACAAAAACCATAATTTACTTATATTTTTTACGCGTATTTCTCTTGATAATGGAAGCAGGATTTCGAAACCTTTTGTCTGGAAAATCATGTTCAAATTTTCAAATTGAATACTGTAAGCAGATCGAATATATTTGGTTAGTAATTAACTGCTTGCCAATGGCGAATTTTTTGGATTATTTGAAAACTAACCAAGTCCCGAAAGCTCCAAAAGCAAACAGATCGGAAAAATTTAAAGCTAGCATTTAAGTCATTATTTCCGATTATTTCGATTATGTCGATTAATTCTACATTGAAATTTACTGCTTAAAATGTTATTGGAAATTTGTGCAGCGGGTGGTTTGTGACGCTGCTGAGTGTATAATGATAATTTGTCTAATTTCTCTAAATCCTTTTTTTTTTAATTTTTCATTGCAGTGCCAGAATCACATTTTAAACTGAATTATCGTACAGACTATGATAGTATGGTGCATATTAAATGTAGTGCTTTCAATGTATATCCGACTCCCAAATTAACGTTAAAGTATGACTTGTTTGTTCAACATAACAATTTTATGGTTGGTATCATGATGTGGCAAAGGAAAAAGGCTCAAAACTTTAAATGAAGTAAATTCACTTGCCGCACCATGCTCTACTGTAGATGCACAAGCATCATTCAGATTTGATGTTGAAACATGTTATTGACAATGACAGGTTACAACTTAGAATCTTTTGACATCAATTTCAAAACTGAATTTGTGCTGAAATCATAACTAGCATTTCTAATTTGTATTTTCACCAAATTTTCCATCCAATAGCATAAATAATGTAGAGCTAAAGAGTGATGTTAAATTAGTTAAAGACAGCAGAGATGGTTTGTTTGATGTTAAAGTGATTGCAAATTATCCAAAGAATGCATTGAAGTCCGAAACAATAATCAACTGTCAATTAACTCTGCCTGGGACTGAATATTCTAAGAAGCGGGAGACTGTATATTATGGTATATTTTCCTCAATAGTTATTTTGTTAAATTTAATTGGAAAAAGTTTTGACTGATTTCCCTTCTTAAATTTATTCGCTCAATTTCCTTTTACATTGTGAATCTAATTGAATTTCCATTTCATACAAAATATCACCAAAATTATCAGAACAAGAACCAAGCCTATCAGATCCCGATCAGGATGAAGAGGCCGATTTAGTCTTATCAATGGAAACAGAAACAGGACTTTTAACGAATCAACATTCAAAAGGTAAAATGACAAAACCATTGAATATTTATTTTTTTTTGTCAATTTTATGTTACGTAAATATCAAATATTGATTTGATGTGAGATTGATGAACCCCCAGACATTTTAATTAAATTTTGTCTCAATTTCTGTTTGCAGACCAGTCGTCATCATCATCCAAGCCATTTACGATAATATTTTTTGAGTGCTATACGCTTTTATTCTTTACGATATTCGTTACAAAGCTTTGTTGAGATTGGATGTATTTGATGAAACACCGTAAGTGTCGAACACCATTGTCTATATGAAAACTCTTCGTTTTGCAGTGAGATGAATTAAAGGACCGAGAACAAATTCAAACATCAAAAGAGACCAAAAATGTATTTCAAAATTGTGCAATGACACGTTAAAAAAAATGGAAACATTAATGAATCAAAGATTGATGAAAACGAATGAGAGCAGAAAGTGTTTGTGTAAATGTTAGAACCTAGTTCGCTATTAATTAGTTGTTTATTGTTTGGTGACTGCTAAAAAAAAGGAAAATAATTGCTCGAAACAAGAAAATGCTTGAATAAATTAAAATATAATTCAAGTGCCCAGGGAGAGCTGCTAATGATGTTAACTACAAATCCTGTTCATCAAATTTTCTTTTGTAACTTGCTCTTCGCTGGTCGCCAATTTGTGTGCTGTCGAAAACGAATAAAAATATTCGAGGGAAGAAAAAAAAAAGAGTTTCTAGTGCTTTTGATGGAACAAAATAAAAAATAGTAATTTGGTGATATTTTTTTATAAACAAAACAAAATTATTGAAAGTACGTTTAGAAACCTGTAGATTAATGATGAGAATAAACAAAAATCCAGATTTGAAACAGAAGAAGAAGAATAAATAAATGTTAATCGTTGTTTTAGAAAAATAAGTGAAATTATACAAAAACCAATAATTGATAAAATGCAAAAAAATAAATTTTTAAAGAAATTTACAGTGAAAATGAAATTTTGACTTTCATTTGTCAATCCTAAAATGAGGGTAATGGAGGACAGATTCATATGACAACATCATTTTAGAATTTTAAAACCTTTCAAAAACTTTTGTCACAAGAAAAAAGAATTGTTTTTCAATGGTACGCCTACATTAAGAATCTTTGAGTGACACGGATAAAAATCAATCTGTTGTTTGTTTTAGCTTCGCCTCAAAAAGGGCAAAAGTTTCAAATTACAATTCCCAAGATTTGTGTTTATATTAAACCTTTTTAGTCTTAAGGTTTACTTTGAATTCTTTTTTTTCTATTACAAAAAGTTGTTTTCTTTTCAGTTACTGTAACTGCAATAAAAATTTCATGGCCATGGTCAGCTGAAGCAACGTCATATAAAAATTCAGTTTGAGTTCAAATGTGAAGCTAATTATTTTGAACCAAATTCTTAACTTGTAACCTATTACAACGATCAAAGAAAAGTGTTTCTGTGTAAGTATAATTTAAACACTTTCAGATTCGCTGCTGAATTCAAGCTCAATAGAGCGGAACTTACAAACATATTTTTTCAACGATACAGCTAAAATATTTGTGTACGCACTCTCAAGTATTTAATTGGATGGTTAAACAAAATATTGATGCTTTTGAGTACAAGCAAGTAGGAAGAAAATTTAGAAAACAAACTGCTTAGGAATGATAACAGCAAATTGCTTTTCTAAAGAGCTTCTTTATTTGATGTTTTTTTTTGCTTGGTTGGAGATGCAACGCATGAACGAAATTCATGTAGACGATTATTTCTAAACATCACTTTGTAGTTTTTTAGTTCACTTTACAATCGGTACTTACTTTAAGCTCTTCCTTGAAATAAGTTCCTTTAACTTAAACATCATATTCGACATACTGAAATTTTTGTATAGTAAGCAAACTTTTGTGTCTTTATTGTTAGAAAATCTTCAAGGCTTATTAAAGGAATATACGTTGTGCTGAATGCTTGATGGGTTTTAAGACACTGTTTGCGGAAAATATTCATAAACTTTGAAAGTCGTTTCTTCATCTTTTTTTTTTTTTCAGATAACTTTATGTTTACTTGCACAAAATCAACAATATTTAAGAACTTTCTTTCTCGTAAACATTTTAATGCATTTTCTGCATAAAAAAGCCGGCCAGTCGAAATAATAAACATAACAAATATTTGGATGGAGCGTGCTACTTAGCAAATTTTTCTTCAGTTAAATTTAACATAAAAACGTAGAAAATACCAAATTTCTAGCAATCATCATTATCCGTAATTATAATATCAAATTGATTTTATTGAAAACCTTAAACAAACAATGTCAAAATCTGGCTAGGCGGGTGACGTTATTTATTCTCGATGAAATTTTCCATTCATGCCATGTCAGTTATGCTTTTCAATTTACCTTTCACAACAAAGAAAACGTGAAGGTTGTAATTTAGTCATTTCCACAGCAATATCATGTTTCGCAAATCCTTTCATCGATTTTTAAATGACGTCATTCGTAAAAATCATTCCTCAAATTTAAAATCAAAATGTTATCGAACATCTTCTATTCCTTTATTTGACATAATTTACGAATATCTCCCATTTGTATATCATCTATTTTGACATTTTAATGTTTCAACTGAATTTAAAAGTTTTTGCAACGAATAAAAAATTTATTTTGCGATGTCTGCTGATTTTTTTTGCAAAATAATATTTTACGTCCTTTGGGACAAGAAATAGAACACGGAGGTAAATAATGTTGTTTGCCATGTGATTTTTCATTGCTATGAAATCAAATTCAACGGGGAATGGGAGAACTGATTTTTATTTGCACATGGCCGAAACTTTCATAATCTTTGTGAAATGACAAAAATACTTTATTTAAAAAATGAAGCTTAAGTTTTTTACTCTATACATCGAAATCTAATCAAAAACTTGATGCAATTTCAATAAATTCGACAACAGAAACTTCACTAGAAAATATTGATAAATTGCTCCAAATGAATAATTTATCCAACGACGAAGAAAAATGGCTTCAGACAAGTTTAAGGCGAAAAGTGGAAATGAAACTTTTTCTGTGCTGTCACCAAATAATTTATTCCACATCCAAGTCACCGCTATCTGAAATTCTAATAGAGGCGACGAAATAACATAAAAGCCAGAAAAGGAGCAAATAAATTTTCCGCTTATTTTTCACCACGACAAAAAATATCTTCTGTCTAGTTCCATTGTTTAAGTGCCTTTTTTTAAGAGTCAAGCAAGAAAACGAAGTGAAAGTTAATGCGATAACAGAGACACGTTGTGAACAACTTTATTATATGACCTTCAGAAATCCAGCCAGGAGGGATCTTATTATTTATTGATCTCATAAATTTCGTCTTATACTACTACTCACTCCAGTAAACGGAACAAAAAGACAGAGCTTTATTTGTACAAGAAAACTATGTATAGCCATAAAAATTAATTTAGAAAAACACAGAGAGTGTTAATCATATAAATTAGGAGTTTGTCAGATCATAATTTTCCGGCGATGGAAATTAATGAATGAGTTTTTTCTCCGGTTTCGAAATTTTTCATTCCCATGACAGTGGCAGATATGCGAAACATGTGACGTTGGTGATTATTACAATATCATGTCCAAAATTAATTAAATATTCACAACAACAAACGAGCAGATGAGTGATGAGATATTTGTACATCGCATTAAGATAAATGAACATTTAATTAAATCCTAATATAGTGAAACATACATCATTATCATCCTCATCCATAAAAGCTATGATGTTAGAAATTTTGTAGAAATATTATATTCGCTCTACATGGAAATTGCGTTTATTTTAACAAGTTTTGAACATAAATCATGAATATTGATTGGTGATGAACCATCAAGTTGAGCCCAAGCAAATCCATAATAATAATTTTTAACGAATGCTGTATTTGCCTTACGGGTTTACATATATTAAGGTATTTCAGGAGTTATTTGTCGAAGATTTTAAACTTCTTATCTATTTCAAGTACCTAAATATTTGGTTGCTTTTATGCAACGTGTGTGAATGTAAAAAAGGGATCATCATTTGGATTGCGAGTCCTTTTTACGTCTTTTATCTTCTCAAACAGACAGCTCAAGGCAATTTTTTAAGTTATTGAAAGAAGAAATTTTTTATGTTATTTGCTTCCTTCGTCCACTTTGGAATATTTTGACAAGAACATCACATGCCCGTGAGTATGAGATTTTTTTGCGTCTTTTCTTCAAAGCTCTATAATAATTTTGATAGCTAAACCTTTTCTTTCTGTCGTAATTAACCCTTCTCTCGCACTCACTGAGGGCTTTTTTAATCAACTCGTGATCCCTTTTAGGTTCTTCCTTCTGAATACATTCATTGCTCGACATTTGTTCATTGGTAGCCACACAACATTCTGGAATCTGAAACATATTTTCATGTTCGACAACCCCATTGAGCTTTAATAAAAAAAAAATTCACCGCAATAAAACAGAAGTGGAAAAAGGGCTCACGCTGAAAGATTTTAACCAATCAATAAATAAATTTTTCCCTTAAACTTGCACCTTGACCAATTTATTTTATAGAGTCAATCGCAGTTCGAACGTTTTCCATCTGGATGAATTTCTGATTCAGAGCATCGTAAACAATTTTTTATGTCAGTTTTGCAAAGTCATAAATTTAATTTTTATTGCCTTGTGCTAGCTCTTAGAGTTTTTGGGTGAATTATCCCACTCCAGTGCACCAAAAAGCCAATGACAGTTCAATTTTTATTTGTCTCCTACGTGATGTCATTAAATTCATTTTTTTTTTTTGAAAATATCATTCCAAATACCACTTCTGAAATTGCGCAGGAACTCTTCTCTTTTTTTGATAAATTTTGTCACGATTTTCTTTAATAAAGTTCATCGGGGGATTTTTTTTCTGGTTCCGAATTGTTTTTCAGGAACATCGCAATCAGAGCCATATATGAGTGGATGCTTTTTATTGAGTGCGAATTCATCGAAAATGTTTTCCTGCTCCAGACAATCAAATATTTCCATTAATAAAAGTTTTTTTTTTACTCATTTTATAAAATTTTGAAATCAGATAAAGTTTGCAAGATAAAGAATTTCATTTGAATGACTTGAATGATTTTGATCAATAGAAGCAAAAAGAAAATTCACAAAGTAAACGCCAATTCAACGAAGCAAGGATACATTTCCTCCATCTTAGAAGCAATAAATCATAAGCTGTTGACGTGAGAGTATTAGTAGCGAGGATAATTTAATGTTTTCGAATATAAAAGATTTTTACTCGTTTTTTTTTGTAACTTTTATGTTCACTCATCAGCCAGAAACGTAAGAAGTTTACTTTCTTTTGTGCAATATTATATTTATATTTATTTTTGAAGAAATTACCTTAAAAGGCTTCTGATGGCTTGCAACATTTATATGTTGCTTTCTCAAGCAATTTTCATTTTAAAATGTCATAAATTTATATGCAAATCTCGATGGATTCTATTTCAACAATTTTGTGTCAAAATGCGCAACGAGAAAGAAAGATAAAAAAGAATTAATTTCATTAAATTGGAACTTGAACAATAAATATTACTGTCTTCGGGTTCTTTATCTTTTGTTACTTTCTGTTTTATGGCTATTAAGATAAATGTGATCACAAATCTAATTGATGTAAATTTTTATTGCGCGCCGCATTGCACACAAAATCAATAAAATAAGGTCTCTCTTGATGATTTTTACGACTCAACTGATATGGTATACTGAAATTGGCTCATCATTCAAAGGGTTAAATGCAATAAAAAGACGCTAATGAAGGTAGTGTAATAAATCTTTCGAATTTTAGTCAGTCATGTTATGGCATGATCGAAAAAGTGAATACGAATATCTGAAATCAGGTAACTTGCATTCCCTGATAGCAATACATTTCACGTATTTGATGTTTTACTATCAGGATCTTGAATCAGAACGAGTTATTTGTAAAACATTTCAATAAAATATTGCAAAAATAAATGCCAATAAAAAAATCAAAGATAATGCTCGAACGTGTTGTGCGAAATGTGAATTCAGATTGGAAAATCGAAATAAAAATTTGACTTTTGTATTTGCTGAATGTAGATAGATGAAATTGTAAAATTCAGTTAGCAGCGAAATGATTTTAACTATTTTTTATTTGTTGATAGAAAATGCAAAAAAATGAAATGTTTTCCTTGTTGTAATACAGAGAAATTATTTATTCGTATCACATTTCACGATTTCCATGATTTTGTGCTTCATTGTTGATGCTACTCGTCCTTCATGTCTTCCTTTTTCACGTAGCTGGTAACTAAAAATAAAATCATGAAAAAATTGAATTTGCTGAGAACATAAATTGAACAATGGAAATATAGTCCTGGATTGAAAATTCTATTTCCAATGGAATGAATTCGATGAAGAATTCTAAGATTATTTATCCCTTAAAACTTAAATGTAAACTTTCATCTAAATAATATTTAAAATATTATTCTAACAAAGAAATCATTAAACGTTGTTTAATAAATTCCGCACTTAAATTTTTGGTGTTTTTTTTTTAAATAGACATTATATGTTAACTAATCTAATTTTAGGTTTCTTTGTTATTTCAATTTACTCACTTTTTCTCTTTCTCCTTTTCTTTTTTGCTGAGACTTATTAAAAAATTTATCAAGAGACCAATTTTGTGAGAAATTGGAAATTTAAAACCTTTTCTCATGATGAGTTTCATAAAAATTTTACTGTTATATCAAAGGAAAGTTGTATCGATAAATCATTACTGTACAGATAGAAATTTCTCGTAAACAACAAAAAGTTTCCGGGTCGAGATAAAGCGAAAGGGAAGAGAGTAATAAATTTGGAACATTAATTTTAATGACTCTGTGGAAAATTTTCAATGTAAAAGAAAACTTGAAAACCAGAACAAAGAAAATTTTTTTTGCAATCAATTTACTTAAAGAGGAAGATTGAAATCACGAGCTCCATGAAATGCCTTCAAGGATTACATTTTTCAACTTTTCACAGAATTTGATTTTTTCCAATTGTCAATGCCCCAATTTTTAACCGCCTGTAATACCGCAAGGGAAATTGACCAAATTTATCGCACCTGACATGTGGTTGCACAACACTTTATATATTTTAATAGCCCATGTCAGCCGAAGTTTGTTTTTAAATTTTTCCGGTCATTAATTTTATTCCAAATAAAATCAATGGTGATTTTTTTTTTTCAACCAGCAATACAAAAACAAATATGCAGTATATGAGATTTATTTTTGTTCTGAATTTTCATATTTTTCACTACATGAAAGCGAATGAATACATCGCAATGCAATTGAATCGTTTCTTTTTTGTTTCAAGTTTCCACTCGAGCACAATTGTATTGTGAAGCAGATATAACGTTATAAATTACAAGTAGCCACCGAGAATGGAGGGGGATACAAATAATTTTATTGAATTCTAAAGAATGTAAGAGATGAAGGTTGGATAACTGACATTGAAAAAATGCAAGATTGTCAACAAAATAGTCAAAAGAAATATATATTTTTTAAATAAATTTCGTAACCTAAAAAACGATTTTTAAACATTATTTTCGTATCAATTATTTATTATTAAAGTATCAAGATGGTTTGATATCATTCACAATTTTATTCTCAAAGGATATTTTACTTCAAATGTTTCTTCATAACTTATTTATAACAAAATAGGTTTCTCCTTTTATTGAGTTATAGCTTTGAGATGTGAAACCTTTCTCTTCTTTGGAATACGAAAGGTGAAATGGAAGTGGATTTAATAGATGGCTTTCATGGCTCATATTCAATGTTTTATTTATTTTCCGAGCCTTCTTTTTTTTTACTTATGACCTAAAAATTCTAAGCAATAATTTTGATGGTCAAACCGCTCGGCAACAAATTACTCATCAAATCTCCATTAGTAAGAATAGCGAACAAATATTGGAAAACTAAGCTGAAGTAAACATAAAATAAACTGAAAGTTTCTTTAGTAAAGAGTTCGAATTAATTGTGAGTCGACCCCAACGTGTTTAAACATTCATCCTTTTTTGATTATATGTTTCCCTAATATATTTTCAGTGTACGTTAAAGGTACAAGGAAAAGTGAAGTATTATTTGGTTTTAATCCTAGGAACTTACTTGACGTTTATCCTGCTTGATGCATTTCATGATTTTATATATGCTCAGCAAACGATCTAGAATGAAATATAAATTTTTCAGGAACATACCTACATGAATATATAGCTCAAATAATACAGACGCGTAAAATAATGCGCGAGAGAAAAAATTCTTGTAAAAGCAGCGGCATTAAAGGATGTTGGTGACAGGTAGAAGAGAAATGAAATTTCCAGCAGTCTTGCGAAAACTTATTCTAAACATGAATTATTGTTTAAGGAAAGCTCATATATGATAAAAGATTTATTACGAGTAAAAAATATATATAAATAAAAATATTTTCACCATTTGTTTTGAGCATGTTGAAATCGAAATTGACTTTTGAGAGAAACCGCAAGCCATTTATAATCACAATAGAAATCCTGTTAAATGTAAAAAATCTTTACCTCAAATTCGACGAATTTTTATTTGGAAAAATTTGAATTTCTAAAGGATTGTCCTTTGTTTTCGAGAAAAGTCACTGGTCACCATAACTTTAATTCATTTGGTTGTTTTGAAACTAAACCACTTCAACGTATATGTCTATCTAAATTGATGGTCTCCGAAGCGAATGAAAAGTAGAAATGGAAAAATAATAAATTTTAGTGCTTAATGTTTGCTCAACGTTTTCAATTCGCTTGATGACATTTGCTGCTGATTAAATGAGCAAACAGAAATCTTTTACTGATATTAGAAAATGAAGAAGAAATAATGCGACCATGTAGGTAAGTCGTTTTTCCGACGACTGAACAATTGCAATGCGATGTGTCAGAGCCTAGGTGGCATCGGTTGAGGTATCAAATGATTGAAATACAATCTTCTTAATGGAGAAGAGTGTTAGACTCATGAAAACAATGTTTGACTCAAATGTTCACATTTTGAAAAACAATTTATAACCATAATCGCAATTTGGAAATGAAATTGGATAATGGAATCAATCCACAGCCCAACCGAAGTTGTTCATTCAAGCGTAATCGTACGTAATGTTGATAATATACTCGAAGGGAATTAATTGATTCTGAATTGCGGCTGCGACGATTGTGATTGCTAATTCAAATTATTTTCTTCTAGATCATTGCTTGACTTTGTTTATTCTAATAGTGTGTGGACAAAAAGTTTCTAAAACTTTTATATATTTCCACAATTTTCATTGATTTTGCTTTGCTTGTTCAATCTATTAACAATGAATTAGTTGATTCTGAATTAATTCAAAATGTAAGTTTAATCTCATCTCCACTCAAAACCTTTTTCAATCCTATCTATTTTAATTAACTTTGGATCTTTTTCCATTGGGAAATATTCTTAAGTTTTTTTTCCGCATAGCATTTCAAAATACTTCTTTTCCAGAAAATAAATTTATTTTCCTTATTTATGTACAATTCCCATAAAAACAACATTAGTCTGTTGCCTTTGTTTTCCCCATGTGTTAATGCGAGGGGTGGATTTCTGAATGCGTAGAAAAATCCGGTTTTTTTGATCTTTATCGTTTTTGTTACAATTTTAATAATTAAAATAAAATTGATTTTTCTTATCAAAAGCTATTAATCTGATGGTTATCTATTTAATTGAAAAGTTAAGCAAAACTTAAATAACCTCTGTCCAAAACGATTTTAATGTTATTTGTAATCTACTTTAATAAATATTTTTTAATGCAATTACCATCAATTACAATTTCAATGTTGTTTATTAAATATTTTATGGGTATTATTTGGATATTTCGCTGGTTCCCTCACGAACTCCAAAGATAATAATTTTTTTTTTGAAGAAAAATAAAACTTAATTTAGCATAACGTTGGAATAATAATTATATTTTTATGAGCAGCATCATATGATGCATGAATTAACAGAAAAAATTTTTGGTAAAATTTCATAAGCAACCTTCTGGTGCTTTAACTAAATCAAATACGAATTTGTACACACTTTTCCGGGGATATGATGGACGAATAAAATAAAGTAAATAAGGGGGCTTAAATGCTTCTCACGTATTCGAACAAATGTCGAAAGCTTTAAGCTGAAATATAATTTAGCATGAAAGCAAGGAGAAAACACAATACAAATGCTGAGTAAAAATATTTAACAGCAAAAAAAACTTCCTAGATGGGAAAAACATCTATATGTACGGTACCATCTGTTCCATTTCAAGAAAGAAAAAAAACGGTTTCTGATTAACGCAAAAATGCCTTCATTCATAATTCATGACCATAAGGAATGCTATGCCATGCTATCATTTGTGTCTATACTCCATAACACCTTAATTAACAACACATAAATATGAATGCTCGCAGAAATAGTTTTGCCATTGTTATTTGATATTCAACAACATCTGTGCATGATCCCTTTCTTTCATGTTTCCTGTTTCTATTTTCACATGCATAGTATTGTGTCGTTAAATGACATAACTCAATCTGATGCGAAAGAATTTAGAAGCTTTTTAAGCAGCGTTTATTTAAGGTTTTTCCGTTTTCATTACAAGCATTATAGAGAACATAGAAAATTTTATTTTTAATGCCTAAGCACACAATATACAAATACTGCTTTGTTTTTTTTTTTTTATTCTTGTTAATGAATGAATCATTGAGATCTATGGGAATTGAGGAAGCTTAGCACAGATATTTTTCCCTCTTGCTTAAATAAAAAGAATGTCTAAAATTTGTCTGGTAAATTTCCCGCACTACAAGGAACGTAAATTAAAATGATTCACGGAGGAGTTCTTAAAACCTCAATGCTGCTGCAAGATATATCTAAGAAGCCGAGTGTTCCTTTCACATTTTAGACGTAAATAATCTCCAGAGAAAACTATTTTTTGTAGATTAAAATTATACATCATGACTTTTTGCAATCTCAAATTTCACTTCTCTAGCCACATATATACATTTTTTACTCTTCATGATATTTTATATACATTCATATTTCATATTTTATTTACCAATGTTTAAGCTTTTATTAAATAAACAATTCATAATAAGTTTTGAAAATATTTCAGGTCCATAATGTTCACAATAAATCTTTAAAAGTACTAATTATTGTCACATCAAATAAGAATGCATCAAATGATTTGAGTCATAAATGATTGATACACAGATAACGGAATTTTTCCCAAGAGAGAATCAAATTGTTAGAATCGATCGAGAAACAAAAGCGGCTTTAATGATATTTTTCTTTTGGAAGCTTTTTTCTTCTATTCTATGTTTATTACTATGTTTACAGTCAATATCATTAACCACAAACTCAATTGTTTGCATAGTGCTTTTTATGTTGCTAGGTTTTGTGTGTGTTTGCGTCTACTATTATAAATCCTCAATACAAATATTTGTTATTTGCTTGCTCGCAAATTGTTAAAAAAAAAAACTTTTGAAGAGCGAGCGTACCACATGGCTGAGTGTTATCTTTTCTTTATAGATAAATTTGGCCAAACATAAAAAAGCGATAGAGCTAAAGCAACAAAGAAAATAAAAAAAAATTTTATTACAGACATAATTTATTAGAAAAAAAGAAAGTAAAATCAATATAGAAAATGGCTTTAGCGGAAATTGAAATTTATATCACTGATGTCACAAGAATTCTTTCTATTGGCGCGTCCAATGTTTATATGCTACGGATGTTTGTTGTAACCCGGAGTGTGTGAGTATAAAAAAAAGTAATTTTTTTAATTTCCGTTTTTTTAAGAAGCTCACACACGAAATATTTGCTATAAAAATAAGTTTGCCGTCAAAATTGAATTTTGATTACATCCAGAGTTAGAACATTCAAAATTGCCTTACATGCAATACGAGTATGACTGAATCAGGACAAAGCTATGAAATGGCGGCAATCTGTTGAGCTTATTTGGGATTTTATCTCAAATTGTTTGTCAAGCACTTTAAGCTCAGTGTTTTTAGAAAATGGAGCACATTTTTTTTCCGCAGTAAAATAAGCCAAATAAACATTTCCTGGTTTTGAACAAAACTAAAAAAAACAAAAAAACATAAATTTTATTAGTTTCTGCGTCATTTGGCATGTGTATTCTATATGAGTTATGATTATTTATGGTTGAATTGTGAATAAACTTTGTTGGTTGAAACCCGACACATTGCTGATGTTGTTCGCTACTTAGTTTTGCTGGAAACCGCACAAGTGGAACCACTGATTTTCAAATAAGTATATACATGAATTTATAAACTATGCTATCACAGCTTGTGCAACATGGAAGATAAACACATCTCATGTTGTTGCCGTGATTGCGGCTTTTTGGCGCAGCGATTATCATTGGAAAATGAAAGTGTAATTTGCAATCATAATCATAATTAAGGAAATAATTTTACAACAATAAATATATTTAATCTAATTTTGTTTCCTAATTGCCATCAATAACCGAAAACAATTTCCACAATTTCCATTAATTTTTTTTATGGAACGAAATTTGCTGATTAACGCTTCGGTGCTTAATTCAATTGGATATAGTTATTTTAATACTCTTTTCTGCATTGATTAATTAGGTGATTTATGTAAGATATTATTGGCATGTCACTCTGATTAACTTAACTATGTAGAAATTTCGATGGACCGCAAATTTCCAATTTCCTGAATGAATTTCCCGCATGTAATATTTTTTGAAATAAAATTAGGAAAATTGATTTATTACTAACCAGTTATTTGGTATAGCTCAATAACGCAAGCTCAGTTTCAAGCGCCATCGTTTATTGCTTCCGATATCGTTTTGGAGAAAATTTCCTCAATTTATTACCTAAAATTGCTAAAGAACTTGTAAAAATGTTTAATTAAAATAATTCTCCTGGGAAAATTAAAAAAAAAATTGTTCGAAACATTTTTTTTTTTTTTTCTCATAATTTTATTCATGAAACGAAAATTTTGAAGTGGGAAATTAACTTGTAGATGCACATATTTTCATAATTTTCAATATAGTTAAATCAAAACTATTCCCTTTGAAAATTTTTTTAATATCAGGGATATCGCACTAAATAATTTTAAAACATAATTTGACATCATATTCATAACCACTTTATTGTTGTAAAAATAACTTAATTTCTATGCTAATTTCAATGACATCATTATGTTGTAAATCTCAGGTATTATCCCACTATCCTCTGCCTGCACCAGGTTAATTTAAAAAAAATCGGTTCATTTTTCAGTATTTTGTATGAGAACGAGAGAGAAACAAATTAAAATAATATTCGTGTATGAGTAATCGCATCTTGGAGGACTCAAGGGCTGTTCAAATGGTGATTTAATTCCACCCTCATAAGTAGCAATTTTAAATGTGCAATTTTGTAATATGTTTAAAACAGATTTATTACTTCAATTAAGTTCAATCGAGTAGATTTTCATGATAAACGAGCAATGGAGATTATTTTACAGTAAAAATTAAACAATTTTTATGCTGATGATAGTCTGTCACTCTCATATTAATTTAAATAATTTTTTTTATCGTCTCACTTTATTTATTTCATTTTTTTTTTGAAACTTAATTCCTGAAATGGAAAAAGAACTTGCTCCGGGGCTGGGATTGAGAAGTGGTATGCTCCGCCGGAAGTCAATTAACTAGGAAACCTAATTAACACCTCGCTAGGTCGCTAGGGGTGCGATTCTATAACATTTTCCATGATGATATTTTCTAATTCATAATATTGATGCGCATGAATTTCTCTTAGACTGTTGGACTAAGTTAATTAAGAAACTTTCCCAATTGTTAGTTTTTCTTTCTCGTTTTCTCATCCACATTTTTCCTGTTAAAATTTTTCCTCGCCTGAAAAATGGTTCTAAATTCACATTGTTCTGCAACTACTAATGGTGTGGAAGCCATTTGTGAATTAAGCTAAATATACTTTTCTGACATTCTTATGAAAGGTAATTAATGAATATCCAATTACAGCCCTAAGCATCGTTCTCGTTTTAATCGAATTTGGGGCTTTTTTTATTTACAATTTTTCCTTTCCTGACAAATGAATTTTTGCCTTTTTATTTTCGTCCATTTACGTTTTTGCATCCAAGACCTACTGAACTAAATGAAAGGCACGAAAAGTTGTCCCGGAATAGAAACTTTTTCAATCTCCATTGATGGCTGCAAAATTGGAATTTTATGATATTTGCCGACCGGACCGAGCAATTTCCAATTTTCCATCCAAAACATTTACGCTCTAACACTTTTATGTTGCATACACTTTATGTTGGTCGAAGCCCATTCCCAATATACTTCAGATGCGATTGAAAATGTCAGTAAAAGCGAAAGATGAAATTTTCATGATCAAAAACGAACACGTAAAGATAAAACGTATCATGAATTGATTCAATTACAAGCACTTGGGTGACTATTTGCTACTCTACATATTAATTCATTGTTTCAGATCAATACATTCGGATAACATGCATCTGGTTACCCGCATTTGCGAAAACCTAAATAGATAATTATCACAAAATTACTGCCACTTATAAAGTTTCGCATCGTGAGCTTTTATCATCGTCATTAAAGCTCAAAATTATTTCAGCTCAATTGAATATAATTTTATCATAAATTTGCAATTATTTTTTTTTTTCGTCCCAAAAGAAGGAAATTTATTTTTTGTATATTCAATGCGAACGTGAATGAACACGCTCAATATAATAAGAACGAGAAGCCCCATTAAATTTGATTTAATCATAAAAAAGAACTTGAAAGGAAAATCAATGAAACGGAATTTTCTGTTGAGCTGGCAGACAGATATTCTTCTGGAATATGATGTTGATTTATTTGCTCGGTGAATGTTTCATGGACGTCACTTCATTATCCCGTTTTTTAGATATTATAATATCTGGCCCTTTCCTTCTTTTTCAGTTTTGAACGCCCAAGCTGACTCACAGGAACTCGCCGTGTTCTTGTCATAAATCAGCGTCGATTTTAACTCACCATCATCAATCATTGTGATCGGATGGAAAATTTACCTGGTGAAAATGATACATAAAAGTGATACAAAAAGGAATTAAAAAAGCGTGAAATGAAATATTTAAAATAAACCTTTTGGAAGTCACGTGTTTGATAATAAAGACTGAGTAGCATTTGCCAAAATTACTCATTGTTACATCGAGCAGTGGAATCCAAACTTTCATTTTTTTTGTGCGAAATGTTGGTACGTTTCACTGCTCTGAATTGCGTTTGCGTGTGCACGTGAAAGCAGCGCAAGTGCTTAATGTAAATACTTAAGGAATTTTGTGAAATATAATTAGATAGAAGAGAAAACTTTTTGGATAATCATACAAAAAGCTAACTACTTAATATTATTCTCCTTGGAGTGGCGGCCATTATTTTATTTGTCTTTGACATAAAAAAGAAGTATAATTTTCAAATCCCATTTTAATGAGAAACCCAAAACAACCCTTATTGCGTAATGTCCGCTCATCAGCAACAAACTGCTTATTTACATAAACAGTAATTATGACAAAACCGTCTGGTGGAGCATTTTGTGGTTCTCTGCAAGGAAAGGACGAAGCTTTATGAAAAAAAAAAAAAAATTAAATTAAATTACACGATGCGGCTATATGAAGACCAAAAAAAAAAGTTTTCCTACTACTGTTTTCACTTCTCGAAGCAAATTCGTGTTTAGTGCGAAAATTTAAATTAATTTAATTTAAAATTCCTGCATAATTTTCACACGCCAATGGAGAATTCCTCTTTTATTCAAAAACTAGTGGCAGCCAGTGGCAGTAGCTGTTGTCTGTTTTCTGTGGTTTTTTTTTTTTTTTAATTAAATAAATTTCGCTGGAATTTTTAATTTTTCTCCATTTGAAAACAGCAGAAATGAGAAATTTTTTTCATAATTACAAAATTATTAATTTTCGAAAAATTTGCAATGGAATCCATCAGTGACGAAAATTTAACAAGATAGAACATTCCTAACGTAATTAAAAACTCCCTTCGGTGTGTGAAAATTTTGTACGATCTGATGGCTAATTTTATAGGAAAGTAAAAACTTTTGTAACTGCAATTTTTATCATTTCTGCCTGCGGCAATCCAGAAATTCGCAAAAGTTTTCATTCATCATTTATTTTGCTAAATGTTTTTTTTTTAAAAAGCTTTTAAACTTCATCAATGAATTCATCATTTTTTCCACCATGAACGATGTCGGCGGTTGCATTATCAACTCCACTTGATTGTGTTCATTGTTCGTTGCCGCCCGCAACTTAATCTTGCCGCGACAAAAATCCCTTTCATGCCATTTTCCCTAATTTCATCATACTAATGCTGCCATTTCCTTATCTCATTGCTTTTTATGCTGTTCATTTAATGTTGGCATGTTTTCACAAAACTGACTTGGATGATGACTGAATCGCATTTCTCGTTAAAGCTTTTCATTCTTCCATTGACTGCGAAAATCGTTTTCATTTTGGCACACTAGCGATGTGCACAGAAAAAAAAGAACAATTTTTGTAGCGAATTCAGAACCATTCATGAAATTCACTGCTACACGAGATTACCCAATTTGATTTTGAATTTCCTGTTTACTTCTCTTTTGAATCCATTCATTGTTTGTTGCCAGTGGCCATAAGAGCTTGCAAACAGATCTGAAACAACTTCAGAGTGAAGATACGCTTTTCATTTCAATTCTGTTTCAATGTATTTTATTAAGTGCGGTTACTGTTTCCAACGACGCTTTGAATTAGCTTCATTTTATCAATCGATTCTAAAATTCGCAACGTAAATTAATCGAAGGAAGGATTTTGCAGTTGTTATATATTCAAGCAACGGCGTTTTTTTGGCTGAAACAGGATAAATTAGTCAGAATCAAGTGGTTCCGTAAGAGAATATTTTTCGTATGAATGATCGTTATTATTAAATCGCTGTTGAAGCTTTGGATCATTTAAAGTTATTTCTTTCGTTGCACCTTATGTTGGTGTTTATGGGTGTAATGGCTCATTGTTTGAAATCAGTGAAGAAATTTAAATAAACATTCGCTTCAATTTGAAACCCTCAAGGCATCAGCTTCTTCGAAGGTTCTTCTGTAACCTGATATATTGTTAAATGATAAAAAAAAGACCCCACGTTGTTGAGAAAATTTCTCAGTTGCTCCAAAACGAAATTTATCAGAATTTTTTTAATTGTCTGTAAAATCTTGGCGCACAATTTCAAAGAAGTTAATGAATTGAATGTTATAATTTACCAAAATTAAATATTGTACCATAAAAGAATATCTCAAAATTTGCTCATCCTCTCGCCATTCAGCTTCGTTCAGTTTCAATCTCATTATGAATTTTAATGACTCGATTTGTTGTTTTCATGCCGAGAAAACATAAATAAAATGTCAGACACTTGAGAATTTCATAACAGTAGAAAATTGTAGAACAAAAGCATCGCATCGCATGAAGAATGAGATGAATGAGAAAACTTCACAAAATTAAAACGTGGGAAAATGTTTATGAGATGCAATTTGAATTATGGAGGCAAAAAAAAAAGAAATGAGAATGAAAGAAAGAATACTCGCATTTGGTATCAAATAGTTCATCAAATATTTGTCTTCTGCAAAAAAATCTCGAAATCTAAATTTTTCTTGAATTGTTTGACAAATGCTTCTTGTTCATGCCGTCACCAGTTCCGCTATATAATCCGATTCTATAGCAGCTGAATGAAATTATGGAGTTTTTTTATATTAATTTCCATTAGTGTATGTCCGGATGAAGGAAGGATGAATATCAAAACCTGACATCAAGTAATATTTCTTATTTCTTGTAAAAAAGAAGTTTATAAGGAGAAGTAACAGAAATGTTGCACGTACATTATTGCTAGGTAGCATTTTTTTCCAAACATGAATCCCGATGAAATTTTATGCTGCAATTCGGATGATGTTTAATGCAATATATAATTCAATCATATCTGTTGATCACTTTCGAAATCTAAGCTCATCAAATAAAATATTGTTAAATACTATTCCCTTGAATCATGAAGATAATTTTGTCTTTATAGTGCCACAAATGGAAATTCGGAATTCTTTATTTTCTACAAGCCAACAAATAGCATTTAATTACAGTTATCAGTTTCTATCAGATAAATAAATTTTTTTACATAAATTTCGTTCCATTACAAAACTTGCATTGTCATTGTTCAGATGCAAAAATGTGTTCAATTCTGAAGCTGGTTTCCAATTTTTCATCATTGACTAGACAGGATTTAGTGCCGAATCACTGTACTCACGTTTTAACTGACGATTATGATGTTATCACAAGTCTACATTTTCGTCCTTGGAATCGAGTCAATGTAAATAAAATAACCGTACAAAGTAATGCTAGATAGGTTGTAGTTATGATTCGTACCATGAGTTTAATTTTCATAAGGAATTCTGAGAAATTGTCGCTCACCATTCGGAATTCAGGTGGTAAAAGCTTCTTTAGTTTGAAATACCAAATAGGTACTAACTAAGTCATGATAATATTTACAATGAAAGTACATCCCGCATAGTTTATCGAAAAACATGACAATTTTTGATATTGCAATATATGAAATGAATTATGTCACAACACAAAATCATGAACTGGCAGCAAAAGAACATGATAGAATGTCGTGAAGAATTCAGGTGCTCTGCAGATGGGTCTTAAACATTGTCATTGCTTTCTCAGAATTCATTCTGTCATATTTGAGAATAAGAACAGCAGAAAAGCATTCAAGAAATTAGATGACTTTGTTGTTAAAGGGACACATGCGGTTTGCAACTTCCCAGTCTCTGTAATTGCAAAATATTTCAAATGATGAGGTAATGGTAAAAACCAAGGCAAATACTTAAAATAAAATCACATTAAATTATTAAATGGCCTAAACTATACGCTTTTAAATTATATTTCTTCGTTATAATATGAATGCATTACAGTTTCAAAGTGCGCCACACTTTCAATTGTAATTAACAATCCCAGTGCTTGTAACTCAATATTTATCGTAACAGTTGATGAGGGAACTGTATGCAAATCAGATAATATTAATGTGGTTTATGTGGTTCATCAGTCTACAGAATTCATTCTTTATTCTTCTGATTAAATGAAATATTATTTTCCAGAAAACCTTACAAGACCTGCCAGATTATTGAGTTAAAACGTTAAAAGATATTTTTCTCAGTCAATCAAGACTACATTAAAATGAGAACTGCTGGTATCATAAAACGTGCCTGATAAAATGCGATCGTCGAAATTGAAAAAAGAGTTTAAGTCACAGATGGAGTACAAAGTTTATGAAGAAGTCTTTCAATTTAACCACATCCAAATATGCCATGGTTTGCTATTTGCATCCCGCGTTAAAAAAAAAACGAATGAACTGATTATTTAAAAAGCGTCAGTTACGAAAAATGGACGTCGATGATTATAAAACGCAGAGTGGAATATAAAAATTTTACGTAATTTATTAATTAAATTAAAACTTGAATCACTGTTTATGCAAACCCATATAATAAATTACATGATGATTTTTGATATTAACATACATATTGTGTGTGTTAAACTATTTTTAACAGGTTACATTTACGGTTTTCCAGACAGACTTTTATGAACAAGCATGCAGTTTTCCATGTTTTTTAGTATAGCCAAGCAAAAGTAATCAAGTTCCATTATATTTTTGTTAAATCGTATCAGGTTCTTATAGAACGCTATCGTCATTCAAAATACATCATCAACAACGAGCATATTAAGTGGCGCCTGAAGAAAACGATTCCCAAGTAAAGGAAATGATTATTTGTTAAAAATTTGGAAAACAACAAAAGAAAAAAATTGCATTGTTTTGTCAGCCACATTTGCCACCTCGATGGATCATCAGAATGATGAAGAAATGCGACAGAGATACCTGCAAAATCAAAGTCGTCAAGCAGGAGATGAAAATCAACAATTTTACACAAATCAGTTTCAGGTATTTGTCCTACTGCCACATTGGCGTAAAGTATATCCTTGAAATTTACAGCTAAGTGAATTATGATGCTTCGTTTACTTTTATTTGCAGCCAATGCAGCATGCTGGATTTGATTTACATCGAGAATTGAATCAAACAGCAACATCCAGTGAGTTAAGCTGAATTATATTGATTTTCAATCATCATCGATTTAAATTTTAGCTGAAAATATGCAGTTCCTCTATGATAACGGCGGTCCATATCTGAAGATATATTTCAATGAAAACAACATGGGAAACATCCCGAACGAATATGAGCTTTTCGACCGCAATCAGTCCGATTCATCTCAACATCCATTTGCTCTCCGCGATGGGCTTAATAACTTTCTTCCGAATACGCAAAATCAGCTACCATTTCAGGCAATAAGTCACCAGTCATCATCCATTCCCTCAAAAAATCCAGCAATGCCGAGTAATGTTATTCATCATCTGGTAAGCAGCTTGGGTCCAAACATCACCGGAACTTATTCACCGTTTGGTGAAACACTCATCAATAATAACAACTCAAGTCCACTGCCAAGTTTTACAAATTCACCTACTCAAGCACCACCAGCCACATCATTGGAACAAATGGTTTTCAATGAGACAGTTGATACAAAACGTGCTTCCGATGAGTCCTGCAAGCAGCATTCACCATCAAATACACCTCCAGCTTCCTCAAGCAATGTCAGTGGCGTTAAAAAGCAGCGAATTGTCGCTGAAGTGAAACCAATGCGAATGTCTTACTCCGACGTTTTGAGTAAAAATGCTATAATTGAATCTTCGCCAACTGCCCCATCAGTCGGTGCATCAAATTCGGCCTCGAGCAGTCCCAATACAACACTTCCAGTCACCACAAAGAGCACAAAAAATGATAAGGCAAAGTATCCGATTGGCACTAATTTTGATAAGAAGAGTCAAGATGATCCATCGAAAGTCAAGAAGAGTCCCATCAATTCAAATGCAGCCCCAAATTCTGCTGCAACTGACATGAAGAAGAGTTCAAAGATTGATAAAACTAATGGTCAAAGCCAGCAAAATACTGCAAAAAAGAGAAATGCTCGTCCAATTAATAGTGCACAATCAACTAACACACGCAACCAAGGAACTAAGAATTATAATATGAAGAATACAAGTGATGATTCAGAAGAAGACGATGACTCGGCGTTGGAATCGGATGAAGATCTTGAAGACATTCCATTGGAATTTTACAACGTTCGAAAAAACGTTTATCAAGGTGAACATCATAACATCGAAAAGATTATCACAGCGAAATCCAGTTATAAGAAAATGAAGCCAGCAATATCACCAACAGCAACACGAAAAGCGGAAAAGATTCAAAAGCGTTCAACAAAGTCCACAAATCGTAAGCGCCAGAAGCATGAAGTTTTACTAAAATTTTGCGTAGCATGGGCTGAATACATGCTGAAGTTCATTCAATGGCTATGGACGCTGATCTATGATGTTGGTTATTTGAGTTTTGGAATTATTTGGGATCGTGTTTCTTGGTGTTATCAGTGTTTGGTCCAAATATTTAGTTCTTTTCGTCAAGAAATGCGCGGAAATCCGCTTAAAGCTGGTTTGCTGTGGATAAAAAATAATTGGAAAAAATGGGACGCAAAATTTGATAAGAAATCAAAATGGGCTTTCTGGCGATGGATGTTTAAGAAGAAACAGCTGACAAGTGAGCAAACAAAGGATTATTATAAAGACGGACGACTACCGAAGACCGCTGAAGAGGCAATGAAATCACTGCTTAACTGTAAAGGAAAAGATGCTTACAGGTGCGTTAGGCTATTTACAAGCATTTTTCCCTTATAAGCAATTTCTTTCTTCTTCCTTAAAGCATCCTCGGTGTTAGTCCAAATTGCTCTCAGGAACAGATCCGTAAACATTATAAGAAAATTGCTGTTCTGGTTCATCCCGATAAAAATAAGCAAGCCGGTGCTGAAGAAGCCTTCAAAGTGCTGCAGCGATCATTTGAACTGATTGGCGAACCTGTAAAATTTAACATTTGATTCATTTGCATTCCCATTTTGCTTAATCTAATAATTTATAACAGGAATCACGAAAGCAATATGATCAGAGTATGCTGGAAGCACTTCATGCTGAAAAAGCATTCTCAGAGCTCAATGATCTTCTGATTCAACTGCAAGCAAAAATTTCTGAAGCTGCAAACACAATTCGCTGCTCGTCATGCTGTTTCCGGCACCCTCGAAAACCAACTGGAAGGTAAGAATAGAATTAATTTTAGGAAGAATAACTTTGTTGTCGTATCCGAAGTATGTGGATAATGCAGTTAAATAATAAGCTAGTTGCGACTCTAGTTTAAAATTTTGATTTTCCAGAAAACCATTTGCGGCTCGTGAATGCAGCACATGTAAGATAAGACATCCGGCACGTGAAGGTGATATCTGGGCTGAAACGAGCTTCTTCGGTTTTCGCTGGAAGTATCTGGCATTGATGGAAGGAAATGTTTATGATATTACTGAATGGGCTTTGTGTCAGCGAGGGGCTTTAAGTCATTTGCAAGCTAATTCATGTGTTGTGCAATATAAAATTGTACTTGGTGGAAATCAACAACAGCAAAATCAATCGCATGATAAGGAAAAATTTAAAAAAGATGTTCCTGCAGGGTGAGCTTTTTATTACCAGTCTGTACCAAAATCACAATTATAAATTCTCTTCAATTCGTAGTGAGCCAAGTATGGATGACTTCTTCCTGAATAACATTTATGCCGGGCAGAATCCTCAACAGAACCAAAATACACGACGGCGTTATAAGAAGAACTAGGACTAGGCTGCTAAATAACAACATACTGATAACAAACATCTCACTGAGATTTGCGATACTTTTTGCGTTCTCTGAAATTAGTTGCAGTTTTAGAAATTTTTATTGTACCGAGGTCGATTTTTCTTATCCGCTTTCTTTATTTTTTTTTGATGCAAATATTTAAACAACTGTTTACCCTCGATACTGATTTCAAAAGCTCGTGTTAATCAATCTGCATCATATGCATGCTCTGGATGCATAAAAAAATTAATGAAATTAATAAAATTAAATAATTCAAATAGTAAAAAATAACATTTCTTTAATTCTTGCAAACATAGGTTGATAATATATATATATGTCCGTCTCCGTCGTTTTTCATATTCAAATAAGAACAACATCCTTACGGACGGGATCAATACCATAAATTGCAGAAAGGAAGCTAGTGGTGGTTTCTTATATTGAATGACTGATTTTAGGACGATTTTCATCTTCGCTGATAAATGCAACTTCATTTCGCTGACTTAGTTTAGCATGGCTGAAAAGTTATTGACATTAAAAGAAACAGGCTTTCACTGAGGAATTTTAAATTGATTTTTTATGAAATTTAGATTCGTTAAAACCGTTGAAAAAATCAATGGAAATTACTCTGTGGTTTTGCTTGAAATGTTATCAATTAATTTATTAGTAATTTTTAGTGTGTTTAAAATCAAAGTTTTACAGCTGATAATATCGATCTAAGGTAGTTTAATCTTTCCATTACTTCCATTAATCCTTATTTTTTTTTTTATTGTAATTAAATAATTAGAATTAAATTTTTTATCCATAAATTTTCACTTGTCAAAAGTTGGATTTTTTTTTACAAACAAAACTTCCTTTCGTGACTTTTTACATTTTTTTTATTTCGAAAATTTGATGGATTTTTTTAAGTTTTTGAACGATCCTCAAAGTAGTAAGATTTTGCATGTTTTTCTGCTTCCTTTTTTCAAGTAAGTCTCAAGTTTTGATATCTCAACTGAAAATAGTAAAAATTTCTTTGTTTTATTGAGGAAACTGAAAAACGTGTGATATGAGAAAATATTTTTTTTTTCTTGTTCATTTTTGACATTTTCGAACGAAATTTCCTTCTTTTTTTTTTGACAACATCGAAAGAATCAGCAAATGACTGCTGAAGTGGTTTTTGCGACAAAGTTAATTTTGAATTAATGACACGCTTGGATTTTTTTTCATGTGCGATTTCTTAAAATTTTACAACATTTTAAAATATTTTTACAAATGTTTTGTCCAAAAATGTACAAAAGTTTTTCATTTTTTGCAGTTATCAAAAGATGATTTATCATTTAAAATATGTCATTTCCCATCAGATGCGATTCTTGTGTTGGATTTATTTAGTAGATTTTCCCCTTTTTTTTGTGTTGTTCTATTCCAGTGCGCAATTTTTATGTACACTCGAAATGTAATGTATCACCAAAATAGCCTAAACATTTAATTTAGAAATTTCTTTTATGCCTAAAAATTTGAATTTTGTACAGTGTTTTTTACAGGATTTCCAAAACAACAATTTTGATACATTTTTTTAGCCTAAAATTTTCCTAATTACTTTTTTTTTTCTTTTGTTAAAAGTTTTCTTCATTATTTTGTCGACGTCTGTAGGTTTTGTAAACATTTTTCGAATGAAATCTCACAAAAAATATTTATGAAATCATAAATACCGCCCAAATGTTTATTATAAAAGTTGGTGGTCAAAAAAAACGAAAGTAAATTCATTGAGGGAAATTTAAATAAATCGCGTGTCACCAATGGCTCCAAACAAGCATCCATCAATTTTTTTTTTTCTCAATCATTTAACCTTTTTCTTGTTTTGCAAAATTCAACCGTTTTAAAATTCTTCAATTTTTAGATTAATTTAAAAATTTTTCTTTGCTATCGAGCTGCAATGGAAATTGATTTTAAATCTTTTTTTTTTTTTTTTTAAATTCAAGCCAATAATTTTCAGATCTTTTTTCATGTATCAGAAACGTAAAACTCAAAAATTAATGTTTTTGCTGACATTTTTTGGCACATGAAAGTTTTTTGTTTCTCTTGAAACGCTTCATCTGACTGCCTCGGTTGATATTTAGCATCAGTTTCTAGGTACTTTATGATTATTTCTTTCCTTCTCTTATGTAAATAAATAATTTTTCACATTTTTCTTATTTTTTTTCTTGTTATGGTTTTTTATGTTTTTTTTTTTTTCTGTAAAAAAAGACCATTTTATTTATCTATTGTAACTAAATGTCTGATAATGAGGGACTTTTCCTTCTTTAGCCTTGAGACAAAGGCGCCATGAGGCTTTCCATATTTAACAAGGAATCTTTGCCTCAAGTTATGGCATATTCCCAATTTCCGGTTTGGACACACTTCATAAGGTATTGGAGTCCTACTATTGTAAACATAAAATTTCGTATTGGTGAAAATTTTGTTGTTGCAATAGTCTAAACTTTTGCGCTGCTTGTGTTTATGTCTGAAGGACTTTGAGACCTAATTAAAAGTCTCAAGATATATTGATTATAATCTTTGATGATTTTTCTGGTTGCGTCTATCATAAAAAAGAAACAAAAGATGTTATCCTTGGACAATGAACGAAATAAGGATGTTTAAGTTAATTTTAAGTTATGAAATTTTCTTTTTCGAATGTTTTTTTTTTTGCAGATATTGAGCTTCGTAATAAACTCTGTTGATGGTATCATCTCAAGCACCACTTTTTATGTTCTCAAAGTGCCAAAAATTTTCAGTTGGTTAAATCGAATTGAACTTATATTTTTATATTATGACTATTGCTGGTTTAGTGTGAATTGAATTTTACTTGATTTCTGGTTTGTATTTTTTTTCTGGGGGAATATAATCATTAGATTTCTGCTTATTGATATCGGATAAATTGAATTCCATTTTATTTTTTTGTTTTAAAAGTTAAATATTGTTTAAATTGAAAAAACTGCTTAATTTGAAGGGATGATGGTACTAAAGGTCTGAAATCCATTTTCTCCTTGCGCTGTCGCTGGCGACAGTTTTGCATTCTACTTACTACTATTAGCCTTCCAACCACCCTAATTTTAATTCTCAATCCGAAAAATCCTGACTTTTCAATACCATCACCTTGGTTTTGCTTCTTTTTTTTCATTAAATTGTGTAAGTTTTGAGTTTATTTCAATATTAATTAATTAGCATTTTGCTTTAGTTTTATAATCATTTGGGTTTTGTGTAATGTAACTGTGGCATTTCTTTGGGATTTGTTGCTTGCGGGGAGAAAAACTTTCAAATTGGTATTTTTATTTTACACGTAGTTATTTGGTAATTTACTGCGAACGGAGAGTAGTGTTAATCATAAATTAGCAATGTAATTAACTTAATTATTCCTTGAAATAGCATCAATGGACTTAATATGAAATAATTTTCAACAAAAATCAACAAAATATTTTTTAATTCATTGAAATCATCACAGACTTAAATCGAAGAAATAAGAATTGCATTTTCGGATTTGGGGCAGTAAAAAATTTTAAAATTAATCTAAATTGATAAGAAATATATAATTGTTTTCGTGTGCTTCTTTGTTATTTAATTAATTTGTGGGGAATCGAACATTCATTCTTTGCCATATTCATTCGAAGGGCTTTAGGAAATAAAGTCTAAAACTACTACAACAGCACATTTATCTTGACTTTTTCATTACTGGTAGCTTGATTTCGATTAAAATGCATGTTTTTAATTTAATGTTGTTTGGGAAAAGACAGTGTGATGTGGCAATTTGTTTATTTTATGTTGGCTGGCAAATATATAATTATAGAAAGTGATAAATAGATTGAGTAAAACACAGGATGAATTACATCATTTTGCATCAATAAACTCAAAGATTTTCAAAATGAGATTTTGTTTCATTAAAAATGCTGATCAATTCTTATGATTTTGGGGACTTTTGATTTCCTTTTTACTACTTTTTTGCGTCCATCAAATTCTGATGTAACTTCGAAAATTTATCATTCGCATGATATGATATTTTAGGTTTTTCTTTTTCTTAAATTTCAACGACATCAATTTTTTTTTCTTTATCAATATCATTGTCAAACTTTTTTTTATCAGTTAATTTTATTGTTTAATATTTTATGTGTATTTTTATATTTCGTTACACATTACAAATCCGTTTCAATTAATGAGAAAATGGGGGCAGCAGATGATTTAAATGAATGTATGCATGCGTGATTGGGTGGGATCTTTAAACGGAACAGTAAAACAGCGGGTCCCATGCAAATAACCAACAACTTTGGTGAGGCGAGAAGTCTATGTGGGGCCCATTTTATGAGTTTCATTTTTTTTTTTTTTCATTTATTTAATAAAAAAAATTTCATTTTTTTCATTAGTTTTCTTTCTTTTTTTTGTAAAAAATCAACATTTTTTTACTTCGTTAAATATTTTTTATCTTTTGTTTTAATAATTTGAAGGCACTTTATGATCGGACGAGACGAAAGTGGCCCATTGTTGGTTTTTGTCGATCGAAAAATTCTTCAAAATTCTTTTTTAAAACTCAAAACTGCGTTGCATGTCAAAAACTGAATCGAAAAATTCGAGTGAGTGTTATTTTATAAATATCAACCATTTTATTGCCGGAACTTGTAACTAAAATATTTCATTAATGTTGCCAAAGGTTTTATTAATTTTTTTTTCGCGATTTGTTTTTGGAGTTGCCTTCATTTTCTATTGCATTGCGGATTTGGAGGTGTGTCAGACATTTAAAATGTGGCTATTGTTTATTTTTTTTGAGAATTATTGGTTATTTGCATGTATTATCTCGATTTAATGTAAGCGAAATATTTCAATAAAAGCTGAGAATATATCAGCTTATACGTTATTCGAAGGACCACAAATTAGATTTAGTTTTGTAGCTTCTTTGCATGAAATATATAAATTGTGTGAAATAAATTAAACGCTTCCTAGAGAAAATAATTATATAATAAATTTCTGTGATATCCTGTAAACCATGAACTGAAAGACATATTGTACAATTTCATAACAAGAACGCAAACCCTATTTTATAAACCATAAACTTTATAAAAAAATTCTCAAGCGGGAGAAAATATCCTTATACTTATCAAATATTATCCTTATTAATTAAATGAGATTTTTTTATTCGATTATCTTCAAAAATGCAGTAAATTTTTGTTCTCTTTATCAATCTAGTAAAAGTTAAATATGTTTTTTTTTTTTCAATCCTTAAAATGTAATTATCCTCGTGTGGTATTTTTTTTTTCGAATATTTTCCACAAGTATAATTTTTGAATTTTTCTTGCAGCATCTTTTTAGAGCTTCCAATATATTTTACACAAAAAATTCATCCCACAATTATTTTGTTTTGCATATTTTCTGTAGTGCATTCTGCAATAAATTACAAGGGTTGCAAAAATAAATAAATAAAAATAATGCGTAAAAGGGTGTCATTGCATGAATTAAAATAAAATTCCTATCATTCAAAAAGGATACATTTATGTAAAAATGTTATCCTTCAAATGGAGGCGGATTTTATTTTTAATCACAAAAGGAATATTAAAATGCTCAATCGGCTTTTGCAATTAGCTTTGGGTGCGGATTATTTTTCTGTATTTTCTTATATTGTTTTACTATAGCTGGCGAGAGAAAACCTAAGAAATCAATTAATTACTTTTCATTACGTTTTTTTTTTCACATTTTTTAGTTTCGTGGTGCGAGTTTATTTTACCTAAAACTGCGACTGTTCTTTTTGACTGTTTGAATTTGTTTTACTTGAAGCAAATCTAATATCAAATTAAAAACTTTGCAAAATTGCACATAAAAAATGATGAGACATTTTTTCGAGAGACATACATATGGTAAACTTTTGAACGCAAGCTGTTAATTTAATTTACGTGTTAAGAGTTATATTTTTTGATGTGAAATTTTTTGATGATTGAATTTTGAATTTTGTCATTTTTTTATTGAAAATTTTGACATGGTTGTGGATGAATATTAATGAAGGGGGACAGGAGCAAAGTACCTAAAAATTATTTAGTTAAAGGTGTGTGTATCATTCCAAAAGTTTTTATCATTTCGTAAAGGTTTTTTGATAAATTTAGTGTTATTTTTGTTGTTGTTTTTTTGTGTATAAGAAAAATATAATTTAAGGCAGATTTTGGTTAAAAAATTACACACAATTATTTCACATTTCTCTTTTTTTTTCTTTGTTTCTTCAATGCTCAATAAGATTTTTATTTTCTTTTATCATTTTCCTTCTTCTTCAATTTTATTATTTCACCCATTTTCATTGGTTTCACTTTTCGAAAAAAAAAAAAAATCTTAAATTTCATTTTTGCTTAATTTCTTTTTTTGTTTTAAAGATAAGGCGCGAAGGTGCTTAAATAAGCTTGTACTCTTTTTCGTGATATTTTTTCATCATTTTTTTTGTCTTTTAATATAAATATTTTTTTCTTTTTATTCTTTAGACCAGGAGGTGTCCTAAACATTTTGCCGAGAACGTGTAGACTATTTTGCCGTGAAATGTGTGGGTCGAAACTGTAAACCAAAATTAAAACGTTTTGCCATTTTTTTAAACCTTTGAGCCTGTTTGTTGTTCTGTAAATTAGAAGAAAATATTGAGTGAAATACTTTCGAGTTTTAATTTTACTATCTAAAAGATTCACTCTCCACTTTTATGGGTTTTCAAAAAGTCTATTGCAGTAAAATTTTATGATGTTGCAACATTTTCCCAATTATTATTTCTTGATTGTCATTGAGAAATTTTGATAGGAGAAGTGAATAATTGTTGAATTCGTATTAAGATCTTCAGAAGAGGTGGCAGGAGTTTCCAAAATAAGTGTTTAATTTTCGTTTATCCGGTTTGTTCTAAAATAGTATTCGTACTGTTTGTAAATTTTGGGCCATCTCAAAATCCAAAGATCAAAATTATATGCGAAAATATTCCACTCAATTTTTGATGGTGATGTTAGTATTTTCATTATTTCATTCGGGTGTCAATTATTGTATCATTTAATTAATATTTATTTATTGTTATTTTGTTCATTTTATCCTCAGAGATTTTTCTGGATAATTGTTATTTCTGTGTGTATTTGTGTGCAAGAACTTAAGTTTTCTTTTTGCAAAGTTATGACTAAAACTATTGGGCAATATTTGAGGAATTAACGTTGAAAAAGCGCCAGTTTAAACTTTTTAATAAAAGTTCACACTGTCATTTATCCAACGCCATACAGCTTAAAATGTCCGGTAAAAATGCAGAAAGTTCTTCCAAAAATTTCACTGGGTGGGGGTGGGAAGAGTTATTTTAACTGAAAATGATCATTGGTTCTATTGCTGTGGAAATGGGAAAAATTACATGACTTGATTCATTGAAGGTTTAAATTCCAAAGAGCTTGTTTGTCCAAAAATAGTTTTCATATTATTATTTCCATTGTTGAATGTGTGTTTATTAAAATGTTTTCGTGTGTGCGTGTGCGAGTGTTTAACCCAAAATTTTTTTTTGGAACTATTGAAGTTCACTTTTTTTTGCCACAAATTTGCTATTGGTTGTTTGCATTCAGAGTCTGTTCAGCATTCACCAAGTGGCTCGTGATTTCCTTGAAAATTTTGTTTGCTGCTGCTTACTTGCCAATAAATATTTTCAAATCAAAAGATCAAAGAAATCCCCAATATTTGTTCGTGCTTTTCTCATCAATTGGAGTTCTCGGTGAGCTTTTGATGCATTTTGTTGTATCTTCTAATGTTTTCTTGTTACTATGTGTAAATGAAATTCAGAGGGAAAGATTTGCGTGGGTGATCAAGGCGGAAACTTTCGAGATTGCGTTTAACTTAGATATAAATTGAAGATTTTTTCACGGAAACAATGAAATTGCGATATTAAAAAATTATAGTAATAAAAATGATTAAAATTCACTAAAAGTTAGAAAAACTTTTCAATTCAAGAATAAATCGCTTAAAAATTTTTTACTTTTGCTTTGGTTTTAAAAATATGTTTAATCGCTTTCAATATGAGGTAGTTTTCTCAAGATATTTTCACTTAATTTAATTAAAAAATTTAAAAGAACCGCAATATTTTGAAAAAAACTAAACCGTTTTTTCGCAAATCTTCTTGCAAGAAATTTAATGTGTGTAAGATGTTCAATTAAAAATATTAGAAGATAAAACCTACTTTCAGTTTTGAGACATTTATTTTATGAATTGCTGAAAATCATTGGAATGTAGTTTTTAATCTGTTTTGAACTTGAAATTCGGAAACATTTTGTGATAAATTTTGATGCAGCCTCATGGATGCATTCGATTAGGCCTAGAAGTGCTTGTGACTATTGCAGAATTTTGATCGTTTATTTTGAAAAAGTGGCAGTATGGGAAATAAATTGTGCTCAATCGTAGCCAAACTAAGCACAACCAATGATTTCCAAGCATTTCAAAAATTCACAAATATTTTTTGAATTCCTTTAGAAATCAAATTTTTTACCGACGATGGCCAAAGATGTTATTAATATATTTAATTTCAATCTTGTATTGGAGGAAAATTAAAGACTTTTTTCTGTTGATCCAAAAGTGTACTTTGCGTACCCTCCGCAACTTTTGTATAATTTAATACGCCCGAATCATATTTTTTGCATGTTTGCAGATTTTTAGTTTTGTTTTAATTCCATTAAAATCTGTTTTTTCTTTGTTTGTTTGTTTATTTTTTAAGAGAAGTTTCATAAACTTTTCTGAATGTTGATTTTGCTTGTGAGATTTGAACAGAAACATCAGTAGCTGCAACTTTATTTCTACAAGATTTTTCGTTTCTGGATAATTTTGATGACTATTGTAGTTTTTGCAATGCTGCTTGATTATAAATTTTCTGTTGCTTACTTCCCAAAATGTTGGAACACGAAATTTTCTTCCAGCAAACTTTCATAAAACCATCAACCGGCGTTCCATCATAGTTGATAATAACTTTT
The DNA here is from genome assembly GCA_018397935.1 of Propsilocerus akamusi. Taxonomy (NCBI): domain Eukaryota; kingdom Metazoa; phylum Arthropoda; class Insecta; order Diptera; family Chironomidae; genus Propsilocerus; species Propsilocerus akamusi. The sequence goes on along the minus strand of CM031469.1, from coordinate 17,434,448 downwards.
TCCTGTGGTATTTTGTCAACGATATATTTGATCCTTAATTCTACGGCTTGTTATTCACTTAATTATCTAAAGAGCTAACATCTATTTTGCGGAATTTGTCTTAGAATTATTTTCCAACTATTATCTACTTTAAATGTCCGTGTTTATGAAAGAGCTTTCCGAAGCTCCTCTGGGAGATAAAGATTGAAAACTCATAAAAATATTCCCGTTTTACTGGCACTATTGTATATTTTTCCATGTTCAAACAAAAGCCTTCAGCGAAACATTATCTGTGTATTAAGTTTGATTATTTAAATCGTAAAGTGGTGTTTGAAGTTTCAATATATTTTCTTTACATTTTGACGTTTGAGAAAGATTTTTGAATTCAAGAAAATATTTTTCTTGTCAACAGAAAAAATTTTTCTTTGTGGTGTGATAAATGTCCCTAGAAAATTAACATTGATTAACATCAGTGAGCCGAGTACATTTCAGGAATGACGCCCATGAAAAATACCATCGAACGCATCCATCATCAACCGGGACATCACCTTTTTGTACTGGACAAATGGAAGTGACGACCATTCATGGTCGGTCCATCCATTTTGTTTCGGTTTTTTTTTTTTGGTTTATTGACTATTGCAAATGAACTGGTTACATAAAAAAAAATGATTTTTATTACTAATGCTTTGCTGTGACTTTTTGCGTTTGTTACTGTAGAAAACTTAAACCCGGTTTTTGTATTGTTTGGATGTTGCGTCATCGAATCTGTAAAAGCACATCGACGATGAATCACAACGGTCCTTTACTATTGCATATATATTTGTTGATTGTGTGGGTGCATAAAAAATGAAAAGGAAAACGAAACGTCTTTCATATTTTTTTTTTGTTTTTTCAATAAATATAGACATATTTTTTCTCTTTCTCTTTCTTTCATTGCGTCACAAAATTTGTTAAATATATTTATTTAACTTTCTTCGGAATTATCATCATTTACTTGAGCATGTATGAACTTTATTAAGTGTACGGAATTTCTTAAAATCTAATATACTATGATCTGCTTACAAGTTACGGGGTGAGAAAAAGTTTCAATGAACCTTTCAGCTAATTTTCAATGATTATTTGTTTCGCGAATCATCCTAATTAGAGTTAATCAATTAATTAGATTAAAAATATCTGATCACATTTTTAACAGTCTCTGGTTGTTCAGTGTGTGTTTACCTTATTATTCAATGTTTTAATGTTGAGATTTGCTTTATTTTGTTTTAGCTTTCAATCAATTTTCTTCGGTTGACTTTGTTTCTATTTGTTTGTATAAAAAATGTGTTTTAGGGAAATTGTTGTGGATTTTTACTAGCTCAACCAAGGATGTTTATTGTAAAATAATAACATCAAATTTTATTAAATTTCCTTATTAGGGTTCCGTAAGGAAAGGGAATAAGAAGGGATTCTGTTGTATAAAAATAATTTTTTTCAGCTTACAATTTAAATATTTTTTTTGCTCTTTCTAATGATTCTGTTGCGTGTGTATGTGTGATGTTTATTTTGATAGGTTTTATCAATTACGGCTTTTTGTAAATTTGTACTTTAAATTATTCCGGTTTTTTTTTTGTTGTCGACAGAAGTTGATGCCTTCAAGGGAGCTGAACAACTTTACATGTATCAAGATCATTTTGATGGCAACACTTCAGACTTCTATTGCAAATGAAATGGCAAAGTAAAAATTGTTGTGAAAAAAGAAAATGTTTCTCTTTTTGAATTTAAGTTTTGAAAGAAAACTTAATTCGGTTACTATTGCAAATTAAAGAAAAACTTATTTTTGGTTTGTTGACTCCAAAAATAGAAGTGAAAATTTTCATTAATATTTTCGTCAATTTTTTTTTTTTTAATTTTGATTTTGAATTTATGTATTTGAGAGCTGATATCTATGAGGATGGCATAAATTTGGAATTTTGATTTTGCTGTGTATAGTTTTAACCTCTTTGAGAATTTATTCTTTCAGGTTCCAGGGTTAGGAGGTTTTAAACTAAGAATTCCCAACAAAAATACTCCTAAAATTGACAGTTCTATTGCAAATTAAAAATTTAAGAAATTTTATGTTGTTTTTTTTTTCGGGTTTCCATTATTAAACGTTTTAACTCTTTTGTGATCAGATTTTTTCGGGGCTATTTCATAAATTTTGCTATGCGTTAATTTTTTAGTTTGATAAATTAACAAAAACAATTTTGATTCATCATTGAAATAGTTTCCGGTTCTCCGAAAATTTGTTTGCAGTTCTTCGATAACAAACATATAAAATTAAATTCAATTTTTGCACGATTTTTCCTTAAATTTTATCGACTGTGTTATTTGTGAGTTAAGCCTAAAATTTATTTTTTTTTGTTACTTATTTTCTTCATTTTTTTAAATAAGTTTATAAGCATAGTAATTTTTCAAAAATTTGATACTTACCTGAAAAAATTTTTAATTGTGCAACCAGCTTCATGAATTTTTTCTTACGAATAACTTTTGGGAAATCCATGCCAATTTGAGAGTACTTTTGCTAAAATTTTCGAAACGCAAATTTTGATCACTAAAAATTCACTCCACTAGAAAGGGTTCATTGGGGGGATTCAAAAGGGAAAAGGGACATGAAAACTTTCCAAAAATGTACACCAAAAATCGTTTAAGTATGCTTTTTACAAATATTTTTCAGCATTTCTCAAGAATCATCACCTACAAAATTTCCATCGAAGATTAAATTTGAAAATATTTTTTTTTTTTTGATTTTTGCACGAAGTGAGCCAATTTCGGTTTAAATTTTTTGATAATTCTTTTTATTGATAATTTTATTTTATTTAATGCCAATTTTCATTCTATTTTTGGTGATTATTTTCTGTCTTCTTAATAGTTTCAAAAAACTTGATCAATTACATTTTACAAATTACAAAATTATTATTTTTTCTTGCATCGAACAAACATTTTTACAATTTTTTTTTTATTTCAAAGTGATTAAAAATGTTTGATAGACTAATTCTTGAAATAATTATTTAAATAACTGAAAGATTGAAAATGCTTTACTTCGCAATTTCGCTGGTTTACGTTTTGCAAAGTCGTTCTGTGTTGATGGTTTTATGAAAGTTCTCAAAGTTAACTGGAACATTTACTTACTGGACTATCTTAACATTTATATTTTATTTAATTACAGTTTTGTTGCTTCATTCCACTGACATTTCCACTCAAAAGAATCTTATCAAGCATTTTTCGATGTTCATTTATTTTCACAAATCAAAAACGACGTTGAAAATAAAGAAGATCTTTCGCTGGTTCTATTGTAGTTTAGTATTATTTTTAGTGTTTTGAGTGTGATTTGTTTTTGTGTTGGTAATTATCAATTAGCGCTATTGCCTGTCAATTAATGATCGTGTACCTGCTAATGCCAAAACTCTTTGTGACATGTAGCATACTCTATTCCATTTTCCGATTTATTGCATAATTATTTTGAGTGTGATCCTGTACTGAGACTATTTCAATTGTTCGAACCAAGGTCCTACAAATGAAGGAGCTTTTATATGGTTTGTGTAAAATCCTGTTATTTAAATTGGTTTATTGCATTTCTATATTTTTTTACTTTTGCTTGATTTATATTTGTTGAGATGGAAAATAAAAGAACAAATCATTTTTCTATTGCATTTTGTGGTTTGTTGAATTCGTTTGAAGATTATTAAAAATTTTATGATTACAGATTGTGATTTTTGGTTTTTGTTCATTATCTTTTGATTCTGCATTTCATTCGTTATCATTGTGGGTGTAAACTGCGTTTTGTTGTTGTTTCAATGGAATTATAAATTGCTCATTGTTTTGAGCCTATCTATATTTTTATATAATCAAATTTTGAAGATCACGTTTGATCCGAATAAATAATATTGTATTTTTTGGGCCGAAAACGGTATCATTGTGACATTATTGCTTGATATGTCCCATGAAAATATATAGTTTCCTTAATTTTATATTTTATAGTTTTGCTTGTACGTACAATGAAACAAACTTAATCCGGTATTTGATGTGTCTTTGCGAAAATGGTATGTAATTTTTTTTGTGAAAATTTTTTTTACGTTTGCTTGGAAGTTTCCTCAACTTTTATAAAAACATCCTCCATTCATAAGTTCATAAGCTGCAAATTTTTGACTGTGCCAAATCAATGGAGTGAATTTAAATCTTACGAAAGTTTTGTGTTATGAGAATGTTTCGACGAATTTGAGGAAAATTCATAGGTAATGGGCAACTATTGTCAATTTTTTTACCATTCAAAAATTTATGTGGAATTGTTTTTTTAAGTTTCTGAACCTTTAAGATGAAATTTTCACAAAAAAAATGTTTGCCATTTGCCATCAAATTATTTTCCTATTGCAAGTTTTGTTGTGGGAAATTTACAACTAAGGATGTGGAAATTATTGATAACAAGAAAATTTATTTGTATGAGTGTGGCCAAAAGTTCCGTCAATTCACATCGTTTTGTATGACCATCACTCATGTGCTATGTTGCTGCATAAAAACTACTATTGTCTTGTACTAAATATTTGCTCGTTTAACCTTAATTCTGTGGTTTTTTTTCTGAATCTTTGTCAACCAAAATTAAAAAGTTTTACTTTTAAAATTATTCTTTACATTCACTGGGCTATTGCACAATTACAGTTATTATTTTTTTATTATTACTTATTCATTCCTCATTTTCAAAAACTCTCAAAAGTTGCCAAAAATGGTCGTGGGAGCTTCTTTTCAGTTACACAATAATTTTTTTTCGTTTTCAGGACGAAAAAGAAATGAATCACCGAAAGATTTAAAAGATGCACAAAGGAAGTCACTAAAATATTTCTTAGTTGAAAATATCCTTAATTTTATATCGAAAGTGAAGAAAATAAACTTTGCTGCACAACGAAAAGACATTAATTTTATTTTTTTTTTTACATTTCGTAAGTTGCTGAAGGACGAAACACAATAGTGGCGGCATATTAAAAAGAGACAAAAAACAAACACAGACCGCCTACGCAATGTCACAATCAGCTCAAATAATTAACAATTAGTGGAATGAAAGCGTTAATAGCGGGCCTAAATAATGTAGTTATACAATAAAATTAAACAATTAACGAAAATGAGATTTATGAGCGCAATTTCCAAAACAGGAAAATTTTGAAAACCAAAAACAATTTGCCTAAAATTTTTGTAATTTGCCAAAAATATTTTGTTTTAAAAAAATGTGCCTAAAGTATTTTTTTCTTTCTTTTTAACTTTATGTCCGAAAGTGTCTTCGACTCAATTATTTTGTACAGTTTTTACGAGATTTTATGATTTTATAAGCGAGAAGGTCTGTGAGGTCCAAAATCAGCCTTCTCGCAACGAGTTCCAACGGGTTTTTTTGTTGCTTTATCATTTTACCTTTTTATGTGAATTAATCACTGCCTAAAAATATACCAAAACATTTTTTTTCTTGTATTTTTGAAATACATGATTTTTCCCAAAAATTTCAACTATGATTGCATGTACGTCGGAACATTTTTCGGAGTAAATCTTACATGTGCAATTTATAGAATCTTTTAATTGCCACGGACTTCATGAAATTCTTCAGCGAGAATTTAATTAAATCTGGACCGAAAGGAACTTATTTGAAGAACACTCATGAAGATCATGAACACAGATTACTACAATTTTCGACTCTTTCAATGTTCCAAACGAACGAAACAAAATTTCCCATTTTTGTTAATTTTTTCCTCTTTTTCATTAATATCACAATTTCAGTTACATTTGTCGTTTAATTTTGAAGGCATGATAAATTTTATTTTTTTTTTCTTTTTTAAACATTTTTCTTCATTAATTTTGTAGAGAAGACGAAGAATTTTGAAAGCATAAGATTATAATTTTACGGTTTTCCGGGTTGCATAATTTTGAGGCGCTTCATAATGTAAAAACTTTGCGAATCGCAATTAAAACGTCAACTAAAAGAAATCACGCAAAAAGTAAAAACTGAAAAAATGAAGAAAATAAACAGAATAAAAAAATAAACTTTCAGGAAAAAATATATTTTTGGTACTTTTTCATGTTGATGCATCAAATAAAAATTCAATAAAACATCGACTAATTAGGTTTTTGATATAAATAATTCATTTGCTAACTTAAGTTGATAATGTCGATTCCACTTTCGTGATAGAAACACTTTTATCGAATAGAAATTTCAATCAAACAATAAAAGTCTCTCCCGAATTTTGTGAAAGTGAAACAACAAACTAGAATTCAATGCAGTTCAGAAAAAGAAAATTATTTACAACAAAATTCATGTTTTGCAATAAGAACTAATAAAATTAACTAAGAAATTATGCAAAGAAATGAAAAATGATATTTTTGGTTGCAATTTTCTTTAAAAAAGAAACTCCGCTAATTTACACTAATTAGTGTCATTAATTTTGTTCTGTAATATTAAATATTTGTTATTTTTAGTCCCACGAAAAGAAAATTTTAAATTTACACATTTTTTGTTCATTCCGTCACTGGCGGATGATTTTTTAACATCTTTTTTTGCAAATAAATTAATTCACTTTATATTTTGGTAGGAATGTTTTCTAGCCTATAGTTAAATTTGTATTCCATAATTTTTGGTTTCAATATTCCATCAATGAACATATAATTCAATTCAAACAAATGTTGGTCCAGTAGGTGACATCACTCAGTGACAAGTCACCAATTGGAGCAACATTGAAATTTTTTTGAAAAATTTTTAAGCCTAAAAAATATTTCAAATTCATGTTTTAATGATTCTCTCTTTGTTCTGTCTTGATATGTTGAATGGTTGCTGGATCAAAAGCAGAGAATTGTTTTAGGTTGTTTTTCCATATTTTTGCAGTTTACACTTTACACTTGACCTGAATGGTTGTTGCTGTTGTTATTTTTTTTTTTCTTGGCTATTTCATTACATTTCTTTCGTATTTTGCTTAATCGGATGGTCGCTTAAGACGTTTTTCTTGGTTGCGGCTGGTTCTTAGTTTTTTTCTTTGGGGATAATCCTTGAAGATGATCTTTTACTTTCTTATTTAAACTTTCTTCTTTCTTCTGATGATCTCCGAAAAATTTGAAGGGGAACATAAAACTTAAAGAACTTCTAAATGCTGAACTCGAACGGGGTTGATTTAGAAACTCCATCACTTCACCGTGTTATGCTTGAAAATTTTCTTATCACTGGATGTAGTTCGCAGAATTTTTTGAGAGCGAAAAACATTCATCGATGAACGAAAATTTTAACATGTAGGAGAGCTATTGACGTGAAGTTTAATTTTTTTTGATATTTCAAAACGTGTTTTTAGGTTATTTTTTTGAGGGGGTGCTTATTATTCTTTTTGTTTAAAGGCCTAAACGCGAGTATCGTCGAAAAAATTTGTTTTAACTTTTTGTGTCATTTTGCAGTCGCTTTGTTGTTTGTTCAAAATGTTTTTTTCTTAGGAACCACAAAGTGTTGTTGATCAATGATGTCTTTTTTCTTGGTTGGTTGATTGTAGGAAATGTTACATTCTATTTTTTGCAGAATTATTTAAATAACAGATTTTTTCAATGCATTTTCTTTTTTCGATTAGTGACGGGATGTGCTGTTGTGAATGTAGGCTGCTTGTTGACGTTTTATCATACACACACAATCAAAATTTACTCTAATTGCTCCAGAAAATTTGGTGATTTGAAATATTCGGGTACAGGATCGTCCATGCGAGAGATCACTTTGTATATGGACTTTTTCCACGATTGCTCCGTATCTTTGCCACCCTGAATAGCGCGGAAAAATTCACGAAGCGTTTGCTCAACAACAAAACGGAAATTTGGTGGAACCTGAAATATGAAAGTTTTATTAAAAATTTGTTTCGAATGTTAATTTCAAATGATTTTTTTTGGGCAAAATGATAAACGTCAAAGAGAGAACTGATAATGCAATATAATTTAATATTGATGAGAAATGATGAAAATAAAGCTCGATCGCTCTTCGCTAAAATGACGTTTCGCCCACCTGATGACTGCATACCTCAATGTGATTATTGCGATTGTAATGCAAATTAAGCACACGATAAATTTCACTATCACCACCAACGTGAATGTCGTCAACACTCTTGACACCTTCACTGACAGCCTGACGTGCGTACTTCTCCATCTGAATATAATAAAATTCCCTGCAATTGATAAAAAAAAAATTCATTAGTGATTTTTTAGGCTTCTTTATTAATAAGTCATTTGTAAACCTTCCAGAGCAATTATTTAGCGAGTTAATCAGCAATAAAGCAATAAGTCAAATTGCACAACATTATTTTCTCGTGATTTCCCGCGAGAACTTTGATTGCAAAAATACAAGAGAAACTCAAAGGGTACATTAAATTTGAGATTTCGTGCACTTTTCAATGATTTTGTCGCACTTCAGAATTCACAACAGCAGGGAAAAGTGTAATTATTCGACATCATACATTGCTTAAACTGACGTTTCCCATTACATTGCTAATTTCTCATCCATTTTTTTTTTATTAGTTTTTTAATGTACACCTACTCGGCAAGCTCTATCGTTTTGAGCGGAGCAAAACCACTAAGGAACGCGGAAAGTTCAAATTAAAGAAAAACTCGTTGCATTTTAATTTATGAGTAAAGTTCTTTCGCCATTTTGATGTATAATTGTAATCTCAATGATCCTCATGGCAAGGATTTGATGCATAAAGAATTCCTCGCGAACCGCCATTACGCAACCAGTAGTGCAAAGGTCCCGAAGAAAAAGCCGTTACAAATTTATTCATTCTCAAGACATTGCCGAACGTTAAAAAGGAAACAAAGTTAATTTCTTGCAAGATTCGATAATAAGAAAATTTCCCATGAATAAGCAAGTAAAGTTCCTAACGTACTTTTTTCTTCAACCCCTCGATGAATTTATGTGAGAACTTCTCACCCATGAAACGTGAAATAAAAATGTATTGAATGAAGAAGAAGAAAAAAAAAATTAAATGCCCGAATGAGAATTTAAAGTTTTGTTTGTGTTGAAACCTTCATACGAACTTCTTTGAATTCATTTTATCGATAAATCTTTGAAGCCCTTTAAACATTTAAGTTTTATTGCACTGCAATTGAATGTGTCGGAAGAACTGACATGATGTCTAAGCGTGTCTTTGGCGTAAATTGCATATCGCACAAACACACCACTTTTTTCCCAGCCCATGAAATTCAATCGCAGTTTTTCAAATGTAAATGAACTTCTCGCTTGCTTCGATCAAAAAGTCGTTCAAGAAAAATTGAGAAAAGGCGCGAAAAGAAAAAAAATTGTCTTAAGACGTTTTCTATTGTTCCCCTAGTTTATTCTTGTGTGCGTTATCGTCTTCAACCCTCCTTTAAGGTATTCCTTTCTTTAAAACGAACAGATGTTTCTTAACGAATGTGCACCGGTAGTGTTCTTGGTTGATTATGACTAAAATTGCAACGTAGCAAAAACTATTGATTAAAAGCGATTTCTTTCAAGATTTCTTCAAGAATTCATTAATTATTATTGTTCGAAAAAAAAAAATGCATTAACAATAATATTCCTAATAAATCCCATTTGATGACATTGCTAGAGAAATTGCCGTTTTTGCTCGCATTCACCAAATGTCGAAATGACTAATAGCGCACATTCAAATTACTGATGCATTTGATTCTGGCTCAATTCGGATGTTGAAAAAAAAAAAAATATATTGCAGTGCAGTCAAAAAAAAAAAAAACATTTTTGCATTTAAAATATTTTTCCGAAGGTGCAATGATAAAATATCAATGGAGGTAATCAAGCATTTTTAGGTATGCGTATGAACGACAGTATTTCTCCCTTTATTGCGCCACCAAAATAAAAATAAAATAACGTGGAACAGAGGCAACTGCTCTGCATCACAATCATGCAATTTGCAATTTTCGCGTTATTTTTTTTTTTGAAATATTTTTTTTTTATAGCGAGCAAAATATTGCACAAAATTATCTTTTTTTTTTAGAAAACCTCCCCGTGTGTATTGAAAGTGACGGGTGATAAGCGACAATGGAAGCAGAGTGCCATCAAATTAAAACTGCACCGAAAAAGCGAAGCTCGAAAATAATCGATTTATAATCGCTGCGGAATAAAAATTTAGTTTTGTTTTTGTCGCCAACCGCAATATAAAATTTTTTGTATAATAAAATTATTTAATTAAAAGGAACCGGCATTGGATGCAGGACGCTAGGAAAAAAAAATATTTCTATTGTTTATTTAATTTATTTTTATCCCATCAAAATCCTAAATTTCATTTTAAAATCAATCAAAAAGGAAAAACTTTCAATTAAACCTCAAATTGCAGTCACTCTTTTGGTAAAATGATTTTCGTGAATGTCACGCTAATGTGACATAATTGCTGTGTTATTTCCGAATGTGCGTGGGCTGATAAATATTGTAATTTTCGGAGTTGAACATTTTGACTCATTAGTGCACGCAATATGCCAAAATCGCAAAATAAGTAATCAAGAAAAAAAAAGGGAAAAATAAAGAAACTCACCTGAAATTGGAGAACCATTTGACCAGCTGTGCTGTGTTGTTCTTGTTGAATTTGATATCGGGAAAGTACATTTTCAGTACGGCCGAGCTTGGATAGCGCACCCAGAAGAACATTAATTTGGCCTTGCGCAAGTGCATCGGCGTTAATGTGGCAGAGTGCATCGAAGATAAGGAAAATTGATCTTGATTTTGTTCATTGTTTTGTGTTTTTTGGCTAAATTGGGAAAGTTTGGAAATTTTAATAATAATTAAAAATATTTTGTTAAAGAAATTTAAATTTAAATTCTTTTGAAACTTCTTCTTTTTTTTAATCATTTTGCGTGCAGCGTGATAAGCTTTAAGTTAAATTGTACAATTGTTGTTTAATAAGCCGATTTGTACGTCCAGTGTGGCGTTAAATTAAAATGTCTGTAATTCAATTGACAATCGGTGACATAAAATTCTTATGAGTTTAAATAGAACATCGCGAATGCCATTTGAAGGCTTCATTTAACCCCTTAAGTGCTACAATGATTTGCAATGCCTTCTCCTTTTTTTTTCATGAAAATGGCGAAACCACCAAAGTGTCCATCAATAAAAAATAATGGCAAGACAATTAAGTAATTCCTCAAATAGTTCTATCAAACATTTTGCACCGGACATTTTTGCGTGTTCCATTCACACACAGGAAAAAAAAGCAAAGCGGGAGGAGTTATAAATAAATCATTAAAAAGGAAAAGTGTCTGTTTTCCCAAAGTGGAAATTTTGCAGAATGTTCAAGATTCCACGAGCGCCGATTAAAAAAAGAAGTTAAAAAAGAACTTGAATAATTTAGTGACTTTTTAAAAAAAAAAATCACTGCAAATTGATATGCAACAAAAAAAAAACTCACTTCAATTGCTTCAGGAAAGCATTTGAAAAGGATATTGTAGGCTGCATTCCATCGTACGAGATGTCTGCACTATTACAGTCCGAATTGCGATCATTAGCATCCATTGCCGCTCGAATATGAGCATAATCAGGTGATGCACCATGATGGGCGGCCGCTAATAGAGCAGGATGAAGCATTGTTGGCGGATGAGGTAATGGTGGTGAATCGCGTGGATCCATCATTGCACTAATACCCGGTGGACTCGATGACATATGCATATGATGGAGCTGTGACGACTGTGGTCCGTGTGGTGGTCCATGGGGATTAAAAAATGGACTGTACGGTGAAAAGACTTGCGATTCATGTAACGATGGATTTGGTATTGCTACTGATGTTGGCAACGAAACGGGCATCATCGATGGTGGCTGATGATGATAATTGCCACGTGGTGATGGTGTTTCCGGCTTAATATTTCCAGAATTCATATTTCCACCAAATGATTTGTTTTGTTGTCCATTTTGCATGGATGGACCATTGCCATTTACTTGTTGCTGCTGTTGGTGATTGTTATTTTGCTGTTGCTGTTGTTGCTGTTCTTGACGCTGATCCATGTGATTTTGTTGAGCGGCAGCAAGCGCATCCTGTGCCAAAATTCTTGAAACAGTTCTTGGTGTAATGCGAGTGTCAGTCACCTTATGACGCTTCTTTTTTGGTGTCACTACCAAGCTGAGAGCTTCATTTTGTTCGGTTTGTTCACGCGACGGTGCTTCTGGCATACAAAAAGGATTCCCACTTCCTGAGCTATTAAGTCCAGCAATTGAATTATATAAAGCTGCAGCAGCAACGGAATTCATTGGCGACTGTCCCGTGGGTGCTTTAGGGGGGCCCTGAAACATGCCAGCTGTTGGAGAAGGACGTACGTGAGATGGTGGTAAATTCAATGATTGCATTTGCGTAAGACTTGAGAGTTGTTGTGAGGGATCGGGACATGGACCGTTTACCATTGGCTGACTGCCTGATGGAACACCGGCCATTACATGATTTCCCATTGATGGAAAAGGCTGTGTGCCATTGTGACGTGACACGGGCTGACCATTATTAGATGATGGTACATTTTGGGGTGCACCACCATTCGACTGACTCATCATCGATTGGGCAAGATGGTGTTGGTGATGATGGATGGGATTCATGGGCACATTTGACGGTGCCATGATGTGATGGTTCGGGTTAGTATTGTTATTGCTACTACTGTTAGTTGTGCTATTGTTTATGGCATTACCTGCTTGCTGGTTCATGTTTGCACCATTCCCTTGCTGTTGATTGATGTTATTGTTTCCACTGGGTGGTTGACGATGGTCGTTTCCGCTAGATTTTGTGCGTGGCGATTTACGATCGAGAATTTGTGAGGCCATCAGCAGATCCTTGTTCAGTTGTTCAGCAGCTTGTGCTGCTTGATCGTTTTGCTTACATACCATACGGCGTTGATGAACAAATCGTGATACAATCGAGTCTACCAATGTCGATAGTGATGCATTAATTTCGGTTTTAAGAATATCAGCGAGTCCTTCAAGATCGGAACCGGAACCAATTGAATTGGCCGCTGCTGTTGCCACTGCATTAGCGCGCATCATTAAATCATTTGTTATGCTTTTTGGTGGTTGCTGTTGTTGTTGCTGCTGCTGTGGTGATGTCTTTATTTGTGGAATATTAGATGACGTCTGATGATTTTGCTGCTGATGCATAGCTTGTTGGTGCTGTTCGCGTGCCGCCATCATTTCATTATGGGCTTTTTGCTGTTGTTGTTGTTGCTGTTGTTGCATCATTTCTTGTTGGTGCTTTTGGTTACGTTCCTCGGCTTCCTTCGCCATACGTGCTTCCTGTTCGATGAGCAATTTCTGACTCAAATACATTGCCGCAGCATTACTGAATGCCGGATGTTGGACATGTCCCACTTGATCGCTTCCGGTTTGTTGCTGATGCTGCTGCATGTGTTGCAATAAGGGATGAGCACCATTGAATGGCGATGGATGATGCATTTTAGCAGACATCATTTTACTCATCATTTGATTCAACATGCTTTGAGCATGACTCACTTGTTGGTGCTGTTGTTGTTGTTGCTGCTGGGATGGAACTTTTACTGGCATATCCTTAATGGGCGATGCTGTTGGTGTGCGTTGTTGCTGAACACTTCCCATTGATGGTGATCGCTTCTCACGCATCATATCGTCGTCTACTAAATCACTTGTGCCATCATCGACATCATCAGTTGTTTCTGAATGTTGTTCCATTCGATTGTACAATTGAACATAAGTTTGTTGCATTTCGGCGAGTTGTTGTTTCATTGAGCGAAGCTGTGATTTTAAAATCCTTTTTTCTACGCGCTTCTGATGGATATTTGGTTCCATTTCGTCTTCGTCATCGTCATCATTTAACATAAGATTGTGTAGATTTAGACCCATCGAGAGTCCAGTTGCATAGCGTTCAACAGCACTGTTATCATGTTGCTGAGGATGATACAATTTTCGTTTCTTGCATCCATTAACTTGTGGTTGTTGACTCGAAGTTGTGGAACCAAGAGCTGGACTCGAATGGATTGTTGAAACAATGTTTTCAACGCGAGCTCGTTTCATATCCATTGCTGTTGATCCGTGTTCACTTTTGTTGCTAGCCGATGGGCACGGCGATGGTGATTGACACAAATCCTTATCCATCATTTCACCATCCATTAATTCTTCTTTCAATTTCACATTATTCACTGACCCTGGCGATGATAGAGAATTGCCGTCATTTAAAGCTCCCATAATAATGTCATCATCAATTATTTCAGCTTCATCCTTTTTGCCATCACATGATCCTTCGTGATCATCGTTGTTTGTGCCGTTATGTAATTTCTCATTTTTACGATCATCACATGATTTTAATTCGTTTACAACACAATCACCATTTTCCGATGGCATCGATCCACTGCCGCCGATATTATTGGTGGAATCACTCTTTTGCACAACATCGTAATTATTGTTGCTCATCAAATTATTATTATTATTCATTAAATTATTATTATTGTTCTTGTTCATAATTGTATTTTGATTTGTATCCGTGGGTGTATGACGATCCTGAACGCCATTGCAGGCCGCTTGCTGACGCAATTCAGCATCCAGTGCCATAAGATCTTTTTTGCCTTGTAATATGTTTCTTAACATATGGTGGGCAAGATCATTTGCAGCCGTGATTGGTGATTGGGAACCATCATTGTGCGGCTGCTGCTGATGACTCACGACACTTCCATCAAAATCCATTTTCGCACTATTATTATTGTTATTATTATTATTATTTTGTGCCGATTCCATTTGATTCAGCACATCACTCGCATTTGCGGCATCTTGCGCCTGCTTCACTTGACGTCCCAACAGCTCATTGAGCATTTTGGCGGGCGCGTAATTTGCCGGAAATAAGCTACTGAAATTTTGCGACTGTTGGCTAAATATAGCCGAATAAAGTCCACCCGCACCAGAACTCATAAGAGCTGCTGCTGAACGCGCACTAAAATTTGGAATCGCTGTATAACTATTTCGTGGTTCACCCGCGTCAACGCGTTGTCGATTACTATTATTTATCGTCGCCGTCGTTTGCGAACGATGTTGTTGCTGCTGCTGTTGTTTAAGTAAACTTATCTTGTCGTCGTCTCCGAATAAACTACTTAAACAATCCGTAGTTTCATCCTCTGATGACATTTCAAAAACCCCACCACTTTTTTCGCTCTTTTCTCTCTCTATGTCTTCTTCTTGTTGATTTTTCTCTCTCTTCTCTTTACATTTTTTTCCGGAGGGGAATTTCGTTGATTCTCGGTGATCTTTATGTTAAATTTTGTTGCTGCAATGGTTTTTCTCCTTCTTCTTATTTTTCTTCTTTATTGTTGGTATTTGCCTTGGCTATTGCGAAAAGCCTGAAAAATTAAAAAAAAAAAAAAAGTTTTAAATAATGAAACATTCGATCCAATTTTAAGTTTGAAAGCATTTCTTGCTTAATGTTTTATCAGTTTCTTTATGATATCAAAAACCCTTAAAAAATAAAAAATAAAAACTTTGCCATATTGTGCATTTCTCGCTCGTGCCCCTATATGACATGAAATGGTTTTTTGCCGTTGCACTCATACAACAGCAATATCAAAAGCAACGAAAATATCCGAAAGAAGAATATAAAGAAATGATTTTCTAGGGTGAACACTCTGTATTATGAACACCTGGAGAAGGGTAGTAGAAATTATATTCAGTCCAGAGTCAGCTGGTTTCTATGTGTGTTTACAATTCTGATGTTCAAAAGTTCAACATTCGCAAAAATTAATTGGTTTCTAATCAACGCAAAAATTTCAAATATTTAGTTTAAAGAAAAAAAAAAATCATTAAAAAACTTTCTCATGATGATCCGTTTACAATCTTAATTTGCATAAACTTCCGTTTTCCCGAAATGTTGCGGCTTTTGAGCCGGCCGATTAATTAATTTAAAACCACATTTTTACATATCCAACATATTATGCAATCACCAACTTCCTCTTTAAGATATACGGAAAAGATGTCACTGAGAAAACAAATTACACGCAATTACAAATTATCAATTAACGGTGCGCGGTCGACAATAGATCGAGAGCGTCCGAAAAAAAAAAATGCTTGTCTATAGAACTTAATTTAATTAAACATTAAATCAAATGAATAATTCAAACTGCCAGTGCTGTCCAGTGCAATTAGTTAATTGATATGTTTGGTGGTATGATAAAATAAAAGTTCCGATATTATCAAAAACAATTTCTTTTGTTTTTTTGTAACCGTCAAAACATGCACCAAACAGCACTACCTTGATGTATTAAATATTTCCATCGACTTTCTTGCACCAACAACATCGTCATTGTACTTTGCGGGAACCCTTCAGGTATGTTCCATCATATGGAACCAAAAAAAAAAACTCGCAACGAGAAAACAATAAAACACGACGATACAGAAAAAAAAAGTCCGTTGGAAGGAACCGCATGGAACATTAAGAAACTTAATAAGACACCACATTTTCTTATAATTGCAGTATTGAATAAGGAAACTTTATGAACATTTGAAATGCGTCCTGAAACCAGCACTGTTTCATTTGTCAAATACTTTTTTGCTATATGCAATGAAAAGGTAACTTATGATGTCTTTGGCAATGTCTTGAGACATTTTAAAAGGGGAAAATAAATGTGCGTTTGAAGCTTGTTCACCATGACGTGAAACGTTTGTCGAAGTTCGTGCTTTATCTGATGATAGTTTCGAGAGAACCAGTTTAAATGTCTCAACGGACAAAATTCTTTAACCGAAATTTCTGTTGTGGACATTTAAAACCACTCAGCAAAGAAAAAAAATTTGAAACATTGCACAATAAGAAATTAAATATCTAAAGCACTTTTATTTTTGCCTTTTAAGAAATCGGATAAAAAAAAGTTTTGTTCACGGCGGTTAATTTTTTTTTTACTCATTTTTGGTGTCCAGGCGTAAAGCAATTCAACAGAATCACTGACATGTAACGAGAACCAAATTTGAGCCTTGCAAGACAATTTTTAGTGTCTTCAGATTGCGTATTAACCCGATAAATTACACAATAACCATTCACACCGTATGCGGATGTTACTTGTTGACAAAAAAAAAAAAAACTTTAATTTTGTGAAGAACTTAAAGGCAAAAGAACAAAAGGCGAAAAAAAACAAAAAAAAAAGAATGCGGAAAGGAAAGACGGCGGTTGATGATGATGGGAAGATGATGCACAATTCAAATTTAGATTCCTGAGAAAGTGCAACGTATTAACAACAGCATGAAACAGGATGTCAAACGATGCTGGTTTGGGAGCTGTAAAGATTCCAATTTACTAATTTATTGGGTCCTCATAAGATGATGGACTCTGGTTGACAGTGAGAAAAAAGGGGAAGAAATGAATTTTCAGGTCATTTATTTAACTCTTATTTTAAATTGCCTCAAATTGCTGCAAGTCCCAACAACATTAACTATTAAAGTGGCTCAGATGCACTTTCTGAAAATGCATCTGGGCACTGGCGTTCATGTTGTTTTTTTTTTTTCATATTTAATCTGACAAAAAAAAATATAATCTCATTTGAATGTTTGCAATTCTACAATGTCCATTGAATTAATACAAATTGATTACAATGAATTCATTGTTAAGCTGACCTCACGAACCAAATGCGCGTTAATGAAAGAAATTAAAAGTTATTAGGTTTTACTCAATATTAAGTATTATTAATTTCCTGAAAACTTTTACTCTGACGATGCGTCAAGTCCAAAAATTCCGTCAATTTTGCAACGTAGGAAATGTCAAATGGGTGAACGAGAATTTGTAGTAAAATTAAAATAAATTTTATCGTTCTCGGGCTTTGCTCATTTGTTGGCAGTTTTACAACATAACAAATTTCTTTGCGATTGTATTGCGATGTGAGGGACTTAGGTTGTTCGCCTTTTAGGTGATAATCAGAAAACATAGAACCAGCATGATCGAAATAAATAATCGCAAATCTGATGGAAAGGGTTGCGATAAGAAAATTCCAGGATAGACTTGAGATAATCAGATAATACATTCCCGATATATTTGAAACATATGTATGGAAATTTGACTCCATCAACCATCTGGTATATTTCGCAATTGCTCTGGACGACTTCAGATTTTTATGCTATTAATTTATCTTCTTCTTTTTGCGAAATGAGAGAAAAAGTGTTTCCTTATATTGTCGGCTGGCCGCGTGCATTAACACCCAAGCCGACGAATTGATGCTTCCGGCTTTTGTGTGCTCTCTGGTGTCATCTTCGCTTTGCTGATGATACAAATTGAATTTTTATTTTATTTTTTTTTTATGAATATTCATGATGATACTGCGAGATGATAAAGCAACGAAAAACAAAACATTAAGTGGAATTGAGACACAGCTCGAGGGCGACAATTGATTATGAATGTAGCTTCGCTTGAAAGTTGCCAGCTCTGTAAAATCCATTTAAGAACAATGTAAAAAATGCAGATCGTTTCTCACAGAAATGCAAATTTAATCAGCATCTCTCTGTGATAAGGAAGTGCAACATGAATGCAATTGAATTTGGACAAAAAGAAACTTGCCGACGAAAATGCAATCCGGACCGCGGCAAACAATTTCTCACGATGCAGTGACAAAGATTTTATGATTCATAATCGGTCTTCGGAGGATGTGCGAAAGTGTTTGTTGATTTGCGTGGGAGACTCGCAAGATGATTTGAATAAATATAAGGCGCAAAGCAATTAATTGTGCATTGTTCGTCATACGATATTTATGTTTTATTGCATTCATTCTGACTTGTTTAATTGATAAAGAATTTTTTACATTATATAGAATGAAATACTTAATACCACAAAAATAGTGAAGAAGAAGTTATCAAATAAAAATTTATCACTTTTATGCGATAAAAAAAAGAAGAGAACTCACATTAAATGTCTATCGACACATGTTTTTGTGTCATTTGTAAGAAGAGCTCTAATCTAATACTAAAAGCCAGATATTGGAGACTCGAGGCATAGCCCGCTATCATAAATATAAACCGCCCATTTCTCACAATAATTTAGTATTCATATGACACACAAATGCGAGTAGATTAGTCATTGTTAAGCTGATAAAGTTTTTTCAGTCTCTTAGATATAGAAAAAAAGTGTCTCATGAGTAACGCCTTCGTCAACTGAGGGGGACTAGTGAAATATTCATTGATGAAATGTTTTTCAAGCAAAGCATTAACTACAAAAAAAAAAGAGAAAAAGTTTTTTCCGTTTAAAACTTTAAATGACTTCTATGATGGCAAGGAAATTGAATGATTCGTTTTTGACTTTTTGTCATCGCTACTGTTCAATTTGAAAGTCAAACTGTCAACACTTGTTGGAATTCCCAAGATGGACATATATTTTGTTGTATGAAGTCAATTGATCAGCTCGTTCAGTTTAATTTATTTACATCGGTTTTGTAACTATTTCGGGTGCCAGCAAATTGATCATTAAATGTTAAATGCAACGCCACAAAATTCTAGGTAGTTAAAGTTACAATGGTGTTGAGTAAGAGCTTCAACTTTATACTACAAGATAAATAAGAGTCATCTCGCAAAGTTTCAAACGATTAATGCTAAATAATGCATGCAATAGTCTCCAAATTGTGTGTTTTGTGCAGTTTTAGTCTCGAATTCTATGCACTTTTTAATGGATGTGCATATCATAGATTAAAATAGACAGTAAAAAGGCATACATATCTAAAAAATTGCGGTGCCTCAATTTATTATTTATTCCAAACACTAACACAAAAAAAAAAAAAATGTTTGCTGAAATAAGCCGTCAAAAAAAAGTATATTCTACCGTAGTGCTCTCTGTGGCAGCGTCGAAACTAGAAAAAATAAACTTTTGTGTTATTTCGCGTTTATAGTTTTTTTTTGCTCGCTTGTCGCTTTTTTTTTTGGTAATATTATGGCAGCAGCACCACATATACAGAAAGAAATTAATAATTGCAATATTCACACGATGGGATGGGCACTGAGTGACTGTGACATTCAGCGGACTTGATATTTTATATGAAATGCGCTATCGTTATTGCAATTTTCTCCCGTTGGGCAATTTCAAAATAGCAAAAAAAAAAAAAACACATTTTTCATCAAAACTCGCCCAAAGTGTGACATGAAATTTTTTTTACAGAAAATAATTCTCTAGGGTGTACTCGCACGCGGAACCAAAAAAAAAATCAATTGAAATGTGCGAGAGAAATTCTCGTGAATTATGCAACGAAAAGTGTCGCGGTCATGACACGGCTCGCTATTGTGGAATACAATTTTTCCTGTGATCCAACGAAAAACAAAGTCTCAAATGGATGCATTCGAAATGAGGGTGCTCTGTGTCCACCCGCTCCTCTCGATTCCATGCAGAAGCGAATGATAACAAAATTTGATTATTGTCGAGTTTTCTGCGATGCAAATTTTTCGACAAAATGAAGCCTGTTGATAAAAAAAGAATCATTTCCATCGTCCATTATGATGGAAATTTAGTGGTGCGGCGCAGACAACAAAATGAATAATCACAGGCGAAACCACCACTTCTGAAGCCGCCCACTATTTGTTTCGTAAACCGTCAATGTCTCTCAAACGTTTTCAAATTGACTCAGTTTATTAAAGACGAAATCTTTCATGAGCGGAGGAAAAAAAAAACTCATCAAATAAAGATTCCGTGCAGTCTATCGTTGCAGATTTTCTGGTCGTAACAGTCCCTTTTTTGTTCAGTTTTTTTTTTTTAATATTGATTTTTCATAATCTTGCTTAAAAGAATGGATGCTTCTGTCTCGCTTCCTTCTATACACCGGAGTGAAAAATCATTTTGGTTATCGGATGAGTTTTCTTCTTATTTTCCTTGCAAACCCACATCTAAAAGAAAGGGTTGCAAAATTGCTGATGATTTTTTTTTTGTGCATTCATTGTTTTTGTTGTTTTCTCTTTTGATTTTTTTCGCTTCTTCCCTTTTTCAGTGCATTTAAAAAAATCTCAGACCGCTGCCGCGTATAGTCTGAGAGCCCATGAATGTGTACGATTCGCATAAATTTAAGCATGAGATGTCGACTCGAGAGGCCACCCGCTCACTACCCACCCATCGTCTGAATGCATGCAAATAAAATGTAAGACACAGAAAAAACCCTTTCACTGCATCAGAATTATCGACGGGGGTAACTCTTGTGCATGTGTACGTCTCTTCCATTGTCTCAACAGAAAAAAATTTGCTGAAATGAATCTTGAAGTATCTGGAAGTGTGTATACTTTGCGAATATTTGTGACTTGCAGGCACAAACTGCAGGCTTGAAAGGCAAGAATTGTGCAATGTTCATTGTATCGTATCACTCCTCCATCTCCTGAGTCCCGATAATATTTTCTCGCATAAAAACACTGCAAGAAAATCTACTCTAACGTAATCTTTAGAAAGCGAAGGGATTGAACTGAAGGATGAATTGCTTTTAATGACTCTCATGCCAGACATCATGCAGCAATAATCAAATGAGAACTTTAGATTTCTCACTAATTAAATTCCTTGCCGCGAAATAATTTCAATGCATCTTTTTCAAATGCATCATATGTCTATGGGAAGAAAATTCTTACCCGGGGAGTGAGTAAACAAAAGTTTACCTTCCGAGGAAAATGCATGCAGAAAAAAAAACTTTATATCCATTAATTTTCCTCCAGCAAACGGGAAGTAAAAAAAAAATCGACACAATACTGCCTTCCTTCACGTTTTCTGTCGCTGTTTTTTGCTGAATGCACAAAAAGTAATTCGTTCTTCCATTTTAGATCGCTTTCAAGTGGAAACTAAAGAAAAATTACAGCAAATTTTCCATGCATGCATTCTCAACATTCATTTCTATGCATTTGTATGAAAATATATGTATGTATGAAGAGGATTTTTTAATTACTTCACGAGATGCATCTGAGATTTTGTCATATTTCCTTGAGATTTTAATGGAAATGCTTTTTTTATATTTTCAAACAGCTTTCACTTTAGACATTAATTAAAATCTCACTCGTCGTAATTTTCTCGAATATTTTTCATCATTCTTTGAATTCAATTAATCATGAAACTTATTGTGAATTTTTTCCTTTTTTCAACAGCACCATTCATGTTTGCCATTCAAATGTAATTTTTTCACACTTCATCCTTTCACCAACAGAGCATGATGAAAATATTTGAATGGAACCATGAAAAAAATTGCTTATGCATCATCAGACGCTCAAGATGGCACTTGAATAATGCATTTCGGGTGAAATTGTTTTTATTTTTTGAACTAAACAAAAATTCCGATTCGATATGGTTCCAATGAAATAGTATCTGAAGTATTTCAAAAGGGATCCTCGAAATTTATTTTAAATTTGGATGAATAATATTTTTACCAAAAAAATTTGTTTAGCGCGTTATAAAAGTGACGATGCACTTTGTTGCGTTTTTTTTTTAATGATTTTTCCACTATTTCTTTTTTTTCTGTCTTCGATGATATGTGTACTTTAGCTTACGTGTGTACGTCATCCCCGATATGTCTCAAAAAATCGAAATTAATTAATTTATTCTTCCCATATGTTTGATAGCAATAATTTTATTTTTAATTGTTCTAAAGATGGAAAATTTCATTAAAAAACAATTGATT
This sequence comes from Propsilocerus akamusi, assembly GCA_018397935.1. NCBI lineage: Eukaryota > Metazoa > Arthropoda > Insecta > Diptera > Chironomidae > Propsilocerus > Propsilocerus akamusi. The sequence continues at coordinate 17,411,891 of CM031469.1, read as the reverse complement.
TTATTTCATGCAACGAAAACAAAGGAAGTTTTTATTGCAAATTCTGTCTGACGAATCAAATAACACCAGTTCCTAGACAGTTTTTTTTATGATAAAAAAATGAACGAATGGTATGAAAAAAAATGTCAATAAAATTGAGAATAAAAATTTTCCATGCACTTTTTCTATTGAAAATTCTGAATCCATTCGAGAATGGCCAACAATAGAACTCGATTCATCAAAATTTTATTTCCTCTCTAATTAGAAAAGTCCGGCATCGAATGGGACACATGCCAGCATAGGCAACAGAAGGAAAGAAATTTAATTTTTTTCAATTTACCATATCGATGATCATCATAAACAAATATCATCATTTCGATCCATGTGTCACTGCTCCGTTTATTCATAATATCGTCAATATATTAACAAATCTTCTTCAGATCCTTCAACCATGAAACTGCTTTTTCGTTTTAATGAGTGGACTCAATAAAGGAATAAGGATGCAAATAAAACGAGTATTCCTTTGAAGGACTCTCGACAATTGCATTGTCGATGCATTTCTGTAAATATATGAAATATTGTGCAATCGTCAATTGCAAGTTTTTCTATTGAGGAAACATTTTTAATTCCATATTTCTTGTTGTAGAAATTTATGTTAGAAAAAACTTGAAGGATGAAACATATGTGAGTTGAAAAAACCAACCTGATGGCAGCAACGATGACGCGAAAGAGACGAAGGTTTGCTTTGTAAATTAAGGCACAATTAAAGCGAGCGAGCGAATATAGAAAGAGCAGCAGAAATGCAGCGACTAGTAAAAGATGGAGCAATAAAAGATGGGGAATTTACAATTTTAATGAGCAACTCTTATTTTTGTAAAATGCATAATTCAATTTGAAAAATATGAGTTGGGACGAGTGGGAGAAATATTTGCAGGGAGTGAATTCATCAAAAGATGATGAAAAATTTATTCGGTTGCACAACCGAATTAAGGGCAGAGAAATGGATGCGAATGAGATGGATGATGGCTTATGAAAACGACTTTATTCACTAACATATAATACGAAGGGCTTACTTATATAACGTTTAAATTTCACTGAGCTGCTAAAGTAACGACAGAAATGCATCCTATACGATATGGACACAGATGGACAGAAATAGCAACCGACAATGCATTTTTGCATGCATTCCCATCCCACAAAAAGGAATTTACTCGGAAAAACTGTCTGATAAATGCATCATCCTCGTTGGAATGCACAAAAAAATGTATTGCATATTGATGCATCCGATGCTTGATACCGACAGTTAGATAGATGCACGTGAGTACATATGATCAACACACATAAAATATTGCACAAATTTCCATTCTCGAAAAATGTGCACTGATCCTTCCGTTCCCGCCCGCACCAAAAAATTTTAAAACTTTTCATCCCCATGGTAGATGGAAAAGTACGTAAACCTCGGGAAAATGTTTGTGCCCAAGCCGAACGTCTGAAAACTGGGAACGGGATTTTTTGTGCAAAATATGCTATTTTTCTTCGGCTATTTGTTTGTTTGTATGTGTACCGGCTCAATTAAAAGGGTTGATTTTGCTGTAGCATTTTTCGCATGAAAAAAAAAAAAAACTTTTCTGCTTTTTGCAATTGCAAACATCGGTGGGTGATAAGAGGAGAAAAAATCGGAATGAGATCTGTGTTGCCCACTCTGTGGAGATATTTTTTGCATTCGCATTTTAAAACTGGACCGTAGTCAAGTGGAGTCTTTGAGATGAAATCGGGGACGCATTCGGAATGCAATCCCATGTTTGATCTCTTGATGGACTTAATTAAGCATCCGTTTGTCGCTTTCCTCGTTTTCGTTTTCCTACGCCCACACTCATGCGACCAATTTTTCTTTTTAATTAATTAATTCCTTTTCAAATGCAATTTTTTCTCTCTCATACACTTTTTCCATGACGTTTGTCTTCAGTTTTTAAAAAGTTGAAGGAAAAAACGAAAAAAATTGAAATAGAAATTGAATATTCTCGAAGCTGAATTAAAATACTCGGGCGGATGCAACAATAGGCTGGGCTAGCATAATATTGATCCTGTATATAAAAATTCTCTGGTTGAAAGAACGGAATTATATATAGAGCCGATGCAATCATTGGACTGTTGTATTCACACAATTCTCTATTAATTTATGTTTTATTCAATGGCGACTTTTTGCAATTTTATATGCTTCGTGAAAATGGGAAAAAGTTATGGTCATATGGAAGGAGCATGCAGGTTAACAGTGAGAAAACCCTTTGCTCGCCTGGTGAGGGAGGAACTTTTCAAATTCGAGTGAATTTTTTAAAATTCTGTCATTTTTGAAAATTTGAACCTTTTTTTTGATTATATCAAAATTGAATGAAATTGTTTTTCCAATAATGAAATTTAAATCGCTGGTCACAATTCGATGCGAGAGAGATGCTCTTATGTATTGCAAATGTACAATAACCGGAAACTTGACTACACTAACCGTGGAATGAGAAAACTGAACAGCGAAAAACAGGCGAAAAGCTTCAATATTTTTTGCAATGATTTTTGATGATGTTAGGGTGGTTTGATCCGCTGAGGTAAAGTTTCCCACACCCATGCACTCGGCCAACGAATTCGTGTTCTGCCATTACATTTGAGGCCGCCGCGCGTGGACCGTATAGTTGCAAATGATGTTGGTGCAATTTTTTTAAATTTATGTGCAATATGCAATCCGGGTAAAATGCAGAATAATAAAAAAAATAGAAAAATTTTAAAACTCGGCAATGGACATTGCAGGGAGAAGCTATGTGTGTACAAATGCAAAATGCAAATCGAGAATCCACTCAGGGGGATTTTCGCGATGCATTAAAAAACATGCAGTGGATAAAACTTTTTATTTGCGCGAAATCCCAAAAAAAAAAAAAATTTACGCGCTCGGCCCGTGAAATTTATGGATGAAATCAAGTGGAAATTTCCAACACACCAAAATTGCTGATGGCGACTAGAATGCAAAAAATAAAAAAAATATTGCATCAGAATGCAATTTGATGTGTATGCTACGAATTTGTTTGATTTACAGCCGTCATTTGATGGTGTTGCAATGAAGTGTCTCGCTCTCTCTTTAAAAAAAAATATATATAATGATGATCCATTATGTTCGGGAACTGAACTGAATAACAAATTTTTTTCGGAGGCTTTGTACATTAATCATTTTAAATGGACAGCGTGTGGAGGATTGATGATATTCGATAGTTTTGGAGTCTCCATTATCGAGATGGTCCAGCGCAATGGACAGAAGATGTTTCTTAAAAATTATTCAAACACAGTAACGGATATTAGATATATATTCCACAAACATCAAACAACATGTGATGCAAAATTAAAAAAAAAGGAAAGAACCATTTGGATGATTAAAGAAAATTAGCAGCCATTTTTCAACAACAGTTTTCAGTTTCTTTTGTTTTCACATTTCTTTGGTTGCAAAAAAGAAAAACTTTTTAATGAGAAAATGAGACAAAAGTGGAAACTTCTTTGTAGCTTAAGTATATGTCCCATGCATGATATCTTTACAGTGAGATGTTGCTTAGGGTTATATTACTGATGATGTATGCTTCTACGGAATAAAGTGCTGATAATGGAAAAAAATCTCGCAACAAACTTAAAAAAAAGAAAATTTACACCGACAAACATCTTCAAATTATTTAAAAAAATATGTTGCAGAAAAAAGGATTCAACATTTCAAAATTGTTGGCTGGATGTCTAGATTGTTGCAGAAAAAAGGATTCAACATTTCAAAATTGTTGGCTGGATGTCTAGATTGTTGTTGTATGCGTTTATAAACAATTTCATTTTTCAAGGTGCATCCTTTGTTTGTCTGATGAATAATGCATGGCATTTTATGAATGAAGAGTAGCAAAAAAAAGGAAGAAAGCATAAAACTTCAAAAGTGAATTCATCTTTAATTTTCATAAACTTTTTTTTTCTTTTCTGCCGTTGCACCAGATTTATTTATTTTCTTTTCTACCTAGAAAGTGCTTCGCATATCATTCCTTTTGCTACAAGCTACAACCATACCAGTGCATAATCTCGATCCTTTCGCAAAAATGTAGTGCATCTGTTTTTACTCCTTTTATATGATAGTTTTGCTTATGTTATTTAATCCGCTTTTATCCCATTTCTTTTGCTGACTCTTCTTTTTGAATGCTCGCTTGTATTTACTTTTCAGAAGAATTTTTTTTTTTCTGACCACAAAGCACATTGAAGAATTATGCTCGTGAGTCTAATAAGGTATTCAATTGAACATTGGTCTAGTGTTAGCATGTTTACAAATCGACTTTTCATTCTACTAGAAACCAGGGAGATATTTTTCTGCATCTTTCAGCATAAAAAGTTGAATCTTTGATTAATTGCACAACATTCATTGAGAGGCTTTCTTCTATTTACATTCTTAAGGCCTTTTCTTTGTTGTTGGTGCAATTGCACTGCAGTCAATGTTTTTCATTAGCGCATGGCACTAATTATCTTGGAGAAGAACTCGTTTTCGCATTTAATGTAAAAATAAATTAATTTTGCCTCATTCTGCATCCTAAGAATGGCGATGAAAAATGCATTTTCTTTCTCGCATTCCTTTCATTAAAAAAAAAAAAAAGATTTCCATAATCATCATTTTTTTCTGTGCGATTCAATATTTGCACAGAAATGATATTTTGCATTTTATACAACTCAGCCTTCAATGCAAGTCGGTTTTATTTATGATGGGCTCAAGTGGGTTGGAGATTACGATGGAGAAAAATGTAGGAAACAAGCATACGCAATTTTAAATTAAAAGTATGAAATTATAATCAAGAAAATTCTGTTTACTACATGAAGCCTCTTCTGTCAACATAAACTTGGGAAGCATAATTTCTTACCGTTTGACTTCACATCAAAGTCAACATATTCTTGCATCATAAAATCTTAGAGAAAAAGCATTCAGCGCAGGGAATGTAAACGAGATGAGTTTTCTCTTAAAATATTTTTATTAATTGAAATTTTATTCTCACTGTTGTTTCAAACTCATACTTGAGACGAGTGAAAATGCCATTGGCAAAGGACCCAAAATTTTCTTTGTCTTCATTAATTTGCCCATTTGTGGAAAAATCTCAAAGAGTTATTTTTCTGTTTCTTTTGAAAGCAAGGCTTTGAAAAAAATAAATAAATAAAACACTTTGAAATTTGACACAAAAATTATTCATTTATCGCCCGCATAAAGCCGCTGAAGTTTCACATTTTTTCTCTTTTTTTGCTGCCGTCGTCTTTGCGGGCTCACTTCAAGCATGCAAGTATTTTAAAGTCTTCGCTTCTCGTGCTTTGTAAAATATTGCTTGCATCGTATGCGACAAGTTCTCACCGAAACTGTCGCATATCTTTTTGGATAATTAGTTTTAGGTTTATTGGTCTCAGCGCTGCTGCCTTAAACTTCAAACCAGGCCACTGACAGTGCGCTATTGATCCGGGTACTTGTAAAATCATTTTTGTCGAAAGAAACTTTTTCAAATGGAAAATTGATATTCAAATTGGAACACTCGAAGTTTTCGCTGATTGTCAATGAAGAAGGTTTGCACTTTAGTGCCGCTTTGTGTACTATTATTTTAATCTTTCTTTATAATAAAATAAATTTTTGCAAGTATTACTTTGCATACAAATTCAAGTAGCTTCTCTCAAGTTTTAATCCCCTTTCTAGAAAATACGCTAATTAACATGTTCCCTCTTCTTAAATTGCAACTTATGCATATAGAGATTTTTTCTGCGTCTGCAGTCCACTCATAAAGTTTCTCATGTGTATAAAATTGGGTAACATTTTTTAAGATATGCGCAAAATATAAAAGATATTGCAGAACATATTTGCTCAGCAACCAGGAAATTACAGGTTTCTATTTATACCATAAATTTCGCGTTCAATGCTAGAACAGTTTCTTTTTCTTTCAAACATTTATTGAACTTAGTTGAATTTTTTTATACTGTTTTGATGTGCGTTAAAAAAAATTGCCCGTATAATGGTAGCAAAGCAATGTGAGATCATTAACCAGTTTTTTAAGCAACAATAGCTTGAGGTTTTCACACGCAAGATTTTGCTCATTAACATTCTACTGCTACAGTGATTGAAGTGATTCTAAGTGGCCCTCAAGTGGAAGTTCGGGAATTTAAATAAGAACTATAAGTTTCATTAGGTTATCACCATCTTTCCTGATGATTGAATTAGATTCTAATGGGCTTGATATTACCAAGATGGTTTTTGAGGTTTCTTGTTGGCATTGTGCTATTGTCGAGATGATTATATTATATGGGCACATTCTTGTTTCATAAAATTAATATTTTTAAGAATTTATTGGCCCTGCATTAATTTCTGGAACTATATCGATTGCATTTTATTACAGTTATATATAATTCAACTGAAGGAATCGACATGTGATGATGACTTGCAAGAAAACACCTTTCGTTGCATTGTGTAAACCCAAAAGGTGATCAGGGATTCTTTAAATTTGAAAAGTCATCTTTGAGGTGTTTCCGTTGCATAATTTAGCAGAAACAAAACTAGATTAGAAGATCAAATGACACAAACTAGTTAATATTCCCGTTTTAAATTTGATTTTAAGGAAGTAAAAGTCGCAACAGGGTAACGCCCAATTATATATTGTGTTCTTCATTCAAATTATCTCAATGATTTACCATCACAATGCGATCAGAATTTAACTTCTATTTATTCAAACAACAAATAAATAAATGCGCAACCGGAACTTGCAGGAATTTATTTACGTTTCTTTTTCCTTTCGTACAGAATCCTTGCGATGTTAGTCGTCTTCAAATTGCCATTGACAATAGGGCGGAATGTTTGCGTAACTCTTAAGTCATTCTCAGCTTTGAATCTTTTTATTTTTACGTTTTCTTCGGGTGCACAATTGAAATATTATGTTTCATTATCTTTCAAATGGAACAATACAATTTTGAATGGTAAATGTAGCAAGACAAGAAGCACGACCGGCAAAAACTCAGCTCAGGCAGGATGTCCTTTTTACGGCCACTCACCGAGGCAAGGTGTAATTTTACGCACATTAAAAGACAAATTTCTTTAGAAGTAATTTGTCCATCGAATTCTTTCCTGTTGATAGTTTTTACTTTGCCCATGAATAATGTTCACAACTCGACCGCTGTGACTTTGTTATCACAAAGCAACATAAAATTAAAGACTTGGACACAAGAAATCCTTGAATGGATCCAACAAGGTGTAGAAAATCTGCTAAACAGCATCATCATTGCTTAATTTATCGTCTCTTTTCAAATTCTAAAAATGAAAACGATATAAGCATGTAGACTGGTGGCAATCTGGCTTCTGATCTATGCTTTCAATCTTGAATGGGAAAAATCCAGTTCGTGTGCCAAAAAATGGGCCAAAAAAACATATGTTTTCCATCATTGAATAAAGTAGAGAAAAAAAAATCCTCAATTTAATTTCATCAACACGATTTTTTTTCCGTTTATTCCATTTCTCATTGTGTAACAAAGTTTTCTCTATAAGATCATCGTCTGGCATCCACATAAAAGATCCGCTCGCCCGCATGTGGTTTTACGTTGCACATTTTATTTTCCTTCTTGATTTGTTTTGTTTTCGATCGTAAATATCGCTTTGGCGCTTACTTATTATGCGTCTATTAGGCAGATTTTTTTATGGCACTCTGTGCTATGGCATTGGCACGGGCCATCATGACGATATATAAAACATCTTTGTTCGTAAATTCAATTGGATGGATTTATGGTGGAGTGGTAAAATGATACTATGCAAAGGCATATTGCACATCCATCTTCTCTGCCTCTTTCAGAGCCCTTCAGCTCAGACATTAAAATTTACCTTTTTCTCGTCTTTTTATATTTTCACGGGGTTCATCGATTCATCGACACCTGGCACCCAATTATGAAAGCCTCTAAATGTTTCGCTGCGATGATCCCGAATCGAACAATCATAAAGATATGTTTATGATGAATCGCCTTTAAGGTCGCACACTCGAAAATAAAATATTTGTAAACATGTTTTAAATTGGGATTCCCTTAAGATCGGTTAATCGTTCGTCATATGGCGCTTACCCTCAAAAATGAGACCCCAACAAATAATCAGCGTGAGGTTACCAGGAAATGGTACTTTTAACGTTCAATTAACAATTTTTCTAAAAATTCAATTTCATGGTACATTCACAATTTTCTTCCAAGACGTTTCCGATTCGACACAGAATTGCGCAACCAAGACGTTTTACGAATCTTATAAGAAGTTGAACGCCTTTTTTGAGAGAGAAGTGAGAAAATTCAACCAATAAGCCTGAAGCTCATGAAAAATTTCTCCGTCATATGATTTTCAATTAACTTGCGCATTTCTTTATTTTTTTGAAGAAAATCACAATTTGACTGGAGAATACTTATTGGAATCTCTCGTATGTAACGAAGTAAAGAGTGAGACGGAATGTTTTCTTACATCATGAACCGTGACATTCAAATACATTCAAAGAATAAACCTGAATTGCATAAGAAATTGGAGGGGAATCTTTAAGAGTTTGAGAACTTGGAATGAGACTTATGACGTAAAGAAGCGTTGATTGTGTAAGAAAGGAAACCAGACGACCTTGCCGAATGTAACATGCGGTGGAAATGACAGAGTTTGGAAGGTTACTTTCTTAGTCACGTCTTGAGATACTTCTTGGACCATTCTCAAAAAACTTTGGATTTGGCATGTGTTGTATAAAATATTTTTGATATTAAAACATCAAAAATTGCTTCTTTATGCTTCACTTATTTTCAGATGAACATCTGTCCCATCAGCATGTCTTTTGGAACTGTACTTTTAGAGCCCATCGTTGAATCGCTCAACGACATAACTCTATGGGTCTCGAAACTGCTTGCTTCCAACCCCAGTTTTTTTTTCTACAATTCTTGTTCAACATTTTTATATATGCGTTTAATTCGTAAGTTGGCAGACTTATGCGATGGGTGCGGAGAGAACAATACAAGAGCGAGAGACCCTTAGCAATCGAATGCAACCCTCTAGTAGAGTTCTTTGGTTGCTTGTGTTTACTTTTTATTGTTGTCGTCCGTATTGTATAGCTAGATATTATATGTATTTATTTTATTTTTTGATGGAATAAGGCAGCTGCATCAATGACGTAAAGGTGAAGGGGAAGAAAAGTTTTGGGCGCTTCTGACATACGAACACACATTGAGAGTAAAATTTCTTCCTTTCTCACTCACTTCCAGCAGTTTTTTTTTCGCCGTCCCTTCAAAAAAAACTTTAATCCGGAACAAAGGAACATGCACATTATATCGTACATATACCAATAAAATCAACACATCTGTCGGCCAAGAATTACAATAAGATTCGAGCCCTCAAACGTACCATGATGATGACGACGATTATTTGTTTGCAAGTCGCTCTATTATTTCAATTATTCCAAATATTCGAAATTATTGTCACTCGAATGAAAAGTTTGGCATGATAGTTTTACCCTCATATGAGTGCATGCTTTATTATGATACCTTGAGTTGAAAAAGAAGTGCATAAGATTCAACTACAAACTTTTTAAATTGCACAACTAGACTTATAAGGGTCATTAATACGCTGAGATTATATTTACAAACGCGAAGGGAAAATACGACGCGTGGCATTCAACAATAAATAAAAAAACAATCAGGTTTTGAGATTCGGCAAACGATGAGTTTTGAATCGAAGCACCTTGAGCTCATAAATTCATAATAAAAACCTCTTTCGGCTTGTGCCGTCGTCATGTAACTTTAATAATAGCTCACGTTAAACGATTTATGTGACCCGATCAGCTGGATTTTATTCATAGCGGCTGTAATTATATGCAAATTTCGCTAGGCTTTTAGAATTTTCAACGCTCGACTACAACAAAAACAAAAATTATAAATTGCGTGTTTTGGGTTGGCGTGGAAATCTAATTGATTCCGGATTTCGATGTAACATTGGAATTCCATAATTTTCCGCACCCTTCCAACCAGGAAAACGTCAAACAAATTTACAACATAATCAAATGCAATTTCTTCCTTTCACCCCCGAAAACATTGTTTGTTTTACGCTCGAAAATTGCAACAATGACCTTGACATTGTAGCCGGTGAATATCCGAATGAAATAAAAATCATAATTGGGATGAAAAAAAAAGAGAGTGCCAACAATAAATCATCGTAAATTTCATACAAATTATGTTGCCGAAAATGCAGCAAAAAAATGCGACCGACTTTTTTTTTTATTTTACTCAATTGCATTTTTTTTGCAATAAGCAGCAATTATGCCATTTTTAAAAATCACGATAAATGAGTAGTGTGGGACGCAAAAGTGCAAATTTTTTTTTTTTTTTTTCGTTGAATTTTTGTGGAAACGTAAAAAAAAATATTCATTCACACAATTTTATTTTACAACTCACATGAAAATGAATCTATTAATGTGACGGCAATTTTCACTTTCATTTGAAATTGTGCATTTGAGTATTTAATGAGTTCAACTGGTTGTTGTAAATGGATCAGATTTGTTGGTGGGTGCATAAATTATGCCGCGAGTTCCGTGAGAATATTTTGCCTTATCACACCTCAAATCGGCAGCAAAGTAGAGAAATTTATTTGAGGTGATACATAACGGAAACGGCAAGTAATTGTCGACTTTACTTTAACCACTTCCTTAATGCCTAGCGGAACAGGTATAAGTGAATATCGGGAGGGCTGGGCTTTTGAGTTGTTGTAAACTTCCGGAATAATAAAACGACTAGCTTGCATGCAATATTGTAAATTGTTTGCTTGAAGCAATTCAAAAAGTGGGAAGAAAATTGGCGGTAGAAGGTGAATATGGATGGTATGAGAAACTATGCGATGATAGCAGCAATAAGGAAACAATGGAAGAAAATTGCTTAACCTTCTGTAACTGAGGCGATAATGGACCAAGAAATCACGTCTGTTGAATTGTTTTCACCGATAATTTCACCAACTAAATTTGTCTTGTAATTCGCATATTAAACATTTTCAATTAAGTAAGTAAGTACTTAGTCGAAATTGATCACGTAAATTTGAATTGCTTTAGAGGGCGGATGATTGCGGCCTGATATAATTGTTTTGGATATGTTTTGGTATCGTTTGCTTTATAAATTAATTGGCATCTGTTGATTCAGTTCTACCATGTATTCAAAATATTGATTTGATAACTAAAATAATTGGTCGAAAAGCAAACGAAATGACTCTGGCGAAATGATAAGCTGTGAAGGAACTAGAAATTTCCTTAACACCAATAAACATAACTTTATAACGTGTTAAGATTTATAATTTCAACATGTTTAGTCTCTCGAGCAAATATTATGTTCAAACATTCTACAAATTTATCTGAAGGAACAATAAGATTGTTTATTTCAATGAATTTCTATTTTGCTCTGGAAAGTGCATTGGATAATTGTTTAACATTTAATTGCCATAAGCATTCGTCATCTAAATTGTCAAATGTTTTCAATTTCATGAAATTTGATGTTAATTTTCTCATAATCTTTTGGTCGTATTTTAGTTGCAAATTCAAATTTATTCATAGCAGATCTTATCAAATTGTATCCATAGGAGAAACTGAATTTATTATCTATATTTTATATCAACTCGAGAGTGAAATGACATTTAATTGACTCTTGAGGTCTTAAGGAATTTTCTCATCATAAATTTAAGTTCCTAACAGTCATATGGCAGCAAGGATAAATAGGCGAACAAGATGTGCTCGACCGCAAAGTAAGTTTTTTATCCAAAGTTAAAAAACGAGGTTCAATAATATTTTTGTATGTTATCTGAAGCGTTACGGTGAACTATGGGAAAATTGTTAAAAATAACTGAGCATATGCTATTTAGTTCCTTGAAATTTCTTCACTTATAATTAGAGCATAATTTTATTAATAAAAGGGGTTGAAAGAACATTAAAAGTTCCCTAATTTGTTTTTTCAAACGCGGAAATTGTTGGTGGCAGAGAACAATGTAAGAAAGAAAAGGCTCATAATATTGCATGGCAAATCGGGTTTCAAAAGAAACAACGGCGGATAGCTTGCGACCACACCAAGCATGTCCTTAAGGAATTCACAACTAGCTTCCCACGAAATGCAAGATGTCAACCTGTTCTTGAATTGTGGTTTATGGCCCATGAACTCCTTTTTCTCGATACTAAAGTTACAGTAAGTCAACATCTGCTAAACGCAGTTAGATATCAGAAAAATATTGCAAAGTTCATTAAAAGTTCGTTGCAATAGCCCAAAAAAAACTTAATTTTCATAACGCTCCTTGAACATTTTATATGAGCTTGTTACAGCTCAAACGTTTTTGCAGTCAGCAAACTTTATTAATATTTCGAACAATTAATTTGTTCAACCTAAACTTTTATTTGATTTTCATGAAATCCCTTTTCCTCTGTTTATTTTTTGTGTATTTGAAAGAAATGCACATAAGTAATTTTTGCAATTAAAATTGCATTACACAAAACTTTTCATTTTTATATGCCATGCATTCAATGCAGCCGCGCAGCAATTCACGAAGTGGGGATTTTTTTTCCTAAACAAATTCATAAAGCAAATTCAAAAACAAAAAAAAAATCTGCAAAATATGGAAATTTTCTCATTCATTTCATGCATTTGCACGAAATAAGTTTTGCATTCAAGAGATAGGTGCTTGATGTTTGGAAAAAAAGCTATCAATATTATTGCCTCTATTCTGTTGCTCAAGTCGCTTCTCGTTATTGGCAAAATCATGATATAGAATTATTTTTTTGTTTTCACAGAATGTGCACTTTTTTTATACTGGAGTGGAAAATTCGCATTTGTTCGCCAATGTTTCGCATGCAAAAAAAAAATTCTAATGAGTGAAATTGATTTACTTCCAATAATAATGCGCTACATTATGGTTTATTTTGTGGATTCGTTATGTCGATGCATTAATGCGAATGAAAAAATTTGCAATTTTTGAGTGCATAATGTTGAAAAAGTCTCAACAAGTTGTTATTTCAACAACGAATTAGAGCCAGGTAATCTTCATGATGAAGTTCATTAAACCGTCAAGAAAACTGTTGAAGGGGAGCGCACTAACAAAAGGACGCAAATATCCTTGAAATTCCAAAAGACATTTATCGCCTTGATTTTTTTTTGTATCGCACCATGAGTTCTTTGGCACCCTTCGGCTTTGAACAAGAATTCCTTTCAAGAAAAATCAGATTTGCTTACACTCTGCGGCTACATTCAAAAGGGGCCGTCGACAAGTGCTCTAAGAGACTTTTCTTATGAAAACGTTTTTCCTTTTTTTTTTCTTGTCATTCACCCTCGATGATTTTTCTGTTTGCTTGTAAACTTATCAAGTGAAATTTATCGGTCCGTTTAGTCGCTTCTTTTGTTCATTCAATCTTAAGACAATTTCCTAGTAATTAGAGGAAAAGTTCAGATATAGGGTGAAAAGCGTTTTGGAATTTTTCCAGCAAAATTAACACCAAAATCAAATCAATCGACTGTGAATATATTTTGAGAATTCTTTTCTCACACTTTCCTTTGTCACCACGAATGAAACATCAGTAAAGATTCCCACACAAAATATCGCAAATATTTTGTTACAAATTCACAACCTGCCGATTTTCTATTGTTATGCGTCAGATGATGATCCTTAAGAATTTTCAAGTAAAGAGGGATGCAGGTAAATTGTTTGATCCCTTTTAAGGATTTCTTAAGATGCTCAATTTAAATTGTTATTCATTGTGATGGCCATAAGCAAATCAATCATCTGAATTTCCATGGAATTGCAATTGTGTGGTTCCGATGGACATGAAGACAATTGAATTGTTGTGTTGGGTGGAATTATGATGGCTTTGCAAGCTGCCCTAAAGTATGCAAAAGTAGAACTGAATCTTTTTTTTTAAATCTGAATGCGTCCCAATTAAAGTAATATGACGGCTCTGATGATGGATGCCTTGGCTGGCATATGCGACACTTCACAGTTCAAGTAATTCATTAACGTCGAGATTGCATATGGAGCTCAAATGTGCGACGACAAACACCCGCCCCGACACCATAAAACAATTTGGACCTTTTGAGTTTTCTAACTTATATAATATGCGGCAAAAATAATTTCTCCGACATTCTTGAAGCACTGCCGCAAGTGTCAACCGCCAACATACTTGATAAAGAAAAACTCTTTGACAATTTTCCAACACTTTTAATTCAGCAAATATTCACACTTGTTCTACAAATGTGGGAAATAGTCGCACTCAAAAACCGAGAGCGTGGAAGCTAATACAAGAATATTTTGTTAATTAATTTCCATCAAGAAGGAATTGATGCAAAGTTTTAATTAATTTATAGCATATTTGCCTCCGTCTTCTTCTTATGACCACAATGGTTTTGGTGATATCATGTCATGAGTAAGAAATATTCAACAAAATCGATTTCTGTGCGATAAAATTCTAAACTCATAAGTCACCAGCACATGCCTCGAGACAAATTCCAGTATAATAAAAAAAGGTGAAATTTCCATAACTTTGTACACTCGACGATTCAAACATTTAATTACAGTAAATAGCCCCAGTTGTGTTACTTATGAGCATTTATACGAAGTCATTGCGACGCAGCTGGCTTAGTTCAGAAAATGATGCGCGCCGTGGTGTGCCAAACGTCGTTCAATCAACCCCTCCTCTATTATTTTTACCTTCACATTAGGCATAAGCAATAATAATTTACGAAGCGGGGATTGTGCAATATATAGGTGACAAAGATTTAATAATTTCAAATGTATTGTTACAGATTTCAGCTTTAAATTGTGAGAAACAAAATATATTAAAATTATTGAAAATTAAGCGACGCATCACTCGAATTAACCCCTCCAAATTTTATAATCTAAAGACACACGATGGAGAGAGCATTCTAAATAAAAGGCCGTCTAATTTGAAACCAGAATGCCTTTTTAGAAAATCCCGTTCAACTAGTTTATTGCAATATCCTTCGCACCCTTCATTGAATTTGTTCTGCAAAAACTGAGATGACGATGCACCTGGTTTAGAATTTATTTTCTAATTGAAGGGGAATTTTCATCTAATGCACAAGACTCATAAAACACCAACTCAATGGAAGGCAACAAAGTCGCGGAGACACGGCTTGACGGTTCTTCCGTGCCATCCGCCAGCGAGAAAAAGCGATCAACGTTGAATCCTTCCGGTTTCTTTCACTTCATCCAATGTTCCAGCTCGTGCCACCTTAATTCGGGAACGTGAAGCATTTTATTCATCATAATTGGCCGAAACATTTCAACATTACCTACAAATATGGGGCCACTGAAACTAGTCGCATCAATTAGTCGCACCGTCTCCATTGAAATACGAACAAGAAGCACGTGTTCCTCGAAATGGTAATTAAACAACACACTCGCAAACAACGTGATTGTTTTTAAACCATTCTCGTTGATTACAGTGCCCATCATGATGGAACAAGAGGAAGTTGAACAAAAAAAAAACACAGAAAGTTCGAGAGTACAACGCACTTTTGTTATTAAAAATAAAAAGTTTCATCCTGAACATTTCGAGCGTAAATCTCAGAGAATGAATGTTAATTACACAAACTGGGCAGCTCTTTGGTCTGACTTTTGGTCATTTTTTCAGCGGCTAATTAGCTTCCTTCCCAAAATTTCATAGGAAAGAAAAGTTTTCTTGGACAGAAACTTTTGTAGTATCAAAAGGTTCATTCTCAGACATTGCTTTTTATCGCTCATCAACTTTGAACTCTTAATTAAATTTTTGACTTCGTTTGCTCTATTGACTTTGCCATGTACTTATTGATGGAGCAAACGAAAGAACCCATTTTGCAAAAAAAGCTCTTACAAAAGATGCTTGACCATTGGATGGAGTCATGACGAAGGTGGGGGAGCACAAAGGTGGGTGTGGAGATTTGCGGTAGGTGGGAGATATCTACTTTAATTTTCATTCAATGATATTCAAAGCGGATGTATGAGTCTTTCAAACAGTCACAATCTGGAACTAATGTTTTTGTCCAACGTCCGAATAAAAGTGTAGGAATGAGAAAAAAAAAATAAAAACATTTTTTCGCGATTTGTGTTCATTCGACCGCGATTCTTAATTTCGCGGGTGCTTTGAAGCGTTGAAAAGAGAACGAATGGTTTTTTTTTGTGATGGAGATATAAAAAAATGCCTGACAGAATTTACTTTATATGTCAATTATAATAATCAATCTTTGAATTTATTTGCAGAACTCAGTTCCAGTTGCTATACTGCAAATTTAGTTTCATGCCCCTGAGCGTCATCCCTATCAAAAAAAATGACGATCAAAATATTTGCGATTAAAAATTCCACAAGTTTCACGCGAGAAATCTCATTAAAAATCTTGATTCGTGTTGCTTCGCGCATTTCAGTGACTCCATTGTCATTCCAATTTCCGTTCTAGAATAAAATAATGCAACAACAAAAAAATTTCCATCACGCGAAATATGTTTTGCTACCTTACTTACGATCAAAAAACTTTTCCAGAGCGTAAAATGCCCGTTCCACTTTTGTTGGATTATTAATATTTTTATTTCCCCAACTCGCCCTCGATTAAACGATGATATCATAAAGCTTTATAGATCATTGAAATAAGATATCGCCAAACATTTTCATTATTTTTTAATTATCGTGGAATTTACAGCATGCTCTTTCTCGCAACTAGGTAGTCCGATGCATTGATTTGCATGAACTTCTAGAAATTTATTTGCGCGCAAAGCTTCTCCCCCATGTTTTCGGAAGAAGAAGGAGGGCAACAGGAAATATTAGTTAATTGAAAAATATTAAAGCATTTCCATTTAAAGTCAGAGAACTTTTCCCCGCGCAACTGTCGACGATTGCTCGCGAGAGGCACTCGATTTACGCGAAAACAGAAAAAAAAGTACTCGTCGGAAATAATTTTCTCATTAAACTTGCTTTCTGTTGAGGGGAACAAGTGCTGCCGATACACAAAATAACAAGCAAGAGGCAAAAATATCGAACAACTTTCAACAAATCATTTTAAATTGGCGTTGAAGGTGCAGAAGCGCCCGAGTGATCTCTCTCACACACATTCAACATTCCACCGCATTCATTCTTTGGACATGAAAAAAAAAAAATTAATGTCGCGAGTAAGTATATCGCGATTGAATGACGGTAGAGGGCTATTCAGAACAAAAAAAAGTCAAAGCAAACTATATTAGACCGGAACTACTGTCCAAAGATCACCGATTCTAATGATTATTACTGTAGTTTTATTTTTTTTTCCACCAACAATTTTCGTAATACAGAAATCGTCGTAACACATTATACAGAAAAAAAGCAGAATTAAGTAGTTTTTCATTCATTGCTACGGCACCAGCAAAATGTGCTTGATTGAGTATTGTCGCAATTCGTACTTGAATAATTCCGTGAGTTTGTTTTCGTGGCTTTGGTCAATACATGCCGAAACCCGTCAAATGGCGAGCATGAAAATATGAAACTTTTAAATTTAAAGCAGCAATATTACGACACGATACAAAAGACCGGATATGAGGAAGTATATTATTTTTCTGAGTTGATTTTTGCTCGTTGCTTTTGTTGTTTGATGTTATTTAGAATCGCTAGGGAAAAATTAGCTCACCTACAATCTCATAAATTTATAAACAGGTTACACAACTCGTCAACGCGTATTCATTTCAATGGTTCTGTTTAACTTTCTGCAGAATCTTGATACGTTTGGGAATGATCTATTTTATAACAAAATGATTCTGAATCGACCAAAATGATACAATTTGAATGATTCGTTTTAAAATTAATTTAATGGCTTCAAGTATTTTTTTGTACTTGCAAATTATATTCATGGAAAGAGGAAGGCAATTGTTGTAATTGATATTGTCTGTCAACCATTCTTAATGAGATTTTCCGCGAGAAACTTTTTTTTTATTATTTTTTTAAATAGACATTTATAACAAAACACGAATCGCAAATTGCGCATAAAAAAGCATTTCGTAAGGCCTCAAATTGTTTCCTGTTTTCCAACGAAGCAGTACAAAGTTGAAGCTTCTAAATAAATCGCCAAAAAATTATCATTATCGAATGAACCAGGTCGCAGAATGAGCAATTTTATTAGGAAAAAAAAAATTGTATATTTATTTAAAATAACAGACTTGATAAGTTGACTTGGCGAATTTAGTTTGTAATTGAGAAAAAATTGTTGAATGCCGTTATCAGCTAAGTATTTTATTTCGGGATGTTTCCCATATACATTGGAGTTTCCGTGAAACCGGTAAAGATCGTTCAACTATGCTGTTATGCTTAAAGCATAAATATGATAGACATAAAATGTTGTTTTTTTTATAGATACAAATAAAATAAATTTGGTCGAATATTTAAATCACAGAATTATTTTCTTTCAACGCTTAGAAAATCGATTTCTGTATTTGATTGTTTCCAATTTTCTTGCAAATTCTTCGGTACCTTCGAAAATCGACAAAAAAAAATTGTGAAATTTGAGAAGGCTACAAATCAATTTTCACTTTTTCCGTTTGTGAATTCTGAAGGAAGCTCTAATTTTACATTGCAAACGTTTCTATTTTTAGTTTAAATTGCAATTTTTTTTTTTTTCGTTGCTTTTTGAAAGACTGCAGAAAATTTCTAAGCTGAGGGTTGAAGGTATTCCAGATTGGTAAATTGCGCTACAGTGAAAGCCGTCAATTGCATTTCTCTGCATAGAATTCTTACGAAAGCGCGATTCCCTCACTGTAAACCAAAACTCAAGTCGCGTGTATGACAGCGATATGCTCGATTTTTTTGCACTTTTCGAAGAATAATTTAGTTCTTGTCATCGCAAACATCAACAACTTGAAAGGCATTTGAAAAAGGTGCTGAGATAGTAGAATTTTTTTTATGGTGCAATGATAATTTAGCCGTCAGAAATTGTAATGAAATATAGTTTTGCATTAATATTCTTGAAAAACATGGAAAATTGTTTTTTTTTATATTTTCAACAGAAGATGTCAAAATTTTCGAATATAAATTCATCAAAACTTCAAGACATTTTGTCTGTTATCAGGACGAACGTCTGTTTGCCAGATTTCTCTGTTTTGAGTTTTTTTTTACGCCTCCACATTATCAGTAATGGCAAGCAGCAATTCTCTGACATGTGTTTAAATATTTCTGAGATAAATTTCTTTACAGAGCAAACCAAAAAAAAAAAAATTGAGCTCAGTGACTGGCCATGAAATATTTTATATAAAATTCTAAGGAAATGAATGTCGACTTCTTATCATTTTACAAAAAAAAGATTAAATATCGTAGCAGTGCGAATCATTCCTCAAGTGTTGAGTCGCGCATTCTGTTTGTCATTTGCAAGGCATGAGTAATATTTTTTTAAAGTTTTATCAGTTTTCTGAAAATGTTTTTTATTTCTATTACGACTAAAGATACGAATGCTCTCGATAAATCGACACATGTTTCTGAGGCATCATCATTAATTTCAATTGTCGTGAATGTTCATCATTTTCGAGTGATAATAATTGAAACCCCGTTATGTGTTGTGTTGTTTTTTACTCAAATTTTAGGCTCAAATCGCTTAGAATTTATTTACTAAATTGTCTTTGTCTGATTACTCACCTAAAATTGTCGTTCTGTTGTTGTTGATTTTTGGTAGATTTCAATTTGTTTTGATGTTGGTTGTTTTTGAATTAATTATGATTCGCTAATCGGGCTTTTTGATTGAAATTCATTCGATTTTTGGTGTGGAAGAAATCTGAAATGAAAAAAGAAAAATGTCGAATAAAATCTGACATTATTAGCAACAAAACGGTACGATTGGAAAGTCGAAAATTAAGTGGGCAGGTCACAAGACAATTTTCTTTAAGACAACGAATGAGAGAAAAGTAAAATAAAAAGAAACTTTGAAAGAAATGAGAATAACTCAAAATCGTCCAATCAAAATGCAGAAGACAACTAAAAAAATTTGATTCCCCTCTTTTTTTGCGCGCGACACCTTAAAGCTTATGCAACCCGAATTTTTAAAAATAATCAACGATTTTCGATAAATTAAATACTACGCAAACCTAATAATTAAGCTTTCAATTAACCGTGTGAAATTATTCTCTCAATAAGCCCGCAAAAAATGTGAACGAATGTGGTGACAGGAAGTTGGAAAGATAAATTGGCAAATGGAAATAAACATCAACAAACAACACACTTAATAAATTATCCTTTCGTCTCTTTGAGCCTTTTCATGGGAAGCGCAATGAAAAAAAAATAAATATTGTACACAAAAAACATCAAATGCACAATTTTCCACACTTTTTCTTTGTTTTTCCTACGTTTTAGTTTTTTTTGTCTCTATAATTTTTTTCCACGAGCTCTTTTGTGAGTGTCACTAAAGGAAATTACTATACAAACATAATCGAGCAACGGCAAACATATCAACACTGTGTTGTGCAATAAGTATGCATATATACACACCCACACACACAAAATTATGACATGGGATTTTTCCTCTCGTCTCTTTATTTTGCATGTAGACAATTAGAAATTATTGTTCGCTACACTATTTTTCGAGTGTCACTTCACCAGAGAGCTGAGCTGTACTTGTGTTGCTGGCTGAATTATTAAATATTTAAATAACATGCCTTTAAGCATCCGCATACTGAGAGTGAGCAATATTGTGATATGAGTCAATTAAGTCATCGTTCAACACCTTCACAAAGTGGTAGAATTATTAAATCTCTAATTGTGCAATGTTTTTTGCCACTTAATCGTCATTATAAATGTCATACAATTTTTCGATGTTGCACAATTTTTTGCACGGCACATAATCGGGTGGAAAATTGTTTTGCATTTTTTTTTCATTCGTCACTTTAATCCTGCATTTTCTGCCTCTTTTTTTTTTTTGATTAAATTGTCATTTAAAATTGTCTCAATTTTTTTTTTACATTTTTACACTTTTCTTCATTTCTTGCCCTTTTTTTTGGAATTTACAAATTTTTAAACTTCTGTGATTTCTTTTTTATTTCAGAAAAATGTTTTTTCATCTTTTCCTTTTTATTTTCACTGATATTCTTGTCCTAGGATTGCTTATTAAAAATATCCTGTAATAAGTTCACATTCGTTAGAATTTTCCTTCCTTCACTTGATTTTGAAATTTCTTAATTTTTGAGAAAGTTTACAAAAATTCAATTTTTTATTTTCCTTCAAATATCCCAACTTGAATTTTCCGAAAATATTTTCGTCGAGGTTCAATTAATTTGTTTTTCTTTCTTGCGTCCGATCGCATGTGGAGTCAAGTGCGATATGATGTTAGAGCTTCCTGGAGACGTACACTTTATAATTATTAAGATGCTTGGCCTCTATGTATGATGGGCGCACAGTAGATGGACTGAATACAATTTTCTCGTTTTGCCTTCTCAAGGAACCACACATATTCTACCGAGAAAAAAAAACCCGAAGTCCGAGTGGCAGTCCGTTCTTGTTGTTGTAAGGAATAATAATATAAAATTTATAATCATGTAGAAAATATTTTATTTTTTTTTTCTCGTTGGCTAAACACCATCAACGTCGTCGGGCGCCGTCGTAAGACTGAAGGAGAGTTTCCCTCGGTCTTTCTCGAGATGTGTGTTTCTGGGTGGGTGGAGGTGAAATTAACATCCCTTTCAGTTTAACCCCCCCTCATTTGCGAAAAATGATCTTCCTCTCAGATTTTTCTCACTATTCTCTTTCGAGTTGGATTTTTCTATGTTTCATATGAAGGAAGGAAAATTCCTGCTGGTTACATTCACAAACACAACAAAATTGTGCGGAGGAGAAAATAGACTTGAGATTTTTTTTTATTTTGTCCTCCCTCAACAATTTCACTCAACAATCATCATCATCATTGCAAGACACGCGTTTGCTTTTTCTACATAACTATCATTTACAATAATGATGTTTTCAGTTGTTGAAGTAAATTTTGCCGGCAAAAAAAGAAATTTTCATCCATGTCATTTCTCTGAAAGCACAAATAAATTACTGATAAATTTAAATTTACTATTTTTCCTATTCACTAAATTACACTCCAAATCTACATTAAATTGCGCACTGTTTATCCAACTATGTCATTATCTCGATGAGTCAACAAACCAAATAAATTTAATTAATTATTTTTAGGTTCCTTTTTGTTTTGTCAAAGCTTATTTTTTGAGGTTTGTCGATATATATTTTTTTTAATTATGTTTTCCTATTATTAACTAAAAAACAGTTTTTCCGGGAAAATTTATTTTTCTCATTTTTTTACAACACAAAACAAATTTTCATCTCGAATGGCGATTTGGCAAAATCTCTGCGGTTCGACTTTTACTAAACGACTGAAACGGAGGAACGAAAAACATTTTTCCTCCTAAACACAAAACTAGGCGCCGAAGATTTTCCTCCCCACATGCAGACACACATACAAATATGCATCGAGTGGCCGTAAGAGTGCGTAAAAAGGATGTATGCTTTTTTCGCACTTTTCACAATCTTTTTTCTTCTCTCGCAAAAGCAGACTCCGGAGTAGAAATGAAAACAACAACGAATGGCTTTGATTTTGATGACTTTCGTCAGCCCATCCAACCCCACTAACTCTCCTAATGCCTATTCACTTCGTGCAACTCGTCAGTCGAATAAAGAACAAAGCCGAGGAATGGGCGCCCGAGTGGGAGACTACACATGCGCATATAAATGCTCTCTAAATTTCTATTATATCTTTCTACATCTAACGTTACTGTGTATGCTTTAAACCACCCTCCACTTTCACCAACCTTTCACTCTCTTCCTATCCTTCCTAAAGCAACCCATTTTGCAACCCTTCATTTTCCATTCCCTGGACTAACATTTTCATACAAATATAGTAGTTCATGACTTTTCCTTAACGAAAAATTAACTTTCAACGTTTTTCTTTTCTTTTATCCCCACCACAAAATTTTTCTGTACTCGAGAAAGAGAGAAATACACTGAAGTAAATATTTCTTACCTAATGAGACGCTGATTGCAATGAATTTCATTGAGGTTAAACATTCAAAGCAGTCAATTTCTTCTCGTTCCTTGAATCAGCTTAGAAGTTTAATTTTGGAATTTTCTCAAAATTTGAATTTTTCTGAAGATTTTCATTCGAAATGTCTAACAAGTTGTTTTTTTTTTCTGAATCCGAAAGAAATGTTTTGATAGATTTTTTTGGCCAAAATCTTTTTTTTTTTTTGAGTTTGTCGTTGTTGTTTAATATTTTTTAGGTTACGATTATGTTTAATTAAAAAATTAAAGCATAAATTCAAACAGTCAAAGAGTTTTTACTATTTTCAGTCACTGCAAATAACTGATGGCCATTTTCAAGCAGAAATAAATGAAAAGCCGGGAAAACTTTGTTTATCCAAAATTAATTGTTAATTTTTCACTCTCGCACACACATGAACGCTGGATGATTAAAGAAAAATTAATTTCAATTATTTCTGATGATCTTTAAAAAAAATCCGAAAATTTGTTTTTACAACTGAAATATTTTCATTTTTCTTTTTATTTTGCACTAAAACTTTTCTCTCGTCCAACGAAAAATTTTCAATGGTTAATTTTCGTTTCTCCAAATTTTCTTACGGAAGGAAGCTACAACTGTTTTATTTTATTTTATTTTATTTTTTTTTTTAGTTTGATGTCCTATTGTCCAAAACTGAAGAAATAAAGCGATTGCCGGTTGAGAACGATTCACGTGGAAATAAAGTTTAAAAGAACTCGCGGGCAGGAAAAATAAAATTAACTTCTTAATTTTTTCTGAATGATTTTCTGCAATTTTTGCGTAATAATTTTTTTTCTAACAAATCTATTTTTTTTTTGTTGTTTTTCTGGACTGAGAACGAAAAATTATAACAGAACAATATTTTTGTTGGTGAAAATCTGCTATGAACAACGACGCTAAACCAGCGTGACTGAATTGGAAAATCGAACGATAGCGCGCCCGAAAGCCTATACAGTCGCGACGACATGGTACATACAAACAAACATCAACACACAACACATAACAACCTAAAAAAAAAGTATATAAATTTTCCTCTCTTTCGACTTTGATCATTTTTTACGATTGTATACGCGAAATTTCGCGAAAATCACCCCACAAACACCCAAATGCCCAGTCGGCGGAATTTTTCCACAGTGCGTTTTTTAGTCGTCGACAATGTGATTCGAAAAGGGGAGAAAAATTGCAGAAACATAGAAAATAATTTCGCCTTAACACCCATTCGCATGATTTTTAGTTCACTCATCACCGCCACATGGCCCACTCACGCATTCACATGCAAGAACATCAATACATATAAATATCACAGAGCGGGTGATAAGGTGGCGGTGGAAAAATGCTATTTTTCTCATGGTAGTGGGAAAAAAGTTGCGGGAAAACTCGGGAAAAATGCGCTTGCGTTTTTTTCCAATCCTTTCAAAAAATATTTCGCTCCGCCCACAATCTTTTATAGCTTTTTTAAGGGGGAAAAAATTTCGTGCTTTTTGTCGAGTGGTAAATAGAAAATTTTTCAAAGTTTTCTTTTTTTGTTGTTGGAGGAAAATATTGAGCATTTGAAAATCATTATGTGTAAAGTATTCATTGACATGTTTAGTGACGCAGACGTCATGAAATAATTTAGAAAAAGATCTTGAGAAAGAAAATCTTTTAAGGGCTTGAAAATATTTTAAGGGCTTGAAAATATTTTAAGGGCTTGAAAATATTTTACTAATTATGATTTAGAATTCAAATTTATTTTAACTGCTCCTAGCGATAAATAGCAAAACTAGAACTCAAAATACCTTTCCGTTGCAATGTTGGAAGATTCCCACTTTTATTTTGAAATTTTCACATTTTCATGATTTATGCACGCTGTTCTCTGTTTGTTTTTAAAAACCAAAACAACACACGGATGGAGCGGAAAAAAAAATTTCAAGGATATAAAACAACAGACAGACTGACACATACACACACAGATGGACATTCAATGTCGCTGAACATTTTTTCCTGTCGAATGCAAAAAATGGGGGATTTTTTCAGTTGGAAAAGCTCATTGCTGTTGTTGGGAAAATCGCTTTAACATACATTTTTTGTGCCATTTCTGCATCTTGTTTTGGCTGTGACCGTGTGAGGGGTCAGCAATGGAGTCGGATTTTTATTTTATTATGATTCATTGACCGCACGTTTGCTGAACTATTGAATGTGAAATGTTTTCTTGAAAAGTAAAAAAAAAAATTTGAGCTTGTGAGAGAAATAAAATGTTTCACTTAATCCGTGAGTTTTAATTAAAGTTCGAAAATTTGAGTGCATCGGTGAATTGATGGACTGAAAATGTTTAAATAAAAATTGGAATAAATTTTCCATCAGCTTGTCATTGTAAAGCATGAATTCATCACAAAAAAAAA
Organism: Propsilocerus akamusi; assembly: GCA_018397935.1. NCBI lineage: Eukaryota > Metazoa > Arthropoda > Insecta > Diptera > Chironomidae > Propsilocerus > Propsilocerus akamusi. The sequence continues at coordinate 17,386,464 of CM031469.1, read as the reverse complement.
TCCGCTTAAGCGTCCAAAGTACATTTAGCAAATGATGAAAAATTAAAATTATAAATTAAACGGGCTTTAGAGCGTTACCCATTAATTGCAGACCACGTACAACAGACGGCGACTGATCGTAAGTCCACGCAGGTTAACAAAATGTGAATGATTTAAATTTGTTAGGCTTTTAAAAACCGCAGAAAGTCAATTTCTCTACGCTAGTCTCTTTACAGTTGGACACTCACAAAACAAATCGATATCGATTTTAATCGAATTAATTGCTCTCGCGATGTGTTCTGGTCGCAACCACATAACGCACGCCGCGCCGCGAATATTTAGAACAATCAACAAGTGGCGATTAATTATGATTTTTATGGATATTGTGACGATGCACGTTCCCGGGAATGGTGATTTTAATTATTTTCCAGAGGGATTGGAGATTAATGAGCACTTGGGTGCTGTGTTATTGCCTATTACAATTGACAGACTTTTCCTAAATTGAGGGAAATAAAAAATTTTTCATTTTTTTCTTTTCTTTTTTTTTTTGCGGTTTGAAAAAAAAGTTTCGAGGTATAAACAAAAGATTCTTTCAAGTTGATTTGCAAATGGAAAATCATTAAAAAGTTTTTCTCTGAGTTTTCTTTTTCCATTTTCTTCCTTTCATTAACTTTTGATCGCTCGATAAGTCGGGTTCTAAAGGGTTCTTGTGGTTTTTTCCTTCAACAGAATTTAATTTTTCTACTTACAGAATTTTCCGCCAAAAATTTCACTTGCAACTATTTCACGCAATTTTCTTCAAAATAATTTTCAAATTCCTTCAGTTTTTCTTCAACGTTTTTTTTTTCCAAACACAAATGAGCCTAAAACTCTTTGTATTACATCGAAAAATTTCCACTTGTCTCGCACTTGCTAGATAAAACCAACCTTGCTCGAGCAAAATTCAAACGAAAAATGTGATAAGTTTCTTTTTTGTGTGCTTCGTTTTTGTGCCTGCTTGCTAGTGTTTTTTTTTGTGTGTTGGAAACGAAAAATTTCTCGGTTTATACAGAAAACGGAGACGAAGGAAATGTTTATTGTTGTTGTATGAAGAAGGAGAAAATTTTGTGTTAGGGAGAGAAATGAGCATGATTTTAGTGGATTTGTTTACATATGGTGTCAGCTAATGCAACTGTAAATTCTTAATAAGGAATGATTCAGAAGACTAAAGAGGACTTGGGAAGATGTCCAACAAAACATAAATGACGAATTAGCCCCAAATAAATGTGAGAATTTAATTCAAATTTTAACGGTTCTGTGCACGATTTCCTTAAAAAATTTCCCAAAAAAGCCACAAATTTTCCAAAATAAATTTTCTTTTAATTAAAATCGAATGGTCGGTCACTCCAGATATATCTGAATGGAGTCTAATTGATCTGCAGTCAAAAGGGGTCATCTGGTGCCAGAAATCGAAATGAAATGCAACAAAAGATATTTGGAGAGCGATAAAGGCAGAATTTTAATGACCATCTCGAGAATATTGAGAGCACTGAGATATCCAGCAGGCTTCTTCTTGTGCACCATCTGGCTCATTTCATTATTGTTATGTATCGCATCGAAAATAAAATGCTTCCAATTAACAAGTGCAAAGACAAAAGATATTGTTCTCATCGAATGAAACCATCGACCACAGAAACCCATCGAATAGATCGAAATTAAAGAAATCTAGAGCGAAATTAATTCATTGACAGTATTTTTTTGCATCACATGAATGTCTTTGTGGCAGATTTTTGCAAACGTCTGGCGATGGTGTCATCTAGTGATATTATGGTCTGAAGAAACATGCCATTAAATTAAGTAGAAGTAAAATTTCGATGATAATAAAAAAAAACTCGAGTCGTAAAATCGTCTCTAATTAATTTTCTTGCTCATCTAAAAACAAAATAAACTTGAACCACACTGGAGATTCTCAGCAAAAAAAAGAAACTAAAGCACTGCCAGCAGAGAAATCAATAGTCAATGGAGAAAGCATGATGGCGAGAGAAATTAATGGAATGAATGTCGAACGTAAAATCGAATAAATTAGCACCTGTTGCCCGTTCAGAATATTGTGACCACTCACGAACAACACAACAACAAGTAACCGACGATTGCGGATGGTGAAATTTGAAGCAAGAAAGGCGAACGCTTTATGATGTGTTGAAGGCTAAATGCGCGGAATGTTTCAATGAAATAGTTGGAAACCGTAACCTCAAAAACCTAAAACTACTCATATTTAGTTCACCTGTATAAAAATCACTTTCCTTGTTCGTGTTATCGTTTTAATGCCATACACAAAACTTGAAAATTTACAATATACAAAGCTCCAAAATACAAACTCACGAACAAACAGACATAAGTGAAAATGTGGAGCAAGAGTCCAGAGCAATAATGAAAATTGAAAGTTATTTCACATCATAGACAAAATGTCATGTTTATTAGCAACAATATGCACATTATCCTTATTTATTAGTCATTGTATGCAAGTGCGTCTGTTTGTTCATGAGCTATGTAGATACGAGTCTGTATGTAAAATGCAAATTCAATTATGTTATCTGCTGATTTGCAAATTTGTTAATTGTTTCGTATCTGTATGTTCAGTTGAATGTTTATTTTTCCTTGAAAGAAACAAACGCGAAATGGAAAAGATGACTTTACATTTAATGGATCATAAAAAGGGATCTCGAGAGGAAGGGATATCTTAACGAGATAATTACAAGGAAATAAAACTGATATTGAGTGCTCAATCGACCCTTTTATTTGTTTGCTTGTTTGCTGTCCGCCTTTTGTCTCAATTTTATTTCTTTGTTGATTTGAGAAAGGAAACCTATCCAATTTTTACACCCTCCCTGTAAGATGCAACGTTTAGTGAAGAAATAAATAATATTTATTAACACAAACGGGGATATCAGTTATTTGATGCACAAAAAATATTTGTTTAACGGAAGACTTACAACAAGAAAATCAATTAAATTTATTTCGTCGAGTTGGTTACGCTTTCTTGACCTTCACGCAACAGCGTGAGATCCTTTCTTAATGCCACATGTTATTCGAGGATCAACGGTTTCAACAAAACCTGAGCAGAAGCTCAATTTCGACTGATGCTGAAAGATAATGATCTCAACATTCTTGAATGGCAAGTCTTCCAGCTAAAGCAACCCATAATATGATAGAAAGTAGCACCAACAAACAAACAGTAATAAAAAGGATTGACAATTAAAAAGGATAACCATAAAATAACATTTTATAAAATTGTGAAATAGAACAGAAAAATTATTTTGCATAAGAACTACATTGAGATTTGAGAACAACATTCCATGGACAAGAATAGGATGTGTGTTGTTGTTACTTTTGTTTGTTTGTCAGGTCGAAAGAAATAAGACATGATGATCCTTTAGAAATAAGGATATGGAAGCCGGAGGGCAAAGTTTTGTGAAAATATTTTCAATATACTAGCTCATGATGCCCGCTATGAATGAAATAACAATAAATTGACAGATTTTTCCTCTTATAGAATGTCTCAATTCTTAATGACCATAGTTTTCATTAACTAAATTTTCCTTGTGTAGAAAAATACCTTAATTCAGATTGCCAATAAAGATTTCTAAGGTAAGATATTCCGGTGTGTGTGTGTCTATGTGTTGTTTCTAAGCGTTTGCTTCACATATATAGCATGCCATTAATTCTAATTAGGTTTAGTTTTTACCGTAAATTTCTTTCACCATTTCAAGCCATTGTTATTGTTGATGTTCATGAGACACTTTTCCAAGGTTTTCTGTTTTTTCCACTCGTAGCTCCTTTTTTATTGGCCCGTCCCAAAACTTGAATGGCTTTTAAGACTATAGTTTTTTAGGAGGGATCCTTTATAAATCTCTTCTAATAGTTTCGCAAAAAACCTCTCTCCATTTATTTAATTGCTGCTTAGCTTGAAAAACGTATTGAAAGAGTCATTAAAAAGTTTTTTTTTTATCAGTTCATTGTTTTGTCGCACAGATTTACAGTTTTTCTTCATTCGCTATATGACGTCAAGTCGGTGTGTTGTGCAAGAGAAATTTAACCGGAAGATTTTCTAGGTTAAGTAGATTGCTTTATTTATATGGAAGCATCTTATGACACAAAGAACCTTCGTCAAAAGTTGAAGATATTTAATAATCTTCTGAGGATCATCAGTCAAAATGTCAGAAGCAGTTTGAGAAGATTTGTGGTCAGTTTTAAGTTTTCTTTTCGTTTCAAAGGCATTTTTGAGAAAGGCGCTCACTTGATATTGTCTTAATCCCTTTCGCTCATTGGCACCAGGAAAATTTTGTTTAATGTCCAGAGAAAGATTTAACCGCAATTAGTTTCGGTCAAGAAATCTTTGCTCGAATTTTGGCCCATTTCAAACCATTTGTGTTCAAGTTTATGATCTAAACTGGACAATAAATTTCCAAAAAGGGAAACATTTCCTAATTGGGATGCATTTGTTCCATTTGAAATATTGTTCCATTCGCGGATAATTTCCTACCTCGTCCCCTTTGTTTCATGCATTGGTCATCTTGAAACTGGACACGCGTCCTCCAGCAATAAACTTTTTCATAATTTTTCGGTCAATCTTTCCAATTCATTAAAGCATAAAAATTTAATTCTATCTACTTTAACTGCCTCAAAATTTTAAAAGGATTAAACAGGACTCGTGTATAAAAATATCATGCGTGCATCGTAATAAAACTTATGCAATCAAGATGGGCATTTAAAGATTAAGATGTAAATTCTCTAACAAAGCGTTGTGTCTCATGAGGAATATTTGCATATTTCTTTGAACAACTGTCGCATTGTGTCAACAGTGTTAAAGCTAAATTACTTTGAAAAAGGATAAAATTGACTCGAAATATATGAGCACTGAGATTTTCTCTAATCAGTAGAACTTCCGAAATAGCCTTTGGTGCTTATTTTATTTCTTAATATTTTTGACCCCGGATCGAGATGCAGGTTTAGCAAATTAAATGGATTTTGATTAAAGGAATGGGTGGAAAGGGGGATGAAGATTGTAATGAAAAAAATCACATTTTGCGATGCATGAAAATCCCATAAAGTCAATTAGAACGTATGCAAATGAACATTTCGATGTAAGTATATATAAAATCCAAGCAAGACGAAAGCGAACTGACCAGAGGGATGGGCAGTGATGGAAGGGGACAACGACGAAAGGGTTGTTTACTGTCATGCTGTCAATGCTGAAAAAGGGATTGCGCTATTGCAGAAATTACTTCTTTTTTTTTTATTTCGTCTCAAAACCGGAAAGGATTTCAACAAACTTTCTCTCAACGCTTAATTAAATTTTCCTTATTTTTCAATTCATTGATGGGTCACTCTCTGTGCATTGAATCAACAAGCTACCGGTGTTCCGTTTAATGATTGATGAATGAGGAAAAAAAATTAATTATCACCCGAATACGAAAAAAAAAGCCAAACAACAAGCAAGCGTAAGTGAAAGTGATAGTTGAAAATCGTTGATTTTATCCTTTCACCCAACAAATTAATTTTGCGCCTTAATTAGATTAAAAAATGATTGCATGATTGTCTCAAACTCATGGTTTGTACATTAATTTGGATCATTGGCCAAGCCAATGCTTGTAACTTTCATGTTCAATAGTCACACATGGTGAAAGGCCATAAAATCCACACACGAATTTACCAATTAATTTGCATAAAAAGAAATTGTCGCAATATAAACACCGTGAAATGAAGTCAAAAGCATTATCTAAACTTTATCATCTTTATGCTCTTTCCTGACCCGAAAAAATGCCTCCCAGAAAATAACCGCACTGTGACACTCCCATTTTGGTCTGCTTTCATCAGTCTTCAAAATGATCAACATAAATTTACGTTTAATTTTATTACACAATTGAATTAAAATTCATGTAACCAGTCATATAAGTTGTGTGGGCAACGCTTAATACATTTCATTTGGACATGCGACTATGAGTAAGAGACCCCACTCAGTAAGTCACCACTTACAAAAATAATCGTAGTACTGGATGGCATAGAATTTCGACGGTAACGATAAAAAAAATAATTAGAATAGTTGAATCTGAATTTATATATCACATCTTAAACACAAAAAGGTAAATGGACGAAGGTGTGTTGCAGTGAGAAGCAGTTTAAAAAATCATTTAAAATTGCTTAGTTAAATTTGCTGAAATATGGAAAGGAAATCAACACAGGACTCGCAGCAGAAGGCAGCTAAGAACTCCCCAAGGATGTTTTTCACGGCACACCTAAGATGCATGTACGAACTTGACGTACGAAAATTTACAACTGAGACTTTTAATTTACGACCTCAGGTCAAAAAGCGAGTCAGTCGCAAGAAAATTTCCATATAAATGTTGCTAATAAATTTCCATCAAAATCTAAATCTACAACGCGATATACTCGGCGACCGCACCTTTCGCGAGTCAAAGTGAATTACTGCGACACCAACGATTCGTAAGGATTAATTAAGAAATTGTCCGTTTTCGTGGAAAGCATTAAAACTATTTTAGCGAGCTATAAAGAAACTCTCAACAATAGTGATTTCTTTGACTTAATGACTCATTAAAAATCCTCGTCCGATGAACATTAAGGACACACAAGCACACACGCCGTTTATGATCAGCAGCGCATTCAGTTGTTTCTTGGGAATTGAATTAAGTAATTAACATGCGGCCATACCTTCCAAAACAATCCTTTTGTTGGTTCCTTTTTGTATTCACAATAACAGAACTGTCACTCAAGGAAATTAATGTCTACGTACTACATGTGTCGCACATATCTGAGACCTAAATATTCATCCACCACCAAGGCAAGTGAATGTCGAGTTTTGAATTATTAAAAACTAATAACGTCTGTACATTGTCTCCTTTGTAATTTTTTTTTATTTTTTATTTTTCTACTGTTAATATATTTTTATTGCCATTTGTCACATGAACGGCAGTAAAAAAAATATATATTATTGGAGCATTGACGACAAAACTCAGATATCGCGTCATCAACGCCCTCGCCAATGGCGAAAGAAAGACCACTTTGGAAAGCGAGGGTAATTTATGATTGACGATAAACATCAATGTATATTAGTATATGTCCATTACATAGTAGATGAGTTCTAGATTCTTACAAATTATAGCAACATTCAAGTCCATGTCTATAGACACAAATTTGAAATAACTTTTATTTTTCTGTACTCAAATGAGCCATTTCGAAAATCGATAATTAGAGATCAGAGATGAATGATAACGAAGCATTGAAATAGACACGATATTATGTGCCTTACGACTTTTACCTCATAAAAAGCCCATCGTGTGTTCACATGTCCATCGCATTTGCATTTTTTTAACATTCAGTTTTATGGTTAACGCGAAGAATACACGAGCAGTCATTGATGTTGATTTTTTTTAATATGGGAAATGGAAAATTCTGTTTTCTCTATTTTGTTTCACTTCGATGACAAGTTAAAACCAGTCGTTGTCCCTATAATGCCGCACATTTATCTGAGGTACTTGAACATCGGCAGTAACTTGTACATCCACTAAGATATAATGAATGCAGATTATGATGGAAAATTGTCTTTTTCCTTTTCCTTTGTGCGAGTTACCGCAGCAGAATCGACTAATATGATTATAAATATTGTAATGTTTATTCATTTTAAGCTTCCATTATACACGCAATGCCTTTCCTTGGACGACTCACACTGAAAACTTCCGAGACACGCCATACAATGATTTTTGCTTGTTACATTATCTATGATCGCGGACTTATAGAATATTTATTCGGAAAAACTATAATGGTCTTTGGGCTGAAAATCATTTTTTTTTTAAAACTGAAAGACATGAAAACATCGCGCATATAGTGAGCAATTATAGTGTTTGCGCAGGATAGAGACAATATTGTAAAGGACAATTGCATGGAAGGAAAATTTATGGATTCCATATGAACATTGTCTTATCACTAACACGGAATCTTAGACAGCGAAAGGCCTGAAATTATGTGACAGTCGCAAAGATAAATATCAGCGATAAAGAAAATTAGACGGTTTTCTCCCCGGACGGACACTAACCGTTTATTTAATTAAGAAAATGGAAAAATATTTCTAGTGAATAATTAACAAGAAAGAAAAAAATATAACGTTTTTCCTTTTTTTACTTACTTGAAAATTTTACCTAGAAATGATTTGTTTGATGGTAAACAGCACGAAATACCTGCAAATATAAAGAAAGTTGAAATATTTTGAGGTTATTTTTGATTTTCGTATTTAGAAAAATAGAAATTATTTATTCTTGGTAAGTGGCTCAACCTGTTCTCATGATTCATGAGAAATCGATGATACCGATAAAGCAACGTTTGATGAAAAATACTTGAGCCCGATAACGATCCCATTGATTTCTCATCGCCTTTCCACCGAAAAACAAACATCCACGTGCGCTATACAAATGTTTATGACTTTACCTACATCGGTGTTCAATAAATGTTGAAACTAGCCGCGAAAATAAAGAGTGCAGAGGGTGAAGTTGTTCTCATGCCGCATGGCAGAAGTAGAAATATAAAGCCATAATTAAATATTTGAAAATTGTTTTTATCTTATCAGAAAACGTTCGCGCGCGCTAAAAGGGAAATAAAAGTTTAACATTATTATCCAGGCAAACAACGGAATTCTTCTTTTGAAAACCTTTGGCAGCTTGGGAAAATCGATAATTTGCATGTGTGTTAATTTTATCGTTATCGTTTCGTTGATTGATCCATTTTTAGGGGGAATTTTTAAAGTGCTTAAACGAAAAGGTGTCAATAACGAATGTTTTCATTGTCTATCGTACGTTCAAGGATTTATGTCTCACATAACGCGCAAAAACTACCATAAACATTTGCAAGCCTCATTCTTTTATCTTATCAATAGACCGAGGAAAAAAAAAAAAAAAAAAAAAAAAACAAACAAAATATTCCTGGCCACTCTGACATTTTGTATATATCTCGGGTGGCGACTGTTCACTTATTGTTGATGTGTTTTCGCCTCAGCTATCTTTCGGTCTTTTTATTAGCATTCCTCGCTATACGGTGAAACGAAAACAAACAATATCGAAACTCATCGGCGTCAATTTTTCCTGAAATTGATGTTTTATATTTCGCCATATGTTAATTAGACATATGACGCACATTGAACGTCCCCGAAAAGAAGCGATAAGAAAAGCAGATAAGGAATAAAAATGAAAATTCTGTTTTCCCACTGTTTGCTCAAAAACACCTGCCATTTTTCCCCCCTTTCGATAAATGTCTTTTGATGAGGACGATGAAATATTTTAGGCCACACGCGCTTACAGCTGTTTTGTTTCTCTGAAATCACTTGCTTTGTGATGAAAATCTGTGCATGATGCGATGAGATGAAATTTTTTTTATGACCAGCTGATGCAATTTCCCCACAAAAAAATGTTTTGCAGACAGAAACGAAAAATTCTCGTCTGACAATAAAGAAATCACGTTCGCGAGTATCTCTGAAAGGTGCATGAGGCTTTTTAAAAACAACTGCATTGTTGAAAAGTTTTCGCCTGTAAAATTATTGCAATTTGTTTTTGCAATCTTTTAGTGCAGTTTATCTACAAAAGTTTTCCGTCGAAATTATAGTTCAGTGCAATTGCATATTTCTTTTCAAAATTTCTACAGCAATTCTAGTTTAATTTTTCTTGTAAACTTTTTTCAGAATCTAAAGGAAATCGATTAATGGGAACTTTTTAAGCTGTTATTAGTGTTGAGAGTCGGACTGCATGTGTGGAAAGTTAAAAAAAAATTATGTTAGCAGAATTTTCTGGGATGAGTCAAATATTTCAAATTTTCGTTTATTTTTCTAAAATATTTTTTCCGCTAAAAAAATTTTTTGCTTGTGAAAATGATCGATAATTTTTTTTCCTTTATAACAAGAAAAATAAAGTGTTTGCTATTTGCATTTCAATGACATTGAATATTCGGGATTTTCTCATTATTAAAAATATATTGAGCAAAATAAAATTTTAGTTTTTAGTTGGATTAATCAAATGGAACATTGATCGTATCGTATTAGATATGTTGAAGGAATTTGAAGGGAAGCCAGGTAAATGGAACGAATTGAATTGTTTACTCAATTGTAGTGTGAATGATTTTCACGCTTTTTTCACTCTAAGGAAACTCGAATCGCATGTTTATATCTCTTATACTTAAGTGGTTCATCGACGTTTTTATTGGGAAATAATTTCTCAAATTATTTTTATCACATGACAGAAGCATTAAGATCGGGGGAAAATACATTTTTCCGAGGCGCGTGAGGGAGTGGGAGAAAATGTTTATTAAATGATGTAAAATTTGTTCCTTTATTACCCTACAGACATTTCGTTTCGGTTTGACACCCAAACAATAAAGCGCGAATAAGTCGTTGATGCCAATTTTCTGGCAATTCAGCGATTTTTAAGTATCTTGCAGGGTTTTCAGATATGTTCATTACTTAAATTATTTCACATATAATGTATTCTTCATCCCTGTTTCTTTCTCTGTCCCATTCATATTTTGCTCGCAGTGAAAATAACAAAAATAAAACCTTTTCATATATGAAATTAAAAATATTTATTTTTTTTTTTCCCTGCGATGGCAAACCAGCAGAAGCCAGCGCAATGGTGGTGAAGGCATAACGCGATTTAATGGTGATACAATATACTTTTTTTTTATAACAATTCTCTGCGATATCTCTTTCAGTTGACATAAAAAAGCAGAAACAATATATATTCGCCTTAATGTTGTTGCGGTTCTCGTTTATGAATCGAAATTGCTGCAAAAAGTGTTAAATATTTTCTATCATAGAGTTATGTAGATATGTTAAAAATACCAGATATTATTTAATAACTAGAATGCTTTATCTAGCTGTTCTATATACAATTAAAAAACTGTTTCCTTCTCGATGACGGCGCACGTTGGAAAAGTTTTAAAAAAAATCGCGGTGGACATGATTCAGCAAGTATTTTCGTTTTTAACCGCGAAATCTTGGAAATCACGATGAAAGTTCAAAAGAAATTAAACGAATCCCTCAGTTAAACTTCCCTCGACCATAAACTTGTATCTCACTTTTATGATTTTTCATAAAAACCATTTCGCCGACTGCTGTTAATTTCTTCTAAAGAAAATAAATCCCTACATTTTGTGGTTTCGACGAAGAAAAATTTGACATTATTTCACGTTAAATTTTACAGTCCAAAAACACGTCAGGAAAAAAAAGGAATATAAAAACTCAATTTGGAGAATGTTGTTTTTATTTTTATGTACATTGCTTCCATCCCTTCGCAAATAATTTTTAACAACTTATGAATATAAATCGAAAAAGACTAATTTTAATAGCATTCTCAATTTATATTGGAGCCGATTGCGATCGTGTATTGTTTACGTTGCCCATTTGAGCGAACAAATATGAATTGGGAAAATTTTCAACCTTGAAGTTCATTCAGCTGGAAGCGCAGGAAAATCAATTAGAAAGTCCCCTTAATGTGAGCTTCCTTCCATGTGCAAAATATATTTTTGGTTTGCACAATCCGTCAGCTTTCTTTTGAGCAATTAAACATCGCTTTGGTGGCGGTCGGTTGCGTGCCGACCATAAGGTGTCAAAATTTTATGGGACACAGCCAGGCAACAGAATCGTGCGACATTTAAATATCTCCGAGTGTCCCCTTTTCCAACCATATGAAGATTCGCACTTTTTTAGGGATGAATGGAATTATCATTGTCATTAAAATTTTATGCCAAAATGTATGCTCGCTACATAGAGATATGCCACTCGAACGCGATGTATTTTTAGTAAGGAACACCGAGAATTTATGTCAAAATTTTCACCGTCAATTTCTGCCTTTGATGTGCGATGAGTGTAAAGAAGGTTCCCTTTTATAAAGCTACAACAATTATGCTTTTAAAGTTTAATTAAGGTGCATTGTTGCGACCGAAAGGTCGAGGAAATGGACATAATTTCTGAAAGTTTAACGGTGGGAAATTTATTTCCGTTACGCGGCACATTTTCCTTTTCGAATACATTGCGGAATATTTTTTGATATTGTCGTAGATTTCTTTTTAAAATTTTATTGATCTCTTTTTGAAATGAAAGCCTATAGGGATTCAAGAAAATCTTAATTAAGATTATCAGTTTCAAAGGGCAAAATCTTTTTTAAGAAATTTCGAAAGATGATAAAAATCTTAATGCCCAATTCATTGTCATTGTCCTGAAGCATTGAGAGAAAACCCGTTCCACATGTGTGATGCTGTATGTTTATGGTTTTTATGTAAATTTGCTGGTCGCTTTTTAATCGCTCTTTGCATTTTGCGAAACCAGTTTTTCTTCTCCCGGTTCTCGATAAACAGTTGCGAGACTGCATTCATCTGAAACCTCATTCCACATTGTAGGTTCCCGAGAGCGACGAAAAATTTTCCCCCTTAAAGCAAATTTTCTCTTCGAATATTTTCTCTGGAGGGGTAAAGAATTTTAGAATGTAAGCGGAATGGGATGATAAAAGCATGCGACTAGAAACGGTATTGGCATCTATTTATAAGTAGAAACACTCGTTGTTGGTGCCATTTGCACGATAGATGGAAATAGTTCCATGCTAGAATTGTGGAAAGGGATATTTTTACATGGATCATCATTCACATAATTCATAATTTATACCATACTCGAAATTAATACTTTCGCTTAGTGATTTTGCAATCATCAATTTAAATATTTCCAGCGATGAAATGAGATTTAATGCACGGCAAATCTATTTAGAAATTTACCGATCTGGCGTCCGAATCTTTGCACTATCAACTATTTATACTTAAATCCTAATGTACGTCCACCCCCGACTAATGTTCGTCGTATAATGCATGAATCAAGGGCCTATGCATGATGATGAACATGTTTGTAATAAATTTTGTCGCTTCGTCCTGGCGTTCTGCCTTCTCTCACTAGAAATCCCCAATGATGTGAAATAAAAAAAATCCGTATGGGAAAATTAAAATTTATGTGCACAATTTTTCTGTAACACTCTCGGGCTTCATGTTTCTGATGGGCTTTGGCTGTAACCGGGAGAAGGGGTACTGCAAGAGTATGCAGCAGAAATTACTGTCATGACATTGCATTTTCCCATTTTTCTCATCAGACATTGCACAAAAATTGCAATTGCAACGCTAAAACTATAAAATATGTGTAGATGCATCTCCAGTTTTACCAAATGTGTGCTGTGTGCATGGTGGTGCACGTCCAATTTTATAAAATATTGAAAAATGCCTTTTGCATCAATGGGAAAAATTATTTGTAAGCCTTTCTAGTGTGAGCATCTGAGCGAACGTTGTGCGTGCACATAAAATTGGAATCAAAATCCTCGACAGACATCACACCATTCCACAATATCACGTCCTCTCGACAGCCACTACACTTACTGACGAAACAAAACAAAAAAGTTTTGGGCGCATACATTTTCAGCTGATGCACAAAAAAGCAAATTCACCCAACCACCAAACAGCAGCAGAGGAAAAATAATTTCCCAAAAATGCAGTTTTTGCAATTGCACTTTTGCAATAGATTTTTCTATTTAATCGCTTGCGCGTTTCTCCCACACTCACAGTTCCTAGTGTTTGTATGTGTGTTTGTTGATGTGTGTATGCGGATGCATTTTTTGTTCGAATCTCTGATGGGCATATGGCTGATGCATACGAGCTGCCACATTCGATAGATTTTTGCACAGTTTTTCGTCTACATGTAGACAAGGCAGATAATACAGCAGCATAAAAACTATAGGATCGCATTTAAAATGCATTTACCCTGTCTCCAATTTTATTTCAACCCCTAAATCCCCATTTCCTGTGGATACATTTCCTCTCCTTTCCCTCTCCCTCTCTTTCGATCTGTTATCGGGACGTCAAGCGTCCTGTTTTGCCTTGTGTTTTGTTTGTCATGAATAAATGTTCTTACGAAACGAACGTTGCCCTGCCCGTTGATTTGTCCAGTAAAAAATGTCAACGAAACTGCCATGAAAATAATTTTAAAAATTTCATGAAATTTTTCCATCAAACTGAACTTTTGAAGCTTATTTTATTCAAAAATACAAAGCATTTGAAGAAACATTAAACAACTTTTATCTCTCTCTCTCTCTCTCTCTCTCATATTTCATACAAAAGCCTTTGAACAACTTTGTCGATGATCGAATTATTGCGCGAAATGAGCGAAATATGTGTGAAATAAAGAATTGTGTTTCATCATATCAGATTAAAACGTCGCGTTTGTTATTATTGGCAATTGACAGTGACATGGTATTTTTTTTAATATCGATTTCGCATTTATTTATATTTTTTCACATGTTTCGCTTTAAAAAATCTGCAAAACTTTCAATCGAAATATTTTTTTGAAAAGTCGCCGTTATGCAAATGAGATATGGTTGAAATGAAATGTATGAGAATTGTTTCCAAAGGCACTAATATCGTTTTGGGCTTACCGTCGAAGCGCCAATTGAAGAGTGTTAAAATACGCATTGAAAAATCAACTTGATTTAGATTTTCAGGTTTTTCATTTCGGCGAAAATGCTCTTGATGTTAATCCAGTGATGTCGACATGAGATTCCTTCAGATCTTCATAATCCGACAAGTGTACGGCAGCTACGTCATTGTGAAATCCTGAAAATTCATCTGATCATTCATTCTCTTTTGTGGTTCATGTTTTCTATGTCTCCATTCGAATTGGAACGATGCTGTCGAACGCAAAAATTGCATTTCTCATTGAACGTTTTCAGCAAATTTTTATTTCGTTGCACTACAAAAACAATAAAAAAAAATCCTGCAAATCCAGCGAAATTCGCAATTGCACATACATTTGAATTTATGTTTTTGGTGCTGCTTGTGCAACGCGAAATTCATTTTTCTGCATTTTTTTGTTCGCTGAGTTTCGTTCACCAATTTTCTCGTGACTGCATGTTTTTGATGTGCTACATGAAAAACGCATCGCTTGATATTGATTTATGCAGTCGGATCGTATCAATGGTGGGAAAAAAAACTATTTTTATTTTGGACGCTGCTGTCGCGCTGCATGAGTTTCTCCTCTGGATGGTGCCTCATCCCAGTGTTGCGGACATTTCAAAAATGCTCCATAGAAATTGCATTTTTCTCATTTCAACCCGGCCAGGGTGTATGAATAAGCCTACAGTACGTTATGCAATTCGATCGTTCTCTGTTATGAACAAGAAAGCTTTTTTTATGTGTTTGCATTCACTTTTGAAATTGCGAGAGCTGAATATAACATGCATTCCATACGATTTATCATTTGTAGAAAAAAAAATGAGTTGAATCCTTGGAATTGTTCAGCGATGCACAAAAACGCACTCCGTTGAAAAAGTAAACATACATCTATTGCAATATTTATGCGTCTCCCGCGGAATTCTAGCAGTAAATCATAATCAACATTGGCATCGACATCTAATGCATCTCGTTCTCATTCACCCGAAGGATTATGCAACATGCATTTGATGAACTTTGTTTACATTTCGCGTATTTTTTAACTGAGTCCGTGACAAAAATATTTCAGGAAAACAAAAATGAAAAGTTATTGCGAATGAAAATCATGTGAAAAAAGCGCAATTCACAACAATTTTTGAATGAAGACAACAAATAAAAATTGCACAAACATTTGGTAAATATTTTTAATTAAGCAAAATGTATGGCTTTTAAAACTTTCATTGATGTTGCAATGGACTAATGGATGTTAGAAAAATACTGCGCAGATGGGAAGCGAAAAAATTGAGTGCAATTTTCCGACATAATGGTCACTGTTGGTCACTTGAACATTTGTGAAAAATTATTAGAACAGCATGGAAATGTAAATAAATATTCCTTAATTACTTTCATGTAGATTGAGGCAGCTTTTGCATCATTTTAATAGAAAGTTTAGTCCGAAAAAGTTATTAAAAGTAATGAGAAATGTGTCTTTGATGGTTGAAACAAATTTCCGTGCTCATGTTATCTGTTGAAATGTAAATGAAATGTAATTAAAGTCCAAAAAATGTTTCATCATCAGCGGACTCATTAACGAGTGAACCAAAAGTCATTACAAAACTTTGCTCTTTTCGCAACAGTTGCCGTGGTTAGACAGCGACAAAACCGAATGACAAACATTATTTTCAACATTTATATGAAGCCGTTCTTTGATGGACCAAACAGCAAAAAATAAATCTCACGCTCTCTGATGAAAACGCAAGGAAGGGTTGAAAGTCTTTACACAAATTTTACTTTAAACCTGCTGGTCATCACATTTCTTTCATTATTCTGAACTCAGTTGTCAGGGAAACGCGATGCTTGAAAGGGTTGATCAACCCCAAATAAGTTGCAGATCTTACGCCATAAAATTTGTCTGATACAGTAGAGAATTAAAATCATCATTTTATGTCCATCCTAACTGCCCCATAGGCTCAGATATTATCGAACGAGAATTTTAATATGCGAATAAATTAATTAATCAAAGTCACGATTTTGTGGTTTGCATAGCTCCTAAATGGAATATCTCACTCCATGTATCTCGCATTCCAACCAGAATGTGGAGGAAAAAAAGAATTGAAAAATCCACAGAAAAGTCATTACGGGGGAGCATCTCAAAACCAAATGCAGAAAAATGATCCCTCAAAATTAAAAAAATGTCAATTAAGATTTCTACTCAGTGTCTCTGATTTTAACGAAATTAATTTTCGATGTATGATTTATTGGTGCATGTTAATATAGACATAATATTAATGATTATCCGTGTGTGATAGTATCATTTTACATGAAAATTAACGAATCAGCAACATGAAATATTTTATGAAATTTTTGCTGAAATTAATTTTTATGAATTCAAAAATCGGTTATAAGCTTATGAAATGGATAACCCTCACGAATCATGTTGAAGCACACGTTGTTATATTATCTCTGTTCTAAACTCCACAAACGACTGCAATGTTATTCTTATCAGCCCGAAGCAAAATTTCGAGAACAAACTTTTTTTGTGGAAATTTCTATCAAAATTAAAATTTTCGAAAAAAAGGGCTCCAAAAAGCAACACAAACTTTCATTTTGAGTGTATTGTAGCCTGAATGGGAGGTAGGTGAAAGTTCTAGTGGGAGATAAAAGTTGAAGACTAAACTAAATTAATTATCAAAAACTGAGTGTTTGCAGGAAAAACATACATCCAATGCACAAGCAGCATCAGCTCCAGTTTAGAGAGAGAGTTTGCTGAAGCAAAACATAAACAAATTTGTAGTTTTCTCGAGTGTTTTGAGGGCTTTTTCGAAAAAATTTCCATTATCATCTCATTAAAAAGCATTTTTCGCATAGAAAATTTTCCCGCTTTTCACATATTTCTCTTTTTTTCTGGAAAAAGTTTTATTCGCCATAACATTTGAGCTGCTGAGTGGATTTTCATTGGAGCTCTTCAGAAACATGAAAAAAAAAAGACAAGAGATCTGATGCCCGTCCGACAATGAAAAGGATGTTTTATTATAATTTTTGTTCTTTATGTCAGAAAAAGGTCCTTTGCTGATCCTTTTATACACTTTTAATGTTTTTTTAGTTTTTTTTTCTCCTCCATCTCGGGCTTTTTAATCCAAAAATAAATGTTCTTTGCATGAATAAAATTTTCTATGTTTTTGCGTCCTTTCTCTAACAATTACTCAACTTTACCCTCTTCCAGTGTGTGTGTTTCTCCCCCTCATTCGCCATTAATTCCCATTTGCTTCGCTATTTGGAGCGTGAAAGGGACTTTAAACCTTCTAATTTTGGTTTCGTTAGTTACATGATTTGCGGGGATGCGTTCATACAATTTTACTCAGAAGTATCCTCACAAATTTTACTTTACCTTACTCACCAAAAACCTCTTTTTGGGCCATTTCACTTTCAGGGGACCAAAAAAATCGTAATAAATATTGAGGCGATGGGTCAGGTCCCATTAGGAATTTGCAGAAAAATTTTAGCCTTAGCCGAATGTGACCATCTAACGATCAAACTCGAACCCTTTTTCCATTAACCCTCTTACGTGATGACCCCGAGATTGCTGAACATTAAAAAAAAACCGAGTAAGATTTAGACTGAAGAATTATTTTGATTATATAAAGAGTTATAATAAAATAGTGGAAAAGCTGGTTCTTGTCAAAAACCCCATTAAACATTCCAAAATGTTTTCTTGTCTTGTGGGAATTTTGTCTTTAATTCTCAAATATTACACACGCAATTTTCGAAAAAAAGAAACAAGACGGTCAGAAAAAAAAGATAATTAATTTGTTTTAATTTCTGCGTTTAATTTTTACACAAAAGCCACCTTCCAAATGAGCACTAATTTGTTTTAATCTAATCAAATTATAAATTATTTTTCGTTGGTCCCTTCTGTCCCTCTCGAGAAGGGTTCGTTTTCGTCGTAATGATAAGGTCAATGACGAGCACGCGATTCCGATTCGGGACCCTCGAAATGTGTACCCCGAAAGTTTAACTAGGTTCACGACAAATTTGCATTACAATGCTTGAAAGGGTTGATGGCTTCATCCCTTATACATTCCATCGAATGTTTAAGGAAAGCGAAATTTTCACCTCACTTAATGTGGCATTCAAATGTGGGACCCTTTCACCTATTTCGGAATCAACAATATGACAAGTGTCAAAACTAAATTTAAATGACATAAGCCTCGTGCTGCTGAACGGCTGCCTTCGGGAGATTGAAAATGAAACCGATTAATTAATTTGTGTAAAGGCCCAACCTCAAAATATCGGCATACCGAATCTTGTCCGTCATGGGCATTGGAAATAATTCAAAATACAAATTTCACATCTTCATAATCCCACAATTTTATGCTCAAAGGTGTTTTGTGTACTTTTCTGAGGAGGATCTGAATTAATTTCAAATGGGGGATTCAAAATATTTCGAATTCCTCCCCCGCTCTCCACCCGCAACAAAGTGTAATTATAAATTTTCCAGAAATGCGAGCTCATGGAAGGTCATTAAAATAAATGGCCGAATGCCTTTCGGAGCACAAGAACTCTTCATCCATCAAGCTCACCCTCATTCAATCTAAAGGGATTTGTGTTTTTTGTCGACCCACACGTGTAAACTGTAAGCAAAAGGGTCTTCGTCCATTTGTTATCAATGCCTGGCGACTTTTATTAGAATATTTTTTAGTCCTCGTAATCATCCAGAAGGAGAAAGTTTGTTTTCCATAAATTATAATTTAGAAAAATAAATAGAAATTTCAGCATAATGTTTTAGGGTAGAATGGTGAATGGGCAAACTAATATAAGAGGGATATTGAAGTAAGTTTTTGCAGCCATTACGAGAGTGGGTGACTTGTGCACACATTAAAACCAAACAAACTAATTTATTAAACAGTACCGAAAACATTTTTCTACAACCGAAGCCATTTGCTAGAGCTCAGCAAAAGAAACCCTTTTTAGAAAGGCATAGGGAGAGAGAGATAGAGCATTCCCCCAGCAATAAGTATAAATAAAAACATCTAGATTATGTGCAGAAATTTAACCCTCATCGAGTGGGTGTTACTTTTATATTTTCTAATGCCTGCACAAGATGGGTTCTGTTTAACTCGACGACGGTGTATGAGGAGAGGATCTTTGTTGGGAGGAATGAGTTCAATCTAAGCAAAATAAAATTTTATATGGTAAACAAAAATGTAAGCCTTAGTAAGGTTCAAATTTATACAATTTCATCTTATTTTCCAGCAACATCATCATGTTTTTTACTGGTCGCCTATTTAGCATAATGATGAGGGGCCTCGAAAGAATGAAAATTAATTCGTCGAAATTTAGACTGAAAAATGCTAAGCTTATCCGTCCTTTCTGCGGGAGAAATGTGGAGGAGCCTACTAAAGAGATAAGGATCCTAATACACATGCTCCGTTTTACGAAACGTTTTATTTAGTGCAGGAAAAAGTCCCTTTTTTATCTAATCGAATTTTGCCTCTTTCTATACAAACCTCCATCAACTATTGGGCACGTGAGTTGGAATGGAAAAAGAACTTTGTAGAAATTTTCGGAGATGGAAATTTTAATTAAAGCCAAACCCTTTTCTGATTATTTATTCACTTTTTCAACAACACAACAACTCAATGAATCTTATGGATGGTCTCGGGGAAACCTTTTTATGATGATGCTCCCCGTTCCTTACACAAAGCCCGCAGCATGAACATTTTTGAATTATTCAATAATAAACAAAACAACCCCCTTTAGAAAATGTATAGAAAATTTGTTAGAAAAAGGAAAAACTTTTGCTTTTTCTAAACCAACATAACCGGAATTTTCAGTTCGGCAAACTTTCCTGATTAAAAATATTTTCTTTTAGTTTTCGACATGAAAAAAAAAAAACTATTATTCTGGGATTGAGTACAAAAATTCAAAATGGCAAAAATTGTGGTTTTTGAGGAAAAACTTTATCTACGTTGCGGGTAAGGCTTTTCATCTTGTATGAATTGAAGAATGATTTGTCATAGCATAAAAAATTTTCTAGAACAATCAAAATCATTTTTCTCGAAATTTCATGAAATTATTTGCTTCTTTTCTTTAATTTTTACCATCAACCCATAAAAGGATGATAGCTCTAGATTGCTTCAAGAATGATTTAGATGGTAGATATGCAAGAATGTCCCAGATGACATCAGTTTTAAACCGCTTTGCATTTGATGCAAAGTTTTTTTTTATGGTATCACTAAAGTGTGGTGTCTCTGACACTCGAGATGGAGTCGACGCTTTGCAAAGTGGAAAGTTTTTGCAAATTAAAATTTATAAAACACACATTTACGCCTTTCATGACGAGAGAAAAGTTTTTTTATTTTAATTTTTTATACAAATAATCCGGAAATTCGATATGTGTCGAAAATTAGAAGTCTCCTTTTTTTGTGAAAGAGCTATCTTAACAAACATTCGAGTGGGGCCTTGAAGTGCCATTCAAATATTTATTTTTCCATAAATATCCCTTCGATATTCGATCGAGCAATGCAAATATTTTTCTATTTGGCTTCTGAGTAATTTAATCAAGAGAATTTGTTCAAATACGAATGGTGTCATTAAGAATGATGAAATATATTTGGACGAAGGGTTAACAGTGGCGACTGGAAAAAGGGTTTAGATTACTGGTCCAACAAGATGTCAAAAGATCAGGATCTTTGCATATTAAAAACTTCTTTGTCGCATCTTCCGTTTTAAAAAGGGATGAAAAAACCAGTTATTGATAGCGTGAGATACTTTTAATGTTGTTATTTCGACGACGATTTTGGTCGATGCTCCTTTAAGTTGTAAAAATCTTCAGTTTTTCTTGAACCTCTGTTCCGTGCTGTTGGTTATTTTTTTTTTTTACTTTTGCTCGAGAAACGTTTTGAGAAAAGTTACGCGAAAAAAAACCTCACTAGGAAGCATCGCGTGCAACATATAGTGAAGGTAATTAAGAGTTTTTTATGTTTCGTGGTGCGAGCAAATTATTTTTGCTATGTTCGTTCCTTGGTTTTGTTTATTTTCATTATTTCCGCGAAGATGAAAAGTTAAAAAATGACATGCATCTGAAAAAAGCGAACCGGAAAAGTAATTTCTTCCGATTTCTTATAGAACTTTCATTATTTTTAACACGCAGCTAAATTGCATAGCAGTTTCACTGTGTAATGGAGGGTTTGAAAGTGGCTTACACCCTTATATTGTTTTAGTCTCCCTCGGGCCGAATTAATGTTTTTGTTTATGTGGGTGGAAAGATGGAAGAAATGTTGCTTATGAAGAATTTCGTTGGAAATACGTAAAATGCCAAAAACAAAAGGTTTTTCTGACATTTTTACAGCCGGGATAGAAATAAATACTTTCACAAAGTCCAGAGCTAAAAGAGCCAAAAGGCGGATCATTAATCTTTAACATTTCGACGAACCCCTTTTATGTGTTTCTCAACAGCAAGAATAAATTTTAAAACTAAAATATTGCTTACATTTTACAATATTTTATCTCACATGGCACAAGAGGCAAAAGTAATTATCATTATCTCATCTGTCTTGTAGGGTGAAAAAAAAAAAAATTTATCGAAATACTTTTAAACGGCTTCCAAATGGGTGGATGCTCAAAAAATTTATGATTCATTCAATATCAGATAATGAAAGTGTGAGAATTACAATGGCAAAAAACTAAATTCACTGCATATTAATTAAAAACTTTTAATCTGCTCGATGTGGTAACAGCCAAACTAAAGCTCACATCGCGACCAAAATTCTCCACACGAATCATTGGAATTAAATTTATATTTTCTACAGCTGAATATGTTCCGGAGAAAATTCGATTTTTGATATGAATATGCTGGCACAATTGCAAAAGGTGTTATGCACGATAAATGAAGCTTTCTACCGTAGAAATTGCCTGGCAGAAATAGATTATAAATTTAAAACTCCCACTATCAATATTTTATTACATTTTCAATTGCGTTACATGTGTATGCACTATGCATACGCAAACAAAAGAACTAGATATAGTGACTTAATAAATATAGCTTCTGATGAATTTTTCTAAATTGCTCACAAAAGGTGAAATAACTAACAAAAACGTTTCCAATGAAAGATCTGAAAGTGTGTTTACCTTGATATTCACTAAAAAGGCTTCTGCAGCCGTTTGGATCATATTACGTCTGTAAATTTACATTATACATGTCCACAAAATCGACTTTCGTTTTTCTCGAGGACAGAGTGAGAGATGAACATGGACTTTTTATCATCCTTTCATAAATTGTGTAGTTGACTGTTCAGGGGATATGGGACAAAGGCAAGAGCCAATCTACTACGTACATATTCAGATGAGGAATTCTTCCCCACCAACCCCCGCTTGTAATCAAAAGAAATCCAAAACGGTCGGTTCATCTCATTCCACACAAAAAATATTTTACGAAAAATAATATATGAACTTTTAAGGGTAGAGAATGGAAATTTCTAATAGCAACCTCCGGAATGGACGATGCTTGTATTCATTGGACCATAAAAGAGTTGGGAAAATTTCAAAATGAAAATCCTCCTCCTGCTGAGATGTAATTTTTTTTTTTTTCCTAAAACCACTTTTCATGTACATTCATAGCGTTTCTCCTCCTGCCCCTGTAGCATTTCTGCATAAAGTTTCTCTTCTTTTATTTCGAAAAATAATTTTTCAAAAATTGAGTAGAGGAAATTTATTTTCCTAGCCATTTTCCCTGTACATTGTGTATGTGTGGTGAATATTTGAATCTGTAAGGGGATGAAGATAGAACGACCGCAAGATAAGTGTTTTATGAGCTGTAAGTTTAATCATCTTTTAGAAGGACAAGTCCGAGAACATAGAAATTAACACCGGGCAACACTGAAAATAATATTCAAAGCTAAAAACCCAAACACATAAAACTATGTAACATGAAATATATATTAGAAAACTATAGTTTTATGCATGCATGATGTTGCCTCAAGGTTTCCATACTCAATTTTTTGCACATATGGTTTCTATGGCATCTTTTGTTCTATCCGATACGAAATGATTTTTTATCATCAGGGGTTTGATCTAAGAAGTGTCGGAGGTGAAGTGAAAGGCAAAGTTTTTATCACTGTAAAAGTAAAACTCTGACAGTAATAAATATACAGAAAATTCGGGAACGCTATTTCTCTATGTTGTCTGTCTTTTTATGCATTCGTTTTTTGAATAAACTTCATAGATTCATTTGGAAGATGAAGAATGTATTTTTATTGCGTCAAAAATCTAAAAATTTAATATATTTCCATTATGTCGACAAAGATGCCATGAAAATTCAATGGAAAGTTTTGTTGTGGCAGAACACTCCATGCGAGTGGGCAAAGTTTAAGGGGACGATGAAGAAATTTTAATTGAATAGTTTTAGAAAATGATGAGTTTTTTGATTGAGTTATGGAAAAGCTCTTTCGTTAAGCTCTTATTCACTATAAGCAGTCGAGCGAAAATTAATTTTGCAGACTAGGTTGATGTGGTTCATTTATTATTTCTCTCAAAATGAAATGCTTATGGAAATCTAATCATGTTTAAAAGTTCCCAACTTTCATGTTTTTAGAGTTTTCACGTTGCGTGTTGAAAGCATTTTCGTCAGAAAAAAAAAGGATTTCGTTTTGTTTTCAACGATAATAGACTTTTGCATGAAGTGCATTTGATTAAACTAGATTTAGTTGTCTAATGATTCAGCCAAAAAGGTCCATCTCGGTCGGCGGATTAAACGATATCATTATCTAATTTATCATCATGTCAAACAAATACTCGAGCCATGAAACAATGAACCCTCATTACGTGAAATTCGTTTTTCAGTTTCAATAAAATAACTCAAACAATATGTTGCAAACAGTTTGCGCTACGAAATGTGTTACTGATGTTTCTGTTTTTAATTTTCTAAAAAGCATTTGAATGTTTATTTTTAGTAGCATTAGAAAGAAAAGTTTTACATTCAGCAAAGGAAGCTTTTACCACATTTTGTGATGCATTTTTTTCTCTATACATTTTATCCCGGATCAATTTAGCTTTCATGTAAATTGCTTTTGTTTTACTTTCAAAGATTTATTTAAACTCACAGATGGGAATGATTGCAAAATCGGTTTTGTCTCCCGAGAAATTGTGTATCAATTTTAATATCGATTAGGTTAATTAAAATATAAATTCTAGTTGAGCTCAGATGGTTAAAGTATATTGGCATTCATTACATCGACAGACTTAATTTCGAGACGGTTTGAACCCTTTTTAAGTTAATTATGTTGATCAAATTGAAAGTCCTTTCATGTGATTAAATATTTCAAGCAAAATTGTCATTTAAAATTTCAATAATTTTTTTTTCCGTAAAACCTCATGTCCACATGAATTTTCTCATTCTACATTATTCTGACTTTGAAGGAAATTTCAGAACGTCGAAACTAAAATACAGAAAGTAATGGAGAAAACTGAGAGAAAATTTACCATTCTTAGTTCCCAGGTATACAAAATAATTTCTTCCGGTGTATTTAGAAGAGATGCCATCCATAGTCAGTTCAGAATATGTGTGTGTACATTTCGAAACCATTTAAAATGGAGAAGTTATTCAAATAAAATGTGTGGAAAGTTCCTTTTCTATATTTGTCTTCGTCCTTTTACCATCTATTCAGATAGAATTTTTTTTCTACATTTTCCCTTCCATTCAGTTTATACAACAAAATGAATTCTTGATGAATGTTCTTGCATAATAATGAAGGCATACAGAAAAAAGGATGTATTTCTATGACATTTGTCCTTAAACTCGAGTGGAATGTTGATGGGCTTTCTGCAGAAAATGCTTAGTTAAATGGAAAATTCAATTTTAATAACAAGTTCATCACATAGATATTACACTAGATTAATATTTTGCTTCTGTAAAAATATATTCTCCATCCGAATCATAAAAGTCCAACGAGAATTTTCTACTTCAGAAGTTAATTTCACGCATTAGAAAATTAATTGTCCGTATTTTCAAATGTTATTTGTAAAAAAAAACGAAATTACGAAATAACTTTTAATGTTGTGTCTGAATAGTGCAATTATATGCTCCATTCTTCGAGATTGAAAGTCGAAACCGGACGCCCGGAAAATAATTAAAACTTTCTTTCGTTCATTAACGCCAACAGCCGTACAAAGCGAAACATTAAACATTTATGTCTCTCATGAAATTGCAAAAAATTATAATTTCTATCATTAAAATTTCGAGGGAGATGAGAGATAAATATGAAGCAAAGGAGCAACATATCAGTCTCATGGTGTTTATTGCAGCATAGTACATTAATTTTGCAGAAATATGTTTGTATGTAAATGTATACTTTGCACAACTCCATACTCCAATTCACAAAAACTTGCGAAATTGTAAAATTTAAAATGAAAAATAATAAACATTAAAATAATATTTCTGCTACATTAAAATGCAATTTTCTATATCCGAAGCAAAAGTTTTAATTTCCATGTTGCTGGCCATCACTTGCTGGCTATATTTGAACAAAACATTAATGAGTACTGAAGCAATTATACTTAAACTATTTTTTTTTCTCTCTCCCATGTTCACTTTTTAATTAAAACAAAATACTGTTAATTTTCCATCGCTCCATGTAAAATATGATTCCGTTGACTGAAATCAGGAATTTGAGATATTTAGTAATATGTAGTTTGATATGTGATTTTAGCTTTACTTTCATAAAGTGAATTTGCTTATGTCTAGCTACGAGTTAATTACATTAAAATATTGAGAAAGTTACAAGGACATTAAATTGTGAAATCATATCTTGTTGGAAATTTCATTATCTGTTTCTGATATCAAATGATTCAGAAATTAATTAAATTAATGTTTTGAAACTCCTCGAAGAACTAGAAATTCAATCTAATTGCGAACTTCCAATTGATCGCATTATACTTAACATGCTTTTATATGTGGCAATCAAATGTTCAAGTAAAGCCAATCAGCGCGACATAATTAAACCGCTGAGATAATTTTTTGCTTCGCGCGGAAAATCAATTTCCATTTCATTTGGCTTTATTTGGAAATCGGCCACCGGGAAAATCAATAATCCTGAAAAATGCAACAGTTTGTTTCTTTCGCGCTCAACTTTTTTTCACCTCGCGACTTTAAATGTTCATTTTTACAATGCACGCTGATACATAACAATAAATATATAATTTATATAAATAATATTTGGAGAAGTAAAAAAAATGGAGAGGAAAATATTTATGCTGGTTTTTGCTGAACAGTTATTTTTTTATGTTGCGCAAACGCCGGTGATAAAAATGTACAGTTTTTTACTGCGATAGCAAAAAACTACATTTCTGATGGTGTTTGTGTCTTGTGCTTCACCATGCCTTCCCATTCCATGTCCGTGACACCCATTCATAAGCATAGAAAATATTCCCAGCAACATAAAGCGTTTTTCTCGATTTATCTCTGTGTTTGTAAAACATTTTTTGGTGTGCAAATTTTCTCTTTTAACTTTTTTTTTTCTTTGTATGTATGCCGGCGATGGCAGCAATATAAAATAAAATTGTATATTGATGCTGGTGAATAATAAAAAAATGTCTGCGCAGAAGTTAATTTTTCATATAGTTAGAATTTCATTTCTGAGGGTAAAACTCAAACACTACCATTTAGTTCTTTTAACGGCATCAGGTGGGTGAATGTGAGTATGCTGAATGAGAACAAGTATGGTGTGAGGTTTCTAATGGCCAAAAACTCAACGGCCATCATTAAAAATATTTTACAGTTTGTTAATTTTAGCGATTTAAGTAATAAATTTTTGACTAATTTCAAAATTATTTTTTCTTATCTTTTCAGATGAATAAAGAAAAAAAAAAAATCCAAAGAAAAAAGGATCAGATGATAAAATATGGAGAAATGTGATAAAGTGAATTCATTCCTGACGCCATCTCATTAAAATTGTGGAAACTCAGCATCAATATAATCACAACGAGGAAAAGCAAAGTAAATGTCCATACAGAAAATCGCTTCCTTAGATTTTGCCGCTAAATCTTAAGTTTAAATAGTAGTTTGAATTATCGTAGAAAACGCTTTCGTGTAATGATTGAAATTATCAATAAAAAATGCTTTAAAGAAAAAACTGCTTGTAGAATTTAATTTTAGCGCTCGACAAGTTTCTTTTAATAAATGCAAATTAAAATTTTCGAGATTTTCATCAAATACATAGAATCGAATCAAGATGAGGAGAACAATTTCATCCAAAAACAAACAATAATTATTTATTAATTGAGCATAAACAGGCACTGAAATGCTGGTGGCAATGCAATAATGCATTTATCACTAAAAACTCGTCGAATACATATTCCAATATGTGGGTCCATTTTTCTCCCGCGCCAATATTCCTCAACGATTCCATACTACCATCATTCCCATTATTTAATCAGGATTCGTGGTGGAGGCTATTTAATATCGCAAATTATATTGCACGAGCACTATTTAAACAAAAGGTAAAATCTACGGATTTTCAGGTTGCAATTGAAATTTTAATCCGAAACCTAATAACTGTCAACGATTATCGGTTTTCGAGGTTTTTTTTGCTGATCAGAATTTATTCTACTTACATTCCTTTGGAGGTAAAATTCTAGATTTTCTTTCTGCACTCACACATTGAATAATGAGAAAAATTATAAGAAACACTTCTAAAACATTTCCAGCCAATATATTTTCAATGTTAAATGTCCTCAGGTCTTTTAAAAAAAATTCTTCAAGATTTTTCCAGTCAATTGAATTGATTTGGTGAACGTATCGACGAAATATCGCGGGTCGCGCGCGCGAGAAAAACCATAAAAACCCACCAGAGCTAACAAAATATTTTTTCGCACTGAAAAACATCTGAAAATGGCTGGATGGAAAAATTGCAAACCTAAAAAAATATACATTGCCTCGGTCTCCGGTGGAAAACCGTTATGTTGTTGGGAATTTTGCGCCCGCTGCCACTCTTGCCTCACACAATTCCGTGGAAAATCGCTGTCTCCTCTCTAATTCAGCAATTGGTATTACGCTATGAAAAACATTTTTATTTTTTATTTTTTTTTTTGCTGCTTTTCCGACTCGCGATTTTTTTTGTTTTCTTCTGTGTCCTTTCGCTGGGTGGCGGATTTATTGTTGTTGGCCAATACTTTTTTTTTCATGTGTGGAGCAGCGAGCGGGAATTTTTATGCCATTGTTATATTTCATGATCGAAAGGGAGAAATGCTTCACATTTTGTTCTCGAGAACCCTCTCAATCATACACATTCATACACAAACACAAATTCACTCGATTCAGTGATGAAAAATGAAAAACGTCTCTGCATTAAAATGAAAAAGTCGTTTCTAGCATCACTTGCATGCCAGTCAAGCTGGACTTTTTCGACTTTTATGTTTCGTTTCACTGGATATGTGCTGGCACCTTTTGGCGAGGAGAAACATTTAAAATGCTTTAGAAAAAAGTTTATAAACCCAAAACACTGTTAAAAATTTAGAGATGAATTTAAGTATTTAAGATCCAGAATTTTTTAAGATTGTTTCAGAAAGAAATTCATACATTTTATGTACTTTAGGCTCGGGAGAAACTTTTATTTTAGGAAAATGTATAAGCCGGAAAATGTTTTTTAAAATATTTTCTAAAATTTTTTCACAGGGTTCTGAAAACTAAAAATGGCAGCTATTTCAATATCACAGTGATAGTGAAAAACTCTTGATTAGATTTTTTTTTGACAAAAACTCTATGAATTTATTAATTTAGAATCATAATTTAATCAAAATATTTTTCGCTCTCTAAACGCGGCTAATAAATATTGAAAGCCTGTAAAAACCGCACGTGAATTTTCAGTCTTGCATTAATCAAATCATTTCAATATTTTTCTCATCTGCCCTACACCGCTGAAAAAACTCGGCAGACTAAAAATTTGCAGCAGAGACATGGAAACTCACACAAGTAACTTTTTTTTTGGTCTCGCAATCGATTATTGATTTCCAATTTTTTGTTTTTAAAACAGAGAAACAAAATTAAACCGAATCGGTCGCGAATTTTTTTTATTTATTTATTTCATATTCAGCAAGGTCAGTTTTTAAATTCCATGTGGGAAATTGATGGAAAGTGTAAAAAATTGAGATTTCGCAAAGAGAAATTAATTTTTATTTCTGATGTCGCAGATTGTAGAAAATATTGACATTTTTTTTTTTGAAGAATTATGCAAATACCATTGCTTGATATTCCGCAATTGAGTGACAGTAGATCTCCACAAATATTTTGTTCGTAATCTAGTGGAACTTGAAAACGCTGTTTTCCATTCGCAAATGAAAATTTCAAGCATTTGACACTTGAAAGTTTCGGAATATTGCCGATTCTTCGTATATTTATTCGTATATTTCAATGATAATAAAAACTGATTCACGTTTCGAATTTCCATGGTTTTGAAAAATGCCGAGAGCAATTGCGTAGAAGCATAAAATGGAAATCTCTTGGCACTCGTTCAGGTCAACTCATTTTGTATTATACAATTTCACATTAAGAGCAGAAAAAAAAATAATAATTTAACTCCAAATCAACGGTATGAAATGCTTGAGACGCAAAAAAAAGCTCGAGTTAGTTTCCAGGTCGGTTGCGGTCGAGTTTTTTTTATGTTTGAATTTAATTATCCAGAATTTTTTACATGCCAAAAAATGTTTGTCTGTTGGCGAATGTTTATGAGTCTCATTTGAATTTTTATGCTTCTTTATTCGTTTGTTTAAGCGCAAAGGCGAGCAAGCGAAACGTTGAAGGGTTTTTACGAGTCACAAAGCGGCTCCAAAATTTACATAACATCCTCGCATTGTTAACGGAGTTGGTGAGGAATCATTTTGGTATATCTACCTAAAAAGCGCTACGAATAAATGACTATGAACTTTTCTTTATCTCGAACGGATTCAACTCCGACTGAGGGAGCAAAATAATAATTTTTCATGCCCAGCAGTAAAAAAAAAAGTTCGTCGTCAAACATAAACCGCCAATTTCTACAGCTCGTTGCCATTTCATTGCTTTTATTAAAAGCAAAATTTCATCTACTACTGTGCTTTCCCTAAGTGGCGTAAAGCTATTTCGTAATGACTGTCAATTTGTTGGATGAATATACTGTGTGCGAGCGTGAAGCAAAAGAGCTTAATCGCTTGAGCAAATAAAAGCGCTTGTTCAACAAAAAAAAAAAAAGTGGAACTTTTTTGATAAAAACTTCCCACGGAAAATAATGATAACGCGAAAAAAAAAGTGCTAAAAATTATGTATGATTTAAAAATCAGCCATTTGCAAAATGTTTGATAACGAAAGCAAAAGAGTTTTTCCATCGCGCTTATCTGACCAACATCCGTCCTTACTCCCACCCACCACAAATGTAATGGCAACCAGAGAATATAGAAAGGCAAAATGAAATCCCTTTCGGCAACATCACAAGCTCATCCTTCGTCGTCGTCCTTCTCATCCCTTCGCCGTCGCCCATCATGAAAAATCTCGTTTTTGCTTCTACGCACGCACAGAAAATTAAAATTTTTCCTCCATGTTTTATTTTTCTCATTTTTTACCCTGAAATATTTTCACTCCAACGAAGGCGAAAAAAAAAATAAGAAAAAGCAGAAAATTGTGAAAATTTAACTAACTGCCTCATTCCTTCTCTCCTTTGCTCCTCCAAAGCTGGGGTGAAATTTTGGGCCTACGAATATATTAAGTGTTTGACTAAAGGAAATAGACAATCCCAGACGATCATTTTATTTATATATTGCTAGCAAAAATTTAATTCTCATGAAACTTTTTATTACATTGTTGATTATACTTTTTCTATTCTTGATCTCCCTTAAAAATAGATACAAAAGTGTTTCCCTCAATTTCTATTTTCGCTGCAATTTTTGCCATCGTTTTAAAAACATTTTCCCTTTATTATTTTTCCCTTCTGTGTCTGCCGAACTTGCACACACACACATTCATTGGAACATGCGATAACTTTTCTAGCACTTCTTCCCATTAATTCATCCCAAACTCCAAATCCAACTCGCCAACCACCCAAAATTTGTGTATTCCTATCCTATCCTGGGTTTTATGGTATTCCCTGTGAGATTCTG
This sequence comes from Propsilocerus akamusi, assembly GCA_018397935.1. Taxonomy (NCBI): domain Eukaryota; kingdom Metazoa; phylum Arthropoda; class Insecta; order Diptera; family Chironomidae; genus Propsilocerus; species Propsilocerus akamusi. The sequence continues at coordinate 17,354,880 of CM031469.1, read as the reverse complement.
TCGCTTGCACTCATAGGCATTCAGGAGGAAAAAAAAAATAAAATTCCTACATTTAATGAATGCTTTTTCTCGTCTCGAAAAATGGTTAAAACCCAGTTAAAACTCGTTCCATTATGATCAATTTCTCCACATTATTGTGAAGGGTTTCAGTAAATATGGCTTCAAATGCAATAACACACTCGGCCGCCCATCAATCACCCCAAAAAAGTGTATTAAACCCTTGGAGAAATTATTCTCTTCCCACTGAAACCGCCGTAGGACACCTCTAGCTTCAAAAGAGTGGTCCAGATGAGTCTGCCGATGCCTCTCGAATGATTTTTTTTTATTGAAAAAAGTTTCCCTATTTTTCTGTGCAATCGCATAACGACGCAAAGGCATTTAGCAATGTAGATCTGGCACAGAGGCAACGCAAAAAAAGGAAATAAATGCGAAAAAGGCATTTTCAAATAGAAAAGATTAGAGGAATGAGGTTCATTGAGGTAAAAATTCATGAGGGAGGAATAGCAAATGCTGATAAAAAAAGTTATTTCCATACATCAACCATTCGGACTCCTTTACTTACTATAGCAGCACTCGACAAGAGGAGAGACAGAGAGAGATAAAAGCCGTCATTAATATGAAAAAAGGCCTGTAAATGTGCATAAAGTGAAGAGGGATTTTTACGTTGGCCTGGCGAAAGGGGTGAACAAAAAAAATATAACACACAGAAGGGTTCAGGGGTTCCTTTGTATATGAATACGAAAAACTGCCCAGGCATTCAACATGGATGGCAAAACATTGAAATTCCTTTCTATTCCATTACAGTTTTCGCTTGGTTCTTATGAAATAATTTATGAAACATTTTCTAACATTTTGCGCAACAAACTCCAAATGCGAAATGTTTTAAAAGAGAAAAATGTGGGAAGGCATCTGAAACCATCCCGATGGCGTATGATGATGGATAGCGGATGGTGAAGGGAAAGCATGAAACAAAGCTATCAGCCCATTCCCCGAGATAATTTATATCTTTTATCTTTCGCAAAAAAAAACTCAATCTAAATGATTAATAAGTAAAATCGCATGCGAGAGATGGACGGTGAGCCCAGAGAAAAAAGTGTTCTAATTGCCATTAAAAAAGCATACATGATGGCGCGCGATATGGACATGAAAAATCCATTTTGTAGCCAGTAATTATCGTTCTGGAAAATTAAATTGAAATGCCTCGTGTGTCTTGAAGTATGTGAAATTAGATTGATGGGGAATATTGTGGAATATGTTATGCTGTGGACATATGCAAATTTTTCCTTGGACGTACAACGTAATTTCACTTTCATACGTTAATAGAAACCTATATTGTAGAAAATATCACCATGTGATTATATTTCCCATTAGTTACAAATATTTCGAGAAAAAAATAGAGCAGCGGTTTTATTTGCCTTGTGTGAGCCGCATTATTAAGAATCGAGTGTCTATTTTAACATAACAGACCTATGCTCCCCCAAAGACTAACACAGAACGTAACATGAGAGTCGATTGAAAATATGAAGAAAATCATTGAAAATTAATCGTGTGACGAACGAAATTTCTATAAATATGAATATTGTTGGCGACATTATGGAGAACTTTCAACAACAGACATCTCTAGATGATTTGTTGAGCCGAATTGTTAAATTTAGGGAAATATTGAGGCTTGAACATGATTGAACAATTAAATTATTAAATTTCTTGTCATTTGCATCTCGTTCCATTTAACCAGCAAAATCATAATCGATCGATTGTTTATTTGTTACATTTAAATTTGCAACAGCTGTAAGGTTTTGACCAATAATTTCAATTGATTATTTGCGAATAAGCATATGATCGGAATGAAAATGAGAATTCAAATTTACTTTAAAATCAAAAGAATTTTCATCATGATCCTCAAATGTTTCACTCAATTTTAAATTAAAGCATCGTTGCATCATGAACAAAAAAAACTCATTAAATCGAGAGAATGCTTGATGTCATTCACATTCCTCCTTCATCTTATTCAGCCATATACCGGAGAGTGGTGGCTTGATGAAAAAATAATTTACCATGAATTTTATCCTCACTCGATATATAATTCTTCCGATCCGCCATTTTCTCGACCCTTATTCGAGCTATTTTCCTATATCCCTTTTTAATGGCATCAGCCTTAAGCATCTTTACCCATTGTCATAAATTTGTAATTAAACTCATCAAAAAAAAAGTTAATGATTTCGATGGAACAAAGGAAATTGCGTTGGATCGGATGTTCGTAACATAAAACGGTTGAACTTTTCCTTGAATATTGAGCCAAAAAGGATGAAGAGCTCTTATTTGGCACGAGGTATAAAACCCATTTTGAACTCATACGATAAATTTTCGTTAAAATAAGTAATTACTTTTCATTTTCAGACATGGCAATTTAGATACTTGTGCAATTGAATTACTTGCTTGAACCGAGTGAAAAAAAAAGTGAACAAACTTTTTCTTTGCCGTTTTCCACAACCAAGAACAAATCATACATTTAATTTATTTATTTTTATTTTTTGAGTTCTGGCCGAACGACAAAATGAATCAACTCAGAAAAAAAAACTAAACTTTTTCCCTCCAGCAATATGAAAGTTTTTCTGTTACACGAAATGAGTTTCTGTGGCCAGGAGATGCTTTAAATTAATTTAACTCATGTGTTTATAAAATGGTTTCCTTTACTGCAAAAGTTTTTGTTTTAATTGTGCAAAACGAGAAAAACTATTGCAAACTTTCTGTAACTAATGTTACCGCAAAAGAGTTCTATCGTTGCATCTATTAACAGTAATTGCAAATCAAGCATACAATCATCATAATTGCGTAAAATATGAACTACAAATTATGAAAAATGGCAACAAAAAATCAGCTGTTGGTTGAATGAAACCAAAAAAAAAAGTCTGGGGTTTTAAAAGTGAAATTATTAATGTTATTTAATGTCATTGATCTTGAATTGCATGGAAAAAAATCCACTCATTTATTCAATTTAAAAAACAAAAAAAGCTGAATATTTTTTTTTAATCAAAAGTGTCCTTCACCTATAGTAAAATTAAAGGCATCAAATATCCGTTGTTGTGAAGGAATCGCTGAAATCCATTTCGGCGACAGGAGCGTTACAACAAACCTGAACACTTATAAATGTCGAATTTTTTCTCTTGAATTTTTTAAAAATACATAAATGAATTATGAGTATAAAAAATCGTCCAATCGATCGATGTATTGGTGCTACACGCGTGTATTTGTCAGATTTTCAGGTTCATTGAGTCATTTCCTCGCGTGTTTTCATATCGGTGGACGTTACGAGTCTATTGGCATTTGTAGTGGAATGTTCGATTGACATACAAATAAACAAATAAAACTTTTCGAATTGATTTGCGCAAAAGTTTTGATATGCTTTCGAGTAATATTCAGCACTAAACAATGCAATCTGGAATTGTTTTGAGTAAATTCGTATTACTGTTATTCTTATCAACGTTAATAATTTAATATAGCTTATCGATTCCGTTGGCGGCTCATTGCTATTTTTTATTTAAACCTTCATTAACTTTTATGCTCGATCGGGAATGGCGAATTTGAATATCTGACTTTTTTTCTTGAAACGTGTAAAAAATTATAATACAAATAGAAATAAACAAAGAGAAGCATCACATCCAATCCATTGTTATTAAAATAAATCCTGTTTGCAATGCGCTCAAGAGACAGACTCTTTACAATCCTTGTGATACTGTCTGCTCGTCTAGCTAGAGCAGCAACCATTAACACGAACATACTAAAGATTTTTAATGCCAGATAATGTCCATTGCGATTTTGAACTAGCGATTTTTTACTTGTCCATTCCTCCGTCACTCGAAAGAAAAGGAGAAACTTTTTTCATTTATTTTCATTTTAACTACTATAAGCTGCTTTGAATGCTTTTTGTCTGAGCTGTATAGAAAAAGGGATTTTGTAGAAAAAAAACCCCAGTTCAACTTTATCTTGGTTTTGGAATACAAAAGATAAAATAATAAATTTCTACAGACCCAACCACGAGAAATGCTTTTCGGTTGTATAAAAAAAAAAAGTTATCCTTTTATAAATAGAAAAATCCTTCTCTAAACCAAACTTTCGGAATATATCGTATCTCTCGTCTCTGAATCCAGAGCACATTATAGGGAAAGCAAGCTTTCTGGTTCTGCAAAAGATTGGAATACATAATGAATGAGCAAGGAAAAAACCTTTCATTTTTCCTCAGCACATTTTAAATTATAGTAAATCCTCTATTTAACTATACGGCAACAGCAGCAATGTTCAGCAGAGAAAATCCGTAGATAAAAACGGAAAAGTTTAATTTATGTCTGGGACAGTAAAATATCTTAGTTTTATGCTAATGATTCCTTTTTTCTGCTACCGAAAATGAAAACAAACAGTTCAAATGAATTCCAAAATGAATGCAAATTACATTTTTGACCATACGGAAAATGGGGAAAAAGTGTTGATTAAAATTATTTCTACCACATTTCTATTTTCGAACATTTTAAAATTATTCCATAAACTAAAATTGTAAATTGAAAATTTCATCAGCAAATAAAATCGAATTATTTTAATCGTTAATTTTAGAAAATATAAATTTCAAATTAAAAGTTCAAGTTTTATTGACGATATCCACGGTACTTTCAAAGTTATCTTCACACAGAGCGTACTTATATAATACCCTGCCTGGCCCACATTTTATTACACAAGTATACCCCAGAATATAAAACATGTGCAAACAAATTAATCCTCTAGGTAGGTTTTATTTTTGTGATAAAAGCAAACAAAATTTTGCCGACAAATAAATGCGAAAAAAAAAAAATTGCGAACGTAAATTTTTCGCATTAGCAAATTTCAACGAATCGAGGATAGCATAAGAGCTGTCAGAAAAAAGGGATTCACGGATGAAATGCCGAGAAATTGTAAAGCATGACAAATGATTGTTTTTAGCCGAAATTACATTTATTTGAGCCCCCGTTAAAAGTTTCGCTCGTTTTGTTTGAAAAAGAAGTCCACACTTATTCATTAATTATTCCATATTCGGATATGCCGCAAAATTTATATTTTCCAAGCTTCGAAGGGATGATTTTTCAGAATTTTTAACGACCCCCCAAAATAAAAACAGCCGAAAATGGTCTGCCATAAAAATGAATGAGTATAATTTTTCTTTTGTTTCGAGTAAAAAAATAAAATGCGAAAAAACCCATCAGGTTCATCCTGAAAAGGGTATCTCTGGTATAATATGCTTAACAGAATTTGGTCTTAATTTGATGTGTTGCTATGTAGTGTGGTCATCATCTGAAACTCCATCTCCATTCATTTATTTTTCTCTGCTGGCCATTCCAGCGCATTGCTATAGCAAATAATATAAATACGAGTAATTATTCAAACCTTCTGGTCATGTTGCTGGATCCTTTTTCAACTTATAAAATAAAATTTTCACTGTTTATGTTGCCAGTTAAATGAATCTTTCTGCGAAAGCAATTTCCGAAATTAAATTGTTGCCATAGAAAGTTTTCGCCCGAATGATGAAAGAAAATGTTAATGAAGGGAAATTTTAAACAAATATTTTTTGCGCCATTTTGAAAGGTTTTCATTCCTACAAAAATCTATTTTGCACGAATTAGGTATTTGTTTGATTTTATCTAGCTTGCCATCACGTATATTTTTATCTCCAGGATTAGGTTTACAACCGCAATAAAAAAAATGCACGCTACTGAAATAATATCTAATGCACTTTACTTCCTGATGAACATGAAATCGGTCTTATGAATCTTAGCAATATCAGAGAATTTACATTTTCACAGTTTCTAGCAAAATCAGAATGTAAACAGTCCATCTATCTATGTATATATATATATATATTATCACATTGAAAAAAAAATCTGATGAATTATTGTTTCAGTCATGACTAAACTCCTTCTGAGATTTAATCAGATACATCCATCATAAAAATGAGCACGTGGATGCAAAAATACCATGGAATTCCCTTGCCAACTCTCTTTTTAATTGCACATCAAGAGCACTGAAATTAAACATGGAGATTCATCATCATCAACCATCTCAGACATAGAGACACGTCTCCTGACATTTCGCTGCGTCCTATTAAAAAAATCAAAATAATCTGCACGAGTCATGTGAAAAAAGACAATGGCAAATGGTCACCACTTCAGGACTTCAGGATGTGTAATTTGACTTATGGTGACAAGTTGGCAGCTCATCCAAAGAATAAACAAAGAATAAATTATCATAATGATAAATTTCATTTCCAAGATCGAAACGCGGCGAAAATTCGCAAAAAGCATTTTTCACTATCGCAATGAACGCATTTTTGTTTCGTTTTTTTTTGCTGTCGCTTAACGCTTCGTCTGTTCCGTACACAACATATCGAATGGGACATACATGAATATATCCCCCTAATGTTGCTCGCTTCTCATTCCAGTCATGTTTGAAGGGCCACCACAAATTCTCTCGTTCCATGCAGTTCCTTATATTCTATATTCCCCCAAACGCGCCGTCGAGGACCATCTCGCTTTATGTACTTTGGGGTTTTGGCTTTTTTCTCCAGTGAAAAACATTTTTTTTTTTTTTTTCGTTGTATAAACTTTCACCCCCCTTTGACACAGCGCCATCGTTACCCGTGCACACATTGGGCGGAGTTTTTCCTGTATTTTTTGGGGTTTTTTATCCGGCAATCCAGCAGACAGCTGCAAAAAAATCACTCGTTGCAGGATTTTTCAGTAGCCAATGAAAAATTCAGTTATGTATGTACATACAGCGACGATAACGGCGAGGAAAAATGAGCGTAAAAGAGTTTTCACCGAAAGTTTCGTGGTGCGATTCTTCCCCATATTTTATTGGAAAGAGATTTTTAGACTCCTGGGAAGGAGCGTGAATTGCTTCTTCAAATGATTTATGACATTTTTAGCGATTTTTATGACTTAACAGGAAATTTTCGAGCAGTTGAAAATGTAAAGCTTTTTTTCTGTTAAAGAATTTTTTTTCCAGTTTTACCGTGACCAGAAAAAAAGTATATAGTTTAATTAAAATTTATTTTCAACCCATTGTAGAACTTTTCATCCTATGTTGTTGACAAAAAGCCTCGCGGGTGACAATATTTCAAAATATTGCGTGGCAATAAAATGCATTTTAGAAAAAGCTCATCGCTATTGCTTAGGTATATCTGTCGTGTCACCGTGTGTTGGTACTCACAACAAAAAATAGAAATAAAACAGCGACTCCTCGAGGGATGTTTGCTCGGTGCATTCGGGCAAATTTGAATGTATGTGATGTACATAAGCTTTATAGGAAAAGCTGACATTATGCATTAAAAATTGCATAAACCAGGAGGCATCAAAATGTGTCGATGCAAAAATGCGTTTGCCAACTCTTTTTTTTGCTGTCTATTTCTTTTTTTTTTTTTTCAATAAATAGACTGCTGCTTTTTTCCGATCACTCTCATAAATATTGTGCATTGCTAGATATATTTGCGATACGTGTTTTTTTATATGGTTCGTATACGTGTATATTCTGGAAGGAAAAAAAAAGCTTCAACAAAGGCAGGATGAGAGACAAAATCGATAAAAACTCATACATACAAAAACCGCATCAGATGATGAAATTGTGATGTTTAAAATACGCAAAAATAGCAAAGACATTGTTGACTCAAGAAATTTCATTAAAATATGCATTAAAACTTTTCAATTTAGATGATAATCTGGATAAAAATTTATTATTAAAATTCTCTGCAACTTGCAAATAAAATGTTACAAAAAGCTCATTTTGGGTAAAAAGCATTCAAAATATTAATTTATTCATAACGTTTTAGTTGCCAAAAAATCATGAAATAGTTTTGTTAGGTATGAGATTTTATTAAATTCCAACTTAATATATTAGACTGCACAAAATACTGAATGTACAAATAGAAAGCGTTTGGCAATAAAAGCTCTTTTATTCTTTCTTGTCCAAAATACATGAATTTTAATATTCGCCAAAAACTTTTTAGTAGTTGTGGTTTAAAAAACTCTTTGTGGAAATTGAATTTAATATTTAAATAGAAAATTATTTTTTCCCCGGATTGCAAATTTTATTTATAAATATTTTTTGTTTGTTTGATAAATGTTGAGTGAGTCTGGCTTATTATCATGGCACAAAAATTATTAATTCCGAAAATTATAAAAATAAATGCTTTTTGTAGATTTTATTATTATTATCAAAAAAGCTCATAATGAGAATATTGTTTCATATTGATTGTTGAGCAAAACAGTTTTTACTCACATCCGTATTAATGGTATTAAATGCAACGCGTTAATGAGAGTTTACAACATTTTGGTCATGCGATTGTTTAATTTTTTATTTGCGTATTTTTCCAAAAGTTTCGGGAATTTTTTTTTAATAATTGAAAAAAAAAAAATGTTTATTACGTTAAATTCACCGTCGCTAAAAAATTACAAAACATTTTCATTCATTTCAGTTGTCAATCAGACAGTCAAAATCACAAACTCAGAATCGTATACATGAGAAATCGTAATCGCACTTAAATTGAACGAAATTACACTTTAAACTATTTCAAATCTAACACAACACTGGAATGATTTTCAGTTTGCATATGCAAATTCTGAAACCTAAATAATCAATATCGAGCCAAAATTGTTGCGGTGAGAGCATTTTGATTGTGTGAAACACTATTCAATTGACTATTATTATACTTTACAGTGCCAAATTTAATCAATGTTTATGATATCGAGCATAGAATTTAGAAAGTGAAAGTTTTTGCATTTGAAACATGCAACAGCAGAATATTGTGCAACTTATACATGACTTTCATTGTGTCATTAACCTTGCACAATAAATTCTAAAATCAAAATAATATTACTTGCAACACTGAGCGAACGTTGGTCTTTCGTCATCGTGGCGATGCTTATTGAATGGCGCTAATTATTAAAGTGTGTGCAGTACTTTTTTCATTTTTGAAATTTTCTCACAAAACCGTGAATTTCATTGTTATATTTTAAAAAAAAAACATACACAACACGTGTTCATATCATTGCTGTGTTTTTTAATTTATATATATTTTTAAAAAATCGAAAAAATCCGAGCGCGAAAAAAATGCATTATGAATACATAGGCGGGATTAATTTTTTATTCAGTGATAAGTATCAATGAACTGTGGCGTCATCATCTGGAATAATGCATTTTTTATAAGCATATCCTTGGCTTGTTTACATTTCCGGATAATTAATTGATCGATAGAGTTTGTAATTTGTATATTTCGTTACTTCATTTTACTTTGCCCTACGGATAATAAATATTACATTTTCAAAAATTACGAAATATTAACGCACAATTAATGTTGCATGAACCTTAATTAATACAGTATTAATGCTGGGAATGGAGAGATGCGTAACAAAAAAGGAATTCAAATATGTTGGAAAGATCTTAAGACTTAACACGGATCCGCAAATCTCAAGTGCAATTAATCAACATTAATAAAGTTTCAAGGGAGAAATTTTCATTAAAAATAATGTCTAAAAGTAATATCTATCTACCAAGTAACAAAAACTGTTGAAAATATTCGATCGCATAAACGTATGTCTGTTTGTTAATCAAAAGTATTTTTTGTATTCAATTTCTCCTTTTATGTTTTCCTCATTTTCAGATCTGTAATGGTTTGGCTGCTCACTCCACAATGTTGACCAGATTTGGAAAGCATTGAAAAACTCTTTTCCACATTGTATGCAAAAATTTCCCAACCTACGCAGAACATACTCATCCCGCCACATCAATAAATAGAGGGAATCCAACACAAAATTGAACCAAAATATTGTTTAACATTCGGTGAGATGGAAAGAGGTTAGCTCACACCACGCACCCAGAAAAAGCATGAAACTTCAGCAAAAATGTGAAAATTGTGAAAGTAATTTTTACATTTTTTCGAGCCCTAGGAAAAATGGCTAACAAACACAACGATGCTGTCACGCGCAAAAAATTATCCTTTTTAAACTCCGCCTACTCAGGGAAAAAGGACGAGAGAAATATTTACAGCTAAAAAATGGACTTTCGTTCCTTCTTTTTTCGGTACTCTTTAATGTGTATTCGTATACATTTTTTTATACAAGTTTCACCCTCTTTTTTTGTCGGTTATGCTTTCATTAGGTTGTATGCGTGCCATCTATGTGCAGTAACGGCTGACGGGTATTTGTGGAATTTAACTGGACTGGACTGGATTTTTTTTTGGAAAAACTCAAAATGATTTCTGATGTTGTTTGTTTCTAAATTCAACTCCGCCTTAGAAAATTTCATTTCCGCTAAGATAAATAGTTCGGTGAGAAAAGAAATTCATATCTGCTAAAATTATGCAAACTTATATAGATAACATTATAAATTTAGTTATTTCAATCATATTAAATTTGTAGTATTGCTTACTGTAATATTTGTATTACAGTGATAGCTGCTCATTATATATTTCAACAAAAAGAAAATAAATAAAATAATTAAGTAAAGTACATTTAAATTAACTAAGCGTTTCGATTATATTAGGTCTTAAAATTTAAGATATCTTAAATTTTTATTCTTATCTTAAAATATAAGATCATGTGTTTATCAACAAGTTCGCATAACTCAATTGTTTGTTTATAGTTCAAAGAGGAACAGAACGAAAATAAAAATATATCCCTTCACCCTACTGTCAAACAAAACTGCCACTATGCGACGAATAGGCGAGTAAACATGATATAAAGAAACAAATAGAATTAAACAATAGATGGCGACACCGACGATAAAGGGACGAAATGAAAAAAATTATCCTTTACCAACTGCCCATTCAAGGAAACTTTTCTTCGTACTCGATTTTAGATATAAAATTTGTTTCTACATTTCAGAGGTTTTTTTTTAATAAAACTTTGATTAGAATATGATTAGATGTCATAAAAGTTTTCAGCACCAACAAACTATGAATTTAGATTTTCAAAATTAGCACTCGCACAAAAATTCTCCTCATATTGTGCTGGCATTTTGATTGGGCGGTGAAGGAGTAAAGTCAAAAATAAATAAATAAAAGAGAAGTTACCAGCAGTTTTGGTGCTGTTGATAAGCTGGAATAGATTGTGGGGAATTGACTAATTTTTATTATGGGAAAAAATTCACCATAAAATAGCAATCTCGTATATGAAGAACTTATGATGGTAGCTTGGTGTATGAGGTAATTGAGAGTAAATATGATTTGTCGGGAACTTCTTAAGTAATATTCCGAGAAAAATCTGAAGGAAATGATCATCTATTTTAAACTTAAATCTGAAATTGTACAACAAAATAAAAACGTGATGTAACATTTGTACTAATCCCATATGAGAGAAATTTCCCGAGATTGGGGGTTTTGTAACAAGTTGACAATCTAAATTATTCTATTTTAAAAACTCTCTCGGACCCATCAGAAAAGGAACTTTATCATGGACTTTTCAATCTCTCCGCTCCAAAGTTTGATTGCCTCATTTTTCATGCCAACATCAAGCTCCGGGAAAATAAAAAAAATCCCATCAGATTTTCCTCATGCGAACCAAAAGTTTTTAATATTTTTCAAAAGCTGAATAGAGTTTCTATGTTTTATGAAGCAAATTAACATCTTTTCAGAAAGTTTCAGTTTTGTTATATTTTTTTTTCCTATTATTTTTATGTAACCAGTTTTTGTTGATTATGCAGCATCTGAATAATTGATGAATTTCTCACGGATAAATTTCTTAAGATTATTGCATGAAAAAACAAGATATTCCCCTTTTTAATGTTTCTTGAAAATGCTGAAAGTGGTCAGTTTGACTACGTGAAGCATTTAAATAGATGCGACCTTTCATAAATTATACGACAAGATCGCACCGGCTGGACCAGTTTCATAGAATTTGTTTATGTGCATACACGGACAACTTCTTTGGAGAACGAATATTCTGAAATGCGTCCGAAGATATTCAATCAGTTTCAGGACGTCCCAAATCGGAAAAGGATCATTGACAAAAACATTCTTCGAATTAAATTGCAAAGAAATTTAATCAAAAAAAAAGGATCAAAATTCAAAGTTTGTGATGCTGAAATTTAAGTGACGCGTTGAAAATTGAAAAATAGTTTTTCCGGATGGGACTCGAGGGAAATTTTTCGAAGGAAAACTAGAAGGATATTTGATTTGGATTCGTGTAGAATATTCATTAGTTCTGAAATTTCTCAGTAAAATTGTTCCGAAAAATATAATAATGAAACCTGCCACCAGTTAAAAATGTTAATGTTTCGCAAAACTAAAATGAGGGTGAGTTTTATACTTAAATATAAAAGGGTATGAGAAAAAGAGAGCGTGAGGATGATTGCTGAATATAATTTGATTGAGTTTGTATACGGACATTAGAGGCAGTAAATAGGGATTTAATCCCATTCCACCAACACACGCAAATAATAATAACAGGAAAAAGGAGAATTTCTTCTTACATCTAACTCGCATGTCCTTTCTCATCCCACAATTGGCCGCCATCAACCCACGTACATTTTGAAATTTTCAATTTTCCAAGATGGCTTTTATTGATTTAATAATCGTATATTGAAGTGGAAAAAATTAACTGCTCAAGTAATGAATAAATTTGTTAATTAAATGAGTATATTTCTAGTACTAAAATGTTCTTTTTGAAGCAACATAGAAAAGATATCAAATATTTATCAAGCTTGTTAATTTTTCTTTCATATGGCACTGTCAACGTCAACATTCTCTCGAGTCATAAATATTTTAGATCACACACGAAAAAATAACAAAATTTAACGAGCAAACAAAAAATAAATTTTGTATCGCTTGTTGGCAATTTCGTCCGCAAAACTAACTTGTCTCACATAGAAAAATGTTGAAGGAAAACTCGAGTATCAAGTTTTGTTGGAGGGATTCCGGTTAAAGTCCCTCTTCTAATATTTCTAATTGCAATTTTCTATGGCGAAAGTTTTTTTTTGCTTTCCTTGGGGAGAAAAATGTGTTTTGGGGCGAGGAATTAGAAAGGAGTAACATAAAACTTTCTCCAACTTTATAGATGCAGATTGGAGTTCTTTTCATAATATTCCATACATACGAGCATAACATACAATCTATAAAACCCTTACTACGTCGAGTTCTTTTCTAACTTAAAGTATGAAAAAAAAATAATAATAGAAACAAAATTTCAAGCCCCAAAACGGTTGAGGTGAAATGATAACACCATCACCAAATGTATTCATTTACTCTCCTTACTCACTCCATCTGTTCACATCATTTTGTCGAAGCTCTCGTTCTGGATGTTCTATACACAAGCAGCACAGACAAGGAACGATGGAGAAAGTAAACTTTTTTCTGTATCAAACCGAAAATATTCCTCCAGCACAAATTCATATACACACACAACATATATGTACATACACATGCAATATAATGATGATAAAAGATATTTGAGATTCAGGGGACCAAAAAAGTTTTAATGGCCCCATTCAAAAATCTCATTTCTTTGCTACCAAAAAACCACTCTTGGACTGTATCAGAGTAATTTTCGAGGGATGCGTTACTGATAAGCTGAGGACAGAAAAGACATCTCCTAAGCAACATTGGGACTGGATGCTATAATCCCAACTTTTGTATAATAATATAAATATTGAAGCAGATATAACAGAAATGTTGTGATGTATAATAAAATTTAATATTTTATGCAAATAAATTGTTAGTTTTTCTCCACAAACAGAAGTTTCTAATGCAGAAACCCCAATGGGCAGTTCTTGTTGGCAATTTTTACTGCACGGTTAAAGAGCAAATATCCTTGAAGCATTCGATAATGTGAAAGTGTAAAACGGACCTCCTTATCGGTAGATATTTCACCATATAAATCTAATCAAACGAACGTGATTTCTTTAAATTTCGATTTCCTTTCGAAAGCAAATTTGAAAATTGAAAAAAAAAAAAGAATGTAAAGTCATTTCCTTTTCAAATGAAAAATTTGACGAAAAATATGATCTTGAAAAACCAAGTGAATCAGCTCATCCCATCTACATGAAGCGCTCAAACAAGGTGAACAAGAAATTGAATATCCCCATAATGTATAATGAAGCGTGCTAATTTTTTCCTTCATCAGACTGTCCACCAGCATTTTAATGCATGTTGTATATTGATGAATCCAAAACACCTTCTATCAATAGAAACTATACGAGGAAATCGATAAAATATTACAGATGAGAGAATTTGTATAGAAAATTTTGCACATAATGGGATCTATCTAGTAAATCCCATTCGAGGCGATTGTGATGTTGGGGGATGACTGTTTATCAAATTCATTTTTCAGTGTCCATTTATAGTGTATAATAGCACATCTTTTTTGTGAACGTCAAAATATCCATCATCTATAAAACATCGTAAATATTCAATGATCCCAAAATGTTGTGTTGAGCATGATAAAATCCCTTTCTCTTTTGACCAGACCCTCATACACACTGCTCAACGAAATCACCCACATTATACTACCAAAATAAATTTCATGCCATGGCAAAGAGTTTCGGGATGCCTGACCATAAGATATTCACATTTATTCAATAAGGTTCTTTTCTCGTTTGATCAGAAAAAAGAACGAAGGGAAAGAGAAAGGGCAAAAAGAAATGGAAAACATCCCTCCAGATAGCAACCCTTAAAAACTATTTTGAAAGGATTTTACTGAAAATCCACCCTCATGTTTAAGGCTGAAATTTTGCACTCCCTTCGAAACTCAGCCATCTCTTAGAGATATTAGTCGGTCAGTTCGTCGTCATTGTTGCCCTGGTAACGATAAAATTTTCTCTTCTTCCAAGATAATTTTTCCTAACGTCAAAATGGGAATGGATGATGTGAAAAGAAAACGGACTTCTCGTACAAAAAGGGTTCGCCTCACACCGACATCACCCAGGAGAACATCAAGCAAACTGAATTAATTTCATTTTCGTTATCGCTCCGAGGATGCAAACACTTTGAACATTAATTATTGTCGAGTTTTTCCCTCCATAATATGAACATATTACAATGAATTAATCCTCAGCTGAAAGCACATCTTCCGCTTTTTCTTAATTCTTTATTTGTGTATCGCTAACGGGTTTTTTTTTATTGTTGCTGTTTTCCAGACAATCTCCACTCGATGCAGCATACACAGCAGCATTTTTATCTCTCGAAAATAAAGTGAAAAAGAAAGGAAAAAATGTACAAATAAACAAGAATTAAATTAAATTTTCTTCGAAATCCATTTTCAGCATCACATTTTCAACCCCTTTTAGCTAAGGGATGTTCAAAAAAAAAAAACAAGTTGCGAAACGTCTTGGCATCACCCTCCTTTATACTCACTGAGAGATGCATTTATTTAAGCGAGTTTTTCTTCAAGTCAACAGAAATCAGGTTCATTTTAACCTTTGCCATTTTTCAGAAAAATTCTTGATGCAGAGTCCAGCTTCACATTTTTTCGTTAAAGGGTTTGATCAACAATCGTGAGAACCTTCAGAAAAACGTCAAATGCAGAAAACGAAACAAAAAAAAAACGTTGAAAACAAATTTTAATCAAAAAAGTTTCACAATTTTTTAACGACTCATTCGGGTACAGAAAAAGGGGGCCTCATATCATCTTTTGCCCGACCTGTAATCATCCTTCATCAGATACATCAATGTATCCTTTTTATTCAGTAAAACATCCTCGATGAATGCGTGTGTAATATTTTGCTAGTAATTTCAGAGCTCCCTTTTCCTTCTTATGGTTGTCCTTTCGATGACCTTTGTATTAAATTTCTGTGACCATCGTAAATAATTTGAAGGCTCTTTTTGGGGTTGAGCAAAAATTTTATCAAGTAATGATGCTTCTTCTCGCAAAAAGGGATCGATTAATATTTAGTTATATTACTGAATGGTGGAATCTCATCTCACATGGGCCAACTGCGCAATATTTTCAAATTACAAAGTCACTCTTTTATGGTTCAATACCTTCCAAACTTTCTGTATATTTATGCAAATTATCTTTCGCTTCATCTCAAATATGGACAACAAAAATTCTGTGAGGTTTATGTAATAAATCATAAATGTCAATTTTATAGAATGAAGCACCAGACTTTCAGTCTCCTGCTTTTATCGTCAATGTGTATGCGGGGGTTCGATTCATTAGATTAATAATTAATTTAAGGTATAAAGTGTCGGATGGAAAGTAAATGAGAATTTGATAAGGTGTCGAATGAAAATATGGTTTTTTAGAAAATGTTGCAAAAACTACAGCAATGGCTTCAGTTATTAAATTGAAATTAAAAGGACTTTCATGACTATAAACAAACAACAAGAAAACATTCCAAAAGGTTCTGTAAAAAGGATTCAAAAGCATTATTTAATTTAATTTTATGCCAAAATTTATTTAATTTTTATTGAAAAATTATTTCCACCTAAACTCACAATTCAATTTCTAGAACGTTCCTTTTTCTATTATTCCGCATCATACAATATTGTGTAAGGAATCACTCACAATCCTTTCTTGTGCCATTGTCATCAAAATGAACAAAGAATTTCGTTTCATTGGTTGTACTGTGAAATGGGAACAATTCTAACAGAGTGCTGTACCCAAAATTTTCCCAGAAGCCTCCAGATAATTCTCTAAATGGCTTTTGTGTCGAGTCATCATCGGGATTGAGGAAGGAAAGGAAAATTTTCTCTACAAGATGAATGCGAGAAAACTACGAGGAAAAACTTTATAATTTGAAAATTTTCTCCATTAATTTTGTCTTTTTCATTGTTAAAGCCATCGACCGAGCCTGAAACTTTCTGATGGCCATTCTTTGTGTGTGGGTGTTTGTGTTTGTTTGTATGTGAATGTGTTGGGCTATAAAAATTTCTAAAAGCATCTAGGAAAAATACAATAAATTATAAAATTATCTGTGGAAGGAGAATTTTCTCGTATTCTTATTCTTCTTATCAGCACGACATAGAAATTTTCTATAAAAGTGGTTTTTTATTAAAAACTTTTCTCTATATGCTACAAGATGAGATTTGTGGTTGAGCTTGAGGATATTGCTTGGCAAGCAGAAAGCCAATACTTCCATCAGCTTGTCTCTATATTGCTCTCTACTGTACAGTTCTCGAGTTCTCGATCATCTTGTTCTATGTTTTAACAGAGAATTTTTCAACAGAAAACTTCTTTTTTTTCTATATTTCATGTGACTACACAATTCCACTTGGGAAATTTAATGTGTGGACTCGAAGTGTGAGGAGCTGAGTTTTCCTAGTAAAATATTCAGAAATTGGTCAAGAGAGTCTGCACCAACATAAAAAAAAAGAATTGTAAAAAGGAAATTCCGTTTTTATTCAAGAAGCACTCGTATGAAGCTGCTGGAAAAATAGAAAATCTTGAATATTTAATCCATTTAAGAATGAGACAATGAAAATTTCACTCGATGAACATTTATTTTAATTCAATTTATGTCTGTTAATGTTTTGGTGTGAGCGTATAAAATCCATTGTCAGAATTTTTTTACGTGAAATTTCAATGTTAAAGGGATTTTAGATGAAAATTTATTGATTTTTCTCTTCTGTTGAGTGTGTACCTAATTGAGATCCGCATAAAAAAGTGTGTTTTTGTTTCATCTCTTTTTTTGTCGTGGTTGTTCCACCTGTTGATTTATAGCTGGAGCAATATTTGAGCAATTTCCTCTATTTAATGCAAACCGTTATTAACGATTATCTTTAATAATGTGAATAAATAAATATTGGATGGTTGTTCGTCCATACTCAACATCCTAAAATTCATCAAAAAAAAAAACTTTTTTGCTTCAATAAATTTTCTAATTTTTCATAAATTAAACATTTTTCTCTATCTCAAAAAATAGATAAAGTTTCTTTAACATACCTCCCTTGCTGTAGAGTTTCTACTTCGATGTTGCACCACATCTCAACATGATAAATATCTCGAGAATACATACATAGAATATTTATGTAAAAAAAAGTTAAGAAATTTAAAATTCATGTGCATAGTTTGTGGTTGCATAATTTTTATCCGATGTTCCATTCAGTGAATTTTATTTTATTTTTTTCGTTAAATCTTAAATTTCATAAAATGTTTCTCAATGAATCATCCCTCGAAAATTATATTTGAAAATTATATTTTGAAGGAGCAGAATGAGAAAGTAAATCCTTTAATGTAATAAAGGCGAAACAAGGACAGCATTACACAATCTCCTTTTTCTGTTTAAGAGGGTTATTTTTAAGTTTAAGGCGTGGTTTTTATGCTCTCTATGTCGAAGCTCCTTATTGCCGAGGCAGAGAAAGAACCAAAAGAATATGTAAACTCACTCTATGGAAAACTTGGCTTTATGTAAACCCTTTTCCCCCCATTTTGGAGAAAAATATTCATGTAGAGCTTCGACATGAAAATAAAAAGTTTCCTTTTTCTGGCTCTTCCATATTCCGCACCATACATCATATCATAAAATATGTATACATCCAACAACACCGAGTTTGTACTAAGATAGATAGCTTTTTACAGAAAATGGCACGTTCATTTTTGCCACTTTCGTTCGACCGCCACCATCTCACTCAAACCACAAAGAATGCCTAGAAGCCAACAATAAAGCAAGGGTTTGTGCAAAGAACTAAACGGGGCAACTACGTCCGTTTATTTAGCCAAGGAAACGGAAACTTTTTGTTATATTTCATCGAATGCACCATAGCTGTGTCTATGTTTTTCTGTATTTTTATGGACATGAAGCAAATGTAACAATAACATTGCATACATTTCTCAAGCTTAAACTTATAAAATTTCATGTTGATGTTGCTAGGTAAAAGAACATTAAATTTTATTACGATACACAAGCTGAAGCCTTTTTTCTATATTTTAATAAAAGCTCTTCATTATATGAAAAGTTTTACAGAATTTTCTTCCATTTTCTCTCTCCTCACTCGTCATTCATAAAGCCCTTCCAGCAATATAGACTTTTATTACTGTCTCTGTATAGATGTGACTTCATATTAACGACTTTATGCTGCAATTCTTTCTCGAATTTTAATTTTTTCCTTTTCACAATTCTCTTTCGAATGGAACTTTTTATATATCTGTCGTCATTGACTTCGTTGTGTAAATCGAGTTTTACTTATTTCATGCGCCAGAAAGACTGGAAGGATAATTCATGGACTTTGTATATGTTGTGTATGTAATTAGGTTTCTCTTGACATTTTTTTAATTAAAATAATTTGAATGCTAAGTATTGATAGAGAAAAATAAATTGCGCCTTAATGGTATGCAAGAAGTGTATATATTATAAGGTCATTTTTAAAAATATAGACAACATTTATGAATCGAGCCATTTATTATAAATGCGAGACATTAAAGTTAGCAATTTCCAACTTTAATATTACTTGTCTTAATGACTTAAAGCTGAACTTTAAATCCGTTTCTGCATCAGTTGAGTTATGAGCAACTGAGGCAATGGGAACGATGAGTGTTGCTGCTGTATCACACTCAATTTGATGATGTTTCACTCGTGTATGTATGTTTTATTGTTCTATCATTTAATTGCCTAAATTCCCACTAGATTTGCATAAATAGGTTTAAGTCTGCATGTGTGACGCATGAAATGTTAGATGGGATTTGGAGTGAATCGTTTCATTTGCAATCGATTTTTTCATGACGAACTTTAATTTTAATGTAAATTGTTAATTGGAGCGAAAAGTCGAATTTACTCTCTGAAACTCAGTAATAATTTGCAATAACTTTGAACGAATCCCAAATGACTTCAACGTACCGACGTCGTCTCTGTTATTATCTTAAATATACAGCCATTAAAAATTTATCACGAAATATTATTATTTTTCTAAAAAAGAAAAAAAGATTTCGTTCTGTAACAAACTCGACTTTAACATGTTTCTATGCTTATTCATTTTTACCCCTCCCACACCTTCTATTCCATCATTCGGATAGAATTTTCCTTTTCGGATCGACTTGGGATTGGAGAGAAGACCTTTTTTCTGTGCCCAGCCCCAGAGATGTAGGTGATTGTTCTTTATCTCGAGAAAACTTTTTCTTTTTTTTTTGGTTTGTTGTTGACTCCATTTTTCAGGAGGGTGAAAAACTATGAATTTTTTACTATTGAATGGTTAATTTTTGCAAAATTTGAACACGTTTTTGTGCTAAAAGTTTCCTTCATTTTCCCTCCAAGGGTTGTAATAATATTTTTTTTCTAATTCGCCAATTACTAAGTATGGGTTTATTCTGTCGATGATGTCACCTCGATATCATTGGTTGTTTTTATTTTTAAAATGGAGAAATATTTTGCAGGGTAAAACGTCAATGATGAAATACAAAAAGACGTGATCAAATTTTCATGCATAAAGTTATTTTAGAAAATTTCCAATTAAATTTAGAAAAACTCTTTTTTTATGGTTATCCTTCTTTTATGAAGCACCATTAAAACTGGACATTGCGTTGGACTGTA
This sequence comes from Propsilocerus akamusi, assembly GCA_018397935.1. Lineage (NCBI taxonomy): Eukaryota > Metazoa > Arthropoda > Insecta > Diptera > Chironomidae > Propsilocerus > Propsilocerus akamusi. The sequence goes on along the minus strand of CM031469.1, from coordinate 17,334,408 downwards.
CGATAAACATTTCAAAAGTCGTCAATAAAAATGCTTTTTGTTGGCTGGTCGGAGAAAATTAACGAAATAAATTTCAAGATTATTTTTTTGGGTTGCCTTTTTACTGGTGGCCGAAGGGGATGAGAAAGTTGGGGACTAAGGGACAAAGACGAACCTGAAATGGGACAACAAATGCGTTGCGGTTGTAAAAGTCTCATACTCTTGTGCTCTGAATAGAGTGGTCCTCATCGGAGCCTGACTGTTGGTAATTTAATGTGAATGCCCATGCCCATCTCTCGAACCTCCAATGGATACCCCAAAAATTCCCTTTTGCCATTTTTGATAACACATCATGGAAAAATGCCCAAACTATTAATTTCCTTATCTTTACCGAAAAGATTAAATTCTCCATGTTTTGAGAGAATATAGCAAAAGCCCAAGCACCATAACGGAGACGACCCAGTAGAGATTGGAAAAAAGGTTCAAGCATATACACATCGACTTTTATTACAGATGGTTCATCTCTAAAAGCCATACCCCCACCCTCATGTTCCTTTTAAGCACATATGAAACAAGACCCAAAAGAAGATCTGATGGACGGTTATTAGGTGATATTAGTTTTGGGATTCCTTTCGGAATTATTCTATAGAGGGAGGCGAGAGCCATTCATTTAATATCAACGTGCTGGTAGCAACAGAGATTGATAATGAAGATTAGGAAAATTTTCTCGGTTGGATGGAAAATTATTCTCTAGAATAGAAAAGAAAAATTTTGACAAAATGAAAACCGGTTCCATGTTTTTTTTTTTTATTATTTCAAGAGAGGGTTCGATTTTCACGATTTGCGCAAAGAAGGAGGGTGAGAAATAAAATTCCTTTGCTTCATCGTGCGAAACGCCTTTATTGCTTACGAATTCCCCATGAACGAAAATTTCATTTGAATCGAATCGCTGAAATTGCGAAACTAGTTCTCAATCGGAGGATATCATGATGAATTAATTTCTAATTTGCGCCAACGAAATTATTTTCAAGATCACATTGAACCGGTTCATTGAATTTGTCTTCCTCAACAAGAAAGTTGCTTTAGCATACTTTTCAACAGTCCTTTGCATCTGCATTGACTTAATATAAGGACGAAACCGTTAGTACAAATACCGAATGACCATAAGAACGTTAATGAGATTCAAGAAAAACTCGTTTTGCGGTTCTGATGGTCCAGGTGGCTGGTTGTGATACAATTCATTTGAAACTGCTCATGCAGCATTCACATTTTTTTAATCGCACCATTGTTCGAGATCATTGAGACAGGATGCGAAATAGGAGCAGAACGAATAAAAACCGGATCGATGTCCATCGGCAGACAGCATCGATTTTGACCGCTGAATTTCGCGATCATGGAACCGGAAATACTGGAAAATTTGTTACGTTTAAAATGTTTCGTGATGTTTCCGATTTCGATTTTAAAATCAGTTTGATTAAATCCTTTCAACATTCAACATCAAAAAATGTTCATTGGTTTCTCGGCGATCTCGCCACTGAGACTTTTTGCGCTAGTTGAATCTGAATCGATTTTTCTATTAATTTTTAACAGTTCATTTGACCAACGAAATTTACTCGCAAGTGAAGTTTGAGTTATTACTTTTAAAGAGTTTCAGTTACAAAAAAAAAGTGCTCTAAGCGTGAACTACATAAACCACAATCAATTATACTGTGTATTGAATAGCAAAAAAAAATGAGAAACAATTAATTCACAGAAACATAAGCTTAAAGTTATAAAATGAAACTGTAAAAGCAACTTAATGAAATTTTTTGATGTGTAAGTACAATTAAGAAATGGAAAATAATTAGTACGATTTCTGATAATCCCTTAACTGCACTTCTAATAAAATGTGCGTTTCCACATCCAACTGGTGCACAACACTGGAGCAAAAAATCTAAATCATCAATTGGAGTTCATTAAGCCGTTGACCAGAGCAGAAAAGCACTAAATGCCAACCGGTGCATTTTGTGGTGTTCCAATTATATTCTACAAGTTGAATAACTCAAAACACACTGCATAATTAGATCCCTTTTTTGTGTGCTACTCTAAATTGTGGGACAACACATTGGCACTTTATGTGTATATGATTTCATGATGATGTCTCTCATTCCAAGTCAGCATCCCCAAAAAAAAAAGCTCGGGTTCCATGAATATTTCATTTCATAATTGTCTGAAATCCAGGAAAAAAAATTTTGTTCCAAAAATTGGTGTTGGGTGGCAAAGAAAAAATTGTTTTATGACTGCATTAAATGAGCCATTTTTTTAGAATTTATGAGTTTTTGAGGGAAAACTTTCCGATTTTTCAATCGAGTCATGGTGCAAATGTGGATGTGAAATAATTGCCAAAGCGATGCAAAATTTTGCAATTTTTGAGTGCAGCAGGAAAAAAAAGAGTTGCCGAATGTTAAATAGAATCGATTCGAATCTCTCTGAGGCATGCAATGGCCACATATTTTAGACATCTGTTGATTGCAATTTTCTGTTTGCCACATTATGCAAAACGAAATTCTCCCAAACGACACAGAGTCATTGAATCACATTGAACAACAAAAAAAAAAAAAAAAACTGCAATAGCAAACGAAATTTGCTCATTCTGTCTCTCTCACTTTTTTCAGATTGTTCTCGCATTGACGAGCGAATTCAAAGGATGTAAACAAACTCATTTCATTAATGTTTGTTAATGAAAAATCAATTTCCCGGTTCTCATTCAGTTAAAAATATATTGACTAAAAAAAAACATTCGATCTCAATTTAGAACCAGAAGGCAGTCAATAGCCAACAGAATCTAGAAATGCATCAAATGCATTCAATTGTCGACCTATAAAAACACGAATTACCAAATTGAAAAATAAAAAAATCCAACAACTGGCAACAATGATAAAAAGTAAATATTTGATCGCGTAAATTTTAACAATTCTCAAATGACCGGCTAAACGAGTGAAACGAGATGAGAAAAAAAAAACATACAAAATGTGGAAAAACTACAACAGCTCTGACAACAGCAAAGCAACAATCAGACGATAAAAGTTACCATACGACAATCTATTCATCACCATGCAACAACCAAACAAAAATCCACTGATGAAAAGCATCAACAACAATTAATTACATCCAAATTGACTGCGATTGAAGGATATTTTCGCTTATTTTGATAGAAAAAAAAAGAAAATTAAAAAGAAAAATTAAAATGTAAGATAAATTCAGCAGTGAAATTTTGCACAAATTTGATGCGTCGAAAGATAGTGAACAAAAAAAAAGACATAGAAGCCGTTTCTAAAGTTTACCCAAAAACGCCATCTTGTATTTCACAGATGAAGATGAGGCAAATTTCAAAATATAATGAAAATTGTGAAAATTCAACGAGCGAGAGACGATTGGAAAATGTTGAGGAAAATCCTTCCTACGATAGACGAAAAACATTTTTTTTTTGGAGATTTGAAGCGTCACTTTTTCTTTAAAGTGACTCACCGCGAAGAACTTCTTAAATAAAAATTCATCAGGAAAATTTAACGAAATTTAGCATCGAAGCCACATTCAACGGAAAATTTTGTAATCATCATTCAATGGACCCGTCATCATCATCGTTATCATCATCAACATCAGTCAACATCATCATCATCAAGGAATAGATTCTACATGAAACACAAGGAAACAAAATTAAAGGTTTTACTATTGCGAATAAAGGAAAAAAGGAAATTCGACACAAATACAAGTGTAACAAAAAAAAAAAAACAAAATAAACAGTGTAACACACAGAAAAAGGGGAAATTTATAAAATTACAGCAGAAAGATGCAAAATGGAGAAGAGAAATTTCTCGTCTTCTCTGCATTTTTCGGTTGCTTCGTTGGAATGAGAAAGGAGAAAATAATGGAACTCATACCACTGGAGTAAATCTAAAACTCACTCAAACCCCGCAAATTGCACATCAAAAAAACATCGCCAACAATTTTTTTTATGACATACACGCACTCAAAAATATTACGAAAAAAAAAAATGCATAAGTATAATTTCTATTTTATTATTCTACTAAACCAAATGACAGAAATTTACAATAACTTTAGATGAGAAAATAATATTTACAAAGGAAATAGGTGAAAATTTCATTTTAATCGATGCGAAAAAAATATTTACAAAAAAAACCTGTTGAAATAGTCAAATAATAATTATTTTTACGGAACAAAATCACTTCTATCAAGTCATTATATAATTTAACAATAGCACAATATTTTTCTTTATTTACAATAGATAACAAACAAATGAATGAATTCACTTTTTAAATACCTATTAAATTTCATATTTCTGTTAGATGAAAAATTCGAAATGGATGAAAAAGTTGAAAAATCATGCGTAAAATTCCAAAACAAAATGAGCTTTTCATTAAGAATTCAATAATTTGACATGCAACTAAGTATCACAACCACTTAACTCAAATAACTATACACACTTTAATTAATCAACTAATATTATTTTACTCTTCTTTTCCAGATATTAAAAAAAAATTGTAGAGATTGCGAAATTAAAGCCAAAGGAGGCTAAAAAATTGGAAATTATTTCAGTGGTAACGTATAAAAGACTTCCTTTCCTTGTATCTATTCCCAGTAATTGAGAAGTCACAAATTTTATTTTGCGCAAACAAAAACTCACAAGAAAAAAATTTACTTTTAAAATATTTGAAAAAAGGATTTGAGAAAAGGATTTCATATTTTATGCAGATGCGGCTCAAAAATTCAAAACACAATATTGAGACAACATTTTGACGGCATTTTAAGAAAATCAAAATCAGAATTAATTGATAAAAATTAGTTGTTAAGAAAGAGATATTTATTTTAATAATTTTTCAAGAAATCAAAACTACAAAAGAAAAATATTAAAGAGAGAGTAAAGATTTACTTAATTATTATTTTAATTTATTTTTGTATAATTTTGAATTAATTTATTGCATTATGGCTGTGCTAAAATGTTTGTCTCAAGCTGACAAAAACTAATTAAAAATATTTGACTATTGATCATTATTAATTACTGTGAAATTATGCAGTTCCCATTCGGGCGAAATTAAAAAGTCATACGCAAAATTCACATTCTGGAAAACTAAAAGAAAATTCAGTTTTTCGTTGAACATGATGAGTGTTGGTAAATTTACTAGTCTACTGTCATTTGGACTCTCACTGTATTTACTGTGTAAAAATTCATTCATCATTTTCTTCGCTACTCATTCATGAAAAATTTGTCGAATAGCATCCGAATCAGGAAGCGAAAATTGGAGAACTTTTCTGAACACAAAAACATAAATCGGATGCAAAAATTAGCAACAAAATAAAAAGCGACAGAGACAATAATCACATAAAATTAACAAAGAAACAAATTTTAATTGTTTGCGAAACAGCCATAATATAAGTAATAATATCCGCGTAAGGTTTAAAAGTAACAAAATTCCAAAAACCGCATAAATTACAGCATCATCTTCAATGATTCTTACGGCATGTAACCCTCGGCAACATTAAAATTGAACTCAGAGACGATAGTAATCGCTGAACAGGGAATAGCAGAACGCTTCAACCATTTTTTATTTTATAAATTCACCGCATTTCAATTTAACATTTTGCCAGGAAAACAAAAGAAATCTCAAAAGATGCAAAAAGCTTGTCTCAACATTTAAACAAAAGCAGACGTATACACAGATATGAATAAAAATCGCGAGATTATATGAGTTTTCATGAAAATATAAGAATATTGATCCTCCACACGGGAGCTGAAATTTCGAATTAATTATTCATTTCGGCCAAAAACCTGGTTTTAAGTTCAAAATTTTCTAGAAACTGAAAAAGAAATTCCTGCAATAAATTATAAATTCACAATTGATTATTAAATTTCACTTTATATCGCAGTGGAACATAAAGAAAACTGATGGACTCAAAATTCTAAACAGGGAAATAAAACTAATAGAACTAATTACATTTAATGATAAAACAAACAAAAAAAAAGTTAAACAAAACCAAAAAAAAAAAAACTACAAAAGTATTTCAAATATCTCAAAACAGAGAAAATTCAACTGCAGCGTAAAATCCTTTTTTCAAGTGTTTTGAATAACTTTCGTCCATCGTTGCACAGCACGACATCAAATTTGCAAAAGGAAAATAAATCATTAGGGCATAAACAATTTCATATTTTTGAGTTAAATTGCAAAAACTGTTTACTCAGCATGGCCAGTGATGGCGTGATAATAACAAATTCAACTCCAGATGATCGATTTATTGACTTCTCTTGTAGCCAAAAAAAAAGTTATTCGATTCCTTACCAAATGATTCTTGGAAAAAAAATGGGAAAGTATTTGTCACGTACGCCACTGAAATAATTTCGTTGTACTTAATTAAACTTTGTTTTCTGCTCCCTTCAAAAAGAAAAATAACTAACTCACAAGACTCGACGCAATATCGTCTTGCTCAACAAAAATGTTGTACATCACAGCATGAAAATTACTTTACAACAAAAAGACTTAAACTTTCAAGAGTAATTGAGAGAGTTTTCTTGTGTATGTTTCTTTTATGCTTCACTAGTTTTTTTTACTGCCTGCAAAAAAAGAAACCTCAACATAAAGTCTGTGGCATATTGATAGAAGCAAATCACCTCAGATGGAAAATTGTTAAGAAAAAAATTCCTTGCACACACACAAAAAAAGTTTTGCTTGAAAAATTCTGGCAAGATATTAGACGAAAATATAAACTTAAGGAGTTTTTAGTTTCCCTCATGGGAATTGATTGCAAAATTTATTACTCAACCGAGATTAATAACATTGATTTTTATTACGAAGGGAAAATATGCACGAGAAAACTCAAATTCGTAAGAAACCGGACAAGAAAGTTTGTTTATATTTTAATTAAAAATTCTGAACCAAGAAAATCGGAGAACACAAAATTCAAAGGAAAACTGATAAAGGTGCGTTAAGAAATTTATTTTTATTTAAAGAAAAAATAATAATTTTTTCAGTTGAAAAAATTGTAGCGTTTGATAAATCTTTGACGTATCAAATTTAGATTTGACCGGAAAATTTTGATTTAAAAATATTTCCATCGTCGTTTTAAAGTATCTCACGTAAGAAGAAACATTTCCTATTGACATTTTGGTTTGGATGTAATTAATTTATTTGTTGGATTCAATTATTTTGAAGCATTACGATGAATCATCGACAGCATCATTCTTGGGAAAAACACAAAAAACGTTTGCGGAAAATTTCGCTAGATTTTGAAAATTTTAAATCTTTTATCAGCTTTTCTTAGTGAAATTCACGTAAATAAGTTGGAATCGCTTATTAAAAGCTTATAAAAATAAATCAAATATTCGTTCAAAAAACACATAATACTGTTTGTACGTCACACATATACGACACACACAAAAAAATTTACAATAGACTTTCATTATAATTTTTTAACTTCTATAAATTTAATAATAAACTTTCAAGCCACTTTGACCTTAAACATGGAAACTTAGCAAAATGAATAATGTTGATGATGATTCAGTTTCAAAAAAAAAAAAAAAAACTCGAAAGGAAAATCCTAGAAATTGATTTTTCATTAATAAATTAATTAATTTTAATATAAAAAGACGAGGAGAAATGTAATGTAATAATTAAGGAATCAAACAACAAAACAAAAAATGTTCCATCTTTGATAATGAACGCTTCACGAATCTCAAATGTTACTCCTTAAATTCATATTCAACATCCATTCATCGATTCTGTCATAAAAGAAGAAAACTAAATTACAACTTGAGGAAGGGTGAAATATTTTATATTTTCAACCCCTCGCAGAAAATATAACGAAAGGAAACGACTTCAGACATTTTGCAAGATAAAGAATATCCTGGCATTCCGACAAAGGCCCTGCATTTGACCTTCCTCTAAAAATTAATAACTTTTCGATTAAAATTTCTTAAAACTCTTTTGGAAAATATTCAATCAAAGTAAAATAAAAAAAATAATAATAATGAAATTACATAAATTTCAATTTTTGTCTAGAAAATTTCTAAAGATTTCCTTCTGGAAGGGTCAATTTTAGGGGTCGTCCCTTCAGTTTTTGCAGCGAGACTCCTCTAACGAGACTTACAGCATTCACAAAAATATATTTTCATGAAATAACTTTGATTATTGAAATGTCTAATTCGTATCGTAATTGAACATTGCAAAAAGCCACAAAACTCGGAAAATATTTTCGGAAAACAATTTTCTTTATGTCGCATTTGTTGACCCTCCCAGAAAAGTTTCAACGAATCTCAAATCTGATAAGAAAACTCCTTTAGATTGGAACACAAAATATTGTTTAGAAATTGTATCTGAATAGAAATCTCAAACAGTTTAAATTGAGGATCATCTCAAAAGGGTAAATGAAACAGGACAACAAAAAAGGACAATTTAATGTCATCAATAAAAGGAGTCTATTAACAGACTATTTGTTTGAATCAAAGATTATTTTCAGACCAACAACTAGAACTTATCCTGAATTTTCTATTCATTTCAACCCTTACGCAGTAATGGCGGAAAGAGAAACACAAAAATTCAAAAGATTCTGCCCATTTGCGCAACAAAAAAAAATCTTTAGGCCTGGTTAAAAGATAACAAAGAATACTATGCATAAAAAGTCATCAACTTTAATTTCTGTAAAGAATATCCAAAACGATGAGGGCGAACCATAAATGGGGGCACGATTATGTTTTCAATATTACCAAAAAGACTTCTTGTTAAAGAACTTTATTTTAAAATACTTCATGAACACTGTAATAATAATATGAAGAACCAGCCAACTCACTTACCTCGCATTAACAGATTGATGAAAAATATTTGATAAATATTCAAAATAACCTAAATTGGTGTAGTAGCAAGCCGTTGCCGTTCTGGCAAACCCATCGACCTTATCTAATCTAATCTGCGTAATAAGACAAAGAAATTCATTTACTTAGTCACATTTTAAGCAAAACACGCGAAATAATTCAAATTCTTTAAAGCTGTATGTAGTTTGAAGTAAAATAGAAGTTTGAAAATTGCCTTAAAAATTCGAAATTTCATAGAAAAACGAAACAAATATTTATCATTTTCGAGCAAAACTCGACCGTCAAAAGAAGTACTTTGACATTAATAAGATTTATTCAATCTACTAGTAAAGCTCACTATACCGTCATTTATCACATTTTATTGTAAAACTTTTGACAAATTTAATAGCTTAATGTGCTACTTTATCTCTTATACTTGAGCTCATTGAGCTCGCTACACTTTCTGACAATCAGCAACATCGAAAAAAATTAGCAACCAAGGAAAGAAAAAAAAATTATGAAAAAACTATAGTTAGTTTATGGTTTGGTTACAAATTACTCTATAAAATGCGCAAAAAATCCTCATTTTATTTATGAATTTTCTTATGAAGGGACACAGAAGTTGAAATCGCGCGCCTGTTTTGCATAAAAATCTAATAAAATAAATGTTCAAAACTTCTTCATTTGATAATCTCACTATTGTAGCTATAAATTTTAAAATGTCATCTTTATTCACATAAGAAAAATGTAATATTGCATAACAGCAACTTCATTAACAACAATAAATTCAATAAAAAAAATCATATTTTAGACAGAATATTTCAAGAGATTTCGAATGCATTTCATTTTCTTACAGATACATACATACAGCCCATATTGAATCAGGTGTCATTTGTTGTACGTAATTATTGCACATCCCCTTAGGCTTAGGCCTTGGCAAGTCATTGCCAAGAGTTGAAATTTTATTGCAAAACTTTTTCCTTTTCTTATTTTCATCAGACTGAATTTTTGCATAAATTGCATAAAAAAACGAATCATAAACATCTCCCAAATATTTTGTGAAGTTGAAGAAATATTTTTGTCGTTTTGGCATGAAAATCAAGCGAAATTTTACTTTGGGATTTTCAGAGCACTTTTTCTTACTCTTCCTGTAGGTATAACAGAAAAAGACAAAGTTTTTGAAGGTAATGTTTTAGCATTCTTGATGGATTTATGTTGCAAGTTTTTTAATTGTGAAAATGCTTTCAGTGCAAATTTCAAAATTTAGCTGCAGGCAAGAAAATGAACTTTGTTAAAAGTTTTCTTTTTTTGTTTTGAGTTTCCAATTTTTATTTGATGTTTTTGTTTTCTTTTTTTATGGAATAAAGTTGTCGATTTCATAAATTTATGATTTGATGATTTTGGGCTTTGTTGAGTCCAAAATCGACAACTTTGAAAAGAGTCGGGCACAGAAAATATTTACGGACAGTTTCGATTTTTCTTGATCGTTGTATTGTAATGTGTCGTAAGCGAAAATAGGCAATTCATCGTCAGCATCACGCGTTTTTTCTATTTTAAAAATAACCAAAACACTGCTGATTGTCAAAGTTCTCATCACGCAAGACATATTTACGGCACAAAAAAAGACCTTGAATGAAAACGAAATTCACGTGATGAGATTACGCCATAATATGTCTGCTAAAGTAAATTGATTCACGGCTACCAAAGAAAATCGCAAATCAGGCAGAATTAGCGTCATACTCATTATACCCTGAAATGAGATGGAGCGGTAAAAATCGTCAAATATACATAAATAATAAGTGATTTTTTTTCTACAACGATTCTCATTAACGTCCTTGATGAAGCATTGTGCCGTAGTGATCAGCACTCAATGTTCCATTTTAGGGGTTTTTTTATTCAAGTTTTTTTTAAGTTAATTTTGTTATTAAATAAATTATAACTGTCCATTCGACTTGGACGTCACAATGAAGCATCCAGCGAAACAAAGTACGAAGTTAAATCAAAACAAAAAAAAAATTCCAACTGGAGAAACTGATAATAAATTGTTGTTGTATGGATAACGCGCTGGATGTACCTGTCTTAATTGTCTAAAAAGTTTTATTGCAATTATTAGGGTTTTTTTTTTTTGATTAATTTTAAAGTTCCGTATCTGTATAATTTGCGCAATATTTTATAGCGGGGATTTTCGTGGGAGAAATTTCCAGAAAAAAAAATTGATGCATGCGTGGAGGGAGATGGGGATTTTTTGAGATTTCACCCTCATTGATGGATTGAAGGGTGAAAGATGATAGCACCAGATCCATTGTTTAGATTCCAGCCAAAATGATACGAGGATCTTCAACGGCTGCTTTAACTTTGCGTAAGAATGTCACAGCCTCACGTCCGTCAATAAGACGATGGTCATACGTCAAGGCAATGTACATCATTGGACGAATAACAACCTGTCACAGAAAAAAAAGAAATTACATGTTCCCTTCAATGACAGCATGACATGGCACTTGCCTGTCCTTTTACGGCAACGGGCCTCTCGAAAGTTCCATGCATGCCAAGAATGGCACTCTGTGGCGGATTAATAATAGGTGTACCCAACAATGATCCGAAAACGCCGCCATTGCTAATAGTGAAGGTACCTCCATCCATGTCTTCAACTGCTAATGTTCCTTTCTTAGCTTTTTCGCCCAGCGCTGCAATACCCAATTCAATATCAGCATAGTTCATCGATTCACAATTGCGTAACACTGGAACGACGAGACCTTTTGGCGAAGCAACAGCAACCGAAATGTCGATATAATCGCGATAAACAATTTCCTGGGGATAAAATTGATAAGATATCTAAATAAATCTGGTTTCAATTAACTTACGTTATCTTCAATAACAGCATTAACTGTTGGCTGATCCTGAAGGGCATAAGCTACTGCTTTACAGAATGCTGACATAAAACCCAATTTAATTCCGTATTTCTTTACGAATGCTTCCTGGTGTTGCTTTCTGAAGTCCATAATGAAACTCATATCAATTTCATTGAATGTCGTCAGCATTGCATTCATATTCTGAGCTTCCTTCAAGCGTGATGCAATCTTCAATCGCATTCTATTCATCTTAACACGTTGTTCAGTGCGTGTTCCAGTAATTTCTTTTGTATAATCTGCTGGTGGAATTTTCACAGTAGCAGCATCAATAGCTTGCGCATGACGAATAGCAGCAATCGGAACTGTGGCAGTTGGTGCTGATGGTTTTGGAGGAGAAGGTGGTGGCGTTGATGGAGCTTGTGGAGTTGGTGCCTAATATTTCAATTCATTATTAAAGACGATTTTTGGATAAATTAAGTTTAGACTTTACTGCTGATTTTGGAGCTTCATAAACTGGTGGCGGTGGGGCAGTTTCTGCTGGTTTCGATACTTCAGCCTTTGGTGCTACAGGTGTTGGCGCCGGTGCTCCTTCAGTTATTTTAAGCCTAAACAGCTGTTGTCCCGCTTTGACTGTGTCACCATCGGCAACAAAAATTTCTTCGATGATACCATGTGATGGTGATGGAACGCCGACTGTGGTCTTATCGGTTTCAATTTCCATTACCACCTCATCAACAGCAACGGCATCTCCGACTTTCTTATCGAATCTGTAACATCGAGAATGACTTTCGCTGTTTGGGTCATTGCATATTGATAACTCACCGGACATCACCCTCTGATACTGAATCAGCAAATGGCGGCACTTTAACAATTTCGAGCAATTGCGAGGTCGTTTGAATGGATCTAACATGTTGCTGTTGAGCCAGAAATCTATTTTTAAATGTTCTGAAAATAAGGAAATGATCATTGGACACATGTATTTAAGCATAACGGTTCACACTCACTGCGTTTCACAGCCAACATTGGTGCTGCTTGAAGAGCTTGCTTTCACTAATTGCTGGATAGCACGTTGCTGATGTAGATTCCTGCGAAGTCCTTGCTGAACCTAAAATCAAAATCTAATCAATAAAATCACAATTTGTATAATTCTTTTGAATCTAACAATTCGGCGTCAATAAACATTGCCGTAAGCACGTGAGCTTGATCGATTGTGTTGCTTAATTGGAATGTAGAGCGAAAGTGGTCAAGGGAACAAGGCGAAAAAAATTACGCAACCAAATCGGCAATTTATATCATTTTCAGAAACTTTTGCACTATTCACTAGCCCAATACCTGATTGCTTCGACCTCCCCATCTCAGGCCAATCGTTCGTGGCAATGATGAAAATGATCTTATCATTGCAGTTCCTTGTTTAATCGCTCTGGCTCTGGATAAGAATAAAGTGCACTGTTTTCTAGGGGAAAGCAAACTATCGTCCTAAGGGGAAAGTAACTATGGGATACTTAGATTTAACACGAGTAACCACCGTTTTTTTTTTTGGAGATTGAACCGAGTCTAAAGTAAATCAAATTACTTACTACCAGTTCAGTATTTAATTTTTTTTTATTGTTTCGAAATAAAAGAAAGGAATTTAAGAGTAAATAATTAATCAAGGGCTTCAGTCCTTTTTGTCCCATCGAAAGATTTTACCATCATCGGTCGAAGCAACCAAAATTTCGCCAGTACGATTAATCGAGATTTGTCGAATAGGTTTCGTGCATTTATAATGAGACATTATGCTGGGCTGAATCATGTTTGGAGTTTCGAAATCTAAATCGAATACATAAATTTTTCCAATTGAATTCCCTACAGCCAGATAACGTTGTGTAATGTCTAGATCCATTCGAACAAACCATAATTCGCTATCATCAATTTCAAATGTGTGAATTGGATTCACATTTGTTGATGCGAAATTTATTTTTGGGTCATTCAGCTTCCACCACACTATTGAATTTTCACAGGACTTGCTCAGAAATGATTCGCCGAAAAATTTGACACTATCAACATAATTACGGTGGATTGCGCGAGTAGTAAAATCACTAAAGTGTACATGCAATGTTGGGAACGACCGTGTTCGTTTCGAGTCAAAATAAGTCTCGCTGCTATCGATGGCCGCTTGAATTTCGTCACTGTCCATTTTCCACACTTTCAAATTGTGATCCATGCCTCCAGAAATAATTGTCTTGCCATCAGTATCAAAATCAATTGCCAGCACTTCATCACGATGACCACCAACACCACCCAGAATAGCAATACAAATATCCGTCTTGATGTTCCATAGTCGCATTGAATGATCCTTGCTGGCTGTTAACAGAATTTGTGGCTGAAGGGGATGAAACTTCATTTCATTGATGGCATTGGCTAAAATGAATAACTTCATTATTTGTCGATCATCTTAAGTAGAAAATTAATTTATGTACTTACTATGTCCAATAAATTTCTTTTCTCGTAGTCCAGGACCGTTTACATAAATAACACGAACGATTGAGCGTACACCTCCAACAGCTAAAATAGGTGCACCAGAACTAGGTTCATAGCTCCAGGCTAAAGTATATAAAACCTCATCTCTATCGGCATCGTCGTATGCGCGAATTAGTTTGATTCCACAAAATCCATCATCATCCTCAATACCTTCATCATCAGACTCCTTCGGTTCTACACACTCATAGATAGAAACGCGATAACTGGAGGTGGATGCAAAGATATTTCGATCTTTAATAAAGTGATTGAATTGAACTGCAAAAATTTGTTTTTGTTGCTCTTCGACAATATGACAATTATATCTGAATAGTGTCTTTAGTGGCTTGTTATTGTTTTTAATGCTCTTCGATTTGCGTCGACCGGCTTTCGAAGATTTTTTGGAAGCTTCCGATTGATTTTCTGATACTACGCTTGAATCCTAGCAAATTGCACAAAAAATGATCAAGACTCCGAATCCTTTTAATAAGCTACACTCACATTATCTGATTCCAGTTCACTGCCAGCTGGTTTCAAAACCTTAAGCATTATATTTAATATTGAAACTTTCTTATAGTTTGATGGCGCGCAAACAAAAAAATGTATTATGGGATGATCTCAAATGCTGTCAGTTTAAAATAGAAAATTTGCGTTGAATTTTTTTATTAAATAATTTCCATTTATTTGATTTATGTTCTTAATTATCATAATAATATTTCAAAATAATATTTAACCCTTCTTGGTTGTGGGTTCAAAGGCGTCAGGCATTCTTTCAATAGTAAACCTATTGATGGTAACGTTCATAATGGGTACGCCTGGAATCTTGCGAATTCTTCGTTTAAGATCCTTATCGTTTGTTGCGACGATATAACATTTGTGTTGTGTAACACGATTAACAATGCAATCATCGGCGTAAGTGCCCTTGTGCAAACATGGAAGTCTTTCGAAGCGATTATCCTTGATAATTTTCAATGCAAGCTTATATTTCTGTCCCATTTTTTCCAGTTCGCCACGAACACAATCAGGAACATATGGAATGCATTTGGCATATAGACAATCCATCATGCACTTGATAATATCCAGCTTGTTCTTGATGCTAAAATTGATGAAATTTGTATCGAGAATAATGTGATAAGGAGGACCTACAACAAAAAAAAATCAATGAGCAAGGGATTAAATGAGTGAGAGGATAAATGCTTGCCAAGTTGTGTATTATATGAGAAAAATAGTGCTGATGACTGTTGCGGCTTTTCCATTACTTTAAGTTGAGTTGGATCTTCCTTTTTCTTGCGAATTAATCTGTCCTTTTCATTAATTCTATTATCTTTTAAGCTCACGCATCTTTTTAGTTGGGCATACTTTTGCATGGCTACTCGCTTTGTTTTTTGTTTGTTGTTACCCATTTTAATTCTGTATTATCACGTTATTTAATAAATTTCTGAATTACTTGGTAGCACATGCCAATGTTTATGCTGTGAGTTTAATGGTCGCACCAATAAAAACATCATTTTCATGTAACCCCCATGCTGTTTATTTGTTTACATCATGAATATCTGGTAAGTCAAGTTTTCACTCATCTTTCCTTGACAGCTGGAACCAATTGGATGCTACTTAATATATTTTAGTCTGGTTTCTGACTTCTTCTTTCCAAATCATGGTGGCGTTGAGGAGCACATTTATAATTTGGCTCAATGCCTTTTGCAACGAAAACATAAAGTGATAATGGTTACACATTCATACGGTGACAGGAAAGGAGTCAGGTGAGCAAAAAACATGCATGATTTATGTAAAAATATTTTCACGAGATCCCTTTTAGATATATGACAAACGGCTTGAAAGTTTACTATCTGCCAATAAAAACATTCTACAATCAATGCATTTTGCCAACAATGATCTGTAACATTCCAATCATCCGAAATATCTTCATTAGAGAACAAATCCAAATTGTGCATGGACATTCAGCCTTCTCAGCATTGGCGCATGAAGCAATGCAAGTAGGTGCGTTAATGGGCCTTCGATCAATCTTTACTGATCACAGCTTATTTGGATTTGCTGATCTCTCAGCTGTGATAACTAACAAATTCCTCCAGATTTGTCTGGCATTTTGCAATCACTGTATTTGCGTGTCTCATACAGGAAAAGAAAACACAGTTCTTCGGGCTCGCGTTAAAGCATCTCACGTTTCTGTCATTCCAAATGCCGTGAATGCCTCCCAGTTTACGCCAAATCCCATCAACCGACCATCACTAGAAAGTGGAATCATTAATATTGTCGTCGTTTCTCGATTGGTCTACAGAAAAGGCATCGATTTGCTAGCTGGGATCATTCCACGTTTCAAAAACATACCGCATGTAAATTTCATTATTGTTGGCGATGGGCCAAAGCGAGAATTGATTGAAGAGGTTCGAGAGAAGAACAATATGCAAGATCGAATTCAAATGCTTGGCGCTTTAGAGCATGCTGATGTTCGCGATGTTTTAACAAGAGGCCACATTTTCCTGAATACATCTCTAACTGAGGCGTATTGCATGGCAATAGTTGAAGCATGCTCAGTTGGTCTCCACATCGTTTCAACGAGAGTTGGTGGAATACCGGAAGTACTTCCAGAAACGCTAAATGTAATGCTTGCTGAACCAGATATCAATTCACTTATTGAAGCTTTGCACATGACAATCACGCGTATCAAGCGATACCAACGTGGTGTGTCGACTAGCGATGAAATTGTCTGTCCATTCCAAACCAATCAAATCGTGGCAAATCTTTATAATTGGACCGATGTCGCCATTCGAACAGAGAAAATCTACAAACAAGTTTTGCAAGAGCCTACGCTCAGTCTCGGAGATCTAATGAAGATCGTTGCTAATCGAAGTGAAGTCTATTTATATTTACTGATCATGTCACTGATGCATCTCATCATTCGCTTCCTCGAATGGTTTCAGCCGCGCGACTCGATTGATATTTGCTGGAATTTTAATGAGCGAAGAAACAGAAAATAAAATAAAAATTTCTGCATTTATTTCATCAGAAAAGTGATTGATTATCTACGAAACCATTAATGAGATCAGCACATTTCTGAAGTTTATCACGACATTCATAGCAAATAGTTTGTGGCAGTCCATCGTCTTTTGATATTATTCCAGATGGCATAAGGCGAACACATTCAGTCTCTGGTGTGAATGTTCCAGCATCATTATTAAAGATCATCAGCATATCCGAGGCTGATTTCGCACAAAGACGACAAATCTGAAAATCTGTCTCTTCAATAAACTCAATAAGGTGTTCTTCTTGCCCCATTATATTTTCCGGATTAATTTCAACCTCTTCATAGGTCTCTTCATCATTTTTCTTTGTTGGTGGCTCATAGTAGACAACATTTATGAGACTGTCATGTTTAGTGATTGTTGGGCGTTTATAACTCTTAAAGTTCTCCTGATTTTCCATCGCTAAATTTATGTTTTGCATCAGATTATCTTCAAATTTCGATGGTATCGGAATACATTGATTGTTTCTTTTGAGAATTAACAGCTGTTTATCATCTGTCTCTGGATTTAAGAAGTCTTCATCTTTGAAATGATCTGAACAGAGATAGTACTTTGTTAGGTTGTCTAGCTTCTTTTCTAGTAAATCCTCTCTTCCTGCCAATAACGCCCATGTTCTTGCTCTAAAATTTTGGATATCAATTTTTATTTTTTTTTAGAAATCGCTTTTTATTTTACGTTTCTTCGCTTTTCGGATAGCCAAAATATCCGATTTTGTGTGTAAGCTGTGAGTTGTAACAATTTTTAGCTGAACAACGCTTAACCATTTTAGGTAATTGAAAGAGGATCGCCCTAATTCAATAAGGTGAGGACTGAAAATAAAATTTTATGAATCTTTAATCTTTGCAGAAATCTTTGTTTACATTTTTTTCTGGGGACGTTCGATTGTGACACAAATCTATGTAGACGGGGAAGATGAAAAATAACGTCAATTTGAATTTAGTATGTACAACTTTTCACATCTTTTCATTTATTTTATTTGATTTCTCATGTATAATAAAGTATGTATGTATCACTTTCGGGATCCCATTAATTTCATTCATAAGCTAATCAAGGGAAAATGCGCAAGCAGTACAAAATCTCAAATAAATTAACTTCCTTAACGCGGCATAGAAAGATTTAGTGGACAGTGAAAGAAAAACTTGGCAAAATAAAATTAAATAACAACTCATTGAGGAAAGATACACTGGTGCAGTTGATAAACAGGAATTAAATATTAACAACCAAAACTTAAATAATAACTTCAATATATTATTCAAGTAGCTATATCATTAGTGCACTTGCTGTGTGCTCAAGGATGTTCTACTTACTTAGCTTTAGGTAGGCATTATAAAACGAATGTTTTATACAATGACAAAATATGTACCAAATTTTTCTCTTCCTTCTTTACTTTTCCGCTCTAATGGCTCCACTGGATGCATTACGATTAGATTTAATGCAAATTTAAGAATTTTTTTTTCAGTCTTTCTCATTTTTTCCCTTCAGTTAATAGAAAAAGTCTTGATTTTATATAGCGGAGAAAAGGAAAATTGTCGATAAAAATTTCCCACTTTGGATGAATACAGAAAATATAGATGATGAATGGAAAGTTATGAGCATTTTATGTAGAATACGATTGTTTTCAGTGAAGCCATTGAGCAACATTTTCCCAGGGAAAAAAAACTTTGGAAAAATTTCCAAAATATTTGCTAAATATTTGTGTTCTTGATTAGATTACGCAATTAATTAAATGTAATTAACTTTAGTCGCCTTTAAGCCGTTTCGTGAATTCTTCCTGTTGCTTCTCTTTCCATTCCTTTTTTGGTTTCATACGTTTCAGTTGACCATCCCACACAAGATCCACCAAACCACCTTGTTTCGCAATTACACTTTTGACGCGATTCGCAAAGTCAATGGCCGTTTCACCATCATCCCGGTACATAGGTGGAAGGTACCAGACATCGCAAACAATCGCCCAGGATGTCATCATCATATAGAGATATTGCATCATTGAATAACGTGAACTGTTCCAAAATGCATCACCAAAACGTGCGTCGTATCTAGAATCAAAGAATTTCAAAATTTCAAAATATTTGTGCAGCAATTAAACAACTCACTTAATTGCCACAGGATAAATAACACCGCCAACTTCAAAGCTTCCTTTCTTAAATTGCATAACTGATGTGTTATTAATACATGTGCCCTCTGGGAATATCAGAATTGGTGGGTTTTTGGGATCAGATACGTGTTGACGGAGTCTTGCAGCAACTGCTAATCGATCCTTAGATTCAGCACGCTCAAACCAAATATGTGGTGATGCTCGCGCTAATGCTCTTTGAAGAACTCCTAGAAAACCGCCATGACGTTGTCCAATCTAATGAAAATCATTATTTTGTATTAATAATAAATCATTTAATATGTGAATCCCGTAAACATGCAAAGAAAGACCCACATCATAAATAAAGCATGAACATGACAAGTTAGAAGCGCGTGAAAATGATATTAGTGCTTGGAGAAAAATGCATTAAGAGTATTTAGAATTAAATTCTCTGACAGTGAATCCTTGAGCAGCTACTTACCAGCGAATAACAATTGTCGCACATTAACACAAGTGCATCGATGGGCGATGTATGATTTGCCACACAAATACCGTTAACCGGTCGATTCTCTGGATTGTGATAATGAACGACCGCTGAGATGGCATTTGACAAAAATTCGAAGCAGTGAATGAGTATAATACGAATGAGTTTGCGTTTGTTTTCGCTATCTGGCAAACAGCCGACGAACGCCGTGCAGAAAGTGAGCCAATAGACCTGGTATTAATTAAATCATGCAAAGAGATGAAATGATGGACAATTATTAATGATAACGATAATTCCCACAAGGTGCGAATGAAACACAAATTTTTTGACAATTACAGCAATCAAAAAGCAGACCATAGAATTCCAGATGACCATCTCACCAGGGAATAAGTGCAATCCGTAGATAGAATTGCAACATCGATGGGCGATGTGTGATTGGCCACACAGAAACCACAGTTTTTCGGCTTATATTCTTCATTGTGAATATTGATGACTGCCGATATTGATCGCGCAATAATGCGAAAAGTGATCAGGAATATCTTGTCATTTAACCAGCGTCGAAATTCATCGTTCGGCACACAACCAATAGTGGCAAACGATAGAACACACCAAACAACCTAAATGTCATCGATTTTCGTATCATTCATTCAGCTGAAAGAGAAACTATCTCTGTATATAAATAGGTTTTTAATAACTCACCCCAATAAAACATATAATGACACGCAGCGGCATCAAAAAAAGATAACGGAAGAAAAATCCAATCACCCAAATTACAGTCAATTTCCATGAGATGAATTCATAGCGTCTATTTGTACGTGTCAGAAGATTCCAATTTTTCAGTTCTTCTGCTTCGAAACGTGACGTGACATCATCCTCAATGATTGCTTCCATACCCGATTTGACATACTCCAGGCAGTCTTCGATTTTAAAGTCGAGCGGTTTGTCAGAACTTTCCTAAAAATAAATTAGTGCACAAAATTAAAATATTGCGCAATTCGCATAAATAATAATAATAACACAACTTTGTTGTTAATAGTCGCCGGGTTTATAGCCCAGTGGCTTCTGGTGATAAGATAACGCCATGAGTAGGGATTAATATACCTGATTAGTTGTTTCCTCGTTGTTAGCTGCAACATTTTCTGGTAACTTGCGTTCTTCTACAGGCCCTGGTTTACTCTCAGCTTCACCATCCGGCACAAGAAGCAACGATTCCTTGCTTATTACAGAATTTCCATTAAGGAGACAGCCATTTGAACTAAGTTTTTTCACTAATCCGTTTTTCTTCTTTGGTTCTGCTGGTGAATCGAAGGTTGTCTCGGTGCTTTCTTCAGACTCCTCTGTGTGGTCGATGATACGATGTTTAGTTGCTGATTCAATATTTGCTCGTCCATACTAAAAATAAATGTTAAATATTTTCCAAGTAATTAATTAACTACACATTTAAGAAGCATAGGACAGTAAGTAGTAAGCACACATTGGAAAAATATATTGTTTTAGTATTAGATATAGTGAGTTCAAGGTTTCCATGGGTTTGTTTGCCTTCATATAGCTTAAACGATTTAACTGGTTGCGCTGATTTTCCTCTTCGAGTGTCTTCTCTTATCAGCTGCTACAAATTTGTGATTAAATTATACACAGCTGATGGGTTTGATATGGCAACAAATTAGAGTCTGTCGCGTTCTTTTGTGATAGCATGTTATCAATTGATTATACCACGGTTACAAAGAAACAATGATCTTCCGACCCCAATGGTTTCATGTCGTTGGTCGAAATGGGAAACATGGTTGTTGTGTGCAAAGTTCCGTAATTTTAAACAACTGATAAGATTATTTATGGCACGTTTCGTTTTATCGAATTATTTGCATTCACACCTGAACCCCTTTAATCATATGCATGTCATTTATATTATGTTGATGATCTTGAGCGCATCAATGACGACGCGTTTTTATATTCTATTTTTAATGTCCGTTCCTCTTGTGACGCAATTTACAAATCAGACGATTCTACTCACCTCAAATAATCGTAGTAAAAGCTCGACGTAAACTCTTCGTATACCAAAGCTCTTTCCAAATGAAGCCAGCAACAGAACAAGGAGCAATATTGAAATAAAAGGAGCAAACAAAATTCCTGAAGCAACTTCGAGCAAAACCATGATATCGCAACAATATATGTTAATTTTAATGGTCTCTTTTAATCAATAGTTGTTGGGTTGAAGCGGCGTTGGCCTTCTTAAATTGTTAATTGGCGTACTTTCTGACACTCGATCAGCATATTCACTATTCGCGACTGACTGTTTTTCTAATGCGCGTTGACTGATTGTGCTTTTTTTTTTAAAACACCCTGAAGTGAGTGCCTAATACCGGGGAATCGTGTTCACGAATTTTGAACTGAAAAACGAATATGGAGACTTAACGGAAAGCGCCATCTTCCGCAAAAAAAAATAAAATTATTTGTTTAAACTATAACTTTAGTTAATACTTTTTAATTCGCTGGTAACAATGTAGGTAACTTACATGTAAGTAATACTTTAACTACTTATTTATTAATCAAGCTTTAACGGTTTTCTATCAATTTTTTGTCTCGTGCGAAGATACATTTACTGCAATGTTACAATGACCAGTAAGTAGCTTCGTCGTGATCATTCAAAAATATTTGATGAAACTTTACTGAATCAGCACGTAGATAAAATATCCAATCTGTAATTTATTAAGAGGTGAAGCAATAACCTGGGAAAGCATTACCTAGAAAAACTTTTCAATTTAGTATGTTGTTGTAGTTGTTTTTAAACTTATTTTTACATTTGGATTAGAATACATATTGTACATGAAAGGACTTTGACAATCAATTGCTTTTTCATCATCTCATTGAAAGCACAAGATATAATTAATGATGATCAATTGATTTACAAAAAATTAAATTAAAATTTATTTTCGACAAACTAATTCATCATTCCATGCACTTTCGTAAAATCTATAAATTATGTAAAAGATTTCCCATACCCTGGATTCACGATGTGTATGGAAAATTGAGCATAAATTTCATAACATCTACTTTGTCGCAACCACTTCCTCCGATGAATGTTATTTTCCACTGTTCGCGAGTCAAGTGCTTATATTTAATCACGTTTCATTTTCTTCGCTGCCGCTTGTTTTTATGTGTACACATTTTTTTGTGTGTGTACTCATTTATATTTCACGAAAAAGTCAGTTACGTTACGAAGCGCAATATATGTGCACGAGTATATATAAATATATATTAAGAATACATTATATTCAAGTTGAAGTAAACAACTGAGCATATAAAGAAACATGTAGAAAAAACTTTCTCATAACAAAAGCAGTTTAAACCACATGACCGATATATATTCTCGCACTCGGCCATCGTTCGGGTTTGGTCTATGCCGCCGATGCGCCGATGGTAAGCTGGTAAACAGTAAGTAAAGTAGTAAGTTCGCCACTATCTATTAGTTTCGTTAATGTTTTCTTCTTCTTTTCTGTTTTCAATTCCACACTGACTCATTTTTAGTTCAACGTTGCTGTTTTATTTTTTCTTCTTCGCGATGCCATTAAACTGAAAATGAATTTTAATGATTTTGTTTATTTTATTATAACTTATACGCTCAAAAGCAAACGCAAAAACGCGTTATAAAAGTAAGATGACAATCTTCCAATGAGTAAAGCTATTCCATGTCAAGTTAGTTTTCTTTGGATGATCATTTTCAAGGTTATGCAGGAAATGCATGATATGACGTGACTTGTTGGAAATTCAAAATTCCCGAGCCCATATCATTACAATCCCTGATAACATGTCACCGTACATTGGTTTTTTTTTACTTGTATAGTAAGCTAATTAATAATTACAATACTCCATTATTCGAGAGTGGTAATTTTAAAGCTGCCAATGCCTGTTTCATATCCTCTAAATGTAATTAATGACTTTTTTTTTGTTTACGTATTTTTCCTCTTTCTCTTTCTATTTTTCTTGCTCTTTTTTCAAGGTATGCGATGAACATTTTTAGAAAAACATCTTAAGAAAAAATGTTTCTCGATGACGTTTGCGGGGGCAGATACAATGATGTATATTTATGCCCAAATAACCCGAAATGGGAGCTTGTTTCTTCTCTATTTATAAGCAGATAAATAAGCGAAAATCCTATCGGATTTTGATGTGATGAATTTCACGCATACATATTATTATTGTGCCTAATTAATTACTTTAGTAACTTGTTTCATGGAAATATTTTATTTAAATTTGAGTGTCTTTATAGAGCTGTGATGAGCACACTTTTAGTGAGATTCATATTTAGTATTTGCACCAGAATAAGCAACTTTATCAGCCACATTTTTAGGAAGCCTAAAGACGAAGGTCAGCGTTCCTCTTCATGTTTCAGCAATGAAAAAAAAAAAAAAAAAAAAAACTTTAATCTCATGTGACAAACATTAGCAAGAGCCAGTGATCAGCCATCTGTAGTTCCATAAGAATACATTCAAATTACGAAATATGATGCGAGCTTCGAAATCTTTTATTTGTCATCGTTTGGATTCGCTGAACGTGAAGCTCAATTTATTATTTATAATTAAAGATTGCGAGAAATTTGCACCCGTAAAAAGTGAGGAAAAAAAAAGTTGAGAGAAAATTTATGGAAGAATAGAATGATTAAATACTTAACATAATTTCACGAATTCCCAACTAAATAATGTTCATTTAGTAGCGCACGTTGCTTTTGCTGAGAGTTTCTGCTTTTGTGCGCTTGCATATTTAATTAAAAACATCGGTGAAGGTTAAGGCACCAAGTGTAATTTTACTCATTTTGTATATATCGCGCATACTCTAGGTAGACTTTGAGTTATACTATAGCCGTTTTATAACTGGACGGGGCCTATAAGGTCATTACTATATTGGAGTCATAACAAAGTCTCTAACGAATAATGTAACAAAGAGAAACGCGATGCAACGTGCAAAAACACAACATCTTATTATTACAACAATTAAATTAGAGTGAGACTGAGAGAAAGATATTTACTGACTTTGATCCAGGTAAAAGCTGTTTCAATCCAGCTTTGTAAATTCATCAAGTATCATACTCAGTTGTGTCAACAATGGAACAACTGAAAATAAATTGTGTACCATCACCAAAGATATGGTTTTTTTTTTGCTTCATCAAAACGTTCGTTTATTGTGATGCCATGAAAAAAATAAATAAAAAATAGTCAAACACGAAGTCGCGCTTTGGCAACAATCAATCGACATTCCTTCTGCCAGTCAACTAACTTATCGGTTTTTTTTACCTGTTAGTTGATTGAAATAGCACATATTTATTATCCACTTGTTTAAATGATTCTCTGATGAACAATAAATGCATTCAGGGTCAAAACGTAAACAGAGAAAAAAAGAAATTTAATTACAAAACATTATTTTTTATCACTGATAACATTGTCTCCAGAGATCAGGATGTTTGCTGCAATTAATGCCTGTCGTGTCACATATATTAACAAAATAATTTTAAGTCGCCCCACCTTGACCAACATTTTATATTCGTTTCATTCGAAAAGTCACGTTCGCAAAGACAACAAAATGTCAAATTATTTTGGAACTTTTAATTTTCTTTATCTTTAGAAAAATCGGCTCAATTTTTTTTTTTCAAGCATAAAGCGAATCTTTCATTGTCATGGAAAAATATTAAAGATTTTATTTTTTTTTTGTTGCGTCTATTCATCATTAAAATTCGTATTCGTGGTATGATAAAAAAAAAGAAGTTTAAATATAAATTTTAAGGGTATTGACACAGTGACGTATCATTTGTGACGTTATCTCAAATGTACATTCGAAGACTGAAAAAAGAGTAAGTAGGTACATGAAAATAAATAAATTCAATGTGGAAATTTTTTTTTTTTTATTATTTCAATACAAAGAGAGCGAAGGAACAACAAATATTTTGCCTTTTATCTCAATTGCTTAATGTACAATACATTAATTATTAAAACTTTATATTTGTTTGGAAACTTTTATTTGTCATAAGTGCACATGACAAACATACAGACACAGTAGAGAGGAATAATTTTTCAAGACAAAAAAAAAAAGAAATTTATTTCGAACGTTACTCACAAATTATGCCTCCGAAAATGAACCATCGTTGAGTGATGTAACATGTAACCGAGAGAATTTTTCCACAAAAGCAAGCAACATGTTTTTTCTCCCCGTCGTCAGCATACAATACGAACAATAAATATCACACAAAATTATTGAAATGCTTTGAGGGTTCATTTGTTCACAACGTTATAGCTGTAACAACAGTTAAGAGCGGAGGGAACAGAATGAAACAGATAAAAATGTAACATCGACGCAAAAACAATTTAAGTCTAATTGAAGCAACTCATTTTCTTCTCAAATCGTCTATTGTTACTTTTTTTTAAGATAAATTATATACATACACCGGATATTAATTTATCTGGCTGGAAGCAACGCTGACGCCGAGTTATGTAAAAACAAGTAGAAACTTCAAAATAGATAGATATGTTTGTAATTAATTATCAACAAAGTTTTAATTTTTTTGGGTTGAAAATGAAAATTGAAAAAACGACCTAAAGAAAAAATTTAATTTAATATTCGCTAATAAAGCAATAAAAAAAAAAAAAAAACATTTTCTGTACAAGTTCATTGCCATAAATTTACATATAAAAATAGTTTTTCAATTGAAAATTCTCGCTCCGTTGAAAAAATATATTTTTCATTCCCGAGTTGTTTGAAATAAATGAGCGGAAAATCTTTTTTTTTATTTCTATTTGATTCAAAGCTGAGATGACGGTCGTATGGCAACAGCGATAGGGATAATCCAATATGTTAAAGTTGAAACCTACATAGCAAATCAATGATGTTCGAATCGAAATTGCCACCATAAAGTATTGATGGAAATCACAAAAAAAAAAACTCTGAACGCCAGAAGGCAAAAATTTTGTAATAAAATGAAAATAAATAAAAAAAAATTCGTTCTCCTCATTTCTTGTTGTTGTTGTTTTTTCTGCTGTTGTTGATTTGAGCTTTTCTACGATTATAAAATTTATTTTGTTCTGCGATAGGGCACACATTGTGATTGTCGTCAGCCAACGATATAATAAATTATTCTGCAAAATTGACGAGCAAATTATATTTGAAGCAAAAACATTATCGCATAACAGCACCCGTCCACCCTATTAGCTTTAATAAAGGCACAAAAACACAGCGCACATTAAATATTGCTCGAGCACAAAATTCTCGTTTCTTCAGTCAAACATTAACATTTCATTTTATAAAGCGAACGAGTGAGAAAACGCTGGAGTAGCAGCATGAATGAAAACCATAAGCATAATATTCATTCTCACTCACTCACACACACTCTCTCTCTCTCTCTCTTTCCCTCTGCTCTCCAAACTTGTTGTCTCCCGACTCTGCTCATACCAAAAATAGCTACAGAGTGAGTGAGCGAGGACTAAATAAATTGCGTTGTTGCATGATGTGCGGAGAATATTTTTATTCGGCTCTACACTTGGCTCTACAGTGTTATTCTGATATAAACATTTTCTCGTTGTGGTTCGAGGGCTTTTCTGGCGCAAAAAGATTTATGATTTCCTTTTAAGGACTATTTGCTTTTTCAGAATGTCACATCTACCTAGAGCAAAAAAAAATCTCAGCATGTTCTGACAGCCGCCAGCACTCAAACCCAAAATATCGCTCATCATGTCAATTAAACTTCTTCTGGTACGGTTTAATTAGAATAATCGAACGAGTGAATAATAACAATAAAAAAAAATACAGAATTAAAATTCAATTAAAGTATTGAATGAAATCCAATAAACTTGATAGCGACTTCAATTACACTTTATTTTGTATTCGGAATTGCGAGGGAATTTATGTGTTGTTGTTTACGATTGAATTTCCATTTTAAAAGTACTCAGGAAAGCTTTGAAAATACGAAGAGAAAGAAAAAAACTCGATCTATCACCTCGGCAACGCATTACCTCTTCCCTCATTCCAATTTTTTTTTTTGTTTGCCGAAAATACCTTTCGTTGATAAAGAAATGAATGAAAGCAAAATTTGCAACAAAATTATTTAATATCAAAATTTTTGCAATTTAATATCAGAATTTTCGCAATTTTCATTCTAGGTACTTAGTTTTTTTTTATAGCCCGTTCGGCTTACCGTTGTTGTTATTATTCGCATGCCTTCCTTTTCTCGTTGTTTGCTCACTCAATATATTCGGATTATTTTCATCATAAATAATACGCTCAATAACAATGGCGTGGATCATTTATGTGTGTACGATTTTATGGGGTTTGGTACTCGAGTTTGCATGCATCTCATGCAGCATATGGGTTCAGATTGGTCAATTAATTAAAAATGTTTCATAAAAATATGGCCCATTTCCACATACGTACATAATTTATTTAATGTATTGTGACACAATTTATGATTGTTACTGTCATTTGCAGGGCCATAGAGAGGGGAGAGAGGCGAGACTTTTTAAGGGGGCTCAACAGAGTAAAAGGGCCCAACAAAATTTTTCTCCTCAAGACTTAGTCTATGAATTATATTTTTTAGGGCTCATTTTCAGATTTTCAGGGGGCCCTGACCAACCTCTCTACGGCCCTGGTCATTTGCCATGCAAACCTTGTCAAGCAAATAGCAAAATGGAATTATTTTTCCAACTAATTGATTTCGAAGATTGAACTTAAAGTCGTTGCTTAATTCGTTAGTCTGTCATTTCAGTGCATCAAATCCTTTGGTTATATTGGAATTGCAAATAATTCTGTTACCAATTTCACTATTTCATAAGATACATAACCAAATGAGTGCTGTTTAGTATAAAGAAAAATCGCCTCAGTACTTGCCGTCGAACAATCTCATTTCGAAGTCGCTACGAAAGAGGAGATTTGGAACGGCAACATAGCGCAAAAAAATAAAGACAAAAGCAAACAAGTTTTTCCACTGTCAAAAGAGATTTGTTGTTTATTTATATACGAAAACATTTCCAAACAATCTTCGTGCAAGACCCTCTGAAAGACAAGGAAAGAACGAAGATTTTTTTTTTCTTGATACATAATATTGTGTGTGCTCCTATGTTGATGACGATGCCGTGTAGGTTTTATCGTAGACATGCTTCTAAAGCACACACTGTTTGCACATTCAAATGGAAATTTCATCGGTATAAATTCATATACTATATCGGTTTTACTGGGGTAACCTTCACATTTACATCCTATGGGAAATTTCCGAAATTTCGTCATGCATTATGATCAACCATAATCGTGTATATAATGCGAGGAAATCCTGCATCCTTAAACAAAATGTGTTACATCATTTAAGAAAATGCCTACCATGGCAAAGTTTATCGTTAAAGTTTTCCTCATCTCATTTTTCTCTCGCTGAACCTTATCCGGCTCAATTAACGTTAATATTGAAAAACTTTATCTTGCCGAGTTTAACTTAATTCTCGTGTTAGGGCTTCGTCGAATTCGTTGTCATTTATAGGTGATGTGGATATATTATAAACTTCCAAATTTAATTACTCCAATGGATGTGCCGTGAATCGAATTCAATAATGAACTGAGGGTTGGGTGTGGGGACGTTAGTTTATTAGGAAATATTTGTGGAAATGAGATTCAGCATTTTTTTTAAAACTAAAATCATGGAATGGAAATAAATCAACTTGAACATCTTTCTCGAAAACAAATCACAGCAACGAGAAGTCGGGTTGAGTAGTTAGCAATTTTCTGTGTAATTTTCAACCACCCCCTTAAAAACAACAAGAAAGAAGCGCTTCGAGGGTTTCATGTATATAAGCACGGTATATAATATACATAATCAATTTATTAGCTCCTAACATGTGTGTTGCTTTGAATGCAAAAAATAAGAAGCAGCAAAGAAATATTTTTTTCTTCATGTTTTAAGTGAGAATTTTTTTTCTGAAACGTCAAGTCGCATAACTTTAACTTTTACGATTCTTCTTTGCATTTTTATTTTTTCTGGTCCCAAAATGTTTCCTTTGCTATTTGCACAGTGAAGTGTACTGTAACTGTGTGTACTCGACTGTAATGAAATTAATTTTTTTCCCCCAAAATTTTACACCAAATTAAAATCACTGTAAAAACATTTCAATGGTCAACATTTTTCATGTAATTTTAGGTAGTCTTCCAACAAAATTTTTAGCAGTGATTCTCAACTAAAATTTGACAATTTTATTTGACCTTTTTCAGACGTTTCAGCTTTGTAAATAGAATTTCCTTCTGTTATCTCTCCTTCCGTCTCGCTATCTTTCTCTCTCTCTCTCTCTCTCTCTCTTTGGTAAGAAAATAAAAAAAAACTCGAGGAAACTTAAATTTACATTTCTTTGTGTATATTTTGTTTGTCTTCATTTAATACGTTTTTTTTTTTTTCATTCGCCAGCTGAGATGTAAATGTGAAAGAAACCCAAGAAGACATTACCACACTTATACAGTTTACCGAAGTATTACCATTGACAAAAAAAAAACCAGCAAACGGCCATCATTAACATACAATTGGAATTAAATGGAACAATGAAGGTGGCTTACGAATTTTCGCGGGAATTAAAAGCGTCATACCCTATAAAATTGATATTATTTTGATGTGGCACATTCTGTCACTTGTGGTGAAATTTTGCGAAGCGATAGAGATGTAGAAGAGAAAATGAACATCTTCCGCTTAAGACGAGAAAAAGACTTTAATTCAATATGGAGCGAGCGATTTCTTAATTTTAATTATTGCCAAGTATTCATGAGTAAGCAAGTTATAATGAGCTAAAATTTTCTTTAATTACTTTTAAAATTCCTCAGATTTTAATGTGTGAAGTAAAGTGCATTTCAATCGCTGTATTTTCTGTTTCAGGAAAATACTGGAACAACCCAAAAGTGTCGGGTTGTCAGATTTATCACGCAATAATATTTATATTTCAAGTTATTTCGGCAAATTCCAAAATTTAATTTCTGTCAACTACTTAAAGTCAAATTTGACATTGTTAGCGGAAAAAGCGTAGTTATACCGATAAAGCTTTTGGTTATTTCTCTTTTGCTTCACTTCTCAGTCTCAAATACTGCGAACATGAAACGTTTTCAAGTTTAGATATCATGGATGCCAGTATTGTGGTACTCCGTATAAATACATAAATATGCCTTTGTAACAATAATATGCCAATGTGTACACAGCATAATCTTTTTGATGGGATTCCTACACAAATTATGGCCGCAAACTATGACAACAAAAACCCCAATCACATTACCATGCGTACATTGTGTGAGAGCATGATATAAGTGAAATATTTTTAGAGTCCATGAGATAAGTGTCACTCTCTGAATTAGTTTTTGCCGAGAATTAATTTCGAATATCGAGGAATTTTTTGTGCTTCCAAAATGAAATTGTTGCTAATGATGACGTCACTTTCATCATTATCCATGAAGCTTTTCCGCATTTTCCGTGTAATTAAAAGTTTTCCTTCGTTATTTTCCTTCCCCTCACCCCGTAACCACCTAATCCATTAGGAAGCGGAGATAAAGAGAGAGAGAGAGAGGGTGGGAGTGAAAGAGTGTTGTCAACCGAAAATAATAATCATCCCTGTTATGAAATTGTGAGAAAATGTATGAGAAAAAAATGAATTTTCCGAGCTGTTTGTTGTTACCTAGAGTTTTAAACATAAGTTTCCAGTCCGGTTTCGTTTGCTATGCTGCTAAATAAAGTTCACTGCATAAATTAATGTTAAGCTTACCCAGTGAACAACTTATTTAGAATTGACTAACGAATGATAGGACAAATAAAACAATTAAGGACGCATTTAAATGCAATTCTCCTTCGTTCTTTCTGGGATTCGTTGTTGCTGTTTTTGTCCTTCTTTTAACTCGTAAGTCTGCTAAATACTTCGCGTGCTCTCCTTCTCTCTCTCTCTGTCCTTTCTCGCTTCGACTATTTTTAAAGTGTCAAGGATTGCCGATGTCAATGCGACGAGTGAGCAATTTTTCACATGAAATCGGCAGAAAGCGGGTCGTGAACAACGGAAAGGGAAAATGGAATCGTTGGATTATTATTGACAATTTTTCACAATTTTTTTTTATTTTATTTCATTTTTTTTTTGCAGTCACCAATCATTTTTTTCCGATCATGATATATTCCAATGATCCGATGGTTTATGTTTTGCGAGCTTCCTTTTTTTTTTGAAGCCATGAAAAATGGAAATCAATTCAGAAATGATTTCATTTCTTTCAATGAGATCCGTATTGAACCCAAAAAAAAAATGTATTTTTACATGCCTCGGAACATCAGAGTGGGAAAAAGAGTTCGACGTTGAATCTTATTTGTATTTCATGACTGTCAATTTGGAGAATTTTTCGAGATGGAAAACTGGCTTTCAATTGCATTTTGTTACCGAGAGAATGAGAAACGAGCGAAGGGAAATAATAAAAATGAACAACAATGCGTGAAGGATATTTTTTTTATCGTGAACTAAACACGAATTTATTATTGCGACGTTGCATGATTTTCACTTTGCAAGAAATGAAACGCAGAAACATTTTTTTTTTTATGTTAGATATTGTGTTTCCATCCCGATTGAATGGAATTGATGTGTGGATGGAAACTGTTCTTCTTGCGTAGGAAAAATAACTTTCCTTCCAAAGCTCGTTTGAAAAGAAATTTCCGGAAATATGGTAATTGGTAAATAATTTCTAGATATTTGACGTGGGCAGCATAATGTAAACGTAGCAAAGCAATGGCCTAGTATTTAATATCTTGTGGTCGTTTTTTGACGTAGGTACCGATGAACCGATGAAAAATCAACAAAAGATTTAAGGATTTCATCTACTTCTCCGTGCTTGAAATTCGATAATCTGCTAATAATTATAACACAAAAAGAATTTCATTGTCCGATTTGCATTTACGATTGTCGCGTTGCTCGCATACAAATGAATGTTTGCAGCATATTCAAAATATTCATTTTTGCCCATCTAGTTTATATTTGTTGACTGGAAATGTTATTTTTGATTAGAATGGTTGAGCATTTAAGCTAATTGATATTGTCAGTGAAAGCCATTTCGAATGGAAAATGCTTTAGCAAGAAAAATCCATTTGCGTCCTACAAACATTTTTCCGCCCACAGAACGCAGTGGTGTGCAAGTGATTTTTCTCAATCAAATTAAAGCAGACACAAAACGCAAATTTTTCGTTCCCATTCAAATGGAAATTGTGTATATACCATTAAGGATGAGCATGAGCATCCTAGCATTTAGAAATTATAATTAATGATCATGCCGAGGCTTATGCTTTGAGACACATTTTCAAATTGAGTTTTGTGGTTTCTAGTACGGCTGGAGGTGAAGAAGAGTTTATTCCTGAGCTCTACACCAGATATGGAACATACCAAATTTTCATTACTAAAAATGGAATGATTACATGTCATCATCATACTATACATGCAGTATCATACGTGCAGTATCATAATAATATTACATGTGTATACATACAAATACACACACACACACACATTCATGCGACAACGTCTTACCAAAAAAAAAAAAAACTCAAATATCAGCATCAGAATAAACATTCCAATTACACTCAAACGTCCGCATTAAATGTTATTACTTAATCTTATCATTCGTGTAAAGTATTTTATTGATTATGGCATTTTCTGTTTACTTTTTTTTCGCAAGCCATCACGTGAAATGAACCAATTTTCCGATGTTATCAACAGTGGAAACAATTGGGGTTTTTCAATTAAGAATTTTTGTTGTAACTCACAATTCTATGTGTGGGGTTGGTGTTTTCGGCGTTCGCTTTTAAGGTCTGAAATTTTATCAGCGTCAAGCTAAGTGTACAGTACAGAAAGGTTCTGTAGGCAAAGTGTCAATATATGCGCGGAAATTCGATACTCAAAAAATACTTTTTTTACAGCATTAAAGCCAATGAGCGAGAAGGTTGCGAACATAAAAAAAAAGAAGAAGGAAAGAAAATGTAGAACAAAATTCGCTAACTCACGAACAATCAACTATTTATTTTTATTCACAATTTCGCGATAGCTCTTCCAATATTGTTAGAAAGACATTATTTATGACTTCATAAGCTTTAGAACGCCTTGATGAACCATCATTATCTGATGTATCCCACATTCAGGTACTTTAATTGAATTTTCTTTAATGAATCACCCTAAGGGTTCATTTTTTTTTTGAGCACGTGACATCATCAATGTACTCTTGTGCCTCTGCAACAGCTGGAACATTTCTTTCTCTCCCATTCTCCACTTTCATCCGAAATATTATTTTACTGTGGCGACTCAGTGGCAAACGGCCGCTTTTCCATTCATATATTGGATTCGTAGATATTGCGAAACGCCCGTGTTGGAGTCATAACAATGAGCAATTAAGCTCTCATTATACGATGCTTAGCAGCTAATATCGAAAAACGAGCAACGAGCACGGTGCGCTTCATATTCAGTTTAATTATACATTTACCGGATGGAGCGGCGCATGTATGGGACATTAATTTAACATTACAGCTCTCATTGCAATGCATTGCAGTATGCGGTAATACACTTTGAGGTCTCGATTTTTCGATAGAAACAAACCGAAAGACAAAGAAAACAATAAAAATGCACAAAACGATAAATTTGGCAACGTTGAAAACGAAAATCACTTGAATTGGAAACGATTTGTATTTTAATGAAGAACTTTCGGTTAGCATTTAATTAGGTTCATTCCCATTTCACACATACGCTATGATCGGGGCTGCTCTTATCGAAGCCGAATCGAACAACGTTTCATGCACGGGACTCAATGGACTTGAGGGCGTTGATTATAATAAATAGAACTGTGTTGTCAGGAGCACTCTGAACACTCGGCATTTATTATTGCTTTTTATTTTCTCTGTTTGCTCATTTATGGATTATTCCATCGAAATTATCACAATTCGTTATGTACAGATGTGTGATGTGGCGAAATGAATTCTATCGATATGAAATTCTCAGCTCAATATAGTGCGCAATCAATATCGGACGGAGGGAAATTGAAAATTCGCTTTAATTTATAAAATCGAGATTTGTATCGAATGAGATGGAAGCGGAGAAAATATTATGCGTGGTAGGCACGTTTTGATGATGTTTCATGCATTTGTGGTCTTGCCAATCATCATCACCTTTTGGCATTTTAATGTGGCCAAATTAATTATTTCTCATCGACCTGAATCCCGTACGCTGATTGCACAATCGAGGAAATCAATGTTTCATTGGCATAAACCAATGTTTTAGTTCCATCAGGTTCATACATTAATGTTGTTAATGCATAAATTATATTTACGATTAAATTGGCTGTTGGAATGTTCGTAATGTTATTAAAGTATGAGCTACTAAAGGCAAGCAGCGTATGGAATATTATGTGCCTCCAGGTGATTGGACTCGACTTAGTTGACACCATCCACTGACGATTTTTGAAGCATCATCATGTTGGAATTTTCTTTATTTATATTTTTTATGTTCCATACATGTTTACAAACCAACCCGACAAAACATACTTTTACTTTTCACTCATTCCAGATATTTCGAGGGGGTTCTCGTGTGTGTGAGTTTCTAAATGTGTGTGTGTGTGTTTGCTCTGAAGTAAAATTTCGTTCCGTTTAAAAATTGATTTTTTGTTGTTGTTGTTGCTTTGTAAAATGTTCTTCAAAAAAAAAAAAAAAAAAACTTTTGACATTGAAATTGAGTTTGAAAATGTGTATAAAAATATACCAAGCCAGCATTAAATTGGAATAAAATAAATAAGCGCCTCGCCTTTCAATTTTTTTTTCCAACCACCGAGACATTTTGCAGTGAGTTTGTCGGACTTTATAGTCAGGTGGAAACTATCTAAAATGTAGTATTATTTTTCGATGTCTTTCTGGCACCCGCTTTCGGTTTAATTTCAGCACGTGATTTGCGAATATTCAAATAAATTTAATCTTTCTTTTTACTGCATACAAACTAAGTAGAATGGAAAATGATTCGAATGTATTTTTTTACTGTCATGCCAGGCCATTCAGGCATTCAATTTGTATAATTGGAAATCAAAGGCCAATTGAATGTGATTCTTTATTTTGTCGATTGCGATGCGATGCATTGTTCGTTGCGCAGAGTCTAATGAACTCGTTATTCAATTGCAAAAATAGAAAATTGTCTCCTCCAAAGACTAATAACGAAATAAATCATCGTTGAAATGCATTAGATAGATAGCAATAGCAGAAGTCTTAACAAAAAATCCAAGAGTTGGTCTATTGTTGAGAACTGTTTATGTTTAGTATTTTACAACTTCGGCGGAACCCACAATCAGGGTCGCTGTTGTGAAAAGAAAAAAAAAAAAACAAGTCTTTCAACTTTAACGTTCACTATTTCGGATGGAATATTTTTTTTTTAGTTTCAATTCAACGCTTTTTTCACATCTCAATGATTTTTTTTAAGACGCGAAGCAAATAAAAACTTTCTCTACAATTTTTTCAGTGTTGCAAATTTATTTGAGATCACTAAAAAAATATTTTTTTTTTTTTTTATGTTTCTTCGTATCTTCTGACAGGAGAAAAATCCACAAATTGAGCTAGAGCTAGGCTATTGGTGATGAATGGAAAGCCGGAAAGGGGATGATCAATTTACATTTTAACATGATTTGATTTCACTGGATCTAAATCTCATGTCACTTACTAAGGTGTTCTTGATTCAACTTTTTGTATTTGTTGTCCATAAAACGCACAAAATGAAATTTATCTGGTGAAATGTTGTAAACGGGAACAAACAAATACCAATTCATCCAATATCCTTCACATGATATCCTCAATCATAGCACTTTAAAGCGAAGTAAAAAGGAAAGAGATTTCATCTTCTCAGATGTTTTATTCTCCCAGGTTGAACTTAAAGCTCTTCTGTTTTGGAAGGAATAATTCAGATCAATTTATGATGTTTATGTAAAGCTGTGTATGCGTGTAGGGTATCAATCTATTTGCTGGGAACGAGCATGTTTTTATCTATATTGTCGTGATGTTTTGCCATCGTCAAAGGCCACATTTTCCAAAATAT
The DNA here is from genome assembly GCA_018397935.1 of Propsilocerus akamusi. Classification (NCBI taxonomy): domain Eukaryota; kingdom Metazoa; phylum Arthropoda; class Insecta; order Diptera; family Chironomidae; genus Propsilocerus; species Propsilocerus akamusi. Next base: position 17,297,577 of record CM031469.1, on the reverse strand, counting down.
ATTCGTAGAAACTTTCTACACCATTTTGGAATCATGAAGGACTTGGAAATTCTATGAATTTTTCATTCCGCACAGTAGATGTTTCTTATTTCTAAGTATCTATTCTTTAGCAAACTTTCAAAACTGCACTTGAAAAACTAAGTTTTCTTAAATAATCTCAAGTAGATAGTATGGTTGGAAACTCGACTTAATTTTCGGTCGCTGCCGATTCAACCTTAAAATAGCTGCTGTTTCATTTGTAAACAATGATCGACAACATTGGACAAGAAGTAAACATTAAAGGAGAACCCTAAAAAAGCGAATCAACTGAAATAATATTTTCGGGGCATCATGCTCTAACCGTATCAAATGGCTCTGGTGGCTTGAAAGTCGAATTGACATTTAATTTTGTACACGGTTTATTTTAATCGCCGCTGTGCCGGGCTCGCTTTTAAATTAGAAAATCCGATCAAGAATTGAGCTCCACCCGAGGGAAAACAGTGACTTTGATTTGGACGCATCGTCTAATAAAGTTTCCACTTTAGAGATTTATATTTCCCTACGAGCTATACACATAGTTACTGAAACCTACTTAATTGCGATATATTGCTCTTCATAAGGTGACGTCAGCGAATCACCCCCGCATATCGTTGATCATACGGTATGATTTACTCAAAGCTCATTCATGAGATAATAATATGACGCCTTCGATAATTTAGTAACAATTCCTACACCACCCTCATAAATGGAGCTTTTTCAGGACTTTGGCGACGAATTATCTAAAAAAAAAAAAGTTGCCATGCAATCTCTCTTGGGTGTCGCTAATGCGAATATTTCAGTCATGTAAAGTTTGATATACGTTTTCAAACGAAAATTACACAAAACAACATCAGGAGAAAAGTCACTTTCTGTTATAAATATAGAACGTGTGTTACGGCGACTGTATGTGTGACTGCGTGTGTGTTTGTGTTAAATAATTTAAATAATATCATTTTGATTCAATATTATTTAATTATTCGCTACTTGACGAAAGTTAGTCGCACAACTTGTGCGAGTAAAAATTTTGTTTTCGCAGATCAACAAACACGAGTTTATTTTCTTTTCACTCTCTCTCTATCCTTCTTTCATCTGATTTTGTGCACGTTCCTTCGTGATTGTGTCACTGAGATGATTTAATACATATGCACAATGAATGTTTATTTTAATACATCGCTTATTTTATTTTTAGCTACCACTTTGCAGCATTAAAGTAATGTTGAGGATAATAAAAAAAGGCGAGTTATTATTATTATTAATTAATTTCAATATTTAACTCTTAATGCGTAATCTGCAAATTAATGATTTTTCTTTTAATCCAACATTCTTAAAGTAAAGTCAAATCTTGTTTAATGTATTCTCAAATAAAAAGCTTTAAAAGTCGCTTTGTACGTGAACTGTTTTATTCTGTTGTTTTTTTTTGTCTCGGCCAGCTTTGTCAGTAACGTTTCTCATTTTGCAAAACCATAGAATCGCACTGAACATAAGCAACTGAGTGTTAACCATGTCTAACACACAAGCTCTAAAAGTTCCGAGTGATTGATATCCATGACGCCATTGACATAGAGCCCTACACTAAACCCAATAAAATGCAGAATTTGTACATATCTAACTATGTATATTTATATCAAGGGATTAATCAAAAGTGACGGTAAAATAGGGCATATGCATATTTTCTAAAAATAACTAAAAAATAATGTTGTTCGGCAAATTTAATCTATTCAAACGTTGCGACGTCATAAGCAAACTTAACTTTTGTTGTAGCTTAGTCTCTCTATAACGGCAATATTTTTTCGGTATCGGTATTAAAAACCTAAAATTTATCATCAAATGTTAATTTAGCCTCTATTGAGGTTTAACTTAACGATTAATATTAATAGTTTTTCCACAATAAGAGTTTAAAATTACAAGATTATCGACGAAAATTCACATATTTCGCTTAAAATAAATTTGTATGGCAAAATATTAAGCTGTTGGCAATCAGCCTCAGCATTCAGCACATCTATCAACTACCACTTAAGCATTGCTAATGATTTAATATAATCTGCAGCTTCTGTTAAATTGTCTAGTAATGTAAAACTAAAGTTTCATATTATGTAATATTTCTGTAGTTATTTTAATATACTAAAGCTAACACATCTCCCCATGTCAGTGCTGAATACTTAATAGGTTCCTTCGAGTGAGACTTTACTTCACCCCTCTCACATAATACCAAGTTTTTGTGAGTTCTTCAATTTCATTCATCGTTGAAACGTCGAACTGTAAACTTCGTAGAAAAAATTAATACTGAAAATCTTAAAATCCAGCAACTCGAGAGCGAGAAAGCAAGAAAAAAAAATTAAAATTGTTGAACAACAAAAAAAAAATCGGTTTAATTTTTTCACATTCTGATTAAATTTCACGACCTTGAGATATCATAAAACGTATATATTAAACACGTTCCGAATTCAATTAAACATCATCATAATTGTGTCAAAAGCAGAGCCAGAGAGAAGAAAAGAAAAATAAATAAAAGCACTTATACCACGACCCCAAAAGTCCTCAAAAATTTAGTTTTTGCACATTTTGAGGTGAAGAAAATGTCTAAAAGTGTAAAAGTGAATGATAATTATTCAAGAAATTACTGGAAAACGGACAATTGGCGAAAACTATTAAACAAATAGTGTGATTTAATTAATAATAAAGAAAAATAATATTGTGAAGATTTATAATACTTAACTCACTCCACGCAAAAAAAAAGAGAGTAAAACAAGAGAGCCAGAGAGCAAAAAGAGAGGAAGAAAAAAAAAATTGAAAAACAAGAAAGAAAGAAAAAAATAAGCTGTGAAAAGAAAATGATGGAGGAAAACAAGCAGAGTGCTGAAGAGCACAAAAGTGAAATGGTGCTGCCAGTTGGCTCTGTTGAGCACATTATCACAGAGCCCATCAATGCTAATAGAGATGCCAATGCAAATTGTAATAATAAGTCTCGTCAAAACAATGTTGTTGCTAATGTTAACAATAAAAATCGTCGTCGACGAAAGCGCTCGTATCGCAGCCGCAAAAATTCTAAATGCTACAAATTCAATAATTGCATGAAGCGTGATTTTTTATTTAATCGCGATCAAGCTCGTCGTCATCAACTCTTCTTCACCGACAGCCAACCAAATTTGGTGCCGTACAATACAAATGAATTCCTGATGGAAGATCATTATCCAAAGTGTTCGCCAAATTTCAACTACAATCCTAGCAATTCACACGATTCTTTATCGTCCAGTGAACGCGGCTCGGCATCATTTGACGAGGATGAATTTTTGACCAAAGAATTTTGTATGGATTATGAAAATTTCCGTTCAGAACATTTGCACGAAATGAGCAAGGAACAGCTGATTGAGGAATATTTGAAACTGGAAAATCAAACAGAAAAAAGTATGAAAGAAAAAGAAGATCAGATTTTGGCATTGAATAATAAAATTAAGGGTAAGTTGTTGGAGCGCATTGGTCGTTATTTGTATGTTAAATTCCTTTTTCCATCATTACCCCTTAACAGAATTGACACGTCGTTTGAAGCGTCGGAAGGATAAATCAACCATGATAGTTGATGGTCAAAAATTTAGTGAGGATAGCGAAAGCGACAGCTCATCATGCAGTAGCAGCTCATCGAGTTCATCATCATCATCATCTTCCTCAGATTCCGAGGTTCAAATCGCTGAAGCAAATGGAATTTCTGACTATCAGGCCGTTGTCGTCCCTGTGATAAATGATTTGGAACAGACCCCTATTGCCGAAACTGTTTTATGTTAAACAATCTTAACAGGTTTTTAAATTTCTTTTGTCTTAATTTATAATTATTACTTAGTCATAAAGTCACTTCTTACTTCTTTTAAATTAAAAGTTTTCTCATTTTTTTTTTGTCTTTTATCTGTTGCTTTTAACAACATAAATTTTTATATGGTTCAAGCTCATATAGTAAAATATACACAACACTCGTAAAAAATCCTCGAGCTGCGAGTCTCGGAAAAATGACGTCACATTTGTATCTGTGAGCAATATTCACTAAACAAATGCAACGATTCTTCCGAGTATATTTACTACACTATTCAGCAGAAGAAAATCGCAGCCTAACGTATTAAAGCGTTTCAACATTTTTAATCGTTTATTAAAACCGAGATTAAAACGAAACATAAGAAACAAAGGCGAGAGCAAGAGAGAGAGAATTCTAATGAGAAAGAGAGCAAACCCTCTTAAAGATTGTCTGTGTATACAAGTAGATATTTTCATAGTTAACAAGAAGAAACAGTAGAAGAAAAACGGAAACCTTAAAGGAATTTTCTGGTAGCTTTAATTTGTTTGAGACCTAAATTAAGAGAAGCTGAGAGTAAAAATAAACATTTTTTTCTCATTTTATCTTTATCTTTCGTAACATAATATTTTTCAAGATATTTTTGTACTCACAAAAATATTTTCATACGAAAGCTCAACGTGTCGTTTGCGCTAACTTTTCGCTTCATTTCAATTTTTCACAATAAATTACCAAAAACTGATTTCATTTGATGGTTTGTAATTCTCTTTCTCTATTGAATCTCCGCTATATCGAGTGTTTCATTTCAATTAGACTTCTCGGAAATTCGATCGACTTGAGCCCTTCATAAACGTTCTACTTCAATTTCTTTCCCCCCACAAATGACAAATTTCGTTTAAATTTTAAATTCTTCTTTTTTTTTTTTTTGTTTGTTGATGTCAAGTTATAAAATTGCGATCGCTGTGGACGCGCTATGGAATTAGCCGATTAAAAACCATATGGAAAAGATGAAATTTCGAAAATTATAAAATATTATTAATTGATCTAAAATTCTTTAAAAAAAAGAGCAACTCTTGTTTGGTCTCAATTGCCAATGAAATCTAAAAGTCATTTTTTGTAAGTAAAAATTAAGTTTTTGGATTTAACTAATTTAAGTAAAACAAAAAAGTAAAAAAAAGCAGACTTCTAAGCAAATCCTTTGTGGTACAATCGCGAAACTAAGATTAATAATGACAAAAAACAAAACTTGTGATTTCTTTCCTTAAGCATTACGAATTAATTTTAAATATTCCCAACAGGGTATGAAAAGTACATTACACGCTTTACATGTATAAAAATATATAGATGTATAAGTATTCCGGAAATGTAGCCACCCGTGGAAATTCACGCATTTTCCAGATGATAAGTACAATTTTTATACATGTATGAAAGTTATTGATAGATGTATTTTTCATTCTCTGACTCCCACGCTTCGAAATAGTTTTGTAATCAGTTTTCATATCTTTGATGGAAACTAAACATGGGAAAAATATAACAACAGCAAAAATGCAAAAAAAAAGAAACAGTTCTTTTGTAAAATCGCTTTATGGTGTACGCACAACGTGATATTAATTAATTTTTACGATGAAAAGAATGGCTTTTAATTCGGTGAATTTAATTAATAAAGCAGAAATACATTTATAGAAATTCTACATAGAACATTATTGGAAGCAAAAACCTATTTCGAAATCCCAAGCAGTAATTAAATGTGTATAGAAACCTTTATTGACTCTAATCAATGAGCGAGATTGATAGAAAGTTACAATTTCGACCATTATTCAAAACCGAATTCGAATAGCGTAAAATTTATTTACGAATCCATAAATTGGCATCATTCTATCTTATTTAATCGCAATTGATTTCGGTGAAGAAATTCTGTTGTGATGAAAAGTTACAAGAAAAAAAAAATGTATTTTTTTAATTCCTCTAGTAAACTTTTTCGATGTTAAATTAGAATCGAAGCAAGGAAGAATCTTTTCTGGCAGAAAAATTAGAGAGATTGAATTAAATGGATTGAAATGAATTACAAATTGTGCGAATCGTCAAAATCTCGAGTTTATATTTCACATCAAAAACTTTCGTGTACAATGTCTGGAAAAGAAAAATTTAAACCGCAAATTGATTGGACGAAAATTAATGTTATTAAATAAAAGCTGAAAAAGAATTATTTCAATGAAAAAAATAACAAAATGTTGGTTGGCATTCATTTATGATTTTATCTTTTTTTTCTTTCGTGTATATTTTCAAAAAATAAATACGAACAATTTTATGGCAAAAGCATATAATTTTTTATGCTCAGCACCCACGCACATCAGATTATTTTTGTGTCTACTCGTACTGCACAATATTTCCATTATGTCGCTCAAGTGAATGATATTAATTATATAACCCTTGGTACGCACCCACTCTGTTTCTGTCCTTATTTGAATGATATGCCACTGAAGTAAATTTTCCTCTTTCTTACTTTAAATGAATTGTGCTGATAAATTGTTTATTGGCTCCTTCGCTAAGAAAAAACATGCATATTCTGAGAAAAATTCAGAAACATCAATAAAAAAAAATGAATGCTGTTGGGCAATCTTGAAGTGTTTCGTGAACTCATTAAAAAAAACAAGCATACACTGGCTTGTTTGCCGCATTCTTGAAAAAATTTAACAAGGATAAATAATGTTCTTATTTAAGTGGCGATAAGGAGGGTCAAACAGTATCAGAGTATATCCGTTTTAATTTATGCCCATTGGTTGTTCACATGCTCACATTGCTCACATGGATCATTAATCAATTATTTACTTCTAAGTATTCTCGGACCGAAATTTCTTCTTTTTTTTCTCCTTTCCATTCTGTGAATGCCGTTTAAAGCATTCCGTACCTGAACTATATCCTAATCTCGTGTAAATCTGTTATGCAATCTAATCGTGCAACGTTATTTATACTGAACATGTCATTAGCATGATTTTGTCACATTATACTTCTCGAATATTGATGCTCGCCAGCCAACACAACAAGATAATAAAAAAACGCATTTAATTTGTTTCCTTAATGACCTCAATAATTAGTTTTTGCTTGTTGTTAGTTTTTTTGTGATCTAAATCCGTATAGCACGAAAAGTATACTTTGCGTATTCAACTATTTAAAATCACTATTAATCAAAAATTTTCACAAAACACCCACAATTTCACCTCAATGGTTTTCTTTGAGAAACAAAATAATGATAAAAAAATCACAAAGAAATGAAAAATGATTGTGATATTTTTTTCAGAGAAAAACATTTTATTAAGGATCATCAATGATGATGATTGATTTATTCATTTAGTTGTACAAGTAAAAAAACAAACAGTTATTATTAATTGTTTTAGAAAGTATAATTGTAAATGAAATAAAATAAAACTCATAAAAGTTCTGAAATGAAAAATTAATATAACATTCTTTGCTTTATTATTCACCCACCCACAGCCCCATCATTTCCTGTCATTTTTCAGCTTTTTATAGAGCGGATATCTTCTCACGTCAGCATTATCAATTTAGCATGTTTGCGCAAGTATGTAAACTTAAATCTGATTAGAATTTTTTTCATTATATTTTTTTTTTCGTGAATAACATTCAGATAATAATGACCTAATCAATAGATTTTCTGAACTTGCAAAATTTGAACAGATAGATTTTGCGGTACTTTTCTGGAAAGGTTTGACAGGGATGTTAGAAGAGAAGGATTTTGTTGGTTAAAATATCTGTGAAATTATTCGATTATTCAAAGTAAACCTTTAAAAGAAAAATTACTTCTCATTAAAATTAAAAACTTTGAAACTTCACGAAAGCCTTTTTTAGCAAATTTAAATTTTTCATCAAATATTGAAAAAGCTTTCACGCTTCTTGCAACGGATAATCAAAAAAATACGACTAAAAACTCAATTACAGATAACATCAGATAGCAATTATGATATGAATTAAAAATGGTATACTTTTTAATATTTGCAAACTGAAAAATTAAAATCAATGTCAGTCTGGATAAATAGTTGATTATGTAAATTGGATTACGTTGAGCGCTGCGCAGTCAACTGAAAAACTTTAAAAAGATGCCTTGGTTTGTGTGAGGTGGATTGAAATACATAAGAAACTTTGAAAATAATTTGGTTCTTAAGGACTTTGATCGTGCTATTAGGATAAATAGGTAAATATTTAATGAAATTTACGTCAAATAAGTATCTCTGAAACATTTTGTAGTGCACATACTGTTATTTTAATTTTCTATTTCCTACATCTTTTCTGATTTGTAGATTTTCATTCCATGAAATTTTAACTTTTATAAGAAACAAAACATTTTTATACATAAAAAAATAAACATATAGTTAAAGAATTTTTTGTTTGATACATTTATTAGCATAAGCGTGGTTTTGAACAGTAAAAATCTGAATTTTTCTAGAATCGGATTGAATTATTTTCTCATAGGAACATTTTAAGGATTTTCAAGGAAAAGGAGATGAAAGTATTTCTTAAATAAATAAAGAGATGCTTGTTGATAGGTTGAATGATTCATTTAGTATACATAAAAAAAAAGGATCATTGAAAAGAAGATTATCAGGAAGTGCTGACATGAAGGATTTACTCGAAATCTTCACTCACTTTTGCCATCACATGCCACAATCTTAATTTTATCGACTTTAGCAAATTCATGGATTTCTCTAAATTCTACATCGTTAAGCATCAGCGTCCAAACATTATCACAAAATCTATAGGTGTTTAGTTTTGCTGCTTTGAATGTAATGCGGGACTTCACTTTGTTTGATAGCGCAGAGTTAATGGATTTGTCAAATTGAAGGAGTACTTTCAGTGCGAGCTGTGGTGTAATGTGTCCATATGAAATGAGCTCATCCAGGGTTTCCTATGAATTGAAATCAGTTAATAGCACGAAAAATAGCGAAATGAAATTCATAACAATGATTTTTTTAAATCACTTCCACGTTTCTTTTATGATTTACCTGCAATGTGTTGCCAATTGTTGTGTTTCGATACAGCTGATAAGACATGTTTAAACTTTTAAATACAGTTGGCTAGTGTGATAGATTTACAAAAAAATATTTGATGAGCCTGTTATGGTAAACCTGTATAAATTTTTCCGAACCTCGTCGTATAAACGAAAACATGTCCGCGAAAAAATATATTCGAAGGGCATGAATGTATACCATGTAAACAATGAACGTTTATTAAACTAAGTAGTATTTAAAAACTGGACACAAATTATCAGCTCTATTTGACATGAATAACAAGTTTTAATACGAAATAAGGATTTGTTTATTCAAAATTTTTGTGATGATTTACAGGCAAGAGTGATAGCGGCCAGAACTTTCTACGCTGTTAGGAAAAACAAAAATATTAAAAAACAAAAATATTTTCAAATGTGAAGAAAATGAATCCCGAAGTCAAATTGCAAACACAAACGGAAAAGCCGAATCATTACACGTGAGTTCATGGTGGAATGATGGAATGCAGCTGCAAAATAGTACTGATGACTGTGCAATTGGCATTTTTAGGTATCTGAAGGAGTTCCGAGTTGAGCAATGCACATCTTTCCTACAACACAAATGCACTAATCACAAGCCATTTGTCTGCTTCAATTGGCATTTCGATAATCAACGACGAAGGCGGCCCGTCCGTAGACGTGATGGAACATTTAACTATTCAGCTGATAATTACTGTACAAAATATGATGAGACGAAGGGCAAATGTCCTGATGGAGATGAGTAAGGACATGTTTACTTAATATTTGACCGTTGTGTGGCATCTGATGTCATTCGTGGGTAGTTGAAATGTCTTAAGGAATATATAAATCATGTGACTGTCGATCAATTGACGCTAAATGAGCTAAAAGTTCAGTGAAAATTGTGCAAAAGGTGTTGTTTGTTGCTGGAAACGCGCGAAGGCAAAATTACCAAAATGGCGGGTGACGTTCAGGATATGTACGGAAGTGATGTGTTATGGATTGTATGTGGGTGAATGTTGACTTAAAAAAATCAGCCAAGTGAAATCAAATGCAATATAGCTAAAAATATATCCTTAAAGGACATTCACGTGCGACGTTGCCTCGGATCGTGTAATTCCTAAATTTCCCCTTCAATGGCAGTGCTTATGCAATTTCCCCTTTATCGCGGAATACATACAAATTATATATTATGAAATTATTCTGGCTGATACGAAAATAGCAAAGTATGAAAATTTATGCATAGAGTAAAGTCTCAAACGACGTGAAATCGCTGATTTTGTTTGGCCATGAAAGTGTAAAAATAATTCTTTATCAATAGATGTTTCGAAATGCCAATGGTGAAACCAAAAAATATGCTCATATTTTATTTTAATGCGTCGTAGAATTTTTGGTTTCACATTTTTTTTTTGTAGTACGATGATGTGTCATTGATGGGATTTTCTTTATCAAACAGGAAATGCGTAATATGTACTTTTTTTTTGTCGAAACAAAAAAAAGTTTGATAAATATAATTTTGTAGAAAAAAATATTATTTAATCACGATGAAGGTTGAGTGCTTTAAGAAGTTTTGATAGAAAAGAACAAAAAAAACAAAAGTATGTTTCCATTGGCAATGACCTTGAGCTTCACTCGTATTAAAAGCCGTATCGCGTTTGAGGGCTGTGTATTTTGTATATATTTTTATCATCAGTGCCGGTTGCCATCGTTTGAAAAAAAGCAACAAACAACAAAAGAGAGAAAGAGAGAATTTCAAAAACCAAACAAAATAAATTCACTTTTATTTTCATTTGTCGTGTCTGGCATTTTACCGTTAATTACTTATTTCTCATATTTCTTTTCTCATCTTCATTCTCTCCTATTCTTCATATTCAGATGCCCATTTCTGCATCGCACAGCCGGCGACACTGAACGACGCTATCATTTGCGTTATTATAAGACATGCATGTGCGTCCACGACACTGATTCGCGCGGTTTTTGTGTGAAAAATGGTCAACATTGTGCATTTGCTCATGGAGCTCATGATCAGCGTCCACCAGTTTATGACATCAAGGAACTTGAAGCACTGCAGTCAGCTGAGAGTGCTGTTGAAGCTGCCAATGGTGGTCCTAATGTTCTTGATAAGGAGCGCAATCTAATGAATGAAGATCCAAAGTGGCAGGACACGAATTATGTCTTGGCAAATTATAAAACGGAACCATGTAAGCGTCCACCACGATTGTGCCGTCAAGGCTATGCATGTCCACAGTATCACAACAGCAAGGACAAGCGTCGAAGTCCAAGAAAATTCAAATATCGTTCGACACCATGCCCTAATGTCAAACACGGTGAGGAATGGGGTGAACCGGATAATTGCGAAGCGGGCGACAATTGTCAGTATTGCCATACGCGCACTGAACAACAATTTCATCCAGAAATTTACAAATCTACAAAATGCAATGATGTTCAGCAGCAAGGATATTGTCCGCGTTCCGTCTTTTGTGCATTTGCTCATGTTCAATGTATGTCAACTATTTATTTGTTGATTCAGCTATGAATTACACTATTTTTACTTATATCTAGCATATGGTGATGAAATGTCACTGAATCCGGAAGGTCCGCAAGCTCTACTGTCGGAAATAATTTCTAATGCGCTGCCTCAGAACAATATGATGAAAGATAATAAACCAAATTCTGATCTAGCAGTAAGTCCCTTCGTAATCGATCCACTCTCATATAGCTTAACAATAATTATTATTTTTCAGTACTTTTCCAAAGTATTACAAAATGGTAGTGCTGAAAGCTCTGAATCAGCCAGCACCAGCAGCATAGGATCTAATAATAGTTCTCATAATAAAGCTCCTGGTTCGCAGTTACATCATCATCATCAGAAATCATCGATTAGCAATCAGTTGAATGGTATTGGCGGTCTTCAATCCACCATAAATAATAACAGTAATGCTGGTCTGTTATCAAATCCAAATCCATTTGGTGACTTTTCGTCGGAAGTTTCTAAGCAGGTGAGAGTTGTTAGTTATCAATATGCGGATAATTACAATGGATATAAAATTTCTAGATAATGGCGATTGAGAATGATCCAATGCTGAGTCCACGCGAAAAGGAGCAACGTAAACGATTGTGCATGTATGGACAGCTAGGTGAGTCCACCGATCATACTTGAGTTATGTATTCATTGCAAATAATAATGACATAATATTTTCTGAACAGCACAATTCGATTTGGATAACAATTCAATAACAGCTGGGATATCATCAAGTATACTGCATCATCATCCACAATCAGCGCCCGTTAACATTCCTAATTCCCCTCTTTCGAATTCTTTGGGTGGGTTACTTACTGATGTATTTATTTGATTCCGATATTTAACTGTTGAAAAGATTTTTTATGTTCAGGTCTTCTACAAAGTTCAAGCACCTCAAAACCGGTCAACATTCCATCAAACAATTTTAGTCCATCGCATCCAACAAATAATATGTTCATGACCGGGGGTGATTCATTTATGCCCATCGGATCAGCTGGATCAGTATCAAAAATAAATAATTCCTTTAGTCATGGTGACAATTTGTTTATGCAACATATGCCCTCACTAGGAAACGACAATCTTGGCTCAATATCGCCTGATCTAAGGTGAGTTTTAAGGTTCATCATGCGGTACTGAATAATCAAAAAGAAATTTAATTTTTAGAATAAATTTTGAATCTCGTCTGTCGGATATGAATCAAATGAATAACAGCGATCAGCTATTGAATCATTCAACAACGCCATCGAATAGTTTATTTGATGGCCATATAAACAAGTATTCATTGTCACAGTTAGGATCATCATATGGTGTTCGTGAAGATTCCTTAAGAAAAAACTTTGAAATGTGGAAATTGGAGATGGACGAAAATAGTAGAAAGGTATGTCTAAGAGTCTGACATGTCGTCTTATGATGCTTAAAAGTTTTAAAATTTTTCTTAGGTTGCGATGGCTGAAAAGCAACGGGATGATGCTCTATCGACAGTAAAGCAATTATCAGATCGTGTTGATCAATTAAAAATGACAAATTTCAAAGCAGGAGAATTGCGCACGATGCCAATCCAAAAGCTCAAGACATTACAGGTGAGATTGACTCAAGAAATATATTTATTTTCAAGATATTTATGTATCTATATATATTTTGTTTTAGTCAAAATTGCGCGGGAATTGGAAGAAGTTGATAAAGTTTTGTACTCTTTAACGGCTACAAAATGTATGAAATGTGAGGAAAACAATCGCTCGGTTACGCTGTCGCCGTGCAATCATTTTGTGTTGTGCGAAAAATGTGCATTAACGCAATGTGAATGTCCATACTGCCAAATGCCCATTGAGCGCACTGCAAGTAGTGCATAAATACGTTTTTACGCATTTCATGAAACAATCACGCGTTTTTTGATCCATCTCTGAATGATTTAAAAAAGCTTTTTTTTTCTACATAATAATTGAGTTGATGGACATTCATGTTTGTAAAATGCAACAAATTTTTTGTTTTGTTATAATTAATTCATAGACAAGCATCCGATATATCATAATTTTTATTTCATAGAGGAATAGGTAGAATAACAAATTAAACTTTTCGCGATGATTTGTGCCGTTGTCAAATTGTATGTGCGAATGAAAAACAGTCAAGAAAATCAATCTCTTACACTTACATCATCGTTCGAGACAGAAACTTTCAAGATCCGTCGAGACAAAGTTGATTTAAATGGAAAAATAGAATCGCGCAATTTCCGGCAAACATGAAATAATTCAGCATTTTACTTCATTCATTCATTGATGGACGAAAAAAAAAAAAACAAAAATATAAAAAATGAACCACCCGATTAAGAAATACCTCGATAATTGACTTTAAAGAAAATATATAAACTCCAGTGCATAAATGAAAAACTTTTGCTTCATTTTCCCCAGACAAAAAAAAAAGATTAAACATGAGTTTCTTTCAAAAACTTCACTTTATATAAATTTGAGAGCAGAACAAGAGATGAGAAAATTTAAAAAGAACTATTTTTTATGTGAATTTAATTAAACTATATAGATGTGTAGGCGATAATATTTGTGAAATGATAATGGCTGACGATAATATACAATTTCTTTCTTTTTTTTTTTGCTATATTTATTAGAATGCTTAATAAATATTTCTCTTATGTTCATTAAAGCTTCGAAGAAGGGCGTTTTTCCCATACCTTAACTTGAAACCCCTCAAAACAAAAATTCCTTATTTAAAAAAGCAGGACAATTTTTTTTAGTTATTAGGAATAATTTTGAAATAAATTTTTACATGCGTTTTTATTTTATTTTATTTTTATTCTGATTTCTTAGAAATGCTTTAGCAAATTTTCTTCTCTTAAAATTTGAAAGGCAAAGAATGAATTAATTGTATATTTAATACAAGAATCTTTAACTTAATTAAACTATATTATATTGTGAAATTAGAATTTTCAAATTTTTGATCAAAATAATTGCAAAATTATAAAGCAGAAAAACCAGAGATTGAAGAATATCCTGAGAAAGAGTTGAGATTTAGGAACCTAATTAATTTAAAACTTGTGTGTTATGTAGTAAAACTTCATTCAGAAATGAGATGGTAAAGCATGATTTTCATTAAATTGGTGATTATCTCAGTGAACAATAAATAGCAATTCAAGTTGTTTTTTTTTTTTCTTCGACATTGTAAGCGAGAGTGTGTCATGTAATGTATAGGTTTCCTCATATCTACTTTTTGGCATTGAGAAGGTATAAAAAAGATAACGAATTGCATTAAATGTCAGGGAATGCGTATTATTCAATATAGAATCTATCCTGGAGAGTATAAATTTTTAAAATCCAATAATCTTAATCAATATTTGCTGTGTTTTTACAACAAAAAAAAAATTAAAAACTTCAAAATTTCTGATTTCAATCTAATTTTCATCTACTTGCCTCTCAAATACATTTATTCTCATTCATTATTATCAATGGAGCAATAACTAATCTAAAAATTTTCATGAAGAAAAAAATAATATTTTAAATGTGCTCTAGAACTCTACACAACCAACCAATAATTATTGTTGCGCGAAATTTGAATAAAATTCGGTCAAAAGAAAATTAGATAACACAAGGGTATTGTTAATAATCTGGAAATTATCCCGTGAGAAATTTCTGAGTATTACAAATTCATCCTTCAAACTAATCGATTTAAATTGTGAGTAAAAAAAAGAAGTAAACAATATAGAATTGCTTTTTTGCGTTTTTATACGCAATCTGTATTAAAAGTATATTGAAAATTATCAGAAATTTTATCAATGTTTGAAAACCAATGAATCTATTTAGGTCAGCAAATTATTCAATTTAACCAATTGTTCCGAATCCATATGCATCAAACCCAGATACCGATGTCATAGCCATTCCTTATTAAACCCATTTATTCTCCACTAGAAGAATATCTTATCTCAATTCCAGGGATAACAAATCCTTCAAAATGGCTTCGAAAAAAAAAAGAAAATGTTATCCCACATCCTCTTGACAGAAAACAAAAAAGAAGTAATATTTTAGATATTTGGAAAAAATTGAGTGTAAAAATTAAACGAATGAAATTTTGAAGAAAATCTTGTTGAAATACCAAAACAAAGTATAATTAAACAATCTATTGTTGTGAAGAATTGAGACAAATTTGGATAAACATTTTGAGAAACTATTAAATTGTGGATATCATTATTAGACACAACTACACACAACACTCACAAATTCACTGACACACACACACATAGGTATTCAAAAAATAAAATACAATTAATTGCATTTTCAAAAAGAGACATTGAGCATTTACACAAAAATTATCTTATTCCCATGTTGCAAAAGAAAATCTCGCAATGGAAAAACTAATACAAAGAAAATTATTTAATGAAAATACAAAAAAAGTAATAAATTTGATGAGTAAAAACAATATTAAATCAACTTTTCTTTTTTCATGATTTACCCTTTTTTATGATGACCCTATGATGGTTGAAAATAGCTTCTTACATCATTCTTATTATTACTAAGTACTAAGCCGCTATTTGAATTTTAGTTTATCATTTTAACTTCACCAGAATCGTTGAGTTATTTAAGTAGAAATTTTCAAGAAGCTCCAACCGAACAGTGTATAAACTATTGAGTAGCTCATTATGATGCAGAAGAAATAATAATCATCAAATGTTTCCAGTACATCCTTTAAATCTTTGCGTAATTGGTTTGGAGCACAGGTTTGCAGAAATTCTTTTTGATGTCTACACAAGCATGGCATGAATTTTCGGAATCTTTTATTCTCGAAATTTTTTAAATTCCCTGACCATTGTTTGAAGGCTGCTGGTAAACTAGCTGATTGATTTTCGACGAAATAAATCATTGCATCGGTTCCAGTGATGATATTGCAAGCATGAAAAACTATTGCCATTTTAGGATTTTCCGCTATTTTAATGAGTGCAAAAGTGTCCGGAATCTGACCGCAAATTCTCGTTGACTTGTCGGCAAGAAGCTGGTGCATGCTGATCGTCGCATACACTAATTTATTCATACCAAAAGACCGATCTCCATTCAATGGGCCCGACAACAGAAACATTATGACGCCTTCTTCGGTATTATTTTTATCAAAATAATGTTTTGTTCTATCGTAGTCCAGGACTGATGATCCATTGGTCATTGCAAAGCTTTCCACAAAGTACAATTGTCCAAACTTCTTGTCAATAAATGTTTTTTCGTACTTATTACATGAAAATTTAGCACCAAAACAATTACAGACCATCGAGAAGATAATCGTGAATCTTGAATAATTCATGGCTGAAATTGTTGGAAGCAGCTTAACAACTGAGAAACGAAGCATTTTACTCCTAGTTCAACGAAAACGTAATTCACTACATCGATTCACATAAAACACATTATTAATCTGCTATTGTTACGCTGACAAAGGATAATGTACAATAGGAAACAGTCCACTTTAATGATCGAGACTTTAATTTTGTTTCATATTTAAAAAGCTTCATTTGAAAAATTATTTTCAGTTAAATTTATGAAAGATGTTTTCTGAAATAACATGCTGATAATATTTCCAGTGATTCCGTGCACTCGATATTTTTGGTTTAACCATTTTGGTGGCATCTGGGATTTTGTTCTTTTCCCTTCTTCTGGTAATGGCTGACCATGAACATTTCAAAAATTCCTTGCGAATCTACTTTAAATATTATGAAATGCTGCAAGAAAATTTAATTATTTTTCAGCCTTGTAAATTTGTCCGAGAGCAGATACTAGATAGCGCTACATGTAAATATTAGCTTTCATCTGAGGGGACAACTTAAGTAATCTCTATTGGGAGATAATTACTTTTATTAAACATCCTAGTGACGTAACCAGTGAAAATTTCCTCGGGGTGTATTGTGCTTATGAGTTGTAGCAATTATCCGCTCAGTTATTGCAATTCGATATTATAAGTTGCCTAGTTACCATCGTTCGGCAACTAATTAAAATGCATTTGCTTCGAGCAGTAAGTGCTAAAAATAATTAATTCAAATTTCGTTTTACCTTCCATGTAAATTATTTATTTAAAATAAATCACAATATTTTATGAACATAACAATGAGTTAATGCATTAAATTGAAGAAGATTGAAGTTTTTACATAAAAATAAATGTTTTTGTTTTTTCGCAGCTGTTGACTGTTGTGAGCTGAAAAATACCAGAAAGATTTTAACTTTGTGATAATCAACTCAAGATAACTTAATTCAATGTCAATTTTTAACTGTCACTGATAAGATCAGAAGAAGTTCTGCATAGTATCAGCGAGCAAAGTTTTAAGCAGCCACATGTTATGGAATTATAAAGTAGCTACCGAATAGATGAAAGCCAGATTGGTAATATTACCGAAGAAGGAAGCGTAAGCACAGAAGTGTTCTAGTGTGCATAAATGTAAATAACTCGCAGACTTGCATTATCTTGAAATGATCTAGCAGAAACACAAAAGTCGAGAGCCTTCATTTCTTTCCTCTAGATATGTGCAAGCAGGAGCAAGTAACAATAAACATTAAATACACAATCTTAAACATGCATATTTTATGTAACTCGCTTGCCGTCGACGATGTGACGATACTATTTTCAAACAAAAAAAATCTTGTTGCTGATAACTTCGGTATAGGATGAGAGGCTACAAAAAAAATCTTATTAAGATTCAACGCGAGAGAAAAAAATGAAATATTTTATGTGTATTTAATGAATTGTCTGTAGGTAAACACGTTTTGCTCTCATGGAAATGAACAAGAAGAAAATCGAAGCGCAACAAATGAACAAAAAAGTGTCTCTCTCTAAAGCGATTATGCCGAAAGCATAAGGCAAAAGAAATGTGCTAAATGTGCTTTTGTTTCTCCCCCACACACAATAACGGATTCCTCTTTAGGTTGGACTTGTGGTTACACGATATATTGATGCACAATCTTTCATCGTTGTAAGCAAAAATTAAATCTTTCTTACTGCATCCATTTGCTATATTATATTACTCGATCGAGGCGTAGATCTGCTCACAAAAAAAAAGTGTGAATAATGAGCGATAATCATAAACATTATAATGCCATTAATCATGATACAATTAAGCTAATTCGATTATGCAAGTTGGAATTGTATATGCAGCAGAAAAATAAAATAACTTGATCTCAGCCGTGTGCCGAAAGATTTGCAGGTAGGATGAAAATTATGAGAATCGTATTGGTGAGAGACGCAGACAAGAAATGCGTTTTTCAATTATATTTATATTATATATATTTTTCAAAAAAAATTTTAAAATCACAACAAATGGAAGTTCACTTAGAATCATAAATTTGCGCTTGATTAGGTTGTAAGGGAATCACACTTTGTATCTCTGGCGACAACTGATTTTTTTTGCTCAGAAATTAGTTAAGTATTTGGTTTTATTAATTTGTTTATTTATTTATTTTTTGCATTTGCCTTTTTGATCTGATCGTGGCAATGACACTGTGTACCGAGGGCTGATCCGATCTGTGAAGCAGATATTTAAGGAATGAAGGCACAAACATTTTTTTTTATATCGACATTCAACCTCTCAAGCGCATCTAAATTTGAATATTTCTTTATCGCATTTATACACTTCTTCGTCGATCCTTCTTCTTCTTTTTTTTGCATTAAGAAACTTCGGCGCCTTCACACTTACTGTGAACACTGTAATATTTTTGATAGAATTCAACAGTTTCTGATATCAATCCAGATTAATTATATTTCGTTCTATTAAAATATGTTGCTGTCCTTATTTTGATCTTTGTCGGAATGACTTCACATTATTTTTTTGTTTTCGTTTGGGTTTGTTTTGAAGATATTTCTCGAAACACTTGTTTTGCGTTTTAAAGTCCGTGACTTTTTCTCGCCATATCGACGATTAAAAAATTGTATTTCTGTGGCTGCATTTCTCTCCTTCCTTCTCTCTGCCTTTATTGTGTTGTTTTCGGTTCTTTGACTCGTTGCGGGGACTTGATCGGAGATTGTTATTTTTGCACAACCTCACAACTCATTTTACCGGTATTATTATTTATTGCTAAAAAATGATCGATTGTGCTTATAATGGCGCAGAATTTGCACCAGAAAAGGCAGAAGAGAAATATTTTGTCGTTTGTTGGTAGCGCAATGTGATAAGCTTGCGGCTAAATTTCAGGCGTTTAGGTGGGGTTTGGCTACCTTTTAGTAGTTTATCATGAGTACTACATAATGCGGTACTTTTTAAATTACAATGAAATACCAAGAATTATGTCAAAATAATATTTTATTTAGAAATTAGTGTCATTAGGAATTTAATATGCATGTTTAATTCCATCATTTTAATATGAGCGAAGGTCAAAATGTCTGAAGGCATTACAAGCGAAACACATTAACATGTTAATCACTTGCAGCTGGAATTGCTTCACCTTTTTATGATTAATTGGATCAAATAATTAACCGTGCTTTGTTTACGCGCTTACACGACTTTTGCAATTGAGATGCAAGAACCACAATTTCATGGATGCTAAAAATGTTTTACTGCAAGTTTTTTTTTATCAGGGAATTAAAGTAATTGCGAAATGAACACTTTGTTATCAGTCAAGTTTAAAGCACACGCAACCGAAACAATTGCAATTGCAGTTTACGGCATTGTGCGATTCTTTCTTGAAATAAATATGGCAGTGTGGTTCGTTATCAAGTTTTTAATTCAATTCTAAAAAGCGAAAAAAAATTTCAATCAAACGAAAATTTCAAATTATTTTATCACTTACGTTTGTGCCAAAATTCAAGGTTTGCTGCAATTTTTGGTGTTTGTTATTCACTTTTTATCAAACAAGTTCCATTTGATAAGATAAAATTAAGAAATATTTTATGGTATTGCAACGATTACCTTTTTTCTGAGTGCAACAATTCTGTTAAAGGAACAACCAAAATCGACTTGTTTTTGAGAGCTTCGTGAAAAGCCCGCAAGCTCAAATATTTATCATGTTTATTTAATTTGCTTGAACCACTTGTTGAAATTGGTTGTTGGTTAAATAGCATTATTTTGTTCTTTCGGAAGCAAAGTAATTTGTCATTTCAATTGTTCGATGGCGAATGCATTTAGCGATTATTTCCATCTGTAGCCAGTGTAAAACTCTGTTTATATCATATTGAACTGGGCGTATTATTTTGCATTTTTTTATTCTGCTTAAGCACTGAGAAATGGAAATGCAAGTTGAACTTTGTTCTCCAAGTTGAGTTTCGCATGTCAATGTCGATAATTTACTTCCAATTATCTAAGACGTTTCGCAGAGTTTGATTTTAGATTTTATTTAGTGCTAGACATTCTTAAACACTGTTGCACCATTCAGATTTCTTCTTTTGGGAATAACATAGAATGATATAAAATAAAACGCTCAAACGAATGATGCACGCAAATCAGAATATTTTAAAATTCTGTTTGAAGAAAATATATATATACATATATTTTTTTTTTTGATGCAAAGTTTTGCCTTAGCCTTAGCATAACTAAAATCTCAGCCGCACAATATTTCAAAATGCATGCAAAATTTTTTTACCGCATTTCTTTTGCTCCATGCTCTCGATTTCTTTTGCATTTCAATCAATGTCTCGACACAGGAACTTTAGCTTCAAATTACCGACCAAGAATTATCGCGAGACATTGTTATGGCTGCAACAAAATTAAAATATATTTAAAATTAATTACAACCTTTTCATTGCCAAAAAGCAAGTTAGAACATTTAGAACAAAATCTATGTAGTAGAGAAAAAATCGCAATCGGATAATTAATTGAACATGGTAATGAAATGATTAGCCCAAACATCCTGTAAATTTGCAAAATTTTAAGCAAAAACTGAAATCGCAAAAATAAATGCAATATTTAGTCAGATTCTGGCTCAGATCTTAAAAAAATCTTTGCTTTTTTTATTTCTTTACATTTGTGCAATCGCTATCCCTTCTGTTATCAACATTTATAATCTAGCGCACGTTCAATGACCTTTGGTGTCACACGCGTTTGATAATTTTTCTGTCTTCTCGCGATAAAAATTGCCATCGATACAACTGACGTTAACATCAGTAAGTAAATATTAATATTGCACAACCAAAGCACAAGATAATGTTGACAAATATTATCTCTACAAATAATCCAGGGATCATTAGTGAGCAATCTAACACGATCGACAAATGTCACAATTACTGACAACCAAGGAATTCGGAGTCAACCAGACATTTTCGTGTCGTGCAACATTGTTTTCTATCGCGGAACATTCTATTGGAGCTATTTTTAGCACCCAATCACGTAGACTTCCCTAAAAATTTTTTAAATATTTTTTCATAAATCCGCTTATTAAAAGTAAATACAAATAAGAAATGAAATTTATCTCACGGCTGTTGCGTGTTTGCATTTTGCATCAGCCGAGTGTATTGATTCAGTTCTACTTGCCTGATTGCAGCTTGGCGAGAGAGAGAGAGGAGAACGAGACGGAGAAAATTGTGCAAAATGATATATATTCAGTCAATACAATCAAATATCTTCCTACTAGGTAATGAAATTAAAGAAACGCAACAATGTATGCAGCCACAATGTTAATATGTGTTGCACTTTTGCTTTAAGCCGGAGCTTTCTTTCACAAAGCTTTGATACTTAGCTGTAAATCAAAGTCCGATCAGATATTTTCACCCGACGACATTAGTCACAAATTCAAAATTTTCGAAATTCTCAGCTGGCACCATCATGTCTAACCTTGAGTGGTATCGCCGCTCACTTTCGTGTTGAGTCTCAATTCGCAAACTACATTTCAAGTTACTAAGTTACTGCAAAAATGATGTGAATGAAATACATTCGCAAATATTGCTGAAACACATGCAAGGCCGCTAACGTGGTCTGAGTGCCCGCGATGTATTTTTAAAAATAAAATACACAAAGTTTTAAAATTAAAACATTGATGAGAATTATCTCGTCGCAGCGACTACATTGTAACGTTTTGCAAGTAAGAAAGAAAGTTTGATTCATTTTAAATCAGAACAATTTATGGGTGAACTGGTACGGTTGGAAATTCTCGCGATTGATTTTGGAATTTTATTAACTATATATTTCCTTTTTGAACAGTTTGACAGTGATCCTTAAAAGCAAACTTAAAAATCAATTGTGTAAGTGATTTCTTATTAGCATCAATTGTTAAAGAGATAATAACAAAAAAAAAAAAATTAATCACAAAAGTGCATCACTGTGATGACCTGTGAAAATGTGCGCCCGGCAACGTAATGATGTAAGTCAAATTGGAAATATTTTCCATCATGCCTTATCTTTCGGAATTTTGATTTATCAATTATGGGTTCATCTTGTGCGATCTGCTTTTTGCAAAAACTTATAATTTTATTTATGCATTATCAAAGTCTCTCACACACAACGGTTTGAAAAGAAATTTCGATTGCAGTCTGATAATTTCGCGTCTGATAACATTTTTTTTTTGTTTTTCAAAATGCATACGAGCATTGAGTTTTCTAAAATAACCTACAGTTTTAACGAAACGTGAAATAAGATGAAGTAGTGTTGATGATGCAGTAAAAAGAAAACAATTAGATACTTAAATTCGCTTAGATTGTTGCAACTAAAATTTGGCTAAGAATAGTCTGGCTTAGAGTTGTGTAGAATACATGATATTCATTCAAAATCGTAGGAATAGATAGAACCTGAAGAAACTTTATGAACGTTTTAAGTCGGCCGATTACAGGACACAAATCTGTACATACCAAGTTTTTCTCAAGTTTATTGGTAATGCCCAGAACATTATCATGCCCGAGAATCTCACAATTAATGTTTTAATTGGGACCAATAAAAAAAAACCATGACAAACACGTTTTTAGAATTTTTTTTTTCAAAAACAAGGATTAAAATGCGTCTTTTGATGTGTGAAAAACACAAAACAGAACGAAGGAAACGCGGTTTGAAAACTTAGATAGATCTTTATTTATATCTTTGTAAATATTTCATCGGTTGACATCTTTATTAGGCTTATAATATAGGTTGCGAATTAGTCACCATCAGGGCAGCAATTAGAATCACTGAATTAATGTTAATAAGTGTAAAATTTATTACAGCGGAAATTTGTAGATACATATATGTTTGCACAAAAAAGATAGCAGACATATTGTAGTCGCAAGTGCAATATTGAAATAAAATCCATGAAATTGTTGATCATCGCATTTGGCACGTGAGTGTAAGTCTGTTCCACAAAGCGGTCGAGACAAACAGCAACAACAAAACCCCTTTCGAGTCAAGTGTCCAAGGAAATCGCATGGAAATCTACACAATAAAATGTGAGGCAAATAGAACTGATAACCTCAATATTGTGTAAATATTTAGTTTTTGAGGAAAAATTACTATAATGCTTTCATATAATAAACTTGTACAATTAGTTATTTGAGTCAGTGCGTTTTTAGCGAGATTTTGAACAGAAAAATTGCTTCCTTGACGCATGCTATTTTGCAACATTTTTTGTAAATGCTTGGCTTTTTCTCTCTGTGCCATTATCGTATTTATAATAAAAAATAATTGATTCCTGATAACCTTTGAACTCAAAACATGTCGCGATCATACGGAGGATCGTGTGCAAAAAAGGAATACATTTTAATTGGGCAAACGAAATGTTAAAATTTACATTTTTTTTATTGTTTCGGTTCTAGATTCACTAACAAGAAATCCAATCTCACTTCAATTGAGTTAGTTGAGTGAATTTCCTGGACCACCTGGATAATACATAAACTTCCATTAAAAATCAAATATTATTTGATTTAAAAAAAAAATAAAAATATTATTTCAAGCTTCGCCGTCAATTCTTTACTCTCACTCACCTTGAATCTGTCACATAATTTTTCTTTTGCAATAAGTTCAACTTGTGAGATCAGTAAACCATGTAAATGAGATTATGATGTTCTTCATGATGGATTATTTAAATTAAAAAAAAAAAAAATGCTGTACACTTACCACAAGTCGCTTCCTATTAAAATATCCACAATTACATGCCATCAGATTTCGTGATATAATTTCCGATTTCGAACTGAATAAATTTGCGGCCTCGTGCAACTGTGATGCGCATTACAAACATTGTTTAACACCAAGAATCAAAGCAAGAATCTTTTTCGAATGAGTAATTATGACATTTATTGTTCCGCATGACAACAGCAAGGGTAGTGTAAATAATCGATAGCACCGGTTAACAACGTGTAATCAAAAGCCGAAAGGAAAAACAACTAGAAAAAAAAATATATATATTTTTTCACCGCAATTCGTCATCAGTAGCGCAAATTTCATCTGCTCCCGTGTGAGCACTCATGTTCATCATCGCAAAATAATTCGAATTTGCCAATTCACTGATACACCCTATAAAGCTCACGCCGATTGTGTGCCTGACAGATGAGTAGAAAAAAAAATATGTGCAATCACTTACTTAATTTGCGCAAGTATGATTGATTGACGTGTGAGTGAAAGAAATAATTAAGAAAAATAAATTTAAGAAGAAAACAACGTTGCAGTAGTGATTAATTTCATTTTGAAATTAACACCGCACACGCTTGAAATATTGCACTGAACTTCGAGTGCAAGATCGCAAGATCCATGTACGCGTGCTTTTCATTTTATTTTGACCCGTGACGCGACCATCAAATCTAATTTTAAAGTGATTTTTCTTTCTTACGTTTGCTTCTGAATGAATAGCATGCGTTAAATGAGATACATCTGAAATTCATGAAGCGAGTCCCTTCGGGAAATTTCATGAATTTGTAAATCTTTAAATTTAGCTTATTGATATTGAAATCAACAGATTCCATATACATGTCCTTTATATTCAAATCATCATCATACAAGGAAATTGTTCATTTGTCAATATCTCAATCGATGTCAGAAGTCACCGTGAGCGCATTCTGTTCATCAAGGCCATTCAGATTTACCTCACTAATGCAAAATACTGCCGCACAGAATTTCGAGCGGTAGAAATAAGTAAGAATTCAGTAGAGTAAAAAAAAATGAAAAACTGTATAATGCAATTAGCACACGATAATAAACCCACACAGATATCGTACGGAACGGAATATAAAATGCAAGTTGAATTTGTAGAAAAATATGCAACAATGTTGCCAGCGTCAGCTTGAAGTTGTATTTGTATATTTGCTAATTAAGAATTATTGTTGTGTAAATACTGGCAATGTCATGAGAAAGAAATATTGAGAGAGAGAGAAATAGGGAAACTGTGAAAATCACTTTTAAATAAGCTTTCAAATAAAGTTCTCGATTTAGCTTCTATCATTTAGTTATATACAATTTTATGACCATGTCAAGAGTGGAATATTGGTGCGTTCCAGTATGTTTTCTGTTCTAAATAATTAGGAATCTATTTTTTTTTTTAATGAATGGCATCCAGTATTTTATAACCAAAGAACGCTGACTATATTTCGTTCCAATCGAAATAAGATGCAATGAATCCATAAATTGGATTAAACGACCAGTCTGATTGCAGCTTTCAAGTTTTAACTGCAATGTTGCTAATACATTAAACAAGTATTAAAATAATAATAATAAAAAAAAAACATTCACAAGAATGAAAGAAATAAAATTCTTTTGATATCGATAAGATGTTCATGTGCAATTTTATTTTAAGTATTTTTTATTCGGCGTCTCAAAAGTGCAATAATTTATATGATAATGCTACAACTTGTGCCTGTCATTCGAATCAAAATGCAGACTTTCAATACAATAAATGTGTCAACATCTCGACTATATAGCGCGCTGTTCATCGTTGTCGAGCGGCAAGTTGAGCCTAATGAACGCGTGATAAGTGTCAAATGTAAAAACTCATTTCAGTTTCACGTTTTTTAGAGATCACTTTGTGCTTTTTTCTTTAATTCTTCGTCTTGTTTTGCGAAAGAAAATGCCAAATCCCATTACTCGACTCCTCGACTCGTTGCGCTTTTTGCATATTTTTCAAACCCGACGATGAGCACCACAAAGTGAATATTAAATGATCCACATCATATGATATGCAAACATTACAGATTCTCTGTTTTATTATTGGACTCTGAGTGTATTTTCATGTTGTTGATGCATTTCATTGGAACATTAATTTGCCGATAGAAATTTATTTTAAATATCATTTAGTTCCGTCACATTCATTGCCAAAATCTGCATCATAAGCAAAATTAATGACTTGATAATCAAAAATAGTTTAAATTACGCTCTCCCCTTTTGGAAGAGTGACAAGAAAAAAAAAAATTAAATTGAATATAATGAAATTTAATGCAACTAATTAACTACAAAGTTGCTACATATCTAAACAGAATGCAATGGCGATTAATTATTTGATTTGGCAACGGTCAATAAAAAAAAGTCAAATTTTGTTCTGTTAATAACTTATGGCAGCTCATCACGAAGGCAGAACAATAATCTAAATATTTAATTAAAATAACAAATGCAGTCACGTTGATGTTTATTAAGATTATAATTTGATGCACGACGCTCGAGTTAAACTTTGAGCTTTGATTCTATGGAAAAGTTCTTTTTGTGCACGAGAGATCAAAAAATATCGCAGTGTTAAATGTTAAAAGGAGCCAATTGCTGCTGTAGAGTTTCCTCAGTGATTGTAATCACTATTCCCGCTCAGATGAAGTGGAAGAATTATTATTAATGTCTTTTTAAATGATCATGTGGCGTGAAATATAAGTGAAAAAGAGAAAAATTGCAACAATAAATTTTGAACTTGTTGGTTTTTTTTGTTGTATTTTGCTGTAAATTCCCTCATTTTGTGCAATGTTTGTTGTCGAGACTGCAAAACAGTTGATTGCAACTTGAATGAGCACTTTTTTTATTGCCCGCGTGCTCATCGCCATCATAAGTAGCACTGTGCAAAGGCATGAGAAAGATAAACGAATGGCGCAATTCCGGGCAGCGTCGATTGAAAATTTATTTTCTTCATTTCTACGCAAAATTGACTTTTAATATTTATGAAAAGGAAGATGCATTAACTCGGTCGGTGTTTCCACAACCGCCATAACACAATCACTGTTGATGCACTGATTTCAATTTTATTTTCGTGTATTTTATCGACCGCGTTTTACATTCCTAGTTTCATAAACGGCTACGTCGAGGACGATAAAAAAAAGTTGCAGCTTCGACTGTAAAAATATAAATTAATTAATTAAGCTATTTGCAAGCAGCCAAATTGCATCTTTAATAACGAACCGTCTGATATTTTTTCAAATCGAAGCCGGCTCTCGTGAAATTGAAAAAAAAAAGTGTTTAGGAGTTTATCACTCGCAATAATACTTAAACACTGAGGGAAAAAATGCAACAAACTGACTTTAATATGCATTGCCTTGAAGTGGATCGCTCTCGAGACTCTCGTTGGAATTTTTTTTTATTAGCTATTTTTTTCTTATGACCGTATGCAAATGAGATATTTTTTTATTTATATTCTCATACATGACTTCATACTTTTATTATAATTTCCACCACTGGAGCGGTATGAAAGTGTTCAATTCAATGGATAATTTGAAACATATGGATGAATTATTTTTGTCCGGTTTCGTCTTGTGTCAAACAAAAAAAATTACATTGTCGCTATCAATTTCTCAGTTTAAGAGTAAAAGTATTTTTCCTTTCAACATTCAATGTTGCTTTGGCTCGATGAGTAAACAAAGAAATTGTAGTTAATTTTTGTTTAAATGTTATTATATATCTCAGTCGTGAGTAAGTGTGCCCGAATGTGAATCGCACGTGTGAATTTTATCGTTATTCTGTTCCAAAAAACACATCAACGTTTGGCAAAAAAAAAAAATATATATATTCGCGAAAATCTTCAACTATGCATGTGAAACAACAAGAAGCCTTGTGAGAACTGAGAATTTATACAGTATTGCAAAATTATTCAATTCTCTTTTGCAAATCAACTAGTGTTTGTGATCTTCGTGGCATTTTTGGAGAGAATTAGTGGAATATCTTGAGACTTGAATAAATTTCAATACTTAAGATTAACAGAATTTTATGTTTTCTTATGTCTTATTATTAATTATTGTGTCTCGTTAGTTTGCGTTTTAAATATTTATTGAGCCTAATTTATTTATATTTCGATGCAGCGCCGTGCGACATAAAGCACGTGTGTCAGAAACTGTTGTGCAGTTGTGCAATTTGTACTCTTATGCAATTCTCTGAGAGTGATTTTGAAAGAGATTGCAAGAGAGGGCAAAACATCAATACCATAAGGAAGCAACGTTTTACGAAGAAATAAAAAAAGAAAATACACAAAATAAATTTTTCGCATCCACGTTGTTCTCAGTAACAACAAAAACAACCATCAGAAAGTGCACATTGTTTGATGTCAGTTGCAAACTAAGTAAATGAAATGATACCAACAAGCTTGCTCTACTCGCTGAGCATACAACGCAACAAACATCGGCGAAGCATACAAAAAAATAATACATTCTCATTAATCTCCCAATCGCAACCAATACATTGCCGAACCAAGTCGGCGGATTTTTGAGTTTTCATACTATAGTAAGTTTGTTTGAAATTCATTCAGTATTCACTGTTGACGCTTACGGAATCGGATCGCTTTTGAAATTCTCCTCGGACGTCAGTTAAACGTGATTTCTTCCTTATATGAAGTCGCGATCGGAGCAAAAGAATATTTTTTATAGAACTTTCCTATTAAGTTTCTTTTTTTTTCGAGTTCAACTTCTATTCCTTATTAATTTATGTCAGTTTCGTTTTGTGTCTCGGTGAACACACAACTTTGTTTCAAATACAAACTGTTAGCGCTGGACAATTTGCAATTTTAATTTCGATATTGTGAACAACAAATTCATTTATGGATTTGATAATAATATCAAAGTGAATCAGTGAACTTAACGATATTAAAAAAAAATACTTCGTGAATATTTTCGAGCGAAAAGGAAGTTTATTGAACGTCATCCGCCATCAGATAAAAATTAAAAAAGAAGTAAATAACAAACAATTCACGTTTGCGAAGTTAGTGATTTTTTTTTTTGTTATTATTTTAGTCGCCGAATTTTCTCTCTAAATAAGTTTACGTGTAGTTTGATAAAAAAAAAAATGTCCAATTTTTTATTTTATTTGTAAATTGCAACTTTTTTGTTGCTCTTTTTTGAAAACTCGTTTTTTCTCTGCTGCTGTTCATCTCGATACACTCTTGATATTTTCTTTTGCCTTGTACAATGTATTTAAAAATAAATTGTATTTTATATAAAAGAAATAAATGTACATGGCAATTCAACAGGCGAAACACTGCAACAAAATAAACAAGATTGATTCATTCGACAGTGAAATTGCGATGCTTCCTAAAAGAAAGATTTCCAACGAAAATGTTTTCTCGACACTTTCAATGTATCATAGTAATAAATCGTTTTTATTTTTATTCATGGACCTTACTCGAGTATATGACACGAGAACGACAAATATTTCACATTGCAATGCCCATCTGCTATCATTCAAGAGCAGTGAAATTAAACAAAACCGGTTGATATTGCGAACGCGATTGTCTCGATGCACTGAAAACTTATTATCAATATATAGCAATATGCACAATACAACTAAGAAAATGCGGTTGAATACCCAAGTTAGTGATAAGAGGAATAAAAATTTCTATCGTTAAGCAACAATGTATCTTTAGGAAAAAAAAGAAAGAAGGAATATTTTCATTTATTGTAAAAAGGTATCGATGTACACCTAATTGCGAAAGGACACTTTTCTGCATCACAAATTAGATATGTTTGTTTTTTACATTATAAATTGGCGTAATCTCTTGAGCCGTGATAATTTTACAAAAGGACTGCCAGATTTTTCTAAGCATGTTCCACTTTGGTTTGTTATAAATATTTGAATTGTTCTTCAGTCTGCTTTTGATTTTTATACATTGTAGCAGTCATAGTCGCCGTTGCCTGTTAAGTCATATTTTCTTCACTCATATTTTATGCTCATTGAAAATATTTAGATCCTATCAATGTCAATTCTTTTTGTCTAATAGAATCATTTCACTAACTTAAAAACTTCTCTTTTTTCTGTCCAAAAACAGCATAAAAACTAATCAGTGCGGCAAGTGACTTTGTGCTCGTGCAAAAATCGAATAAAATTATAAACGTTAATCTATAAATGGAAAATCCACGCCGTTTAAACTACTGACATTGTAACTAAGAAGTGGAATTATTTAGTAGTCGAGACTTAAAGAAAATCATATTTAATTGACAATTTTAATTGATTTTCGCAGAATAAATAAACTAGTTTATAAAGAGAAATATCCAACAGTGTTATAAATGTTTATATAAAATAAATAAGAAAAGTATTTCAATTTGAAGCAAACAATTCAAGAGTGTTGAAATTTAAAAAAAAATATCATTAAAATCATCAAATAAGGTAAAATTGCAGTGAATTTAATAATTATGGCGTGTGCATTTACTGTCTTCCCCATGAATATTGATGTGTAAAGATTAAAAGATTACCTATTTTCCATAAAATTGATTTTTAAAAACTACATTGAAGTAAATATTTCATACTTTAATTGCTTGTTGCTTATTAAGTGCATCAAAATCGTGGGCAGACTGTAATTGTGAACGCTCCAAACAGGTGAATTTTTGATCATAAAATCAAACTTGAAATGATTTTTTTTTTTCTGTAACCAGCAAAAAAAAGAGAGTTGTGCGGCGATACATGAAAAAAAAAAATATATAAAAATATTGCAGTGATCGCATTTTATAAAGGAAAAAAAAAATTAAAATCGCTGTCGCAGTTGACAAAATAATTGCAATCGTCTAATTTGACATTAAAACGCAGTGTTATCGCAAGTCTTGACAATTTTTTTCTCCAACTACGGTTGCTGAAGTGTAATAGTCGCCATTCAGAACTAAATCACCGCTAACTAAGTAAATAAAAAGATATTGGAAGAATGATAAAAAAAGACAGTGAAGAGAATATTAATCTTCTTGCAATTAAAGTGATTAAAGTTTAAGATAAAAAAAAAAAAATTCCTCAGCTTCTCTTTTTTCCTCTTTTTTTTTTTGAAACCAATCAAACCCCAATTTCGGGTTTCTTTTGTGAAGTGAAATTTACTAAACAGTTTTAAAAAAAATGGTTTCCGAAAAGGATTGGGGCGATGATATGTCAGATGATACAGATTTGATGGATCCAAAGCACGGTGGTGCATCAAGTTCAAGTGGAAGTTCAATGTCGCCTCGTACGCCGCCAAACTGTGCACGTTGCCGAAATCACGGTCTGAAAATTGGACTTAAAGGACATAAGAGATACTGTAAATATCGTTACTGCAATTGCGAGAAGTGTCGCTTGACAGCAGAACGTCAGCGCGTTATGGCTTTACAAACTGCTTTACGTCGTGCACAAGCGCAAGATGAGGCTCGTTCATTGAACAATGGAGAAATTCCACCACCACCGTTGCCCGCTACCATTCAGCAACTGATGCCAAAATTGCCGAAATCACGGTCTGAAAATTGGACTTAAAGGACATAAGAGATACTGTACAAATTGCGAGAAGTGTCGCTTGACAGCAGAACGTCAGCGCGTTATGGCTTTACAAACTGCTTTACGTCGTGCACAAGCGCAAGATGAGGCTCGTTCATTGAACAATGGAGAAATTCCACCACCACCGTTGCCCGCTACCATTCAGCAACTGATGCCAAAATATGCTACTTCGGACACAAAATTTAATCCTTCATTGCTTCAGTCACAGCAACAACATCAACAACCACAACAGCAACATGTTATGATTCAGAATACAAATACCATTCAAACACCAGCGCGGTCATATGAATCGTGTGACTCATCGACAGCTTCACCAAATTCTTCAATGTCGCGATCGGCTCAAGTTCAGCCCTACCAACCGGTAGTTGGAAATCAAGTCGTTCAAAATGGTCAGAGCGGCGATCGTGAGTATAAACACACAAATATTCTTATTGTAATCTAACGTATCACTAAGCACTATTTTCTTTAATCACGTGCGAAATTTTAAAAATTCAGAGAAAAGTCAAATCATGTTTAAAACCGCAAAAATAAGTCAAAATCTTCTTTTTTTAAGGAAAATAATGTAAATTGTAAAAGAGAGAAGAAAAAATATTCTGACAACCGACACAGCGTGTAAAAATATTGGATACATCGAACAAAAAAAATGCTAAAATGAGATCGCTCCGACAACATGTTACATGATATATGCTGCGAAATTCTTGCCATTTATAAATTCTCGGCACATAAAATAAATGTTGTGATTTTGAGACTAAAATTTATTCAAAATCTTATACCAAAAGCACGATGGAACTTACAATTCAAGAAGAAAAAATTCTTTTTGTAGGTTCTGAGTTATGTTGCTTCTTGTTCAGTCGTGCAATTCAATAATCTTCCGTCTTATTACCATTTCCTGGACTCCTAAATTATTCGATGGCCATAAATTTTCGTATAACTTTTTTTTTGGTACGCGTGCGATGGCCTGTGATGTTGCATTCCTGTGAGAATCAGTGCAAAACCACAATTTATACCGTTAGTCAAAAAAAAAAATACCCATAAAGGAGTTCAATGAATTTTCAGTGGTTTTTGAAATATATTTTTTCAAGTATTGAATTTTGAATTTCAATTAAGAAATTAAAATAAGTTGTGAGGTGATTTGCGTTAACCTCAGTGGACCTCTCTCTCTATATATTTTTTTGTGCATACGTTATGCATATGCCCAAATAGAACAATCACGATTTGCAACTTAAACTTCATTTTATTTGCTAAACAGTAAATCATAACATCTCAGCCGCAGTTATATCTCATCGAGGCATTAAATAACCGACAGAGAGTTTATTAAAATTGGTAATTTGATAATGCAAATATATTAAAAAGCCATGAAAATCATAAATTATATTCTATACAATGCTCGCGCAATATACTCTACAAGCCATAGAGCTCCATAAATGTATTTGCGGCAGCCAACTATAAAAGGGATCGATGATCGCGAGCTCTCTCTCTCGAATTCTTCATTCGATAAATCAGAAAAAAAGAATTGTAGCAATTTTTTTCAGTTGAAAAATACTAACGCCATTAATTTCATTTCTCGACATACAGCAGCCCATAGATTCATGTTCATTGTTTAAACAATTCTACCGTGATCTTGAATTCTTACATTCAATTACTCGCAATGTCCTACACTTATTTCCTGCAATTCTTCAAAGAAACAGCAAGCTACATAGGTAGACTTTTTCAGTTTTGCAATTCTCTCTCCGTAGACGTAGACTATTCAGTTTTGTTTACATTGTATTGTGGTCTCCTTGTGTGTGATTGTGCCTGATTGTTTGATTTCGAGGCACTAATCCACTACTTATACGGTGTCTCGTTGGTCACTTTCCAGGTAAAATTTCCAGTTTTTTTTTGCATATTATGATGTTTAACATGTGGTTTTTTTTTTTTAATGAAGATTCGGTCTCTAAAAAACTGCTCTGTCAAAATTAATTTAATTCTTTTGTAATTCTCTTCTTTGTCGACAATTAAGCCGATTCTTTACCCTTCACCTGGATGATGTCCACTGGAAAAATCATTTGCCTTGGTTTTTTTTATCGAGTTCATTGTTGTGCAATAAGGTTTTGGTTTTTCTTTCATTTTTTTTAAAAAACGCGAAAGGAAGTTGGAGTGATTTACAATAGAGGCATTTTTGTCATGGAATTCGGATGAAATATAAAGCAGAAAAAAGGTCATTGATATGTTAATCAAAACATGATCTAAGTTGTGTGACTGCCTTAAAAACACAAGGCACGATATAAAAACTTTCCATTATTTGATCAGAAATCACGTGGCAAAGTTTATCTTAAACTGATACAAGATGATAAATATGACTCTTGGGTTCGTCAAGGAGTTTCCGAAAAAGTTTGTCAACATAAACACGCAACGATCTGATGTTAATTAATTGTTTTCCAGTTAATTTGAAAGTGAATTCATAATGAGATCTATACAAGTATTACATTAATAAAAGTTTTACAGTTTCTAGACAGCAGTACATGAAAGAAAAACATGTTATTGAATTATATCGCACTTGCACGTTTATATCATGTTTGCTGTACTCACTTTTCGAGCGAACCCAAATCTGAAAAAATAATATATATATGTTCGCTGTTTACAGCCAATTGCACTCCCAAGAGATCTCGGCGAGTCTCAAAATTCAATACATAAAATATCGGTCTCATTCGATTTTCCATCCGAGTCAATATCTTTTTGCTCATAGTCGAAGCGATGGATATTGTTTGGGTTTCGAATTACCGTCACGCAAAAAAAAAAAAAAAGATTTAAGACTTTGTAAAGTATTTACGAATAAGTTGCAAGCATTTATTGTTTTCTTATTTCCGATGATAGAATTTGTTGCATCATTTGCGATCGAATCATGCACTGCCCGTTTACGTTCCCTTGAAAATAATCAAAAAGAACGCACGAAACTGGAAATGGAAATGGTTATAGGAAATGATTGCGAACAAAGTATATAGAAATTATAAAAGCAAAATAAAGAATTGTGATATTAGGAACTTAAGGCGAGAATTTCTCGTCGAAGGAACTGTCTCGTCAAAAGAACTGTATATGTATGTGTGCGTTTGTTGCTTGCCTGCACGCGGACAGGTTCAGGGCTTTTGAAGAGGGTCGATCGACTCAATGCTTCTTGTCAGGCGCCTGCGAAAGCAAAAGCATTCCGTAGAAAACTTTTTCTGTTGCTTCCTTGGTTTCTGAGAAGCCTCTGAGCGATTAATTCTCGATAAACAAAAAAAAATTACAAACAATTGCAAGCATAAGCAAACGACCAGAAATTGGAAGAGAGATTTTGTGCTTTGACAGAAGAGTGAGAGAAGATTAAAAGGAAATTTATCAGGCACACAAAATTTGAAAATCGCTCTTTTGTGCAATTGAATTTTCGTGAAATTGTACAATTTAAGTTGAATTGCGGTTTTTTGCCTCCGCTACAATTTCATTTGTTATTTGCTGTTTCTCTTGATCGATTAGAATTGAGATGAACATTTTTGCCTTGTTTAGTTTGTTGAAACGATTTTTTTTTTATTGCTGTTTGTTATTTGCAAGCCATATGCCGGATTTCTCTTTGGCAGTTTGACGATGGGAAAAACAATTTTTTTTCGTCAGATCAACATAAAAAATACAAAACGAGAACTATCATTAGACAATAAAACAAGAGTTTCACACCGAAAAAAAAAAGCCGATCAGTAATTTTTTGTGCAATTTTGAAATTGCATCCAGCGGATATAGTCAAAGTAAATGGATTTTGATAATATCGGCGAAGCACCAATTATTTATTGCTCTTTAAAAATATGTTTCTTCTTCAATTTCTTAAACTTCTTGCACAAAGAAGAAGGAATTGAAAAATGCATTTTTCTTTCTTACCAAACCACTCGTTGACCCTCATTCGGAAGGAGGGGGGAGTTTCAAAGAATATAAAAGGAAAATGAAAAACCTGGTTATTGTGTTAAGTTAAGGTGATGTGCATTCAATGATAAAAACGTTTTATTAAATTATACAAGAAATGTTGCTAATTATTGACCGTTTTCATGAAACATAATTTATATATTGTGACGTTAATCGAGAGGGAAAGATACGTCATAAAAAAGCATTGCTCTTCTAGCTGGCTCTGATTTTGTACCATTGATAATTATAAAACATAATCGCTTTAGTTCAATCAAATCCAGCTCCTTTGCAATGTAAGTTAATTGTTTCACAGTATGATTTTATATTGAAACATTTTGAGATTGCATAAATTCCGGAATTTGTTTCTAATGAAATGCACTTCTCGCATCGGCAATGTTTTAATGAGTGTACAATTTGCACTATAACACAAAGATTTCGCACACAATTCATATGAAATTACTGATATGGAGCAAAACAATTTTTATTTTTCTAAATTGCAATTTGTTGAACGAAAATAAAAAAAATTCCCAATTAACTTCAAAGTTGTTAAAATGTTTTCTCCACATTTAACACTTTTGAAAAATTCACATCGCTCAGCTCTTACACTTCGATCTAAAACAAATAAATAATTTATATTTCACTCAATTTGCCTGCCCTGAAGGAAAAAAAAAATATTTTTTTTTAATGATTTCTGGTTGTAATTGTTTGTGGCAAACACTTTGAAAGCTATTTTAAAATAAACTTTTTAACACGAAACATCTTTGACAGAGAAGTTTAGATGTACAGAAGACTTCGTTAAGATGCATAATTATATTAATTGCATATCTCCCACCAAATGAAGGCAACAGACAACAAGCATTGAATAAAATTAAGCAAAATGTTTTATCACAATTTTTTTCCTCCCAATTTGAAAACAATTGTTTAAAAAGCAATTTTTTTTTTCTAAAATGGTGAAACATGATCGTGCTCGGTGAGATGAGTTTCACAATTGACAGTTAACTCTTCAACATTCAATTTTAATTAATTGATGCTTACAATGATGCCTGTGATGTGTAATTAGAGAGCAACATCAAGCTGAAATGGAGTTGTTGTATTTTTTTTTTTCACCCGACTTGTTCCCTTTGTTCGTGTCAGCGATCCAATGGCATCAAGGGGAAGGACAAGAAAGAGAGGAACTAAATTGAATTTTTGTGCAAATTTAACAAAATTATAGGTTTACATTCTAAAATGCACACAAACATACATAAAAACAATTAACTCAAAATGTGAAAACATTGTCAGCTTAAAGACTTTTGATCGATTGTCGTCGCTCTGTCATGTTGACTTTGGGAACTGAAATAATGTCCTATTAACTTACAATTGCTTAATTGCCCTGCCACACAAACAGCTAAATTTATCCGAGCGCCCACAGAAATTCGAACATTTTTCTCAAACGAAAAATGCAAATCACGGAAAATCGTGTTCCATGTTGACAGATTTCATTCAAAGTTTATTTTTTTGTAAATTGTTTTTGAATGAAAATGTTAAAAAAAACCGATTACAAAATTAGCATAAAAAATTGTGCAATTGACTGATATACGAGAAATGAAAATGGATTTCCAATTAAGCTCTCGTATAACAGCGCGCCTGCATTTCCAACTTATTTCCATCAACATCAAATCTGCTACAAACAGTTAAATATTTTTTTTTTCTTCTCGCAAGACTTTAAATGGCAATAAGATAAAGGCGTCTGAGAATCGCCCTATAAGTAATCTAGAATTATACAATGTAGATACAATTGCAAATATAGCTGAAGTAACACATAATATGATATTAAATGACTTTTTGGGACTGGTAAGGTGAAATGCATCCTTGCGGCGATTTTGATGAAACTTGAACGTTTCTCGGTGTTGCACAAGAAAACAATTTTTGCGATCTCGCAGCGGCGCGGCATCGAGAGATCGAATGAAAAAGGCGTTATGTGATTTAAAAACTATTATTCTCATGTAAACACGATTTGGACGTAAAATTAACAAGACATCGTGGTGGACCTTGAACTGGTTTTGGTTGCACAAAATGATAAAACTTACAATCGATAACAAGCTGCAATTTTATGTTGTGTGATTTTTAATTTTCCTACTTCTTTCTCGTTAAATATTAAAAGCCATTTAGCTTATCGGATTATTTAATTATTTAATTTTACCTGCGCTCTTAAGCAAAGATATTTTTTTTTTCTTTATATTTTCGTGTTCTTTTTGCTGTTTGCACAATTGTCGTTTCTGCGCTTTGAAAAACTTTTTTTTTTTTTTGTTTTAATTTGCTCGAAATATATTTTATTAAATTAAAATTTATTTTCAGCTCGAAGCGCTTCTCAGAATCGGATTTCAAACCTTTTTTTATTTAACAAAAATTTTCATTTGATTTGTGAACAAGTTTTTATTCACGTGCAAAGTTTCATTGTTTCTGCTTTTTGTTTGTGATAGCAAGAAGAAAATTTCATTTGAAGATAACTCGCTCACGAAACTAACATCTTAAAGTAAATTGCAATTCCTTAAAAAGCAAAACGAAAAACTTTTCCGCAACATATTCAAGGACAAATATTTGCATATATTTTACAATTGCATTGACTGAGCTGCTGTAGCATGCAAGTAACTTTGATGTCACCATAGTAATGTGAAAGGATGTGGAATCCAAAATATACGGAATGGGGAAGCAAGCAATTTAATCTCCTGTAAAATGCATTTCTTTGGTTTGTACAATCGATCACAAAATGCCGAGTTTTTTTTGCTTTTGATAAGTTCGGAACTCATAGAAATTCATTTATTGTGATAAATAGTTGGCAGTCAATTCCTCACAAACATAAATTTCTGGATTGAACATATGAAACGAATAATAAATACTAAGGTTACAACATTGTAAGTTTGTCGTTACTTACTTGCAGCATATCTACAAACCCAGAAGTGCATATTGCATTTTTCACTTCGCAGCCATCAAACGAAATGGAAAAATCGATTCGCTTTTTATGATATTTTAACGCAATTTTTTATTTTTTTTTTCTTTACGAAATTACGTTTTCGCACTCATACTTTTTAAGCTAAATACATTCTACTTTAGTTTAGTGCCGTCATGCATGCACAAACCTAAAGATGGGATATGGTATTTTTTTGTGCTTGTGCGAATTTCAGAGTGAAGGGAGATGCTTATGAATGGGTGAGACATTACTTGCAGAAGTTGAAAGAGTTTCCAGCAAAAAAAGAAACTTTTGCATTTTATGAGCTGAAAATATGTTTTGAGATTTATTGTGAAGCGGATGAGCGAACAGAGAATACTGTTTTATTGCTAAAATATTTTCTAACTTGCAAACATTTTCGACTTGCCGCATCATGGCCAGAAAACAAGTTCATTAATTTGAATGAGCGATACCACCTTGATGACAAAGTGGAGAAACTATTGCGAATGACGATTTAGTATGCACACGAACGGCATATATTGTGTCTCTTTATCCGATTTTCTCTGAGTAATAATGTTCACTCCATAGCCTTTTTGCAAAATATGCTTTTCACATACTCTTGGATGCTTGATTAATTTTCATCATTAACAGTCTTGCGATGTTAAAATAACATTCCTTCTTGTCTTATCTGTTGCTATTACAGTCATTTTCTCTATGTGCGCCTAACTCGTAATATATATATATATAGCTCTCTCTCTGCCATTTCTCATGTGCTTACAATTTATTTCAATTGGAACTAATAGCAGTTGAAGTGTATTGCATATGAAACCGGTATGAAATCTGAAGGCAACAATTAATCTTCAAATGATATTTTGCAACCTCTTCCACTGGACACAGACCGATTCTGACACTCAACGGCATTCTTGAATGGCGAGAAAAGCAGATTATTATAAAAAACTATTTTTTTTTATTAATAATAACGCAACAGTTTTTTCATATTTTATATTGCAAGATTACTTTCAAAATTGGCTGCAATGAATGCTGATGATGACGACGGTTCACTTCTAACTTCATATTTCAAATTTTATTCAATATTTTTTGCAGCCATAGAAAAAAAAAAAAAAACATTTTTGACTGTCAAAAGGCACCTTTGTCATACACAAATTAACCGGTTTTTTTTGATCGCGGTCCCGCGACGGCAGCGATTGAGTTGTTTTTTTTTTTTGCACCCTTCATTGTTATTAGTTCTCGCGATTTTTTGACTGAGAATTATATGAGCGTATTTCTGTCTGCATCAATGTTCATTGTTTGTCACGTGTAAATTGAATGTGAAATTCGCATCGCATGAAATAAATTGTATCTTCGCACTTGTGCGATGTCAACTTGGCCGATTATGCAATTTTTTCCCCGTCGTTAGAATGGTGATTAATAAACTGAGTCTGTCTGGCGAAACCACACAAATCCAGTCCAAATTTAGCACAAAATATCTGACTCTGAATGATAAATATGCAAATCGTATAATTTTTTACATCTATATTTTGAATTTCGTATGCTTCACTGTTGAGTGAGTAATCACATCTCATAAAACGAACTTGTCCGAATGATAAGACGTTGAACTCGTCCGAACTGATGAAAATGTGTCAATTCATGAGCTACAGTGTTTGATTGTAGACAACATCGTCATTCCAATGCGCCTGTTGCTCGATATTAATTTGAATTGCAAAAAGTCTCTTAAAATTCATTCATAAATATTTAATGTTAAAAATATGCAGAGGAGAAAATTTAGCCGATTAAGGAGGTTAATAAATTAACTATCCAAATATTTTGGTAAAGTTACAATGCATTTTTACAGTGAACCGATTTTCTTTCCTCCCCATACTGATAATCTTAAAAAAAATATTTCTCAATAAAAGTATAAAAAGAAAATAAAAAAATTATATAATTTCGCTGGCAACAAGGAATTTAAAAAATCTCTGTAAATAAATTGCGTGCTGATAAAAACATCTAAATTACGTAGCGAATATGGTAATAGCAACACAAAAAAAAATTAATTACACTTGTCCATCAATTCATGCTGCTATTTTACCTTCAATTTATAGCAATCAATGCTCCGAATCATACCAGACGTAAACATTTCGTGAGGCATAAAAAAAGCCACAAGAGCAACATAACACACAATGTTGTGCATTTTAAATGATGGTTTTGACTGTGAAACATGGTTTCGAAAACAATTGTTAATTGCCTGATACGTGAAAACTTGCGCAATTCCTTAATTTTCATAATCCTTCTAAACTTGTGAACATTTCCGGAATCCTTTAAATAATTTGTTATTCAATTGTCGACTAGCAATTATTGTTGATAGTGACTTGTCTCATTGCATGAGAAAATAAAATCAAATTGGCTCTAGAGATTATGTAAATGATTTGTTGCTGTACAATTTGCTGTTTATCACTGCATTGGGATGATTGTGCAATTGTGTATCATCAATATATGTTGCTGTGAGTGATTGAAATTGAAACAGAAACAAATTAAAACGCAATTTATAACAATTTTGCTTCACTACAGTCCGAGTAGCATTTCTTATGCATCATTTATCGCTGATGCTATTTCATTGAAATTATTGCATCAAATGCTTTTTATCTCCAATGAACGAAAAATTGATTTTGCCATTGATGAGTGAGAGATCAAATATCAATTTATCTATTAACAGCATTTTGCGTGTGCGTGTGTGAGCTTCCTATAATGTCTTGCTGATTTATTGATTGTGTATTGAAAGTCTGTGGTTTTTGTGGCTTTTTGAATCTATCCGAGGAATCAAATTGTAGCAAAATGTATTTAATTATCGACCAATTGATATTTTTGGGGCTATGCTCTGAACTTAATGTCTCATGCTAAATTGATTTATTATTTCGAATATTGTCGTGGGTTATGTCTGTGGTACCGAGACATCATTCAAAAGTGTTTCATTTTTTGGTTGATTTGCGGGTAGATTAAAAACTTAAGCCTTAATCGCTGATGAGGGTTAAAAAGTACTTTGGCTAACAAACAGTTTTTTTTTTGTCTTTTTTATGTTAAGCAAGTTTCAAAGAGTTATAAAAATCCTTTTAAATAAGTTAATATTTATTTGCTGTGAGATTTCTGTAAAATCTTTGTTACACTTTGTGAAGCCCATATTGCTCTTAACAAGAGAGTGAAAATTCCAAATGAATAAGCAAATAGAGGTTTTCATGGGAAATTTGCTGCTAGTTAATTGCTAGAAACCCAAACAAGTAAATTTTGCTGTTGAATGAAAGAGATAAATTTAAGTGGCACAAAATGATGATGGTGATGAAATTGCACAAACAGCACATTTGCAGAATGTAAACAACCAAAAATAGTCAAACAAACACTGTCGGTATTGCCGGGAGGAAAATGATAAAAAAAAACAATGAAACGGTAACAATGGGCATGAACCATATTTTATCAAACATTAATTGAGCATCCCATTCATGATGAATACAGTTACAATTTTCCATGTTTTGGTATATTTAATATAATCTTTCAGAATGTCTCTCATTTTAATGCTTGTTAAATAATACTTCATGTAACGACATAATCACGATAAATATTTAATTAAGAAAACACACAAAATTTCTGTCGATATTTATATAATTGTTATATAATGAAAATTGCACAAACTTTTCTCCTCTTTTTGCGCCATTTGTCGGCATACAACTCTCAATTTTATTTATTTTACTGCTGCAGGTTTTGTTTATAATTTTACAAGAGAAAATTGTTTGCTCGTTTCATGGTGGCATTGTTTTATACATTTTTGGGAGTCTACTGACTGAGGTTGATGGGCGAACTACATTCATTGCATTAATTTGCCTGCATAATTTAAATGTAAACCGCACCAAATAT
Source organism: Propsilocerus akamusi (assembly GCA_018397935.1). NCBI lineage: Eukaryota > Metazoa > Arthropoda > Insecta > Diptera > Chironomidae > Propsilocerus > Propsilocerus akamusi. Next base: position 17,254,990 of record CM031469.1, on the reverse strand, counting down.
ATTAGCCTTCAATCCAGAAATTTCAACATTCTTTTCTCGGTTCCCTCGATATTTGTCGAAGAGTGAAAAATTATTTATTTTTAATGTCTGCAAAAACAAAAAAAATTTTGTTTTTGTTTATTTTTGAAATTTCTTCAAGTTCGGCAAACACAAAATAAAAGAATATTTCGGTATGCAACAACAATATTAATTAAAAGCATTCAAAGTGTGTATTCCCATCATGTATTTATTTTTTGTTGTTGTCTGCGTTTGTGTTTTTCATTCGCTTGCAGCAGAAAGCAATTTTTTTTATCATGAGCGCCTGATTGTGATGTTGTTCGAAGGTTTTCATGGTTTTGTTGTGCGCTATAAAAAAAGCGTTTTTTCGTTGGCAAAGTTGCACTGCAACAAACATTTGTAAGACAATAAAAGCAAAGTGTGCGATGTTTGACTGCAAAAATCTCAGAAGCATTGTTTGTTAAGTGAATAATTAATGTCTTAATTTCATTGCTTGATGACTTTCAATAAAGTCCTTAAATGCTTTGTACCATCTCTTAATAAATATTTCCGAATGTTTGTCAACACCAACAGCATAAATAATTACCACTTAGCGGGCAACAGTGTGCCACAATATAAATGATTAATATTCACGTTGAAAACGACTGGAAGTGATTTCAATTATTATGTGATAAATGCTCTTACTTCTATGGATAAGCGAGATACTGAAATCATGATTGATTGCAACAATTGTATCTGTTAAACCGATTAATTTTTTAACATTTTTTTTTTTTGTTTGCCTTTTTTAATTCTTTTCATCAGCTCGACGGATGAGGATTATTATGTAATGCAATTATTTGTTTACGGAACATAAACACACAATTCCTACAAAAATCAATATGCGGGACATCAACAATGGATGAGCGCCACTCGACAATTGCAATTTTGTGAATCGTCATTTCTGTATTGATTCATTCATTTTTATCAAAAAAAAAAGGAAAAAAACAATGAAACGACAAATAGAGAAAGGATGGAAAATGGGTGCAAAATTCTGATTTTACATAATTTTTCCACACTGAAAATTTCGGCAAACAGCTTTAAATTTGTTGCACACTTTTCATTTCAATGAATTTTTTTTTGCCGCAAGAAGAAAAATTGTGGAAAATAACAAACCTACAAACACACACACAATTAAAAATTAATCGCTTTCATAAAAAATTCACACAAATTTTCCCGCACAACTATGAATTTTCCACTACGAAGCCGGACAAACTTTTTATATTCTCTCCATAAGAATGTTCAGAATTTTTATTTTTAGATTGTGTCACCAACAAACCCAAAACACACCAAATGTGTAATAATTAAAATATGGCTCTGTATTGCCTTATACCTTGTGCAAATGGGGAAAAGGAAAAACGGAACTCTATCGTGTAACTTTAACGCGCTTTTATCGCTTTTCAATGTCGATGTAACAGAAATTTACATTTTGTGCTTGTGGTTGAAACAAACATTGAATGAAAAAAATGTCGTCGTCGGTGGCATACGCAAACAAAAAAAAAATTGCTAACAGGCTTGCATGTGGGTGAGAATGGAATGAAATCAATGAAAGCTACTCAATATATATTACTGGCGTAAATCATGTTATTTAAACACTTGAAAGATTAGACAAACTTTAATCCTTATAACATCTACTCCTACTTAATAACAAAATCTTCAAAGTATGTTTAATGATTAACTTCCTAAAATGTCAAAGGATATCCGTCGAAGTGATTTGTTAAAAACATTTCATTCCTTTTCTCCTCGAGAAAAGTTTCATTTCTTATCGCATGCTTCATCAATCGGTGTCATATGAAACTCTATAAATAAACAGTAAAGGGCAGAGCGAACAACATTATAGAACTTATTCATTTTGTGTCTGGTGTGCAAGCTAGTTTGCCTTATTTACTTGACATGTCTGCCTTGTTTGTATATCTCAGACTCTACTTGATGAGTTTGCCCGATTTAAATACAAGTTTATTCCTTATCAGAAATTACAGTGAAAATTAAATCTGCCAATTTTCCACTCCAATTGCAATTATATAAAGTGGATGGCAACACTCTCCATTAAAATAGTTGCCATGAGATGTTGCATTTGTTGCTGCTACTACTGTTCTGTAGGAAACAAATTTCCATTTCAATGCTCATTGCAACAGTGAGTGGAAAACTAGTTTGGGAAAAGCGATACGGGAGGAAAAAAATGTAGAACGATGTTGATATAAAATGTCTCGATTCCGTTTTGCAATGTCCTTGAAAACGTAAGCTGCAATTTTCTTATCAGCTGCTTTTCATCACCCAATCGATGGTATTACATGGAAGGGGAAATTGAGGAAGGGAAAGTGATGACGGGGGTGTTTTGGATGTTTGTTGAATGTTTTTTTTTTCTGCTGAGCACACTCTGTCTGTTTAATGTTGAGATAGGTTATGGATGAAGATATCTTTTCTCGTCTCGTCTGTCGTCTGCAAAGCTTTTTTTATCTGCTGGAAAAATTTGATTTAATAAATGCAAATGTTTCTTTTTTTTATTCGAAAGCATCAAGATTATGCTCTGAATGATAAACTCAAGCGAATCCGTTTAAAAGCATATAAAATTACATTTCCTTCAATGCTGTTGGTGTCATTGGAGGCAGCGCCCAATAGTTTGCAAATGATAGTTTGTGTCTCCAACTCCAAACTGTCATTCAAGTTTAAATACTATTCTCTTAACCTTAATCCGATTAGTTTATGGCATCAATTCAATTACTTGCTTGTTTGCTTTTGCTGCTGTCGGGCAAAAATACTTTGAATTGTTGAAACATTTTTTTTCCCTTTTTCTTCTTGGATTTTGTGTAATCAAGAAAGAACAATTGTGCAAATGGGTTTGAATTTTTATTGGAATTTATTCTGGGTGGGTTGGGATAGCAGTGAATGAGTTTGCCCTTGAATGAATCATTCACAATTATGATGACAGCTCTCTCACTCTAAATATCACTCTGTTATTATTCAAGAGATGCTGAATAAGCAAAGAAACTAAATTTTGTCAAAATCAATTTTCTTGTTGCATGATTGAAATGTTTTATCGCCAACCCTAATTATTACAGTCATACTGGCTAAGTAGTCATGATGTGATAAATATACTGTAAAGGACAATTGGATTTTATAACTGAACGTGTACAAATCGAAAGTTAACTAAACAAATTTTAGTCTTTTGTTGCTGAAACTGATAATTAAAATTTGAATAATTTAAGAGTGATTCAGAGTGAGAAAGGGAATTGGTACTAATGGCTCTTCTCATGGTTTTTATTCATGTCTGCATGCAATGCAACGTCGAAACATTATCGAATGCCAAACCAACATAAATAAGATACTTCCAGAACGCTGTAAAAGTTAATTATCTTTAATACGCACTTTTTTCCTCGTATACTTTCCGCTTCTTCAATGATTTTTTTTTGCACCTGGAACGACTTTTATTTTAAACAAAAAAGAAGCCGAAAAATATATTCAACAGGTGGAAATTATATACGATACATACATATATTTTTTTTCAATTAGTATTTAATATTAAATAATTGATGGTCGCGTTAAAGAATCGAGCAATTTCGCACACTTTTTTTTATCGCTTCAAGAAAATCTTCTATCACTTTTTATTCAGTGAATTCCATAACCACCATGACTGGTCTTTAGATCAACGTTGGAATTCTTGATAACGCAAATGCAGAAGCAAGTAAATAATTAATCAGTGTCATTTTCCAGTAATCATTTTGCATCATCATTACTGTTTATGAGAATTGATTCTTTAAAAAAAAGGCAAAAAATGAGCAAATTAATATCTTTGCCTTTTCTGCCCACTCTTTTGTATATTTGATTGCTTCATGATTTATCTCGTTAGTAAAGGCGTAAGCAAACAATATCTCGCCCTCTTTCAAGTAAATAAACATTAATCATAGCGAGTTTAAGTTTAAAGTAGCAAGCAAATGCCTGAACAGTAAATAATACTTTGGCTTCTGTGTTTGCTTCAATATGAGTTGAAGCAAATTAGCTTATTAAATTATACATTTTCAAATCGATTGATCACTTGCTCCGCATAAAAATATTAAAATTATGTTACGGACTTGAAAGCCCGTGTCACATGTACATAAGTGAACTCTGAAACATATGCAACATCGTATCTTAAAAAAATGCCTTCAAAAGCCCGCTAGAAAAATGTTTTCTTTAATAATACGTCAACAGAGTATTTTAGCTTTAAAGTTTTCAACAAATAATCATCGGTTTTTCGCACAATACACCAGCGTACACTTCCAAACCTTCACACACTATTACATTGATATTGTTGCTCATTGTATAGCTTGTGTGTGGCCCGACACAAAAGGTTCAAGGCTGCATCATCCGTGTTAATATCTATAGAAATGGTGATCAAACAAACTTCTATTGCACTCCCCTCATCGCATTATTTGAAGCAAATCTTATCACACAATCATATTTCTACATCTGAGTATAAGCTGCACTTTAAATCAAAGCGACTAATTAAAAAGTTTCGCTCGCAATTCTCCAATTGACGATTGTCGAGTTGCATCACGTTCCGAATGATAATGAAATAAAAAAAGCAAAATGTTGTCAACATTAAATTAAAAGCAAGTAAAACAAAAATCTAGTGGAAAACGGCATTCATGCTGCATAAAAATCTAATAAACTGACTTTGGAACAATTTTCCGTTGAAATTTAAAAGTTAAACAACATTTATTTGCATTTGTTATTAGTCGTCGCGCGATCGTCACCACTAAAATGGCAAGCAAAAAAAAAAAATTCGTCACGTTGAGAGCAAAAAACTTTTACTAAAAAATCGGAAATAGAGTTCTGGATACTGCTTTTTGATAACGAAAAAAAAAAAAACTTATCAAATCAAAAGTCATAAAAGGTCCAGTAAACAAGCGATGATGCAGCGACGAGTGTAGACGGTCAGATATATTTATATGTGATAATTCTACACATTCTCTTGTCCCAGACGGGATGACGAATTAGCTCCATTTAAATTAAATCAAATTATCGGAGTCACTCTAGCATTCTCTCCGACCTGCATGCATGATTAAAATTAGCATGTTTTGATGACATAAAAAAAAAGTGTGTCCACCAAGTCAATTGAGGGTCGGTCTGTTATTGGAGGACAGCAAAAAAATAATGCAGTGAAAATTGGATTTGTAAATAAATTTCTTGTACTTTTTTTTATATGAAACATCTTTTTTTATCCTTCTATTCGCACAGCTGGAAATAAAACATACAAATTGTTTTCATTACTTATCTTAATGAAGTTCTTTTTCTGAATCATCGCTAGTCAATGGATGCAATGATTCTGTTGCTCTGTCTGAGAACATAACAACTATTTATTTCTTACTATATTAATAAAATTCATCACGAAAGCGAAATAGATTGGCGAAATGCAAGACAAAACGAACCATGCACAACTTAAATTTATTTGCCTTTCGTGTCCATCTTAATTTCTCAATTTCGTGAGTCAAATTGTTCCATTTGATAAAAATATATTTTGATGAATTTTTGCACAGTTTGATGCGAATACTCAAAAGTATTTCTCAAGAACTATAACGAAAAAATAAAATTGATTTAATAAATAACGGAACTTTCAAGGGGGGGGGGCAATAGAATCCCATTAATAATTCATCAAAGAATAATTTTAATCCCTTACTTATATTATTCTACGAATAGGACTGGAGCGGGAAGTTCGAAGAAAATTCAATTAAAGCATAATCAAGGGCAGTGCTTGTGGTTTGTCGGGCCATTAAGGGCGTTCTTGAGCCATTTAATTCATTAATCAATATTCCGGTGAAGAATGAAATGAGAAGTGTTATTATCAGTCATTAGGGAGTCATGCCATGCATAATATATTCGTTTATAAAACTGTTGTGCAGACATAATAATTTTAGCCACGAGTAAATAGCTTCATTTATTTGAGTCTTTAATTTACTAATGGCTAAGTGAAAGTTCAAGGTTCCATTGCAAATTGCTTTGCTACTGCAACTTTGATGGAAATAAAAATGCCCAATTCCCTGCAATTTAAACACGATCGATTGGTTTTAAACTGTTTATCGGCAGAAGTCGACTCATGAGAACCGGTGGAGCTCTCATTCCAGTCATTGCTAAGAAACAAAATGCAACTAATTGCCGTCACGCAAAAATATTTTAAAAACATTTCTTCAGCCATAAATGCCCCCACGAATGCAAGATAATGATGTGCTCCGGTAGCAGAAGCCAGTTGAAAAAAATTTGCAGCATAGTCGCATGAAACAATGTAAATTCTCGCCGAAATTTTAATTGAATCGCATGCAACAACCAAACGTTTCTTTTTTTTTTTTTTTTTTGAATAACTGCAGCTTCGTTTCTGGGTTTGTTTAATGAGCTTAATTGTTTTTGAATAATATTTTCTCTCCTGCAAAATGAAGCTTGGAATTAATTGCCGTGTTCTTCGCTCTCTTGCAACGAGTACGTTTGGATGAATGCCAATTGATGGATGTATGAAGGTGGAATTGTTTCTGCCTATCTGGCTTCAAGCGAGATGAATGCTTTTCCAAGGCAAAATGTGGACAGACAGTTTGGAGAAGCATGAAAAATACAGGTTTTGTTGCAAGAGAGTTTAATTTAAGCACATTGTTGCATAAAGACCGCTCGTTGTGTTATTTGTTTGCCTGGACTTACGGGTCTAGCAGTGGGCAGCAGCATTTGCAAGCATTCTGAATGACAGCTCAACAATCCCTCCGATTCGTTCCTCACTCTTTACAATAGAAACATTGCCTTACGTTTCTCTGAGATGCATACAAAATTCCACCTTCAGCTTTATTAAGATTTCACTGGATGCTTAATTTATTTTTAAACGTGTCATTTACATTCACATGCAAATCAAAATTTTATTATTTTCATGTGTAATTAAATGTCATATTTTTTATTTTGACGCGAATGCTTAAGTACAGTTGGCCGTTGAGCAGGAAATTATTCAATCATGAGTTTGTTTTAAAATTGCTTGTAATTTGCCGTAAGCTTGCATCCCATAAAAGAAAAGAGCAGAAAAAAAACTTTGTAACTTTATGCGAATCCACTATAAATGTATTTTATTTTTTTGCTAGAAATGCAATTTATTTGAAAATAAAATCTTCGTTTCTAGTAGCGACAACAAGCGAAATAAAAATAATAGTAAGAATTCAAAATTTGCGATTTCGGGTGAGAGCATTGAAAAGTATTTATTTAACGCATGCACATATTGCAGTCCGCGTGATTGGTGCAATAATTTTTCTTTATGCCACTCAAGATTTAATCTGTGAAAAATTGCCGAACAAAATTGTTGTATAATCAATATCAAATGATTTTCGCGAGTCCTGAAATTCAGCGAAAATGCCCCAAAATAAAATGCAAAAAAAGCTCTGTGATATTTTGGCATATGGAGGGTAATAAGTGCATATAATAATTCATTATTTTCCAATCGTTTTATTCCATATTGTGATATTGACAGAAAATGCATTAGAAAATGTGCAAATAACAAAAAATCAAGCACAATTTGCATTTTTCTATTATTATTTTTATGTTGAACACATTTTGAAAGAAAATTGCAAATAAAATAGAAAAAATAGTTTAATTTATATCAACAAACAAAAAAATAGTGACATATAAGTTTTAGTTTTGGTGCAATCAGTCGTAATTTTCTACATTGACATCTTTTGAATTTAACTGGCTGCAAGTTATGTTGCAAGTGCAATCTAGAAAATCGATAGAATGCAAAATTTGGTTTCGTAAATCGATAATTATAACAAACATTATTTGCTGTTACATTTTATAGCAAATTATTTTATAAACTCATCAACCGAAATTCGTGATTGAAATTTCATTTTATTCTATCAAATAAGAATTTAAATGATTTTTCAGTGAGGCGACAGCAGAACCTCAAATTGGTTGTGGTTTCCGAAAAATTTAAATATTTGCCGAATGATTTGTTGCCGACAAAAACTCATCACTCTAGTAGTTGTTATTTTGATTGTATATTTTAATAATTTCGCAAAAATGCCTGAAAAGTGAAAATGTCAAATCACCTGAAAAAATCGACTCTAAAGCGATAAAAAAAATCGACTCAATAAAACGAATTAAAAAAAACGGCAATAAAATTTATTTGAAGGCAATTGGTTCAAATAATTAAATTTAAACGCTTTTATTTTGTCACTAGCTAAACAATAATAAGGACAAAAATATCGGCCTTTATGGGACAGTTGGCATAAAAAAAAATTGATTTGCTACACATTTAGATTGACAAGTAAGGAAATAGAAAAAAAAGAAACTAATTATCGTTGTTATGGTTCACGTAATGCAATAGTAAGTTACTAATTGTAAATTTGCAAGCTGACACAAAATAATATATAAAAAGTTACACATTTCTAACGGTCAAAATATTTTCCTTCGCAAAAAATTAAAGCTTGATATTGGCAATAGAGCAACAGATAAAAAGGGACAGAATATTGAATATTGCATTGCGATGAAAATTTTACAAAGCGAAACCATAAAAAGAGTTACATTATAATTCAATTATTAGTTTATTACATCCACTCCAGAGCACACTTGCATTCACTGTATTCCAAATGTGATTGACACGAGATAAAAAAAAAAAACATAAAAGCGGCACAGAAAAAAGTTTTGATACATGTGAGTGAAAATTAAAAATTGATTTTCAGAACACGAATCTGTTCAAAGGCTTTCCATATATGTAGGATAGCATAGATGGATGGAACATAGTTGACGTTTGCAGTCAGCACCTTCAAACACAGCCAGTGCAAGCATTGTAATTAAATACAAATGTGTATACACACATTGCCCATTTTATTCATTGACTATTCGCGCGCAATTCACAACACCGAATGCGAATGAACAGTGGTGCCCGCAGGGAAATGATGCATGTAGGCACATCAAACACTTCGACATTCAGCCAATATAATAATACGAGAATGCAGTATTTGGTCTTAATGAGTTGCTGGCTCCATTTATAGGGAATGGCAACTTATTTGTTTTGTCATGTTTTCAATATTTGTATGCAATTTAACAAATTGTAAATTAAAATACAATCGTCCAGATAAATAATCATCAGTATAGACCGCTCCAACCAACACCCGGTGATACAATTTTTGCAATTGCATTACCCGAAACGTCACTTTTACACAACAAGTACTATGCCAAATATGTATGTTTCATCAAAAAATACGTTTTCAAAATTGCCATCGGGCCGCGCGCGAGACAATTTCCATTTGTTCACAGCGGAAAATGCTCATACACACATAGATGTTCTTTTTTTTTTCATTTTGTTGATATTGTAGAATTATTCTGAATTCACACCCGCAATATATGTTAATTTTAATTTTCCATTACATTGTTCCATTCAACTGGATTGTGATGAAAAACAACACCCAAAATCATTACGACATTCAGGTATACAAATTCATTAGGTTCACAGATAAATATTTGCACACGTTTCCGTAATTGGGGGAATACTGTTGATGTATCACTGCGATGTTATGTTGCAGTATCGCGTCGAGTGCATACTGGAAAATTAACAAGCACCTCGTCATTATCAATTACATTATGTTCGAAACAGTCAATACAATTTGATTACTAACTTATGGATTAAAATTACAAATTATTATTATATTTTTTTTTTTCATATAGCAGATTTCTCGTTTGCGTAACTCAACATTTGAACAATTTTTTTCCGCACATTTTATATAAAATTCTCTTTTGCTATAAAAAAAATTATTTTCGCTCAATTTTCTCGATACAAAAAAAAAGTTCTCGATAGCAAAATTTGCTGATTTTATGACATTTCTATGCAGGAAATGTGAAGCAGAATATTTTGAAAATAAAATTTCAATGTCTGAAAATATATCGTGCAATTATTTATAGGAATATTTTCGAATATAGACTCATGTACAATTAATTAGTTACATTTTACCAGGGACACAGTCACAATTCATTATATTTATATTTCATTGCTGTCGTACACAAATAGTTTCTTGTTATTTCTTATGCGCGCAAAATTTATTAATTTTGCCTTTGATTTCGTTCACATTTCTTGGCAATCGCAATTGGTTTTTGGTCTGGTTGATTTTGCATTCGCTGACATCGTGAGGACGAAATTAGTTCAGGAAAATGCCATTTTGCGTCATGTTCTAAATTTATGTTTTTGAAATTTTATTAAATAGTTTTCAATTAGAGAAACATTATGTTTAATTTAGTTCGAGAATTTTTCATAAATAAATTTTTCTTCAACTTTCAACATAATTTGTGCGTTTTGAGGTATTTTTCGATGATTTTCTTGTATTTATGTTTCATTAATAAATTATTGCGATTCTTTCACAACACTGCAGGCCGCACAGAGTGCTTCCCGAACGCTAGTTAGTTTATGTGATTACGCATCACCTGTTTCTGTATAAATTAAGATTAATTTGTTTGCGGAAAATTAAAGAAAATTTATTTTTCACTTTTCATTCAGCATTTTTTTGCGACATTTTTCATTTCTTATGAATGTAATATTTCGTTGGATTGCATGTTAGCATTTCTTTTTTTTTTTTTGTTATTTGAGTAATTCATTCGCGAAGCATAATTGAAAATATTTCATTGCATGGTTTTGGTGATCATAATGAGACCAGGCTCTGCTAGACGAGCATTAATTACATTTTTCTTATGAAAAATTAACGACAATTAGAGGATTTTATTTAGCATTATCATTGCAGCCTTTGTGAAGCGTGCATCGTTGCGTTTTGAAATTTTCTACAATTTTTTACTTCCAAAATGTTTGAAATGTAATTTATTTTGCAAGTGTCATAAAAATGTTTACATTGCTATAGACTCACACTTACAAGGTGTTGCTTCATGTTGATATTTTAGGCAGTTTTCATTGGAATTTTCGAAAAAATTAATTTTGGTAGTTTTTCCGTTCCTTCGAGGCTCGTTACTATCAAACCTGTCAATAAATAAACGCTTGTTATGAAATATCAAAGCAAAAGGTTTTTTTTTTGTGTCTGGAGATGTATTTGTCTGGAGATGCATCATCGTCACACTTCCATTGAATGTTGCTATAAATGACGTTGATGCAAAATATTATTTTTTTGCGATGGTATCAATCGAAAGTCATAAAACTTAATAAAACGTTGCTATATTTCATGTTCGTGAAATCATAAATTTCACAATTCCTGGAAAAGTTTCTGCGCTTTCTCAATTTTAAACAAAAAAAAAACAACTGCAGAGATCCGTTTGGTAAGATACTAATCCCAGCAAATGGCAATAAAAATTTACGATTCTTTCTTGAACACGAGCTATCCAGAGCTTAAAGAAATGAAATGAAGAAGATGAGTCTCTGATGCTGTCTTTCATCTTTTGCTCTTTTTACGACTTTGTATTTGCTTCAAGAGGTCCAGAAGTAGATGATGAGCAGAACACACATTTCGGCATAACCGTTTTCATTCTCACATCATATCACTCGAAGGAAACTCCAAACTATAACATTTCTGGAATTAATATTTTTGATGCAAAATGCATAGCAATTAAAATGTTTGAAAAATTTTCTCAATAAAAAAATCCCAAACACTCATCCAGTGAATATCGTCAGGATCATAACAGCAAACTTCAGAAACAAAAGTCTTAAAAACAACAGCAAAACCCATAAAAAACTATTTTCAAATGGCTTGCAGTTTCAGTTTTCATTGAAATTTCCGTGGATAAAAGTGGAATTTTACAACTTACCCCGAAAATACTACTCACGACATGAAAATTGTTTGCATCATGTTTTCCGGTGAACTTTTTTTATGTCGTCGATGATAAAGAAGTCAAATCAATAAAATTATGTTGAGATGGTTGTTTTCCGGTGAGGACATAGTGAAAGTTTCGTACGTGTCAGCAGAAAATTTTCCGAGAATGTTCAATTAGAGACAAAATGTTTATCAGAATATTGACGAAAATGAAACGATTCTTCAGACAATTATATTTTATCAATTTTAATTCCGTTGTTCAGGAATTTTACGACTTTTCTTTCGCATTGCCATTGCATTTCGTTTCTCGCATTTGGAATTCGAGTTATATGAATTTTTGCAATTATTTTATAGTGTTTTTGATATTTTTTTTATATGATGGCAATAAATGTGGCACATAAATTTTATGCATCGTAGTATTATACTCCTTTTAAAATACTACTTTGCAATATTCGACCACATATGATTTAAAATGAGAAGTATTTTTTTTTTTACTTTTATTGTTATGCGCACAATATACGAGCATTAAAATTTGTGCTGCACTATGTGCATGTGCGAAAGCAGCATCATTAATGCACATTTTAATACCTTTTTGTTGCATCATATCGCATATTGTGATATGAATGCGGAGAAATGGCACTAAAAAAACTTGTTTATCTCTTTCCGAAAAACATAAAACTTGAAATTAAATTGCAGCTAGATATTGTTTGAAGCAACTTTAAAGTACGTGAGGGAGATCATTTTTGGGAAAGATTTTACGGAAGATTTTCGTTAATTTAATTAAAAGTTTTAATTATATTGCTTCTCCAAGTTGCGCTATATAGAGGAACTCATTCAGTTCTTCAAGAAAGCGAGGAAATATTTCTCTTTCTAAATATGTATAGATGCGAAACCTAGAAATGATAATATAAAAATATATATATTTTCTATATGATTTGTTTTCTGTTGTTTCCAGTACTTTACTGCTTGTTCATGTTGTGAACTTTTTTTTTTGGGTGGGGAGAATGCTTCGTAGCCAATGAGAGCGCAGCTCTGGAACGCCTCTTACAAGAAATGTTTTTTTCACTCACTATTCTTTCTTTTTTTTTTTTCGTGCAAAATCATCAAACACGACCTTTTATTATTTTTATTTTTCTTCCATTAGTTCCGCTGCTTTATTACAAAATGTGCCAACAATACAGAACTAAATTTTATGTTTGTTCATTTCATTTCTCTCACAGGGTGTTGCAACATGATATTGTTTACAGTCAAAAAGTCAAAAAAAAAAAAAACATTGAATTATTGTTTCGCCCTAAAGCGCTTTGTTGTGAATTTAATTTGTACAAATAAAATATTTTTTAATGGTTTTTATTCGTACTATTAAATATCAATTATAAATTATAATTATTTTGTAAAATTAATTTTTAATATCCACAATTATTATTCGTTGGCGCTCTTTTGATATGAAAGCAATTATTGCTAAAACGAAAGGCTCACCGCTTCGCTTTTGAAATTCATTTTTATATGTTTCGAGCTGCTATAACAATTGCGCTGTTTCGGCTCTTGTGAGCTATTCGTTCGGCATGCAAACTACTGCCGAACCAACCAGAAATGTTCATATCATGCGCTTTTCGAGGCAAAACCTTTTTTTTTTCGGGAACTGACTTTTAGCAGAGCGAGTTTGTCGACTTTTGTTTTTTTCGCGCGCTCGTTCCACATCCTTCGGATATGTTCTCTCATAAAAATTGAAACCTTTTATTGCATTTTTGATATATTTTATGTGATTGCATTTCATGCAAATGGAGCAGTTTAACAACATAATTTTTATTGGTACCCGATCGACTGGACCTCGTTTTCCACTATCAGTTTTATACGTTTAAACACATTCAAGGTCAAGCGTTTAATATGTTTGAAAGCTTATTGCAGTGCATCATCATGCAAATTGAAAATTTATTGATCCGTAAAAACGGCCTTTTTGTGTACACATTTTGTGTACAAGTTTTTAGTATTTCTTATGGAAACGGGCATGAAATATAATTTATTGCACATAATAAAAGCCACAAGAATGTTTCGACACAAAGCCGATTGTAAATTAATAAAATTATTGGCACTGTGCATAAGTATAAATATTTATTGGAAACAATTATGATATTGCAATTAGTATAAACAACTCGCCCCGCACCAATTGGATGAAAATGCAAACTGGATGCAGCTGATAAATTAGCCTCGTTATAATACGTGCACAGCAAGTTTGATCAATCGTTTTAATAACAAAGCTCATACCGTTTTCTATTGAGGTTGATAAATTTTAATCAACGCTTTTTGAGCTAAGTTCAGCCAAGCCCTTCGCCTTTATATTTTACATTGGAGAACTTCGACAATTGCATAGGCGATTACAAAAACAAATGACTAAGTGATTAAATAAATTCTGTTGTAAATATTTATCCATCGACTTTGAGGTTAAACATGATATGACTTGACATTTTTTTTTTAAATAAAAGCTTATGATAAAAATTTCCAAAAAGGTAAGAGCAGTATTATATTCTATTTTGTTACGGCATTTAACAGATTCAAAAGAATTCTTCTGGGATCTCGCCGACAGACTTCGAGCAGAAACAAATTATCTCTACGAAATGATGCCTCTTTTGTATGCTCTTATAATATCAACAAAAGGAAATTACATTGAAGCTCTTCGAAATATCAAAGAAGGTATATCGATAGTGCATGAAAAGTCGAGAAAAGAAAATCCATCGCCCATAAGGACTATGTCACCCAAAGAAACTTCAAATGGTAAAAGTCATCTACGATTGAATTGCAATAACATTGAAAACTTTATATATAATCGTGGCCACGCGGCGAGCCTCTTTATTTATGCATATTCTAGAATATTTATTTCGCGTTCGATATTTCTCGCGGCATAAGAGATCATAATCATATGCATAGGTTATGAGTAAAATCTTAAAATATGTCTTCATACTTTTGACGTTGAGATGTCATACATGCAACGATTCTAATTCGGGAATTATTTTCAAATGTTATCAGGCAATTCAAAATTAAGTAATATCAGAAAAAGTTTAGTAGAATTTTCTCTGATTGAGCTAAAATTGTTAAAAGGCAAATAATTTTTTTAATTTTATATTAGGTTCATATGTTATAAATGATTCACAAATGAACAATTCAAGCATGTACGATGGAGGACCAATGCAACCATTCACTGACCTCTTCATCGACCATCTCACCATTCGAAAGTAAAATTGTTTTCATCAGTTCTCACAGTGCCAATTTTTTTTTATAAAATTAAGTGACAAAAGAAGTGATTTAAGGAAAAATTCAGCATTTCAACTATCAGACAGTAATCTACCCTTCTTAGTAATGAATATATTTATCAAATCCACAAGGAATTATCAGGGAAGCATTAAAATATCTAATATATGTTAGAAAATTAGACAGGAATTTATTTATTTAATTAATTATGAGTTCGTATTTCAAAATTCTTCACTCTTAAAACATTTCGGCTAACTTCAAAATTACTTCGGATAGAATCAGATTTTTTTCCGTAGAACAGTTTAGATTCGGTTATTTAGTTAGTTCAGTAAAGATAAGTTTATGTTGACAACGATTGAGATCTTTATTTTAGTGTAAGGGAAGGTTAGTTGTAGATAATTATGTAGTATAAAATGGTAAGTATAATTTTAATTGAATTTGAATACAACGATTTTCGGACTAAAGTAAATAATTTCAGATATGACAGATATTTTCCGTTTTAAAACCGATCAGGATCAGGATTTATAGAAACGTTAGATCAGAAATTTTCTTAACAATCGTTAAATTTTCTAGTCACAGGAGAGTCTCGGGAAGGAAAACCAAATAAATGAAACTGCTGAAAGCGATACGAATGAAGAAAACAGATGGAAATATCTACAACTGGACAGATTTAGGAATTAAAGATTTTAATTTTTAGATATGTAATAAAGAGCAGTAAGAAAATTGTTTCCATGCATTTTCATTAGTTATGGGTGGGGATGATTTTGGCTTTCTCTATTTCGCCATTGATTGTTACAAATTAACGTTTATATATCTGGTAAGATAAACAGTATCATTAAAGTATTATCAATTGCCTTCCTTGTGGCGTTTAATGTAATACAAAGTTATAATGTTACATTTTATTGCAGACAAAATGAAGTTACTTAGTTTCTTGGGTGACCTCGTCTTCGAATCCATAACGAAATATATTTTAATTAAAATTTTCTTTACTTTCATTTCTACAAACTGTGCTAAAATGCACAGGCCGATTCATTGTAAATGAGTATTCTAGGAAAAATAACATTAGCATGTACGACGGCGAACCGATGAGACAGTTCGGATAATAAATTTGAAAATGGAATCTGGAAGACCTTTTGAAGGCCTATGGGTGAACCGGTTGCCAGATTTTCTAATCTGAATATGCGCTAAAATCGATTAGTTTAGGCCAACGAAGATTTTCGGGATAAATTGATTTAATTGGAAAGCTTCATAATAAGTTACAAATTTTAGAATAATTTCCAACGGAATATTATTGAGAATCGATTAGAACGGTTTCTTATCCTTTATAAGTCTCAAAAAAAGAAAAAAACAGCGAATCAATAAGTTCCTTCAATTTTTAAAAAGATTTGCAAAAAAGAAAACTTAGCAAGAAAGGTACAAAAAAAAAACATTTCCAAAATATTTAAATGATACAACGCATCAATCAACAATTCATCAATCAACCATTCATCAATCAACAATTCAACAATCAACATTTCAACGATGGGTCGTTTTAGAGTTGCCAATTGCTAGAATCGAAATTAATTGGTTAGAATTTTTATTTTCGAAATTTACATTAAGTTTTTTTTTTTTTTATTCAAAAGTTGTCAGAACAAGCTTTCTGGTATCACTTTTGAAGAGTTATATCTAATAGAAAAATCTGTTCGAATGCTAGAACGTGGCAACTCTGTACGTTATTTTCTATGGTAAAATAGTTTACTGAATAAAGATTAAAATTTGTGCTCAATATAAGTACAGCATTGAATATTTCCGATGCCATATGAATCTCTTTAAGTGTTTTAAAAACATAAATTCAAAATTCAAGTAAAAATTTAATTTTATAAATTAAAAAATTAAAGCAAATCCATTTGGAACTATTTTGGGGAAGGCAAGAGCGTCTCTTAATGAGGTTCATTATGACGCGAAAATATCAATGTAAATTGAGCTAAAGTAGGTAAATTATGCTCGAATCATCTTCCATTTTGATATTTGAACTTATTATCAGTTTATCAGTAAATGTTTTAAATTCAAAGAAATTGTAAGCTTGGTTCAGATCCAGAATGAAGATTCGATGCTTCGATTTTTTTCTACAATCGTTGAAAAGAAACTCGAAATATCAGAGCTCCAACAATATTTGGGAAATTTTTAAAATGATGACAAGTTATAAAAGAAAATTTATTTGAACTATTTTAAAATATATTATTTCTTTACCCAGATATCATAGACACAACAGATCGTCCAGACTCAAGACCAAGAAGACCTCCAAGTCGATCTGAAAATAATTCATCTGAAACTCCTTCGCCAGAAGATTTTACTAAGGCAAGTAAAATCGAGGTTTATGGCTCTCCAATGCATCCTGCAACACTGCAAAAGCGCCATAATCATCTGATGCCGCCAATAAGTTATCAACATCCATTTATGATGCCACATGTTGAAGAACAAATGAAATTATCAAGCGAATTTCGATTTGCTGAAATTTTAAAGAACTATACTTACGGTTTATCACCATGGCCATATGCATTGCTTGCGCCTAGAATTTATCCAAATGGCGTTGCCGACTATAGTATGACAAAAGTACCAGATTCGACTTAGCAAAGATTTCAAAATATTTGGGATTGACAATTAGTTGAAACTATTCTATAATTTTTCTAAACAAAGAATATCTTCCAGCTAAAAAGTCGAGCCATTTTTTGCAGTGATAGGGAAAGCTAAAATATAAGTAAAACTGTATAATATACTTTCTATTTTACTAACGCTATACTACCTAGCGATTAAAAGCCTAATTAGCATCTTTTTCGCTTATCGACAATGATTTCCTGTTAGAAACTGTCACTCCGAAAATATGCTTGCACTGATCAATACCAAAAAGTAAACTTACTTCGGTTTTAAAACCTTGCGCTCGCTGGTCTATTTAAAATTATGAAATGTTTGGAATGTTTGCAAATAAATTTTCTCACTTTATTAATAATCAAGTTTAGAATTTATAAATATACAGATTTTAAAACAATTTGAGCACAATTCTTCTCAGTTTCAATGTGATGTAAGTAATAGATCGATCTTGAAATCGATATTAAAGAGATAGTGAGTTGTTTAAATTTGGAAATGTTGAACCACAATTAAGGATTCATTTTTTGGTGTCGTAAATCGGTTTCGTTATTTTGACATCAAAAGCACCTCTATTGTCACGTTTTGATAATTTTTTGCTGAATTGATGATTTTGTTTAGTTGAATTTGGTACAAAATTAACCGTAATTAATTTTAAAATTGTTGTGGGACAAAATATTACTTTTGTCTTTGCTCGTTCTCTTTATACGATTTGAGAAGTTTGACTATTTTTATTTTCTAATTATCAACCAGAAGCGCAATGAGAACTGAAACGAAAGAATTTATTAATCTAAGTTACAAAGTTTTGTAAATATTTTATTTTATTTAAAACCATTTTGTTCCAATTCTGCATATGATAAAAATAAATCCATGCATATGGACACAAAGATTAACTTTAGTCACCACTGTGAACATACAAGATCTACGTTTGAGAGAAATGTTACTCTTGAGATTTGATATTTTAAGGTTTAAAAATCAGTGCTGAATTAGAATTGATGAGGAACAAAACAAAAAAAAATTAGATACAATTTAAGATTTATTGAACAAATTATGTTAACGAATAAATAATTTAAAATCTGTGAATGGAATTATGTTTCAATTCAGTTGCCCTTTTCAGATAAGAAAAATTAATTTACAGATCAATTAAATTTGTTAAAACAATTTTTATATATTTTGAATTGTATTTTCAAACTTATTTGAATAAATTCTCAAACATTTGAAAAAAAAGTTTTAAATCATTCCAAAAAATGCTCAATCCAAGACATGATGATGGTGCTCATATTTAAAATTGGTTCCTCGAAAATTTCTCTCACAACTTTTCAAATGAACTTTTATTTCACACTTATTCTGTATTTTGCTTTTTTATGTATTTTTTTTTGTAGAGAAACAATTTTCATTTGAAAAGAAAATAATATTAAACTTAGAGATAGATATGTCCACAGAGTTTTAATTTATTTTTCTGCAAATTGTTTTCATTCACCATTCTCCCGGAAAAATGTCTGAAAAATTTCCTTTTGCACATTAGGTTCAGAGGTGGGAGACGGAATGAGGCTGATGCTAATAGAGTGATAATTGAACGAGACAAGTGGAATTTTCTGTAACTATCTCCGGAAAAGAGAAAGATATTTGTTTGGCATTCCGCCGCAAATCTATTAAAATAGCCACATGGATTTTATTTGTAAAGTTTTCAGATTACGATTCATTTTATTCAATTTAGGTTGATTAAATTGAAATCCATACGACACAATTCTTAAAACATTTTCAGTCCCCAATGCCGTCTGTCTAGTATGTATATGCAGTATTCACAGCACATGAATTTTCAGATTTTCATGTCATTTGTTACATGACAAAAAAAAACCTTTTCAACTCTTGACCATCATAAATTGATAACCTCGAGGATGTTCGCATACAAAGGCTCTGTATTTGCATAAACGATATTTCATTTCAGTTACGTAAAGTGCTCGTTGATGACATTTATATAGATGAGGACATCATGTTTAAAAGCCTGCGGGTAAGGAAAATTTATTTTCAGATGAAAAATCGAAAGAAAACTGTGAACCATAAAAAAAAATCATAAACAAATTCCAATATCAATTTGCATATTAAACACGCGATTCTAAAATATAGCAGTTTTAAAATCCAATAAATCCAGCAGCATCAGTCTCGAGTCGGCTAGTTATTATTTTGTTATCGATTCGAATCCAATATGTTCATGTTTATTTATTCAGTTTCTAGATTCAATTGCATGTGAATTGCACACTACTGGAAACACGCAATTGCTTTCAATCGGACAAAATATGCGTTCAATATTTGACAATTCGTTAAAATGTAGCAAAAACCTTGCCAAATCAGAATTTAAAATAACAAAATGACAACCGTTTTGTCCCTAAAGTTTTCAAGTTTTTAATCCTCTAAAAAAAATTGGAATTATTTCAGTGAAATTTTTTATTTTCTCACATCAAAATGCAACGAAAATTTTTCATTCCGGGAATCATAAAAAATCAAACATTTTTACGATTTCTGCAAAAAATATTTAATCATTTGTGCGATTTTTTTGTTTTGGTTCTATCGAAGCATCAATTTAGCTGCTCGGATTTATGTCTTTCCACATGATGGTTCTCGCCTTTTTCCTGAGAAAAACATCATCATCTGGATGCTGGAGATTATTCAAGACTCTTAATGGCAACATTGTACAATTTTATTCGTTTTCCATTTTATTTCATTTCCCGCCAAAAATAAAACTGCATCAAAATGTTCTTATTTAGTTGCAAAAAGAGTTCAGAACAAAATATTTTACGATCTAGCCGGCATAAAGCTACAGCTCACAAATTCCTTTCATGTGTGTATAGCAGATAAGTTTAATGTTCCATTAATGACATTAATTATTAAAAAAAAATAAACCGCTAATAATCGCATAAATTATAAAATTGTGAGAGCCATTTTACAATCAATATAAAAATATACAGAACACATTTCGGGAACATTTAAGGAAAGATTATTTTCCCAAACTAGATCGAGATGCGATGATTGAGACCATAAAATTTGCTTACTTCACATGCTAACACATCATCATTAAATTTATGCATAATATCCACAAAACCGAAAAGAAGCGATAAAAATTGTTTCACTCATATGCAAACGACTATTAAAACAAAAGACGACCGACGACTATAAAAATTAAGAGAAATCTCCTTTCGTCTCAATGTTATAGAGTAGCGAGTTTAATGCCGCCATGTGTGACGATAAACGAAATGCAACTGGAAAAATTCTCAAATATTTTTTGGGGGAAAAAAAAATCTAATCAACAGAAATAAGATTTTTGTTTGTTTCCCTTTTAAATTAGTTCGCAGAGTAATAAAACCTAGAAACTTAAACAACTCGCTCCTGTATCGTACTCGACCATCAAATGAGGTTTTGTTGAAATTAGTTCAAGTTTCATGTAGCAATCTGCACTAAAGCCGTAATGAAAAAAAGGATGAAACATACATGGGAAGGATATGAGTGTACTTTAAAATTTCTACACTTTTTTTTAATTTCCACATTTCGGTGCATCGTCTAACTAATTTCCTCACACGAAACAACATTTTTCCGGATTTCCAATTTATTTTAATCAATAAAAACGCAAAGCCACAGACAATTTTATTGGCTTCCCTGGTAGATTGTTCTTCTGCACAAGATAATATATTATTCGCCATGCACAACTCTTTTTATGACATTGTAAATTCTAAATAACGACTGAAAACATGTAATTTTAAAAATGAAATTTTGCAACGAAACATTCAATAAGACTGTATGGAATGAAAAACCTTGTCGAGTCATAAACAGCGAGAAGCAGAGTATATCACATGATACATGTTTAAGTATCAGTTTACGGGCTCGTGAAACCATTACATGGGCAGTCCCAATGGCAATTCTTATGACTCAAGATTTGCGTGGTGCAAGATTCATATTTTCAAGAGAGATTTGATTTAACAACCGCGATTGATCGACGGCAAATCGAAAAAAAAAAACAATTCTGCTCCTACCGTAATCCGATAATTTACATCAGTTTCGAGACGTTTAAAGTCCAAAAAGAACTTTATTTTTATTGACAATCTTTGCTCATAAAGATTAAATTTTAATGTCATTATTTTTTTTTTTATTTAGCTGCTGCCATTACAGTCGGGCTCCTCACAGCTCGCTTAAAATGTTGTAAAAATGCATTTGATGGAAGCTCTGCGAATGCATTAAAAAAATAGTTGAAATGGAAAGGTGTGAAATGGCAGTTGCTATGTTTACGACTCGAAGGCGATTAAATTAAAAAAAGCTTCTTCAGCTTTTCTTTCTCGCATTCCGGAAAAGCGGGAAATAACGAAAAGCTTGAATTTGATTCCTTGATCTTTTCAACAAGCAAATTGATAAGATTTTTAATTAAAAGACAAAAGAATCCAGTGCAATATGCTTGTTGAGTCATGGCCATCAGATGCATGAAATATCAGTTCCCATATTTCCTTTACCGATTTAGCGAACGTCTCGAGTACTCCACCGAAATAAAAAAAAGAGTGAAAAACATCAAAACTCGAAGAAACAGAAAACATAACAATAACAAGTCGTAATTTTGGATCGTAAAAAGTCTCCTTTTGTTGTTAACAAAATGTATTAAATTAATATGCATATCGTTGTACAGTTTATGCCTAACTATTGTTGAATGGACGAAAGAAATGAGAAATAGATTTTAAGGCATATCTGAAAGGGGCATTTGACTATACGCAGTAGCAAATCATTCCCGAAAAATGAAGCAAAAGGGCAACATGAAAGGTCCAAGAGCAGACTGAAAAGCAATAAAGAAAAAAAAAATTAGTTCTCGAAATTTGTACTATATGGCAGTGATTAACCCCCTCTCGATGAGTTTTATGACCATGGAACATTTAAAAAAGCAATTTTTATTAATAAAAATATTTTCGATTTATAAGTAAGCAAAAATACGCGCGCGCGAGTTGAGTATTATATGCGGAGGGAATTTTGTGTATGAAAGCCCAGACCAAACAAAATTAGTTTTATTATACTTCCAGTTTTTCAATCGCATTTCGACTTCTTCTTTTCACTCTAAAAATTTTACGATTTTTCTTTTTTTTCTCTCTTTCATTCTTTTTATTATCCTGAAAAATCGTAATAAAAAAGAATCGCGAATGGCATTAAAAATAAGTTGTATGAGTGAGAGCATGAGTCCAACTCTGGCTGGATAGCTCTCTGCTATAGTTTTTTTACGATGATACTTTGACGATTTATATATTTTTCGCAGATCGCGTCACACCTCACATTTTAATTTAATTCCCCATTGTGACTCGTTTTTGCATTTATAACTCTTTTGATAGTTTCGTATATCAGAAATGGTAAAATGTCGTTTAACTGGCGCACTGAGAGCATTTATTATGGATCTACTATTCCACTTCCTTGAGACGGCATTTTTTTTTTTACGATCGAACATTACATCTCATTATTGTAGTTTAATATCAAAATGCTGCTCCGAAGACGTTTTTTTTTTGTTGTCGTCGCTACATTTAAATTGAATTTAATTTTTATATTTTTTAATGGGCGTCATGAAAAGCCGAGTATGAAAAATTACTTGCCAACTGTACAAAAGGGGAATTGTTGCTTACGCGCAGAGATCTTTTCAATAAGCCACAATTAATGGGTTGTCATTATATTCGAATATCGTATAGTGAAATAAATTTTTTCTTGGATCGTTAAGGAATGAAAATTATTTGTGGAATAATAAAAGTTTGACATTGTTGTCAATTGAGCATGTCAAATCTTAAATGAGCTCTCACTATGGTCACAACATGGTTTTTTGTTAAAAATAAAGAAAAGGAGGAATTCGTCATAGTCGATTTCAACTTTCGCTGAACGAAGAAAAATAAAAATCTTCCCATAATATTTTATACCAAATTTATTTTAATTTTAAAATCACTTTCGATTAAAATTGAAATTTATTTAGAATTGAAGTTTCGGCGAGTTTTGTGTTTAAATGATTTTTCCATTCCTTCAAGTTACTTTCATGAGTCTTTTATTTTATTACTTAATTTTTATGTTGCTCCGGTTTATGAGAAAAATTAAGAATTCAAACAAAGCCAGAACCTCTCCAGACTTCTTATGACTTGCATGCAAATTTAATGCACTTGAATAACTTTGACGTTCCATCGCCGACATTCGAATGGGTGCTTTGTGTGAATGATGGTTGGCATCAGTGGCATCATATCGAATATATAAATATTGAAATAAATGTGCTGTTAAGATGATGGGATTCCAGTAAACAGTTTGCAATAAATTTCAGGATGAACATCTCCAAGCTAAGTCAGAGCGCAACCAGAAAAATGTGAATTGCAATAAAATAACACAATTTACGATGAATGATTTTTATGATTCTTTTTCTTGCTCATCATATATTTAAGAAAATAAATTTCTGAATGATGAAATTGATGATATTTCTGCAGAAATGGATAATAATTTCGACCAAGACAGATATCGTGCTCATCTCAGTATAATAAAATGATAAAAGTTCATGCATATTTATGGTTTATAATTCGTTGCATTCGTCCCTCCAATCATGTAACTGTGCGTCCCATTAATTGTCATTCCCCGGCGCAAATAAACATAAAATTGGCCGAGCAACAAAATTGCTTTTGCAAATATTTTCACTGTCCGTCGTCCTCACCATTCTGGTGCCACCCCCCAGCAATCCCGAAAACATAATTGAAAATCAAAACGTATTAAGCTCGGGCTTTTATCCAATGGTACAAACGATGGTACATAATTAATAATCAAAAAGGGCTCAATGTATCTTAATATGTTTGCATTTTACACCATTAATCTCTTTGTGTGTTTCACCTCGCATCAATTTGTCCAATGTGCTTTCCACCCTGCGGATGCTTTGCCACGATGAAAAACACATCAAACAGAAAATCTAACAAAACTGTTCGTTTGTATATCAACATCAAACGATACAAACAATTCTAAGAGTAGAGTGGACACGGTCAAGCATTAAATTATCAATCGCCGTAAAAAGGAAGAATTATTTTGCATATAATGATGGACCAACATTTTGACTGTATACCGATGGTGATATTCAAATCATAATTTCATCAATCGTGTGAAAATCAGATTGCGAGTGATGAGCTGTGACACTTACTGGGGGGGATTTTCCGGTGGCTTTTGTGTCGTTTCGGCTTCGGATGTTGATGATAACATATTGATGAAAAACAGATTTTACATTTGAGATTATTGACACGACTGTAGAGTGCGCGACGATGAAAGGGGGTTTTGAAATATAATTCAATAAATATTTAATTAGTTTATGTGCGTTTTGTATTGCCATCGAAAACAAAAGCAAATGAAACTTTGGAAGGGAGAACGTTTCCAGGAACCATCAAAATAAAGTAGAGAATTGGATTTCAAATGAAAATTGAGTCTATTCGCGCGTTAAGCATTCAAATGGCAATAAAATTTTTCGCCAACCACATCATCATACAAAATGAGCCCGTGAGCTGTATCAATAGATCTGTTTAGAAATTGGATATTATCGCTGGGGCGGCTCATTTGTCGCATTTTAGTGGCCGATTAATGAAAATGCTATTAGACTGCTGACTACCACACACGATGATCAGAGAAGCTCGCGCTTTATTTAGTCGAGTGGGAGACAGAGTCGGCATCAATTTTCAATTACTGAATTCTGAAAAGACTTTATTAAATCGACTTTACGAATTTCTAATTTGCATATTTTGCGTATAACAAATTTCAATGACAAAAGCGCAGTTTGATGTATATTTTGTGAAATGAGTTGAAAGATTTGTTAAAGAACGCTGAGAAGGAAATGTTTTTTAAATCATCACCTATCTGACTGCGATTGGTAATGAGAATGGCACAGCCATGTTTGCATTGTACAACAAAACGGCGAAATACATTTATTCTATTAACACTTCTGGCAAAAAGAAAAATGCACAAACAGTAAAATTGCTTAATTCAATTAGTCTGTGTCACAAAATACATTCTTCCTGTCTATCTGAAACCTTGTCGCGTCTCGGTCTTTCATATTCAATCGTAGAAAGATCGCAAGCTCCGTGTTGTCCCCATTTTATTTTTTTTGTACTTTATTTTCCAACAAAACTCTTTTACGACTTTACGATCATCAAGAGAAAAAAATATATATGTAAGTATATAACCATGTAATGAAATAACAGGCTTGCAATTAAGTTATTTTATATCATTTTCATTGAATTTGATATTTCTCTATATATATTTATTGTCGTATATGATATTGTCATTTGGCTTGTGAGCACCTTTTTTTTGTACGACTTTGCAGGCTTTGATTGAGACATTAACTGAACAAGGCATGTAACGAAATTGAAGCTATTTGACACTCGAATTTACAATAAGCTCTGGCAGTCGATAAGGCCATAAAATGTTATTTTCTTTGAAATAATGTCATGAGAAATCGGTCGCAAAATTGATATTTTAAGTCTGTAGACAAAATAACTGAATGACAGCGGTAGCTATGTAATAGCAAACCGTAAATGGCTTGAGTGTCGCATTTTTGCTTTATGTTGGGAATTTCAATAAATCAAAATGTAAAACTCTTGAAGGAAGTTTTTCTTATGCAAAAAAAATCATGAAAGTTAAAATAAACAGTAGCCGTGTTTTGTTAATTAGAAAAGTATTCATTTATCCTAGAAAAGAGAGGAAATATTTTGTTTGTTATTAATTGATTTGAATTAATTTCGAAAAATGTTGTGCAATGTCGCAAATGAATATTAATAATTCGTGAATGTAATTAAAATCGATGCGAATTGCAGAAATAAAATTTGTATTTTTTTTTTGTAGAATTTCATCGAAAAGTCCTTCGCTGTGAAAATTATTAGAAAAAAATAAAAAGAAATTTCTATTAATATGCATAAGTGTCACAAGTAATTTTCCCAGCTTACATTTTGAGCATAATTTTTGATCGGCTTGCGGTTGATTGACTCAAACATCTGCAAATTGTACTTAAACGACTATGCATGTCGCGTTATTATGTAATGCAAATTAATATTCTTCTTGTTCTGTTCTCGTGATCAAAGTCGATAAAAATGTTCGAAAAATTGTCAACATTAATTATGAACTGTAATTGGCAGCACCTTGGCAGAAAAGCAACAAATAAAATTGATATTCTGTTAAAACATTCAAGACAGTATCAATGGTACTATGCTGTTGTATTCATCACGATCGGGCATCTAGGGTTGTTTGTTATGTTAATTTCAAGGTACTAAAACGTTGATTGCAGTTGCACCTTAATTGCAGACTTGCGAAAAAAAAATAAAATTATCCCGTAAAACATTAATTTTACAGTAAAAAAGTACATTATGTCATCAGACGGCATCTAGTGTGATGTTATTTCTAAATAAAACGTTGTAGTTTGTAAATTTTAATGAATGCTAAATGCTCGCGATAAAAATTTTTATAACCCAAAAGAACTAAAATTTACAATGAAAAAAATTATGATTTTTTTTATTATTAATTATTTTGCGATAAAAATTGCAATGATATTGTTATTACTCAAATGAAACCTACGCAATTTCGTAGTTTTACTATTATAAATTTAATGTTACATTTTGTTATGGAAAGATTTTTTCCGACGGGAAAAAATGCGAACTAATTGATGCATGAATGTTGCTACTCTAAATGTTAAAGCTGGAAGCATTTTTTTTTTTTGTGGTGATTCAATTAGATAATACAGTAAAACTTTTCCGATTTCTCACCACCCAGCTGCATACTTGCTAACAAAATTCACTCTATTCAGGTTTGTTTCGCTTAGAAATGAGCGAAAGGCCAATAATTAATAATTGTAGCTATGAGTGTGCTAGCAGTAATAATTCTGTTTCGCGTGATTGTTAAAGTGACGATAAAATGATAGGTTTTAGTTACTTTCGGGGAGGTGTTTCTTGAGAAACTCCTACAAAGCATTCATTACAAATAAGTGCTCAGTGCTTTATATCTGATTGCAAATATATTTAGACTTGCATGCGATTCGCGAAGCAAATTGAATATAATTGTTTCTTCTTTTGTAATTGCTAGCCTTTTATTGCTTGTGTTTATTATTTGAAATGGTGATCCGTTTATAAAATCAAAAGTTTGTTTACTTTTTCAATATCGCACGATCAAATTTCATCAGAAATACTGAGAAACATTTTGAGTATATTGTCGCATTCTTTTTATCAATTTCTCCTTAGAATAACGTTTGTTTTTCAAGAAATTTGACGAAACATAAACTATTTATTTTGCTTCATCAATAAGCCTACTTTGTTTAACATAAACAAATTTTATCATTGATATTTTCTTATAAGAAATGACGGCTTAAAAATTCTAAACACAGATGACAATTTACCATGAGCCTCGCTCCTCCATGAATGATAACAAAATTTCATTACAGGAAAGGAAATGATCTAGAAAGCGAACGGCAATTTTTGTCGCTGTGACGCATTTGGTTGCCAGAAAATTAAAACTGTAAAATTAATAGCAAACGAATGCTCACGAGTCAGATTCAATTACAAACTTATGCGACACATTTTTGAGCACTATTTCTCTTACGCAAGATTGACACTGCGTGTTCATAAAATGTTGAAATTTATTGGACGATTCAATTTTGTACGCTTAATTATTTTAATATTTTTGCCTTAACGAGATTTTTCACATTCATATGAGTTTATTTGCTGGAAACTTAAAAAGTCAAGTTTCACGATTCAAATTGAGACATAAGAGAGAGAGAGAGAGGGGAAACAAATGTGCAACATTTTCTTTAAATAGCATTTAATCACGGAATGTTTTTTTTTTGTAAATTTTAAAATTATCAAGCATCCTATTGAAGAGGCTTTCATTAAATGAGTAGGTTCATTCGAAGGAAATGTTTCAAGAATTTGTTCCTGGACGGAGAAGTAGCTAGTTAAATTATATTTTCATCGGTAATTGAAATAATTGTTGAAGACATTTCCGTGTGTAGAATTCTCTTTATTTTTGACTGGCAGACTAATCATCATCCAAACAACATTCTCTTCACATACAGACGTGTTGCCAAATAATTGCTTCAATTTCACATTGCACAATCATTTTTGCACATTGTAAAACATTTTTCATTTGCTACTTCTTCTTCTGGACTTTCTGGAATGACCGTTTAAGAAAATTCAAGAAATGGAATCAATGTAGCCCGAAACCGACAAATTACCATTTTTTTAATTTAAAAATTATGATCATTACACTCCGAAGGCTGCAAGACGTTGTTATCATTTAAACAAATGCAACACTCGATACAGTGCAGCCGTAAGTGTCTTGTAAAAATGTTTCGCAACAAAAATTTAATTTCAAATTTGAAAATTAAAACGAAAAATTATTTCTCATCAAAAACCAGAATTTAATTTAAAAGGGAAGTTTTCATGAGAATTGCTTAATTAATAAAATGTCACACAATTTCCAGATGCAATTTCACTCTTCGCTCCGGTGCTCAACTAACGATCGAAATCAAATATTGCGATGAACATCGCATCCTGGTTGAGTTTCTACGCCACCAATGCCGCATGCTAGTCATCAAACACAAACTATCTTTTTGCGCAATATTTTTAAATTTTATGTATTTTTAATTAATTGAAGTTGCCGTTCAAATAAAATTCATAATTTATGTGATGTTTAACTCTGTCGCAGAATAACAAACAGCCACCGAAAGATGCCACGCAAATTGCAAAATCGTGTAAGTGCATGAGCAAAAAAAAATTTAATTATAACTGAAGGGAAACGACTTTTTAGAGTGAGATCGCGTCAGTGCGCAAATCATTATTACACTATGAGATTTTCGCATATGGAACATTATGAATGCTCATGTCTAGCTAATTGAGTTCAATCTGTTATCGAACGCGGAATTGATAACAATTTAACCGTAGGAATTTATTACTTCGAGAACAACAATTTCGCTCTTCACAACGCTAAGATTTCGAGTTCCCGAAGTTTGAATAAAATGCTTGCATTTCATCTGGTGTTTTTGCTGCAATATGCAAAAATTTATTACTGTCTCAAGATTGTCGTAATGACAACTGATAATACGTACTTGATAATCTCATAAAGTTCAATTAAACAAATGATAAAGTGAACAAGTGGAACGACTGACCCACTGATTTAAACCGCAGTACCATTTACCTGCAATTTCCTCGCTCATCCATAAATCGGTGTGGTGGTTAAGTATAATATCAGACAGACTGAGGTTAGCTCTACTTAGTAGCACGTTGGTGTATAACAATAATAAAAAAAAAGAAACCAACGATAATAATTGAAAATTGCACCTTTCAATTTCATTGCGGAGTACATAAATTTTTGTGCAAAATAAAGAGATTTAAAATTGTATCGCGCGAGATTCTTTTTGAGTTATTTTTGCGCTGTCTGCGGTATAAATTTATTGTCATTTCGTTGCGCGCATAAACAATGAATAAAAATGATTTATGCTGTGATTTTTTAAAATTATGAGCTGCTTCAAATTTAATTTTATTACACCGACACTAAGTGGGTAGGAATTTAATGTGAACAACCAACTTCACCAATTTTTATAAAGATTTAAACTTGTACAATTTTTATTCCCAAATCCCATGAAAACACATTAGTTCAATTCATTTTTTTTTGTGCTTCTTGAGTAGACGAGTGATACAATATTTGCATAATAAACGATTGAATTTATTAGATTGAAGTGCAACTGCACAAATCTAAAACCAACACGAAATGAATTACGAGAAACGTGAAGAAAAATGGCAAGAAAAAAACGTTTTCTTTGCATTTTGCCAAATAGAAACATGAATTCGTGTGTGATAAATATCACGATGCAGAAATTAAAGGAATTCTTGAAGGTCAAGCTTCAATTAGCATAATTTATGTTTCGCAGCCTGCATTCGGTTTGCAACGATTAATGGAGATAACAGTCGCAAACTGATGAATGGCTTTCCTGATCGAGTCTGATCTTGAGTAATTCAGCTTATCGACTTAATCTACTAATTAATGATACAATGCGCATGCGATTTGACTTTGTTAAATCTTGCTTTGGTAGGCACGTTCAAATGTATTAGGTTGTGTGTAACGTTGATAAATTATTGTAATGCAACCAAACCTAATAGATAAAAACATTTTAATGATATTTGCAGGATTTTCGGAAAGCAGTATTTCGTGCTGAGGTTTTAAATTGACTATTGGTTGTTTTTCTCGGCATCTTCTTTCATTGTTTTCAAATCCTATGAAACTTTGTAAGACATTTTAAGAATTTAAATATTTTTTTTTTAAAGAATATAATCGATCAGTAGTTTATCTTAGTCGCAAATGCTTATAAGAAAATGTTGTTCACCTTAACAAAAATTCCTGCATAAAAATGTGATTCATCATTTTTTGTATTTCAAGTGATTCGAAATTCTCAACATTATATCACGCTATTTTAAAGCAATTCAACATATATAATTACAAAAAATTAACTGCAAAATGATTAAATAATTTATTTAAACGAAACTTATAAAATTGAAAATCTTGAAAATCATGATCATTTAATACAGTGGCTTTGTTGTCATACATTTAATGTAAAGACGATGATCCGCCTTTTAAGCATTTAATTTCGCAAACATATATATATAAAACAATGAAACTTTGTAATATAATACGCCAAAAGCAATACATTATAACCATCGTAGCATAAATACACAATTCTGTATCAACTTGTAGCACAAATGTAACACATTCATTGTAGCAAATAAAATGTCGCACAATGACAAGCGAATGAAAATTGATTGCAACCAAATCCCAAATGAATGACCGTGCATAACTTAAAAAAAAGTAACACTTGCATAATTGTGTATAAATCAAGCACAAATCTGGTCTTTAAGGTGTGATTTGATTCGAAATGCAGATAAAGTTGTCGCAATAAATCCCGCATTTGATTTAAGGTGTCATATTTGTCTTTGGTTCTCATGTGCATTTTATTCGCAATTCTCATTAGTAGCTTCGCGTTCAAGGTCATTTGCAACGTCGGTCACTGAGTAACATTCTGTGGATATTTGTGAAAACATTTCTTCATTCTTCGATTTCATTTACGATCGTGATGAGAATTTATTACGAAATCAAAGTCAGAATGAAATCAGGTGGAAATCTCTGATGACTTAAATTCATGAAATTTCCATTTTATTGATTAGATTCGTTCCACTTTTTTTTATTGTGCAAACTTGCACATTTTTTTTTTTTGAAGGATGCATCGTGCAACATTTTTCGTAATCGCATGTAGAAAAATGTCAGAGCGAAATTGGGTCAAATTTTATTCATTTTGTTGAAATATATTAATAAAATGCAGAATTTACTGATTTTCTTTTGCAATTTTGTAGAAATATTTCGGCGCCATGATGCATTTTCGATTAAATTAATGAATTTCGCCAGTTTTTTTTTTTTTGTTTTATCAGTAACTACATAAAATGAAGAAAAAGTTATCGTTTGCAATAAATTTATGGAGCCACATCAATGTAATCACATCTTATGACAGCATTTATAAATATCACAGAATGTTGATAACTTTCCCAGCTTCTAATGAGCGTAACTTTCGGACGAAGGTCATCAATTAAAAAGCCATCTGCCAAAGCACTTCCAACAACCGCAATAAGAAATAATATTTTGATGATTTTATTTGACGTAGATTTTGGCGAAATATTTTACAAGAAATAAAATTTTACTTAAATTTTGTGACCGAATTCATAAACGACCACAAATCAGTAAATATTGTTTTGAAAAACCCCAAATGTTGGTGCTTAGTTTAGTTTGATGAAATGACTGGAACACTTAAGATGAAATTTTTGATTGTTCAACTTCTGTTTGGAATTTTTAATCCAGTGTATCTCAATGCTAATATATCAGTTGTTAGGAAAAGCGAAAGAGGTAAATAACGTTTTTATACATGTAGAATGAATATCGTCAAACGTGAATATATTTATTTTAGTGTGTCAAGCATTCATGAATAGATTCGATACAAGAAATGAAGATGCAAGAACTATTTTCTATGCTAATGGAACCGTACAAGTGAATCGACCGGTGTAAATAAAGTTGATTTCAATTAATTTTCTCGTTTTAAAAAGTAATAAATTCCAGTTATGCCGGCACCAACACAACTCGCGGTGATTTTCCTCATATGGCTGCTTTAGGTTGGAAAAATAATGAAAGAATCGAATTCAAGTGTGGTGGTTCAATCATCAGTGAGAGATTTATACTCACTGCAGCTCATTGTATCACGGGGACGAGACAAAATTTACCTTCAGTAGTTAGAGTCGGTGATTCCAATTTGCAAGCGCTTCACATGGATGATGGCATTGCAAAAATTGATCCTAAAATTAGTTCAATAAAAGATTTCGCAATTCAATGGCTGATCAAGCATCCCAGTTACAGCAGCAAAACTAAAGAAAATGACATCGGTCTTATAAAAGTGTCGAAAGAAATTGAATTTAACAACTTTGTATTACCAGCATGTTTGCAACAAAACAATAATTTTGATCCACGCGTTAAAGCAGTAATAATAAAACGTTATGCTAATTTGGTGCTAAAATTAACTGAATTAATTTCACAGACAGGCTGGGGCAGAACACATTACTTTGGTGATACATCAAACATTCTGCTGGAAGGCAATTTAACTATTATAAAGAACGATGATTGTTTTGAAAAACTGGGCGAAGAATTAGAGCTCATCGAAATTTATCAAAGTCAAATTTGTGCGGAAAACATTGATGGCACTGATACATGCCAAGGAGGTGAGAGATAATTGTCCAACTAATATTACTATTAATTATTATCGGCTACATAGATAGTGGAGGACCTCTACAAAATAAAAAATCACAACATTACATTGAAGTGCTTGAAATCAAGGAAGGACACAATGAGACAATACGTTATTTTATTAAACCAAAAATATTTAACATCATTGGAATAACTTCTTTTGGTGGCATTTGTGGATCAGGAATGCCAGGCATTTATACACGAATTCCAAGTTATTTGGATTGGATTGAAGGAATTGTTTGGCGGGATGAGCAAACAAATTGGAAAATTCATTTCAAGGACGACGAAAATGTAGTGAATCATACACGCTCCATCAGGTTATGAATTAAAGGACGAAGGAAATAGTTCCATTATCAAAATGCTAATCAATTGTGTACGTCACTAATTCTTAAAATTTATTATTTTTATTTTACGAGTTTACTTTATCAATATAATTTGATTTCGCTTCGGTTTTTTTTTTTTTATATTTGCTTTTTTCAATTTTTATTTGATTTTTAATTGCATTCGAAACTGAAAAAATTCTAAAATTTTTGCGTTATTTTATTAAAATTTTATGTAAGGATAAAATATTCTTATCACGCTTAAAACAATTTAAAATAAAGAGATTAAAATAAAATTCTTAATTATTCTCATGTCCTGTGTGTTAGTTGCGCTTTTTTTATAAAGGACACAATCAAATCCTTTTTGTGTGTAGATTTTCAAATTTCTTAAAAGATATAAAAAAAAAATGTACTTAAAATAAAATAGTTTTGAAGATACGACGACGACGACGACAAAATTGTTTTTTTTTTTTTTTTTGTTAATAAACTTAACTTGAATAATGTATGAATCCTGTCTGTATATAAAATGTTTTGTTATCATTAAACATTTTTGAGATCGCATTGTGGCTTGATGACTTTCAAAATTGTGTAAGAACTGATAGAAAAATTCCTTTGACAATGCTTTCATCCCAAAATTCATTATTTTCTAAATCTATAGATTTCTATCATAGAGATACCAGAGGAAGTGTCAGCAAAATTGTATAATTTATATTACTTTAGGTTTTTTCTTTGATCCTGCCAAAAAAACTCTTTTTTGATAAATTCTCCTCTGCCACCTCAATGCCCCTTAATTCGAATAAAAAGTAAATTTGGATGACTTATGTATGACACGTTTTTCGCTTCTGTTTTTTTTTTGTTCGCTTGTAAATTTAATTTCTGCCGATTTTATGCGATTTTTATCTGTTTCTCATCTTTACTTGATGTCGAAAAATAGTTTTCTGTTATGTTTATTGTTGGTAAAGGGTTTGTTGTGTAGATAGTTAGTTCCTTGCTTGTTTCCTTCGATCAGTTTTTTAAAAATTAAATTGTACTTATCAATGACAGTATGTTGTGGGTGGTTGTTGTTTTTGTTTCTTGATGGAAGGCATTAATTATCCACATTCCCGTGTCGCTGGCACTGTTGCATTTTGTTGATTTTGCTGTTGTTGTGTAGCACCGAAATACATGTTTAGTGTCTGAAGTCGAAGTTGCTCATTGACCGCATATTGACCTAAAACGATTCCTGAATTGAGTAACACTTGGTTGGAAAATAAAAGCATTTGAATAATTTCGTCAACAAACCCTCATCAATCTTCATCAGCACTTCCTCGATATTGCCATTTGCATATTTTGATAGCGCATACATTATTGGCATCATTTCCCATGGATAACGAAATTTTTTTAACAATTCACTGCTGCAATCGAACAGCATCTTTTTGTCTTCTGGATGCGTTTTGAAAAAGAGAATTAAAAAAAAAAAGGTTATTAAACAAGAAGACAAACTGGTTTAGCAAAATTCTTCAGTTTCATTTTGTATGCACGTTTTGCAATGCAAAAGAGAACGAAATAGATTGGAACATACCGGGTGGAGTTCCTCCGTTTCGTTGGTCTGATTGTGGATTTGCAACGGTCGTCACGATAATTTGTTGATGTTGAACCGCTTGCTGTTGAACATTTTGTGTGCTTGATTGTTGCTGCTGAACAGCCGATTGTTGTGGAACCATCGTTGGAGCAGAAGAATTTCGTTGACGCCTTGCTGGTGTTACGCTCCGATCAGTTGTCTCTGCTCGTCGTATTGCATTTTGCAATCGCATTTGACGCTGTTGCTCGGCTGTAAATCGACATTTGTCACATGAGCACGCAGCATAGGGACAATATTGCTTATGCCCTCGAAGAACAACTTTATGTCCATGATTACGGCACCGGACACAGTTCGATTCTTTTCGTCCCGGCACCTCTGACATTCCATTCTCCATCATTTGATATATCGCTGCTGGTGTCCCTCCGCCGCCAAGCAACTTAAATAAGAAATGGTATAAATGAAATTCCAGCATACATAATTGAGATTCATTGTCACGCACGTTGCCGGCACTGTTTTTGTTTACGTTTTTTTTTCTTTATTTGATAATAAACAATTAATTTTTTTGTTGGAAAAAAAATATTTTTTTTTGCTATTGTGAGGTTGAGAGCAAAAAAAAAAAATATTTTATTTTATTTTTTCTAGATTCACAAAAGCGACTGGGTTTTTTAACATGTTTTATATGGGATGCACTTACGAGCGATTGAATATTTGGGTCTCTAATGATTACAGCTGTGGGCAACGGTCAAAAGAAATGTCAACTGACACAAGGTTATGTCGATTATGCTGGAAGTTTGAGAAAGAAATAATAAAAAATTATAATGGCCGCGATATTTTTTTTGCGTAAAAAATATTTTTTTTATTGTTCTTTTAAAGATTGTGTTAGTTTATATTATAGTATTTGTGCAAGAAGAATTACAAATTGCAGAAAAAAGCGCTTCAGATAAAAAAAAAATCTTATATATGAGCATAAAGATTGTTGCGCAGAAATATATTTCTTTGATAAGGAAAATGAAAACATGAAACTGATTTCAAATCTGCTTAATAGTAATGAGGAAATGTATTAAAAAAATGTTTTATTAATTTCTTGTGACCGACGCCATATGAGACGAAACATTTTGATGATTTTATGCTTGAGAACAGTACAATTTTTTTTTATAAAACTGTTGTAATGCCTTAGGAAGATAGTAAACAAGTAATTTCTTGTGAAATAAATTTAAGTTATTCATCGGTAGTACAATTTAATTAAGACTTTAGAACTTAGTCTGTGATTGGTAAGTTAATGGTGAACCAACTGATAATAAAAGTCATAGGAATTTTCATTCGATTTTAGAAAATGGCTCACAAAACTCCTGAACAGGTTGATCGAGTTGTTAATGATGTTCTTCGCGAAGAGCTTAAGGATCTTGAAAAGGCACTTGACAAAGTCAATGAGAATCTAATCGAATACATGCAACTACAGAAAACAATTGAATTCGTAAAAGAACAAAAGCCAAATGGTTTCAAGACGAAAGTCGATGTTGGATCAAACATGTTTATGCAGGCGAAAGTAGAAAATATCGAACCCATCATAATCAACATTGGCCTGAATGTGTATCTTGAGCTGGAGATCGAAGAAGCCTTAAAATTCCTGAAAATGAAGATTAATATCCTGGAAAAGGAAGCGGATGTGATAAGAGAGAGAAGCCTAAAAGTCAAGACGCACATCAAGATCCTGATGATGTATCTCGCTGAACAACAGCACTTCGTACCACCAGTATAATAGTATAACCAATAAATTTATTGTTCATCACAAACATTTTTAATTTTTTTCTTTTTAATGTTCATTAAATTTATGCTTCTTAGCTCTACTCAGTGGATTGTTTATCGATCTACTACTGATCTACCGGTGCTGCTTGAATATTTTCCAATATATCACCAACACGATCGCCTACAAATTCTAAAATTTCGGCTATTTTCCTGAATCGTTCAATGTCTGAGATAATCGGAATTTGACGTGATTCCGTCACATTAGCGGGATAATTCTCTGTCTGAAAATTTCAAATTTTAACAACATTCAAATTATGCACTTGATAGCAATTTTTTTTTACCGTCTCATCATTTCTAAGCGATCTGATGATAATTTGCAGCACATCTGGCCGTGAAACTCTCACTGGAATCGCCTTTTGAATGGTTGCGCGTCCATCGTTTATACGTTGAATGTTCTCACCAATTAAATTTTCGATATGAGATGGAACTTCAATCTAAAAAAAGAAAAATATTTAAAGTGACATCAATGGCGTAAAACTCTGTTTAAATGTGCAATCGGACTGCACAAATTATACAATTAAAGAATGATTTCCAGCATTAAGAAGCCACAACTTTGCTTTTTTGCGGTTTGCATGGAGAATATTTTGAAAAGTAATTTGGAACACTGTGACAAAATGAATGGAACTTTAACATTGTACAGAGAAAGACAGAAAAGCTGAAAAAACCGCAAGATGGAGAAACTTCTTAATGATTCATCCTTATAAGATTTATATCAAGCGAGACCACAATTTGCCAGATGGAATTTTCATGAAGGAAGATACTTCATTAAGTGGACGAGAGCATAATGGCCATGGCATATTGAGTTGCTTGTGGGACAAACCCAACCCAGAGCATCCAGTTCAGTAAAAGAAAGATGTTTAAATCAATTGTATAAAAGTCATAAATTCACTTTTGAAAAAAATGTTCCCGCATCGTTGTCTTTTGCACTTACCGGCTTGCCGTATACAGCTCGGATCACCACCAAAGCGGTTAATAAAGCCATAAAAAAATAACGTGGTTGCAGTTTCATCGTTCGCTTGATGTTTTTCTTCGACTTTGTCTTGTGCAATTCTTTATCGGTCTCCGCCGTTTGCAGAAAAATATTTCGAATTCGGGAAGAGAATTAAAAAAGAAAATATAAAAAAAATGTTAATAATTTATTTTTATGTTCTTTGAACTCCTCATTCCGGTACCGAAAAAGATCTTTTGGATTCATGATAAGACGGATTCATGCAAAATTATTCTCAAAAGCTTTATTATCAGACCCCAAGAAAATTAGGAAATATAAAATATTTAAATTTAAAAATGCTATCAATAAATGTTTGAAAATTCATTTTGCATAAATCATGAATCATTTTCACATCAAAAATTTCATTAGAAGAGAACATGAAACAAAATTTAAGCAATTCTTTTTTCAGCCAATATTTAAT
Source organism: Propsilocerus akamusi (assembly GCA_018397935.1). Taxonomy (NCBI): domain Eukaryota; kingdom Metazoa; phylum Arthropoda; class Insecta; order Diptera; family Chironomidae; genus Propsilocerus; species Propsilocerus akamusi. The sequence goes on along the minus strand of CM031469.1, from coordinate 17,216,424 downwards.
ATCAACAATAAGTTGGGAAAATGCCTGAAATTCAACGTGAATAAATATTTTTTTCTTTCTCAAACTTCCTTTAACATAAAATATTTTTTTTTGCACCTTTCGACTTTACACTTTATCTTTTATAAAACATACAATACCTTTACGTGAAAACGATCAATAAATTTTATTACTTAAATAAAAGAAATCTGAGCGGCTTGCGAGTTATCAGCAAAATGCACTCAATTGACGTTGTCTTTCTTTTTGTTATTATTTTTTTTATTACTTTTTGATGAATGCCGTGAATTTAATGAGCATTTTATTGCGCAATAAATTTATGAAAATTGCAACATGCGAAATTTAATGAGCATTTTTTTTTTCTCTTTAGAACTTAATTTGCATTCACATCAAAATGAAGCTGAAATTAAAATATTTTATAAGTGGGTCAGTTATTATTTTATTAGTAAATTCGATAATTGAATTTCTTATTTTCAAGGAAAAAATTCGATTCAATTCTTCCATAATCTGCTTTCTATACATTTATTTGCCCATCTCACAATTCATGTCTAAAACTCATTAATTTCATTTAAGCATTTTTCCCTTGAAGCATCATAATGCTTTCGATTATTTTCCCTTACATAACAACAAACGACAACCAAACAGCGATTGCCTGTGCGTGATTAATCGCTGCCGTTTTTGCACAATTGACTAGAGCTTCCTGTGCGAAAGAAAAAGTTTTTCCAATGCGGCGAGGAAAAATATTTTTACGAGAATTTATTATTGAAAATTGAGTTTGAACAGGATTCTTGTAATTTATGGGCATCGTTTCATCGTTTAGTTGAAACTTAGATCATTTTTCGAGATTCGATGGCACCTGCAAAGTCGGGTGTGCGTGACATTATCCATCACTTTCGTATATATCCCTTTCTACCTTTATAATGATTTCACGTAATGTAATGAAATTTATTCATAACGAAAAGTGGATGACAAGTCAAATTGGCCATACTTAGAACCTATGTGTATGTAATACATTACGAATAGATGGAATCTAAAGTGGAAGCCAGCAGCAGAATGATGACGATGTATAAGAAGAAAATGAGTTCGAAAAAGGGATGTTTTGGGATTATGATTGATTGGCAAAGAAGAGCCATTTACCGACTCAAAGATTTATTGAATTTCTGATCCATTCAGCAGCAAACTTGAATTATCTTCAGATGAAAATATTTTTATTCTTATTGGTTACTTTTGTGTGTGTTTTGTGAGTGTAGAAAAATCTCTTAGTAATAAATCATATCTTGAGATATTGAAACAATCTATCGGTTTTTGAAGAAGTTTTTTTTAAGTACAAGTACTTTAATTAGTCGCCAATTTACAAACTTGCAATGCGGGCGTATAAAATTCTTCCCCAAACTGTGGCTGCTGTTATTGGTTTATTGAAGATTAATAAATAATTTGTGCTGCTTTTTGCTGATTGTATACCGATTCTAGCCAACATTGGATCCTTTGCCTATGGCATAATTCTTGGATGGTCGGCACCAGCTGCACCCCAAATATTGGATTCAAACTTTAAATTTCCTGTAACCGAAAATGAGTTTTCGTGGGTGGTTGCTGTTATGTCGCTTGGTGCCGCAGTAGCACTTCTTGTATGCGGCTTCATAAGGAGTAGACTTGGAACGAAGAATGTGATTTTAATTTTTGGAATAGCAAATTTCATCGGATGGATTTTAATCATTTTTGCAAGTAATGTAGCGATGGTACTTAATTCGCATCTGGAACTTCATGATATCATAATTTTATCGTATTTTTATTGTTTTCTTCGTAGCTTATCGCCGCTCGGTTCCTCCTCGGGATGTCTGGTGGTTGCTATTGTTTCAACATTCCAATTTATATTGGCGAAATGGCATCGAAAGAGATTCGTGGTACTTTGTTAACACTCTTTCAAGTGTTCATAAAAATTGGAGTGGTTTTTGTGTTTACCATCGGATCATTCACAAGTTTCCGGGTGATGAATATCATTTGTGGATCCGTTGTCCTAATTTATACGGTATTATTCATGTTTTTGCCGGAAACGCCGGTTTTCTTGATGCACATGAATGAACCGGAAAGGGCTGAAAAATCGATAAAAATCCTCCGTGGTAATAACTATGATGCAAGTTTAGAAATTAATGAGCTGAGAAAGCATCAAGATGAGATGAAAAATCTTCCAAAGGCATCACTAAGTGAAGAGTTTCAAAGAAAATCTACTTTTAAAGCTTTCATTATAATTTTCTTTACATTCCTTTTCTTCCAATTGTGTGGAATCAATGCCGTGAACTTTTATACAACGACAATCTTTATTGAAGCTGGAATTGACAAAACAATTGATCCATCATTGGCTACAATCATCCTCGGATCGGTTCAAGCTCTTGCAACGCTTTCGTCAGTTGCATTTGTTGATCGATATGGACGGAGAATTATGCTAATCATTTCATATGTCCTGATGATTATTGGTCTCGTTGGAATTGGAACATATTTTCAAATGATGTCAAATGCATTAAGCTTCATTGATAACATAAGCTGGTTTCCTTTAACCTCTTTATGTGTTTTCGTTGTAGGATTCTCAACAGGACTTGGACCAATACCATACGTTCTCCTTGGTGAGCTGTTTTCGAAAAATGCAAAAGAATTTGTGGCACCTTTCTCCCAAGTTATGAACTTTTTGACATCATTTGTAATTGGTTTAACATTTCTAATGCTAACATCAAATATCGGTTCGGGACCTACGTTTTTCACGTTTGCTGGATGTTGTTTAGCTGGATTGGTATTCACATATTTTGTTATACCGGAAACTAGAGGAAAATCATTGCTCGAAATCCAAACGCTTTTAGAAAAATAGACATTAAAGCTGAAATTACTTAATAACATTTATCTTATCAATATAAAACTGCTAATCGCTTTGATGACCTTAAAATATCACGCGATATTTGTTCATTGTCGCTGACTAAAAACGGGTAAATGCTTTCACGACGATTATGTAATTAATTAATTGTTTACTGATTCCGAATTTAATTGTAAAATGTAGCGCATCATCTCTTTTGTTCAAAATTCAGACTACGTTACTTCTGGAGTTAAGTAATTAAGATAAAAACGGCAATACTTTTATCTTTTCAAATATTTATTGGAAGGATTTTCTGATCAAATAAAGGATAATAATATTTCAGCAAAATGTTCTTCATGCCCAGGAGAGATGGAAAATAAAAACTCGTTCGACAAAATATAACATTAATGGGCTTTTCACTGTTTCCCTCTTATTCGATTCAGTAAACATACTTATATCTTATATTTATGTTGCATTAACAGAAAAAGATTAGGTATATGACTGAGTTGAAATCCCATTCAATCCACGCCGACGTCAATCCAAATTATCAGAAATTATTTTCCATTTATTTCACCCAAAACAAATTTGTAAGATTTTATTCTCTATTTATGTTGAGTTAGTTTTAACAACTTCGAAAAAATGCAGACATTTGAAAGTTATCTTTATTTATCTCTTTTTAAACAACTTTAAGCGCCGTCATTTTTCAAGTTTTTAATGTTTTTTTTTTTTTTATAAATTTTTTGAAAGAGTTTTATTTTAAGACAAAAATATTTTCTCTCTCAATTTTCATAACCTATTTTTAGATCTAATTAGAATCCTTTCCAAGCGCCTCAAAATGAGAACTTTCGAAAACATTTTTCAGAAAAAAAAAAAAATGTTTGCGAAAAACTTTTTCAAACATGTGAGTAGATTTGTGTCAACAGCAGCAACATGAGAGTACATCAAAAGCACATGCACTATTCTATTTAACCAAACTCGTATGCAAAGAATAAAAGAAAATTTGCCATCGGAAAAATATCTCAAAACATGAATGTATGCTAGAGCTTTCTGCTCCATTTGTGCACAATTTTTTGTCCTCATTTCCAATCTGAATCCCTCCCATGGTGCAAGTGATGAATAAAATTTCGAATTAAATTGTATTTGCTTCCATAAAAATTTAAAAGTTTCTTTCTGCATGTGACGGAAAATGACTAATGTGGAATTCAACAGATGGCGCAAGTTGCATTGGACTGAAGAACTAACGTTTCGACATTTCCCAACAGATAGTTGCAAGCATTTTTGCAATTTTTTTCCCCACAGGCTTTAAGCAGTTAAAATAAAAATTAAATTTTCACTTGTTTTAATTTTGTTTTATTTTTGTATACTTAGAAGTTATAAATAAATCCAAAAACTAATATCAGGCGAAGTGAAGAAAATATTTTACAGCCAATTTGTCATTCATAGATAAATTAAATCAATATTGATTAAATATTTTCGTTCGGATTTTTTTTTTTCGTTATTTACAAAAATAATATTTACATACATCAAGCTCCGGCACCAATATTAAGCGGTAGACATTTGATTTCGGCTCGAAGCAAGAATTGACAACAATGATGGTTGGTTTTCATCGACTGGATGAGACTGGTGAGGGAAATTGGAAAGACAGGTTTCAATTAATAATTCAGGTCTCATGAGAACTTCGTACGAACCTTCATGTAAGCAAGGAATGTGGTCCAGATCAGTGATGCGACGCTGACATAAATCACCTGATTACGTACGGGTACAAACGCAAAATTGATGGTCTGAGCGATGGGCCAATAAACGAAGCCAATTGCGTAGACATTTACGAACTTGTTTTTGACCTTAAAAAGAACATATACCGAGAATCGAGAAAAAGAGAGCGAGAAATTTAGATTGATGGTTATTGACTGAATTGACCCAATAAAAATAAAACTGTCCAATGCGTACCTCCTTCGCTGCTTCTTCATGGGCTTTGCCTTCGAAGATGCTCATCGAGTATAGAAATAGTGAAATTGAAAAGGGATCAAAAGCGAATTGTTCTGAAAATATATTGACATTTAATTAGTTGGAACCGAGAGATTTATCATTATCAATCAACTGTCATTCTACCTGTGAATGCTTTAGCTAACGAAGAACGGATATCGGATCGGGGCCACCTGTGAATTGAAGCAACGATTTATTGAGAGATCTTTTTTAGGGAATGTTAAAAAAAAATAAAAGATTTAAAAAATTTGGATAAAATATTCTCTGTAAAAAAACAAATCAAATGACATCATTTCCTAATCCAACCCAACATCAAAAATAAGTCCATAATCCCATAATTACATGTTATTTGCCACTCTCATCCAACAGTAAAGTGCCGGTCCTTGAACGAGCGTTCCGTAGAGGCAAAATCTGTACGGAAAAGGGAAGATTTTTTTTATATGTATGTATTTATGAAATTCTGATTGATGATAATAAATTGCTGCAGAATACAATCAAATAGAAATATGTTCAGAAATTTTGCGTTTTCTTTTTATTCACTTTACGGCAAGCGATGAAAACATGCGAATCAATCAAACGACCGTTGGCTAAAGCGAGTATTGCACGTAGGAGAATCTCACTTACGTTGCACAATACGCAGATTAGTCAAATTAGATTAAACATTTTTTTTTGTGTGTTCACCATCCCACGCACAACCCTCGTCGTCACCGCGTGCATGTGCCGTTTATCGGTGGCACTCATGAACAGCACACTCATAGGTTCCCCCGTTCGAGAATGATGTGTAATTGAATAATAAAATCGCTGTTAGGGGAAAAAGGAATTGTTCACGCAGCACAACGAGGGAAATAAAAAAAAAAAAAACATTGTTATAAGGGGAAGAAAAATGGATAAAAAAGAAACGCAGAGGGAAAGAAATAAGCAACTACAAATAGCATTGTTGGTATAATTATTGTGCAAATAGAAACCCGCCACTCATCAAATGCCGTTAATTTCTTCCTTGACGCCTTGTCGAGGGAATAAAAGGAGCGTAAAAAAAAAACTTCGCCGCGGGAAATCTTTTCAACTTTACAATGCTCACCCATTTTCCTTCAATAACAAACGTCAAGCAATATTTTCTTATTTTCTTTTCTTTGTCGGAATCTAAAAAAATGTTTTCTCATCTTTTAACATTCCTGAACTCATTCTGTTGAGATAAATGGATTCAAGCTGAAGCATAGAATATTTTACAAAGAACGAAGACTGTTATTTTGTATGCATGTATCATGGATGATATGCAATCGCTACATTAAGGGAAAACTGCTCATAAATATCCTTTTATAGTTAACTTTTTTACTGTGCAATTTCTCTGGCCCTCTTCATTTCCCCGCGCTTTTATGCGGGTTGTGCAAGATGGAAAACACATTTCTCTATGGAATATCAAATTAAAATTGCAAAAAAACTCTCATCTGTGCAACATTGAAAAGAAAAAGCAAACATTTCCCGGTGAATGGAGCATAGGAAAACTTTTTTTTTCCTTCTTTCTCACCCGCACTCAACAAACAACTTCCTGTATGAACATTTTTCCCCCTCTTTTCATTTTTCTGAACTTATTTTCTTGTTTTGCATAAAACGAAGAGTCAAAGACAGAGAATTTTCCGGGCTTAGCAACAACAAGAAAACAAAAACTGTATGAAAAGAAAAACGCTTTTCATGAAAATTTATGAAAAATGCATGAGACTGAAAATTCTAGAAAATGTTTTCATGCAGATTCTTGTGTAAGGAATTGTACGTGAGTAATGATTTTTTTTCTCAAATTCAGGGCGAACAGAAAATTTAACAAAAAAAAACATTACCCAGAACTGCATTTTCATGAAAATTTATGAAGCAAACATTTGCATTTTCCAAAGCAATTCTTCATCTTTACCTCAAAATCTTTTGCCAATCGTAGTTCGGGAAGGTTTTTCCCTCAAAACTCTGCTGTACCATGGAACCGACTGAAAAGTGAATGATAAGAAGATTCATAGATTTCCTTCTTCGGAACAATTTTTTTCTAATAAAATGACAATAATTCAATTTCCAATTTGTATCAAGGAATAAGTGACATTTGTGTTTCCTACTTTTGTATTTTTGCTTACCTGGCCACAAAACGCTATACGACAACATACCACGCAAAACTCGATGTCGCTTGAAGAAAACTGAAATTTTTTGCAACATTTTTCTTTTTTTGTGTATCGCTGCTGTTCTGTTACCGCGCACTCTCCTGTGCCCTCGTTCAATATCGATGAGATTCGACCTTAAATTTATGACTGCGGTGAGAAATGTTTTGCGTGTTTTGTAAATATTTTCACAAGTCTGAAAATGAGAAGAAACGAAATATTTAAAAGTGATGAGAAAGCAGTAAAATAGCAAACACTGTTTGTAACATCATTAAATTTTACATCGAGGTTTTGCTTGTTTGTCTGTTCATTTGTATGTCCATAGATATGTGCGTGCAAACAGTTTTCATATAAATAAGGATCAACGAAATATTCCGCTTATTTAATTAAAACCAATTAATGTCGTTTGATCTTTATATCTTTCCGTCTATATAATAAAGTCGCCAGATGAACATTTAAGTGGCATTAGAAGCTAAGATAGACTTGACAGCTGTGTGGGTAGATCGCAGAGATGAGCGCACATTTTGGCAATAAATTTCGTCCGTTTATAATCCAATTTTTATTTAAAAAAAAAAAAAAACACGAGAAAAACATTTCGAGAATTTCAAGACATTAAACCATACGACAAAGCTCAGTTGTCGTGACAGGCCAGACCGACCCACTAAAAATTATGATGCTTGAATTGTAACAACGACACTCTGAATAATTTTGTATAGTTATTAAAATCATAATAATAACCGAATTTCGTGGGCCGAAGCAATTTTTCAGATGGCAGACAATAAAATCAAGTTAAAAATGCAATATCTAATTAACTTATTTCGATCGACTGAAATGTAGTTTCGACCAATTTCCATAATTCCAGCTTAGTGAGCTGAACGAAGTCAGCACCTCGACTTCACCATTGTAGCCGGCAAAAAATAAATGGCAACAACAAGCATCAAGATGGGAATTTTTTTTATACTCTACTGCTGCCTTCCACTCATAACACACATTTCTCATTTATTAGTGCTTTTTGTGTCTGGCAACAACAAACACACAAGGAGCGGCGCACCGGCAGAAATCAAATTACGATTCAAAAGTGTATTGCGTGAATCGAACGGCACAAAAATAAATGTGGAACACAACATGAAAAGCTGCGGGCCTGTTTTGGCTTTTACTTTCCATGGAAAAAATAATATTATATAGCAACGGCATAATACGAGGTTTTATATCTTTTTTTTTCTTTCTTGGTATCATCAAAGCGCCATTTAAAGCAATGAGAAGATTAAGGAGCGGACAAAAATTAATGGAACAACGATGACAAACTTTATATGAAATGAGCGAAATGAGATTTCAAAATAATTAGGTTTCACGTCACATTAAGACTAGGTCAATGATCCTTTACGGCAAAGCTTACAAAACCTTTCATTGATTAAAAACTCAACTGGATATTTAGGAACTAGATGACAAGTTTAAAAGGAAAATCGCAGAAAAATCTTTAATGATTTACATCTTTTTCTTCTCGTTCGTGGGATGATGAATTTTTAATTTCATGGAAATTTCCATACTTTGGCTTTTTTGAGCTTAGAAAACGTTATCAAATCGGATTAAGATTAAATGTTATATATTTGCGCAAAGGCTTCGAAATAGTTTGTTGTGGCTTTCACGTTTGTTGACATAAAATTGAAAAAGGTTCTAACAGTGTTTGTCGAAGTCATATCTCATATCACACGTTTCAGTCCTCATTAGACGTTATTTACATTATGGATGGAACCAGGCATAAGCACATGACATGTTTATTTGTTTTGAACAATTTATTTAAAAAAAAAAACATCAAAAATAATTTAAAATAAAATTTATGATTTTTTTTTGTCTTAAAACGCACAGTGCGATTCATAGATATGAAAAGAGTTCCAGTGATTTTTCCATTGAACATAAATTCTCAAATTCACTGATAATGCTCACACATTTTTCTTATTTTAATAGCCCATCTTTTTTTTTCTTCGAATTGTTTTTGGGTTTGCATAAAAGTTCCAACAATTTGTGACACATTATACCCATTTAAGTACAAAAAAAATATGTTTATCAAAAAGCGCTATTGCTGAATTATGGCCGGAATGAAAAGAATGCTATTGACACTGGATATCTGTTTTCGAGCTGGTAAACAAACTATTTTTTTTGTAGTTTTCGAAATAATATTTATGAAATTCAACGAATATTTACAGAAAAAAGTGAACAAACTTCGAGTTTCGACGCGGAAAAATCATCATAATTTAACATGCGAGTTGTGTGCTTATAATGAATTGTTGCTGTCGACGCGCTCATTTTTTTTCATGTTTGCCATCAGTGGGGGTCTCTTTAGTTCAATAATCATGGCTTGCCCCTTAAACATGAACTCCGATAACCCATAATGAATGTTTTCTGAATGATATGAGTAACTTTTTTTTTCTCTTTCTCTCCATGTGGATTATAAATATCACTTGTGCAATGACTAAGTTAGTAATATTTTTTATTCCATTTATCGGAAATCCATAATCGCGGATGGAACTCTAAAAGCGGAGAATTATGTTCAATTTCATTTAGTAATTGTGCAAAATGTCGAATGCAAGATAGAATCTATTAAAATTGATTGTGAATATTTTATATGAAAAAATCGCATTCAATTTAGATGGAAAATTTTTAATTGCATTTTAATTTCCTCCTCTCTTGGATTTTTTTGCTGCTACTGCTGCTATGAACTGCACGATCTTTTGCTTTTTTATCGCGAGCTTAATACTTAGATGTATATTGTGTAATGTTGTTTTCATTCACATCCGAACCATTAAATTCTCGTAACATGGCATACACAAAATAAATGTCGAAAGAGTGAGAATGGCAGTCGAGAGTGTTTGAATTTAGTAAAGGCAAAAAAAATCAGACAAATGAATTAATAGCATTTTCTTGTGCAATTTCATTTTAAAATGAAACGAAGCTATAAAGTTTGATTTTATGACTTGCAGTTAAATTTTGTTCTTTGTTAATAAAATAAAGTATAGATTTTTTTTTTTTCAAAGCAAATGTAAAAGTTGTTACATTTGAATAAATGGATTGCGAGTCAGGGAAATATCGACAAACATCAGACGTCTCAATTCATTCTCATGAAACATTCATCTCCGAGCCCAAAGAAATGAATTGTTTGTTCGGGACTCAGAAAATGTGTTGTTTGCATAAGTTGCTTTTAATATGTATTCATGTTCAATTTTCTCAACATCGAAGAAGTCGTTTGCTCAAAATCGATTTTTTTTTGTTTCTTCTTATCGCTGTTATGCCTTTCACCGAGGATGAAATAAAGTGTACGAACATGTTTATTAAATTATGAAAAACAAAAAAAAAGTTTATTATTACTATGCTCTGGCTATACAACATGTGCTGCTTATGCCATTGCTAACATTCCATCCATCCCAAGGCTCTTTTATCTTTTGCCAGTGTACACGATATTCCCATAATAAATATAAATTATTATTGATTTTTTCCTCCTTCGCTTGTGTGTTTTTTTTTTTGGTGCCTTCTGTTTAGTTCCAAACTTGAGTTTGAATGTTTATTTAAAATTTTCAATATTTATTATTATTCTTTTCTTCCGATACAAATTCTTTTACCTTTTTGAATTTTATTGAGTTTCCATCGAATAAAATTTTATGAATGTTTGATGCGTGGGTGGAAATAGAACATCAAGAAAACAAAAAATATTATTTTCTGAACAGGAAAAATGCCAAATTCGGAAACAATGGCAATTTTGGCATGCGTGAGTTCGTTGGAATTACACTGCATCAAAGAGTGTTCTAAAATATTTCATGAATAAATTGTTACAATCACGTATGTAAAATGTATTCATCATTATCTGTTAGGTACATATACGCGGAACGCAATTTTTATAGAAAGTACAATTCCATAACGATATACCGAACGGTATCATTATAATAATGTATGACTCTGTATTAGACAATATCAATCGTATATGGGAAGAACATAATTATTATTAGATGTTTGCATGTTTGTTTCTTTTTGGGGCCACTTAGTCTGCTAAAAGAGCAATAGCAGCAGTACAATGAATGGTTATTTGCCTTTCGGGCGTAAAGCAATATTCTTATAGGGGTCCGACAAATTATATTCCATAATTTTTTGATGCAAAATATATATTTAACAACCCTAATTAAGCGAACCCCTTCTATTAAATCACCCATCATTTTTAAAGAAAATAAGAGGGAAAAAGTGCTGAATTTCAAATTTAAATTGCATAAGAAAAAAAAAGACTAAAATAACTTCCATTTAAATTACGATGTGTGATAATGGCATTCAAAAACACATGTTCAATTCGCATAGTAACATTTTGTGCCTTTACGCTGTAGCTTCATAAACATTCAATTCATAATTATAGGGGATTAATGGTGTGTGCATTTTATTCGATTGTTATTCTATCTATAATGCCAAAACATTATTAGACAGCTAACGTACTGTGAATCGCTTTTCCCGCATACCTAAAATAAATTGTAATACAGTGTTTGTGTGTGCACATTGCTACCAGGAAACGAATAATATCCCCTTCATGTCCAACTGCCCTCTACCCCACGCTTTCTTTTCGCTTTCGTTAACGTTAATAGGAAAAGCTAAAAATGAGGGAAAATTTATTTTATTGAAAATTGGTTCAAATTGTCGGTGGAAAATTGTGTGTGCTTTTTGTTATACAATGTTCTCTTTAATTACTTTTTTTTTGCCTTTTATGTATGTTTTTTTATCGCTCTCAAGAAAATCTTTTGGGGAGAAGAAACTAAAATGAAGACTGGAAAATTTTTAAATTTTTTTTTTTTTATGTATTTTCAAGTCGTTTTAATTTTCGTTTTGAGCTCTGAATAAACGTAAAATTATTTTTCAGTGATCAACTTTTTTTAAGGAAAAACTTTGAACATAAATGAGTGAGCAGAAATCGAGGAGGGAATGTGGAATGAATTTCAGAAAATATATGTTGCGCTCGTTGAGCAAAAGAATGAAAAGCACTTTGAAAGTTTTGTAAAAACTTCACTAGAAAATTGGATTAATTCAAAAATGATGTAGGAGTTTTACGACTTCGATCCCTTTTTCAAGCAATTTTTTTTTGATATGTAGCAAAACTTAATAATTATTTTGCACAAGTTTTAGAGCTCGGCAATTTACGCAAATAACAAAAGCTGCTAGAGATGCAATTAAATAAGTTTTCCGTTAAAACGCTTTGTGAATTTTCTCCCATTTCTGTAGCTCAGCAATAAAAGTCGAGATAAAAGTTTTAATTAATGCACATTGCAACTCGAGAGAATTTTTACTGCCGCAATTTGGCATGATTTAATTTTAAATATTGCTTATACATACATACATGATGTAGTTTATAATGTGATGAAAATATGATTAATTTAAAAACGATTTAAGAAATTTCATTAATTCACTTCCAAGTTGCACTGATTCTTTTTTTTACATGGCATGCTGACAGTTTTATGCCCTGGTGACACTTTCGCAGAAAAAACTCTGTAATACATTTTACCATACAAACAAGAAAAACAGCATTCAGCAACGGACCAAAACAAAGTCTGTAAACAATAAACACGTCACTTAAATCTTAAACAACGGATTAGGAGTGACAGGTAAGTAATGCAACTAGAATAGCTAAAATTTCGTGTGAGTTATCATCGACTTTCTTCCTATTCTGTAGTAAAAATCATGACTACTCCGGAAATGTTAAAAGACAAACAAAATCTTCGAAACTATCTGCAGAAAACGATTAAAGTCGTTGTGGCGTCGATTGTTAACCCACTTAAATTTTATTTAATCCCAGAGAGCTTGTTTTTGACCAGTGAGGAATTCGCTGCAGATATACAACGTGAAGCTGAAGATCAGTTTCACACGCATGACATCAAGGAAGGAAATCTATATCTTGTTCAATCGGCACTTGATGGACAATGGCATCGAGGAAAAACCATAAAAGTTAATGATGAAACGTACAAGGTTAAGCTGATCGATTCCGGCCTGGAAGAGGAGATTCCAAAGAATAAATTTAAGACGATTCATTCAATGTTAGCACTGATATTGCCGCGATGCTGGGAATGTTCATTCTACAATGTTGGTCCAGGCTGTTTCCCAAAATTCATTCCAGCTACAATTGAGCTCTTTAAAAAGCTGGTTGCTGACAAGTTTGTTATTTAATTTATTTCTCTGCTGATTTCTCTAATTTGTGTCTTTAAAGTAGAGTGCTAGAGGTGACCAAGACGAACCTAAGACCCGATGGAAGAATCATGGAAGTTGATCTAAACACTATTGATTGTTTTCATAATTTTTCAATTCGTGAGTTCCTAATCTCAGTCAATCACATTCAACCTTTGTCAATTATGGAAGAGCTAAAAGGAAAAACTAAGAACTCTTCTATTGCGGCCAGTGCTTCAGCACCGGAAATAAAACCAATTAAATTACCCCTAAATGAACCTGTTAACATACAAGTTAGACGTATCGTATCGCCGAATGAAATTTATGCAACTCTCGGCGAAAATGAACTTGACGTTATGGTTTTGGAACGAGAAATTGCACAATTCTACAGCACTGGAAAGAATGGATTTACTCTAATGAAACCTGGAATGTATTTTGCATGTGAGCTTAAGTCAGATTGGCATCGTGCAAAAGTTCTGATGCCACCAGACGTTGAAGGCTTAGTCTTGGTTCAATTCATTGACTATGGTGAAAGTGCGATGGTTCCTTGGTATGCGCTTCACGAATTGGATCTTCAGTTTTATAATTTCTCATGTTACGCTGCAAAAATTTATTCAATATGATGGACTCGAAATCAATGTCAATAAGTCAATGGTCCATTTCAAGCACGCAAAGCCACTAGATGAACTACCATCAGAAATACCCTTTCATTCGACTACATCATCAAACACTCTCGAAAATCTCAACGAACATCAGAATTATCTTCATGCCATCAAAATTATCGAAATTGACATATTTCATCCACAAAAGTTCTGTTTTAAATTTATAGACAATTCAGTTTCCGTCGACATCATTAATAAACTTCTGCAAAGCTGGATGAAAGTCAATCGAACGCACCTCAAACGCTGGGAAATCGGACAACCATGTGTCGTGTATCATACATTAACGGGCGATTGCACTGACTCAATTTTCCTTCGCGGCAATATCAGCAGCGTCACTGACAGACGTGAGTTTATAATCGATCTAATGGATCACTGGCTGAAAGTGAAAACTAAATTGAAACAACTCTACGTATGTCCGCCGGAATTTTCAACCATTGGCAAGACTATGCAGCCGGATATTTATCATGCCGTCCGATGGAGGACAAGTGGAAAACTGGAGTCATCGAAGCCATTCGAAAAATAGTGAAAAGTTATGAAATCTTTTATGTGACTTTCAAGGACACCAATGTGGTTCAATTTCGTCAGAGTAATATGGTTCGTCCTGTTATTTTGTGGGCACGAGAATTGTCAGAATTTGCACCAACAATTAACATCATAAATAAATTGGAAGAAAACGGATTGGTAACATCAAAGTTTGCCGAAAAAGATTTTATTCTATGTGACTTTCAAGGACACCAATGTGGTTCAATTTCGTCAGAGTAATATGGTTCGTCCTGTTATTTTGTGGGCACGAGAATTGTCAGAATTTGCACCAACAATTAACATCATAAATAAATTGGAAGAAAACGGATTGGTAACATCAAAGTTTGCCGAAAAAGATTTTATTCCATCACTAGCCGCAGAAGTTGCAAAAATATTTGAGGAGAATGAAGTGCAAGAAAGCCTGCAACTGTGCTTGCCGCATTATCTTGATGGAAGCACTGACAAAGTTGGAAGCTATGCTGTCAGCTTCAAAAAGATTCGAATTAAACAATGGCTTCCAGCTGTACCAATCACAAAATCGAGCTTCATTGGGTTAATAACGAACGTTGATGAATTTGGGAACATGGATTTAATTGATGCAGCAAATGAAGACATCTTAAATTCAATTAAAAAAATAATAAACAACTATTTCAATGAAACTCCACTCACAGCTCAGCAATTCCACGCTGATGATCCATGCCTGGTGCGATTTGAGAACGACAATCTTTATTACCGAGGCCGCATTGTAAAAATTGACATTCGAAAATGTTCAGTGCAATTTATTGACTACGGAAACATTCAAAAGAAAGTTCGTGTCAAAGACCTTCATGCTGACACGATCTGCTCAGAAGTTCCAATTTTGTCACAGAAATATCGCTTACTTGACAAACCTGATGACGGCAATGGAAATATTGATCAAAATTTACTAGATAAACTGCATGCAGCAGTTGTCGAAAAGAGAGCAGACATTCGAGTGATTCCTGAGGATATTGACAGAAATGACCAAAATTATGTTAAGCGCTGCTGGGTGACGGTGGAAGGACGAACGTTCAAAAGTTTTAACGATGTTTGAAGAGAATTAGTCATGTGAGTCGAAAATGCAAAAGCCTTTAAATTGGATGAAAATAATTCCCTTTGATGAAATAATTGCGGGAAAGTTTCCTCGTTCTCATTATAAAGGAGTTGAATGAATCACGCAATTAAATTCCCTCTTCGTCATCAAATTTTTCCGTAAATTAAATTTTCCTATAATTTCTTTGTTTGTTGCGAGAATGATTTCATTGGTTTCTCCATTGAGCTCGGCACCTTTGTTGTGTTGAACTTTAAACATCGATAGGTTTCTAATTCGATCTAAAAGCAAAATATTTCCACATTATGTATTATTTTGTTGTGATGATGAATAAAAATATGCATGACGATCATATTTATATTTGCGTCACAATTTTAAGCAATTTATTGCTTATTTCATATTTCGATTTTATTGCATCGTCATCTCATTCAACCATTAGGAACGTGACATCGTTTCTCGTGGAACATAATTTGTTGGTAAACATCGAAATTATAGGGTCTATTTGATCGAGAATGAAACATGTGACACATACAGAAAAAAATTGATTCTCTTTTCTCCCTATCTCTATTTAACCAAACTTAATTTCCATTCAATCAACATTGCACTTAAATAGTAGGGGAAAAAAACCCTATTCCAAAAAGAAAGGAAGAAAAAATTGCCAAGCTCGGCACTTTTATGAGTCCCAGTCATCAAACATGCCAAATGAGGCACAACTGATAAGGTTCAACGAACAGAAATGCGACACCCAGAGGAAAATAAAGCGTGTAAAGCAATTGTCAATTGTGGGTGGTGAAAGTATTAAAAAAAACAGCGTTTGCGAAACATTCAAGTGAGTGAACCTATAAAAAAAGTTAATAAAATTATGAGCTGAAAAAAATAATGCTGAACTGAATTCGTCAATTTATATTTGCTGATGCTTTCACCCTCGCACCGCAGACATGAGCAAATAAAATAAATGACATGATCAATCAAAACGTGGTAGAAAACAAACAACAACAATCCATTTAAAATTTCGTTTTCCCGTCGAAGTTCCATGAAAGAGCAAAAATTGCAGTTTATTGTTCGTTATCGGCGAGGGCAAAGCCTGAATGATTAATATTTCCGATTATTCTGTAAACATTGCACGGCTGAATTAATAATGGAAACAAAGCAAGAGAAAAAAAAAGTTTCAAACATTGGTGCGTGGAAAACGTGTGTTTGGATGGTTGAATGGAGAGATAAATATTTGGGGGAAAACTGCATTTTATTGTAATCTCCATCATAAAAAAAACTTGCTGATTGCATGCTTTAAAAACATTTCGAAGCATTTACGATTATAAAAGTAAACAACAATAAATATTGTGCAATAAAACCCATTGTTTGTTGCGCAGTTCTAGTCGAAACTGGATTTGATTTGTTGATGGTAAAAATATGTTTTCTGAATTTGTAAAAAAAAAAGTTTCGCAATTATTTCTTGCTTTGTCACTGAAGCGAACCAGAAATATTTTTTTTTTTTCGTCAAACAAAATTTTACCTTTAAACTGATAAAAAAAATTCCGATCGCGTTTCATGTTTTCCCCCTCCGGCATTTTTTTTAATTCCCTATGCGCTGCCCCATTCCTTCACCCTCCGGAAGCCCACAAATGAACATGGCAATTGACAATGTAGTTTTAATAATTAATACCAAAAATGCACCAAGAGTTGCTATCACGTGTTCATATGAAAACAAAAAAAAATTAAAATGCAGAGCAAAAATCAATCAATCTCATGAATTGGCATTCGAGGCAATTATGCAGTTCCCTTATTTATCATTTTAGTCATTTGCAAAATAACAATGAGCCGCGTTTCGTCAACAATAATAAAAAAAAAGTGCAATTTCGAGAACAGGAAAACCACGACAAGGTATAAAGGCATTTTTATTTATATACATTTGTATTTGTATATGAAGGCCACAGTTATAAATTGCTTTTATATGTCCGCACCGTAAAAAGCAAAAGAGAACACTGAATGATGAAAGAATTTCATTCAACAACATTGCAAAGGGAACAATAAAAAAAAATGTTGCAAAATTAAAATGGAATTTTTTTCTCTTGCTCGGAAATTGATAAATTTTGAACATCTTTTCTCCAGTTTTAAAGCCATAAAATGCCATGAAAGATTTTCACTTCTCTTAATTGAATTGAGGAAAGAAAAGAATGAAACGTTATTGAATTTCCATCTTCGTGTTTGGTATGTAGCTCCAATTCTTTTTATAACCTTCTGCCACCGCCATTGAAAATGCTATTTAATGTTCCTGTGCAATGTTTGCGTTACGTCAATTTTTATTATGGTAGAAAAATTTCCCTGGAAATTGCCATTTTATGCTCTTTGCGTTTCAAGAATTTACAGCATGCGAATGGTAGAAAATGGAATCGCAATAAATTTTAATGCAACTTCCTATGCAAAGGTAAAAAGTGGAAACAACATTTCACGTTTTTTTGAGTGTTTGGTTTCTCATTGAGTAAATTTCTTGTACAAAATTTTTCCTGCACAGTTTCAGTAATAAAATGCTCGCCAGGGACTCATTGGCATCGATTGTTAAATTGCGTAACACATACATTTACCATCATCATTTACTATGACCGGTTTTTGTACACTGCACAAAACTTTGTGTCTGTACCATTAATTTAATATGCCATCCCTAAAATGGAGCGTGTCTCGAAGGCAACTAGGGCACATTGGAATGAACCCATAAAATGTAATTTAATACATCAAACTGACGATGGACTGACTGATCGTAAATTTCTCGAAATGGCGCATTTCGAAATAATTTGGTTTCATTGTCCATCGGAATCAGAAAAATTTGTGTGCAATGTTTTTTTTTTCTCTCGAAGAATTGATAAATTAATTTAATATGCCATCCCTAAAATGGAGCGTGTCTCGAAGGCAACTAGGGCACATTGGAATGAACCCATAAAATGTAATTTAATACATCAAACTGACGATGGACTGACTGATCGTAAATTTCTCGAAATGGCGCATTTCGAAATAATTTGGTTTCATTGTCCATCGGAATCAGAAAAATTTGTGTGCAATGTTTTTTTTTTCTCTCGAAGAATTGATAAAAATTTCATTTGATGACAAAATTGTGCAATAAAAATTCGATTCGAGCGGATGGAAATTTGTGGTCAGCAGATTTTTATGGCATTAAATGAATTGACCATCAGTATGGATCCATAAAGATTCTCCACTTTCTCTGCCCATCGGGTGCCATTACAACCAATTTCGGAAACAAAAAAAAAAAAATCAGCAAAATTGCGTAAAAATGGAAATCGTTTATTAAATTTTATTAGCTTACATTTTGTTTTCATTGTTTTTGGGGAAGCTGTGCGCCATCATTAATCGTCCATATGGCAATCATCCTCGCTATTATAATTTTATTTTCAAATCATTTCGTGAATGGTATCACGCTATTTTCAATGATTAATAGTATAAAAAACAGAACAGCAGCAGGAATAAAAACTGTCACGATTCATTATAATAAATAAAGTTCATGGCCCGAAATGCTTTGCAAACTCGAATTGCGAGATCGGTCAGCTATAAAAAAAATTGTTATGTCGTTATTATTGTCGTTCGCTTGCCTGAAACTGCCATTAGATGATTGTTTATCATAAACAGCGTGCTTTTTGGTCGTCGAGCGCGCATTTCATTTTTATGGTGCATTGTCGTTTCAGTGTTTTTGTCCCTCCCCCGAGATTGTCCCCATGAAAAAGAACCACTCAAACATAAAAAAAACACATTCCATAAGAAGGGAATTGAAATTAAAAGAAAAAATAAATAAAAATGTGTTGCGCATTTATGGGCCGTTCGGGAAGAGCGGCTTTGGAAAGAATGATAATTATCTTAATGAATGATATTAAAAACGACCAGAGAATGGCAAAAAAAAACTGTAATTGTTGGGGTTTGTACATTTACGATAACACATTTGAATGCCCAACAAATAATCTTTGGCCTAACTCCGCAACATTCTATATAAAACCCTCGCCCGTCGTCTTGATTCCGTACTACAGTAGCAAGTTACATTTTCTGAAAACAAATAATCGTCAACATGAATTGCTTGTTATTAGGGTCGGTAATTTTTCGTGTTTGTTTTTTTTTTTTTTTTTTTGATTTTCCTGGTGAAAAAATGCTCGACACAAAAAGGTGGAATTTTAGTAATTAATGTAGTTGTTGTCTCATGTCACTCAGCGTAGCGACGACTAGCAATAATTCCGGATCGTGGCAAATTACACTTGCTGAGATTATGAAGACGATATGCTATTTCAGGTGCTTCAGCACGCTGCCGTACAATCTCGCGAATAGTTTCATAGTCCATGGGAAAAACAAGATTTTCATCGTAGCGGTTGACATCTTCACCCTCAGCGCATTCAGCACACTGGCATGTATCGATAATCTGTTTAAGTGTGGCAGGATCATCATGACTGCGTTTAAGACTCTTAACAGCACACTTTGAATCGTCATCAAGAATATTCGAATGCCTCCGCTGCTCGCAATAAACAAAGGCTAAAACCTCATTAGCTCGATTTTCCAATAGCGTCAGGAATTTCTGCATATTAAAAACTGTGATATGCATATGATCGCCAAGATGTTGCTGAACTGTGCTAAAATCGCAATTCAGAATTTTCATAATTTCAAGAATCGTGTCAAGATATTTTGAAATTTCCGATTCATATTTTTCACGTTCGTTCCTCATCCTTAATGTCTTATTTATTTCGTTTTCAAGATCCTTATTGAGTTGCGTTAATTGCTGATTATACCATTCAAGCTTCTTGGCATGAAAATCTTTTTGTCTGAAAATATTTGTCGAGAGCATTTGATAATCATTTGACAAATATTCAATTTGACTATTCATTTTGTTCAAATAATTGAATAATTGAAATCCGTCATTCTCTTCCTTCCTATAAATATCCATCGCCCTTTCAATATTATCAGTTCCCTTAAATTTTTTGATGTTATCAATAATCGAGTGATACAAGTTAAGACGATTTGAATAATTTCCTTTGAAAATGTCACGCCGGCGAATTTCGCGATCTTCCAGTGGTGCCATAGTGCGTCGTTTTCCTTTTCCACCAAGAAACAAGTCCATAATTTCATTTGCATCAATTTGTCGTTCCATATTGATCATTTCGCTAACGGCTATTTCTTTATCCTGAGTACGATGCGACTGAAGCTTTTTGAAACTATCAAGAAAATCAGCGCCAGCATTGAAAGCTCGATTTGAGCGTTCAATCATGTCCAGTAAAAACTTTTTACGATTCTTCAGCTTCATAACGATCTTCTCCCAATATGAATTAAAGACGGCACGATCAAACAGCATATCCTTGATGAGATTGCGCAATCTATGGTTCTCACTGGTCATCGAACATTCACGTTGGCGGGCTGTCTGAACGCGTCCCTCGTAAATCTCCAATTGTCGATTGGCACGCCGCAAATGAATTTTATATTCATCTGAAGGAAGAACGAAAAAAAAACATAAGAAATTATGCTCCGCAATATTTGTCGGCTTTTGCTCTCTATACCCTCTGATTCTGTTTGTCGGCTCAATTCTGTTTCTTTGCGATTCAAACGATCAAATTGCGATTTTAAATGAGTAATTTGCAATTTTGTTTTTTTAACCTGGTCATCCATTTTTTCATGTTTCTTAATAAGTCCTTCAATTAATTCGAAATGCCTTTCATGCTCTTTTAAATGAGGATGGCCGGAGGCGACATTTATTTTGGTATTTAGCTCTTCGAGCTCTTCATTCAAAATCTCAAATCGATGATTGCGTCCTTGATCCTTCCAAACGACCTTTATTTTTTTATCCTGTAAACTTTTTGAAAGAACATTATCGGGTTTCTTTGAACGCATCGTTAGACGTGGATATTGCGAGTGCGACATCTTTTTTTCTGTTGCCATTATCCGACTCGTACGATGATCACGCATTTGTGGACATTTTCCTGAAATACATTTTCGGTACATTCGTTGTGCGGCATCAATCTCAATTTGATTCAATAAATCCAGCTCAATTCCTTCCAGCTGTCGCATATTTTCCTCCTTCGCTGCTAATACCACTCGACTCATTGCGCAAAACTTTTACAGACAATTTGATACGAAATGAAAAATACAAAAAAAAAAAATGGAAAAAGTTCGTTGCGGGAAAAGTGAAAATTGCTGAGTTTTTTTTTTTTTTTTTTTGGAAATTTGATTGCTGCGATTGTCGCGAAAAATTTGCATAATCATTGCTGACTAAGTGACTCCATTTCAAAACTGTCAATTTACAATAATATTGCAAGTCGTTTTGAAATCTTGATTGCAAAAAAATATACTTAATCGAGACGATCAAAAATTTTCCGCCTCATTATATGCTAATTCAATGCACTGGAGCAATCATCTTCTCTTATGCAATGGCTTCGCGAAAAAAATATAAATACCAAATTAATGAATACTTTTTAAAAAGTTTCCCTTTTTTATTTAATGACATGAACTGCATAATGTTTCATAATTTCATATCGCTGCTGATTTATGAGTCAATAAATTCACTTTTTTGCGACAATGTTTAGCGAGAGAGTAAAAAAAAACTATAGACAGAAAGATGAGTGACAGTTGTTTTTAAAATTTAGAATCGTTATTAATGTGTGCATCTTATCGGAGTGTAATTTTCCATGCTAATATATTATTTCCACGCAATAATCAGTTATTTTCTAAAGTTCTGCATGCTTTCAAATTTCCATTTCATCTTAATCTCAAATTCCACTTCAATGGTTTACTGCATACAGCGTCCATAAAATGACTCGAATTTATTTATTTATTTTTTGCAATTTATCTGTGCTCGCATTTTAAGAACAATTCATGTGCTCGACGTAGATCGTATATGTGTACGTTTTTTTTATAATTTTACGACTTTCTGCAATTTATACGCAATTGCCACAGATAAACAGCTTAGCGGAGGCAAAAAAAAAGTAAAATTGCTGAGAACTTAATCGTGAGTTGAATATTTAAAATGTTCATTTGCGTTCGCTGTATGTAAATAAATCGCGCGCAATATTTTTCACTGGATCGTATAAATTTCAACAGTGTCATTTTACGATTGTCATTGTGGGGAGCGTCATCAGGAATTATGCCTTATATAGCAGTTACAGTAATTTGCGCGCCTCATCACTTGTAATTCCGATCAGTCGTCCATGAAAAATAGCAAACTGCTCGTTTTTTCTTTGAGGTTGTGGAAAATTGTGCAAATATTTTTTCGGTAAATATTTATTGCTCCCCGTCCACCATTTGATTGCTTTCCCTTTTCCCGTATTGAAACTATTTCTTCCTTTAATCGCAATAAATCCATTGCAAATACATTTTTCCACGTTGGAACAGGCAGAAAAAGTGCCTGAAATTTCGTTATTTTTTTCTGTTTATGGTTATAAATTAAAGGGAATTCCGACGAAAGTTATTTTCTTTTTCATTCGCTGGAGATATAAATTTAATGCTTTGCAAAAACAATGAATTGCGTTTATGTCTCTCAACACCTTATCTCAATCACAAACCGCCGCTGCCGTCCCAAGTAAAAGAGTAAGAGTGAGAAATGTGTGCGTGGCAGTGCTCGTAAAAGTTGAAATGTGTATTTTGCGATAAATTAAATATTTAAGTAGAAAAAAAAGCAACAAATTCTTTTTATAAATAATCAGAATTTATTTTGTTTATTTTTCTTTCTTCCCATTCTTTCACAAATCTCATTTCTACTGACACATGTTTCTCCCCTTTGGAATCAACCCCCCGCTGTGGGGGTCTAACATTCGAGTAATTTAAACATTGCATGAGATGATTCAACAACACAACAGAAGATGAAAAGAAAAATCTCAGAAGAGATTTTACTTCAATAATTTATTAACTGAACAACGAAAAAAAAAAAAAAAATTTAGCGAAAACATCGTGCATTGAGTTCCTGATGTTCTCGTCCCAAGTGGTCTCTGCACTTTCTGTGCTATGCAGAAGAAATAAAAAGAAAATCTCAATACAACAATGCTCTATTCTGTCGTTCAAGAAAATATTGTAAATATTCAGCAGACTCTCGAGACCGAAAAGCATAAATCTTTATCTAAAAAAAAAAACTCTTTCCAATTCATCTTTCTTTTTCTATTTCTCCATTTGACTTTCAATTTACTAACAATAAAAAACAGAACTACATACATAGCTTCCAAGATTTCTATGATGAATTAATAAAAGTTTTTTTTTCCTTCTGAATCATGTTTTATATACGCTTGGGTTATATCCAGTCCCATATCAGGAATTTTGGTACGTCTGTCAAATGTGCTGCTTCATTAAGTATTCAGCAAAAAGCAACAAAATTCGTTTCTATTGAGAAGTTAAATGTACAAACAACATGAAAAAAACCCACTTCGACATGTTCAAATGTGTCAGCTGTTTGTCGGAGAGAAAAAGAAACTGGCCCACGAATAAAATGTTTATAACATTCAAAACAACTCTCCTGATAATTATCAAAACAAATAAATTAAGCCACATTTTTTTTTCTTTTAGGACTATCCAGTATCACGTAACATCGTTTTCTGTTTATTCTGCATGCTGTTACAGAACATTTGGTTCTCCCTTATTCATATGAAAGTACGAAATTAAATAAATAAATCTCGTTTGTCGGTGGCATGCCAACGATGTTAAATGTGAAACCTGAATGTGGGGCGAAAACGAGAAATTCACTTGACTGTTTTGTATTAACTTTTGTATTAACGTTACGTTTTTATGTCATTAATGCGATGAAATTAATTAGGCGACATTTGGGGTTACCGACCATTTCATTAAAATCCTCTACTTCCTCTATGTCCAACATCAAAAACCTGCTGGGAGATTGGCACAAGAAATTTAATTTTATTGAATATAATTTCACTACATCGCTCCATCGGATTTTAATCTCTTCATAATACTATAGCGCGACTTGCGATTCATGCGGGCTTTCATGACATAATGAATTATGAATGAGTCAAAACCAGGGTCAATGCGAAATATTATAAATTAAATTGAATAGCTTGATTTAATGAGATGCAAATCGCATATCGCGATAATGTAATGAAATTTGAATGAAGAAACTTTTAATTTCTTCGTCTCCGTTCATGAGCAACACAATAAATTATCATAAAAAAAGAGGAAAACCGTCATCGAACTTCGGAAATTTATGCTTTCAAATTATGGGGGCCGACTGAAATATTGTTAAAAAAAAATTCACAAAATTAAAGCAACGAGAACAAACCCGTTTCGAATCAAATTAAACTGATACATAAATTACTTGTCCCCATTCTCTATCTCCTATAAAAAGGCAAATAATTTTGCTGATTTTTACGCTTCGCGTTGTCTCAAATGAACTTTTACATTTTGTCACATTTATTGCTCTAAATTTAGACTTCAAAGAAACCATTACCAAATTTAATGTCAATACTCGAAATTGCAAAATTGTCATCTTCTGATTGATGAAAGGCTTTTAGTTGAAAGTATATTTGTGTTTGACAGCAAGTTCTCTGGCAAAATCAAAGTTATTGCTTTGAGATTACATTACGGCGAGAGCCGAATTGTTATTAGATTGGTTAATCAAACTGCATATAGTCAATTGAAAAAACTGAAATTTCAGTTGCAGATAAGTTTTTTAATTCTAGATCCACTTGAGCTGCAACAAGGAATTGAATTTTGATTTATTTTGCTGAACTCGAGTCCATTAATGAATAACATCGTTACAATGGAGTCATATTTATGATCACAATGCCAAAGTCGTCATTAATGGAGAAACGAAACTTATAATGGATGCTTGTCATCAGCACTAATTGTATTCTATGTATATTGAATTACTTTTAATTAAGAGATGTAGCCTAATGAAGTCGAAATGTGTTAAATGATTTTAATTAACCCAATTATAGAAGACAATTTTACAATCGAAATATGAATTAACATCTCCCGCTAATTCAACAACCTGTTTTTCCCCATTCAAAAACTCGCAAAATGATAAAAAAAAATAATGTGAAATAAAATTTATTGCCGTGAATTTTTTTTTGCTAATTATTTTTTTCTTGTTTGTTTCATCGACTTGCGCAAGAAAGTTTTTTAATTATAAACTCGACGTAGAAAAGCATAAAATATTTCGTGATTTTTAAATCATTTTTTGTCAGACGCTCAAAAAATATATAAATTTCATTTCGAGCGACATTTCGCAACCCACTTCCCTCAACAGAAAATTTCCTTCTGAAATAAAATATAATTTGATTTATTTTCCAGAAACTGGAATTCCGATTGGGTGGTGGGAGTAATATAAAAATTCTAGAATTTATATCGTATTTCGCATGAAAAGTTTTTTTTTTTTATAAAAAAAAGTTGCGAGCATTTTTTTTCTGAAATTGAATTAAAGTTGATTTTATTTCGACGTAATAAAAACGAAATAAAAAAGAAAGAAAAACTGAGATTTAATGATACTTTGATAATGTTTGACTCGTAAATTTCTGTCACTAAAAGGGTTTACCCAACCGCCGAATAAATCGTGACATGAATTATAATTGAGCCTCCCCGCTAGTGCTTGAGAAATAAATATCAATTTTTCGGGTGTCTCGTCTCGGCGCAAAATCTCAACCGACAATTTCTGTCGCGTCTCATTCTCAACCCATTCTCAAACCCAAAAAGCAAAGTGGTTTTTAATGCCAAGAAACATCAAGTCAAGGAAAAATGAAGAAACAAAGTTTCTCGATCTCGACTTGAGAATTATGTTCTTTCTATTTCGACCGTAATTCAATGGCTTTAGAAATAGCAAAGAAAATTCCTTTTGAATGAAAATAGCGCATCATTCAAAAATAGAGAATAAACACTTTATTTGCAAGCCGCGCGAATTTCGAATTCAATTGCAGCCGGGATGTCTGCGTCCATCTTAGTTCTAGTGTGTCGTAATTGATTATGTTTTCTCTATTTAAAGCGAAACTGAATTTCATTGAATTTTGTTCAATTGAAATTGAAATCTTGAGATCCGGAATTATTATTGTTGACCTTCATCAGTTCTCTTTTGCTGCGGACGGTTTTTTTTTTCTTTTTGAAATTTAAAAGCCTGAGTAATTGCAGCTAATTCCCAAAAAAAAATGTTTTTCTTTCGTTCGCATGGCGCCTATCTTGTGTATTAAGATTAAATTCCCGGAACCCTCCAAGATTCATCCGACACAGACAACCTAATCATCGAGTATGAAATATTTAAAGGAAGTGCACAGAAGGAAAAAAAAAATCATTTCGCTCGATCTGGGAGAAAATAAAGCCCCCGAAAATAATTAGAGTAGTATTTTACTTTTTCTTTGCTGCAAACATCCATTCAGCATTTCATCTTTCATGACCGAGTCATAATTTATTCTATTCGGATGTAAGAAATCACTTTTCGTATATGTATATAAAAAAAAATGTGTAAAACAAAACAACAACAGAATTGAGCTTCTCGTCTTCATAAATTCCTTATTAATTCATCGAATCGAAATGACGTGAAATTAAAACATATTTCTACTGAATTATTGCCGCCGTCGTTGTGTGTCAGCTTCGCTTTTTTTTACATTTCCCTAAACAACCATTCGCCAAGAATTTCATTAAACTAAGAAGAATACAAGAGGAAAAGAGATATTTAATTTGTATTTGATTTTGATTTCATTTTCTTCCTTCCTCAAAAGTTTTTTTTATTCTTGGCTTCCCCATTTCTTAACTGTGTGAAGCACCCGAAAAGAAACGAGACTCACTTTCTGGCCTTTTAATTTTGCCGTCCATTTTCGGTTTATGATGGCTGTTTTTTTTTTTTATTTTTCTTATTCTTATGTTTGGGAACTTTCCTGGCCGACTTTATCGGCACTAGCAAACGACTACGGTAGAATTTGAGGTGTGTGCCTGCGCTTATAATAAAATGTTTTTTTATTACTTTTTTTTTCTTCATCTCTCTCTCTCTCCCTCTCTCTTGCTTATAAATCTTTTTGAATGAAGCGCAAAAGCAACTTGAAGAAATAAACAGATGAAGAAAAAATTCTCAGTCTTCATAAAATGATTTGGCTTTTAAAGATATTGAATAACTTTTTTCTTTCTTTCTCGAACTCTCTTGTCGTAGACAGAATGTCTATAGCCGCTTATTTTATATTATTGCTTTTAATGTTACGAGATCCAGAAAACGGTGTATAAACACACTTTAGTATAAGAGGCGCGATAATGCGCGGGGAAGTAGCAAAAGTGAGATTAATAAGAAAATGAAAAGAAATAAATACAAACAGTTTATTTTTTTTTTCTTCAATTTTTGAGGAGACGAGAGATTGCTTTTATTCAATTAATTTTACGGAACACTTTTATTTTCTCACTCAGACTGTGTTTTGTAACGCGGTGCTGAGTGGGCATCAATATAATTCTTAAGCATTTGCCCGCTTGGCATCAAAGTTTCATTTCGCAAAATACAGAAAATAAAAACTTGAAATAAATAACAAAATGCACGCTTAAGAAATAACGCCACACCGCTTGTGTAGAAAAAAAAATTCTGGGTGCAGAAAACTAAAAAATACACTACGGGGAATGAATGAATGAATCATCATCATCAGTGGCAAAAATTGGATTTAAACAAGCTTGACTCTGTTGGCAAATGAAACAAAAGAAAGACGTAATATATGACTGTTGAAAGTCATTTTTTAGGTTGCTCATTGAAGTCATTAGTGTCAAATAATGCTAAACTTGAGTAGAACTAAAGCTCGTCGTTCTCTTTCTATCTATGTACGCTTCGTTAGCATTGACCTTAACAAAAAATATATTTCTGTCTTACACGTGTCCTTCACATCAGCGATGAATTTGGTGAACCAATTAAATGAACGTTAAATGCACATGCGATAGATACACAAATAATGATCAATTGCCAATTTAGTTAATTATCTGAAGTTCGAAATTAACTTTCGTTACTTTTCATTTTCAATCCATTTCCGATTTATTGTTTCCATTTTAATTTGAGCTAATTAATTTTTTTTTTTTTTTCGTAAAATTTTAACGGGATTGTTCATTTGCTACATTTTTCTTATGTACATTAATTAAGGAAGCTAAACAATAAATAGTAAAGAAGAAGGATGGATAAATTATGATTAATATCAGAAAGTCTTCCAGTCTAATTGCTTAATTTGTTTGGACCGCAAAAAAACAAATTCTGTTCAAAAAGAAAAAAGCGACATCGAAAACCATAAAAAAAAGTTTCACATTCATTTCTATTTAAATCCGAGGCTTTTGTGCCAGCAAAATTTATGGACATTGAAATTTATTACAAAGCATTAATAAATTTATATTTTTCGACTATAAAACTGTTTATCATGAGGATAATTCTATGAATAATGTCAAGTGTGAGGCGTTCTTGGGTTGTTTTTCATCCAATGTAGAGAACATTCATCAACTGTGAATTTATGAAGCGATTCCCGGGGTTTCAGTGGCACAAAATAAACACTCGACTCTTTGCTTGCTGCTATTTTTGCGAATGTTTACCCTCATTCTTATGAATGAATATTTTTCGCAAGATTTTCCATCATTTTTCATCGTGAAAAAATTTGTGAGCAGACAGATTATTATAATCTTCAGTCGCAACTGTTTGAACATTAAAGATGGAATCTTTTCTTTTAATAAATAAAAGCAATTATTACAGTGAGCCGGTGAAATATACTGTTCAAATAATATTTGTCAAGCACGGTCCGATATAAATGCACTCAGAATATAATTAAAAAAAAAATCGCAAGCATTTGAAAGCTAGCATTAAAGAAATGAATTATGAAGACTGATGCGAATCTTTTGAAGGAATTATTTATTCCTCCGTTTTAAATGTTCTTTCAATCGGTGCTGTTTACATTGCGTCCTGATTCATCCTCGGTTGAAAGGATCTTCATTCATTCCATTTCTCAGAGGATAAAAAAAATAAATCCTCACTTTTGTTCCGTTCATTTTTTAATGCTTAAGAATAATAAATTCCCCCAAGTAGCGTCCGTAGAGGGTAAAACGACGAGGCACGACAGGCAACGACAAAATAATAAGTACTTGGAATAATTAATATGCCAGTGATAATTATCAGTACGAGAACCGAATGAGAAATTCTTGTTCACTCGAAGGAATTACTTTAACATTGTACTCTCGAAATGTTCCTTAACTATCTCGCAAAGGGAATAAGGAGGGTAAAACACAGTTGAGTTTGTATTTCAATAAGAAAAATTACCATAAATTTGAATGCTGCAGCATCTTTCTCTGTTCGAGGAGAATTTACTTGCGAGGTATGGGCGAAGACAAAAACCGATTCTCCATAATTGCATGAAAATGTTTTGTGTTTGTCTTGGCTCGTGAATGCACAGAAAGCGATGGAATTTTCTCGCAGAGTTAATCTTATTTGCCCTTTTTTCAGATGAACAATTTGCATAATCGCAAGTGCAGTTCATTATTCAACGTCACAATCGAGGTTTCTGTGAATTATTTAAATATTCCCGCAGGTCGCTCTTTTTGCCACTTAATCGACTACTCCAATCTTTCGAATCGGTGAATTGTTTTTTTTTTTCTTTCGTTTTGTAGGTTAAAAAGGTTGATTAAATTTCTTTTGTTTCATTGTTGCAAAGAATTTTGATAAATTGAGAACGTTTGTGAAGAATTGCTCTCAAAAATAAGATTCATGCTCATCCCATCCGTTATAAGTGACCTCAATAGCATTTCACAAATGATTGATTCATTCAATTGAATTGAATTATTTTATCTACCTTTCTTGTTCAAATTGTCTCTCAATTCAGTTGCAGATCCCACAAAAAATAAGCTAAAATCTCTTGCTGTTTTCTCGAGTTTTTCTGACAAGGGCTTCAGAAAAGTAATATATAAAGTTGATTGTCTCTCGGTTATATTTTGAATGATGAATGTAATCCTTTGCTGTGTCTTTGAAATCCTCTTTGCATCACTCAAATTCAATAAACGAATTTATTTTCACTCCCACATTAGATAAAATTTCGTATATCTGGAAATATTCACTTCAGAAACATTCACTATGTCGTTCAATTTCGATGATGGCTCGTCAATATTTTTTTCCTTCTTTCTCTCGTTTTGTGCGTTGTGATTTCAATTCGAGGGGGCTTTAACGATTTTTTTTAGTCTTATCCTTAATTCCAAAACAAACTTTTTTTTTATGTATATCTCGATGAAACAACACAAATCAATAAAATATTGGGATTGGTTTGTTTTTTTTTTAGAATAGAAAAAATGGATTTAAGCACACAAAAGCACCAGCGAGGGAATTTGCACATAAAAAAAATCCAATCGATAAACAACAACAGTAAATTTCTATCAACCCCGAAAAAATTAATTAAAATAAACAGTTTCAAGCGTACTTTTCCGAAAACTGTTTTATTCAACTGAACGGTCACAAAAAGCGGGAATCGCAAAAAAGAGAATTGCACAAATTCTGAAATTACCTAATATTAATTTTTTTTTTGTTGCCGTATTGTCAATACGGACATAGAGCATTTTGTGGCTGTGATGATGAAAATTTCTATTTTCACATATATTTATTTCGGGAATGCAGTGAAGTAGAATGAGGAAGACCATGGCGCATTAAATACATACATCCAGAGTGCAGTGCTGCCACTGATACAATTCCGTTTATAAACATCCGCATACAAACGTGCATTGGCAGAAATTAATTTCTGGTTTATGATGACACAACCGCTGCATGTGAAATAAATTTTTTTGGCATCAGATATTTCCCCGACAAGGACGATCAAAAAGGTTCAACGACGAACAATTTTTAATTCCGATTTTCATTATCACGTGTTTTTTTATCTTCATTTGCAATTATGTTTCCTCAATATCCCAACCGCGGCTTATGTGACAAAAGAAATTTGCTGATGAGAATTGATGACGAAAAATAATGGCTGCAACAAATATTTTCTGCTAGTTTAATAAGAAGTTTTGCGACAGAAACGAGTGGGGAAAAATTAATTTCAAGTGCATTTAATTATAGTCGCTTTGACTCTCGTCGCTGTCATCAGTCGTTTCAAGCATTTGTTCAAGCAATAACAACAAAATTTGCAGTGAACTGAGCAGTTGGATGAAAAATCAAGAAGAGAATTGTGTATAATTTCAATTGTCATTGTTGCATTACTTGCACGATTCTCCTTCTTTTTTGTGGTAATTTCCTGTAGCAGAATTGTAATTTTCCTGTTCAGCGAGAATGGCACAAACACGAGTGGCGCAAAAAAGGGAGAAATACTTTACTAAATTATTAATTACATGCTTAATCAACACGACGACGACGAGCGAGACAGGAAGTCGGGTGAAAAAAAAAAGAAAGAAACATAATTTGTAGTACAGGAACCGGGAAGATATTAAGAGAGCTCGAAAGATAACAAAACATGCAGTGCAGTTTCCTCCTTCAGCTAAGCCGGGGAAATTTTTTCGCTGACAATTAAAGCTTTAAATTAACACGAGAAAGTTTCAGGCGCGCAGAGCGATAAGACAAAAAAGCGAGTTCAGCAAGTTTTATGTGAAAATTAATTCAAGTTGGTTTATAATTTATGCAAGCCACGCCACCGTAAGGAAATGTTTAAATAAATTCCCCACCAAAAAAAAAAAATTAAATCGTCATTAAACGAGCCGAAAAATGTTTTTCTCTCTTGCTGAAATCAGCACGAAACGGGCTTTAAAATAAACTGGAGCAATAACAATTAAATTAATAATTCAAGTCAATCAACACGGCCATTGCCGACGCGGGACTATAGCACAATACAGCAAACGAGAGGGGGCGAGGGGAATCAAAGCAAAAAATGTATATAAAGCCCCTCAATCGACATGAAATGTTTGAACATAAAAAAAAATGTTTTAATGGTGCTTTTTAGTGTTCGAAAAAAAAAAAAAACAAGTTCTCTTTTTAAAAATTGAAAAAAATGCTGCTCCAGTGCAATAAACTTTAATAGAAAATTATTTTGAAAATTTGAAAATAATTATACTCAAAATTATTATTGGCTCGGGCACAAGATTCTCTTCGAATCGGCTTTGAATTGCAAATTTTTTTTATGCTTACGACATGTTTGTCGCTTATCAAATCAATATTCTTTATGAAAGCAAAATGGATTTCGATGCTAAAATGAAGCGAGGCATCGAAGAAATAAACGTGAAGGGGAACAGTCATCTCGAATCAGCAATGCTCTATAAGATACTCTCCGTTCATTGTGCCGCGCTATTGTTATTCCCATTTAATATCATATTAATGTCTTCTTTCTTGTTTGCTGCTATTGTTTTATGTTCTTTATTTCGTATCAGAGAGATCGAGGGCCAATTTTTGCTGTCTTAAATGGAAATGTTCATTGTTCCAACGAACGGGTCGTCGTCGAACATCTTGATGTTACTTCATATCCTCGTCCACAAAAATTCGCCTTCCTCCGATTTTGTGCATTTTTTTTTTTAATTCTCTTGAATGGTAACATAAAAAAAAGCGAGCACGAAACAATAAAAAAGAGGAATATAGCAATCATGTTTAAACAGTAGCTGCGAGGCATTCTTGTTGTTGCATTCGATGATTTTTCAACGAGAAAATCATGCATTTAAAAACGAAAAAAAAAAAGAGTTTTTTTAAAAAACTGCTCTCCGAAATCGGGTCTGCAGAATGTTGCAAGCCGAATGCTCATCCCAAAAATGGTAAAAATTGCCACAGCATAAAAACAACATTTATCGTAATTACATTACCATAGCAAGTAGAGAAACAAAGCATAATCAATATGGTAACCATGTTGCCTGAATGATGTCATGTCATGTACATTTTGTTTGTCACGTCACATTATTTAAGAGAAATGTGATTTAATTATTCTATTTCCCTTAAGAATTTGAGAAACATTTGAAAAGCAAACGGGCACCAAGCTGCATGTGCAGCTTAGATATGTGAAAAATAATTTAATTATAATTTTTACGAAGCAATCGTTTGAGTTAAATTGTCACAATCAAAGTGACGCCTTGTAAATTATGTACTGAAAAGTAGTAAAAATAGTTAAAGAAATAGCAATAGCGTAGTAGCGTAGATTTTGCGATCTTCAATCATTCATTCCTTTTAACAATGAAACGAATTGATTAGAAAAAAAGGAAAAAATGCATTTTGACTCAATATGAATTCAGATTGAGACATACAATGTACTGTTGCAACGGATCCATTCATGTTGTTCTCCCACTTTCATGCAAAAACAAAAACAAAAAAAGCATTCTGTTATATCCATGAAGTAGAATAAAATAACATTAACTAAATGAATAAAGTTGGATGGAATAAAGTTTAATCACTCGTTCCTGTCTCAACACATAACAACAATAACATGTGCACTACACGTCACCTTCATGATTCATTCGAGATCAGATTTTAAAAGCAACATCAAAAGTGACAATGAAGCACTTTTCTGAAAACTTTTTTCCCTGTGAAAAAATAAATTTGCACAAAATTAGTCGATGAGCAATTTTTCTCTCGTCGTCGTGCTCAATTTTCTGGAATTATATTTTTTTCAAGCTAGGAAACTTGATAGTTTCGATCTGCCTAAGATCGCAGGGTAATTTCGCAAATTTAATGTTGCAAGAAACAGAATGAAAAAAACTTATTCCAGTCAACATCAACAATTTCATGGCAGTTTAACTTCTAATGTTATAAAAAAATCTCTCTTGTTTCGAGATGAATGAGAAAAGATCTACACGGAATAAATTTTTTCTAATAATAATTTCTAAACTTTTTGTTTTTTTTCGACTTGAGATATTTTTTACGAGTTATGCGAACAATAATAAAAAAGAATATTTTGCCCAGCTTAAAGAAGAAGAACAATATGAAAACTTTGTGAAAAGAGCCCTTTACCGAACTCGAAATGGGTAATAAAAGCGAAACATCTAACGATTTATTAAGAGCCAGGAAAGGCTTGGGTCGCCTTTTGGGGTTGAGTCCAAGGCTAAAGACGGCGAACCGAAAGTTAAACAATGAGATAACACTTTTCGGTGTAGATAATAAAGCCTTTTTTGTATTCCGGTGTGCTACTTCACGGGCTTTGTTCAGGCGAATTTAGTCGGTAAATTTGAGTTTCCAGTGGACTCATAAAAATATCTCCAATCCTTTTCTATGTAGCATCCTGCATGCCGAAACTTATTGGCTTGAATATTTAATTTAAGATTTTCTGTTATGTTATTGAAGAATCTTTTTATGGATCAGCAATTTGCGAGTGCTTGCTAAACGAGGTATAGCTTCACCCTCTAGATTTCTTGAAAAAGGATGTGCCGTTTAATTTGACGGCAGGTTTATTTGGGTCAATTCGATTGGATTGTGTTGCGTATTATTTGAAGGATTTATGGTTGAGTTGCAAAAAGGGTTTTCCTTTCTTTTTTTTTCGGGCGAAAGGATGATTGCGGATGAGAAAATCAATAACTTTCTATTTTCAACTGAACCAATGCCGTCCTACACTAGAGCAATGCTCCTGCAATAAATAACACTTAAAATTTCATTTTGTAAATTTAATTTGACGGCTTTAAAGTACCTTTGGCAGGGGAGTGAGGTAAAAAGGAGAGGATAGAAAGGAAATTCTGCATCCATTTATAGCACGTAATTAACATCGTTAAATGAATTCACTCTCTAGAACATCGACAGAGGCAATAAACACATGTTTGCTTTCTGACTGCTTTGCTATATTCTCTTATATCGTGACCCGATAGCGCTTTGGAATAGACCTTTTCGTGTCTACATTATCTACGTGTATAATTTTCTTGAAAATTGAGGCGTTACATTAAAAGAAAAAATAAAATAAAAACCTTTTTTTTAATGCAGAGAAGGGTTTAAATGCTCCGTAATCACATTTAACATCGTCCATGGCTTATGGCAGGAGAGAGAAATAACTTTCGTGCCAAACACAATAAAATATAATGCATGCACATGAATGCCAAAAAAAAAACTCAAAACAGTTTCAAGAGTCGACTTATAAAAAAGGTAAAAAAAATCAGCGAATTTTTTCGTAATTAATTTTTTCTCTGGTAAATGGGAATCCACCATGAATACGATTCATTAGAAGCAACAATAGAAGAAATAACATGTTTCAATTCAATTAAAATAAATTGCATAGACACGAAGAGATGGAAGCTTCGATTTTAAATATGTACGCAGAATACATTTTCGAATGCCTGCAAGACAAAAACAGAGAGATGCCAAAACTTCTTTATTTCCCTTTTTTTCGACAAGGGACGATGTTGAAATTCAATTTGATTTTTACATTTTTTCCATTTCCCATTGAGATTTAAACATAAAGAACGGCTTTACCGCCCGCTTGCATAATAACTTTTTTTTTATCAATTTCTGTTTATTGATTAATCAAACGTGATTGCGAAAAAAAATAAATAAATTTTAAAATCCAATTCACTGGTGAGTGATGGAGAAAAAAAGTGGATTTGAATTCATTTAAATAACCGAGCTCGGGCTTTCAATTTAGTTCGTGAATTGATTAGTTT
This sequence comes from Propsilocerus akamusi, assembly GCA_018397935.1. Taxonomy (NCBI): domain Eukaryota; kingdom Metazoa; phylum Arthropoda; class Insecta; order Diptera; family Chironomidae; genus Propsilocerus; species Propsilocerus akamusi. The sequence goes on along the minus strand of CM031469.1, from coordinate 17,180,550 downwards.
CAAGCACCTAGCTCGACAATTTGACATTCATCGCATTATAACATCGAAGCAGTTTTTTTTTTCGTATTTTATTTTATTTCGTGGAATGAAGGACGCTGATCTTGTAATGCATGCTAGTCAGACACTTCTCATTCTTATTCCTCGGTTTACAGCTTATCGAAGCGCTCCAGTGAAACGTGAAAAAAATTATTTTATGTAATTTTTACATGCTTTGCCAGCGAATGCAGATTATCGGATTTAGCCTGAACAAAATTTATCGGGCCCGAATTGACGATAAAAAGTTTATTTTGGAGCGCGCGAAAATTATATGAACGGCAAATAAATTGATGCAGAAAAAAAAAAATACTCGACGCCCAAGTTTCAATGACCGACACACAAAAAAAAAATTATAATCTCAATGGAAGCATAGAAAATCCAAAAATAGTATTAAATGACACTTAATTTATTCCTATGCCGGAGTTTTATATTCGCGCGCTTGTTCGGGGCAATGAGATCTAATCTGACTGTAGCCGACAGCAGTTATAACAATAAACTTTTGTAATTCAAAGAAAAAAAAAATAATGTTTCGCAAATATACAAATCCAATGTGTCAGTCGTATAGCCAGCACAAACAAAACACAAACAACAGTCGAATTGCATTAGCATATTGAATGCGATTCTTATTTTTCGCTGAATATTATTAGACGTGGTCAGAGCGACAATAATGAAGCCATAAAGCTGCAAATCGCCTCGCTTTAGGCTTGGTTTTATTTGTCTTTTTCAGTCTCGGCTTGGCCTATTAAGTGTCCCGATAGAAGGCCGCATAAGCATAAATGGCTAAAACCTTCTTAAGTTGGAGATATTTAAAAAGAATATATAGATATTGTAATTTAATTAACCTTCTATTCTTCCATAAGCGATTTATTCAGACTCGACTGACGCAATTTTCATGTAAATTTAAATCCGAGCTTGTTCGAAATTTTATCTTCCGAAATAAATTGTTGAAGTAAACCACAAAAATGTATCTACCTGAGTCTGAAATGATTAACCATTCTGAAACCCTTTTTTCGGTTGTAGGTTTTGCATTATTTACCAATGTTCATGTTACTGGACTGGAATGATTAAAATCTATTTTCATTGGCTAAGCAAAACAATGTTACCGCTTTAATTGGAACAACCATTTTTTTTCCTGAGCAGAACAGAACCCCACGCAAGACAAGTAAAGTCGCTTAAAGGGAATAACATGAATCTATAATTAAATATCTATTAGCGCTGTATACGCCATCGAGCGAAATGTATAAATCCACAGAACGTGTTCAATTTGTTTTCATCATTTAAGAGCTGACTTGCTTCTTTTTTTAGCAAGTATTCTTTTTTTTATATATAAAATGTAAAATAATTAAATTAGACACGTAAAAATTGCTGTATCCCACACCACATTTCTCATGAATTCTGAAGACGACACTGTTTCTCTTCATGTATTTAACTGCTTTTGCACCATCCAATGACGGGAGAGTAATTAAACGACGATAAAGAAATATTCAAATTAATCAAACTTTAGTGCTGAATTTCTGTTAGGGAAGTTTCTCGTCTTTCATTACTGCCACATTTTAATGTCTTTTTAAATCAACAAAATTTTCCGTCGGTTGTAGAACATTCATTCATTCGACTGCAATTTAATCCCTTGAAAAAGCGAAAGAAAATTAACTAAATTCAGTTTCCCTCCCGAGAACATGAAATTCCCGAATGTGTAGATGGTGAATAACTTTTACGTATATGGAGGCAAGGCCAGAATTTATGTGCATAAATTTATCGCTCTCATGTGATATTAAATATCAAAAAAAAAATGTTTATGAAATGTTATCCATTGATATAGCGTACTAGACATCATTTTGGGGAGAACGATAAAAAAATCGCATTAAATTGCTTTAAAAAAAAAGTTTGTGCATCAAATTACAGAATATTTTTTATGCATAAATCTATGTTGTGAAACTGTCGTGATTCGCTGCTGTTTTGATTATTTTTCATCGTCGTCGTTAAATGATTGATGTTCGACATTGCTAAAATATCAATGACAGGCAGGCAGTGAAATATAAAAAAAACCGGAATTTCTGAAAACTTTTTTTTTTTGGTAATGTAGAAACATTGAATTGAGGTATGTTCGACGAGAATCAATGGCAACGGACAGTTTTCGGGTGAAATGTTTGATTTAATCAGACACATGATGGCGACCTGACATTCGAGGGACTGATAATTTTCAATTTACCAATTTTCACAAACCAGTTACTATAGATGGAGCCTCGACTTTCACGTCGCATGGTAATTAAAGTGAAACGAACTAATCGCCTCTTACACTGCCAAAATGTGTTTCATTAATTGTGACAATTTGCACTAATCAGAGACACAGAAAAGCTCGAGAGCTCTGCCGCTTTGTAAATAATTCGTCAGACAGTTAATTGCAAAATTGCAAACGAGAATTTCAATTCCATATCAAGAGAATAAGGCGGGTGAGGTTTTGCGGCTTTCTCATATTGTAAAAGCGATAATTATTAAAGATTGATGGACGACGCGGGCAATTTGAGATTAAAAGTTCTTTGAAAATGATAAATTCATTCCGTAGAGAACGATGATGGGAAAATATTATGTAAACAGCACTTTGCAGAGGACAAATAGTTGAAAGAGATTCATCATTGATATCTCAACTATTGAATGCATTCATTATCCGAAACGACAAATATTAAGCTTCAACTCCAGTGCCGCCTCTTCAGAATGTGCCGTCAATTATTAATATATATATATTTTTTTGTTTTCAGACCAAACATTGCCATACGTCACACACATTGTACAGTTTATAATGGGAATATTTCAAGTGCTCTTTGGAACTGATGGAAATTTGAGATGGTAACAAGCGTCATATCATGATTACTCATTTTTCAACGCGCAAGAGATTTAACAACAGCAAATCCCATTCACTCGGCTGCCTGCCGTGACTGTGCCGTGGTGTGTTAAATTTCGTCTAGCAATAAAGATTAATCATCAAACCGGCTTCATTTCTGTTCGTTCTATGTTGCGGCCCAAACACTGACTTTAATTTCATAATGAGGGGCGTTCTTTTGGGTTCTGATGAGTTTCATTTTCGCTAGAAATAATAATAATAGTAACTCACTTTTGCTATGGTTTAAATTCTTCTTTTTTCGCCCGGAATCAGAACCCAAAAAAAAATAATAACAAGTATTAGATGAGATGTGTGGAATGAAGTGCGAGGGAAATAGGGAACATTCTTCAATGTCGTGACGCATTATTTACAGAATGGTGTATCTGCAGCGAATGTTGTTGATCCGAACAATCGTTCAGGGATCTTGGGATCTTTTTAAAGGTCATATGATTTTTTGGCCAACGTTGAAATAAGAGCTAAGGATATAAAACAATTGCTTGATAAATTTTGGCAATTGTTTCAAATAACAGCAACACTATAAGGGAGCAAATTAGGTACTACATATTGTTCAGGGTGAGCATCTCATAGCGCGTCTTGCCCGTATCCACAACCATTCCGACTGTCAGTAAATATTTCGTACTGACATCATACGTAAATAATCCCCCACAGATACATTAAATAGAAAATAAACATAATTTCAGAGAGTTTTCCGCTTTGTGTTTTCTTCTTTCAGAAATATAATTCTCTGCACGGCACAATGAGGGCCGGCATGCACCACACACCATAATAAGGGACTTCACAGAGCGAACAAGCAGCATTAGAAATATAATAACTTTGTTGAGAAGATAAACTAAATGAGTCGGATCGTCACGTAATGAAAATACATAAAAAACTTCTAGCTCGTTTTTAATGCGATATCACAAAAGCATGACGCTTTGCCGACATGTGTTTTGCGTTCGCTATTTGATCTCATTTCTGTCTCTCGGGCTGATGCACTGCAAAACAGTTTCTGTGGGAGTTCGGGGGCACAAAGACATAAATTTCAAAATTTAATTTGAATAGCAATTCATGCGAAGAAATAATTTCTTCGTTATCTTTTACCATTAAAATTCTATGAAGTGAAATATTCATCAAGTCGAATGGTGTCGTGTTTTAGATAAATTTATTATGACGTATATATGCCCCACATTAAAACAACACAAGTTTTATTTGGTCTTTACTTGAGAGACAAAATCACATTCAATTTGAAGAGAATTTTACTGGAAATTTGTCTCATGGTTCTAAGATTATAAATTAAAACTCCTTGATAAAAACGGAATTAATTTGTCTTGCTGGTTGCCAATGGCGTTTCAAAGCATCATTATTTAGAACAATAGAACAAGAAGAGGCTTGGTATATCACATAAACGAAAAAGAAAAAAAGAAAACAACTTTGTAATCCTGCTTCTGCACGAAATTTGTTTGCAAAAAAGATTCATTAATCAGCAAAAGTTTTCATGCTTCCTTCCAGGTTTGATAGATTTCCATTAATTTGTTTTATTTTCCCTCGCTCTCAGTACCCATTTGTTCGAGGTGTCTTTTTGCAACAGTTTTAATGAAAAAAATTAACTGAAAAATTATAAAGAAAAGTTTTTATTTTCTCCCTTCACAAACGAGAACGACGAGAGCAATTTATTTCCATCCCAAAATCCCCGGGTGTGGTAAAAAGATTTCTTTTATGATTTCAATTCATTATAAAACATTCTGCTGAAGGATTTTCAGCTTAACAAACAGACAGAGAAACTTTTTTTATATATGCTATTTACCATAACGAATGCTATATTTTAAGTCCTTCACATTATGTAGGTTAGTTGTTTGTGAGCTTCCTTTTGTTAATAACGAACCGAGGCGAGGACTCTGAAAATTTATGGGTGGAACAGTGATGTGGGGCGAGAATTTATTATGACAACAACAGCCCCGAACACCTAGAATGAGATGCTTTCTTTAAATATATCTCAATAAACACACAGAGACTTACAGTAGAGAAATATTGAATTAAACTGTTTAATTATGTAGCGTTTGAAATTTCGTGTTGTTTTTGTTGAACATATTTTGCCCAATCCTTCAAGCCTTTAGTTTCCTTTGAGGTGTTATTTATGAGTCTCTTCTTGTCCCCTTGCATCACAATGATATTTCTCATAAAATGCCTTTACTCCCTTTCTACGTCTATTCTTTGATGATTTTTAAGTAGAATTTATTTTTATGGCACAAACCGAAATAAAATCCAAAACATAAACCATTCGTTATCCAGCAATCGCATAAGCAGCGCTCGAGAATGTTAATTGAGAAACGTGATTAATCAAGAAAGTATTCTTTTTGTGGATGGTTCTGTGTCTGGCTATAACAAGTGATTTTATCGGTTGAATGGGCAACCTTTATTAATGATATGTTTCCCTTCTTCCTCCACTCACATTCTCTCTTCGAAAGATGTGTTAAAGAAATTCTCACTGACTGAAAAATTATTGGGCTTTAAAGTAGATAAATTAAGATTGTTGTTTTCAGTTTTTCGAGTTCCCATCTGAAACAGAAGGTGAATAGTGAAACATCATTAAAGCACCGAGAGGCGGGCGTATCTAAAATTTCAATTCCTCTGCACTGCTTACGAAACAATTAGATATTAAATGGTTGTGCAAGACTGAAATTGGATATTTATGTTGTACAATTGTCTGTTTGAATTGCCTTCGTTTCGTCAGAAAAGTATTGCTGATATCGTAAACTTTTTTTTATTGTCTCTCTCGGGGGTTGTTTTTTGAAATATGAGAAGAAATAAGAGTTTCTAAAAAAAATCACAGTATGACAATGAAAGAGTTGTGTCGCAGCAAGGAATACTCCAGAGAATAATAGCCGAGTAGAAACTTGTATTCGCATCACATTCAGGAATGTTCGAGATTGATTGTATTCCGTTGTTATACATAAACCCCTTGTTTGACTTCAAAATTGCTCCACAAACATTACTCTTTGCACGACTTTAGATCGCGTTTCTTTATACTCACTCATCGAGCCCTGGAAAAAAAACTCTCATATGTATTATGCAAATTAATCACTCGAGCAACTGTCAAAAACATTTTCCAAATTCCTTTCAGTCTTTGCCAGCCCTCTGCTGCCATTTCAGCTTTATTATTATTTGTTTGCTTTTTTTTTTTCTTTTAACATAAAATCATAATAGTTTGTTTGCATATCATTCGTATTCGGTGTGTGTGCGGTGTTGTGTGATGGGCATATGAAGCTTCTTTCTCTTTCAGTTGCCTTGCCATTGTAGCAGGCAAATCAGTTTTTGGAAAACACATTTCAAAAAAATAAAAATTGGGAAGTGTTTTCGCATATTAATTTAACTTTTTTTTATGTTCCTGTTTGGAATTTATGATTATGATGGAGCTGCTTTTCTGTTTCGCTGGAATCCATAAATTATTACTTGTTCGGTTTTCTGAAAATGATTTTGCGGAATTGCTAGACTACCGACAAAGATAATAATTAATAGTGAAATTATTTCGATTTCCCGTTAATTTATGCAAAAAAAAATTGCTTCTGAAAATGGAATTGAATTTTTGGCAGATATTGATGAAGCTATTCGGGTGGGTCATTAAAAGGCTGCCACTTAATAATATACGAGACCTATTGAAATATAAATTAATATTCTGCTTTTGAATAAATTCTATGAATTTCAATAGATTCTTAATTTATTTAAAAAAAAATTTCCCTTACGCGCCATGTTCATAATTTAAAATTCAAATTGAGATAATCTCCGAGGCATGGAGGAAACAGCATTATTGCTATAGAAATGAAATATCTTTAGCATGAATCTTCTTAGAAAAAAATTGAACACTGGACAGGGAAAGAAGATTTTGTTATTTCACAGTCATTGAAAATTTTTAAGCTGAGATAAATAAAATGGACAACGAAGCAATGAATGAGAAATCTTTAATCGTTTCTTAAAGAGATTTCCTTCTTTTTTGAGACATTTGCCTCAATACGACAAAATGATTGGATCCAAAACATCTATCTTTTGTTTATTAATTCATCAAATTATCTGAATTGTTTCCTGATTATCAATTTTCTCGCTGATATCGTTTCTATGGTATTATATAACAGTTCCAACTATGTCTATCTCTTCTTCTGATGCTTAATGGTAAAATGTAATCCATGTCATTTCTTATGTCCCATCGGCTGCTCATTGTTTTCATTATGCTGCCATTAGGTTGATTTATCGGAGGACAAAAAAAAGAAAGAAAAATAGTTTTCAGATGGACAAAAAAAAAGTTTTGGCCTTATGCACATGAGGCCGAGCCAGCATGTTGTATACCATTTCAGGTCTTTATTCTTTTGCTTTACGTTTTACGTTATTCTCTTTTTTTGGGGCACAATTACAAAGATTGAAAGCGGAACAAGCATGACAAAAAAATAAATACAAAATGAATTCTCAGAAGCTCCGTTCTAGAATGAACCTGACCGAGTGCCAAAAATAAACTTCTTAATTTCATTCCATAATATACTATCGGGTCTCGTATTTTTAGTTCATAGACTTGAAAAGAAAATAATTATGTTGCAGAGAAAATTGGCTCGGCGGGTTCGCTCCATGCTCATTATTACATTTATGAAGGGTATTGGATGGATGGCCATACAAAAAGTAACGCAATCAACATCCTTTTATATTAACTACGCATAAAAAACGAGAATCTGAGCTTAAGGCGCCCCGGGTCTGAATGATTCTCAAAAATTCGCCTGGGTTTTATAGAAAACCTATTATAAAGCCTACACCACACCATCATCATCAACATCATTAAACTCTTTTTTTCCACCATCCACGAACTTATTTATTCCATCGCCCGAGCGAAAGGGATTTAAAAAAAAAAAACTTTAATGAATGGTTAATCATTTTTAATTTAAAAGCAATGTTTGTGTTCGACGAATGAATGCCTGTTGTTGATGCCTGATGAATAAAATGCTGATAACATGATTTTATAAACAATTTTTAAGCCCCAGCAAAGAGCATTTTGCTGCCCCTTTTCCTATTTTTTTTTTTTTTGGTTTTATCATATAATTTGAGTGTTTTTTCGGGTTCAACTGATGGAAATTTATATTTATTGCATAGATTAATGGTTTCCGATAATCCTCCATCGACGCGACGGGCTTCAAAAATAAACAACATTTTATGTTCGAATCAATCATCGCATTAAATAGAATCGTTTTGTGTTTTACCATTAAAATATAACTTCTTCTTTTTTTTCTATTGAATAATGAATGCACTGCACTGCTATATATTGAAGTTTTGGTACTGAAATTTGAGTAATGACATTTATGAACATGGAACACACTCAACTGGAAATTTCTCTCTAAAAGCATTCGAAGCCGATTATGAATTCATTGTTTGTAGCCTGAATGTCTGCACAGTTCACCGAGCATAGCACAATAGGCCAGTCGACTTTATTATACACAGCGAGTCGTCAATATCGTAACTTTAAGCGGAATTATAACTATCGAAAATCAATTCTCAAAATGCATGTAGGTAAGAAAAGAAAGAAAATAAAATAACCTCAACCATGCTAAGACTCTCGATTCGTCGATTTTGCAGCACACGTAAAAGATTGTTTATTTCATGAATAATAATCAAGCAAAAACGTTTGCTCGACAGCAAACTAACCACAAATAATGAATACAAAAATGTGCTTCGTCGAGAGTGGTTTGAGAGCAGAGCGCAGACAAACATGAAAATGTGTATAAAATTTATGGTCTGTTGTTATTTTTTATATACGAAACATTTCTGCTGAAATTTATCTGATTTTGATTTGATAGTTGTTTTTAATGTTTTTTTATTCAGTTATAAATACAACAACAGCAAAAATTATATATTTTTTTAACGAAATCAAATTGAGTTTGATAAATTATTCTTATGCTGAATTGTTTATGGAAACAGACGGACGAGCAGATAGAAATGATGTTGAGTCAAAATCGCAATATATGTATATAGGGAAAGAAAGGAACACAGTTGTACATCAATGAAAATAAACAACAAACGTGATGCATGTTGGATTTGAGATATACGATATCGCCCAATTTCAATCACAAAAAATTTATTATATCGGGTTTTTATGCAATTAGATATATTTCCATATGAAAACAAAATCTGGAAAAGCTATAAGATATTTCATAATGAACAAAACAAGCTTAATGTAATGTCGCGCTATGGATATGATGATACCACATGCTTTAGATTATCGTAATTTATTCAACTTAATGCTTATAACATAATAAAAAAATCTATTATTCCACAAAATGTATAATCCATTTAAATTGGAGTTCACAGGCGAGACTGTGGGCCTCGAAATATCATATAAGCGAGGCTCGGTTAGCAATGAAACGAGTAAAAGAGTCGTAATATTTTAAATGCATACCATTTACAAATAACACGCAATGCATGTCTATATGAGAGGGAGATTAAATGCTCATAAATTATAATCAACGCTTAATCGGGGCCAATGGCAAAGCAAGCAAGAGAGTGAAAACAGCTTTCAGTAAAGATTAAGTAATCATTCCATCATTTCAATTAATTTTTTAATCACAAAATTTAAGTCGCTTTGGCGACAATGCTCGATTACAAATCTACAGAGGGTTCAAGTATTTCCATCCTTATGGTAAGAGTGCTCTCCAGATTGCTATCGCAATTTATATTCCTTAAACTTTTTATTATTATTGCCCCGGCCGCCACCATAGTAATATATTGTAAATGGCTTATTGTTTGTCTCTAAATAATTCCAGAGAAAAAAAAATATATATATTTTACTTTAATTGCATTGATAAAGAATTGAAAAAGAGCTTGAATGATACTTTATTGTCTCCATTCAATGGCATCATTACATTAATATGAATTGTTTCCTCAATCCAAATTGATGAATCAAACTCCACTCCATCCATGTGATTTATTCAATTAATGTTTCCCAGCTCTAACGAATCTTTACAATGAATTTTCGTGTATGAATATTAATTGAAAACTATTTTTTAATTTACACTTGACGGCAAATGAATAATGAATTCCATAAAAAAGTGAGCTAAATCATTTCTATTAAAATTATTGTAATTTTCCATTTGAAATATAATCATGCGGTAATTGCTATGAATTCTGTGGGCGAAATTAAGTGTTGTTAAGAAATAACAATAATAAATTTTCCGGTTAAAAAAATGCTATTGCCTCGCCGCGGTTTATAATAAATCGCCAAAATGTACCTTTTGTTGATGGCCGCCAATGTGCTGTTTTTTTGGGGCTTTCTGTAATTGATGATTGTTCATTTTCGATTGCCAACTGATTTTACCAAAGCGCTCAACTGTGATAAATTGCAAAATCTTATTAATTAATAAATTCGGAAAATATGGCTTTAAAGCAATATTGAGAGTCGTTACCTGCTTCTGATGATGATTAACGATTTTCATGTGAACACTTTTCGAGACCTAAATGTTTTGTAGGCGCCCGCCCGCTTATAGTGAACGGTTTGTTTGCTGATATTTCGCGCTAATTGGTTCCAATTTATATTTGTGTGCCTCTAAAATTTCCTCTCACTCACATCATGCTTTCTTGCTTGATGATGAACGTCGATGGATGCCATTAACGAAGGCAAAATCATAAAAAAAATATGTATAAATATATATTTTTTCGTGCTTCTAATTAATCGATAAAACTTCCACTCGTGTTACATTCGTTAGCGCACCGGAGCAGCACAAATTACACTCCAAAAAAAAAAAAAGAAGTATTTAAGTGTTATGTTGAGAGCCATAAAATGAAAAATTCTTATCAGCGACATTTTTATACATTCGACGGCAATGTGCTTAATGTAAACTGTTGTAATCAAGCCTCAATTTCCAGTGAAATAAAAAAAAATATTAACCATCAAATCGTGGTTCGTCTCAAGCGACTTCAGATTTTAGTGTTTGGTGAATGTCGAAGAACAAACAACATTGCTCAAATAATTCATTATCTGCTGCCATTTCAAGAGAGAAAAAAAAATATATATATATAAGCGATTGTTTATCTTTTCTCGTGTTTGAATTAACTACTTAAATGAAATTTATTGTTCGTTGCTCGTTTTATGGCATTAAGAGACTTCTCATTATTGTCTCACTCGCCCGAGTATTTCGAGAAGGAAAAAAAACTTATGAAACAACATTTATGGTAAACAAACATGTTCAATTATTTGCTTTAGCGTCGTGTATGCATTGTGGGTTTACTGGCTTTCGGGAAGAAATATACGTGCCACAAACACCCAACTGTAAGCGATTATTGATTTTCCATTTGAGAAAAATTATCGATTTTGATGATCAACGTCAAATTGATTATTTCAAACTCCAAGTTTTCATTTTTTTAAAAATGTGAAATTGGCGTCACACAAATTTTTTTTATTGATTTAATATGGCCTGCAATTGAAGAGAACTGTAAAAGCCACTTCACATTTATGGCTGAAGCAATTCCCAGTTTTTTTTATTATTTAATGTTGTATTTTTTGCGCGCCTAAAGTCTCACACCGCTCACTCGCTCGAAGCTCGAGTGATTTTTATTACAATTTGAGTTTTATTTAGTGATATTTTTTAATGGGTTTGGCTGCCATCGTTTGGCTTCAATCGCAAAACACAACATCGTCGTGCAATTTATTTATAATTGAATCTGCGATAAAATGATATTGGAAATCGCACACATCCAGTAATATTAATAATGATGAATTGTTTGTGGTGTTTATAGCTCATGAGTCACAAACTGTGTGCAATCAAAGCACAAACAGACGACAGGGAGTTCCGTATGAAGGTTTTAAAAAACGGAATAATCGTGTATCGATTTACAATCGACGTTGATTTATTGATAAGATTTTTTTTTCTTGCCATTTTCGGCGAATGATTTCAAGTCATTTTATTTCTATGGTAAAATTAGCTCTAAGGGTCTGGGTGGAAAATTATTATACACTATTCACTCCAAAAAAAATCTCAACCCATAAATGACTTTATTGTCCATTTATTCTAGATTATCTCACACCACATAAATTTATCATGCTAACAAAACCACACAAAATAAATATATCTCGTTTTCTGATAATAGTTCTGAGCTTCAACCGCAACGAATTTGCCGACATATTTGAGCGACAATCTTTCTTTTTTTTTTTTTGTTGAAGGGCATTATGTTGAGATAAAGCGTTCGCACAATTCAGTATTTTGTGAATATCACCCCTCCGTGAGATCCATAAACACAAATCACCCTATTCAATCTTTAATCTCTAATTTGAAGCCATTTACAGACACACTTTCCTCATCTCGACTATTGTCTTGCTGTGATAAAACTGTGATTTGTATGATAAAACTACTTTTACAGTTTTTCAATAAAAGTCATTTAAACATTTTTTTTTGTCTATTTCGCAAAGTCTTCGGGTAACAAAAAAAAAAAAGAAATGAATGAATAATATTTCCAAACTGAAATCGGAGCTCAATAAGTCTCCTACTCCAGAATAAAAAAACCCCATTCGAAATTGATTATTGCTCGGTTAGCATATTTCCATTTCAGCTGAATTGTTATATTAAAAAACCCGAAAGCCGCAGACTAATATTTTATACATTTGTATTTTTTTTTTCACCATTCTTGAGTTCCCATTCAAACTGAATATTGTATTTCTGGTTTTCCATTTCATTGCTTTAATTTTTCTTGCTGGCTTTGAATATTATTTCAATTCTTTCTTTTTTTTTTTTGGTTTCGCTGTAAAGCATTTGACGAGCTTTTCTTTTGTTGTCTCTTGAAATCTCATTAAAATTACAAAGTTGCTGAGAATGTCAAGCACTGGATTTAAAAAAAAACTGCCACTGGCGTGATGATAATCAGCTTACAAAATGCATACTTAATCACTGCTGCTGTTTTGTGATATAATTTTACTAACCTCTTACCATGGACGATGAATTTTGCACCGTCTCAAAAAAAAAAAAAAAAACCTTTAAAACAGACACACATGTGACTAATGAGGATTGCGCTTCAAGCCGCAAGTTCATGCATTTCTTCCATTATTTATCTTCGAGTGTTTCCACTCACCCGAATTGATAAGCTGTAATTTATGGCATTTTCACAAAAAAAAAATGTTTGTCCTCATCGCAAAACCTTCGATTCCCCCTTCAAAAACCCCTTGAATGAGGAACAAAGGCGAAGAGTGCGAGTGGAGCAATAATAAATGTCAAGTCGCAAACAGCACAAATCGATACACGAATCGAGTTCTATTCATAAATATTGATAAAGCTCTAGACGTGCCATTATAGCGTACATTGATTACACATCTGTCGTTTATTAGTTCGAACATTAATAATTGCGCTGATTCGCTATAATTTCCCTTAAAAGGCTCGTTAAAGTTTGCGCTAGCAAATAACAATTTATTTTGACAATTGACATTTGCTGTTTTTGTCGCTGCTGTTGCCATCATTACTGCATACACAACAGAAAAAAAAGATATAACAACCATAAGAAAAATCTGAAACTGTTAAGTGAACCGCCATCATCTATTTCATTTCCAACATCCAAACTGCATCATCGTAAAACTTTGTCGAGTATCAAGGAAGTCGTAAATTGCTCAAACTATCCCTAGAGCTTCGTCCAATTTAATTTATTTTGTGGAACTTTATCCATCCTCCACAAAATAACTCCATCGATGCTGATAAGAATGTTTGAAAGTCATAAAAGGGATATGAAATTTTATACTTATGCTGTTCGAACAAGATGAAGGAGTGAAAAAGTTGGTATTCTTAAGATCTCTTTTTTATGGTTTTCCATAAGATAAAGCGAAGCAAAAGTATCGAGTATCATTTTTTTGTGAGTTTGCTTGATTTTTATAACATCAACTTGAGCCCTGCAATCGATATATTTTTTTTTTTTTGAGAATTAATTCATGAAATCGTCGACTGATGTTTTTATGATATTTCGAAACAAAAAAAAACTGTTTTAGATTTCAAGAAAGGTATCAAGTTTGATGAAATGGGAAAACCAGCAAGTGCTTGCACACTCCGTGCATGAGATGAATAATCTGAACATAGAAAATGCAAAGAAAAAATTAAACTTCTTATTATAAATATTTAAATTAAGTTCTTCAGGCTGCAAATAATTTGAACACTTTATTTATTCCTCACCTTTTCCAATTAAAAACGAAGAATATTTTCGAATATTTTCACAAAAAAAAAAAGTTAAATTCATGAATATTAAAACTTTGCATGCCAAATAGCATTTTGACGGCTGTAGAGTAGAATTGATTTGACATATTCAACGAAATTAAAATCAAAAGCAAAATAAAAATGCAAATGCGATTTAATTCCCCGAAATATTTATTTCTTTTCTGATTGTATATAAATTTGGAATGTCATTGAATGGAAATTTTTGGCTTAAAAATATTCAAATCATGATTTTTTTTTTATTTTGTCAATTCATTTCACAAAAAAAAACTTCAGAAATAATAATTTTTGATATATGAATATCATTCAAATTCGACGACGAATGAAGCGCATTCATGAGAAAATATACAATTTTTTGATAAATAAAGGAAATAAAGTGAAATTAGAAAAACAGCGAAGCAAGTTTGAAAATATATCAAGTTGATTTATAGGATACACCTTTTTCAGTCTTCCACGATATCAAATCTAAGTATGTTACAATCTGCATAAGAGTCATTTTTGCGGTCGTAGAATCCGAGCATAACCATTCGCCATTCGCCCAAATAAGTTCGAGGAAGTTTTACTGGAATATTGATTGGTACCATGTCAAAAAACAGAATGGTCTAAAATAGATATTTTTTCATTCATTTCGACTCAAATTGGACAAAATTATTCTTACTCCAGCCAAGAAAGGACAGCCTGGTTGGTTTACAAAAATATTGTATACGGGATCCAACGGATTTTTCATAGATTGACAGAAATCCGAATTTGCTTTATCAATCGCCCAAATGTTCCACTCTGCTCGTTTAAATTGTTCCGTATAATATCGAGACTTCCATGGAGATTTCACATCTTTGAGAAATTTCCACGTTCCATTGAAATAGCCCTTGCTGTTATCATCAACAAAGACGTCAAGACCGGACACATCAATATATGAATCACCAATATCTTGAAACCACGGACAAGGTCGAATGTCTTCGTAAAATTCCAGACCCGTGCCTGCGTCTAGATTTAAAATCAGTTTCGACCAAAGCACAATCCACAACCAATTCATTCCGAATGACTTTTGAAATACTTATTTTAAAATTTAACATTTTATAGTATGAATAATTAGTAACGAGATATGCATAACTCGATTGATCGCGCTCGATAAATTCAAACATTTTTTCTAATGTATACTTTGTAGCATAATTGGATAGGCGGCTACAAAATGACATATTTATTGCATGACATGAAAAATGAGCTTCATAAAATATGTGATCGTAATTGTGATATCGAAATGTTGATGGAAATTTGAAATTCGTCGTGTGTTTCTTCCTCGACTGATGTGTATACTGCAAAAATTCGATATCGACAACGGACGAAACTTTTCCAATTGCAATTATTATTTGTACTCAAGGGAACGGCACCAGAATGTGCCTGATTTAATAAAATTGAAAATAATTGAGACAGAAAAAAAAGAAAAAATGTTTTTTTTTTTTTTATTTGTATTATGTCGAGAGATGGAAGTTGTAGGAGGGTTCGTGGCATAATTAATAGATGAAGACACTTCTCACAGAAGTACTCTCGAAAAACGTGACAATTGCAAGCGACAGCAAAGAATATTATATTCTGAGGGTGATGCACACGTTTGTCGATGATATAAAATTGTGTATAATTTAATGCAATAATTTGAGTAAATATTTCGAAACTCAAGTTCGTGCAAAAAGTTTTATTATATTTATTTTCGTTTCAGGGAAGTTCTACACAAATTTAATTCATAGCATTTCACAAGGCCCGCATATCTAGCAATTAAGTAAACATAAATAACCGCAAGCGTTTGTAGAAATTTTCATTTTAATAATAAAGTTTAGTGAAATAAAAGTGGAAGTTTGTAGCTATCATTTAAAATGCTTTTAATTTTCCTCCGCCAAGTTATTCATAGCCCGCAAACTGTTTCAAAACACGCGATGGGCTATTAAAATTACCCCCATGAAACAGTGGAAATGAAAAATCGTATTAAAATGATTAGTTTGTTGATTGAAATTACTTAATCGGTTCAATTTGCTGTTTTTGTGACTCAATTTTTACATATATTCCGTTTTTCATCACCAAATGACTCATGTCTCATGGAATCGCTTAAAAGTTTGTGAAAAAATTCCCACTCAACTGATGGAATCGACGAACATAAAATAAAGAAAAAAAATTCAAAAGAATTATAAGTGATGATGATGGGTCCACAACAAGAGTCATCTTCTTCTTACTCATCCACTTCAAGCTAAATAATGCGAGAGAAAAAAAAGCATTTCATTAAATTGAACATAATGATAATGACTCAGACGCAAGCATTTATTTCAACCGGCGAAGATGGGGGCATCAACGGTCTTTAACTCGCGCCGGCAGTGGCTTCGTTGTTGTATTCAATTCAGTAGCAATTTGTCACTATAAAAAAAATATAACTTTGTTGTTGTGTGTTCTTCTTTCATCTCTTCGGTTTAATTTTTCGAACTTTTGCCTTCGTTTTGCTTTCAACTTCCATTCGCAATCCATTCACTCTCGACCGACACTCGAGCAACACAGTTTTTCTTGCTGAATGACTGCCGTAATTTTCATGATTTTATTAAAATTAGTTTTATATTTTATTTTTTTTTTTTATTCTCTTCCGTCTTTTTATTTTCTCATCGTGTTTCGCCGAGCTCGAAAGCAAAATAAACATCGTCGTAATGTTGTTTTTGTTGTTGGTGCTCTTGACTTTGAAGATTGGTTAAATGGATGATGATGTTGTTGTTATTTGCCTCGATTGCTTCTCATCGCTGCTTCGTCGTCGTTGTACAAAATAGATATTCTTATAAATATTTTATTCTGAAAAATATTCTTTGAAAATGAAGTTTGTTTATTTTTAACGATGCGATGGAAAGGCATCGTACGACACCATAACAAACAACAAACGCAAAATGAAAATCTCAAGCAATAAAGAAGAAGAGTGAGAGTTGAGTAATCCTGAGTTAATAACGATTCATTTCAGTATTATTCGGTATATGGTCTGGAAAGTCGGCGTGTAGGTGTTCATAATATTACGGGGGGATTTACTTTAAATGGGATTATATTAAGTTTTCTCTGCACGACTTCAACTGCTAATTGAATATTAATTTGTATTTAACATATAAACATACTTCGTGTTAATAACATTCCCTGACTGCCTTCAAACATTAATTAATTGAACTACTTTACTGTAAATATATATGTATTTAAAATGTGAAATTGCAGCACTTAAGGTTATTGAATTTAACAGGCATGTGGGCAGAAGTAGCGAACTTGCAACAATGTTTCCATGCACAACAGCGAAATTGTGTAGCTGTCAAAATTGATTAACAACAATTTTTTGTTTTTGAAGAAAAAAAAAATATGCTGAATTATTACTTTCTGCTTCATTTTCACAAACTGACAGTCTGCAATAACTGAAAAAAAAAAAAAATATTAAAATTGGCACATTAATAACGTTAAGGCAATTGAAGTTAATAGTAATTATGTCCATTAGGTATGTAAAAGCCACGACAATTGACGAATCGAGGATTGTGATGAAGCGTCATTAAAAATCGAATGAATTAAAGTCATGAAAAATTCATTATTTATGTCTTTCTGCATAATTTCCTTAGTTTTATGCTTCGAGAGACATAATCAAGAGTTATTACAAAAGCTCGACATAAACATCAGCAATCTTCTTCATCACAATGCTAAAAATCCCCCTTCATGACATTTGATGCACGCTGTTTGCCATTCCGCTCTATTGTTGTTAAATATCATTTCAATTTCAAATGAAGAAACATAAATAAATTTGAAAAAAAAAAAAAAAAGACTTTGTCAGAATATTGAGATTGAGGGAAATGGAAATTCGAACAAAATTTTCAAGATCAAGAAATTCAAGATTTACATAACATCTAACAATGAACATAAAAAACGTGTATTCGAATGAGTATTAGCATATGTGATATGACGATGCGAGATGGAACATTAAGTAACATATTTTATTGAGTCGAGAATAATGTAAAAGCGAAGCATAATAAAGTTTTATACGATTCCGATCGAACAATACGCGTTCGTTAATGCATCTATAATATTACATTTCGCAAATTCATTCTCGGTTTGATGGATCAGCTGAGCGGCTTTCTGTGCTGATGTTGCCGTTGGTTGGTGAATCAATAATAATAATTCAGTGCTGCTTCAATATAATCCAAAAACCAATTTCCATTTTTTTTCCTGTTTATTCGTCGGAGTCGAATTTGATGATGTTTTTTTCTTTTTATTATTAATAAACTTTTTTTTATTATGTACAAAATTCCAATTTTATTGTGCGATTATGAATTGTTGGATTATTCAAATTAACTTTTTACGATTGCCACAATCGCTCTTTTTCACCATCGCACGCCCCGATTTCGATCACATCAATGTGTCAGTTCTGATTAAACTTGAAGATGCAATTTGTAATTAAAAGACTTTAAATGTTTAATTAAACAAAACCAAAAATTGTTTTAAAAAACTCATTTGTATGGAACGAGAAGAATTCAAATTTCCATAGAAATAAACTCGACAAAAAAAAAGCTCTTATGGTGAATTAGATTCAATCTACATATTTCTTCTTTCCTGCTTAAAAGTCGATGGGTGTTGTGGAATGAAAATGAGTGCGAGTGATGTCAAAGCTAATGATGATACTTTTACGAGAATAGAAAGAGAGATTCAGAAAAACCTCTTGTGCAATTTAAATTCATTGAATCACAATTTTGTGTGAGATGAGCTGTAATTGAAAGCTTTTAGTGAAATCATTTCAATTTGATTGTCCTCATAACGCTCTGAATTTCAAATTACGGGCACAGAATCTAATGAATACAAATTGCACGTAGATTCCCCAACTATTGAATGATGTCTATGGAATATTGAACAATCTACATCCTCTATGCATCACTATATCTCCATAAATGTTTAATCATTCATTGCTGCTGCGAGCGATTTAAAATTTAATCGATTCTTGACATCAAACAGCAAACTTTTAATCAATTAATTTAAATTTCCATCCTTTAACCCTCAGTTTGTGGATTTTTGTCAGCTTTCATATTACAATTGCCAGAGCATTAAGCAATGTCGCTTTATTTTTTCTGAGCATAAAATTGTCATTAACATTTCACTCCATTTATTCAGCCCAAACTATCTCTCTCTGTTCTATACACATTTCTTCTAATCTCTATTAATTCCATTCAGTGTCACAAAATCTCTCTGTCGTCATTAAAGCGCTTTCAGTCACTTTAGTTAACAATTTTATAGTGTAAAAATATTTGTAATTGAAAATAATTTTCTTTATAAAACTGGCTCCTTTGTGTGTGATGCCGCCGCCGCTGCTGCTGTCGAATATCAGTAATTTAAAGCAGAAGCCCTATGACAGGGAGATACCAATAGAGATAGGAACCATTATTTGAACATTAAATAGAGCGTATATGTTATTGTTATAGTGAGGGACGGGAATGGAATCGACATTGACAAGGAAATTGCAGTCATTTATTTTACAGTGAAATGAAATTTCTCTCTCTCTCTGATCAGCAGCAGAATGAACTTTGTGAGATTTGAACATGATTAAAAGTCGGTTGCATGATTCGCAAGCAGGATAAATTGGCATGACGTGCACGGAATTTCATTTTAAGAGATCAAAAAGATTAAATTTTATTGCTGTGAAATAAATATTCTTTATGAATGACCGATGGGCAGATATAATGAAGCACAGAATTGGAAAACTTTCTTAAAAGGCAAATTCATCACTCGATTAGGGCCGTAAATTATTCCATCGCCCATCAAGACCCTGCGTGGTATAAGCTGCTGATTAATGTACAATTTCTTAATGGCACCAGCACGTATACTGGCAAAAAAAAAGTTGTTCATTGCAAAAGCCAACAAAAAATGGAATTGACAATAAAAACAGATGTCGTCAGACGAATTTTCATTTTGCTTCAATATTTTTATTTATTTATTTTTTGTTCGTTCGGTTCCAATGTGAATGTTTTTAGGGCAGAAAATGTTTTCAATAATTTTCAGGCTAAATTGCGATTATCAA
The DNA here is from genome assembly GCA_018397935.1 of Propsilocerus akamusi. Classification (NCBI taxonomy): domain Eukaryota; kingdom Metazoa; phylum Arthropoda; class Insecta; order Diptera; family Chironomidae; genus Propsilocerus; species Propsilocerus akamusi. The sequence continues at coordinate 17,160,374 of CM031469.1, read as the reverse complement.
TGTGAATGCCTGAATTAAATTTAATGCTCTGTACTGCTGCTGTTGATGATGGTGCTGCTGTGACATGTCATGTTGGTGCCGAAAGCATTACAAAAATGTGAAATTAAATTATATCAGAGTGAAATCTGTCAGAATATTTTAAGGGATATTATTCGATGGTTTATAAAATGAAATCAGTTCAGTTTCACTGTGAAACTTTCACATGTGGGCTTCAATCAATGTTATCAATTTTCATGACAATCTTCCTCACTACGCTTTCAATTGAGCGTCATTAATATCAGTGAACCCTTTTTTTTATCTCATTTGTTGTTATTCAATTGTGAAAACTGATAAATTATTTTTGATGTGCACAGTTTGATGCTGATGTAGATGCATGTTGGTTGTTTCTCGTTATCGCACCAATCAGTCGATTGTTGGACAGATAAAATTTATTGCCGCCATGCATGAAATCAAATTAATTTTAATTAAAATTTAAATGAAAATAAATATTTTTATTTTGTTATGGTTGACGTCATTAAATATTTTTGTTATTCATAAATATATGCTATGTCTGTGGGGTGCAATGCTAATAATAAATAATGAAATATATTTTCAATTAATGATGTTTTTAATTTCGATTGAATATTTAAATATGTTTGTAGAAAATTTTAAAATGTTCAATATAACTCTGACATATAAATTTGGCAATGCATATAAATAGCCAATTTGCGAAGAGCTAGCAAGCATTTCCTTAAATAAGAAAATAATATTTCTGTCGTCGCCACCAGCAGCAGCAGTATGAATTAATTTATTTAAAATAAATACATAAAATTCAAAATAATATCGAATGTTTTCTATGTTTAAATCAAGAATGACTATCACGCGCAGATGTTCTTAGGAATGGATCATACTAAGATTGTTTTAAAAGAAATTTGTATGTGCTCTTCTTTGCGAATTTCCGTAGCTGATTTATGAATAAAAGCGTTTGATACTGGCCGTATTTTTGTCTATTTCTTGTCAGTTCGAAAACAAAAATGGTTCAAAAATATCCTTGGAGAATTTACGGAAATAAAAGACAACTACATAAATAAATCAAAAAGTCTTGAATGTAATCAAGACATAATTCATAAAATTTCTTTAATATCGCAGACAAATTGTAAAAGAGTAGAAAAAGTAGAAAATCAAGTCAAAGGAAAATAAATCCATCTTGTCTTCCTCCGCATATTTCCTAAAACTTAACATCAAACACTCTAAATCTCTTTTCATAAATCTCATATTTTTGCTGCTCTGGTTGTTATGGTAAGCAATGGATGACATATTTCAAGATGAATACGATTCTTTTTTGCGTGTGCGAATAAACGAAGCTAATATCCTGTGCTCATTCAAAGAAAGAAAAAAAGTTTGTCTTGCGTCTATGACGAGAAAATTTTTCCGAGCTAAAGTAATAAATTCATGATTTCTCGAATATCTAGCGCATGAAGAAAAAGTCCCTCGCTCGCACTCAATAGGAAAATCCCGAATGCCAATAAAATTTATATTCTACTTAACGTTGTCATATCTCTGCGAAAGATTAAATTTAATATCATTGGGATTCATGCTGAATACCTTTTATCTTCCACTCGAGAAACTCTCTCACTGGATTCTTGAATGGGGGGAGTTTTTTTTTTGTTGTATAGTTCATTGTGTGAGGGGAGAAGTTTACAACCAAAGTTTGCTCGAAACACTCGAGTTTTTTCGACATTCAGTTTGCTCTCGTTAAATTTACAATATCGACAGCACAATAAATTTAATTTTTTCATTTTGCAGTAATGCAGCACAAGTGATGCGAAAAAGCAAAAGTTGTACAAAGTTGAATTTCTATCCAATTATTGAAAATTATGTAACATTGTATGCAATTTTTTTTTTTTGTTTCGATGTACTCTCCTCGCTCTATGAAGCATCATCATAACAAACGTTTCGAGTAGCAATCTTGCTATGTCGAGTGGAAATAAACAAAGCAGAACCGTCGCTGGCAGTCGTCAGTAGAATGCTAAGAAGACATTAAATTTATTATCACAACAAAACAATGTTTTTTGCTTTTGTGCATTGAGAAGTGAAAGGAAGCGAAAAAACACAAGCATTACTTTCTTGAGAAATATAAATTTCTTTTGCCGCAAACAAAAGTCAAATTGGAGAACTTTTGAGGATTCTTTCTAGGCATTTTAACTTACAATTCGTTTCATTTCCCTCGAGTTTCGACATTTTTTCTTATTTTATTTGCAAGCCTCGACTTTTTGTTCTTATGGAAAATATCGTTATTAGTTAAATATCGCTACTGCTTTTAAGTATGTATTCCACAACGAAATATGAAATTACAATTTGCAACAAAAATTAACAAGTTGCAGGATTTTTTGTATCTTTCAGGACTCAAGTTATATGTTGATGACTATAAGACATACGTTAATGGAAGAATAAAATTTCTTTAAGTTGTAAAATCGCCAAAGAATTGACACATTTATGCAAAACATTTTGAAAGTTCTGAATGGGATATCAGAGCACCTACAAAACCTAATCTCAACATTTCCGACTTGGGTTAGATTCTGCATTCCCCAACATGGTACAAGTTATTCAAGGGTCAGCCTGGCGTCTAATGAATGTTGGAGTAAGTTTGTAATTTAATTTCACAGACAGATTGCCAGTTCAATATAATTTTACTTGAGTGTCCGCAAATAATTCATCCAACTTATCTTTGTGATTGGCGACTAACTTCTAAAGCACTTAAAGCATAAATGAAGTCGTCATGGTTGAGTGTTTCATTTTAAAGTTAATGAAGTCTGAATACGTTTTAAAAGTACTCAAACTATAGGAAAATGTTCAAACCAAATTATTAAATATTCAGGGCAAAGTTTACACTGCAATCGACTTTTGTGCAAGCGAAATGTTCGCCTTTATAATTAATTTGATGCTGATTCATAAGAAAACTTTGCTGCTGAATGCATTTCTCATACAAGTAGCAAGATGTTGCATAAAAATCGCATCAAGAGCTGCAATTTTAATTTAATTACAAACTTGCGAAAATCCCGACTCGAGTGCAAGATAAAATGTGCAAATGGCATTTGGCGGCATCGTTCTGCAAAGTGACTTTTATTGTGCAAAATCAACGAATTATCTTAATTAATTTCAAAAGAATGTTTTGGTGCGTTTGTGAAACTTGCGCAAAAATAACTTTTGGCGGCAAAAAGCATCATAAAATGCATTTAATTGTGCAAAAAATACTAATTCGACACTTTATTTCATACAAATTAATTTCTCGTTTTTTTTTTTTTGCTAACATATATCGCCGCCAAAACTAATTGTGAACGCGAAACTATTTCACATGTTTCTTTCATTACCGAGCTTGCGGCGGTCGCTCTCGTTATTACGAAATTTTTGTAGCTCACATTACGGAATTATGATAGCGAGCATAGCAATAGCTTTAAGCGTTGCGGATTTTCCAAACCCCGAAACGGACTAATAGCAAAAAAAAAAAATAATAATTGCTTAGCTGTTTTCATGTGCGCACATAATTTGAAAATATAAATAACAATATCACTCAACCGCAATCGCATTAAACTGCATATTTTTTGAGGTTCTTTTTTTCGTACTTTGCCACAGTATTGCAAACCAATAAAACAATTTTTGTTTCAAATTCAGAATTGCGGTTTTGTTTTATTTTTTAATTTCCTTCTCTCTTTTTTTTTCGATGCCCATGAGAAGAAGCACATTTTTATGGCTTTTATCGATTCATTGGATTTGGTTGGACTCTATTTAAAATGCACTTCGAAAAAAAAAGGCTGAATAAAAACCGGCACCGGCTAATTTTATGTCAATATTCAATGGCTTTAGATATAAAGCTGCATAATAATAATAATAATAAGTGAACAACAGAAAGACATTAATGAGTTTTTAATTGGCAACTGAGATATTGTTACAAGATTTCTCTTCCATTCCATAATGGCATTTCTTCAACACCAAACTTCAGTGTTCATATCACTGCTGTCATTTTCTAAATACTTCAATGAAATCGGATTGTGCTGAGGTTTCAGTAAAGGTAAGGCCAGCTTTCGGATTCAATAAAATAATTTTTATGTAAATTGAGCCTGATTTCGAATTGCATACGAGCACAACGGGGCGGATGTTGAGAGGAGAGTTCATAAATTGTAAACTCAAATGGCATTTGTCTTGCCACTCTATGCCCACCCATTGACTTTTGATCCATTGCTGTTGTGAGAACTGCATATAAATGCATTTGCGAACCCATTTTGTTGGTTGGACATCACACATATGATGATGCCAGTTGTTTAATTAACTTTGACGGATGACTGCAATTTATGATGAAAAGTTGTTATCGAAGGGGAAAAATGACGACAATTTATTTCTCCGATTCGAAATCAAATATCATTTTTGATTGAATGACTTTGTAATGTGGATCAATCAAATCACCTGAAGTCAAACTGGAATGAGTAACAACTAGGGGCGAAGCTTTAAAATACGTGATCAATGAACTATAAACAGAATAATTAATTTTCCAAGTGAATTCGATTGAAGCATCGACAAGCGAAAACAGAATTCCGGAAAATTATTTTCAACGAATAACTTGAAGCAAACATAATGCGCTCAATGCTTTCACCCGAAAGACGAAAAAAAAAATCCACGAAAAACTTGTGAGCGAAACATTTAATTTAACATGCAATGCTTGATTTAATAACTATCAATATGAAAAAAAGAGTTTTAATGACAGTGGGATTCAAAGCAAAATGAGGGAAAAAAAAATAGTTTAATGTTTCGTCATGGCATCGAGTAATCAGGCAAAGAACTCAGCCACAAAAAAAATGGTATTAAATTATTATCCAACAACTTGGCTGTGGGTTTCCAAGTATTCAAGTTTTTTTTTATGTTTTACTGACTGTCGATTGCATGACGAAGGAAACGATAAATGCAAATTAATAGCAGATTTTTTTTTCTCTGAATATTAATTTTTTTTTTTGTTGTTATTCGATCATCGTGAATTTGTATACAATTTCATTTCGAAGCCCCCATAATCATTATGCGGCACATTCGGGATGATATTCCAGTTATAATTTATTTTCTCACATGCAGACATTCGACTCTTGATGATGGTGAGACCTTGCATGTTTTATTGCGGTTATCATCTGCCGTAGTTTTTTTCTTTATACTTTAATTCCCATCGCTTCGTTTCCTCCCCCAGTTGCGTTCTTACATGCTTGCTCAATCGTAAATGGCAAAAATTGGGGTTATTGTGTGCATGTCGAGACTGCATCCTAATTTCTTTCAATCCATACAAAACGCAACGGATGATGATGATGCTGGAAAGTGTTTTGCACATGACACGAAAAGAGAAAAATATTTTAATAAAATTTACATCTCACGCCATCGTTGATGAAAAATGATGTGTTTTTTTCTGATGAATGAATAGGGCCATGAGATCAACGTCAGATGGATGAGCTTTCCGAATAGCATGCATATTTTTCTCGACAACTGCCACAAGGACTTCTTGCTGATTTCATATAAATTATTAATTGAAAAAATTCCAAACATGCATATTAGCATAATTTCGTAGAGTAACATTTTAAATATACAACATAACAATGCCTGGCCTATCTGCCATTGGCATACCGAGACTGGAATTATTAATTTATCCCGAGGGATTATGTACGAGTACGAAAAAAAAGCCTGAAATAATGTTTAGCAATAAAAAAATTCTCTTTTTTTAATGCTGTTAGAGATTTTCTGGTAGAACGACAGACGATGCAAGCAAGCGAGCAAGCGGTGATACAGAATTAATCCGATTTAAATTTGTTTGTGATGTTGAAATATTTTCACTCTTTCGTCGCAGCCCCTTCTGCCATTCGAGAGCGTGTTACATCAATTCCATCAGCGCAAAGATCAATTTCACCCCTTCAAAGCACTACGAGAAATTTTTCATTTTCTACAATTCTTCGCATAAATTACGAAAGAAATATTCTTTTGATGAGACAAAATTAAGGCATGTCATGGCAAGGAGAATAACAACAAATGACGCTTCGAGTAGTACTTGATATGTTAATTATCTTGAGAGTTTTGATCAAAAGGGTTCCAATGGGAAGCGTACATTGTGGAAAATGCCACTTGAAATTTGTTATTTAAAGCAGGAATTCAATCAATGAAACAATCTCTTCTAAGAAGATTTTCTTAAGACGCTTCTTGATGTGATGCAGTTATATGGAAATTTTGTCGATTGAACTGCTTCAAAGTTATAAATTACTGTTTGATGTTGCGTGCCTCATTATGCATTTATACGCTTGAATTAAATTCCCCTCCATCATTATTATCTTTGTCGCAACACACTTGTCAAACGACAAAACCCCAGCAGCACAATGATATCAATAAACATTGCTTTTTAGTTTCTATGTCTGCATAATATTTAACGAGCAATTGCATGCATAATATTAAAGCTCAATTCATGAATTTTTTTTTTAATTTTTACGCTAAAAAATGACTTTAATAATTGCATAAATATTTTTTTTTTCCATTTTAACATCAAACACTTCAATCACTTTCATTGGTATTGCTTCGGATAGATATTGTGAGTATCTTCAAGCATTAAGCACAAATTAATTGCTGCATTCAATAAGCAAACGCGACAGCTCACATCAACGAGCGTTGCAGTGAATTTCATTAATGAATTTTTAATTTTTGTTTTTAAATTGGAATTTTTTTCTGAACAGTCATTAATTGCAATTTTTTTTAATTATTGCCAATCACCGCCATTGATGAATGACTCAGCTATCATTTTCGATCACGTCGCTGCGGGAAATTGTAAATTATTCATCGACAATCTATTAAAGTGCTCGATTGCTGAGTATTGAAACATGTGAAATCAAATGCGAAAATACTTAAAAAATCAACATGATAAATGGTCGAATCGATCGTGTTTTGTCGATTGGAAATTTCATAAATTGAATAAAAAAAAATCATCATATTTGACTTATCACTTAATGCCTTTTTACCCGATGCTTGAATCATCGATCCAGACTGTTGTACGCATTGGTTAAAATATTTATGACATCGTCGTCAGCAACACAGAAAATCATGCTGCAAAATTATCAGTTCGAATAAGTCTCTGCAGTCTATTTGTTAATGTCATTATCGTGCTATAAATTAAATGTTTCGAGTTTACTAGACTCGCTTGCGATTGAATCGAAATGAATTTTTAAGCTCTCTCGGAATCGTGGATTTACGAAAAAAAAAAAATATATATAAAATTACAAAATCAAATTATCGCATATGAAGTAAAAGTGTCTGCTCACCATCGTCATGCTGTTACCAATCTTTTTCTTTTTGTTTCAACTTCCATTTGCGAACACAATTTAAAATTTGCAGCAATCTGGAAAAAAAAATTATTGTTAATCTGCGGCGGATATTTACGTGATTTGCCGTGAAATAAATTAAAACATTCACGAAGAGCCCAAAAAATCCATCAAAATGCTCATTTTTCGATAATTGATTTTCACCCGCAGGCAATGAATAGACAGTCGATTGGAATTGGCTATACAGAGATGGTCGATGAGTAATAACGAGTTCTCGACCTTAGAGTCTCAGATTACTCAGATCTCATGTTATAAAACAGAAATTGCCATGGCAATATCGGTAGAAAGAGAATAGATCTTAATTAAAGCCATTTACGAAATATTGGTTCTTGATCTCGACCAGCGAAGAAATTACTCAACAAATAATTTTGCCTCAGAAATGGAATTGGTGGTAATAAAACGATTTACATGGAAACCTTTATCTTGGCTCTTGGGTTTTGGAAAATTACATCAATGGATTTCAGTTTCGTGATTTTCGTGGCTTGACGTGAAAATTAATTTTGAATCGTTTTATAATTCACATTTAATCTCTTTATTCACTCGTTTCCAATCTTTCCCTCCTGACCGATGCCGCTGGGTCTCATTTCACTTGTCTGTGCCAATCAAATCTGATTAAGCAAGCTCTTGATGTTATCGAATTCCCAGGCGCGCTAGATTTTCAGAAATTGGCAAATGCAAATTGACAGCGCAGAAAAAAAAGAGCCAAACTTGATTTTAATCTCATTTTTTTGCGCTTATAAATTTCTTTCCGTTTTCTGATTTCTTGTTTTTGTTTGGTCGATGTCGGTCGATAATTTACGATTGTGATTATGAAGAAGAAATAAAAATATTTAAACATGATTTCCTGTTTTTTTGCGACAAATGAATTAATTCTAGTTTTTTTTTTGCGATTCACTGGAAACGATTTAAAAGTCGCGCGGCTCAAATTTTGATTAATGTGAAAGCCCCGGTTGAACCCAATTTTCATTTGTTGTTCTGTCGTATTTAATTTAAGGCTTAACCATGATATTTCAGTATTTAATCCCTGTCCCAGTGTGGTTTTGTTGTTTCTGTTATTTCTGTTGATGAAATTTGTTAGAATTCTTTTGTATGAAAATTTATTTATGTAGAAAAATTCGCATTCGTGTGATTAGAATCAGATTTAAATCAGTGTACAGACAGATAAAACATATTTGAAATATAAATTGTGTACTTCCGCTTTCATTATAATCATCGAAGGCCAAGAATTCATACTTCATTTAGCTTCACGATGCAAATCTTTGAAATTTTAGAATATTTCCAGACACCTTGTGATTCATGTTTGCTTAAAGCTGTCAATTACGATTGACACTCATTCGAATGATGCGGCGTGCAATCACTTCCACGTAAACATCGTCGACATGTGGCATTGAAAACATGAAAAAGACAAGCTAATTAAATTCTTAAAAGTTCTTCCAGTGTTTGTACCTTTTCTTATGTAATACAAGAACAAGGAAAGAATTGAGAAAAAAAATTATTTGCATATAAATTGCATCGATTATTTACAATTCGATATCATTTAAGTGAAAATCGCTAACGGCTCAAGAAGTTCTAACAACAAACAGTGAAGCAAGAAAAATGTTCAAATTAATTGTTGCTATCATATCGTTTGGAATCATCTCGTCGGTTTACACAGCGCCCCAGTTGAATGATGTTGAGCTACAAGAGCAAGCATTTAATCGAATCAATGAGGCGGAATACGATTACAAGTAAGCACTTGGAGCACTTCTGACTTAATCTCCGCTCCGCAACCTAATAATCCCTGCAAGATGATGTTGAAAGTATTTTCAATGTAATGTAACAAGCCACAATATTCCAGATTCTCATTGAGTGATGGCCACGAGCAAGAGCAGAGTCGAAAGGCATCAGAGAATGGTGCTCATGTGGTAATTGGCTTCTATAAATATGTCGGTTAGTATGTGCTGCAGTAAGCTTAATCTACACTCGTTGAACATTGAAATTTATTATACGATGGAAACGAGGATTTGCTTTCATTTCTTTTCCTTTCTAACAGATCCTGATGGTAAGACTCGTCAAATTTATTACAAAGCAGATCAAAAAGGATATCACGTTAGTTATGATAGTAAGTTTAATGGTTTCATTTATGTTTTCATGACTATTAATCCTGAAAATTCCCATCTAGAACCATTTGAATTTTCTGGCGAATCCCAGCGCTTAACAGACCTTTCAAACAGTTATTTGCCGCCATCGCAGAATCTTATCAGGGACGTGTTGACACCATCCAATGAATATTTGCCCCCAAAACAATCAAACACTTATTTGCCACCAAATTAATAACATTCTCCAACTAATTGCTATCACTGAATTAATCAAAAAAAAATCCAATTAATTAATATTTGGTCGTTGCACATATTTTCAATCAATCTACAATTTTTTTTATAAGTAATAAATGAAATTATTTTTCGAAATTATTATTAATGTGCCCAGTATCTAATGCAATCAATTGTCCTCGTATGGCACCCATTACGAGCAATGTCATTAAAATAAATTGTGTATGAGTGGTTTGATTAATAATTTTAATGAATTCATAAAACATAAATTTTGTAAGTCTCCCTCGCTCTCACACTATCTATGCATTGACAATATTTATAATTTTTTTTTTATCAATAAATATTCATCATACATGAACCATTAGTGGAATTGTGATTACCGACATTGATGACCATTTGGTACACATAAATATATATATTGTCATTCATTTGATTGAATTTAATAGCAATCGAAATTGGAGTTTGAGCCTCGAACCGATTAGTGGTTTGGCATATAAATTATTATTAATATATTATTTTTCAATTCCTCCATAGTCATTGCAATATAATAATTTATGATATTTTTTTTCAATTATTAATGGGGCACAAACCGTATTTAATATTATAAATTGTTCGAAGCTTTGGTGCTTGCTGTATGTCGATTAAAACAATAATAATATCCACTAGAGGATGTCGGAGCCAAAAGCAGCAACAACAATGGTAAAAATGTTCAAATCATGTGGTATTGGAGCGTTCATTATAGTCGACCAAACGAGGAAACGAAAAAGAGCAGGAAAAATTTCTATTCCAATTTCCAATTGTGCAAAAGTGCAGGAACAATAAATTATTATTAATTTAATATCTTTTACTCGTTCTTTGATAGTTATTTTTTTAAGCATTTTGGCACTATAGAGTGCTCATAACGCTCCCGGCACAAGTGTCTGGACTGTGAGTTGAAACAATGTTTGTCCGGATGAACGATAAGAGCTCAAACATGGAATGCTGGCGGTAGTTGAAGAAAGAATGGAACCATTATTTTGCAACACTTATTATAATTGAAAATTATTATTTATTTTAATGAAATCGCTTCTTCTTTTTTTTCTGTTTTGGTGGCAAATTATTCCGTGCTGATGCTCATTAGTCGGCGTTGCCATTCACTCGTTATTTTTTTTTTATTTCGGGCATTCACAGGATGGAAGAGCATCGCTGCGCATCTGTCGGAGTAAATCATATACCTGATGGCAATGAACGATGGAGAGAAAATATTGTGCAATTTCACTTTGATTAATTTTCTTGCTCATAAATTAAATAATCTCTGAGCATGATGCAAAATCTGGGCTGGATGAACATCACATCTTATAATTCCTTCAAGACTTTGTACGCTGCACAAATGTTGTTAACTTGAAATAGAAACATGAAACCTAGCAAAATGGAAATTGACTTCAACAATATTTAAACTCGTTATTTACAGCTGGAAATTTTCGCTCGATTAATTGAAGACCGACACAATGATTCTCGTTGATCAGAAAAAAAAAAAAATAACAAATAAAAAAAAACGCTGCCATATGTTGTTTGCATTAAAAGTCGCTTCGTAATGCAATAAACCGTACATATTTTTTTATATTAAATTGTAGCTAAAATATGTAATCGACCGTAAAATGCTTTCGGTACGATATGTGAAGTCAATTTACTTAAAATGTTGCTTCCTCTCTCGTTCGCTATCATAATAACTCGGCGTACAATTTATGCTTCAACCCGGGCCCGGTCTCGTATTATAAAAAAGTTGTGTATCGTTGATTCACATCATAAAATTGTATATTACTTCTCTTAATTTGACATGTAAATCAGGCAAACATTGTGCGGCGCACGAATGCCGACAGGGGAAAATACTTGCAGCAATACGCGATGGAAAAATTGCACCTGTCGTAATAAATTTATGGCATTTACCTTTTTTTGGAAGTGGAGGCCAGGGCAATGATTATAACATAAAATTCATTTCGGAGCCATGATGAATGAAATAATAATATAATAATGCCACGAATTCATCAAATTTTAATGGAATTTTTGCCCGAAAAACAGTCAAATTGTTGTTTTTAGTTTTTGTCAAGAAAGAAACACGCGCAAAAGTTTTATTTGCTTTAAAAATGTCGTCGATGAAAATGCGAGCAAAACATTTACGGTTTGTCTGGTTCCAAGTTGGATGAAATTAATAGCAACTGTTTTTTTCTTTTCCGTCACAGAAACCAAATGAAACAAGCATTAATGAAGCAATTCATTCTGCTAATGCAATTACGTTCCAGGGGTTTTATGCTTTTCATGTCTTATAAAAATGGTTCATTGTGTCGAGAATTCCCAAATTGATTCCATTATTTGCACACATGGACAATTATTTATGCTCATCATCGAGAGGAATTTTAGATTCTCTGAATTACGATTTCCAAACATGGCAGAAAAAAAATAAATACGGGACGACGAAAAAAAACCCTAAAGAGAACCGAACAACGATTAATTAAAACCTGAATGATTTTTATACATAATATGTTACTAACTCCGGGGATGGGTTGTAAAAATATGTGCATTTGATTACAAAAGGCATTAAACAATTGTGTTTGGTGCTCTCTCGTAACATAAAAAAAATTCCCTGCGAAAAGATTTTTTGAGCTCGATAAAAAATAAAATAAAACACATAAAACATTGTACGTGCTCTGGATTCGGTTTTATATGTTGAATGCATAAATTTAGATGAAGTGTAGGTACTTTTTGCGAATTGTATATTTTTAGATTTAACACCCGGAGGGTGAAAACTTTTTGCTTTTCGTGTATAATTTAAAAATGTTTATAAATTTTTTATTCACTAACCACCCTCGCAATGTGCGAAAAACGCAAGCGAGAAAAATTGTCAAGTATTCTTTGGTCTCACGATTCTCAATTGCAGGGCTTTGCTCCAATTGATAATGGCACGAAAATGAGGGCCCCTTCATTTCACAATCCCTGCTAAAAGATTTGTGCAACTTCTCAATAAACAGAGCGAGAATTTGCATGGCGAAAAAGCACTTTACAGACATTTCAAATTTTTTTCTATTGTTGAATTGAATTAAGTGAAATGGCTTAAGTGGTTTTTCTGCTGCACTAGAATATCTCATCGGGAATTGCACACATGCTGCAAATTCAACTATTCAAATTGCTCTCACTCCTTTCAGCGGAAAAAAGGAGTAAAAAAAAATATTTCATCTGTTTTAAAATAAATTGGTTTCTGTTGTTGGCAAGAGCTTTTTATTTTCATCGAATAGCTCTCGGTTTTATGATGCGAATGGCATAACCAGAAAAACAGAAACATATTTCGTTGTTTCGTATTTTAATGTAGAGAGAAAACCTGCAGTGAGTGCAATTTGATTAGGATTCAATATTCAAATTGCGATAAATTTCATTTTGCACAACGCTCAATAAATTGGCAAAAAAAAGTGATTTTAAATTTTAAAAAGTATTGAATTATTGAAAGACATGCGAGATGTGAAGATACACAGAAAACTTTAAAACTCTTTTAAAATGTTTTCTCGTTAACTCATAATAGAATTTCAACACTTTCCCATGTTGGGCTTGGCTTACAGAGCTACATAGCGGAACTCTGGAACAATGAGAAACACTTTCGGTGAAAGGAAATCCATTACAGGGAACCAAGCCAAAAGAACACAAAAGAACCCCGAGTGAATGTCAATAACTTCCAATGCCATCAAAAATCAGAATTCTTCACACATGTCTCGACTCTCCCAATTCATTCACTTTTGCACAATAAATATCTTTTGTTCGAAAAAAAAACTTGTAGAAAAACTTCAAATGAAAAATCGCTTCAATAGACATAAAGAAGTGAACATTAAGAGTCATATAAATCAATCACATACTAATTATCATCTCTAATAGCTCGCCGTTCCATTCTCAGTTTTTTTTTAAATAAAGTTCTACAATATTGCATTGTTGAAATAATAAAGAAAAAATTTAGATGGAAAAAAATTCCATTTCAAAGAGCATGAAATTTCATACATTTTTTTGTAATTTAATACAAAACCTTCAACTATTATGTGGCAAAGCTGTTCGAGTTCTTAGGAAATTTGAATACAGGTCATGAGAATTGTATAATTTCTTCAGGTTTTTGCAAGCTGATCGTTTACTTTTGCGGTGTTTATACAATCGGGCATACCCCGTTCCCAAAAAAAGATGAAACACAAACAAACGAGTCGGTTGAGGCTATTGACCAGATTCGGTTAGCGACAGAAATTTGCAAAATAATTCTATTGAAAAGGAAAATAAACATTTTTTCATTGAATCATTATTAATCATCAAAACATGACTGCAACAGCAATGACGAGCGAGTGAAAAAACTGGAATTAAATATGGCTCGAGACAACAAGCAACCAAAAAGCTGAAACATCCAAAACGAGAATTTTAAATTAAAAATAAAATAAAAATTGTATAAACATATATTTGATGGGCGTCCGACTGCATTTTTTTTTTCATTATTTGCAATATTTTTTCCTTTTTCTTCGGAATGGCAAATAAATGTTGAAATATAAAATATCGACAAGTTCCAGTTCATGTTAGTCAATCGCATTTGCTTGGGACATTTTTGTTTATAATTATTTTACGGAACATTCAAAATGCATCACGAGGTTTCAAATATTTTTAATTAACTCGGAAAACAAAATTTATTTTTGGCTCGCCACCATTAAAGCACTTCACAAACAAGAAATAATTTTCGGTTCAACTTTGTTTGAGTGCAAAGCAAACAATGTGTACAGAATTATTTAGTATTCAAATCATGCAAATTGAATGAAAGCAAATTAATTTTCTGTGAAATATAAAACATTGGTTGGAGCGTTAATTAGCATTTGAATTTCAAACGAAAATTATTTGCAAAAGCCATTAATTCGCAACATAAAACTAATTCGTAACATGCTTTTATGCATGTATTTGAAATGTTAGATGCTTGTTCTCTTTTGAGCACGTTTCTTAAGCATGCTGCTATGCGTTTTGTGATGACGTCTGTCTATACTATAGACTCTACCTACACACTGATTCAGTAATATTGTCTTTATGAAAGTTCAAAGGTTATGTCCTAAACTTCTGATAACTATAGGATGAAGCATCATCATTTATGATAGGAGAAGTATAAAAAATGATACATTTTGAATAACATTTGTAATAGCATTTGTGTAAAATTTGTCTTAGTAAGAAATATTGTATAAGTTTTAGTTTTAAAGAATCTCTCGAGCAGATCAATTACAGTTAAAATGTCTTCCGGAAAGAGTAGTCAGTCTGCCCAAATATATCGCACAATTGGAAATGATCATTATAAAGTAAAAGAGTTTTACGATGCATGAATTAATTACAATAAATCCTTGTGCTACGCAGAATCATCCTCCGTAGAAATGTCGCTAGCTTTGACAATCGTTCTGCTGCTTATCTCAAAATCGGGCAATATAAGCATTGTCTGAAAAACATAGAGTTAGCTAGAAAATATGGTTATCCAACTGAAAAGGAAGCGGCATTTCATGCACGGGAACAAAAATGCCTAAAAAATATGCAAAATCATAAGTCAAAAGCAGATGCGGATCTGTCAAAATTTTATAAATTAAGTTATCCAGCCAACAGAAGATTCCACTTATTGCAAATTGTCTTAAACTTCAAGAAAACATGCAATACAGTAGGTACACCATTACAGATCAGAATCTTAAATCAGGTGACATAATAGCTATTGAGAAACCAGTGATGAGATATGTCGACAAGTCTGCACGCTGTTCAAATTGCGCTAGTTGTGTAAAAGAAAATAGAATGAATTTAATTCCGTGTAAGAGTTGTGTCCACAGTAAGTAAAATCGTATACTTCAAGTATTTTTGAGCTAAAACAATTTAAATTCTAGCAATGTATTGCAGCGAAAACTGTGTCGGAAATTCTGAGTCGTTCCATAAACTTGAATCTGCAATGATTAATGAACTGTTTATGATTCTCGAAAAGCTTATGAAGAAGAGTCACCAAAAAAGTTTATTTGCGACATGAAACGAATGACTGGAAGCATTGAAATTTTGAAAACTGTTGCATTCGATGATAAGAAATGGGCAGTTTATGATTTTGACTGCAGCAATCGTAATGACCCCGAGCATGGAATTAACAAAATTAAATGTTTTTTTCTCGCTCGTCGAGAGTCCAAAATTTTGCTGTGAGTTACATATTTCAAGTGATCTTAGCTTAAATTTAAAGATCATCAAAATCGTAGAGAGAAATGGTTTCCAACATGCGATAAATTTTAAATTTGATGCAGATGAGCATTATCTGATCTCTACTGATGTATACTATTTCATTTCCCTTATTAATCATTCGTGTGATTCAAATGCATTCCTCGGTCTGGTTGATGGCAAATCTATATTGATTGTTTCCAAACCAATTCGAGCTCAACAACAGATTACGATAAACTATGGTGTCAGCTGGTGGAAGCACTAAGTAGAGGAAAGAAAATATGACATGATGCTAAAGTATTTCTTCAAACGTAAATGTGAAGCTTGCGTTCATGATTATAAGCATCCATTGTAATCAGCTTCAATTCCTGTTAATGTAATTAAAGGAAAGTATTTAAAATGGAATCATCTTGCGGCATTCCATGAAATCTTCAAAAATTGTTGTCTTTTTATCGACAAGAATATTCATTACTATCCATGTTATGAAGTGCAGGTAGTGAAGTCAGGTAGTGTTGATAAGAGATTACATGATGTCGCAAATAATGATATCTTCATTACTTTCGCGTTTGAAAGACAGTGAACAATATTTTCAAGGCATCTTGAATTTCTTTTATGACTCACAAAAAAAGAAAACAATAAAAAAATGTTACATAATAAAAAGTGTTTTCAAAAAAACAATTCCACAATAATTCACTACTTGCTTGTTTGCATTTCGTTCTTGATAGGCTCTTTCAGAAGACCTCAATTTCATGTATGAAATATTTCTTTAATTGTGGAATGAGTTCATAAATAATAACTACATTCGGACATTGGATATTTTACAACTGTTTAGTCGCACAATTAGTTGAAAATTGTAATTTTTTCTACATTATTCGTTTTCTTGTTCAAATGGCATAGATACTGCCACACAGAAAATTTCCTCTCATCAAACTGAAGTACCATGCCGTACAATTGTCTGGCAATGATTGTTTTGTATTTATTACATAGCAACTATTTGCGATGAACGCATCATTAGTGAGCGACAATTGCCATTTCACTAGATAACATGCTGACAATTTCACTAAATACATCATTCATGAGCGCCTCGTTGCATCATAAAATTATAATATCAAGCAATTCTGCTTTTATAAGCAGCCATAATTATGTAGAGTGGGAGAGAGAACGAAAAACATTTATCCCGCTTTTGGAAGTGAAATTACTTTTAATTGGATAAGCAAACAGTAGATAACAAAAATTTTATTACAATCATTTCGAGTCGATAAACATTTTTTCATGCTCGCTCTGTAAACGAAGAAATCTAAATAAAGCATTCTTTTAACAAAAATTCGCTACATTTTTTAGATGAGCGCTCATTTGTCGGAGAACATGATGCGAAATGTAAGTAAACATGAATTTGAAATTTGCATGAATTTAATTAACTTCTGCTGAAATGATTATTATTATTTTTCATTTATAAAGGAAATTTCCGCTTAATAACATTCACCAGAATACTTCGCGAAAGAGAGAGAGAGAGTGGTGGAGTGAAACAGATTTTTTTTTTTTAAATAAATTTTTTATTCAGTTTGATGGCATTGCGGGCTTGGGTTGTTAATATATGAATTTATACGGGATATTTTTTTCTGTTGTTAAAATTTCCATTTCATACGAATTTCTAGTAAAATATGCAAATTTATAAGCAACTCAGCTCGCTTAACATACTCAGCAGATTATTTCTGATTGAAATTCAGCATTAAAAATTAAAAGCCACCACGGCAGCGACTGTCAATGGGATGTGTGATGTAAATCGGATGAATAATTTGAAACTTGTAACAGAAGAGGAAAAAAAAACTCGAATCAATACAACTTTTAATTGATTTACAATCTATTGATGTCACGATTGACAATTTTTGGGAATTTTTGCCGGGTGTTTTCCGGCGAGCTGATAAAAATTCAAATTAATTATATTCATTTTAAGCCTTTCATTAGCATTTTTATTGTATTTTATATTCTCGGAATGTGTTCGTCCCGTAATGAGCCAGGCACTAATTAATTCCCCCCATGTGACTTCTTATCTCCGTTTCATCGTTAAAAGACATGAGTTTTAATTTATAAATTCTCAAATTGGGTCAGTTATTAAGAAATTATGGTAATATTTCTTCTCACGTATTCCGATTCACGACTGATTTCCATTCCACTTTATCAAACTTGTCTAGATTTGCATTCGACATTGGAAACCTTTCTCGATTTATGACTGCAGCAGAGATATCATTTGAAAAAGCGTTTTAATGTATGGATTGGGAATAATTTTATTACCTTTAATTGAATTTTAATTCTTTGGAATTCGCTTGGGTTGTAAAATCCAAATGAAATGAATTTCAAGTGAAAATATAAAATAAAGTCAATTAAACTGAAAGCTATTTTTTAAAGATTTTTGATTCTAATGGTCGCAATTTCTAAACTGAACCCGCAAATTTTGCATCAAGAATTTTGTTAACAGAAACTTTTATTCAGGAAAACAAAAGTTCTTTTAATGATCATAAAGGGTGACATTTCGCTTTTGCGATTCTTTGTTTAACGATGCGATATTTGAGTGTGTTTGCATTTCACTGATGTATTTTATCCACTTTGAATGGTCTCATACATCACTCAAAGCCGAACGAAACTGTCGACAAGATGAATAAATTTCCAATTTGCTACAGTTTTTATGGACCGTTAAATCTCTCATTTTGTGAGAGTTCTCTTTTCTTATTTTCATTGTTTCAAATCGTCTTTTGTCGGCATAAAATCCAGCAGCTGAAAGGAAAACTTTTGACATTTCTATGGACCCAAAATTAATTTCATTACTATTATTTTCTATTTCACTCAACAACAAAACGCACTTTACGACTACAAAATGTGATTCCATATTTCAATTTGTGAATGTGTTTATACTTAGATATATACGAGTATATATCAAAAATCGATTTTTAATATAAATTTAATTGGCTTTCAAGTTAATTGTGCGACATTATTCCCTGCCAGGCATATTACCTATATCAGACTCTGTAAGAACTCGTTCAAAAGCATGTCATTAAAATTGAAAATTGTGCAGGAAACAAATTATCATTAGTGGCCCATAACATGCGCACACTCATCATCGCCCTCTTTCAACAAAATTCTCTGTAAACTATTTAAGGTTTTAAAAATAAAATGTTTGACCTTGCTTGCTAATGACGAACCTATAAAAGAAAAATCGATTTTCAAAATTTTTTCATGCATCGATGCGCTGCAAAATTGCTTTTGTCGTACTTCATTTGGTAATCAATATTACTTAAGCGTATTTCGAAATTGCACTCTCATCGTCATTTCACTCGATATTGTAACATAACACTTTTAATGTTGCAGTAATTTTTATTGACTGAACCATTTTGCCATCTATTTATACTGCAGAGACAATCTCACTCCAATGATAACCTCGAAATGAGGATAAAACATTCCTCCATGAGCTGGGCGGTCGCATTTCGATGCGATGAATGGTTTGGTGCAAAACAGCATTCAGTTTGCCTCCATTGTAATAAAATGTAGTATTTTGTATTATTGAGAAAAAAGTACTTTTCATGTTACACAAGTTGACTTGCTACAGATTCTCGAGCCATAACTTTTTCGTCTCAATAGTAAAACTGCTGCCACATTTTATTGTGAACGTCCAAGGTTTTTTTTTCTTTCTCTATGCATATATATTTTCATCTTGTTATGCAGCTCGAGAAAGCTTTTCAAGAATTCTACTGAATGAAACCGATTCATTGCGCAAAAAATTGTATGCTTACCCGAATGCTTCAAATAGAAAATTCTAAGTAGCGAAAGATTTTTTCTGCTGAATTCTGTTTCATTTTAGTCAAATTGAATTGGTGCTTTTGCGAAATCAGTGAAAATATTTAAATATATCACTGTTTTCTTTGCTCATTCACGATGGTTTCCATTTATGGCTTCTTGAACATCTCTTGAGAATGATTTTACCGAAATTATTATTCACGAAAAAGGTTTCACCCACACACATTCGTAAAGTTCTTCGGTAACCTAAAAATAACATTTAATTGATGAAGTCTGCACTAGCATACACAATAGTCCTTCTTATGCGGAAGTAAAAAAAAACCCTTAGGAGGTATAAATGGTACAGATTTTGTTGTGAATATGATTTTGTGGAAATAATCAAATTTCGCTTTGCCAAAAAAAAAAAAAAAACAGTAAAAAATAACACTTTGGACGAAAACTCTCCCTTTCAATGTTTTTGTCTAGATGGGACGAACACAGAAATTATAATATTCAGAGCAACTGCGCATAGCAAATATCGTGTTACCATGATTATAGTTATAACATCGTCAACGAACAATTGCATAACACAACATTTCTGCCACCATATAATTAATTGCGTATGAATAACAATTAATAAATAATTACAACTTTCGTAGCAAAAATTAAGCGCAAAATATTTGATTACAAATGATCGACGTATTAAGTGCAATCATGAAATGTTTATCGCCTAAAATGATATTTTTGTTTTCAATGTGTTGCGGTATGGAATTAAAATAACTTTAGAGCAAAACATTGGAAAATTATCGCAATTTATTCGCAACTGAACAGCGCTATGCAACAAAGTTATATTGATAATGTTTTTATTATGTTAATATTGAGCTTCCTACAACTCGTTTTACATTTCAATATGAACATAAAAATGTGGATGTATGTGCGGCTGGCTCACTGGCTTGGGATCTCGTGCGCTCGATCTAACATGCGTGTCGATTAACTCGAACTGACGAATAAACATTTTAATTTTAATATGATTTCTCATCAATCTCATAAAAAGCAGTTGATTCGTTACAATGCCTTAGCGCATTTGTATCATGCTGTGCAGCGCGCAAAATAACATAGTGAGATGGAAAATAATGGAATGAAGCCGACGAGTATTTAACTGTCTGGATGCTTTCAATTTTTTTTTTACTATAACAACTACTATCTGCCAATTAAAAATCTCTTATGGGAAGTCTAAATAAAAAAATAACATCAAACGTACAACTAGGCAGTTTAATTGAATGCTTTCATGTTAATAGAGTTATTTTCGCCATTGCGTTCTGATGCGATTGTTTGGTTGTGCTATTGTTAGGCTCCGCATCGCATGATTGTGGCAAATTAAAAAAAAAAAAAAAAACGTTACACTTGGAGTTCATTTCTTTTCGCGGAACAAACTCAAAAAGAATTAAAACAGCATTTTGTGCACTCCAATGTTGTGAAAATGCCACAGAATTCGAACAACTCTGTTGGCTGCCCATGAAACCATAAAAAATGCCATCGAGTTATTTTCGCTTTGCAATTATGATGGCTTTTGAGGTGTTTATAACCGCACAAAGTCGCACCTGAATGACGAACGAAATCATCAGAAATCGTTAGTAAACTTTCCATCTCAACACGTTTTATTTTATATACAGCATCGTCGTAGATTACCGGGCAATTTTCGTTCACTAGCAAATGAGCTTCAATCTAGCATCGAAATCAACTTTGTATTCATAGATTTTACAATTCTCACTCATGGGTTGATCATTTATGGCTTTTATTACCACCATCTGAGCGTATTAAGACGATTCGTTAGTTGCAATTTAAAGTTTTATTGAAAAAAAGAGTAACAAAATGAGAATTTTATTACAATTGAAACTGTGTAATGCGAGTTTAGAGCGATTGCACATCGAGCCTCACATTATTTGACAGACAGACAAAAAGAATCGCAATATTATTGATTGCGCAGCATTCAATGTCGTTGTAATATTATTTCAAAAAAGCTATAAAAAAATTAATGCTTCACTCATTTTTAATGTTTTATTATTTTTATTAGACCTTTAATATTAATCTTTTAAACACTAAAAAACCATCCCTCGATCGCATTTGGCATGTTCTCGTAAAAACAGTAAAATTATGTGATTCTATACCATTAAAAAAGAGCTGATGCCCTAGAAAATGGGAAATCTCTGTCGATAGCAATAATTCGAAATTATTATGGAGCAAATATAAAATTAAGAGCCACGGAAAAATCGTAAAAAAAAATTGTAAAACACTTTTGATTGCGCACTGAAAAGTCATAGAAAAAGTTCCATTAATAACTGATTTAATTAGAATAACAACAATGTTTAAAATATTATTTTTCTTTTATTGTCGTTCGTCCGAGATTTTCCTTCGAACCATTTTATGGTTTGGGACTTAAAAAACTGCGAGGCTTTGCAACCCTTTCTTTTTGGCACACAAACACAATAGGGGAGTGAAAAATTTATTTTCAGGTAAGTACAATCAATGAAAGGAACAAAAATAAGTTTTAGAATAAATTTTCATGCAATTATTTTATTTCGTTCCAGCCGTCTTTCGCTTCATCATCTTTCTCCTCATCTTTCGGCAATTTCGAGAAGAATTTCATTGCCAACAGCGAATCACATAGGAACGTTAGATGTATGGAACCCCTCAATTTAAATTTTGATTAGTACAAACAAGACATTCCAGGGCGATTAAAGTCAGAGTGCCATGAGCTCGATCAACTTTTTGATAACAAAAAATCCATGAAAAAGCAATCCAAATAAAAAAAAAGTTAGTTATCTCCCGGGCAATTTAATAAAACATCCCAAATCCTGAGAGGAAGCAACACCCAAGCACTGAAGCAAATCACTGTCAAATAAATATATTTGTAAAATTCAAAATAAATATTTATATTTTAATGAAATATTTGCCATCGTGTTCAATCCATTAAAATTAATTAAAAAAATCTTGCCACTCTAGGGGAGAAGGAGAATGCTAGCACCAAAAGTGGATGTGAAACCTTCGAGAGAGATCTCGACTCCAAGTTAATGAATGAACAAAAAAAAACATGTCACATTACATTAGATTCAAGCCGTTCTCCAAATTAAATATAAAAAAGCATCGTTAATTTTTCGTATCAAGATTTAATTTGAAATGAAACGAGAAGAAAAATTAAAATTCATTATAATTAAAGTTTTTTTTTCTGCCTTCATCATCGTCGTCGTCTATCGCTCGAACCAAACAAAATATAAATGCCTGAAACAGCAGAGCAATTTTTAATGAACTGTAAGAACATTAAACTGAATGGCAGGCCAGCTTGAGATAGCTGAGCATGTTTTGTGTTATTTTTCTAGATCGCTATAGCGACCAAAAAAAAAAGTTTTTAACGTTGAATTATGTGAAAAATGTGTATTTTGTTCAAAAGTGAATGACATACACATGATGTTTTTGTTTTTGGCATATCACCCCCATCACACTGATGACTGTTCTGAAATCGGCAAGCGCTTGTGCCAGTACTCGCGGGACACACAGTTTTTGAAACATGTTGATGAAACAAATTACAAGCTCTGGGGGCCTCTGCAATAAAACTTGTCACACAAGTCGACCGTACAAGTGAGCGACAGACAAACGCAAAGGGCAAATGTGATAATGCAAACAACAACAACAACTGAAAAGAAACACGGCCCATAAATATTGTAGATGTTCAGTCGCGGCCTCATTAGACGAATATAATAAAAAATGTTTAAGAAATCGAAAGACTGACGACGAGTGTTCGAAGAAAATTAATTTCATTTAGCATCGTAATGTAACGTTATTATTACTCAATCGCATCTTCTCCCCTTAAGGAGACTTTTTATTTTTATTTTTTTTTTTGAAGGAAATGAAATTAATTTTCTTTGTAGGTAATAAAAAGTTTGCTGCTGGAAGAGAGAAAGAAAGGAATATTAAATTGGAAGCATCCCATTGTGAGCGCAATAACATAGATGAAATGATGGGTGGCACAAAATATTTAATAATAATAATAAAAAAAAAAAAAAACAGATCGAGCTCATTTTGTTGTTGATGGCCGGGTATCCTCATTTTGACGATGGCACATCTGTGCAATTTATTTTGATGAAATTTTTTTCCTTTTGTATAGATATAGCATAAGATTTGAACAGAATAAAAAAATTAAAATTTTCTTGTTGAAAAATGATAAAAACAAGACTTAATCAGAATGATGTTTTCGTTTTGAAAACCTTGAATTTTTAAACATTTTCTTAAGTACTTTTGGTAATTATTTTAGAGAAACTAAATTTAGAAATAAGTGTCGAACTGAAAAGAAGACTTTTATAAATTATACATGACATTCGAGCTCATCAAATGAATTAACTCGAAAGCAAAAAAGGCCAAACAGCAATAAAAGCAGCAAAAACAGTATTTAATGTTGTTTCTCTTCTGTATCTTGGTGTGCTGTCAAAACGAATAATTAAAAACGACATCTGTACATGTAATTAAAGGCAAAAAATTAAACTTCTTCTTGCTTGGACGAACGCTTAAGTATTTTTTTTCTGCTGTTGACTTATAATGTCAGCAATTTTATTACAAAAAAAAACTTTGCGCGCCGAGCGAGAGTGGAAGTCACCATTTTGCCACCATAGATCGAGGTCTGGTTTTTAATTAAACATTATAAAAATGTTTGTGCATTTTATTGCAACGTCGGTTGGTTTTCTGACGTTTCTCTTTGAAAGGCTTTGAAATTTATATTTTGCGATCAAAGAGACAGCAAACTTCCTCTCGACACTTCATTATTTATCAGCGACAAACGCTTTATTGTGTTTTTTAAGTTTTCAGGTGGTTTCGTATAGTTTTCCCATGAAAACTGAGTGCATTGGAAATTGCTTTAATGTTTCATTCTCATTTAATTAATTGTCACTGCATGATTTGGTTTCAATTGATGTCAACAAAAAATGTCAGCAATTTCCAATTGTTTTCACATTTCTTTGCACTTACAATTGCAATAAACCCTCATAAGTG
The DNA here is from genome assembly GCA_018397935.1 of Propsilocerus akamusi. Classification (NCBI taxonomy): domain Eukaryota; kingdom Metazoa; phylum Arthropoda; class Insecta; order Diptera; family Chironomidae; genus Propsilocerus; species Propsilocerus akamusi. Next base: position 17,135,683 of record CM031469.1, on the reverse strand, counting down.
AATTCATTTTTATCAGGTCGATGGATTTTTATATTTTCCAACAACCTGTATTGTATTGCAAATTGGAGTCTCGAACTGATGATAATGATGATGGCTGTGACTGATATATGGTGCGACTACATTTCATGAGAAATTGCAATAATTTACAACTCAAAATGGCAAATTAGCTTTTGTGTCGCTTTCTGGTCTGATGTAGATATTGTGAAGTCTGAAGCATTTCTCAATGGCTAATTACATTTTCGGAACGGTGCAATTGAACTAGGGAGGGACGGCCAAACAACATATCATTGTGAATCGACAAACAGTCAGACATTCAAAATGTGCAACGACTTGCAACAAACAAAAAAATTAAATAAAAACAGCAATTTCGAAGCCAAAACCGGGTTAATTATTATTGAACTCCAATAATTTTATTGCCTTTCGATTCTCTGCGCGTTGCATTTTGACAAGTTCGATTGGAGTGGAGTAGGCAGGCGATGAGTGGAATTGAGTTGATGGATCATGAACGTTATAAAATATTGGCGCCCAATTGATTACGAATGGAGAATTTTAGAATGAATAACAAAGCAGCCCGGAATTATCAAAACACGTCAAAATGTTGAAGAGAATGAGGTCATAAACGTTAAGCGCGAGAGACTCTTAATCAGACTTGACTTATTTGGGACTTAATATATATTACAAAAAAAAGAAGAAGAAAAACATTTATTATGAGGAGATAAGAAAATAAAAAAAGTTTCAATTTCATTTGGCATAATTTCATTTTGAGCTCTGAAAATACGATTAAAGCATTTCTGGTTTACAAAACAAAACAACAAACTAAATCGGAAACGAGCTCATTCCTAAGTAAACGGCACCATATTTCATTTCGGCTATCTCTACTGCGTGCTGAAACGCTAAAGCGCTTGGGCACTCGAGAATAATGCCGATGAGATTACAACAATCGCCCCAAAATAAATATAATAAAAATTGCAAAGCGTGTTGGCCGCTAAACTTGTTATTTGCTGCTCCAATTACGCGAAGTTGTGTGAGGAATTCTTTAGTAGCATGCACAAGCTGCATCGCAAAAATAAAATAGGCAAACAGTAAATTCCAATTTGTGCCTTTGACTATGGCTTTAGACATTTAAGACAGTCTAGTGCGACGAAAAACTGCAGCGAAGTAATAAAATGTGTTTTAATGTAATTAACGATGCTCCTTCATCCAAAGGCTTTTGCTGTAAATTTTTGAGTTGTCTTGATAAAAACTTTAAGATAATAAAAAAGTTTTGTAATCTTTTTTTTTCTGCTATTCCATGTTTAGTTTAAGCGGCCTCAAAATGCCGGAATATTTTACCCAAATACATAAATTTTCAAAGAATTTATAACCCGAGATAAAATATTTAACAATTCGAATGAACGGAAAGTGCAATTCTCATCACATAACGTTATGTTTTCAAAGCATGTATTTAAAGGCTGACTTTGGTTGTTTGTACGTCAATTGCATGAGAAGTTGCTAGTTAATTATAATTTGAATTTCAAAATCCATATGATGACAATCGATAGCTAGATATTCTGTTTCAAATGTCAGAAAGGGTTAATTCAAGTCAATTTAGCGAAAGCCATTCGGCAATAACATTCAATCAAATGTGATGTGATTGCACATGTCTTGGGGGTTGTAATTTAGTCCCATAGTCCGGTGTCCAATTAATATCAATTGATGGTCTCGACATCGACCTACAATATTCGCATGAAATATTTACAGCAAAAATCGAAAATCGACATCGTAACGCAGAAAGTGCTCATGAGACCGAAAATTACTTTGCCAAGTACACACAACAATTTGTGTCCATTTTATTTTAAATTTGTTACATTATTTTTTTCTCGGTGCCTTGTTTTCTCCTTATCAACTCAAACCGAATCTTTCCGAAAAAAAGATCGACCCTCCCCGCTGAGCGATATATTTATGAGTTGTTTAAGTGGAGGCCTGTTATTTATTAATATTTAGTTTCAATTGCTTATTGTTATTTATTATCATCATCAACAATTGTCGTTTGTTAGTTTTCACTCACTCATCAGATTCATATTGCGCCGTGTGAGAATTACAGTGACGATTGTTTTTGTAAATCGAAATAATATTATATTTTTTTGTGAGAATCAATGAATTTTAATGCTGTTTCACGAGAAATGAAATAAATGTCGCTCATTAATTTCTTTAGACATTTTTTCGCGTTAAAATTCCATGTTCATTGTGCAGCACACAAAATGTATACAATTGCCCTGGAATTAAATTCAGTATGTCATTTCAAAGTCCAAAAATGTCGCTGAAGTAAATTCATTATGCATCCAACATGAAAAAAAAAAAAAACGACAAAATAAATGTTTACTAATTCAATACACAACGCCCAAAATATTTTTTTTTTCCATCTCAGAAGAACGTTTTCAGAATTTCACATTACACACGAAACGAAGGCAGTCTTTTTCACTTCTAAAAAGCCCCCCATTTCCGCTTTACATCTAAGTGCCTTGCTGTATATATATACATGTTGCTCCTACATAAAGAAGGTAAACAGCGCACTTAAATGAATGAAAAATCACATTTTGTTGATAGAAATCGAAAGATACCGAAAGGAAGGAACGATAAAAGTAATGTTCAGTTTAGTCTCTCCTTGGCAATGCAACGATTTAAAAAAAAAGTCCATATTAGAAACTTTATTGCCATTGCGCTGAAATTTTTGTAATTGATAAATTTATTGCTCTCGACATGAAGTTACTTTTCGTGTTTTTTTTATATATAAATATATATATACATATCATTTCAACAACGCCCTGTTGTCGGGGCCGGCTGCTTATTTCATTTAATGAAGTCATGTCAAGTGTTTTAGAATCGATGAAAAATAAGAAAAAGAAAAACTGCTGTTTAAAAAAAAGAACTGTCAATATTGTTATTCTCATGCATGCCAAGATAGGCTCATACTTGAAAAACACTCTCGACGTCTGGCATTCTATACGGCTCGATAAGTTTGATTATAATCGAGGATGTGGCTTTTTTGTGTAATTTTAAGAGATGTTTGTGATGAGGCCTCGTGACGCTGCGTAATTCTTATTTCTAGAAAAAAAATAAATAAATTTCAAATTATCTGTAACAGAAAGGAAATGAGTTATTTCTATAAAACCCCAAAAATGAATGAGGCACAGTTTAATGCGGGTTTTAAAATTCCACATGTGTACCTTTTTTTTCAGAGTAAATTTCGTTTTTAATTGCCAATTCAGAAGTCAATTTACACGAGCAGATTATTGTTTAAATATTCATTTCGAGTGTTTAAACACTTTTTCACAGCAACTCTACGAAACAAGAAAACGAATGGAGAGATGCGTTTAAATCAAGATAAACGTGACAACGTCTCATTAGTATGACAACGGTTATTGCCTGCATAGTGGATTCAAACGAAATATCATTTCCATAACTCATTGTTGTTTGCATGCTATCGCATGACATGTTCTGGTGTGGGGCTCAAATAAACCACATAGCGGACGCTCATTAAGAAATCCGGGTGTGTTAATCGATAGCACAATTGACTTTTGAACAGCAAATCGCATTTGGAATTCAAAATGTTTTTTTTTTTTTTCTTACGCTTTCCATCATCTCGAGAGTCTTCTCATTTGCATTTTGATTGCATAAAATTTCCTACGCATATATATATAACTCATGCAACAATTTATTATCATATCATTATTGCCAAAGCAATATAAATTGAAGCCGATTTTTATAATCGAAGCAACTGTTTTCTCGATGTCATATTATACGAATCAAAAACAAGTCCGCGATAGGAATAAATGAAATTTATGTTTGAAATTAAAAATTTGTTGTCACATTTTTCATAGCGAAAAAAAAATAAATGAATGAATGAAAAAATTGTCAATAAAACGCAGATTGGACTTATTCCGTAGTACGAAGTGTTTAAACGGCAAAATGTTTTAATCAATTATTCATAAATCGCAATAGCGCTCTACAAAAATTTTATTCCATTTCCATAATAATGAATGAATTGCGCAGAAAAGTTTTCATGTGAATTATATACTTCACAAAACACAAGTTGAAGATTCGAAAAAAAAAAAAACTGATTCAATTTATGTTCTCAAACATTGTATTTTGAATGTAGAACCTGTCTGTGCTTTACGAGCGCCACAAACATCTTAACATCGCCTCTGTGGCGCAATGGTTAGCGCGTTCGGCTGTTAACCGAAAGGTTGGTGGTTCGAGCCCACCCAGGGGCGATTATAATTTTTTTTGTTTTATTCTATTTAAATTCGAAATTGTGAATTCTATGCAAAAAAAAGTTTGCATAGTTGTAAGTTGAAATTGTTAATTAACGAATTTAGGAGCCGTGTGATTTTTGATTTTCTTGTTCATTCTTCTGCAGATAAATACCGTCTTCTGTGCTTATATTTGTCAACGACCATACCATGTTGAAAGCACCAGTTCTCGTCCGATCACTGAAGTTAAGCAACATCGGGCGTAGTTAGTACTTAGATGGGTGACCGCTTGGGAACGCTACGTGCCGTTGACTTTTTGCCTTTTTTTGTCAATTTTGGAATTTTTACAAATTTGCTAAAAATCAATGAACTCAAAAAATGGCATTGAGTAATTCTCGAATCAAATTTGCTAAAAATCAATGAACTCAAAAAATGGCATTGAGTAATTCTCGAATCGAATTAAGTAATGAACAATTTTATTTATTTTCTGTTTACCACAACCATGAACTTACTCACCGAAACGGAAACATTTTTTTGGACGTTACCGGTGAGTAATTTTTGAATCTCCATTTCGCGGAAAGAATGAAAAGCACGCTTTAATTAGCATTTTTATTGTTCGAAGTGCTAATGGCCATGCATGGGCACAACACTTAACAAAAAGAGTATAATGATTCTGAAAATTCATTGCCAGTCAATTATTATGATTAGTCACAACTAGCAAAATGAACTCCACCGAGAGCGAAAGAATGAAAAATGTTTGAAACAAATTGCTGATAACATCGTAAAATGACCGATGAACCTAATAGCTCGAACTATAATGGCTTCAAATCGATCTCATCCATCCACTGATGGGAGGTTCTGTAAAATGATTAAATGGAAATTTAAACTTCTTTCATTATTATTAATTCCCAATTCGACTCTAGCCTTTGAATTTCAACGAAACGAAACCGATTTGGATTTTTTTTTTCTTATTACTCGGAATTGTAAATGAGAAAGTCATTCGATGCCTGATAGTCGCCGCTTGGCTGATAATTTGGCTTGCGGGGCTCTCTTTTTATGGGCGCTGATTTATTTAATTAAATATAAGCTTAAAAAGTGGAAAATAATGGCACACAACACGATGGAGGTGCTATGAGGGGGCAAGGTGTATTTCTCAATATAAATGCTAATACAATTTTTTTTATTTGTAAGATATGTAAATAATTTATCCAAACACCACACAAGTAATGTTGCTACTATGTCGCTTTTTATAAGCTTCGAATAACTTTACCGTACGCTGATATAATGGAAACAAAATTTGAAACTTTGTTGACTGAAATAAACTTTCTTTACATAAAATCTGCCATTTTTAATAGCGCTGACACTGTGGAAAAGAAGTCACATGTTTGCTACCTAGTAGTAATCGAAATGATTATTTTTACAACATGTGATCACCAGCATTTTAGATCTAATTTTATTATTCACGAGATTTCCACTGACTCATAATTGCCATCGCAATTAGAGTCTATTATTTAATACAAAGCAAACGTTATGAATTTTTGTAATTTCCGATCGAGCTCGCTATGAATAATCAACACAAACATTTTAATTAATTAACAAAGGAAATTCTTTTACTCAGACAATTAAAGAAAGAGAATATAAAATTCTCCAAAGTGTTTGTTGAGATAATAATTATGTTCATTAAAATTAGAGAATGAAGTTCCGCACATTTGTAAATTGATAAATCTGAAATTATGTGATCATTAAATAATCTTGCAGGAATTCTCTCCAAAACAATAATTAATAGACAGTGAAACCCTTGAAAAATAGCAATTTATATCTGGGATCAATGCCATATTAAGAATTAAGTATGAATAGCACATTCAACAATTAAGCATAATTAAATTTGATGAAATATAATTAAAGAGAATTTGTTTTACATTCAAAATGCTCCATTTTATATTTTTATTTATTGAAGTTTTCTTTATTCATCACTGTCATGCCTGCATCATTTAACAATGTCGCCGATTTGAAAACAAATTGATTTTCTTGATAGTCACTTTTGAAAATGAAAATTTATCGAGAGAGCAAAATAATTAAGCCAGACATCAAGAGATACTTAATTTGTAAATTATTTTATTTTATATATGTGCGTGCGTGTATGCGATACAATAAGAGTTTTGCTAAATTTAAATTAAAGTCGCAATTTTCTGTGCACGATGATGACTAATCGACTTTCTGTATAGCAGTAATTAATTCATAATTAACCTACAAATTCGTGCTTTTGATATGTTTGAGCTTAGCGCTTGAATTGTAATTAATTTAAATTTCCCACTCATTTACTAGAGCACAAAATTCCTCTAACTACCATATCTCGATAACGTCGACGCGAGGGATATTTTCTAGAGTCTTATAATTGAGTTTCTCCTTTATCTATTGCTTCATATCATCATAAATGAATGGCCGCTCATATCGATAGAGCCACACAAATTCAGGACGTCTAATTTTATTCATTGATTTTATTTCCAATCAACAATCTCTTAACGTATGAAAAAAAAAATTAGATCAAGCAAAATTGAACGGAATTGAGAGCTCAATGTGACCCAAGATCAGTTTGCATGTATTCAGGCATTTAAAGCGTAAATTAACAACTCACAAAAAACCACGCACGATTTGTTCGCAGAGCACCACAAAAAAATGTTTTTGTAAGCGAAGAAAAACGCTGTTAATTAACTTGGAATGATTTTACAGAAAAAATTTTTTATTGTTGTTGATGTTTGCTGTGAGTAAATGTGCCAGAAACCACCGCAGGGAAGCATAATTAAAAAAAAAGTTATTTCATCCCAAAAGCTGCCTTATTTTTGTTTTAAAAGCCTTTACGCCCACCGTCTATCTCATTTCCGATAATTTATTCCAGCAATCAAAAACGAGAAATAATTATGCCATCGGTATAGCTATTATTGCACGATTCTTAGCATTTAATTCTGATGGCTAAAGCCAATACATACAAAAAGCACTTAATTTCTGAAATTAATCGCAAAAATTGATTTGAAGCACTGTAAAAAAAATTTGATATGACCTTTAAAGACATTTTTTCACAGTGACTCACAACATAAATAAAAATGGAAAAAATAAACTCCCATTAAAAGTAAAGTTCATCAGCATCAGAAAGATCACACATAAAAAAAAAATCGATAAAGAATTCAGAGGAAGTGATTTTCTTCCTCAAATAAAGCGCGGCTTCATTTCATTGTTTACGTGAAATTAGAACGCGCCGTGCCATATTTTTTTTTTTTTTATTATTTTCCCAAATCGAAATCATCATTTTTTGTTGAATAATTAATTGAGCTCAAAAAGCGAGTATAAGAAACCAAGCATCTTGAGACGTTATTGAGTTTTTTTATTTAGCATCATCTTGGAATATTCTCGTATATTAGAAAATGACAGACGATGCGATGATTATTATTTTCTTTGTATCTGAAGATTAAGATGAAGGCAAAAAATATTTCTTGAATTCATTAAAAGATTGACAGAAGAGCGATCATTAATTTTAATCTCGCCTCAGAATTGGCTGCGCTATTTAGTAACAGAATTGCGTCTGTTTTATACTTCCACACAAAGGTGGTGAAGGGCGAAACCCCCCAACCCCAGCAGCTCTAAATACAATAAAGATTCCCGCGAGATATTTGGAAACAAGGCAACGAAATTAACAGCCTTAGGAGACATTAATTTCAGAAGTGTCTTAATTATACGGTCATAATTAGTGCTGACTCGGACAATAAACTCAATTAATTGTAATCGCCAAAGCGCGTTTTTTTTTTAAATCGCTCGGCAAATTATTTTTTTTTTGTGAAACGCGCATTGAAGGTTGAAAAGGTCTTGAGAATTAATCAGCACAAAACGAAATCAATTTAATCTTAATTGCAAATGATTAACAGACATTTTTTTTACTATGGATTTGTTCATGTAATTTGCCTTTCATTGCGTCATTTCAGTTATTTCGATATAACGCGAGTTGTAGCTCCTCAATTTGTTGTCCAGTGAATTTTGACTGGAAATAACAAGTACACGCTCATCATTCAATCTAAATTTTTCCCAAGGGCATTAAAATTTCATTTCTAACGTTTTATTGATGACTTGACTTTTTTTGTGGGCTTTCGTTGATTTGAGTTTGATTGCAAATGAAAAACTTATTTATTAATGCGCTCTTTTTTATTGCTCAGGTCATTACAGGCAGATGCTTCATCATCAAGAGATTCAACTCAAAAATCATAAAGAAATGAAAATGAAAGAAATCTTCCAATTTTGGGAATTGATCGAAAGAAGATTTTCAGCATTTGTTAATTATCATTTGATGATCGTAAAAGAATTTTTATTATTGCAATTAAATATATGCTTTCCCATGTGCCGCATATAGCGCCTCCAAATAAACCCATTCTCCAGCGTCTAATTTTCGTAAGTCTACCGCAACGGGGGCATGAAAATTCAATCAAAAATTAATTAAAAATGTTCTTTAATTCTCTGCTTTGTGTCTCAAGAGAGTCCCAGCTTCAAATATTATTTTCAAGCCACACCACTTTAATGTCTTTCATTACCTTTCCGTTTCCAATTAAGAGCAGTCGTGAAAAACACTTAGGCACTTTTTGTGATTCAACCCTACGCGCAAAAGCGGCCACAATTATCTCAGTTTTTTTTTGTAAAATTTATAATTAAGAATTTGTGCTAAAAAATTCACATGAATTAAGTTTGAATGAGTTCGGGAAACGCAAATTATACTTTGAAGTTTTCACTGCTTCTCGCTATTTTTTACAAAAATTTAAATTAATTTTGCTCTATTTGCCATTCGCAACATGACACATTGAACTCTGACGCTGATTACATTTTTTGAGATGCGAATTGTTTTTCTTTCACGCATTTCGGTGCTAATTGACGCCTCATCTAAATTGACAGTTGATTGATTTATTCAATGATTTATATTTTCACATCGTATTTTTTGGGTCACACGATCCCTGTCGCGTTTTTTATCGATTTATTTTGCGCATTTTCTTCGAAAATTTGTCATTTCAGTCAAAAAAAAATTGCGATTTTAGATTTCTCTTTTGCGCAACATTTCGCATTGGAATTATGAAATTTGAATGTCTCCCCTTTGTGTGGCTTCTGACTATGTTTTCGCTTCGACTTCCCGCTCGAATTTACATTTCTACTGGCTCAATCTCGGAATTGAATTTGCATAAATTTGGAATTTTACAGCACCAAAATTGGTTGATTTATTTTTTTAACTCATTTTTAATCATCGCCGATGGTTCGGGAAACATTTTCATGAGTCATTTAATTGATGGTATGTAATATTATTACTCAACAACAAGCAATTAAAAAGCCCATGTAGTGTAGCTGAAACTGGATAATTATAACTATAGAACTGAAGCACAAGCCCGACCACGGTACGTACGTAATTAGTCGTTCTTTCTTTGGCAAAATGCCTCACAATAAATTGCTTTTCTACTTTTAGATATATATTTTTTTTCTGTTTCAGTTTTATTGTTGTTTACAGAAAATTCTTTTTCATAGCTCACCTTTTTTTCATTCATTTGCGACGTTTGAATGAAGCATTCTTTTTAACCACGTTCCCGGTGTTGTAGTTCTGTCGTTTTGCGTTTATATAATTTACTCCTAATAATACGCCTTATCATTACAGCTATTGTTGAGCTCTGTTTTATTTCTTTTTTTTCTATATTATCCAACAAGCATTTTTCCAAAAATCCATTTTCATTATTTCATATCAGAAACATACCAACAAAGCGAGCATAAAGCAGGAGGCCTTTTATTGAGCTAGCATGAAATTTATATTTATATTCCTCTGCAATGCTTCTATAATGGAGCTTATATCGGAGGGGGTTTAGATGAAATTATAATTTATGGGATTTGATATGTTTCATGCGCTCACTTGCTCGTTCATCGACGACGACGGCGGTGTGTGTGTGTGCGTGGTGTGCTCATTCACGGAAAATTCAGATGAAAATTTCTTATTAATCATTCACATTTCCTCATTACATTTCATCGGTATAATAACGAATTGCTGCAATGATTAATTAAACATAATTTTTACACTCTGACTATTAAACCCACACCAACTGTCGGCTCATTATCCGATGTGTGGCTTTTCTTGCTGATTAAGCCTCTGTTACTTCTCAAGAAATTTTAATTGAAAACTTTAGTAATTATCCTCGAGAAAGAGAAATAAAAGTTTCTTCTTTTATCTATGTCATTAAAACACAATTTTTAATCATACGAAAATCCCCATTATCTCACTTTTGTAAGTCTTTTGTGTGACTAGCAGTGGCACCAACATAGACATCACATGCACCAGTCAACAAAATTATTGATTGACGATAGGTCACTTGGGGTGGCTCAGACCCGAGATATGGATTTATCATGATTGATGTTTAAATGGGGGAAGAAAGGTTTACTTAAAATTTAACAATAACTAGGCCGTACCCGGCCTACATTTTCATTATTTATGTATCCCTTCCTCACAGTCAGGTAAGAAATTCATCTTATTTCACAGATTTTATCTTTCAACACACGCAGACCCATTTTGAGTCCCAACAGTCACAGGGTCATCGCCATTCGAAGAAATGTTTTTCGATAGCATGCCATGCGAATCTAATCTTGTGATCTGTTGGATTTCTATAGTAGGTAAATTATGCTCGGTTTGCCATCAGCAGTTTCTTTTCATGCCAATAAAACAAACATTAAATGGCTGTAGAACAGATGAAAGATTCCTTTTCAAATCCTCCTAAAAATCCATTATTCATCATTGAAAATATTCCCATCCATTCGTTATCTGCAACATGAAATTTTATTTTCTATCCAATCCTCTCGGCCCATTCCCATTGTTATTTCACTCCACGATTTGCGTTTGATTCATTTTTATTACATCACAAATAAAAGATCATCAACAATCTTTCTTCAGTTTTTTTTTTATGGTTTAAATTCTACAGAATTATCCTCCAGGTATCATTAAAAGATTGTATTGATTGTAAGGCTGTAAAGTTTGCTTCTCTTCACAAAATCCCCTAAAGACGGATAGAGGACTGGTTCTTGTGGAACTGAAAGAAAAACAACGGACCGACTATTTATGGAAGTTGTTTTGTATTGATTTGTTGGTGTCTATTCGAGCGACATGAAGAATGCATAAAATGTGGGAGTCATGAATGTGTCATTGAAGTTTTTTTTTTGTCACAAACAACAATATTTATTCTGTTTCTTAGAGTCAGCAACGAAGCATTTTTAATGCAAAGAAAAAAGTTTCTCGACGTTGTATGAGTGTCACAAACTTGACCTGCAAATCCCAAATTTTATTTCACTCGTGGAGTTTCTGCAAAAAGTTATTTCTCCGGTTTCCTTTTCAGCTTTGTTTATTGGTGAAGCGCTTTTTTTAAATTATCGCACCTTTTAGCAGGCTCACATGGAAGTCCACTTTCTGGCTCGTTATTGTTGGTAATAATACTTGAGAAATTATGTGTACAATCTGCTGTTGAGGGTCTTTCATATTTATTTAATGGCACGAAAACTTTTTGTTTTCTGTTTCGCTCTCAAGTTCCATTCATCTTTTTACGCTTTGCAAAGTGTTTTGCACATAAATATTTTGAACGAAATTTCTAATAGAAAAAAACTTTGTTTTGATGGAGCGATGGCCTAGATATTTAAATGCTGACACTGAGTTATGTCATTTTTTTCTGCTTGGCAAAAGGAAATCTTGCAACCGAGGAAAAAAAATTGCTTTATCGGGACAAGTTATCAATTTTCCTAGGCGTTTTGTCATATTTCGGTTTGCATAGTGAGGGCTGCTGTTAAACTATTTCTCTTCTTCTTCTTCTAATGTTTTTTTCATCCCGCAGACATCGCAGAAAAATAAGAGTTGAAATGTGTCTGGTGATATGTATAGCTCTGCTGCTGATATGTCGTTTGCCGCTTTTGTCATTTTATCATTGTCATAATTTCTGATGAAAAAAGAGAAAGAAAGAACTCTGGAAGTAGAGAGACAAGCAACGAATAATGAAGAAACTGTCGCCCCAACAAAAAATGCACAATTTCTATTAATTTTTCTTTCATTCCACAGACAAAACCAAAAACTAGAGACACAAAAGTTTCGCTTTATTATCTCAGGCCAAGGATGATAAAAAATTATTATTCATTCGTCATTCGATGAAAGCGAATTGAGCCATAAAAATATTTCTTTTAACAAAGGAAATGAATTTTATCTTTCATTCAACTTTGAAGCTTCTTTATTTGATAGTGAGCGTTAAAATACTTCTTTTTTTTAAATAAGCAATTTCATTTCATCTTCCTCTAGATGATTTCCATCAGTAAAACTTTGCAAAGGATCATTAAAGACGCTCAAAAACTTTTCATTTAGATTGCAACAAGGATTGCAAAGTACATCTACAGATAGGGTTCATTCGACTATTCCTAAACGAATATTCAATTTACTACTATGTGCTTCCACAGTTGACCCATTTCCATCAACCCTCATCTCCAATATACTTCGACAGCAAATGAATGGAAAAAAAGTCATAAAGCAAAAAAAAAAATTCTAAATTCATAATTTATTTTCCTTTCAATAAGAAAAAGTTTTTTTCTTCGAGAGTTTCTATCGAGAAGCTGAAGCAGCGAATTTTTCATTTATATTCAGAAGTGCTACTTGCGCAAGAGTCTTTCAAAAAGTTCAGGAATTTAATTTCAGGAAAATTTGCATCGAATATATAATCAAACTACAACTGTTACGGCATTTGAGCATTTCAAAGTCTCAATGTGAATGAGGGGCGCAAAAATCAATTTGCGCTCTCGAATTAATCGCCACAACTATTTTTAGATCTAAATCGAACCATGCACGTTTAACGCTTGAGAATTCCCACAACAACAACAACCGAAAAAGTGGTATTTGTCAACGTACAGAAATTAACAGGCAATGAAACATTTTTCCGATAGTAATCAGTCGCCTCCGAATCATTAATGAAACCCCCAGACGAAATGTATAAGAGAAAAAGAAGAAAAAATAAAACTAAAAAATAAATAAATATCTTATCACCAAACAGAAATTATTGACATCGGGCCAAAGCGATGAAAAAACAGCTCTCTAAGTGTGTTTGTCGTTTATCGTCGCTGAGTATTTGCTCGTTTGCTTGCCATCGAGAGTCGCAGTCGTAAAAATATAAAAAAAAATCAATAAATTTTCAAATGTCATCAACATCATTGTGGGCTTCGCGCTTAAGGACGGACCCCCAGCGATCGAAGAATAGAAGGGGAATATACCAACTCGAGGGGTGGCATCTTGAACAAAAGTCAACTTTCAAAATAATTGCTTAGAGATTTTTAGTTGCGGTGATTTAAAAAAACTGAAAATAAATAATTAAAATCAATTTTTTGCGCAAACAAGTCTTTGTTTTCCTGTGACTACGTACATAGTTAATTAGTGAGTGAGACTATTTTTCGAGTTTGCCGAGAAAACTGACAGACGCTCACAAAGTGGACATTACAATTGGACGTCAAGTGACCAGACGAGCGACGCCATTAAGGTCTTGATGGCATTACAAATATCTTCATAGCAGTCAAGAAAATTGTTTTTGTCAGTTTTGCAGAAATGTCAGTCACCAGAATGAACGAAAGCTTCCATCAATTTTCTTCGTATTGGGTAACATTTATTGAAAGAAATGTTTACATCATCTGCACATTCTTTCACTAAAAAAAAAAAAACTTTGTCATTCAACCACCCGCTGTCAGTCGATACCCGCTGTCTAGAGATATTTTATTCTTCATAAAAATGTTAACAAAAATGTCGTAAACAGCTAAAAAAAATACAAAATTGATATCCAGCAACAATATGACACAAAAACCCCATTTTGCTTGTCTGCTTTTCGCCCTCGAACTAAGTAGGTAGAACCCAAAAAAAAAGTATATATATTTTTGTCGTATGCTATTAATATTCATTTTACATGAAAAACAGTTTTGCGGTTAGAAATCTAGTGTCAATCTTTAAATTTACATTTTATGTAAATTTTATATTTTTATCACCCCGGAAAAAAAATGTCTTCAAATTAGATTCATTAGACATGAAAAAAAAAATGCAAAAAAGCGACAAATTTTTTTTTTTTATTAAAAAGCGATATAAAGTTCCGCATCCTGTCTCTCGCTCAAACAACAAAATAACGAAGAGAAAAAGAAAAACTCATAATACCGAAAAGGAAATTAATAGCAAAACAGCATGAAAAAAAGCCAAAGCATTGGTAGCAGCAGTGAACGAAAAAAAAAAAAATATTTATATAAGGAAACGACATTTGCGAGCGACATAACAACAATTGAATTGTGCGCAAAGAAACTGCCATTGTGATATCGTTGTCGTCGTCTCTAATGATAACCGCGTTGCTTTGTTCTTTGGGGACTTTTGCAAGCGAAATGTATGTATACACATCAGAAATTCAAGCACGTCATAAAATAATATACGAAACGAGCGAAGGAGGAAATGTGAAATAAATCCAAATGACGATTCCATGAATGTGCAGTTTATGTCATGTCGACTTTTGTCATGTGGGGTCTACAATTCTCCCTCGCAAAACGACAACAACGGAGGAGCGAGAGGCAATAAAACATAATTTTCACATGCTTCACATTTTGTGATACTCATTTGCCCTCGATTGTGGAGTTCACCCGAAAATATAAAAACACATGAGAAAACCATTGAAACAATTTTGTTGTTGTCTCCACCACGCCCGATGTTGTTTTGCGCAAGTGTTAGTAGCTGCACATTTTTAGTTACTCCAATAGCAGCAATAAGAAGAGAAGCAGGAAAAAAAAATTATTTGCACGAAAATTTGCTCAAGTGCAAAACATTGAAATTGGAATTCTTTGAGGTCGTGTTACTTGATATCGTTGGTGTCCCATAGCAATGCAATAAACACGACGCTATCGACTGTATTTGGCATGGCGAAGCGATATAAATTTTGAAACTATGTCTCTGTCAACTACTAATATGTAATTTCCTGTTTTACAATTTTGCACGAAAATAAAAACTTGCAATATGACATGTATTTAATGCTCCAATTTTAAACGATTTCACAGCCAATATCAGAGCAACAGCACAGAAAAACAACGCAAATGTATTAAAAACAATTATCAATTTTGCAATAAGATTTAATTATAAACCAATTAGGTTTAACGGAATTTATTTCTTGAGCATTGCTGTTACTTGTACGCGCCTATTTTGCAATTTTCTTTTCAATGATGCTAAAATTATTTATGCGATGGGCTTGTGCCGTATTTGTGTGTGCCATATTTGTGTGAGCCATGCCCCATAATTTAATTTGCGTTGTCGAGCGAAAAAGGCATTCCGAAAAGCACATAAAATTATAATTTATAATTCATAAAAGCCATTTTTCCCCAAAATGGCCAAGTAATTTATGAGTGTTAATACTCGAAATGAACGCTCGAAATGTTGCCGAGAGAGAAACGATAAATTTTCATTTCACAAAATTTTCGCGAGCTTCATTTTATGCGTGACAGAATTTCCCCGGAACCATTTCCTTGAGCACGAAGAAGAACTTAAAAAGCTTCCCATTTTCTGAGTAATCCAATGTAGAAATCACCCGCACCGAATCATCACGATATGTGAAGGAGAGAAGGAACATGTAGAATGAGAGAGATAGGAAGCATTACGGTAATCCATATTCAAGGCCAACAACATTATCATCATCATCGTCGTCATCCGTTGGACGTTAAGATGCTTTTCTTTTGCCGCAATTCCATTTTATCGTAACACACTGAAAATTTATCAATTTCCTGAAGTTGGTGAAAAATAAAAACACAATTTTGCATTTAAATTTTTTGCTCAGTTTTAAAAAAGCCGACGGACTTTTCTAAACATGCACTATAATGGTTTTCTTTTATTACTTTTTCTGAATATTTTTTTTTTTTGTTTTCTTGTTGCAATTAAATATTTTGTTACTTTTCATTTATCATTCTTCTCAATTTTTTCTTATAGTTTTTTTTTTTTTTGGAACACATAAATATTATTCATCATAATCAATTACTATTTTATCGCGCGTAATTCTTTTTTAAGGGGGGGGGGATGTGAAGGGGTTACAAATTGTTTCAATTATATATGCAATTTTACAATCACTAAACTTATAATCTTTGGGAACAAAATTAGATTTCTTTCAAAAGCGATTTTTTTTTTATTGATTTTTAATTTTCTTTTTCGTCTTTCATTCTCTAGTTATAGCAGCAAAAACACTTTATTTTCATTGTCTTACAAAAAAAAAATCCATTTTGATTTAATAAACAGAAACAAAAAAAAATGGAAACTAAAACAAAAAAAAAAAAGATTTCACTTTAAATCGGTGTGTCGAGTTATGTGTTTGTTTGTGAGTGACATTCAGCAAAACAAAAAGAAAATGACAAAAAACTTTAATTATGCAAAGATATCCCGTCATTCCATTTTTTTTTTTAGTTTAATTTTATAATTTTGGAGTAAAAACTACTATCACATTTAAAAATGCAACGAAAAAGTTGCTCCATGATTCAATATTTTTTTTTTCGCCTTTAAATTTCTTCATCCATCATTCAGATTTCTTTAGCTTCACAGAAAAAAAAGAAAACATATTTGATTAATTACTATCATCCTTAATTCTGTTCATTTCTCGTGAAACATTTTTTTTTTTATTTTTCAACTTGAGAGTTTTCTTTTTTCCTTAAGACACAAACAAAGAGAATAATAATTAATTTATGTGTTTCAAACTTCTTTTCATTTTTTTTTTTTTTTACTTTTCATCTCATTAATGATAATCGTAATTTATCTCAGCGACCAATAAACTGAACGAAAAAAAATTCTACAGACTTTTATTTCTCTTGAATATTTTCTATACTTGGGTTTTTTTTTTCTTGTCTTACTAATAGTAATAGTAGAATAGTAGATTCATCATCAAGTGCTCGCGGGCACTGGTTGAGTAAGAGAGAGGATAATGCTTGAGGGAATAAAACCGGAATGGAATTATGCAATAACACTCATTTTTTAATGCTTTAACCTCAATCTTATGAAAAGCTGTTAAAAATTGATCTTTAGAAGAAAATTTTTCTCTTTTCGCAAATCTTTACCGCCGTCGTTTGAAAAATATTCAATTAGAATTTCTATAGTATGTGATCGCATCTCTCTTAATTCAATCACACGTTGTAACATGAAACTTGTTGGATTTGTGGAAACGGACCATTCAGATGTGGAAAATATGACAATGCATTGTTGACTGTTGGTGCAGTCATACTGTTGTTAAGCATATACGGATGCATTCTATGGGCATTGCGATATTGTCGGTACTTGACGGTAATCACATTGCTATTAGTTGATGGTGTATTGTTTATCAGTTTATCGCTTTGATGAATATGTTGCTGCTGCTGTTGTTGTTGCTGATTATAAAGTGAATGATGGATTACAGTTGTTCCTGATGGCTGACGATGTGTCATGCCATTGTTGCTACTTGCTTTTACATTACTATTAGTATTATTATTATTTGGAATTGAATCGGGACCGGCTTGATAAGTGTTATTTGGAATGGCAGCCATTGGACTTTTTTGAATCGGTTCCCACAGTCCCGATGTCGCTAAGTTGCTAATGTCAGTAGTTAAATTACTAGAACTAGTATTACTATTACTATAAATACAGCCACCCGAAAGCATCGGATCACGATCACGTTTACCGCTCATCAGAACGGTTTGTTGGCTACTACTCCCACCACGATACATGTTTCCATTATTACCCGAATTTGTCTTTGTCATTTGTTGATGATGTTGTTGAAGAGTTGGTGGTATTGATTCGGGGCCTGATTGATAGTCGCGCGGTATAGCGGCCATAGCAGTCTTTTCATCCCATCCACGTGTGATACCATTGGGCAGTGCGCCCTCTAAATGGCTCGTAGAATATGAATTGGCACATGTTGCCGACAAATGGCGTTTGCCACTCTTTTTATAAGCGTTTTGATTTGGTATATTGACCTTTCCCAACATTGATGTATTTGGGACATTTAAATAGCGATCCCAGTTGCCATTGGTTTGCATTTGATGTTGCTGCTGCTGAAGCTGAGGCGTTGGCAAATTGTATTGACTGTTGGATTGTTGCTGCGGTTGCTGCTGACCAAGTGGATATTGAGCCTGCTGTGAAATTTGAACCATCTGACGTTGAACATACTCATCGATATGATGCTGTTGTATATTCTGATGATGGTTCTGTTGTTGTAAGCTCTGTTGTTGATGATGATTCATATGTTGTGTTTGCATATGGTTTTGTTGGTGAGAAGATATCACATTGGGATTACTCATCATATGGGTATTTGATTGATTTTTGGCAGCAGCAGCATTTGCAATGTTAGAATTTGTCACACCAATAACATTTGATCGTCGGTTAGATGACGACGACGATGACATAATGTGAGTCGATGGGGCTACGGTCGACGATGCTGTCGATGAAACAACAACATTCGATTGAGAATTGGTTATGTTGGAACTACGGGATGAATTTGGCATATTATTTATGAATGGACTGCGTCTTTGACTTTCCATTTTACGGAAATAGCACGGATGAATCATCAAAAGCGGTTCAATGCGACCACCAACGGGCGGTTTCGCTTGATTTGGCAATTCATATTCTACACTGCAATCAACGTGCAACGGTATGCTATAATCCTTTTGGGGTGGCTGTTGCTGCTGTGATTGTTGTGGTGACTGCTGAGATTGTTGGTGAACCGCCAATAAGGTTGCGGCACGATTTGATTGTTGAATTGAAGAAACATGGTGTGATTGATGCTGATGGGTCATCGATTGTGAACCCGACAATGACATATCATAATTGGAGTAACATGCTGTCATAGCCATTTTGTGTGTGAGTTATTAATCCTTAGGTAATCCAAAAAATACGCGATATATAATCCAGAAATAGACTTTGGGGCACACTGACACAAATTCACAATTTTCTTTCAATTTTTTTTTATTTTCTTCTTTCTTATTCTTCCTCTTTTATTCTTCTTTAAACCACAAAATTTTTCATTTTATTTCGCTTTGAATTCTTTCTTTCTTGCTAGATATTTTGTTTTCAATTTTTTGGCACTGTTAATTAATCCAAAATTTCTATTCGGGAGCGTGCTG
This sequence comes from Propsilocerus akamusi, assembly GCA_018397935.1. Classification (NCBI taxonomy): domain Eukaryota; kingdom Metazoa; phylum Arthropoda; class Insecta; order Diptera; family Chironomidae; genus Propsilocerus; species Propsilocerus akamusi. The sequence continues at coordinate 17,116,286 of CM031469.1, read as the reverse complement.
GGTCTCTTGATGTATGTTGACGTTGGCGTAATGATGATTAATCCAAAAGATATGCGATTATAATTTGAAGTTATAATATGATAAATTCACATTAAAATTCACAACTTTCTCTATAATTTATACTCTGACGTTGTGTGTATGTATTTTATGATTAATTTTATGTGTACCATATATAATGATAATTTATGACTTTAATAACACTCTGTTTCTCCTTTAATTATTTACGATATCCTTGATAACTTTTTTTTTTCGAGCTTAATTAGCTTTTAATTGGATTTCTTATAATTTTTATGGATCTCCTTTTTTCCTTTTTTGTATCTTCTTCAATTAATTTTGCATTTATTCACTAAACTTATACACCAGGGCGAATCAGGAACATTAATCCAGACAATAAAAACTCCGAGCGTATGTCGTCGTAAAGAGCTCCAACATTTAAGTCGAAGTGTAGAAAATAGGATTGCAGTTTTTCGCTGTCAGAACTCAGTCTTTTGTTCAAATGAAAGTTCCACTAGGAATTTTTCCTTCTTGAATGAACTCGAGCGCAGCGACAAGATTCTTTAAAGATTTTTTTTTTATGTGCACACAATCACAAGCGAAAAAAATAACAAGGACTTTAGATTTATTGATTTTTTTTTATCCAGCTGTTTTTATGCTGCTCTCTTTCTCTCGTATCCTTTTTTCGCAGCACCGAAAATTTCCGAATAATTTTTTTTTCTTTCCTTTTTAGCTCAGTCTTTACACAAAAAAAAATCTTTCTATTTTATTTTCAGAAGTTTTAGAAATTTTCACAACTTTTTTCCGAAAGATTTTTTTTCTTTTCTTCGATTTTTGACGCGATATTGTAGCGATAATCCGAGATTGATTATATTATTGTATCTTTTTATCACTTTTTTTTAAGATGTGCTCTGATTTAGCTCTTCATCTATTGGAATTATGTAAAAAAAAAAATATTCTTCTTTTTTTGACTTTCTTTTTTAAGCTTTCTTGTATTTTTACCAGAAAACGATACACTCTCTTTGAGGACTGAACCTCTACTGACTGCTCGATGGTAACGTTATGAATGACTCAAGAGTTTGGTGCAGTTTACAACCACATAATGGAATCCGACGATTCTCTCGGGCTCTCTTGTGTACAGACATGTTCCATGATTGTATGGCAGGGAATTTCCTCATAATACACCATCTTTTCGTGTAAAATGACGAAAACATATGATTATTTCTGAGTATCAAGAGAGTAGTGTACGTTCATTGAACTCTCACCAATACTGAATTGCGTGCTAATTGATCAGATCTTCGCAATCACAATTTCACAATTATTTTTATTTGAATACATGCTTTTTTATTAATTTAATTTTAAAGTATTAATATTTCTCGATATCCTGTTGGAAAAATCAATATTTCTGCGAATCGAATGTAACAAAATTTGGTTATTTCGAAATTTTCCCATGAAAACTGTTAGTCAGACCTGACAAAACCCATTTTTAATGTACCTTATTTTCTAATTTCACTCAATACACACACAAATTTTCTCACGACATTATGCTTACGCTCTCGGCTTTCCTATTTACTCATCGCTCTCTGCGTCGCTCACGAAATGCCATAAACTTTTTTCCAAGTTTTTTTTTTTTAAACACATGCTCTTTAGAAAAAAAGAAATAAAATCTTTCTCGCTTTATATAATAAAAGAACATTAACATTTGTATGTACAATGTATTTTGTGAGGTTAAATTAAAATGAAATGAGAATAATAAGAAGCATTTTCTTCTCTTTTATGTTACGAGCGAGAGAACGTACGTACATACAAATTCACAAATAAATATTCTTTTTGAGAAATTGAAACTTTTTTTTATGATTTAATTTTATGGATGATGTTTGAATGGCCCTCATGCTTGGAAAAAATATATATGTGTATACGTAATAAATTTTGTACATGCTTCACTTACCAAGCCCAGGGCCTCTTGCTGTTTGGGGGGCTTCGGTCGATTCATGTTGCGAGTGTGTATATATGCATAGCACATGTATATATGGTATGATTGGGTGTTCTTGATATATTTGCAATAAAACAGGCTTTTTTATTTTTAGGCAGTGTGAGGGTTCCTTTTAAAGGCAGAGAAAGAAATAAAAAGTTTACTTACAGTGCCCTTAAATGCTATAAAACTAGTATAAGGCAATAAAACCCCTCCTGAATGTAACAAAGATAAAATTCCTTTTATACATTTTTTGCCATCTTTATTTATTTTAAATAATTTTATACCTTTACATGGAGTACATGAGCTACAAAAAAATGTTTTTATGGCGCTTTTTTTATTTGATACATTTTTGCACCGTTTTTTAGTGTCGCATTTTTTTTTGTCTCATTTCATCGTGATGGAACATAAAAAATTAAATCTTGTGGAATGTTTTTTATGGTCGCATGACATTCGAGTTATGGCTGACTATCAGCTAGCTATACAAACATTTTTATCAATCTCGACATGGAAAGAATTTAAATTATATCAAAACGATTCCGGGACAATTTTGTCAACAGTTTTTTTTTTTGCCTTGAACTTCCGCCGCTCAATGCCAGCGCCCGGACAGATATCGCCATCCAAATTGGTTATAATTCTGCTTTACAGCTTCAATCCATACCAATTTACTATTTAACACAAAAAACACTTAAGTCGAATTTATTACTTTATAATGCGATTTTTTCGGGGTCCGTGATCATAAAAAAATGCGAGAGCTCCACGGAGAGCTCTTAAATGAAGTTTCAAAAGGAGAAATAATGGTCATTAATGCGCCAACAACAAAAAAACGCGCTTGCCTGCATGGTGTGTGAAAAAAAAAAGTTAACTGACGGACTACGGACTCTAAACCCCTTTCAATTAGCTTGCCTGACGAGCAATCTGCCTTTCAAAAGGTCTCATTCGCTTTGTGTTCTCGCCATTTGGTGTTTTGTTCGCGCTCGATGGATACAAAAAAGAAATGATTTTCTGCGCTATTCAGATTTAGTTTTTTTTTTCCTTTAATATTTTTGGAGAGTCGCAATGAATGGAAGTAAATTGTTAATTAATTTAGCGATTTAACGCATAGCCCGTGAAGGCGGACTGAATGTGAAATCGAAAAAAAAAAAAAATAATAAAGCTTTATAAACGAATCGCTATGTAGTCAGTGTTCCTTTCGGCTTACTTGGAGGCTGGATTTTTGGATGGCAGGTCTCACATTGTTCGCAAAAAAAAAAAAATTCAGCTGTTCACCACACGGCATCTCGAATCTCATTTGAAATTTGAAAGAGAGAAAAAAGATTAAAACAAGCGGGCCTTAAGTGAGGCTTTTAATGAAAATTTACAAAAAAAAAGTCTTTTGAGGGAATTCTTTCACAAATTACACAATTTATGCTTTGAGTTTGCTGTTTCATGCTGGTAATTTTATGCTTCTTTTCTTTAATTTTCGCTCTAACCATTTGAGAGTAATTGTTTCTGCTCGACGTTGTGTGTGCCGCAGCAATGCCTTGTGCGACTAAAGGTTAAGAATATGTTTTTTGCTCTTGCTGGGCACGATAATCATCATCATTTTTCTTTTTCTGCACAGGAAAAAACAAAAGAATAAAAAAATTGTATATACATGTATAGTTTCAGCTGAGTTTCGGGTGAAAAAAGACGTAGATATTTTTCTTTTCCTTGAAATTCTGGAAATTTATGTGTCAGCATTAAATTTCTTGCTCACAAATGGCTTCAAACTATTTGAAAAGCTCTTTAAACAATCGACACAGGCAAACATTCATTTCGAGAATCATAAAACATCCCAGCTCAAGCCAAACACAATGAATTTTCTTCATGTGACTATGCTCTTTGGCTGGGTTGTCTTTGCACAATCTCTGAACAATATACACAACAAACAACAATTTTCAATTGTTTGGCCCCGAAAAAGAAGAAAAAAGGTTGAATATTTGCTATATTAAAACAGTTTTTTCTTTCTTGCTTCTTCGAAGAAATATAAACACACATTTCTGCTTAGTAGTGGACGATGACCGAGGTTCTTTTTTTTCGTATAATTTTATTTATTTAAATTTACAAAAGTAAACTTTTCAACACTAAACGAACAAAAAATTATTCGGAGTTTGCCTTAAAAACAGTAAAAATTTCACTCACTCCCTCAAAAAGTTGCCCGGGTCTGAATTTTTAAAAGAGAATTTAAATATTTTGTTTGGTATTTTCAAACAAAACTTTGTTTTTCAGAATAGCAAAAAAAAAAAAGGAAAAATGAAATATTCATCAGAATCTGAATGAGCATCATTTGGAGAAAAATTTAATCAATGAAAATGGATCGTTTGGGATTTCTAATTAAAACGTTTCAATATCGCTCATAAGATTTCCGAGAAGTTTTATAACATCAAACATTTAATTTAAATTTGTAAAGACTCCATACAAGAAGGAAAAAAGCGGAAATTGATATTTAAAAGCGCTCTTTTGATATTGCAATTTCATTAAACATTTGTTCAAATTTCCATTTCAAATGCGCTTTTTTTTAATGGGCCGCTTTCCGAGCCGTCTATTTAATGTAACGAATCTAATTAAAAGTTGTTTATAGAACTCAGGCGCGCACACGGCGCAGATAAATGTGCTCGACGAGTTTGGTTAAATTACATTTTAATTTCGAATGTAATTTATTCTATGTATGTAATAAACATTTATACGGATTTTTTTAGTGAATTTGTCTGTTGATTTAATGAACGAATCGAGGCTTCCAGGAAATTGGAAGTTCTGGGGGGGAGTTTCATTTTACTTCTCTCTTTTTTCGGTGATTACACAGAAATAAAAAAAAAAGTATTAATTTTTGTGTACAATCAACAAACATCAATTTAATCAATATCCGATGTACAATGGAAGTCATTCATTCAGCCAAGTCAGCAAAGGGTCAAAGTCGAATGAGGAAAAACTATCATATTTCTCATTAATTTCGTTCTCAAATCAAATTAATTTCCTCGTTTTGAAGCAGTGTTTAGGCCTTCGGGACATGGTTGGCCTTTCATGCTTCAACTTGAATAAAGAAAAAAAAAATATTAATTTCAAATCTCCTTAATTTACGAACCATCCATCCCACATTGCAGCCTGCGAGCACTCAAACAGCTCAAATTTACTTTTTTTTTGCCTCTTTTCTTAAGAAGCCAAACAACAACGGAGAATCATTTCGACAGGCACCATTCGGGTTTTGTGTAGATTTTTCTTTTTTATTTTTTTGATAAATACTTGAGATTTTTAAAAGTGGAAAGGCATCAGCGCACAAGAGATGGAAACTCATTATGCACTTGAGAAACTTCAAGACGAAAAATGAGATGTTGAATTTCATTTTGGCTTCATCTTCTCCATGCGCGCCTCATCATGATTCAAGAAAACTATTATTATAACTTTGTTCCCTTTTTTTTTGCTGCTGCTATGAATGTTCAGCATAACTGAAATGCATTCAAACGGCATCAAGACAAAGTTTTTGGAAAAAAAAAAAATATTGTGACACATAAAATGGGAAAATTCTTTTTTATACATCAGCGAGCAAAAAATCAACATATTTTTTTTTAATGAAACGTCACTATCAAAGCGGACGAAGAATGTGCTGACGGCGAAACGAGCTACTGATGAAATATTTGAATTCATTAATGGAAACATGATATCCATAATTTAAAGAAATGATATTTATTTTCTCAAACAACACTCGATGACTCTTTTGCTCCATACCCAGACTCCAAAAAAAAAGATTTATTTTATTATTATCAGAAATTTTGAAACACATTCCACTCAAAAAGAACCTCACATGAATAATTTATAATTGGCAATTGCCGCGAAAAATAAATTCACTCGAAATAATTTTTGTTTTCTACGAAATTTTAAGTTTCTTCTTATTCTTTAATTTCTTTATTGTTTGCCATTATGTATGTGGCTCGAATTATGGAGCGATGTGGTTGTTGTTTTTATTGTATGATGCATTAAAGAATTTTTAATGGTTATGAGAAGCGGAAACGGTTTTTTAAATGACGAGAGCCCCCATTTTAAATAAGCCACCATCGCAATTGAAATTTATTTAAATGACAATTAAATATGCCTTTCTGTTTGGATGAATGGAACATTCTCTGCTGGCAATAGAGTGTTGTCAATTATGGCCTCCATCAAATTGATTTCCGCATGATGACAACTGATAGATCAGGAGAAATCTTTGATTCAAATGGACGTCAAGGTTGTAAAACTTCAGATTCACTCAATTTCAGTCAGCGTAATATTTTGTGATTTATTGAGGCAGAAATGAAAAAAAAAAAATTGAAGAGTGAATTTATAAAAATCGTTTAAATAATTTTCGCAAACTATTTACAATTCTTATGCCTCGAAACAGAATAAAAAGAAGGCAAAAAAAAGCGTACAAATAGAATTTTCAGATTTAATTAAAAATTTATTTCTTCGAGCTAAAATGAGTTTCGATTTTCGAGCAATTTGATTCGCAATCGGCAAAAAAAAGAAGGAAATAAGCAATAAATTCTGAACACAAAATTTTCAGTAATCGATTTTCAATGCTGTGGCAGAGCTAAAATGAAAAACACATTTGGTTGCGGTGATTTTAATTAATTTCAAGCGCTTTTGCAATTTTCGTTAATTTTATTTTTTGTTGCATTTCGATCAGGTTTTTGTTCACTATGTCCACCCTTACTAATGCATGGTAATGGTTGATGATTAAACTAACGCTAATATTTTCGAACTGTTACATTTTTTTGGGCATTTCTTCTACATACAAATATATGACTAAAGCATAAAACTGCCGTCCGCTATTTGAAAATTTATTCTGTTATCGAACATCCTTCAAAAAAATACGTTTCTCCTTTAGTCGCGTAACAATGTTTTATATCAAAAATTGTATCACGAAAAACGAATCCATAGAGAAAGAACAGAAAGAAGTTAATGTAATGTGATTTAATACCGAACCATTTTTTTCTCGTTCCTCATCGTTATCTCTCAATATAAATCAAACATGAAAACGTTCTTAACAGCGAAGGAAGGAAAATATCATATAACTCATGAAAAAATAAAAGAAAAAAAGTAAATATATACACATCGAAGGTAGGAGTGAGTTGTAAAGTTCATCGAGAATGAAAACGTGAAAGATTACGGAGAAATGTGTAATGGCATTAAGAAGAAATTTATTAAGAAATAAAATTGTAAATTATCAAGACGAGAAAAAAGAAGATTTTATTTTATTTTTTCAACAAAATGTATACAGCGAGATGATTTAAGTCATTAACTTCACAAAAAAAAATTTAATTTGTTGAAAATGCATGCTTAAAGATGATTTGTAAAAATTGAGTTAAATATTCGACATGGTCGAAAATTGTAGAAGATATTTATTGCTGCTCGTCGCAAAAATCTTTGCGAAACAACAAAAACGCTTTTCATGTTTCCATGGTATTTCATTCAACACAATTATCCTCTAGAAAGTGAGATTAAATTTAAAATTCATCTCTAACTTTTTTTTATGTTTGTTGCTTCACTTCTTCAAGATTCAGATTGTCGGATAAGATTTGAATTGTTTAAAGAGAATTGTAGTTGTATACATAACGAGACTAAACATTGTAAGAGATGTTTCATACCGTGCCTGCGAGTGATTTGAAGAAGAAGTTTATGAATGCCTTTGATGATGTCGAGCAAGTCTGGGTTAAAGCCTTTATTGTTCAACCATCTTAATTATTAATTAATACAGCAAAATATATAACATCTACGCTCTATGTACGTTGAGTGACTTAACAATTCCCGCCTAACAAATCCATCAACAACAAGAAAAGAAAAAGATCAAGCGCGCTTAAACTGGGAACACTCAATGTGAAATAATGTGAAGTCATGCACGAACTCGAGGCCTCGTGTGACACATTTCGGTTTTAATAAAAATTAAATAAAAATTATTGCCTTCAATTGCAATTGTGCAGGGCATACGAAAAATAACAACGAAAAAAAATGTGTTTTTATTTCAGTATTAATTTAATTTTGCATGCACGCTATAGCAACAGCCAAGCCAAAAGCCAACAAAAAGAGCGCTCACTATAATTCATTAAACATGCAAATATGTTAATAATGAAATTTATAATTTAATCCATGAACGAATTTTATTAATAAATCATAATTTTATTCGGTTGTTTCATTAGTCACTTCAATGTAATATTTATTTCCTTCTTTTTTCATCCAACAGCCGCAACATGAAGCGCCAATTTTTCAAGCTTCCAAAAAAGAAAACTGAAATTCGAAACAAATGTGAGTCTAATGAATTTGTACAAGATAAAATTTAAATTACTCAATGTGAAAAAGAATCTGTCGGTTTGGTGTGTGTCACTCAATTTAAGAATTTCAATCAATTTTAACTTTTCCGTCATGCACGAAACATAATTTTATGTCAGTGATGAAGATAAAAAAAACTCAAAAGTTGTCTATTCATTCGGAAATGAAGAAAAAAAAATAAACTTTTCTGTTGTCGTGAACTTATAACAAGATTGAGTTTATAAAATCTAATGCAGCCCCCCATGAATCATCCGCCGCCATTCGTTATTTAGACTGTCGTAAAAGGACAGAGAAAGAGAGACCCGAGTACGTCAAAAAAAAAGGTTTTTTTTTTATTATTGTTTCATTGAAATCGTTAAATAGTTGTTATATTCATGCAAACATCACATAAAACACAAAGTTTCCTTCTACTCCAAATTTTGTATACAAAAAAAAATCCGAGCGACGAATTAAAATAAATATTCGAGCGCTTTTATTGTTGTTGCATGCAATCACATTCACACACAAACAGACAAAAAGAGCTGGCAGAATAACAATAAATTCACTATCAATTTCGTATTCTTTTGTTTTATCTCAATTGTGAAATTTTATTATATTCGAAATTATAAATTCTCGGTGCTTGCTCTATAGCGGAAAAGAGGAGAGACAGAAACAATAGAACTGAGGGAATTGAAAATAAAAGAAGAAAAAAGCAGCAAGTTTAAATGCCATGCAAAGAGAGATAATAATTTTTTTTATGCATCCCCGAGACTGGAAAGAAATTTGTATGGCAGCAGCAATACACACCCGATTGCGAAGGCCCCCGAGAGCATAATCAAGCTCAACAAAAGAATCGAGCCAAACAATAGAAGTGTAATGCTTAAGAATTGTTTTTTTTTTTTATTTAGTTTGAAAAATGAAAATTCATTTTTGAGAATGCCGAGACAATAAAGTCGCATTAGTTAATGGCTGTTTGGAATTCTACGAACGAAATAAAAAAAAAGTTCTTATGTGGCTACTAATTACAAATAAACCTCACAGCACTTTGTTGTCCACGATTCGACTAATGACACTTCAGCGAGTAAAAATAACATAAAAATAATAATTCGACCCCCGGATTGAGTCACTCAACAGAACAGAGTATTAGTCAGTCATCGTGGGCAGTTAAAATTATTGCTACTAGGAAAAAGAAATTATATAGCTTGTAAGCTAAAATTGTGTCATCATCATTATCAGCGCCGTTTGGCGGCACAAAAAAAAACCATCATTCAATTCAATGAGCTTGCCAAAATATTATGTTTAATGAAAATACCCTCCTTAAAACAAGAAAAACGTTGTGTCTAAGAAAATTAAGAATGTTATAAAGATAAGAATTGAAAATGTTTTTTTTTTTTTTTGCAACTTCGAGCAGAAGAAAAAGTCTTTGAAATTTCCTGTCGAAAAAAACATCTACAGACAATTGCGAGCTATATCTAGCGAGAGAATAAAAAAAAGCTGTTGGGTGTGCAGAGCGGCGAGGCATAAATAACATAGCAAACCAACAAAATGACAAAACAAATGTAGATTTTCTTTCTTTCTTTTTTTTTTGTTTCGAAATTTCTAGACTTTCTCGATTCCTTCGTCTGATTGCTTACTCGCTTACTCACTCAGCAAAATTTATCTACCGTTTATTAAGTCTCTATCAAATAAGAAAAATAATAATTGTTGTTATTTGGGATTATTCTTTTTGTTTCCTCCGTATGTCGCTTGATTCTTGCCAATGTTCCAACTGTGTCAAGGAGAATGTCATTTGATAAGCTTATTACCTCAAAGAAAGGTCAATAGTGTGTGAGGCAAATATTCAAGGAAAGCAATATGCCGAAGAAATTCCCACATGGGATCAATTGGATATGCGCAATTTGGCAAAACTCTTGCATCTCATGTCATGAAAATACTAGAAGAATCATTAAAGTTTTATGTGTCATGCAAAAAACATCAATTTAAATGTTTCCTTAAAAAATGCATCAAACGCAATTTGAAAAGAAAATTATTTCATATTCTGCTTCTTGACAGATTATTGGTAATAAATCTTTTATATCATCAAGTGCTCGAATAAAATTTTTCTCAACGCTTCTTCATCTCTTTTCAAGGTCTTGTGAGATAAGAGAAATGATCCCATGTCAAAAATTATCTGTCGATATACCAGACGTGCCTGGCAATGTTTATTTTTGTGTTGACTTTATTCTGATACCCAGAAAAAAACACCCCGAAAAAAGATATGCCGAGGGATGGAGAAACGATGATTAACTTTTTCCTTGAAATTTCACCTTAAATCCCTTAATTAGTGATTTTGGAAACATTCCCATTTTTAGAATGTATTTTCAATCATGTCTCTGGTCAATATCAAGTCTAATTGGGAAGTTTCTGTCAATAGATTGCGAGAATTAGGAACGAGAAAGATCTAAAGTTGAGGAAAAGGAAACTGAAAATAAACTTTTATTTTATTTTGATTTATTTGTTCAGGACGGATGTTGTTATTGTATCAATAATGAGACTCTTCTTCATTTAATCTAGCTGTGGCCTCCGACAAACGTCCGACGATGATGAAGATGAACACCAGCCATTCAGTCAAATAGCAGAAGAAAAGAGTATTAACGAGTGAAATTAAACAGAAAACTTTGATGAAAACTTAACTAGATGATTTAAGACTTGTTCGAAATTAGCATTTTTAATGTCATGCTTGCAAATGGAAACAGAGAAAAGAAATAAAAGTAAATGTGAATTAGTCACTAATGAATCGAATGTTAAAGATCATACAACAAACGGGTCACTTGCAAATGCCGACAGTAATAAACAACTAAACAATAAACTTTGTCTCATTCGAAATGCGTGATACAAACCAGTCGCAACCTCAAAATGCCGGAGCAATGTCAAGAAGGCTTTTCGTTTTTCATACCAAACGCAGAAATAAAACGACATTTTTACAACTGTCGCAGCAATTAATATTCACAACTTGAAGTTGACTCACATTATTCTTCTTCGTTTCTTGGGCTGTTTACATGAGCAAATTTATGCCGATGGAATTTGCTTTTTTCGTACATGTACCCTGAACATTTATTTGCACAATTTTCTTGTTTACACTCCTCTTTGCGATGGCATGTATTAGACCCGAGTCATTCACCGAAATGAGCAAATATTAATTCATATCATTAAAGAGATTTTCTGCTAAAAAAGCAAATAAATTGCACAAGAGATTGTCAGAAACTTTCCATTTGCCATTGAAATGGAAGAATTTCGTTATCTAAATGTTTAATTTTTTTTTTTTCTTTTGAGGTGTGTTAAAAACTTTGTCTTGCTTTGCACATTTCCCTTTATGATGAGCAATGAATGCTGCATTATAAAAGCAAAAGGAGAAGAATAATAAAAAAAAAACTATTCAAACATTTTATAAATTATCGCATACCTGCTAATTCCAAAAGATTTTTTTTACAATGCCTAGATTGCAAACAATAAACGATTTTCACTATGGCTTTGCCGAAGGCTTTTAAAAAGAACCATTTATATGGATTGCGAGTGAGAGAGAGAGATAGAGTGAATTGTATTTTTAGGATATTAATTTGTTTAGGGATTGGCTTGGTTGGAATGATTACACATTTTTCATCATCATTTGCCCAAACAATGATTGGCGAACACAGAAAAAAGATCCAAAGCAGAATGACTTACAAAAAAAAAGAAAAAAAAAAAAACCATGTTCAGACGCATAAAAATAATTCCTCAAATTCATCGTCATCTGTTCTAATTGTTAAAGATTGAACTAAAATCTGTTGCCCATTAGTTTTCTCTACAAATAATTCCAGATTAGGTGCCAGCTCAAGTAAACATAATTTTACAGCAAGACAAAGCCAAAGCCTCCGAATTTAAAGAACGAGATTTTCCGGTATTCACCTTCCCTCCGTGTCTCAATTTTTCCGAATCATTTAACACCATTAATGCCCTGAAGCGGTTAATCATTCAAAGGAAATAACAAATGCTGATTAGCATTTCCGGCGTAAATCAAAATAATTCCTAATCTAAAAAAAATTGCCAACGTTCACAGTTGGTGAGATATTCTCAAGTGCACCGATGCACAATCGACATTGCCATCATTCTACCCATCGAAGTATAAAACGTAACGCTGTTCGCTTAACAACAATTGATTAATCTTTTTGACACACAATTTGAACGATTTTTTAATATTTTTTTAACACCATTTGGAAGCACGCGGAAAAAAATCCAGAAATATTTGAAAAGTCATAATTGCGGACCGCTTCCGATCGTCCTCATTTTCCCTCGCATTATTTCGCTTTGATGATTATTTTGCGCGTTTCAGTTCGGCAGCCGAATCCGGCAATATGATTCCCATCTGTAAAAATTCTATATTTCAATTGTTTTGTGCTGCCAGGCATTTGAGATGGAAACATTACAATAAAAAAAAAATGTTCTGAAGAACTTAATGAGGATTTCTGGTTAATGTGCCATATCGCTGTAATATGTAGCTGAAAGCTATTGAAAATCATTCAATTTTTTCTCAACAATCCCTCTCTCACCCTGCGCCAAATTAAAATCGAGCATACATCGGCAAGAGCAGCAATTCAACAATGCTTTTTTTTAATGAAAATAATTTTTTTATTCGAGAATTATTCAGCATTCAATAAACATCTTCATTATGCTGCCAACCGCACGAACGAATTCCATGAATCATCCGACGATTTTTGTGCAATATCATGTTTGTTCCACTTCTGTGAGCACACAAAATGTTTGTAATTATTTTGTTGTAGAACATTAATTTATGGATAAAGAAATAAAAACTTTTTGATGTTGCATTGATGATGGTTTCCTTTTTCTTTTTTTTTATTGAAATTTGTAAAAAAAAATTATTCCCATGAATGTGAATTTGCGGGAATTATTCATTAATCGTTTACCTGCAAGAGTGAGAATTTGCAAAGTACCATTACTGAAGCATTTAATTAAAGCTATAAGAGGATTAAAATTATTTAGCGAATTAACAAAAATGATTGTGAGTGAACTCTACAAATTAATTTTCAGAATCCAATTATTTTGTTCTTAATTTCCTTCTTGTTAGTGAAGGAGAAAATGTGTGACATGTAACCTCAATTAAGTTTACCAAAGAGCTCTTTAGAACTTTATTTAATTAAACTCACGGTGCATGTCAAACTCGTTATTTTCAAGCTGATGTGCAATATTAAATATCAAAAGTGTTTCGTTAGTCAGCTTCACTCATTTAGAATTCAGATCGACGAAAAATGCAAAATATTTTTTTTTTTCCTTTAAAAACATTCGTGGCTGAAAAATTAAACATTTATTTTTTTTTTTTTCGTGTTTATAATATTTTACAACCGCGATCGACTCGCGCAGAGAATTTCGACAGAATGCGGGCTATTGTAGTGTTTTTTTTATTATTTGCTGGTTGTTCCAGTGTAAATAAATTATTTTTTCATGTACACGGTAACAACAGCACTTCCATCCAAAAACGAAAACCATTTCATTTTTCGAATAAATAAAATTTGTATTACATTAAATTATTTTTCATCAACTTGAGGGAAAACCTCATCGGCATTTGTTTGCTTGCCTCGAAGGAATATCAAATAGCAACAACAAATATCTAGAAATGAGAAAAAAAAATGTTTAAACAATTTACATGTAAATCATGATTTATTCATTCTCATACTCTTATGATTTATTTATTCGCTTTTCACGAAATATTTTTTTTTATGTTTGACTAAGCAATTTTTACATATGAATATTAATTCAATTATGAAATGAACTCGCCGTTTTTGTATTGCGATGGGCTCGTGCTAGTAAAATGTTTATACTTCGTCTAATGCACTTTTAAATTCTTTTGCAAATGTAAAGAAAATATCTGATCGCTGACGACTGACGAGGTCGAGGGATTAAATTCGATTTCGTAAGAATCCAAAATTACGTTTTATAAAAATAAATCTTCGTTTTATTTGCGTCGCATAAAAATGGTTTATGTGACGAAAGACCCTTTCATATTCAAACCCCTCCTCAGACCTTAGACTACCTCGACTCGTTTCATTCCATTTCAGTTGATTTATAAGAAGCACCATCTGAAAATGCAAATCGGTCGTGTGAGATTTTCATGACAACCCGTTTGCAATATTTCATACATCAACAGCACAAGCAGCAGCACGGAATGAAATGTAATAAGCTTCAAGTCTCAGGGCTCATAATATATATTTCAAAATTCGATAAATTTTGAAGGAAAAGCCACATGAATATTTTCGTTTCCCCCATGAAATAGATTTCAAGTGTAATAAAAAAAATATGTATAGAAAAAATGTGAAAAGAACGCGCCATTCGTGACAAATTCTGAACGAACAAAACGTATTGAATTATAACTATACGTTCTGACGTCGCTTAAAGAAAAGCCATTTGCGTTTCTGAATTGTATAAGCGAAGCACTAAAGAGCTTGAATAACGACAACAACTGATGCGAAAAACAAATAACAATTCAATAATAAAATTAGAATAAATATTCCATCAATGCAATTCATTGTGGTGATAGAAATATTCTATGGAATTTAGAGAAGGAAAAGGGGAGATAGAGAGCTGGTTCTGGAAAAGTGGAAACATAAACACAGCAGCGAGTCCGGAGTTGAAACATGCTTAATTGAACACATGAGCTTCATTCATCATTTCTATACAAACAATAAACAACGACCAACAACAGCGCCGAGAAACGTCAATTAACGAGCGTGTATGAGAATATAAATCGAGTGGTTTTTATATGGTTGCTGCATCAAAACTCAAACGGAGGCCCCTCGACGACCCTTGCGAAGCCTCATTAAAATGTCCTTAATAATCTCACTTAAAAAAATCCCAAAGAACTGAAATTTCTCAAGAAAAAAAAAATATGTTTGATGGATGTTGGAAGCATTAAATGACTTTTCAAGAGATTAATTTTTTTTCTCTCCTTATAATACACATTCCACTTGGCAGGGGGTTGATGGTGACTTGTGAGATTCCAACTGAGCAGAGAACGCTTAAAAATGATGTTTCTATTCAACATACGAAGAACGAATATTTCAATGTTATTAATTTCTTTGTTGCTGCTTCAAGGAGGACAAATATTATTCAAAATTTGCATGAGAAAGTTGGGAGTTGAAAAATGGCGATTGGAACATTTTATGCAAATACACTGAGAGAAAGGATGACATTCGAGAGATAAGGAAAAGCTGCAACGAATAAAATTTCAACCCAAACATAATCCTCACTCCTCCTACTCACAACTCTGACATGGCTTCGATTCAACCAAGAATTTCAAACTTTTGAAAAGAATTCTGAAATAATTCAAGCTGAAAATTGTTTATCACATTGATCAAAAGCTATTTTATTTTAGAACAACGACATAAAAGAACAATAATCAATAAAATTAATTCAATTATTTGATCGATTATATCGCATGGCGTCTAATTAGGCAAACAGTACGCTAGGCATTTTAATTAAATGTTATATGTGCAGCTCAGTGGAGAGAGATAAATCATTCATTCAACCCTGACATTAATTATAATTTTTCACAAACATTCATCCGAAATATAAAACATAAAATGTGCTTCATTAATCAATCATTCAATTGTCGGTTTATGACTGCGCGCAAAACTTTGCGCATTGAATCAGTTCTATACATTTATTTATTTTTTGGTAAAGGAACGAATCAATTAATTAATCTCAGCTGATCTCTGAGCTCAAGCTTATGTGCTCGCAATATATTAAATCCCATGAAATTGAATCAACATTGAAGTTTACTCGCTAAATTCACATCTTGAAGCGAAAAATCATTAAATAAAAATATTTTTACTAAATTTTTGTTACAAAATTGACGCCCCCGAAAGCCAAAAAAAAAATATTTTTTTTTTCGCGCGAAAGCAAATTAATAAATTGATGTGAAAAACATGAGAAATACGAAGAAAAAAAATGCGGTTGTCGACTTTCTGTAGATGATTTTTTTTTTTTCTGGTTACGAGCTCGACATTTTTCACAACGATAATTATTTCTTAACACCATTTCAACTTCTGAGCTCTGATGATTTATTGCAGACGAAGCTCATGAGCACATATCTCTCTCACTCATTCCGACAAAATCACTTCGAGGGAAAAGTAAACGAAACATTTATTTTTTTTTCTGAAATTAATGATAACGCTTCAAAATGTTTGGTTTATTTACATTTCACAAAAGCAAACTTTTCTGGTTCTTCTTTTTCTTTTTCGTTCATTCTTGTGAAAGGCAATTGAGATGCTGATAAATGAGTTTCATGTTGGTTATGCCCTCCACATGCTTTACGGGCGCTGCCAACAATATTGATAATGAATTGTTTGCATTGGAAAAATGTTTGAAATTTCCATTATCATCGTCGTAGCGCAACACAGCCGGAGAGTAGTAATTTGATAACATTAATACGTCAAATGTTGAGCTTATACACAATGCCTGGGTCTTGAAATCGCGCCAGCGGCGGGGGAGGTAGCGCAAGTTGACTTTGTCTTCTATTTAGTTTTAATTTAAAAGTTTTTTTTTTTTTTTTTGTAAATTTCGTTTTATTTTCACAAACTATTTACACTCGACATTTTTCACATTTTCGGGCTCTTCGTAGCGCGAGAGTGGTGTTTGCTCGTAAATTAAATTGGTGCTCTATTTGCTCTACTAAAGGCAAAAATTTGTGTGCCTTGACAGGGCTCGAGAGGAGTGAGGAAGATGCTGCGACGAGCGTAATACATGTATGTGAAAATTAGAGCACATTTTACAATCATCCGCGTCTATTTATTCGTTTCATTCTCGCGGGTTGATGAATTTGTGAAAATTGTAACTTTTTTCTGTTGTTTATTTAAACTCACGATTGAAGCTCTTGATTCTAGTTTTTCTCATATGTGATGCATCAGCTGAAGCGCGATAAAAAAAAATAATAATAATGATATAATGTGGGAGGCAAAGTGTAATTTATTTTCGAGTAAAACTTAAAGACATTTTTTTTAACACTTTCAAAACTCTTTCAATTCATTTAATTGATGCCATAACTCATTTCCTGTCGGCTAAATTAGCATGAGATGAAATTAAACGAAAATTTTATCGCAAAATTCATTAGCGCGGGATTGCAAAACCATTCGCCGTTTTTTAGCATTCGTGCAATGAAATAAAAGGAATTGTAATTAACTGTGCATTGTGCAGCACAATGAGCATTTGGTTAGCTACCAAGGTTACTTTAACTGACCCAACCAAACCCCAGCCGAATGGAAAAGACCATCGGCTTGTTATTGTGGTACGTTAAACCATCATTTCACAAACAAAAAACATATTTATTGCACAAAAGACTCTGCCAATAAAAAATATCGCGCGCTAAAGCCAATGACAGAATGTGTATAATGGCAGGCTTTTGAGATATTAAAAATTGTATAATTAAATGATTTATAAAGAAACTTGGAATGGATATGAAGGTGTCTAGTTCCACCATGCGGGCAACGCCAATTCCACAAAATCCCACAACTACCCGGGACAGGCAGAAACAAGAAATGATTTATTCCATTATGAATTATGGGTTTTAATTAATTTGCATTTGCGCACGATTTCATTACCGCTGGGACGCGTCATTTATTTGTTTCCACATTTTTTATATATATATATCATTTATTCTGTTATTCGGGGCCACTGCCAATTTCAGCTTGCGGGCAATATTTGGTGCTGGCGAAAATAAAAATTATTATGCAAATTGCCAAATTTTTTTCGTGTGTATGTTTAAAAAATTCGACCAACGAATAAATACTTGTTTGGAATTGAAAGGAAGCAAAAATATAAAAAAAAAAAACACGAAAATGAACCGAGCATGTGTAACCTGAACAATAAATAATTAAATTTAAAAACATAGTTCGACATTAATGGAATACAAAAGTTTTTTTTCCTGTTATTTCCAATTCCAATTGTAGCTTGTCGAGAATTGTTGTGCAAAATTGTTTTCATAAAATAAAAAAAATACAGGAATTACTTTTTTCGTTTGCTGTTGTTATTTACTGCAATTCGTTCCATTGAAAATTGGCTTAAAGGTAAAATTGTTCTATTCAATGCACTCTTTTTTTTGCGGCGTTTCTCAATATTTTGTGGAAGATGAAAACAATTTTCGTAATTAAATGTATGAAGTGCAATAAAAAAACTAGATACAAACTTCAGTTGCAGTTGCAATAACATTAATTGAAATGCAGAGAATAAAATCTTGCTTGAATGAATGTTCGGAGAATTTTTCGCAAACTTTGTTCACGATTGAACATTTCCTCGCTTCACTTTTTATTCGAGTCATTAACTCAAAATACTTTTTTTCAATTTCACACTCAGAAAAATCGATTTTTCAATTCCCTCTGAGTTGAATGTGCGACATGAACGAAGATTCGATCGATTGATGATACACGTCACATTACACCAGTTTTCAATAAAGCGAAAAGAGAAAAAAAAAGTCGACACAAAGATGACTTGAAATATTAATTGAATTGAAAAAATGTGTTGCCGGCTTTTTGTTCGAAGCTGCTCACAGTGAAATGCTTTCATCGATTTTAAAGAAAAAAAAAAATCCGGGCGGATGGTGATGATGTGCGATGGAATGAGTTAGGGGAACTACTAATTTGATATCGACATGATGCCAGAAGTGTCTGTACATATAATGCCATCCCTGAGTAGCGTCGTTCGACATATTCAAGTTTAATGGATTTTCTTTCTTTCTTCTCGCTGCTTTTTGTGCAAATCCAATTTGTGTCAAAATAATGATTTTGATGGAACACTTTCATGTTTTTATATTTTATTTTACTGGCTTTTAAGATGCTTCGCGAAATGATGCTTCGTTTGATTCGATTTTGCATAACAGCGACAATAATTTTCCTCCTTCTAGTACAGTGATGTCTAGCACTTTTTGCAAAGTGTTTTATTTAATAGAACTCATTTAATGATAAGATAAAAGAAGAAAAAAAAACTCTACGAGACGAATGCTAATGAACGATGAACATTTACTGTGTTGTCGAATCTTTAGATCAAATTTTCAAAGACTAATCTTCAAAACTTTTTTTTTATTTGGCGATAATGCTACATTACAAAAGTATTGAATTACGTGTGGAGTTCCAGAGTAGTCAAATGATAAATGTGCAGTGTCATTTTAAGAGTGGTGTCTTCTTACCAGTTTGCTCGAAGATTAAATTACACATTGACACACATTTTCATCAAGATTCCGAGAGGTTTATCTCTACACAAAAAAAAAAAATACGGACAGCATGCAGGATGGATTTGCTGACTCGTACCATAAAGAAGGCCCTAATTCTTCGTTTTTTATTTTATTTGCAATAAACTCAAAAGGCATTAATGTTTGTTTTTACGGCTTTCATGTTGCTCGCAAACTTGAGGAGAAAAAGAAAACTTATTTCGTGCTGCCCCGCAAAAATGTGGGCGGATTTAAGATTTTCTGCTGTTTAATTTTTTTCTTTTTGTTTTGTGAAGTAGACAGCATTTTTTTTGCAGCACTCAACAATCGCTATAAATTATACAGAGACGTGAATTAGACAACATTTTCAATTAAAGTCAAAGCGCGCAAGCGATTGTTGTGCTCGTGAAGAAAAAACAATTATCGAATGATCAATATGGGCGCGATCAAAAAAAACATGTTTTTCATATAATAAACTTTAATTGTTAAAATGGATGAAGACAATCGAATACTGTTACAATAAATATAATTATTACTTTATTTTTCATATTCAATAAACTTTACTTTCGTGGCATTTACAATTTCCTGTGAAAACTTTTTTTTTTGTGACATTTTATGGCATTAAAGCACCAAATAATATTGTCAATAATTATTTATAAATGACTGACGCAGAAGGACAAAAAAAAATTACCACAATTTAGAAAAAAATTTCATAATCTACAAAAAATTTATCATAATTTATTCGTTTCCAAAATCTCTTTTCTATAAATTGTACAATAACAAAAAAAAAATAACTAACATTCCGAGGAGGTTTCCTTAATGATATTTTAATATCCTTTTGTTGTGTTCGGTTGTTTTACGAAGGGTGAATTTTGTATGATTCTCAATGTTCCCTATCGTGACTTGTGCTTCATTCAAGACCACTATTCGTAATTGTGTCAGGAATGAATTAAAATGAAAAACGTGTTTAATTTCTTTCATTAATTCAGGATAAATTTCTTTTGTCATTTTTTTTTCTTAATGCTCCGCATTTTTCATGAATAAAATCATTCCAGTTTCCTTTTTTACTTTTTTTGCTTTGCTTCATTGTTATAAAATGAATTCACAGTCTTGTTATTATTATCGTCGTTATGATGGCAAATGATGGAGACCTTTCCTGTTATGATGTAGAAACTTTTTATTGTACGTATTAAGGAAGGATCCTTTTTGCCATTTTCGCCGCTTTGGAAAAAAAAAATTATATTGCGCAATCAAACACATTTTCGTGATGAACATTTTTCATGTTTCTGAAGCTTGTCAAAATTTCCTTTTCTGTTTTACGATTTGAAAAGTATTTTATCTTACTCTACCGAAACTGAAACACATTAATTAATGCGAAACTAGCAATTGTAATAATTGACGCATTAAAATTAAACAGATTTTCCTCAAAAAATCTACTGACTGAAAAATTATATAGCGATAAAAGTAATAAAATTAACCAGAAACGAGAAACTTCCATCGAGGGAATTACCAACCAAATAGCACCGACAGCCATTCGACGATAAATCAAACATGACGAAATGACATTTATTGTTAGCATAACGAATGATAGCAATCAACAACCAACCAGTAACAAAAAAAAATTGCGCCCTCCCGAAAAATCGCTTTTCATGTTTCAGTGAATTTCACTCTCTCCTCAATAAATACATGAAATTCTACAACAACCGTAATTATTTAATAAGTTATGCACTTTATGCATCATCAGATTCGTGTTTTGCCCGGGAATGAACTCTCCACGCTAATTTTTGTATATGCAATCATTAAAAATGTTCTCACCAAAATCGATTTTGAAAAGCATTCACCAATGTAGTGCTTATATTTGCATAAATATCGATTTTGCAAACTGCACCCGAAATGAAAAAAACATGTGTTATTAATTAAAATTGTATAATTAAATTCCCTTATTGCTCGTTTGGCAAACTCAAAAGCGCAGTGTTTCTCTCACTCCAGTCACAAAATTTATGTTTCGCAATAAACACAAAAGATCAAAGTCGCAATACAAAAATGGCTTTTAATGAAAATATAAATGCAGAAAACTAAAAAATAATTATTAAATCTGCATATTGGGACTTCATAGGTTTGCATATTATGCAGCCTTAATGGACAAACGCGAATCATCAAGCTTTATGTAACAATATTCGAGTCTGCTAATATTTCAATGATATCAATACTGTGTGTGAAAAGTTCTCAACAATGTTTTTGTCCTCTCTGTTCTTTTCTTTTAGCTATTTTATTTCTCAAAATCAAAGTTATGTAAATAGGACGAAAAGAAAACCCAAACATCCCGGAATAAAAGTCGTGTAATTTCCGTGTAAATTCGTTTGATTTTATTTGCACAACAAAAGAACGTCATCGTCGGCAAGATCGTTAAAAATTTTAATATTTAATTTAATTGTATATTTAATTTGAACAATGAAACCGAAGGTGTCATATGACTGCGTCTTTGGAATACGATAAAATGAACAAGTCGCAACTCACAAATTGAACGTGCGATGGAAATAAAATTATACGAAAATTGGCTTCGAAGGAACTTTTATTTATTGTTCAATTGTTTCTTTCGTGCCCCACATGTTCAAAATGCAAATTGCAAAATCATTCTGATGATTATTTGCCGAAGGTGCTTTAAACTTGCACTGCAAATGTTTTTTTGAGCATGAAAAATATGAATTCGAATTTGCGCAAATTCATGCGGTTTTTCCATTTCCATGCGTTTTGTAGACGGAAAACGAATTTCAGCACAAAAAAAAATGTTAATCTCACTCTGAGTTTATTAAACAATTTTTTTTTGTCGTTCTGTTTCCAGTACTTGAGGGACAGAAAGGAAGTGAAGGGACAAAAAATGCAAATGGAACAATTACAGAATTAATTCCGGATTTAATTACATGAGCTTCAGAGAGAGATTTTTTTTTATTCATGTACTGACTTTGCTACAAATATTTTATAAATTTCTTATTGTTGTTTATTTTTCGTATTTCGATCAAAGAACAGGAAATTTCTATTTAAGTAACTTTTTTTTTCCTTTTTGTTCCAGAGCCCTCAAAGAGCGCAAAATTTCTCTTAAATTGTTCCGAATGGCATCAAAAGAGAAAAAGAAAGTTGAAAGGCGAGTTGTTCAGATGGAAAAAGATTTTTCTTTTTTATAAATAAAGCTACATAGAAAAATCATTTCAGCAGAATTGGACAATAGCAGGATATCATTATCCTTTTATTTCATAATAAAATCTGCTTCGTTCTAAAAACTCTGAGGAAATTTCTCAACTTTGATTTCTGCAATTTTTCCCGGAGAAAAAAGAAAAAAGAAAAGTTGAGCAAAAGTTTAATGAAATGGGGAAATTATTTTTTTTTTTTTCAAGTTCTTGATGGCAATGTGAAAATTGCTACATGGAAAAATGGATGAAAATTAAGTTTCCTTTCCAACCGAAAAAAGGATGAAAAGATTTTTTTTTTCTTTCTACTAGATTGCGGTTTTAAAAACCTTGAGATCAATGTACTAAGAAATGTGTATGTGGGGAGTAATTCTGTCTGTATTTGCATCATTTTACAACTTATTGTCCCATCCCATCAAACCAAATATAGTGTGTGTAAGCAGTTACAGCTGTCGGACCATTTTAAAGAAGGGTCCAAATGGAGAGGTAGAAAAATCCTACAACACAAATTAATTAGGCACTTAATTTCTTGGCATTTGTGGGGGAATCGTACGGTACAGTTGTCACAAGCCAAACGAATAACAAATTATGCCCATGACCATCGTCAGCTATGCCATTACCGTAAAATTATTTCCCACCAGAGGCTCATCAATCCGTCCAAAAACGAACCCCGTAAATGAAACTTTTTACGCCCTAAAATTAACATTAAAATGCGATTTCAAAATAAAAATTATTTTTATTGCACTTTTTTCGAGAGAAATTTTTATATTATGAAAAAATTCCAAATCAGCCTTCAGAATATTTTTACAGCGATCATAAATTTTCAAATCGCCCAATAATATCGCTCTCCCCAATGAACTAAAAAAACAACATCTCTGAATAACAGCAATTGAACATTTTTCGATTGTAACCATAAAATTTTATGATACCAGTTTTCAACCCCTCATGCCCACCTCAGAATTGAAGAGGGGAGGTTTCGAGATAATTTTCAAAAAGAAAAAAGAAAAAAGAATTTCTAGAGATGCTGAAATTTACCAATTCTAAACGCACAGTTACTTTTTACGATTTTATGTGCTGTAATTAACATGAACAAACATACAAATCATAAAATGCTCGCATAAAATTTTATGACACATTTTTTTAGGAATATTGACCCTTGCGACCTGCCATAGGAGGATCGTTTTCAGTTTCCAAAGTGTGATGAAGAGGGAAAGAGAGAAAGTTCAGAAAAATGTACCTGAGGCTTTACTACCGTTTTGCACCATATTCAATTTTTTTTTTGTGTCATAAAGGGAGGGGACCACTTTTTTAAATGCCTGCCATGGACCGCTTGCTGTTTCATAGAAATGTGATGCCTATAGGGCCCTTCTCTATATTGATCAATAGACATGCACACACGGCCCACGGAGGGGTTCCAAACAAATTCTATGGGTAATACATCAAGTGTTTTCATTTAATTTCACTTCACCAAAATGTTGTTCCCTTCCTTTTTTTCCAATTCAATTAAGCCATACAACAACAATGCGCATTTTTGTTGTTGACTGCCATAGTCTTGATCGCACTATTGAGCAATATTTTAACAATTGTCCTGCTTGAAAAACGGATCTTTATCATTCATCAAAAAGAATAAAATTTAATTGAATTTCTGAAAAATTTATTTTTAATTTTCATAATTCTCAGTTTTCAAAAGCGCCCAGTTGATGTTTCTCATGCGACTTAACGACGACGAGTGTCTGGTTGAATTTATGACAAATTTGACGCCCGGGAGATGGAACATGAGACAGCTGGTGGATGGCTTGTCTAATGTCATTATACAAAGTTTCAAGTTTTATATTTCGATTAAAGCAGTTTTTCGTGTTAATTTGACAAACATTCACTGGAATCGTGAGCACTCAGCTAGATCGACGATCCAATTCAATTTGAGACATTTGTAAATTTACACTTTGTAATTCTCAATTTCATTTTTTTTTTTTTGTTGAACGCTCAATAAACAATTAAATTGTGCGCGCTCGATTTATTTGTTCGAATGGCAGACAATATTCGTGTTGATAACGCGAACGCTCTTTATCTGCACGAATGCCATGACGGATTTTGGTTTTTTTTTTTTCTTTTTTTTTTTTTAATTGATTGCCCGTCGACATTGATTCAAAGTGCATATCGCGCAACAAAAAAAAAACGTTCAATTCAATAAATTAATAATGCACATTGTGAGTCACTGAAGCGAACTGCTGGAAGCAATAAAATGCTCAAAGCATCAGTTGAGCTCGACGAAAATCAATGAGTCACGATCGGAATAAATAATTCCTTCGGACCCTTTTTTACGGTCGAAATCCTCTTAATTTATTATTATCACAAAACTAAAATCAGTGTAATGAATTAACGACTTTTTTTTCTCTTTATATTCGTTAGCTGTTCTTAGATTGTGTCTGGTCGAATGATGTTAATCAGAATGAAGGAATTAATTGTCTTTGAGAATGGCTTTGTCTGGCATTTCGATAAATTCTCTTTTGAGAATTTACGCAGCAACAAATTCAACAAAGTAAGTAATAAAAGCCACTCACTCATCTGCTGTGTTGCAGAGTAACTTTATCATGAAAATTACTTGACAAATTAATGAAGACTTCAACTATGTAGCGCTGAGTTTTCTTCTTGCAGTCCTTCTCTGAGACGCTTCATTGAAACGCAAAAGAAATCATCTTCTTATCATAAAAGCCACATTAATTTTCATCATTTCCCTTCCCCGCTCTATCCCTCTGCAGTGTTTCCCTTAACGACCCCGTTCACATTGTTGTTAGCAAATTAAACTTTTTTTTTCCCTCAAGTTGTTTTATTATAAAAGAAAAAAAAATTCTTTTACTTATTGAAATCTCTCTTTTCACGTTCTGCTGGCATCAACAAAGCGAGCTCCCTAAACTGCTTCGCCTTTCAAAAGCTATTATCAAAAAAAAAGCCAGCAGCCAACGAAATGAGGAAAAAAATTGAAAATTGTTTCACAAGGAATGTATTTCAGCTTCTTTTTATTACTTTTTTTTTTCATGTTCAAGCTTCATTTGCTCGCCATTCTTTTGGAGATTCTTTTATGTTGCGCAATGGGAAAAAAATTACGTCGAATAAAAGAAGATGTTAGTAAGTTTCTAGAAATCAAACTAAGTAAAAGGAATCAATTTTTGCAACCTTAATATCAATAAGCAACGTAAAAGCGAGTTGAACACTATAAAGAAGTTTCCAATTTGCTGGGATCAATAAATGGCTTTTAAAATGCACGATATGAATAAAAATTCTACAGTCAAAATAGATTAATTTTTTTTCCTTTCGCGAACCGTCGAAACATTTTCCCCGAGGACATTTGGCATCTGCAAATTGTTTAAAACTCATAAGAAGGTGAGTCGAGTCTGAATAAACTATAAAATTATATCCCTTTTTAATATACTTGGTCTTACAGTAATGCCCTTGCGAAAGTATTAAGAAGTGGAAACTGCTGCCAAGGACGTCGAGAAAATTCAAAAAAAAAAAAAAAATGGTACCAATCAAGAGCAGTAATAGCAGAGACCGAACGATATTATAGAAGTGAAACACATAGGACGGTTCTTTTAATACACATAACATTATACGTTTTATGATTCAATTCAATTTTATTATGCTCACATGATATTATGCTACTTAATTCGATACAATTTTTTCCCCGAAATGTTTCATTCATTATACATATATTCGGAGAAATACATAAAATATCCCCTTTTTTTGTGAGTACAAACGAAAAAACAGTTTTCATATTCAGTCCAATCATCGCGCACATAAAAAAAAATGTTTTATTTATGATTTTTTATATATTTTTAATGATACACTTCCTCCTATCGCTATAATATAGCATTTTGCTACCAGTCTGATCCCAATAACAGTAACAACTAAAAAAACCCTCATGTGAATTGCCGAAATTTATGATCGGACTTTTTGTTAGTTTCAATGGCTCCCCATCAACTCTCGCTCGACACAACCCCAGACAGACATTAAAAGGGAGAGAGTTTATGTATCGTTTGATGTTTTACTGAACATTTCACCATCATCATACGACCGACTGCTGAGGATAATAATTTTGCTGGAAGCTCTTAATTATGTAAATTGAATATAAATTATACATTGCACGAAATATTTTTTGAGATTTCAAGGATTCTTTCAGCAATTCAAATCTCTGACATGTTTAATGCTTTTGATAAATATACACATAGATATCTAAATAGAATGCTATTAATATTAAGACCCGAAAGCAGTTTTATTCCAATTGTTATGAAAGGTTCTGACCCTTTTTCACTATACGACAATCCATGCAACAGCTCTCTCGTCTCACACAGATAGTTCTTTAAAAATTAAATTGCATATAAATTCTCATCGTGGCACACATAACATGAAATTACATAAAATTGTTCCCGAAGCATTAAATCATAACCTTTGTACATTTCGTAAAATGCCGAGCCGGGTATAAATCGAGATAGCGAGCAATTGAGAGTGCTGCCATGTGTGTACAGCACCAAAATTATCAGTAGTCATTATAAACATCTTTTGTTGTTCACTCAAGCCAATATTAATTATAACAACTTTTATATTATTTTGTTCATCATCGTCGTTGTCGATGCGGCTGTTTGTTAATTATATTTTCTGCTAATGTCCTACAACGACATCAAACGACAACACGAGGAAACAGAAAAATGAGTTTTATGAAATTCCATGACGCGTAAATTTCCGAGTCGAAAACACATTATTTAATTTTTTTTCCTCTGTTTCATAATCATCATCATGCTTGCCATCTAATGACCGTAAGAGAATAATTTTGAGCAGTTTTTTTTTAAAGCCAATTATATCAGGGCACAAAAACGCAATTTGTCCGGCACAAGATTAATTTCAACAAAACCGAGATACAAATGAAAGAAAAAAAATTATCTAATTTCTGAAACTTCCCATTTCATATCACCACACACAAATGGCATAAATTTCCTTTTTCAGTTGAAACAAAAAAAAAAAATCATTCCTTGACTCATTCTCATATCTCATTTCTCTTTTTTTTCTCAGCGTAGCAAGCGGAAGAATTATGATTAATGCGTTTTTCATATTGCCGACTTTTTTTTGTGGTTTGAATGATTATTTTTTTTTTCTCTCTCTAAAACGCAACAAAATAACAGACGAAAATGATAATGAAATTAGATTAAATTAAATAAGTAAATATTAAAAAAAAAGGCAAAAAGTCAACGGCACGTAGCGTTCCCAAGCGGTCACCCATCTAAGTACTAACTACGCCCGATGTTGCTTAACTTCAGTGATCGGACGAGAACTGGTGCTTTCAACATGGTATGGTCGTTGACGAAAACACTTTCGTTCAATTTAGTTTACTACATGCAGGTTTATTAATAAATAAAAGAATAATAAAGTAAAATCACATTGTCCGTTCATTAACAATTCAAAAATAACGGAAAAGCTTTCGTTAAACATCGGATTCGGAAATAATTGCAAAAAATTTAGTAGCCAAAAAAATATCGCCCCTGGGTGGGCTCGAACCACCAACCTTTCGGTTAACAGCCGAACGCGCTAACCATTGCGCCACAGAGGCGTTGTTCAGATGTTTTGGCGCCTGACAAAATAAAACTTTTTTCTAATCCATAAATCCCACCTTATGAGAGCTTCCTCGGAGGCCACAGAAAATATTTCAGGATACAATTTTATTCCATTATACATTATTGTTTTGATAAAACGATAAATAAAGAATTTCACAGATGAATAGTTGAGTGAGTAATAAATATGCAATATTTATTTATGCAAATTTAAAATATTAGCGCATAATTGAATAATTTTAGTGCCGTCAATCGTTGCCGCATAATTCATGACGTCGATTGTTTTTGCAGTTCTTATCTTTCTTAAGTGACGAATAAGAGTTGTATTATCAGTTTTATTGTTTATTTACGTATCATGTAAGTAATCAAATAGAAGGAACCAAATGCATAAATGCTTCAATTAAAAATTGGTAACTGAGTCCTTTGTTCAAATTTGCAATCGCAGGACATATTGCACACTTTGAATATTGCATTTCAGCTTAGCGTATAACTGTATTTTGGCAGGAGAATAAACATCTCAACAACGCCTCTGTGGCGCAATGGTTAGCGCGTTCGGCTGTTAACCGAAAGGTTGGTGGTTCGAGCCCACCCAGGGGCGATATTTTTTTTGTTTATTTTTCATTTTGGGATTTTATTTTAAAAAAAAAAGCATCAATGTTTGAAGGGTTCACTGTCAAATGAAAGTCAAAATATTTTCAACTCTTCTCTCATTTTCGTGCACATAGTAAATAAGATTCAGTAAAAATATGTTCGTCAACGACCATACCATGTTGAAAGCACCAGTTCTCGTCCGATCACTGAAGTTAAGCAACATCGGGCGTAGTTAGTACTTAGATGGGTGACCGCTTGGGAACGCTACGTGCCGTTGACTTTTTTGCATATTTTTCTCATTTTATTTCTCAATATTAAATTCATTTTTTTGCTGTTAATTTTGTTGAATCTATCTTTAAAATTTAATCTTTCAGGTTTCAGCGCAATTAAGAAAATCTTTTCTGAATAAATTGTTCAATTCATAAGCAAATTTATTTAAATTTATGCGTCTCGAGATGAGAAGAATAAGAAGAAAAAAAATTGTAAAGGCGAACAAAAATAACTGCTGTCAGTCCACACATGCCGCCTCCAAAGTGGATCGATTGAAGTTTCAATGAATCCATTCAGTCAATTTGGAAGCGGCATTATTATTCATCAATTAGAATGAAAGAAAAAAAATCTGCAGTCGGCTCATTTTAGAGATGACTTTGATTTTGTACATTCATTGATTTAGTTAAGATATTGAAATGATTTCAACTGATATATTTTGGTAAGGAAAGGTCAAATTCTCTAGGAAAAAATTATTATCTTTAGAAATTAGCTTTTTTTTTAAAACATTAAACTCTTGAAAATACAGGTTTAATCGTTTAGCACAATTTTCTATTCCATAAAGTTCGTGATTTCGAATTAAGAATAAAATGTGGGAAGGCCACATTAAATTTCTCAGCAACTAAAGGGCATTTTTTTAATTTATTTTCATCTATTTTCATTCTCCTCGTTCGTCGTTCCTTAATTATCCTTAATCATTCTTTATGTTTGCGAGAAGAATAAAAGAAAATCGTTAGATTCCCATTTCGCCGCATATACCAGAACGAACCGAAATGTATTCACAAAAACCGTTCGTTTGATGTTGAAATCTTTATTGCATCACAAACCATTCATTGAAATGAAAAATGACCCAAATACTGAAATGAAAGATGAGATTTTACACAAACACCAACCCCTGATTTGTAGTCAGTCCATCCTCCGGGGAGAATGAAACGAGAGAAATTGTTGGAAGGGTCAATTTTTCACACTTGAGATGAATTCAATTCCGTTATATTTATATTTAATTTCCCTTCCTTCCGTTTGTCGACATTGTAAAATGTTCCTTGAATTAAAAAGTTGTCGGTGTTTGTCCGTGCTCAGATTCAGCATGGAACCCAAAAAGTGACCCTTTCGATAAAGCGGAAGAAGGAAAATTTTTTCTTCATTTCTGCTACATCTTCGAAGAGACTTTTATGTCAGCATGGGGGCTGTATGGAATGGTGGCAAAATATGAGTTTCACAAACTAATTAGAAATAAATACCCTTGAGCTGTAACGATGTTCTGGAATTGCATCTATGATGTTACCCAACCAAACCCAATTCTTTATCTTTCTTTCATAAAATATAAATTTAAAATGCTTTTAAATCCCTTACGGACTTAATCATTTATTAGCTTTTCTTTTTCTTGCCTTGCTGGATGTAAATACAAACAGAAATTGCTTCCGTCTTTAAGCATTTTAATTTTCAGTTAAAAATTATTTTCATTTATTCATTTGTGTTTCGAGAGATGAGAAATATTTTCTCAGCAGAAAGCAAAATGTTTATTTTTATTTAAAATAACTCCTCCAAACATAGCTTCTAGAAATCCCCTTTGAGTCCGCAATTTTATTGCAAAATAAATTAATTTTATTTCCATGTCACATTTCGACATGAAAGAGGTTAATCATTTAAATATAAATTTTAATATAAAGCCCCAAAATTCCATATAGCAGTTTATTCCAATGTGAATGCGATTGCTAAAAGGCTGTTCATAGTCTGAAAAAGGATTCTCTGAAATAGACGAAAAAAGTATGTCATAAATTCTCATTTTACCCGCACGAAAAAGGAAAATTGTAAACTGATCGAAACGACACTTAATGGGCCGTTGAGAATCCTTAATCCATAATTTATGTTCTTGAAAATCTCCGGCAATGTAATTTCCATTTATGAGCTCGGTTGTGTTTCAATAGCAATCTACAAACATAGGAAGAACAAAAAAAATTCTATTCTTAAACCCAATGGAGATTTATTAAACCTACGATTGTGATTGCTGTTTGCTATTGCATGGAATGAAATGTTTCAAATCTCTTTTTTTCTTTCTCTCTTTCCATTTTCCTTCTTCGGTTGGCTTCAATTGGTACCTTGAGGGATTCGAGTTAATCTTTACAATAGAAACTAGTAACACGATCTCTGGGCACATGGAAGAGAATTAATTAAATTTTCTTCTTTATTGCTTCGAAACATCTTGAATTTCACTTCAATTTTTGTGATAAGAAAACAATATATCATGTTTTTTGCCGTCCTGGACTTTGCTGACCCTTTATTTATTTTAGAATTCCCAAGAAATTTTTCCATCCGTTATAAAAATAAACGATTTTTTAATGATGATTATGATTCCATTGTTTGGTGAATCCTTTTTCCATTTGATGGTTGTGCTAAACATAACATGGCCATTTCTTCATCTTTCGATCCTTAAAACAGAGCAGACAGAGTAAAATTAAGACATATGTACATTACTAAGAACATTTTGTTTTCAAAGATTTTTTTATTTCGACCAATAAATAATGATTGTGTTATCAAATGGTTAAGTTTGTTATAATCAGATATCCGATATCTTCCGAAATAGTAGTATGTATAAGTGATTATTTTTATCAAGGCTCATGTCTAACATACCAATGAGTACTTAGTTCGATTTCTTCTCATCTTGAACTTTTCTCTTATTATTGCATATTTTCCGTAAAAGGAATTTTGTTATCATAATGAATATTTTCAGTGTTATGCAACTGATAAAAATTAAGAAAGCAATGACATCAAGCGAAGTTCGTTGAATTAAATTCATATCAACTCCAGGATATCTCATATGAGGTGCTCCATGATGACGAATTACATATTCAACCCAATAAACTGCAGTTTCTCTCGCATTCATTGGACGATCCTTGTAAAGTTTTGCAATTTGCTTAACAGTTGCTGAATATTTATCGTTTGTCAACATTTTGTGAATTGCCTCACTTAGCTCATCTTCCTTCAAGTTAATGAAATCAACTTTCAAGCCCCAACCATCTTTGACAATATTATCAATATTTATGCTCTGATCAGCAAACAGCGGAATTCCAATGATGGGTACGCCATAATATTTGGATTCAATGATGCTTCCAAGTCCGCCATGTGTTATGAATAATTTAATATTTGGATGTGCAAGTATAGAATCTTGTGGCAGCCATTTTCCAATTAAAACGTTTTCTGGTTTCCCTTCTAAAGTGTCACTCTCCCATTTCATGATCACTCGTTGCTTTAGTTTTGAGAATGCTTTAAGTAAAATTTCAATTTTCTCCCTCGGCAGGAAACTTGTTTTGGCATTGGAACCAAGACTGAATAAGATTGCCCCATCCTTACCGCCATCAATGAAAGTCTGAAGCTCCTA
This sequence comes from Propsilocerus akamusi, assembly GCA_018397935.1. Taxonomy (NCBI): domain Eukaryota; kingdom Metazoa; phylum Arthropoda; class Insecta; order Diptera; family Chironomidae; genus Propsilocerus; species Propsilocerus akamusi. Next base: position 17,083,774 of record CM031469.1, on the reverse strand, counting down.
AATAATAAAATTAGATGATTTAAATATTTACTTGATGTTTCAAATTATTTTCCTTTACTTACTTCCGTCAAATTGTTCAAAGTGTCCTTGATGTGAATTCCACCAATTTCGACATACGCCGGCACATTTGGTCTTATACCACTTTGAGTAAAATGATTGTTTATAAATACCATAGAAACATTTTTCACCGATTGATCGTAAGATCTGTATTTATCAGGCGGGAAATTACGACTGAAAATTAGAAAATAATTAATTTAAGAAATATTTAGTAATAAAATAAGGGATAGTTCAATTATTACGATAGAAATACAGACATTTAGGTGAGCATTAGGGAATTTATTATCTTACTTGTAAATTTTTTTTTGTTGACTTTGCGAAAAAGCATTCCATAAGAGGTCGAGAGAGTACCAGACAAAATTTTTTAATCGATCACAAAATTGCATCTTTTTCGATGTTGTATAGAAATGTGGAACAGCATGGATTTCCATAGGATTACCAATTAAAATATTTAATACGGTACCAGGATGGCTGATTCCAAACACAATCGAGGGACATTTGAAATGATCAGCGACGCCTAAAAGATACTTATCCGATATTCCGACAATTACAAGATCGAATTTTTCATCGCTCATAAGCTTTTTGAATTCAGGCATGTCCAACAAATTTTGTGCGCTGTTAACTAAAATTTTTAATAATTTAGGCAAGGACCACAGAAAAAACCTTTTTGGATTTTTCACTATTTCTTCAATTATCTCAGTTAAAGTCTCATCTATTGGAAGTTGTATTTCACGGTGATTTGCAACAGGCTCACTTAGTGGAAATGCACTAACAAATGTCACATTGTGACCCTTTTCCGCTAAAACTGTTGAAAGTCCTTGCGCTATAATCACATGCGACTTAGCAGGAAATGTCCAAATAAAAAGTATTCGCGAGGAAATTGTGTTGCGAATAATAAGCAAAAAGATGAAAAATAATAATTTCATTCTTAAATTGCAACCGACGTCTCCAAATTTATAAAAGTAACTGAGAAAAAACTTTTCATTATATTTAGTAAACAAACGTCTCAATTTGAAATGCGTAATTTTAAAAGTCTCAAATGTTCTAAACAAATTTTTTGTTGTTATTAAATTGCTTGATGTTCCGGACATTTTTTGAGACTTTAGCATTTATAAACAAGTCTGCATTTTATAGTTGAATAAATAATAATATGAAAATGAAAATTCAATATACAAATATTTTGAAGCAGTTGTATCTTATCAGGTTATTATCAATAAAACTTCCTTATAAGTTTATGCAAACATGAAAAAAATCATGAAAATTTTAAAATTGATTTTTTTAACGTTTGGATTTTTTGAAAAGCATTTTCTTGAAAGCGAACTTTGTAATAAACATTAAAAGTTTGAAAGTGATGTATATAGTAACAATGAGGAAAGCAATGACATCAAGCGAAGCCCGCTCCGCGAAATTTAGATCAATTCCAGGATATCTCATATGAGGTGCTCCATGATGACGAATTACATATTCAACCCAATAAACTGCAGTTTCTCTCGCATTCATTGGACGATCATTATAAAGTTTTGCAATTTGCTTAACAGTTGCTGAATATTTATCATTTGTCAACATTTTCTGGATTGCCTCACTTAGCTCATCTTCCTTCAAGTTAATGAAATCAACTTTCAAGCCCCAACCATCTTTGACAACACTTTCAATATTTCCATATTGGTCACCAAAAATTGGCATTCCAATGATGGGTACGCCATGATATTTGGATTCAATGATGCTTCCGAGTCCGCCATGCGTTATGAATAATTTAATATTTGGATGTGCAAGTATAGAATCTTGTGGCAACCATTTTCCAATTAAAACGTTTTCTGGTTTCCCTTCTAAAGTGTCACTCTCCCATTTCATGATCACTCGTTGCTTTAGTTTTGAGAATGCTTTAAGTAAAATATCAATTTTCTCTCTCGACAAGAAACTGGTTTTGGCATTTGAACCAAGACTGAATAAGATTGCTCCATCCTTACCGCCATCAATGAAAGTCTGTAGCTCCTAAATAATAAATTTGAAGTGTGTAAGCATTTGAGGATTCAATTTTATTTTCAGTTCATACTTCCGGCAGCTTGGCATGAGTGTCTTCAACATGAATTCCACCAATTTCAACAAATGCAGGAACATTTGGTCTTATACCGCTTTGAGTAAAATGATTGTTGATCAGCACCATAGAAATATTTTTTACCGATTGATCATAAGATCTGTATTTATCAGGCGGAAAGTATTGACTGCAAAAAAGGAGAATATTACGGTTTACACCATTTAGGGTGGACGAATCTCACTATATATAAGTAACATATTGATGCTCATTATAAACCCACTCAACATATCTTTACAGTGGTCTCCAAGCTTTTTCATCCGCGGTAGATCGAGCTAAAATTTGCATGAATTTACGGTGCGCCACTGCAATACGATTTTCAATTTGGAGGCCACTGCTATTAATTAATTTACTTGAAAATCATTTTCTGCTGATTTTCCAAGAAAGCATTCCAAAGGATCTCGGTGAAATAACAGGCAATATTTTTTAATCGATCACAAAAATGCATATTTTTCGATGTCACAAATTGGTGACGAACAGCATGAACCTCCAAAGGATTACCAACTAAAATGTTCAATGCAATCATTTGGTGGCTGATTCCAAGTACAATCGTAGGGCATTTGAAGTGCTCAGCCACGCCTAGAAGATAGTTAGTTGACCTTCCGATAATTACAAGATCGAATTTTTCTTCATTCATAAGCTTCTTTAGTTCCGGCATATCCATCATATTTCGAAATATATTTTTTGCAATTGGAATAAATTTTAACACTGACCAAAAAAATTTTTTTTTTGGATTTTGGATAATGTCTTCGTACAACTTATGAATTCCTTCATCCAGCTTAAGTGTTATATCACGATGATTTTTAACTGGTTTATTTAGTGGAAATGGACTAATAAATGTCACATCGTGACCTTTTTCTGCTAAAGCTTTTGAAAGTCCTTGTGCTACAATCGAGTGTGACTTAACAGGATTTGGCCACATGAAAAGTATTCGCGAGGAAATTGTGCTGCGAATAATAAGCAAGAAGAAACAAAAATAAACGTTCATTCTTAAAACACAACCGAAGGCTCCAAAATAACAGGTGTAACTGAGATAACATTTATCAAAAAGCTGAGATTATATTAGAGTAATTTACGCTGCCATTTCAATGTGCAGATCTAAAATATTGCTACGCTTTTCAGTTCTAAACCCTGAACTCGTTACTTTTAAAGTAAAATTGAAAGTTACTTCTACCGTGATAGTGACGTCCAGAATAAGAAAATCGACGACAGATTAGCGAATAATTTACAATAGAGAATATTACAGAAAGTACTATACACTCGGTGACAACAGAATGACTCGTGAAAAGATAATTTTTATTTCTCAATATTTAATTGTATTTATAAAATTTGGAGCCACTTTTATCTTATCAGGTAGTAATATCAGGTAATTATTTACCACCTTATAAGCTTATCGCATATTGAGGCAACAATGATGAATTTCAAAAAAATATTTTAACTCGTTTTCTTATCTTTTTGAAGATTTTTGGATTTCTTACCACACGTTTTCTTGAAAATGAACTTTACTATAAAAGCAAAAAGTTTGAAAAAGACGTAGCTCAGAGAAATTAAGAAAACAATGATATCAAGCGAAGTTCGTTGTATGAAATTTAGATCGGTTCCAGAATATCTAATATGAGGTGCTCCATGATGACGAATTACATATTCAACCCAATAAACTGCAGTTTCTCTCGCATTCATTGGACGATCCTTATAAAGTTTTGCAATTTGCTTAACAGTTGCTGAATATTTATCGTTTGTCAACATTTTGTGAATTGCCTCACTTAGCTCATCTTCCTTCAAGTTAATGAAATCAACTTTCAAGCCCCAACCATCTTTGACAGCACTTTCAATATTTCCATGTTGGTCAGCGAAAATTGGCATTCCAATGATGGGTACGCCATGATATTTAGATTCGACGATGCTTCCAAGTCCGCCATGCGTTATGAATAATTTAATATTTGGATGTGCAAGTATAGAATCTTGTGGCAGCCATTTTCCAATTAAAACGTTTTCTGGTTTTCTTTCTAAAGTGTCACTCTCCCATTTCATGATCACTCGTTGCTTTAGTTTTGAGAATGCTTTAAGTAAAATATCAATTTTCTCCCTCGGCAAGAAACTTGTTTTGGCATTGGAACCAAGACTGAATAAGATTGCTCCATCCTTACCGCCATCAATGAAAGTCTGAAGCTCCTAAAGAAACAAAATAATCATTAAAATTGCACAAATACACAAAATAAAATCAAACAAATTTACTGTTGGAAGCTTTTGAGTAACTGGATTAATTTGAATGCCACCTATTTCTACCAGAGCTGGAACGTTAGGTCTAACTCTGCCTTCAGTAAAATGACTATTAACGAGAGCCATTGAAAGGTTCCCTGTTGCCTGATCATATGTGATATAACGATCGGATGGAAAATTACGACTATAAATAGAACCAGTTAATTACACTTAATTGTTGCATTAATCATCAAACAACTTACTCGTATACTGCTTTTTGTTTTCTTCTCATATATTCAGTCATAACCAGATCGACACCATAAAGCGCAAAATTCTTAACGCGATCAACAAACCCCATTTTTGCTACATGAATAAGCAGATGTGGAACTGAATCAACAGCTAACGGATTACCAATCAAAAGATTCGATATTGTAAATGTTCCTGTTACGGACAGCATTATTGATGGACATTTGAAGTGATCAGCAACACCAAACAGGTAGTTATTCATAAACATGCCGATAATTAACAAATCAAATTTTTCCTCCTTCATCATTTTTCTGAATTCGGGCATATCCATCATAGATTGACCAAGTTCTTCTGTTGTTTCCATCAGTTTTGGCAACATATTAAAAATCGATTGTTTTGGATTTTTCACGAGATCACTTGCAAATTGCGATTGCACTTCACTTATTGGTGATTTAAATTCCCGGTGATTCTTTAGCGGTTTGCTTAATGGAAACGGACTAAACACCGTGACTTCATGACCCCTTTCAGCCAATATTGTTGAGAGACCATGAGCTATGATCAGATGCGACTTACTTGGACTCGGAAATAAGAATAAAATTCGAGATGACAACGAGGTTTGGACGCACATCAACGTCAATAGAACACATATTGAATATTTCATTCTGACTGCGCAAAGAGTTCCTTTAAAAACTGAGTTCAGACTAAAACCGAATAGAACAATCAGTCACTTATATACTATAAAAAGAGTTATCTACTCCAAAGCTTATCAGGCAACTCGAATACACTGAAAACCTTGAACTATGATACAAAAAGTTGTAAAACTCACGCGCCAGAAGTGTTGAGGCAGGTCGTGTAGATTAAAAATAAAATATATGTTAACTTTTTAAAAATCTTTCCGTAAATTCATTAATTAAATTCGTTAATTTCGTTTTATTTTGTTGCTAGCTCCTGACGACCTGAAGCATCTGCGAATGATGCACTTCAAAATGATGTAATCAATGCAAATAAATAGTATGAAAATAAAGATTATCATTGAATAAACATCAATCTGATAAAGTTCGACGAAGTTCAAATCATTTCCAGCTGCTTTTAAGTGCGGAGCTCCCTTATGTCGTAATGCATACTCAGTCCAATAGACAACTGATTGTTGAGGGGTCAATGGCCTGTCGATGAATCTACTTGAAATTTCCTTCGCATTCTTGCTGTATTTTGGATTATTCAAAAGTTCATTCAAAGCATTCGAAATATTTTCTTCAGAAATTTCATCGTATATTAATTGCAGTCCATATCCACGTAAAGCGGCTTTTGCCATATTCATTTTTTGATCACCAAATATTGGAATTCCTAAAACAGGAACACCCTCAACGAGAGCTTCAGTTGTTCCAAGTAAACCTCCATGAGTAATGAAAAGCTTTACATTAGGATGTGCCACGATATCTCTTTGTGGAATCCATGATCCAATTTTTACATTATCGGGTTTTCCAGGCAAAGTTTCATTTTCATATTTCCACAAAACTTTCTGCTTAAGTTTTCCAAAAGCTTTAACGAAAGCCTCTCGCTTTTCTGATGGCCATCCAACAGCTTGAATGATTGATCCCATTGAAAACAAAATCACTCCGTCAGTGGCATCGTCCAAAAATTCCTGAAGATCTTTTGGCAAAGGTTTAGCAGGTTCGACATGAATTCCACCCACTTCTATCATATTTGGCAAAAACGGTCTAGCTGTTGATGAGCTTACATGGTTATTCATAAAAATAATTGCAGAACTTTTATACATTTCGTAAAAAGATTTCTTTGCGTTTGGAAAATATTTTTGGTAAAGTTTTTGCTGTTTCGGTTTGTGATAAATTTGGTAAGCGAAGTATTCAAATAACTGAAACCATGTATTCGTAAATCGTTGCGAAAATGTCATCTTGTCTGTAAACTCCAAATGAATTGACGGAACATATGAATATGGCGATTGACTAGAACATAATTATGAGATCGTTAGAGTTACTTTAGAATGAGAATTATCTTCAATGCCAAATGCCAAGGAAAAAAACTTACTTGGAGGTCATGTCATCAATCCACATTACGCCACCGATCGTTGTGTAAGTAATCAAGACACATCCCACATGATCAGCTAGCCCCTGTAATAATTAACAATAACATAGTTTTTGCTTTGCTTAAATTTCCTCTCTACAATCATGCAACTAACCAAAAACGCATCAGCATTGAAAACTTCGACTATGCAAACATCAAACTTTTCACCGGATTCTATAAATTTCGATACTTCAGGAGCTGATAAAGTTCCCTCCACAAGATCGGCACCCATCTTATATAAGAAAACAACTCCAAAAATCGGATGAATTTTTCCAAACTCAAACATGTTCAGCGGTTTTTCTGTGAAATATTTTTTGCAAATTCAAAATTTGAAATACTTATTGGGGACAGTTCTACAAACCTTTCATATATTTTTTAATCACATCTGCTGTGCTGATGTCTCGATAGTTTTTCATCGGTTTCTTCATGGGATACGGCGAAATAACTGTCGCTTCATGACCGGCATCAACAAGTGCTTTGACAATAGCATGTCCGATCGCAAAATGTGACTTTGTTCCAAATGGCAGTACGCCAAGTACTTTGGCACCATCGATAATATCAAATGCTGATAACACCAAAAGAAATAAACACAACAACTTCATACTCGCTCAAATAACTGAATGAATCGAAAATTGAAATGTGAAACATTTATATCTGCTTGTAGTTAATGCTTCGTCATGATATCTTGCATGTGTTCATATCTTTGAGATTGTGTTCAAAATTTTGCGGGACCAATTAACGCACACTGTTCAACTCAGTAAATGAAAACGAAAAATCATCTATGGCTATATTGTCCATTACATTATTATTTTATTTCTCACACTATGCCAATGAATTTTAAGTCTTTGACTGAGATTTACAATATTATGCAATACGTGTTTTATAAACGAAACAATCGCAAATAGAATTAGTAAGAAAATAAAATTGTGAAATAAAAATCGAAAATATGAAAGTCGATGAAGTTTCTTATTGCATGTTCAGTCCAATAGGCGACGATTGCTGAGAGTTCAAAGGTCTATTGACTAATATTCTTGAAATCTCTTCGCATTCTTGCTGCATTTTAGATTATTCAAAAGCCCTTTCAAAGCCCGTTTTCAATAGTATTTAATATTAATTTTATCGGATCCATATTTTTACATTTTTCAGGTTTTCCGGGCAAAGTTTCATTCTAATATTTTTACAAAACCTTCTACTTAACTTTTTTAAAAGGTCTTCTCTTTGCACTTGGCATGGCTTAGCTTTTCCAACATGAATAACTAAACTTCAATCATTTGGTGAATATCGCATCGTCAAAGTCATTGTATCAGTCGAGGTATCAGAATTCAGCGTACTCCAGGAATTGATGCGGAACAAACGAATTTATGCTCCATCGCTCCGGACCAAGAAGAAATTAGAGCTATGTAATACTTAGTTGCGTTTGCTTGATGACTAATCACTATATACTGGAATATTCTAAACACATTCAGGAACATTTAAAAATCAATATTTAATATTCAAATGAAAAAAATTTCTATTTTCGCATGATTTGAATAAATGATTACTCATGATCGGCTGGAGCTTTAAATTTAAATAACAAATCGCGCGATAAAATCTCATAAAATATCTACTAAGACGAAAAATAAAACTTTTAATATCTGAATTTCTCAATCTTAAATTTTCTTTTGCTTTGCAATTTCATCCTTTGATATGAATTTCAAGCATTTACGGATTATGAGTTTCAATATATAATAATCGAACATAAGAATCACAAAGAAAATAAAAATCGCGGTTGAATAAACATCAATCAGATGAAATTCGATAAAGTTCAAATCGTTTCCAGCTGCCCTTAAAAACAAAGCTCCCTTGTGCCGTAATGCATATTCAGTCCAATAGACAACTGTTTGTTGAGGCGTCAAAGGTCGATCGTCGAATCTACGTGAAATTTCTTTCGCATTATTGCTGTATTTTGGATTATTTAAAAGTTCGTTCAGAGCATTTGAAATATTTTCTTCCGAAATTTCCTCGTAATATACTTGTAGTCCGTACTCTCTTCCAACAGCTTTTGCCATATTCATTTTTTGATCACCAAAAATTGGAATTCCTAAAACAGGAACACCCTCAACAAGAGCTTCAGTTGTTCCAAGTAAACCTCCATGAGTAATAAAAAGCTTTACATTAGGATGTGCCATGATATCTCTTTGTGGAATCCACGAACTGATTTTAATATTTCCAGGGTTTCCTGGTAAGGTATCATTCTCATATTTCCACAGAACCTTCTGTTTCAATTTTCCGAAAGCTTGAATAAAAGCTTGCCGCCGCTCAATATCCCAATCCATACTCCGAATCAATGATCCCATTGAAAACAAAATCACTCCGTCAGGGGCATCATCCAAGTACTCTTGAATATCATTTGGCAAAGGTTTGACTGGTTCAACATGAATTCCGCCAATTTCAATCATGTTGGGTAAGTAAGGACATGGAGATGACGAACTTACATGGTTATTAAGGAACAATATAGCATTACTCTTGTACATTTCATCAAATGATTTCTTTGCGTTTGGAAAATATTTTTTGTAAAGCTTTCGTTGATTTGGTAAGTGAAAAATTTCATATAGAATACTTTCCATCAAGGAGTAAAATGTATTTGAAAAACGCTCGGTGAATGTCATTTTATCAGTGTAATGTAAGAATGGGTTAGGTACGTATGAGTACGGAGATTGGCTGTTGGAAAAAAATAAACATACGTATATTTGATTTCGGAAAGGATAATTTTTAATTATCAAACTCACTTTGATGTCATATCATCGATCCATTTTACAGCACCAAAGGATGTGTAACTTATAAGAATGCAGTCAACGTGATCCGCAATACCCTGAGAAATTAGTTAATGTGGTATACTGTCAACACTATGTAATTAAAAACTTAACCTTACATAAAATGAATCCATGTTGAAGCTTTCAACAATGCATATATCAAACCTTTCTTTAGTTTTCATGAATTTAATCACTTCCGGATGTTCCATGCAATGTTCAACAGTATCTGCACCCATTTGGTACAAAAACGTGAACATAAAGATCGGATTTATTTTCTCTATTTCAAAAGCATTTGCCCCTTCTTCTACAGATATGTACAGATAATTGATATTAAATATCAGTGAAAACATAGAAAATCTTAAAGATTTAAATATTTCATTTTTATTTATTTTTAATAACCTTCCTGGTATTCCTCGACAACATCTTTGATGCTGATATCTCGATAATTGTGTAAAGGACTCTCCAGAGGGAAGGGTGATATAACAGTTATCTCATGTCCAGCCTCAAGTAAAGTTTTAAGAATCGAATATCCGATAGAAAAATGAGATTTACTTTCAAATGGAAGAACTCCCAAAATTTTCGCACCGTTGATAAGAGCACAAACCGATAACAGACTAATGATAGCGCAAACCCACTTCATCGCTGCCAAATTATTACTGTCTTTAAGAACGATGCCCGACCTGAAAAATTAATGAATTTCCCGTGCGAATGTATGCGTAAGATGTATTCCTGTTTTTTTTTTTTTTTATTTAAAAATTTGGGCTTAAATCATATTTGTGTTTCGTAAAATCGCGGAATAATATTTTATGTACTGACGACAAATAATTTACACACTGACGAATTTTATGATATCTCTGAACTGGAGGCTTTAAAATTTGTTTTACTTTTAATATCAATTTTTCTTTTCCTTGTCTTTTTTTGTTTTGGGTTTCAAGCATTTACGAATTATGAAATTCAAAATCAAGTAGCCGATCAATAGCGTCACCAAGAAGATTAAAAACATTGTTGAATAAACATCAATCAGATGAAATTCGAAAAAGTTCAAGTCGTTTCCAGCTGCTTTTAAGTGCGGAGCTCCCTTATGTCTTATTGCATATTCAGTCCAATAGACAACAGTTTGTTGAGGAGACAAAGGGCGATCGACGAATCTACGTGAAATTTCTTTCGCATTCTTGCTGTATTTTGGATTATTCAAGAGCTCATTCAAAGCATTTGAAATATTTTCTTCCGAAATTTCATCGTAATATACTTGTAATCCGTACTCTCTTCCAACAGCTTTTGCCATATTCATTTTTTGATCACCAAATATTGGAATTCCTAAAACAGGAACACCCTCAACAAGAGCTTCAGTTGTTCCAAGTAAACCTCCATGAGTAATGAAAAGCTTTACATTAGGATGTGCCACGATATCTCTTTGTGGAATCCATGATCCAATTTTTACATTATCGGGTTTTCCAGGCAAAGTTTCATTTTCATATTTCCACAAAACTTTCTGCTTAAGTTTTCCGAACGCACTAACAAAAGCTTCACGCTTTTCTGTAACCCAATCTTTGCTCTGAATAAATGATCCCATTGAAAACAAAATCACTCCGTCAGGGGCATCATCCAAAAACTGCTGAATATCATTTGGCAAAGGTTTGACTGGTTCAACATGAATTCCGCCAATTTCAATCATGTTGGGTAAGTAAGGACGTGGAGATGACGAACTTACATGGTTATTAAGGAACAAGATTGCATTACTCTTGTACATTTCATCAAATGATTTCTTTGCGTTTGGAAAATATTTTTTGTAAAGCTTTCTTTGATTTGGCAAGTGAAAAGCTCCATAAAGAATATTTTCTAAGACTGAACAAAATGTGTTTGTCAAACGCTCTGTGAATGTCATTTTATCAGTGAATCGCAGGAATGGCTGAGGAACATACGAATATGGCGATTGACTATTGTAGGAAATAAAAGGAATAAAAACGGAGAAATAAATAATTAAAATTTTGTTATCACTCACTTTGATGTCATATCATCAATCCATTTTACAGCACCGAACGTTGTGTAACTTATAAGAATGCAGCCAAAGTGATCCGCAATACCCTGAAAAACAAATTATTATTTTATTTAATGAAATCACAGAAGAATGAATCCTACATTTAGCGCATCAATATTAAAGCTTTCAATAAGACAAACATCAAATGTTTCTTTTGATTCCATGAATTTGAGTACTTCAGGATGTTCCATATATTGTTGGACATAATCGCTCCCCATTTTATATAAAAATGCGAAACCCAATATTGGATTTAATTTTCCGATATCAAATGGATTTAGAGCTTTTTCTGTATAGAAGAAAAAAAAAATATTTATCAGAAACACTTCGTTGGGATTATTTGAATATTCTTAAAACCTTTTTTGTAACGTTCGACAATGTCTTCGGTATTTATTTCCCTGAAATTCTTCGGAGGTTTTTTAAGTGGAAATGGTGTTATGACTGTTATATCATGTCCAGCTTCCAATAGAGACTTCAAAATCGAATGACCAATTGCAAAATGTGATTTACTTCCAATTGGAAGAACGCCCAAAATTTTTGCGCCATCGATAAGAGCACAGATCGATAGCAGGCTCAATACTCTACAAACCAGCTTCATAGCTGTCAAATTCAAACTGGCATTGAGAGCAACATAGACTGGCCTAATATATCAAAGAATTCCTCGTGTGATGGTATTTATGGTTGTGTATTATTATCGTTTTTTATTTATAAAAATATACTTTGTTCGTATCGTGGTTTTTATAAGTATACATGATAAAATTACGAGATATTATTTTCTGCTAGGTCATCACTACTACGCTAATTTACAAATCAATCGTAATTGGTTAAAAATACCCTCACCATCGGCGTCTATTTTGTTTTTGCTTTAACTGAATTCTTATTTGGGAAGAAAAATTTTCGGAGAGTTAATTTTAAAACATAGATAAAAATGCTCAAAACGATGAACGTCAAGGCTACGATGGTAGCGTAGACATCAATCAGGTTAAGCTGTATGAAATCTAAATCTAAACTGGCTGCTCGTAAGTGTGGAGCGCCCTTGTGTTTGATGACGTACTCCGTCCAATATACAACGGTTTGTTTTGGGGTTAACGGACGATCTGTGTATTGAAGCGACACTTCTTTAGCCTTCAAACGAATTGTTTGGTTGTTTAATGCTAAATCGAGAGCTCTTTCGACCGATTCTTCTGTTATATCTTTATAATTGAGAACTGTTGCAATACCTTTACTACTTGCCAAATTAATATTCATTTTTTGGTCACCAAATATTGGAATTCCTAACACAGGAACACTCTCAACAAGAGCTTCAGTTGTTCCAAGTAAACCTCCATGAGTAATGAAAAGCTTTACATTAGGATGAGCCAAAATATCTCTTTGTGGAATCCATGATCCAATTTTTACATTATCGGGTTTTCCAGGCAAAGTTTCATTTTCATATTTCCACAAAACTTTCTGCTTAAGTTTTCCAAAAGCTTTAACGAAAGCTTCTCTCTTTTCAGCTGGCCATTCAACAGCTCGAATGATTGATCCCATTGAAAATAAAATCACCCCGTCAGGTGCATCATCCAAAAATTCCTTAATATCATTTGGTAACGGTTTTGCTTTTTCAATATGAATTCCACCAATATCAATCATATTCGGCATCTGAGGCTTTACAATCGACGATGCAAAATGATTGTTATTAAAAACTAACGAAACGCTCTTCAGCTGTTCATCAAACGTTTTACTAGCCGTTTTAAAATACTTTTCGTACAGAGCTCGTTGCTTTGGATAGTGAAGAAACCGTAAAAATATTTCTTCAATGAGAAATGTTAAAACGTTATCAAGTCGCTGCCAGAATGTCATCTTATCAGTTTGGCTCAAAAACGTGTTTGGCACGTAGCTTTTTGGGCATGGGAATCCGGTTAATTTATCCGTCCACAATGATGTTCCGAATGTTGTCAATCCAATCACCGGGCAACTGAAATGCTGACCAAAACCATAAAATGCTTCCATTTGAAAAACTTCAATGATCACTGCATCAAATTTCTCACTCATAATTTCCTGCACATTTGCTTGCGACAGAGTGTGATTTACATAAACTTGCAAAAACTCAGGCATCAAAACAAAATTCATGAAAATCGGCACATCAGTAAAGTCGAACATATTAAAATTTTCGTCTAGAGGGTAGCCCTGTATTAAAATATTTCGAATATTTGGCAACTTTAATTCCCATGGACTGATAATGGTGACATCATTTCCAGCTGCTGCAAGTTCTTTCATCACCGATGTCCCAATTATCCAGTGACTTTTATATTTTGTCGCAAATACTCCAAGAATTCTGTAGCCATTGACCGAAATGCGAAAAAGGCTTAAAAATATGAGTAAAATTTTAAGATTTACAAGCATGTTGAAGTTCCGCGAGCTGAGCACAAACTAAAAACAGTTTGCGAGGTTCTTATCGTTGTGATTGTGATATTCTTCTTCTTTTTTATTTCAGTATTCGTACAATAAAGACTGTATTTTGTAACGCGCTAGAAATGATCATGTAACATGAATTCTGGCGCCAAGATTTATTTTGTCGTAGAAAAAAAAATGTTTCAAAACATTTTCGTTTTCGGCTCACTAAAATAATTTCTTAATCGCTTGATGAAATTTCTTATAATCGAGCCGACTGCAATAAAACCCGCGACACTTATCAAGGCAACGACTGAATAATCATCAATTGAATGCAATTGAAAATAATTTAATTTGTGTGCAGGAGATTGCATATGATGTGCACCATTATGACCAATTACGTATTCGATCCAATATTTAACGCATTCTTGGGATGTAATGGGACGATCATTATAAAGCTCCGATATTTTTTTTGCCCTTTTAACATATTTTTGATTGGTGAATATTTCATTGATATTTTCAGTGATTAGAGTTTCAATGATATCATTAAAATGCATCATAATTAAAAATCTATCTTAAACGAGAGCATCCGTTGTTCCAAGTAAATCTCCATGAGTGATGAAAATGGTCAAATTTTGATGTGCCAGGATATCTCTTTGTGGAATCCATGAGCGAATCATAATACCTTCAGAACTCCCCCGAAATGTTTCATTTTCATATTTCCATAAAACTTTCTGTTTAAGTTTTCCAAAAGCTTTAACAAAAGCTTCACGCTTTTCTTTTGGGAAATCTTTGCTTTTAACAATTGAACCTATTGAGAAGAGAATCACTCCATAACTTGCCAATTCATCCACATGAATCCCGCCAATTTCAATCATATTCGCAACAAACGGACGAATTGACGATGTTGAAAAGCGATGATTGACTAACAAAACGTTTTTCATTTGATTGTCAAAAGTTTTTCCAGTTTGTGAAAAATCCTCATTGAAAATTTTGCGCTGCGAATGAAAGGAATAAAAAATTTGATAAAAAAAAAATCCTTAAGATCATTTTGCATTTTTCCATTTTGTTCTCACCTGTCGTTTGTAGTGGACATGGGGGTACAAGGGACATGCAAATATTTTCATACTGGGATGTTAGAATGTTGATTACTCGTTCATAGAAATTCATGCTATCAGCAAGTTTAATGAAATTATGGGCGACGTATGAATACTCCATGGGGGCATTTGTTAAGTCATTTGTCCACTTTGAAGTGCTAAATGTTGATACACCGATAATAGCGCAATCAAAGTGCTCCATGTCCTTCAATTAATTCAACAATTCATCAAATTGAATTTCAAGCGGGAATCTCAAATTTACCATAAAGTGCCTCAACCCAAAATATTTCAACAATAGCAGCATCAAAATGCTTTTCATATTTTAAACGCCTTTGGACGGTTGAGAGTTGCATTTGCGAGATATTCCTCAAAATCCGATATGAAATTAATCATTACGAATACTGACCAATTTTCAGTTTCAAACATGTTTTCATCATCTGAATAGATAAAATTTCTTTTTGTCTAAGTTAACTCACAGTAATTTGTTCATTCGGTTCACTCACCATCAGAGCTATTATCTACAATAATATCTTTGTAATTCTTAATAGATTCCTTAAGTGCAAATGGAGAAATAACAATCACTTCATGACCATTTTGTGCCAGCGTTCAAACTGAATGTCCAATCATCCAATGAGATTTGCATGTTGTTGGAAAAACTCCCAAAATTTTATAACGATTATTGTTCATCAAAAATATTGCGAAGACGGTTAAAATCACTGTGAAAGTTCATAATTTCTGGAGCCATGTACTTGAACCGGTCTACTGAATTTGATTTTCCTCAGTAATTTATTTAAGACATATGTCAGCTTCAACACAGTAAATTTTTTATTATTTTTTAAGGTTTGCGCTGCAATAAATTTAGGAAATATTCGTTCATCTGAAAACTTGTTTATTTTCTTATCTATAAGAGCAGAAAGAAATTGCGTAATTTTTCATTTCAATTTTTAATCTTCTTCTAAAAACTTAATGGAAAGTTTTACAGAAAAAAAAGTTTTTCTTTCCATAAATGACACTTGAAAAGTTTTTACGAATCTGAATGAAAAAAGTATTTTTAATTATTCATCGAGAGCCATCGACGGTATAATGAAATTTATTAAGAAAACAATTCAAAAGAAAGTTTCGTAAAATGTTTAATTAAACTTTTTCTTTTGCTTCTTCTTTTCATCGCTAACGGGAAGTTTCTTGGAACTTTTGGAACAGAAAATTCTAATTAAGATGATGACAAAGATGTCAAAGGCTACAATCAGTAGGAAAATATCTAGATTGTGATACTCCAGTGGGCTCAAATCCTGTCCAGCACAATGCATGTGTGTTGCGCCTTTATGTCTGGCAACATATTCAACCCAATAAATTGCTGTATCGAGTGGACGCTTCGGCTGATCGCGATAACGTTTCGAAATCACCTTTGCATTTTCCGCATATTTTGAGTAATTCAATATTTCATTGACTGCCCAAGACAGAGATTCTTCCGTTAAATTGCTATAACTAACTGTCAGTCCATAGCCAGCACGTTCAGCTCGAGCCATATTCATTTTTTGATCGCCAAATATTGGTATTCCGACAATAGGAACTCCATGATAAATCGCTTCAGACGAACCAAGAAGTCCTCCATGAGTGATGAACAATTTAACATTTCGATGAGCCAAAATATCGTCCTGTGGCCACCAGGCTTTCGTGAAAACATTTTCTGGTTTTCCTGGTAAACTATCGCTTTCCCATTTCCACATTACTTTTTGCTTCAATTTTGCGAAAGTGTTTAAGATCGCATTACGCTTTTCGACTGGCAATAATGTGCTGTTAATGCCGGAGCCCATTGAAAAAAAGATAACGCCCTCTTCGGCATTGTCCAAAAATTCCTTAATATCCGTAGGCAAAGGATTTGGAACTCTATTAATATGCAGACCGCCAACTTCTATCATATTTGGTAAATATGGACGTGGATAGTTGAGAGTGAAATGGGAATTTAAAAGAACTAAGCTGACGTTCTTTTTGAGCTCATCGAGAGACGGTTTTTGACCGGGAAAGGATTCTTCATAAATTAGATTTTGATATGGTTCATAAAAGAATTTCATGTATGTCGTTTCAAAAGCGGCCATAAGAATATTACCAAAACGCTGCCAAAAATTCATTTTGTCGGTGAAACTGGTAAGAACAATTTTAAGTCAAAAATTTTATAGAAATAAAAAAAAAACAACCTTAAAAATGAATGCGGCACGTAGCTCAAAGGACTTGGAGATCCAACTAAATCAGTAGTCCATTTGCTAGCACCAAAAGTGGAAAATCCAATAACTGGAGCTTTAAAATGATGTCCGAAGCCGATAAGGGATTCATCCAAAAATATTTCCAACACAATGACATCAAACTCCTGATCAGAATCCAGGAATTGTTTCGTCACTGGATGTCGCATTGTAAAATTTGAGATTGTTATGCCGATCTCATAAACATCCTTAATAATCTTCGTAATTGGCATGCCGTCTATGTCCAGCAAGTTCGTCATTGTATCTGAAGAAACAACAAATGAAATCTTTCATGAGAATCGTGAAACTCCACATGTGCCACACTCAATTTCGTGTTGTCAAGGTCGCAAATCGAGTAACACATTGATGGTTTCATTCAACATAAATCAAAATGTGATAGTGGTTCTTAACGTCAGTTACATACCTATAAGCTCCTCGTAAATACCATCAACATGAATGTGTGTGTAATTTGCAATCTTTTCCTTTGGAGTAAATGCTGATAACACAGTGACCTCAATGCAAATTGGTTTTTTGTTATATTCTGAGAAATCTTTTTTTCAAATTGAATCTTGACTCACTTCATTACCAGCTTTTGCAAGACCTTCCATTAAAGCATTACCAACAATAAAATGTGACTTCGCCCTGCAGTTTCCAAGCGTCTTTTATTATCAAATTATATGTTTTGTTAATTATCAGTAATAGTACTCACATTGATGGGAATATACCGAGAATTTTAAATCCCGCCGCATAGTCGACACTGCTAATTGAAATCAATCCAATGCAAATAAGAAAGACAAACTTCATGTTTACACAAAAAAAAAAAAAAAATATCTTATCGCACAGCGAAAAATTAACGCCACAGCTGTTTGGCAGACAACTCACTACTGAAATGCTGCAACTTCGTTCTGTCTGTGCGGTTTGTTCTGTTATGGACTGGTATTTGTCCCGTCGTTTATGAAAACCAGAGAATGTATGCGGGAGAGGAACCTGTTCTTAATTTAAAATCGCTTTTGTTGGTTCCTATAGAAAATTATTTTGAAGTAAATAAATCTCCACTACAATATTTCTTATCAACAATTTGTGTTTGAGATGTTGAGAAAATCATATTTTATTGATTGGAATTTCAACTTGAAAACTCAAATCCTTAATACTTATTTTAATTTTTCTTTTGCTTCTCTGTATAACTTCCGAAAGCTTTTGACAATTGAAAAGCTTTTTTGATGAGATAACTTGAAATAAAAATAGCAAACAACAAAACTGCCAAAAATGTTCCATAAACGTCCAAATTATTATATTGAACAAACGTCAAGTGCTGGGCTGATGTTTGCATAAAATACGCCCCATCATGTCGCAAAACATATTCGACATAAAATATTGCTTTTTCCATCGGCGTTTGCGGTTGATCAAGAAGACGCTTTCTCACTTCGAGGACTTTCTTTTGGTATTTATCTTTGCCGAGAACTTCATTTAATGCATCCAACAAAGTCGATTCATTCAAGTTGAGATAAGGAACACGGGCGCCCCAACCGAGAAGTTCAGCGCGTGCCATATTCATCATTTGATCACCAAACACCGGAATTCCTACTACGGGTTTCCCACGAATAATTGATTCAGTGCAACTCAAGAGACCGCCGTGTGTCACAAAAAGCTTTACATTTGGATGTGCCAAAATATCGTCTTGGGGCAACCAATTCCTAATCAAAAATTTATTCTTATCTACATCAAGCTCTTCGTCCCACTTCCAGATAACTTTTTCTTTAATCTTCGATAAAGCTCCTAAAATATCTTTCTTCTTTTGCTCGCTCATCTTTGATGGCCTCAAATTTCCGCCCATCGAGAAATAAATGACGCCATGTTCAGCACTCTCGATAAAATTATTAATGTCTTCAGGTAATTGGTTTGTTTGGTTTTTCACATGAAATCCTCCGATTTCAATCTGCACATAAAGAAAATCCTAATTAAGTAAATTTTTGATACTAACATTCGTAGAACAATATTTTACCATGTTGGGAAGATACGCTTGTGGATAATTCAAGCTATAATGCGTATTAAGCAGAACAAGTGAAACCGAATGCTTCAACATGTGCTTAAACGATGGTTTATCAGCCTTAAAAAATTTATCATAAATTGCTCCCTGAAGTGGATAATGATAAATTTGGAACATTATATCTTCGAAATAATGAAAGAAAATGTTTGTCATTCGTTCTCGATATGTCATGCGATCAGTAAACTCCAAAAATGGATGACTGTAAAATTCATTAAATTCGTTAAACATTAAACTTTTTAACCGAACACCTAATAACTCACGTAACGACAGAAAGAGGCATCGGACTGTGTACCATGTCATTAATATATTTCACTTGACCCAATGTGCTTACAGCAATGATTTTGCATCCAAATTGCGCACCGAATCCCAACAGACTTTCGTTCATCAAAAATTCAATAATACACAAATCAAATTTCTCATTCGAATGCAAAAGCTCCTGAACTGCTGGATCGCTTAATGTGTACTTTTGCATGCGAGCAATATTATCAATCCAATATTTCATCATTGCAAATGGATTATAATCTATTTCCTCAAAGCACATATCGAGTTCCTCTTGAAAAGATGCAAAAAGTTTTGGTGATGTGATGGCAATGTCCTTGTAGTTTTCATAAGGAACTTTCTTCAATGGATAAGGGCTCAAGAATGTTATATCGTGACCACGTTTGGCCAATTCATTGAAAAGCGCCTGACCCAAAATCGAATGCGATTTCGATGGATAAGGAAAAACGCCTAAAATCTTTGCACTTTCCACATCATTATTGATATGTGCACAAAGAAATACAAACAATATGTAAAGAAATTTCATCACGCCCTCAAAAATGAAATCACTGTGAACCGTGCTCACGAAAATGCCGAACTGAAATGTGTGTTTTTTTTATTTATTTTCGTCCGCTTAGAGTTAGTAATAAATTTATCATATAATAAATTGATAATATTTTGCAACACTTTGATAATGATGGATTCATTTGAAAATCGTGTAACAGTTTTTTCTAACCCCGTCATTACGATATCAATCCTCCAATCAAATCATTTCTAAAAAATCCGTTTATCAACTTCATTTGCTTCGCACTGATGTACAGTTGACAAGGTTGACTTGATTAAATTTATTTGTTTGTGTTTCCAAAAATTGAAGTTCAGATGTTGAATTCATTCAATTGACTGAGAGCAATTTTTAAAATTGTGGTGACAGCAATAATCATTATATCCCACGAAGGGGCAAGCACGCTTCAGTGAAAGAAAAATCTTGAAAACGTGCCAAAAGATGAATACACGAAAATATTGTGTTTTTCTTCAGAGGACGCCAGAAAATTTCATAAGAAAAGAAATATTTTCTTGCAAAACTGAAACATCTAAACAAACCCATGAAAATTTAAAAACAGTTTTCCTTCAGCTAATATTGAACAATAATTTTCTATTTTAAATACGAACAAGCAAGTTATAAAAGTTTTCCTTAATCTACAAGAATATTTTTCCAAATAAATTTTTCATTGAAGCTTTTTCTTTGACTTCCTTTTACACAAACATTTCATAATTTTCCGAATAGTAAAAAGTGGAATGAAAATGATGAGAAAAATGACAAGAGCAAAAAGAAAGTATACGTCGAGATTGTTTTCCTCGATAAAGTTCAGGTAATGTGTTTGCATGAAATGTGCACCATCGTTACGCAAGACATATTCAAACCAATAAATTGCACGTTCCATAGGCGATTGTGGCTGATCACTGAATCTCTTTGCAATTGTTTTCACGTTTTCCGAATATTTATTGCTGCTGAGGATTTCATTCAATGCCCACGATAAAGATTTTTCAGTCAAGTTTGTGTAACCGACTGTTACACCCCAGCCGAAAAGTTCAGCGCGTGCCATATTCATCATTTGATCACCAAACACCGGAATGCCTATTACGGGTTTCCCACGAATTATCGATTCGATGCAGCTCAATAAGCCTCCATGTGTAATGAAAAGTTTAACGTTTGGATGTGCCAAAATATCATCTTGCGGCAGCCATTTACGAATAAGAAATTTATCCTTATCAACATTTAGTGTCTCATCATCCCATTTCCAAATAATCTTTTGTTTGATCTTTGTTAAAGCAGCAATAATGTCGATTTTCTTTTGTTCATCCATCAATGATGGCTTCACATTTGATCCCAACGAGAAAAATATAACGCCATCGTTAGCACTTTCAATGAAAGTTTTGATGTCTTCTGGAAGTGGATTTGTTTCATTTTTAACATGAAAACCAGCGACTTCGATCTAAAGAAATTTAGAAAATTTTAATTAATGTTTATAAACTTTTATAAAAGTTTTTACCATGTTTGGAAGATTAGCTTGCGGGTAATTGAGCGAGTAATGAGTGTTTAATAGCACTAGCGAGACTGAATTTCTTAAAACTTCTTTGAACGGAGGTACCGACTTGAAGTGTTTGTTATACACTTTTTCTTGTGCCGGAAAAAAGACGAAATGCATTATGAGTTGCTCAATATTTGTCATTATTATATTCTCCATTCGCTGTAAAAATGTCATTCGAGTGTCGTAAGTCAAATAAGGGTGAACTACGCGTGAGAGTGGCATTTGACTGTGAATCATTTGGTTTAAGTAATGAATTTGTCCAAATGTGCTGATTCCAATAACCTTCGCTTTGAAATGTGCGCCAAATCCGAGCAGAGCATCTGTTAGGAGTGTGTCAATGAAAACCAAATCGAACTTCTCTGTTTTTGAATTCAATAATTTCTGCATCTCCTTATCAACGATTATAGATTCTGTCATCACAGCACAATCCTCAAACGACTCCTTCATCATTGTTAGTGGATTTGCATCGATCACTTCAAACGCTTGTTTCATTTCTTTGTCATAGACTTCGAAAAGTTTCTTCTCCGTTATTATTAAATTTTTGTAGTTATTTGGTGGGTCCTTAAGCTCATAAGGGCTTGCGTAAACAATTTCATGACCACGTTTTGCTAGTTCAAGCATAAGAGGCTGAACCAAAATCGTATGTGACTTTGACGGAAACGGAAAAATCGCCAAAATTCGAGCACCTTCAATTGAGCAAATTTTGAAGGCCCAAAAAATAAGCAAACACTTTATCAACTTCATATTATAGTCACACGTCTAGATAAAAATTTATACTGAACTCCAATTTGCTAGATCAACTGAGTTTTATAAGTAGAATAGGGTACGAGAATCGTTTTAAAAGCCGAGCAAAACACGAAATATTTTTTTTTTTTTATCAAGAGCCATCTTTTAAAAATTAAAATTGATAAAAAAAAACAATTCTACTATTATGGCTATCTTAATTTGATAAAAATTTGTTTCAAATTATTTCCTTGGATGTGATTTTTGGCAGTTCTGTATTTTCATTGTTCCTAAAAAGGCAAATTTTATTTGTATCAGTAAGTAAAAAGATTAAAAAAGTAGGTTCTTAAGCAAGAAAGTAAGTTTAAGTATTATGAAAGAAAATTAATAATAAATTAATAAATTTTGAACAAAAATCGATTTACTTAGGTTAGGATTCTCTGGGGTTTCAAGAACAATATTGAAGTAATAATACGCTTGATTTTTTTCCGGAAGTCCAACCTGTAAGATAATCCTTGTCTAATGAAGATAACACAGTAATCGGAAATTTTGCACAAGTCCTTGAAAGAGTCGCAAGGATAATAAAACACTGAACTTCATTTAGTTTTCAGTGAAATAATTCTAGCAGTTCTTCTTAGCTTCTTTTCTCAAAATGTCTGTGACATTGAAATATTAAATTGAGAATTTTATGTTTGGCATGGTACTTATAATAAAACATCACGCTGAGTAAAATAAATGCAAACTTACGCTCAAAATAACACTGATATTGAAAACGAAAATTTAGTGTAAATAAAAACGACACTGACCTTACTACCTTATTTCTTTATACATACCATGCTTGTGTTTCGTCATCGAATATCACACATGCAAACTTACTTAAAGTTGTTTTATCAGCACACAAAGCTAATTTTTTGATTGTGGGGAGCCATTTAAATATTAAACAGCTGGTTAATTTGATTACTTATGTACATACGAGTATAATAACGCTCGACAGAGCTCACTAGTTAGAGAGCGAGAAGCAATTTATTCAAAACCTGAAAACGGGGAATGACTTGAAAAAAATAAATAAATTAACAGAAATCTCAGCATGATGTTGCAAGTTTCATTTGGGAATCCAAAAAAGCGGAAAAATTTATTTCAGTCTAAAATATTTCGACAATACAAATTGACGTTCATCAATTTGTTTTAGGCTTTTCTTCTTTTTGATTTATAATCTGATAACAGGCTTTTAAAATTTTTTTAACAAAATAAAATGGAATCGATAGGATCAGCATCGCAATGATGAAAATTATTAAATAGACGTCCAAATTGTACAACTGAACATAGCTCATTTGAAAACCAGCTGAACGGATGTGATTAATGTTTTTATGCCGCAAAACATATTCAACCCAGAATTTTCCCGTCTCTAGTGCCGTCAGTGGTTTGTCACGGAATCGCTTTGATGCTTCATGTATTGACTCGTTGTAAATTGGATTTGTTAAAATTTCCTGAATCGCCCAATTTAATGACGCTCCGGTAAAATTGAAATAGTCCAAATGAATTCCATAATTGGCTTTAGCGAATCTTTTTGCGTTTTGTGGTTGATCTCCGAAAATTGGAACTGCAATGATATTCTTTGCAAAGTAAATTGCTTCAGTGCAACTTAAAAGTCCACCATGAGTAATGAAAACTTTTGTTTTGTTGTGACCGAGAATTTCATATTGCGGAAGCCACTTGCGCACTAAAATTTTCTTAGGATCAACCTGCAAATTCTCGTCATCCCATTTCCAAATCGTATTTTGTTTCAGTCTTGAAAGTGTCTCAATAAGATCTTTCTTTTTCTCTTCTGACATTTTTGATAATTTCACATTTCCACCGAGTGAGAAATAAATGATACCATGCTCAGAATTGTCAATAAAATTTTGAATATCGTCCGGCAATGGTCTCAGTTCGGCATCATTGATTTGCATTCCTGCAACTTCGATCGTATTTGGCAAAAATGGTTTCGGGAATGAAATGGAAAAGTGAGAATTTACTAAAGCAATTGCAACAGAATGTTTTCGGACTTCACTGAAGCTTTGATTTGAGTTTGGAAATACTTCTTTAAAGAGTTGCTCCTGTGTTGGAAGATGATAGGAATTCAGTAGAATTTTCTCCAAGAAATAGAAGAATTCATTCTCAAGACGTTTTCCGAGATTCATTCGATCAGTGAAATCGGTGAACATGTGTGGAACATATGAGATTGGACGTGATGAACCCAGGACATCATTTACCCAAGTGTGAGGTCCATTAGCTGATAACGCAATCACAGGACAGTCAAATACTGTTGATAATCCCAAAAGTGCATCCGTCAAAAACAAATCGAGAATGATGAGATCAAATTTCTCATTGGATTTGAGCAATTTTTTCATCTCGGGATGATGCAAGGTCACATTCGCCATGTGCAATGTGTTTGCGTAAAGAAATTTGAATTTTGATATGATGTTCATTTGCATGATATCTTTAATAAATAAGCTGCTTGTTGTTTTCTCAAACTCTTGTATAATTTGCGAAATATCAAGTGTTATGTAATTTTCTGGTGGATTTTGCATCGGAAATGGTGACATAACTGTAACCTAAAAACAGGTTGTAGCGATATAAGAAAAATTTATTTACCAAGGAATTTAAAAATAACATTAAACTGCGTTTTAGTTAATACCTCGTGCCCACTTGATGCTAATTCAAGTAGCAAGGCATTTGGATATATAAAATGTGACTTTGAAGACGATGGTAAAACACTTAAAATTTTTGCTCCATCACTCGAAAGCATGAAGAGATTTAATACAATAACACCAAATAAAAACATCTCTAAGCGTAATAACGCGCAGCAAGTCCAAACTTAACTGAAAAGCGTACTCACGAAATAAAATCGTTTTCAGTGGTGGTGTAAAGTCTCTCGGCGAGAAACAAACACGTATCAAAAACTCACACTTTCAAAATTTTACTAGATAAGTTGAGCTTTTTAGTTTGAGTGTAATCAAGTTGTTGTGTTTGTTATTACTTCAGATTAAAACACCGATTGGAAACAATTGTATCAGTGACAGTGAATGATGCGAGCTATTTCTTACATTTTTTGATGTTTTTAACCATTTTATCGTAATAAATATGTCACCCAATTGAAGAAGCGTATGCTCATAATTAAAACAACTTTTGCTGAGAATTTTAATTTCATTTATATGATGACGAAAGCAGGAAATGAATTTCAGAACAAAATAAATTTTATTTTATTTTGCTCCCTACTTATAAAAAAAGCACACAATTGGATCTTTTGTTCCCAGGAACTAAAATGCCAGAAATTCCCTAAAATAATTATCCAGACATGAAACACTCCCAGAAAAAAAAAGAAATTGTGAACCAGGATGAAACACTAATTTCATTCGAAAAGAAATGGTTTCTGTTGTATCCACTTTACCAGAACAAATTGATTTGATTCACTCATTTAGGAATGCTGTTCGGGATATATCTAATTTTAAATGCAATTATTGGCTCCTGGCTTCAGCATATTTAAAATGCCCTGAACGAATTTATTATTTCGTACATTTTTGTTCGAGCATCGTCAAGGGAAAATTCACAGGATATTGATTGAAAATTGTATACGAAAAAAAATAAATAAATTCACAGACAGGAATTTGCTTCTAAACAATGTTTTATCAACTTTTTGTTCATATCCATTCCTAGAGAGACTTTTGTAGCAGCACGTTCATAGGGAAAACTTTTTTTTGTTTTATAATAAATTTCGTACCAAAAAAGTTCTGTTTTGCATGAAAAGGTTTCAAAATTCACATTTAACTTTGATAATTCTAAGAGAACACTTGAGTAACAATTTTCCGGATTGTTGTTCAACAATCTTTTGTGCAACAATGCTGGAAATAATTAAATAAATTTTATGTGTTGCGAGGAAAAAAAAAATGATTTCTTTTTCTGCCAGCAGCAAACGATCAAAAACATCAAACCGAAAATTAGATTAATGACATCAAAAAAATGATTTGTAATTGCCTTAACGATTATCCCGCACAATACGTGACATCACAAAAAAATAACATAAAAATTTGGTGAACGGAATTGAGATTGAAATTAATTGATTGCTCCATTGATCAATTGCTTCCTCTCATCATTGATTGAGGTATCATGGAAAATCAATTTGCAAAAAGTTTTATCCGTTGAATAGAAAACAAATGACATTTGATAAACTGCTGGAAAGAGATTACTCCTTATAACATTAAATATCGACGCAGTTACTTAGTGCTCTGTCGAGAAAATATATATGAAGGACTGGAAGCAGAAAAAGAGGAAAAAATTAGATAAATCTAAAATCTATTTCTTTTTGCGCAATTTATTTCATTCTGTGACTTAAGTATTTTTCATCATGAAGGCTCATAATGAAGCTGGAAATTTGTTAGCAAAGCAAAACAGCATTTACAATGACTTTTGTGAGTCTCTTTTAATGTTTCTATATTTCATGCCACACGTGAATTAACTACAATATTGAATCATTTTGTTCACATAAGTTCTTTTCAGTAAGAGCGAACATAATTAATAAGGCTTCAGACGCAACCACAAAACGAGAAATTGAATTACAAATTTTCAAAAGACATTTCATTCTAGAGTTGTTGAAAATTAATTTCGTTTCCTTAGGAAAATTAATCTGCTTCTGGGATCTCTGTGTTCGTTTTATGTTTTTTATACTCGTTTGCGTCCCCATGGGAGATTATCAATGGGCAACTCGAGTTTCTTTCAGCTTGAAAAACAACATGCTGCTTTTCTGTCTTGTAAAGGTTTCATCGCAATAATATCGAGAAAATTCATTGGAAGAGAGATAATAAATAAGGACAACAAAACAACGACATCAACAACAGAACACGTCTCAAGATAGATTATTTTCCCCCGAATTTTCTGTCTCTGCGAAATTATTAAGTTTAGCTTTTAATTATAACTAAAAGTTTTCCATTTCACTCTCTGGAAAATTCTAGATATTACTTTCGCTCCGATTCATAACTTCTTCTTGCATTTTGTCTTTTTATTGTTTTGTCATCATCATAAATAGGAATGTCACGAACATTGCATGGAATTCTGTCTGCGGCATAGTGACGACTATTCGGAATCATAAGCAATCAACCATTAACACAATTCCATTGCAGAATCATCATCTGGCTTCCTTTTTTTCTGCCTGGTTTGGCATTCTCGTAATGAAGACAAATGAATAAACACGTAATAACATTCACGTCATGTATTTCTTATATGATTGTACAATGTCGGAAAATACATCACTGAATGTATCTTTGAAGTTACTCTCTCATGCTCTTCAGTCATCGCTGAATATTTTCCACTTAAATCTAACAGCACTTGAAAGCTTTCTCAAGTGTCAATCACTCCTTTGACTCCTTCAAATGTATGTTTCCCCTTCTTTCAATTTTCTGACAAAATCGTGTGAGAGACAGCAAATAAATTTTCATAGGATTGTAACCTAAAATAAGAACATTTCCCTCACAAAGATCCAAACAAATTTGTGTTTAAACATCAATTCAAAAGAAAATCTCTTTTGATAGATGTTGTGATGGTATTTTTTTTAAATATTTCCATTACGCGTCCTGGAAAATTAAAAACTTTATGTAAATTTGCTTTTATGTTCCAAAGAAAATGAAAAGAAAAAAAAAAATCTCAAACAAACTTTATCGTTTTTCTCTTTTCTCCGTTTATGCCGCAATTTGTTTTGACTAAAGATAGAAACACAAACAAATGATAAATATGGATCGAGGGAAAAAGAAGGTGAGCAAGGGTTGCGAGTTGCCAACAGTAACCCAAAACGTACAAGTAACTTAAATTACTGTTTGCAAAAGTATTAACCTTGTCACATTTCTTTTTTTGCGACATAAAAAAAATTCCCTTTTTTAAAACCACACCAGAGAGAAAAAAAAGTTTTTCTCCAACAACAATTTTTGACATGAAAAGGTTTCTTTTGAAATTGTTTATAAAGCTGAAAAAAGCAAAATGAGTTTAGAAAGATGGTATAGCTTGGTATAATTACGAGGGACGAATATGCTACGTTGGTTCACATGAATCTTGTACAAACACTGCGAAGGACGATGGTAGATTTCTAAATTTAGAGCATGCATGTCATTCCATTTGAAAATGAATATTTAACTTTCATAACTCGTTATGAGGACGATTGCAGGCAAGTAGAAATTTGATATTTGCACAATGTGATGCAAAATATAAGGAGCTCGTATTTTTAGATATATTCAAATATTTTTGTGCTTGCACATTACGAAATGTTTTGAAATTTTCAGTAATTGTCAATCACGAATTGTACACAAAGCAGATGTTTACCCATGTTTTCCTACGGTGACTTTGTTGGTGTTCAACTTTCTTGAATTATATTTTAACAACATACATATGAAATTATTAACAAGGAAATTAGATACTTTCAATATACAAGTGGAAAATTGTAATCTCCCAGTCTTTCGGTCTTTTATTTTGTCCTTGTCTTCATTCGAATTGATTCATAATTATATTGCTAATGCGATTTTTTCATGTTACAATCCAAATATTCTCCCCTCTTAATTACATCATAATTATTTTATGTCACTGATGGCACGAGAAACCTTCAAAACATTTTACTGTCCTACAGTGGTAATAACACAATTCGGTCAATTCCTTATGACATTCGAAATCGACTTCAAATTAGGATTAAAAGAAATGTTGCATTGGATTATGAGTATGATAATTCAACCGTCCAAATTGACGATTCCCGGGCGACTGTTTGTAAATCTCGTAATTTGTCAGCCAGCAGTTCGAACGAGAGAAAAACAGCGCAACCCCATAATAATGTGTGTTACCGTGTTAGGGCGTAATGTCAAATGATACGCTTTTTATGGTTATTTGGCCATGAAGATGATTTATAAATCACTTTAGGGCATTTTCCACCCTCATTTGTGTTATATTCAACCCTTCGCATTGAGTTTGCCTATCATATGCTCGGCAACACACTCGTTCTCTTGTTGTTACATACATCCATGTTACTGCTGTTTATTAAATAGCATTAAGAGCATATGCTGCTCGCATTATGCAATATGAGTATACAAGAATAATTTTTCAGAACAAATTTTTAAGAATTTTATTTTGAATCGTGTAACCCAAATTAAATATCGTAAAGGCGACAAATAAACGAGTGTACAATTGCTTGCCAAATAGCGATATTTTCATTAGACATCACAAACGAATGTGAACCTCAAAAAAAAAAAAAAAAAAATATTTAAGAACAAAATATGTTTACGCCATTTTGGAGAAGAAAAGAAGAAAGTGGGAACGAAAAGAAATAAGGAAAATTTGTTTCAATGGAAAAAGTGCTTATTGAAACGTGATAAAAAGTCAAGTGGAGACTTAATGCAGGTTTTTGCAGCAAATGGTATTTTTAATGAATTTCCCACCGTGTTGAAAATTTTCTTTTACGTGATTTTTCTCACTCGAACAAATTGCTCGCTTTTCCTTATTCGCGTGGAAATTTTTTATGTTTGTCATTGGAAGGAAAAACCTTTTTATGCAGATTTTCAGAGTTTTCAATGGCAATGCAATGACTTTCATGAAAATAATGTAGCACACAATTTATGCTTCATCACTCACCCTCTGACGAAAGGAATATTGGAGTCATATGTATTGATCGGAAATAAATTTATTTGCATTCGATATTTGTTTGAAGGAAATCCTCTTAAAAATCAAAATCGACCGATATGTTTTTATTCTACCTGAAACCTAAATAGAGATTTGGCAATTTCATATCTCTAGAAAGACATCGAATTGACAATTGAAGCATATCGAAGGCAGAAAGTGATGAAAAAAAAAACACCTTTAAAATCCTTTCTTTTTTTGCAATGCTTTCATGCTCAAATGGATCGACAAATATAAAACTTCCATTAAATCCCTTTTTATGCAAATAATAAAACTGAGAGCTGCTAGTGGCTGCATATGCTTCCATGTTGTTAAGAGATCAAAGGATAGAATTTGTTGAAAAAAAAAAAAATCCAAAGTGTCGCGCATGAAAGACGTCGAATTTTATTGTTATTTATGCTTTATGTCGTAAAATGTATTCATCGTATCAACTTTCAATAGCTTCGATACATTTTCTTTGGGTAGAAAATGTTTTTATAAAAATAACATTATTTTAAAGCTAGACGAAACAACTAACAAGGATCGATACACGAAACAATAACAGTGATTGATGTTGCACTTCGATGAATTATGGTTGACAAATAGCAGTGAACTCTCTCACTCGATGCGTCAATTGTGAATGGATTTCTTTTTTTTTTTTTTTTTTTTCAAACCATCCAAGCTGAAACAATTGATTTATCGATCTGGTGCAAAAAATAAGAAAGAATTCATGCGATGAATTACAAATTAAAGTCCCAGTTTTGTTCTCGGACATCATGTGGAAAACTTCTCAACAATGAAAAGGACAACGATGAATGGTCGGTGAAGATTATCGTAACTTTTGCGTCAATTTTTGATCAGTTTTGGAAATTTCTTGACTTTTCAACTGATTTCCAACTGAGAAGTGTCACAAACAGATGTATCTAACATGCTAGTTTCTTTCATAAGCGTTTGCGTCATTATCTCATTTCCTTCATCTTACACATTTGTTCAAGGTTCGGTGAATTATAGTTAATGACAGCAAATTCAAGTCATCACAAAATCATGAGAAATCGCATGTTGTGAATGAATACGAAGATGAATGAATACAATTCTAATTCTAACGATACCACCCAATGGCAAATGTATCAATTTAATCAAGAAACATCTCAGCTATCTTACAGTTAAAACGACATACATATTTTTTTTGAAACGAAATAAAGGAAATAAAGGAAAAAGCCTCTGCAATCCATATTACATTGAGAAATCGTGAGCACATTCAATAACAGCAAATTTTTCATATCGGGCTTCCCAATTCTTTCATCAAATTTTATTTATTACTTAGGTTGATACAAAAATATATTTTTTCTAATAACGGCATACGGCTATCAATGGCATACATCCTACGACTTGCTCGTTGCTTTTCTGTAAACAAGAAAAACATTTTCAGCATTATTTTTTTTTTCTCAAATAAAAATAATAAAATAAAAAGAATTTTATGTTTTGTGAATGTGCCGGTCGGAAAGCAATTTATTTCTGGCATGTTAGGAACGTCTGCAAATTCTTTATTTATTTATACTTCTTTTTTCTGTTTTCCTAGAAATAATTTTCCGCTTATGCATGCAAGTTGAAATTTATTCTCCTTCATTTTTTTTTGGAATCGACTTTAAGCTTTAAAAGTTTGGCTTGATTTTTAAATGGCAGAAATTGATGAACTGATAAATCCTAAAACAAGAAATGTGAATTCTGGGAAGTTAAAAACTTTTCCGAAAGAAATACAATTTTCCAGCTCTTGAGGGAAAACTTTTTGCCGCTTCAAATCAGAAAATTTCAAGTTTTAGATTTAATTTCCTTGAGCTTCTTCATATTTTTCTCTAAAAACTTAACAAGCGACTCGAGTGAAAATTTCAGGGAGAAACATAAAATATATATAAGTGAAGAATTTTCCCATTTCCACAGAAAAATATTTTTCATTCCTTGATTCATTAGATAGACAAAGAGAATGGTATATTTTTCAACAAGAAGGAAAGATAGGAAAACTTTTGCAACTTCTATTATTAATTGAGTCATTTTTCGTATTTTCATTTCTAAACTCCATCTGTCGTTTTTGATTGTGCAATTTAATGATAAATATTCGCCTGACAGTGAAAGTTTTTTCGCATTTGGACCCGAGTGCAAAATTAATTGAGTTTATAGAACAGCGACGTAGTAGAAGAAATAAATTAATTATAGCAGAAAAAAGCCGGCATGAGATGAAAAAAGTTGTAGATTAAATTCGAAGCGTCGGAATGAAAACAATGAAAAAAAATGTTTTACTTTGTTGTTATACTGTCGATGATAGTAAATTTTAATAATGAAATGGAAGCGATGAAATATTGATGCTGGCAGCAAGGATTTCTCTCATCTATCGTAATTGAATTTTGATCCCCTAATTAGTTAGTTTCATTTAAACATAAGAAAATAGAAAATGATTAACGGAGGGAGATTAAAGTGTTCGTATCACGTATCACATCAACAATTTCTCAGAATGTCAAGAAAAAAGTGAAGACGAAGTGAAAATCACTAGGAAATTTTCAGTTGGCAGTAAACAGCTCAGAGGCGAATTTGAGTACGACGTTATTAAAGCGTCACATATATGCTATTTTGTTGAATCTCTTTGATGATGAATCCTTAGAAAATTGTGCAATTAACGATATAAGAGGAAATTAAACCTAAAACTTTCTGCTGACGTCAAAGTTGTTCAAGTTGCGCAAATAACAAGTTCTGTGAAAAAATGATTTATTTGCTAGAAATGGAAAAATTGTTTCCCCGATAATAACAAAAGTTGTGCAATGTGTTTGAACATTTTATAATTTCGCTCTCCACGAAAAATGCATTAGGAAAACTGTTTTCCATCAGCTACAGCGAGAAAATTGTACATAAGTATGATATCGAGTAACGGGAATTTTCATCTGTGAAAACTTTTATTTCGTACGAAATTCAGAAAAATTTGTTTTTCATTGTTCGGTACTTCGGAAAACAAAGTTGATTTGTTGTTGCTGCCATTTTCCTTTTCACATTGTTTTCTTTTTAAATGTTTTTGTTGTAAATTTTCAACAATTTTCTTCCCAAAAAAATTGAAAGATTTCACAAAAACAATTCATTGTTCTCAAATTTTGTTAGCAAATTTTAAGAGAGATCTCAACATCAATTCATTGCTGTGTACAAAATAATTTTCTTTATTTTTCTTGCCATTTCCAATTCGCTTTACTCTGAAAGAAAACCCTCATAGAATGTTCTTTGTTGATGGAGTGTTTTCTTTTTATCTGAAAGAACTTTCCTTCTTCTTATTCCCTTTTGTTATGTGAAGTATTTCATTCGCATTTTTCCGTCGCATTCCGTTGTTATGGTTAAAAGGAAATTTCGAGAATGATATTTTTATACCCGATTTCTTCGCTCAACTGATTTCTTTTTAAAATGTAGTTTAATTAAAATCGTCACAAAATTAGTAATTAAACCCAGAAAATGTATGTATCAACATCATGATCATCACTGGGCGATTTTTAAGGACTAATGACAAATTTATGCTCTCAGTTTTGTCGCATAATTTTTTTTACTAACATCCTTGATCTTAAAAGGACCCTTCGTCAAGGGTGCGCCCGATAAAAGTCCCAGACATGAAATGACAATTAAATTATGCTCGAAAAAGACACTCGAGCTTGAAACTTGATATTTTATCTTTTCATCGTTCATTCTTTTGACATAAAAAATTACACAAACAAAAGAGCCATAAACAGAAAAAGAAGAAAATTTCATTCTTTATTTATCAGGAAATGACTTGAAAGAACTTGAATGTGCGAAGGACGGTAACATAAAGGACGGTAAAAGAATAATTCGGGTCCAGAAGGGCCATTAGATGAGCGACATTTATCTTTTCGTCATTCATTTCGATGATGATGTTAAAAAGTTAAAAGATAATTTTTTTAATGTTCAGATTGAACCTTTTTTTTTATTTCGAGCGAGTTTTGTGGAGGTGAATTGAAATCACTTCCATCGGGTTTTGCGACCTTTACCATAATGTCCCTTTTCGGATGAGCGTGGCATATTTTTTTTTTTTAAGCTAAAGATTAAAATAGAAAATTGTCCACAAATATTGCACACAAATATTTTTATTTCCTTCATTTTAAGGCGAAAGAATTTGGACCTTTAAAACCGAGAGAATAGCTGTTGTAAATTTTTCATAACAAGCATAAACATTAAGAGAGAGATGTTTAAAGAAGAAATCTTTTCATGTATTCGTTTAATGGTACATAAATTATGTAAGCAAATAACATATCAAATGCATTAAATAAGAAAGCGGTTACACTCTGTTGGCTACGTCGTAAACAAAACCTTCAAAATGGTTCTCCAGTTTTGCTTTATCATGCTAATTCGGATTTCATTCTCGAAGGAGAAATATAAAAAAAAAAGAATTGAAAGAAATCTTCGATGAATGAGGCGGAAATTCTGATCTCGAAACAATTCAAATGCGGCAAAGCAGTTGTCAGATTTAACTCATCTCGTTCTCACATACAACAAACATATCGACTTACATCCAATCTGAAGTGCATTGAATAAGATTTTGCCATTTAAGGGCACACAAACACTTTATTGTGCAAACAGATCGTACATCACATAATGTGCCATCATAAATAGTTCTGAGCCAGCAGTTATTTTTGCGCATTAAACTATTCACTCAGACATTAATCACCGAGCTTCGCACATGAACCGAATATGAAACGAAAAATTTCCATTTCGAAAACAACGAAAACATTTTATGGCCAACATGTACATAAAAAGCTACGAAATTGAAATTATAATCTAAGGAAATAAATTAACTGAAACAACTTCGTCGATCCGAGTTTACAATTTATTTTGCCCCCGAAAAAAGCAATTCCCGTTATTTTTTGACGAGTTTATATCTAGTTATTGAAATAAATTGCCATAAAAAATAAAACAATTTCAAGTCAGCAAAATGCATTTAGCGACGCATGTGTGGCATTCGCAGCAACAAAAATATTTCAACATCCTCGATGGTGTCCCCTCGATACGTGTCGAGAGAAAGAGCTCGAAAGCCTTTTGTTATTATTTATAATTGCAGCACATTGCATTTTTATCAATTGGGAATTATCAATAATATGCCGATGGGAAAGCGGCCAGAGGGTGTTAGGGAGCTTTTTTTTAATTTATGGATTATTATTAAAACGAATTCCGTGCATTGTATGTTTGCTGCTGTCTGCAGCACCATCAGGAGGGCGATAAACATTCACAAATGGAAAAAATAAACTTTTTCCGCCCGCTGTTGATTTTAGTGTTGTTATTGAAAAATTTTTACCCTCGAGCACGATCCTCGCATGCCAGTCGATATGCGTTATGCGGCTCGTTTAAACCAGCAGGAGTGAAATGTCACATTTTGCATTCGTGAAGAGGTCAAAAAGATTAAAAATATTAATTGCAATGATAATTGTGATGCAATAAATCTGTCGGTTTCGTCAAAATCCAATCCCGCCATTTTCATATTCCGCTTTAAATTTGATAATTAAACATTGAAAGTAGTTTACGGAAAATAAAACTTCTGCATTGCATGCATTTTAATGGTATTAAAAATTCAACAAGAAGAATCTTTTGAGCACAAACGAACCTGAAAACGTTCATAACTCATAACTAACGAGATAACAACTTTCATTAAGCGCAGTTTTGGAGAGGGGAAAAAAGTTGCTACAGAAAAAAATGTGAAATTTTCATTCCGCTATAACGAGCAAAAAAGCAGCAAGTGAATATAGTAGTTACTTGTAGAAAATTATACCCTCGCATTAATGCTGCTACGTTAATCTCGTGGAAAATGGAAACAAGGACTTTTTATGCTCGTAATTATGATTTTTCAAATGCAGTTGTGAGGTTTGCATTTGGAAAGGGGTGGCATGCTAATGAGTGTAAATGAAATATGCGGGCGGGAACCATGGGAGTTGGAAGCGTGATGATTTGAAAATGTTCTGCTGATTTTAACATTTTGATAGTCGTTTTGATAAATAAGATCCATTTGGATAAATCTAAGTAGAACCTCTGATTTAGTTTATTCTAACATTTTGCCACTTACCACCCCTTGCTGTGAGAACTTACGATCATATTAAAATATATTACAATTTTCCCTTCACTTATTGCCATAAAAAAAAAAAACTTTTAATTGTGAAAAGTTTTCCTCTCAACATTTTCATAACAAAAAGTCCGGTCGCTATACAGAGTTGCACCCTCATTCCCTCTTTGTGCCATAATGAAAAATGTTAAATAAGTTAAATCAAAATAACTGAAAACCTTTTGATGTTTATCATAAACAACATTTTAAATCTAACTCGAGGGGATAAATGTTGATACTGTCGGCTTTGCTTCTTTACATCTCGAATATAAAATACTGAAAATCCTCGACATGTAACCCAGTTCTTGTGACTCTTCGCCACATGATGATATCGTGTACGCTTTTTATTGACCATGTCTCATATGAGAACATGCACACACACACAAATTCTTTTCCAAAACCACATTTTGCATGTTGTCTACTTTATTAATTGTGTTATTATGGCATTCGAGGGATGGGAACGATGGGACGTAAATGTCATAAGCTTGTTTGATCATCTGCAGAGTCATCGTCTTCCTCGTTCTGCAACATGTCATTTGCAATTTAATGTTGTTGTGTGTCGAAATGAAAAAAAAAAAAAGAAAAGAAAATATGAAACCCAACAGAAAAATAAATTTATGTCTCAGTTCTTCGGAAATGCTATTCAGTCTTATGCTGTAAAAAAAAGTGGAAAATCTTTTTTTTTATATAATGAAAATCATATGACAAAGCACAGGCTGTAAGCGACAACATTCCCACAGTCTAAATATGTACCCGTCTGATTTTATTTATTTAATCTTTCTACCATGGCAATGTTTCCATGTGTTCTTTGTCCAAATAAGATTTCTCAATTTCGTCCTTCGAGAATGTAATCACGTCCTTATCATTTCAAGCTCGATATTTTAATTGCTTTTTCTTTTGAACTACACACAAACCGTAGGAAAATGAAATATTATCTAAATGACATACAATTTTGGGACGACATTCAATTTGTAAAAGGCAACATCAATTCTTACTGAGTGAACCCACTTTATGTTCCACACTTGAGTGATTTTTTTTCCTTCCCTTTTTTGACGGTCCCATAGTTGTCTGAAATGCATGTTTAGTCTGCTAAATGAGCGTCTATTATGCATGGATTGAGTGTGTGTGTATGTTTTATATGCAGAACATTAAAAAAGATTTGTTCAAGTTGTTAAAAAAAATCAATAAGCCTGAACATCCTGCTTTCAGTCGGGGGGTCGCCGTAGCGCTCTTGTTAAAGGCACTCAGCAATATTATAAGAACGTAATATAATCGCTTTTGCAACATCAACGTTAGCAAGAACGTCATGCCTACAAACCTTAATACTTAATAATAATTTACTCAGCCAAACAAAAATAAAAAGAAATCCCTGCGACGGACGGCGAAGACGAACATGGAAATGGACTTAAAATATAATGATTTATTAGAAACTCCATATCGTCTTACAACGAACGAACTTGTTATTTACGTTCTTCGACCCATGGAAACAGTGTCGAGTGTTGATTTCCGAAATCCCTTAAGGGGCGAGTCAGGTTTGACTATTGGGGAAATGGGGAAACCAACCACCGAAGGAAATTGAGATTTGTGCTGGTCGATGGTTTCCAAAGAAGTGGAATTTTTGTAATTTAATGTGCAAGGAAATGGAATCGACTGGTGGGAATATTGTTTGTAACTTTTTCAATTTAAACAGAAATTTAACGGATTCGAATGAATTTTAATTACAAATGAATTTCCCCAATCAACACTAAATGTCGACATTCTCTGTGTTGGAATTCAAATTGATTTCCAAATAATTTATCAAGTTTTTCGTTGTGATTTTAAGTCGATTGATTGAATGATTACGACGAGCGATTAGTTGCAATAGCAACTTAAATGAGATTTAAAAAAAAATCTTTACAGGGGAGCGTTACCCTAATGCTCACCCTATTTTGATGAAATTGCTTATTTACGCGAAATGTTCTCAAGCATTAATCAAGCGAAATATTTGATTGGTTTGATTGGATGCTGAAGAAGGATCAAAATATCATTATTTCAATGAAATTATAATTTCATTTTTTTTTTCTTTTTCCATTACACTGAGCTCGAATCGAAAGAAACAGATTTTCTCTCTCTTTCTCTCTCTCTCTCTTTGTCTCTCTGATGTTTCTGCTTTCATACATGAATTTTCAATTGCCATTCAGCATTCATAATGATCATCATTCTTTTGCCATCTCGAATAAAAATCACACAAAAATAAATTCCATCGATTTTCAATTTCCATTCTATGCTTCGGCAAATTGTTTGGATTTTTATTTCGCTGAGTCTGGAAATTCGATTGTTATTTCAGCCAGAACACCAGCGGAGCGGAGGAAAAAATAATGTTTCAGTATTTCCGATTCAGAAAATGTTAAGCAAAATTTGAAAATAATCGATTGATTGAGTGAGATGGAAGCATCTGAAGAGAGCAGCCCGAAAAAAGTTAAGTGTCTGAAATTTTTATTTTACCTTTTGAACATATATTTTTTGGATTATCTATATCTCTCTTTAAATTTCGTCCCGGGACAATGAGTGAATCGGATTAAATCGGTAACTATGAGACTTCTATCGATGTGATTATTGAAGCATCAGCAAATAATGTTTGATTAACTGAGTGAAAATTATGAAATTCAATCTTAATTATAATCGATTTCCAACAAAAAAAAAATCCCTGAACAGAAGCCGAAACATAAAAATTCTGGGCAAATGTCTGCTTCATCGAGCATAATAATTTCTTGTTCAGGCATCGAAATTGTCACATTGCCAATTTCTCATTCCACCATAAGGCAGAACATGTTGTTCAAAAAAAAAAAGCCCAGGCACGGGAATTTTATGATTTCCACTTATAAAAGTTATTAAGTAGATACTCTCCAGAAATTCAAAAATGGCATTTTCAAATCAACGACTTAATTAATCCAAATTTCTGCTTTCATAAAAATAATGAAGTTTAATTGAAGAGCAATTGAATTCTAATCGAAAAAATGTTATATTTGCAAACCTATTATGCTGGTTTATGCTCACGCCTCAATAATCAAAGAACTAAAAATTTACTGCCAGATAATGAATTTGATAAAGTAACAAATAAACATAAAAAAGTAATTAAACTTTTCAATTTAAATACTATCGGGAGTAATTATAAAGTTTTATCATGTCAAAGTCTCGCTGTCGGTGTTCCCATATAATTAATTATAGTGTCGACAAACGATCAATTTTAAATTGGAAAATGTCCGATATGCAATTTTGAGAATTCAATAAATGATCCAATTAAAGCATATCGAATTTGATTCATTCAATATTATGCCATTAAGTTTTGAGAAATCGATTTAGGAGCGTCAAAATTAGAGGCGGTAAAATTAAAATTAAATACCTGTCCATTATGTGAACACACCACAACGCACCATACAATTTCATATGACCAACTGTTTGATTTTTCGAGAAATTTCGAGCACCTTTCATGCAAAAGAAACTGCGTCCGAACCCCAATAAATCACCATCATGAAGATTTAATGCTTCTTTCCTTCTTTTTCTTTTATTGAAAAGATTCATTGTGTTAAATTAGATACGGTCGAATTGTGAAATGAAGAAAAGTTGACTAACAGGATAATGAGCCTTGAATAATAAACTTTTTTTTCTTGAGCCTGTAAAGGTCTTTTGGATTATGGCACAAATGGCTGGACAGTTGGGCACTCCCTCGGGGTCCTTTCAGGTTCATTCTCAGCAGAATGTTTTCATTGTCATTTAAAATTTCTTTGGCTCCGGTTTTTCTTTCTTGTAACTTTACTTTTCTGTGATATTTGTTGTAAGCAACAATGCATGATTGTCGGTTTTTGCGTCAGACATCTGCTGCTGCTGGAATAATTTTTATTATGGATCTGAGAGTGCACAAGTCTGTGTGCACAATCAGGATAAACATTTTTTTTTTAAATTCATATTTGAAATGATTTCGATTTCGGAAAGGTTTTTCAAGACATGATGGAACAAGCGTGTAACACCATGAGTTAGCATGAAACAAATTTTTTTTGAAGCAGGTGAATGAGCAGAAAATTTGGACATTTTTTTTTGCTTTTCACACGTCGATAATTTTCAAATTCTGTCGGGATAATTTTAATTTTTCTAGCAAATTTCTAAATAGCATTTTATAAATTTAATAATAAATTTAAATAGCAGTTTCATTCAATTTCGAAAAAAAAAAATTCGTCGCTATTGCTGCATAAATGCAAGGCGCTCAAACTTGAAGTCCCGTGGACATTTTAAAGTTGTCAGTTTTTTTTTTCTTCTGAATCTTGTTTTTCTTGAGAGTCGGAAGGCTTGTCGTTGTCTTGTTAATATTTATTGCGGGTTTTTCCATTTAAAGAATTTGATTATTTTAGTATCGGGGAACATATGATGACTCGCTCTTCTGACCCGTTATAATGAGAGATCAAAACTCACATAGCGATCAGACCGACTCGGCAAGTGATATTTTTCGCTTCTCGCAACACACTACAATAAATTTCGCTCATGATCTTTTTTTTCTCCAACTCCGTTTGTTTACCAAACGCAACAATAAGCGTGAATAAATTTCCAGTTCCACTCTCAGCATTTAATTGAAACCAGTTGATATTCAACTTTTGAAGTGAATAGGCGAGCATTGAGCTACAAACCAAGTCCGTCAAGCAGAAAAGTGTAAAATAAAGAAAAAAAAAATTATCAATTTACCAAAAAAGGAAGGAAATAGTTAATCAAGCAAACATACAAAAAAAGTAAATTCAAATGCTCGTGCAATCAATTAAGTGTTTAATTAAGCTAAATGTTTCACTCTATTTGGGTTACTCAGCATTGTATGAAATACAAAATTCTCGATGATTAAAAAATTAAAATGGCACATTTGGACTAAATAAACTTACGGTCGAGTGATTACAGCGAACGTCATTTTTGAGGGTTGTTTCATGCGTAGGTGTTACGACACAGCAACGATTGATTATTTAACTCTCTTCGATGCAATATCGAACAAATAATTTAAAAAAAAAAATCAAACATGGAAATTGTCGATGATTCAATAGCGGATTTTTTTTTGTGAAAGTTTATCGAGGTGGAATGACACAAGAGAAATGAGGCTTTTGAGCTTTCGATGATGTCACACGCAACTGCTGGTTTTTGCCATATCACTTTAAGAGTAAATCACATGCGTAGCGGATAGAGCCTCATGGAGAAACGTGCAAATTAAAGTTTATTTCTGAAAATTTACTTCGCATGAAAGAATATTACTGGAAATTCCCAAGATTTGCTTTTGCCACAGTGAAGGCTTCAAGTTACTTATTTTTATTTATATAAATTTGTATATATTTTGCCGATACCTTTTTGAAAATAATCTTGACCTTCCAAAAATTTATTTTTGTGACTTTAATGCTGGAGTTGCTCACAGGATTGGGCAAACATATAAATTGCGCAACGGAAGAAACATTTTTTTAAAGTTAAAATTAAAAGCACTTTCATCACATTTTCCATTTTAAGTATCGCAGTCTGGGTTTTTCAGTAAGTTTCTTAATATGAAACGGAATCAGAGGTCAATGACGAACGACATCATATCTCATTGAAAAGAAAAAAAAATCCGGTTTGGTGTGAAGCATAAGCATAAAAAGTGCCTTTAAAAATTACTCATAAATCTTTTAAGTTATAATTTCTTCAGAAGACAAACAAACAAAATATCCAGAAGTTCACATTAACTTTCCTGAGATGGCTGAAAGCAGGAAATTACCATTTGTGCAATTTTCCACGGTTATTTGAAGACTTTAAATATCTTTTTGCGGATGTCTCCCCACAACATCGTTAACTTTTCTCGCTCAATTTGAAATTCATTGAAAGAGAAAGTGAAACTTTGAGCTACAAGAGAGCCTCGACTTCTTTCTTTACTCACATCACATCAAGAATCACATGTGGGCTCTCAATAACTCGATTTCGGTCAAATATCAATTTTGTTTTTCGTCGTCATCCGAATCTCGTGTGAATCATTCATTCAAATTTACATTTCGATTACACAAAAAATAAATTCGCGACATTTACGCCGTTGCACAGAGAAAAAAAGTGTCGAATCCGGGCGTGAAGTAGTTTATTTTACGTAATTGAGGTATATTGTGTATATTGTCATTGTAATGCAGTGTAGTGTGACGAGTTTTTTTTATATTATTTTTAATGTTTACACGTTCAAGTCACTACAGTAGAAATATTTCAAGGGATTTTTTTGTATGATTCATTTAAAATATTTTTATTTATTTTTTTCTTGTTTGTTTTTTTTTTTGCAGAGAAAGATGAGAGTCACTTGTTGTATACTGGTGTCACTGCTGGGACTAACCATC
This sequence comes from Propsilocerus akamusi, assembly GCA_018397935.1. Classification (NCBI taxonomy): domain Eukaryota; kingdom Metazoa; phylum Arthropoda; class Insecta; order Diptera; family Chironomidae; genus Propsilocerus; species Propsilocerus akamusi. Next base: position 17,041,304 of record CM031469.1, on the reverse strand, counting down.
GTGTCATCGCAAAGCTGCTTATCGGAAGATATTGAGCGCGATAAAGACCACAAATATAAGAGCCGGATCTTGTATAAAGGCTTAACCATTTTCACCGCAAGCTTCCTCAAAGCTATGCACGAGGCGAATCCAAATGAGAATCTATTCTTCTCGCCATTCAGCTTGTACCATGCATTGTTATTGGCATATTTTGGTGCCGGTAATCAGACTGAGAAGAGCCTAAAGCAAGTCCTTCAACTTCAATGGGCACAAAGTAAAGCTGAGGTGTTTGAGGGCTATAAGTATGAGAACAATCATCGTCATTATTACCATCATGCTGATGCTCCCGTTCAATTTTCATCTGTCGATCGATTCTATTTTGATAAGAGTGTTGAGCTTAATCCTTGTGTTGGTGATGTTATCGTCGATGGAACCGATCATGTTGATTTTAGAAATGACCCACAGGCGGCAGTCAAAAAAATTAATAACTTCGTTAGTAATGTCACCAAAGGAAATATTCCAAATCTTTTAAGTCCCGCCGATATCACACAAAGCACAAAAATTGTTCTCGCCAATGCCGCTTTCTTTAAAGGGTCGTGGGCTTCAAAGTTCGATGCCGCAAACACGAACCGAGAAATTTTTTATTCGAGACCGGATGAGATGAATTTCGTTCAGATGATGAGTCTAAATGGATCATTTAATCATGGTAAGAATTGCACAAAATATTTTATTAAATAATTCTTTAATTGCAACTTTTCTTATCAGCTGCCAATGAACGTCTTGGTTGTCACGTTCTCGAGATTCCTTATAAGAAATCCGAAAAGGTCAACATCGATATGATCGTCTTCCTCCCGCCAGCTGTTGGCGATAATGCTTTAGAAAAAGTTCTCAACAAGCTTTCAGCGGAAGCTCTCCATGAGGCCCTTGAAGAGGGTTTCGAGCGTGAAGTTCAATTAAAAATTCCGAAATTCTCCACCGAAAAGACAATTGAACTTCTTCCGATTCTGGGAAGGATGCAAGTTGGCGATCTCTTCGAACCATCTTCAAATTTAATGGGATTCTCAAACACCACGCGACTTCAACTTGACGATGCTATTCAAAAGGCAAAAATAACAGTTGATGAAGAAGGATCTACAGCCGCTGCTGCAACATCACTCTTTAGCTTCAGATCTTCACGACCCGCTGAACCGGCAGTATTCCATTGCAATCATCCATTCCTTTATATGATCTACGATCAGAATTCACGCGCCATTTTGTTCGCTGGTATCTATCGTGGACCTGATAAAAATTAATTTTTTTTACATTTTCTTTCTTTCTTATTTTCTTGATTCCGTTTTTGGAAAAATGTTTCCCCTTAATTAATAAGAATTAGCCCATAGAGAGATCTGATTAATTTTTAACATTTTGTACTGTAAATGACCTCAAAATGAATGATCCTAACCTCAAAATAAATTTTTAATCTTATTCAACAATTCGATATTATTTCTTTAAATTTTGTCACGTCCTAGCAAATGCGCGTTTTCCAGCTCGACGCCCGCTGAATAAATTTTATTGATATAAAAAAAGATGACATTTCCAAGCATTATTTTAGAATTGTGAAATATTTCAATTCGACTTAGGAGGATCTCAAAATTTATTAAAATTTATTCAGAAATATTTTATGAAAAATTAAGCGCGTTCGCTTCTTTTTTTATCGATTTGCATTCTTAGAAATACCGAAAAATCATTTCAAGTTTCAATCAAATGATAAAAACTCTGAGGGTGACATATCAACTGTGACGATGAAAAATTAATGCAATTTAAAATTTTAATGTACGACAAAAATTGAAAAATTTTAGGGGCTTTTAAAAAAAAATATTCACCCTATGGAGAAGCCAACTCCCCCATATTTATGTTACTTAATTGAATTCCTTCAAAGAATTTCGAAGCCATTTGAAAAAAAAAAAAAAAAATTAAGAAATAAATTCTTGCTGATGTCGCATCAGTTCATTGTTACGTACATAAAGAAATTCCTTAATTAAATTTTCCAAGGAAAGAATTGACGAAATACCAAAAGCCGTTTGATGTTTTTTTCTGTGACAAGTCACATGCTTGTTGCTCAAAATCACATACAAATTGATTGGAAACGTAAAATTGCGTACGTAATTTGAACAAATTGCGCGATTCATTTGAGTCATAGATGTGCGTCATCAGAAAAGAAAACACGTCTAAAGGAGCAAAAGAGATTGCAAAACCTTTCCTTTGAGGCAAATACATAGATCTATCAAGCTCAATTCATGGAAATTATACAAGCATTTCTATTTCCCTCAATGAAGCCCATCCTTTTTTTTACTGTAATTTGATTGTATTGAAGAACAAGAAGGAATTTTAAGAATGATGGGGTTGCAAGTATTTCCCACCCTCATGAAAACTCCTTAAAATTGATTTTAATGGAAAATACCATGAAAATTATTTCGCCACTTATCTATAAGACCATCAATCATTATTGCTCTGCACGCCTCATCAATTAGGTAGCAGAAACGAAGCAGAAGGGCTTGTTGAGTTTAGGTAGTCATCACTTAATAAATATAAGACAGCAAAATTTTCAACTTTAAGAATTTTATTTTCGATTTTAAATTTTGTTAAAATTTCCAAATTACTTCGCTTGCATCATTTTCGAGTGCCATCACACATTGAGTCTCACCCAAAGTAAGTCCGCTCATCTCATAAGACAGAATTTTTTTTAAAATAAATTAGAATCTAGGAAAGATTTCAAAAAGAAAGAACAGAAAAAAAAATATAGCATCTTGAATGCTAATGCTCTGGACCATGAAATGACATTGTCGAACGACTGTGTCCGCCATAGCGTCTGATGTTCTCATCCGTGTAATCGACTATTTTTCGTTGCTGTTTACGAACGAATTGTTTCTGTTTAAAATAGATTTTGCAAACGCCTTTTATCGCAATAAATGCCAGTCCACCGAGCAGTGTTCTATGTAGATTGTTCTTCACATTGACAAAAAGTATGCGCCCTACGATACTTGAAATTGAAGGCAGCAGAAGAGCACCACAAAGGACTCGTGTCGTTGAGAGCGTATCAGACATGCTGCGTGATGTTTGATTGTACTCAAATTCTTGTGCTTGACGTTCAGGCTCATCCTCACTGAAAATAAACATTTTAATGTATAGATGTCATATATTTCTCCGCGATTGCATCACAAACTTACGGTACTGGCAAAATCAAGCTAAGCAATGGCAAATTTTTTCTTTGGCGATTTTGTAGGAATCTCAGAATGTATTCTTCCCATCGTATCATTCGACCAAGCACCAAACAGACTGGTATCGCTGGTAGAGCGACCATAAGGAATATATAGTCGGTGTTTTCCATGATTGATAACCCTTCGTCGTGTCCTACAACTTGCAATATTGTTATAGCGCCAAATGTGACGCTCGTCCAATAGACAGAGGATACAAGAAACCCAGCAGCCATGAACGGCGATGAGCGTCTGACGATGGTATCGACACCTTCTAGAACATTTGCTAAGAGACCCATTGTAGGCAATACAATTATGTATGTTGTTTGGCATTGTGGACATTGGACATTTCTGAAAGAATTTCCACGCTGTTTCTCATCAACCCATCGTTGTAGACATCTCTGATGTACCCATTTTGTGGTTCCTTTACAGTGGCAAGGCTTAATCCATTCTGCGTTTCTGACCCCAGCTTCTGCGTCATCTTCGTCTGTTGCGAAACAAACCCAACAATATCGGTCATTTGCAAGCTGGGTTTCATGCTGAAAACCGGAAAGTATTTCGTATGGTTACAAAGCTTGATGTAAATAGACAAATTCTGATGTTTTCTTTACCATTTGAGCGTTTGCCAAGGAAATTTCCAAAATTCTATCTATTTCAGCGTTAACATCTCCTGACGGCTGTATATTCGATTCATTCTCCATAATGATTTAATTGAACTCTTGAGTCCTCATTGATGGGATTGCAGATGTTTTTTAGACTGCTTGAGTAATTTTGGGTCTTATAAATGTTTACAAGTAAAAATGATAAAGTCTATTTGCCAGGGCTTGCAAGTACGCTCTCTCTCTCATCTTAGGTAAGTAGAAATAAAAAATTTCATGAAACGTAAATTAGAATATTCTTGAACTGTTTCGAGAAACTATAGAATGGTAAACTTCAAATGCATCAGGAATTAACAGATACAGACATATAAACGTATTTTAATTAAAACTTCAAATTTATTTTTCCGCTCGTTTTTGCAGCTGCGAACAATATTGTAAAAGCATGTTCATATTGTCTCAACTCAATCCAAATCTGCAGCAGCGGCGACACCAGTTCGATATGATGTTGGTGGAGTTTGATAATCGTCATCTCCACTATCACTATCCGTAGCCTCGAGTTCTTGAAAAAGTTGATTAAATAGGTCACCAAACAATCCACCTCCCATACGCTGCTGTCGAACAGGAGCTGCACCAAAATAGGACACGCCAATTGTCTGTAATTGCTTCTCGTAGCCAACATCACGGCTCAATGCTGTTTTGTAGAGCTCACATAGGGTCTGGAAGGCTTGAAGCTGGGGGTCATCGATCAAAATTAGTAAAAAGTAAATGAAATTCAAAAGAGGCGTTCGATATGGGGGCGATGTCGTTTGAATTTTAGGATGAAGCTTCGTGAAGGTATTGAATGTCACCAATGCAGTGTCTTTCTCCTTCAAAATCAGCAAATTTAGAACCACCTGTACGATGATCAAGTCAACCTCGCTTGCAAATGCTTTTGCACTCAGCTGGATTAGAATTTTCGCACAACCGACACCATCTCTAGAAAGTAGAAAGTGCTGTCTGGCCTTTTCGTATTCGTTCTCTCGAGCATAAATATTCGCTATTAATCGATGTAAAATCGATTGATTATTCTTGCTATAGTCGCAACTCCATTTAACAGCTCTAACTATAAGCGTTTCTCTCTCTACTACACTCGATTCAATGGTCTCGATAATGTTCGCTAGGATGTGTGCCCATTTCCCAAAATCACAATCTTCAAAACGGCACTTTTGAAGAGACTCGATCAACAGCAATGCTAAGTCAGCACCTGACTGAAATTGTTTGGCTTTTATCAATTGATTCGCACCATCTTGAAGTACGTCAATCAATTCCAGATACCTTTCTTGTTTTGTATAGCGAAAATAAATAGTCCGGTAGACCTGATGAGCTAAAATAATTATGGAAATCTATCGTAAATAATTTTATCAATTTTTTTTAATGACTCACCTTCATAAAATCGCTTTTCTTCTAGATTTTCTTTAATCTTCGCCAAGAGTTTTGTAACTCCGCGTCCTTCAGATGCCGTTGTCATTATTTTTCTGATGGCTTATGAGGTTGAATAAATTAAATATTTCGATTAAATGTGCATCAGAATAAATTTAAAGTGGAAGATGGTATCAAACTTACACAATCTAAGAATCGGCAACTATTTGAGAATCTCTGCTTTCTATTTTTGTAAACACAGGAAATTTTGACAAGCTCTGAAAAAAATCCTGTTATTGAAGTATACTTATTGCCATTTTCTACTTTGTGAAAAGAACGTTTCGTACAGTCGTTAAATTTAAATAATTGATTTTTATTAAAGCTTTTCACTATCCAGACAAATTTTTCCAAAGTCACCAGCTCTAAATGTATTGATCAAGAATTTGGCTGTTGATATGATGTCTGGTTTTACCACAAGCGTGTTATCATAACTGCGTATTTTTAGTGTTTTACCCATTTTTTGAGCACCAGCCAGAAGAACATGTGTTATGTCATCAGTTGGTTCTGTTAATCCCATCAATTCAACATACTTGAAGTTTTCATTGCGATTCAGCCAGTATAGCAGATAGTCAGCAATGTTATCCTCACCAACGAGATGATCTTGAAAACACGAACAGAGCGCTAGTTTCATGCCATCTTCCTGGTTCCGAATGTTTGGTAAAAGAACGCCAGGGGTATCGAACAGATAAATTAAAGGATCTTCACATATTTTAATTTTAGTAAGGACACTTCGTGTAATTCCTGCTACGGCACCAACAGCTGAAGCGCCTTTCATATTCAAATGTCGATTTCTTAAGATATTTGTAAGTGATGATTTTCCAACATTCGGTACACCAATAATCATTATTGAGTGTTCCTTCTCCTCGGATCGGTTGAATCTATTTGAATTCCTGATAAGATCGATCGCTGCTGGTATAACTTTCTTGACACCATCACATTGTTGGTGCTTACAATTAGTGAAAATGATGTTTTGTGCAATATTATCTGAATCCTTTTGAAGCTTTTCCATAATCTTTGATTGTTGTCTTCGATCGAGAAGATCCTTTTTGTTGAGAACCAGAATGTTGGGCTTTGCTGATGTTAATGTATATTTGAATTCAGTATTTCTGCCGCTAAATGGAATTCGAGCATCGTGAACCTCGATTATGCAGTCAACAGTCTTCAATTTCTGTTGCATTTGTTTCATGCCTTTACCCATATGCCCAGGATACCATTGAATTGCTTCTTTACTTATTAATTGAAATTTTTTCCTGAAATTAAACATTTTGTTTATTTTCTCCATTTTTGAAACTGTTTTGTTATAATCACCTAAGATATCGTTATTTTAAGTTTTTTTATTTCGTTTTTTTTCTCAATTAAATATATTTTCAAGCAAAGATTTAATGTATTTTTCACGTTTTGTTGCCTGCTTAGCAAAGGTCTCAAATTGATTTGAGTCAATGGCATTCCCGCCAGGTTGATAAACATAACAAATTTGTCCATCACATGTTGATATTGTGACAATGGAATCAGCGATAACTTCTTCGTCAGCTGTTGGATCAGCCAAAAGATATTTTTGTTCAAACATCATGAATGTTGATGTAACAGGAAGACATTTGAGATTTAGATGGCTCTTGATAGTAATATCAACTTTAATTTCCTTCGTATCCATATCGTAACTGACCTTTGGTAGCTGTAGTGACCTGAGTGCAACCATTAAAGCAACAACAGAAACATCTAACACAGAACCATCATCATCCAAACAAATGAGATCACAATAGAGCACCCACACAAGTTTTCCTTTAGCAATGCACAAATCTTCGAAATCAATGCACTCAGAATTGATGATGATGTTGAAGATTGTTTGATTAAGGACTTGTGAATTTAAAGAAACTCCAGTTGCTCGGTACTTTGGTGAACACAATTTAGTCATCTCAATGTTTGGAATTATAAATCCATTTGAGGGTTCAGTATTTTCTGGTTCAGCAAGCTCCTAAAAAATGGAAAATGTGATGAAGCAAGAATAACGAAGAATTAGTTGATCTTACAGCTTTTATTCCGCAAATAACTGTTGTGTTACCAATCTTAACTAATGCTGATCCTTCTGCCTTTGTTATTGAATCTCTATTGATAATAATCGGTCTGAACTCCAGCAATTCTCTTCCATCGGGCCGAATTGATTTTTCCAAGTGATTACGAAGAAACTTTATAGGATTAATCGCTCTGGAAAATAATAATTGTTGTCTGTTTAATGGTGTGGTTGTAAAATATTTTTAACTTACTTGAATAGTTCTTCCTCTTGAGACATGTTTGTTTATTTGCTGAGTAGTGATTATTGAAAAATCCTACGATTCTAAAAATGTTCTGACAAAATCGGCTAACACGTTTAAAATTAAAAATCTGTTATCGAAAAAAGAATTTTTAGTTATTTAACGAAATATTAAGGCAATGGGTGGCAGTGGTTTAACAAACCTCTTGACCTCTATAGTTCTATGTGTCTACATTATTCACTCATCAACATTTACAGGGATGAAGGTGCTTTAACAGAATTTCAGAAATCGCTAAATGAAGCAAAATGTGAAAGCACATGAAGGAAAAGCTCAAATCAAAGAGAGGCAAAACTTTTATTTCTTTTTTTTTATTTCAATGTTTTGTGAAAGCATATATTGAATCTTGGAAATTTAATTGAGGTTTAATAATGGTTCCATCATTTTATAGTTTTTTTTTTATATATACTTTTTCCTCGGTTGTGATGCGTAAAAAAATCATCATTCATATCCTTCTTTTCATATTAATTTTTCCAAATACTCTGCAGCATTGCATACAATTGAAAACCAATTTGTCGGAAGCGTGAATAAAGAAATGCACATTTGTTTTTGATCAGCTTACATGTTACAACAATTTTTTTTTCTTCAATTAACAAATTAAGAAATCTACACAATTATTAAATAGTTACAACATTCATTCTTAAACACAGTTGTTTAATATGAAAACGACATCTGCTAAAATTTATCAAGATATTTTTTTTTCTTTCGCTTAACAATTTTCAGCAAATCTAATTTTAAGTTTCGCAACTCTGTTTCAGAATGAACGTAATTTTATTTTTCTCTTTAAATCAAATGTGATTTTTTTCATCAATAAAAAGCGTCCGAAAATATTTGTTTCATATCATTATTCATTTTCAGCGGCAGGGTGCAAAAATCGTTTACATCATCTAAACAATGCTTTAGTTACATTAAAAAAGCACAATAATTACAAGAATTATTAAATGAAAGGATAATAATAGTTAGAAACTTGCAATTTAGCTTTCTTCATTAGTACACGCATCTTAAACTTCATTTCTTTTCTATAATGTAAGGGTCATACAATTTGAAAGCTTTGCGTCCAGAGACAGGGCGATTCTCTGAAATCAGATTTAAATATTTTTTTTTCTTGTTTACTATTTCTCTTCTTCCTTTCTTTTGTAGTTTATCGTAAGGCAATTCAATAATTTGGTTTTGTAATTCCGTTAAAATTTGTTGTTAGAATTGTTATTATCGAAGGGAAAAACATTGAAGCAAAAAAAAAAAAATTGTCCATCACAAGCTGGATGAAAATGATCGTAAGCGATCACATTCACTATGCTTCAAGCCGTTCACATTCACAATGTCAACTATCTCTGCCCATTATCTTGTTGAGTCTGTGTGTGTATGTAAGCACCAAATTCACATTTAATTTAAGATTTCTAGGGTATCATTTTTGATGTAATTTGGGTAAAAATTTTTTAGTTCATGAATCATGACGATAAGGAAAATTTATCTTGATAGCGTTCTACATTCTTTATGCATTTGCCATTCAGGTAAACCTTGATTTAAATATAATGATTATTACTGAAGACGTTTACATTAGAAAATGATCCCACGACAAGAATTATTGAGAGAGATTGAACACTTTTTTTTTGTTTTTTTTCATGTTTATATGAGGATGGTCCCTGGATGGATATTTTATTTTAATTCTGATTCCAGGTTTCATCTAATTCATTTCAAAATGTCGTTCTGATAAAAAAAAATCCATACAAAAAATTTGTTTCTCGGTTTAATACTTTTTGCAAAAATATATATGTTGTGTAAGGTGCGCGCGCGGACAATGACGATTGGAGATATTGAGTACGCTTATTTATGGGTGTATATTATGTGTAAAATGTGTCATGTGTTCATCATGGAACGTCATTGCACGGCATTTGCTTTCTTAACTTAAACGCGATATCAGTAAAAATATTATTTTTTTTCTGTGTAGAGGTTTTTCATTAAAATTAATGTTTTAGCTTAAACTTAAAAAAAAAATGTTCAAGACGAAAAAAAAAAGGATTTAAAAACAATTGTAGAGGTCCATCATGCATCATGTCGGAAACTTCAAAAAAAAAAAAACTGTTTATTGTGTTTGCTGTTGGATTTCAATTTTCTCCACTGTCATGTCAGGATTCATTGCTGTTGCTTCCTAAAAATTTCAAACCAAAAATGTCATAAATTTAGCTGAATTTAACATTAAAGTCTCTCGTTACCTGAATTGCTTCAGCCAGCGCTTTATCGTGATCGATTGGATCACCATCGGATTGTATCGTTATTTTCTGTTCGACTCGTGTTTCGACGACTCCATCACGTTCAGTTTTATACTGCAAACAAATAAAATTAATAAACCTCAGCACTGAAATAAATTAATTAGTCAACTCATACCGTGATTGTCTCGACAGTTCTCGTTTTACTGCTGACAGTTTGGGTGGAGACAATTTCTGATTCATTTGCGCTATCGAAGATTCGTTGCTGTTCCACATTCGGTTGATTTATTTCATGATCACCAACGCCCTGCAAAATAGCACAAAAATTAATTACAATCCAACTGAAATTTTAATTCAAAAATCTCATAAAAAATAGCATCAAAGGACATGTGACCAATAAGAACTGATAATAAAACAATAAAAACCAACCGTAAATGATTTATTTTGAATGACTTCTGGATAATATTCGCCTTCGATCGCATCGATTGGAGTTCCGGAATCATTTGAAGAACTCGATGAAACGCTGTCACGTCGATTGAACTGAACACATTTACACACAAAATAAAATTATAAAATAACAAAAAAATTTATTGTGTTAAAAACAAGCAATAAGAAAACTGGATGTGATTAGACATCGAAACCGATCAAAAACTCTTCATTTAGAGCTATCAAAATCAGAATCGCCACAAATTGATTCATGCTAAAAAATAATCAAATGAATTTGAAACATCTACTCACTTGTTGCTCGCCGCTTGTCACAGTCGTTTTCACTTCCTGTGTGATGACTTTTTGCTCCTGACGATCAGCAATTTGCTTCGTGGTCGTTGCGACTGTTTTTTCTTCAAGTTGTTGAGTTTTTGCATTTGTGCTCAGATCTTCGTGGGTCGTTGCGGTTCGGGTTGTAACTGCCGTTGCTTTCACATACGAGCCCGATGCATCACTGGGAGCATCAGCCTGGTGATTGATTTTGTTAGTTGTACAACATCGACACGCAATTTTTATTTTTTTTTTTGTGTCCAGGATTTGGAAGAAAAAAGCATCAAAAAAAATTAGCAACAAAATACTCAAAACGAAGCCCGTTAATAATAAATTGTCGATGTCGACCAATGTGCTGGGCATTAAAAATCTCAATAAATGACACGCACACAAAAAAAAAGAGTAAAATGGCGGAGCAATAAATTTACATCATGAAGTGTGTAATCAACTAAGGATGGACGACTAAATAACATCAAAGATTATTCTGCGCTTTACTGCGTTAATTATGTTATAGCAACAACAACAACAGCAAAAATATTTATCATGCAAAAAGTTTTTCGTTCTTTGTTTTTGGAAATTTGGGAAGATTTTTCATTCATAATTCTGAAAAAGGCGCATCATGATTGGGATCTTAATCGCTAAAAGTTCCCTCACCTTATGTTCCTGCGTCGAAAAGGTTACTTCACCAGTGCCAAGATTTTGTACTTTCTCTTCGACATTGTGCGTGACACCATCTTCGCCACGTGTAATAACTTGCTTGGTGGTAGTTTTAACAACAGTTGGCGTTCCATTGAATTTTCCACTTCCATAAGCCTTTTTCAAGACATCTTCATCGACATCAATTGGTGTTCCATCGTCATCTGATTCGTCATGTCGCAAGACATGTTGACCGAGATGCTTTGTTCCTTCATAAAATTGTTCGCGGGTAATGGGTACAGTTTCTTTTGTAATGGAAACATTCTTTCCGAAATGTGATGGATCAATGTCGGCATAGTTCAAAATGAGTTTTCCCGTCACTGGATCACGTACAGCGGTAGCTGGATCAATATCACCGGTGTTTGGATCAATATGACCATATTCTGTCTTGATGCGTCCTGTGACTGGATCAATTTCACCAGTTAAAGTTAGAGTTTGTGTCACTGTTGTGCGTGCACCGGAAATGCGAGGATCATTTGGATCAACCTGAACGATTTCACCAGTAATCGGATCGACCATTTTGTAAACATAAATTGTATTCGTGACAACATTCAGAATTCTTCCAGTTTTCTCATCAAATTCAACTGTCTTTAGGTCAACGTCTTGTGGTTTTCCGCGTTCATCACGCTTCGACACCAAGAAGACGCGCACAATAACAAGACGTCCTGTTTTCGGATCAACTTTACCAACTTTCGTGTAGACTTCACCATTCTCTTTGTTAAATTCAGAAACGGAATAAAGTGGCTCACCAGCAGAATCAACATCTCCAGTTGCTGTGTAAATTTGGCCATTGACAGGATCAACCTTCACAACATTTGGATCGAGCTTAATTTGTTTCTCAATTTCATTAGTTTTCGGATTCAAATATCCATAAATTGTGATGATATATCCAGTTTTAGGATCAACATGGGAAGATGTAAAAATGACTTCACCAGATGGATCCTTTCCACCAGCTACCCAAATCTGATTGGTTTTTGGATCGAAGCGAACGTCTTTGTCATCTTCGAATGGCAATGATTTGCCAGTTGCTGGATCAACACGATTTTGAACAATTCGAAGACTGACGATGCGTGAAAAGTCCTTTTCTTGTTTTCCTGTTTTCGGATTGATTTGATTTTTTAACACAACTTGGCCCGTAGCAGGATCAACTTTAGCATCCTTTACTTCGGTTTTTCCCGTCTTTGGATCAACAAATGTTATTGTGTTCTTCACCAAATCAAATTGTCCGTACTTGGTGTTGATTTTAGATCCATCCAAATCCAACTGTCCACTGGATGTTTCAAGGACGGTAGTTTTTGGATCTAAATTACCCTTCTTGTCCAATTTACCGACTACTGAAACAACTTCAATAAGTGGATCGATTTCAGACCCGATTGCAATCAAATGGCCTTGATTGTTATCAACTTTTCCAGTTTTTTGATCATGAACGCCAACAATTGTAATCAAGTCATTTTCAGCATCGATCTTCGCTGGCTTACTGATAGCTTTGCCAGTCTTTGGATCGATAGTTTTCACTTCATTTGTCTTGGTATTTATGTAACCATATTTCGTTTCAAGAATTCCATTCTCAACATCATAAACGCCGCGAGTTCTTTCAATGTCACCATTAACAATGTCCACCTTCGATGTTGATGGATCAACTTTGCTCGTGATTGCTGTAATTTCAACGATTGGATTCTTTTCCTCAACGAAACTAAAGATTTGTCCCAATTCAGGATTAACGGCATTGGTATTCTTGTCCACAACACCATCGTTGACTTGAATGAAACCAGTTTTGGGGTCTTTAATTCCTTGATGAGTGATTTTTCCACCTTTACCATCTTCAGCAGTAACTGTTGCTGTTTTTACATTAATGACACCATATTTAGTTTCAATGGTTCCCGTTTCCTTGTCCAAAACACCAATTGAATGCTCCACATCACCATTAGCGGCATCAACTTTCTTTGTCTTTGGATCAATCTTTCCAGAAACCACCATGATCTTGACTTTGATGAACTTTTTCGGTTGTTCAGCGCCAGCAACGCCAGTTTTCAATTCAGAAGGAACGAATGCTAAATTTGGATCATATTTCTCGCCTTCAATGAATCTTTTGCTTGGATCATCAGCAATTGGACGATATTTTCCTTCAGTACCAGATGGAACGGCAGCGCCAACAGCCGCAGACTGATCTTTGCTAGCGGGTGAGTAGCTTTTTGTTGGCGTATATTTCGATTTTTCATTATCCTTGTCAGCTAATGTTCCACCGATAAGTTTTGCGCGAGTTTTTGGTGACAAATTTCCTTCCTTCAACAGCTTGTCGCGTGATTTTGGAGACAATTCACCCCGTTGAATCTTGTCACGTGTTCTTGGTGAAAGTTCTCCATGCTTCAATTTTTCAGCAGTTTCTTTAACATTCTCGCCTGGCGCATAGTTGAACGCCAGTCCGGTTGCACGATGTGATTCCGATGTTGGACTCAATTTGGCAGCATCATCATTTGTTCCATCACCACGTCCTCTTGATGGATCTTCATCGTAGCGGAAACCTTTAATATTCTTTCTCGACGGACTCACATTCGGATCGCCTTCTTCATATTCGTAAGGCTTTGTAACACCAGCTGGTGCTTTTTTCTTATCTTTATTTTTCTCATCGGCACCCGAACTAGCGACAACACTTTCCTTAACCGGAGATTTTTCCTTGACCGGAGACTTCTCTTTCACTTTCTTCTCCTTCTCTTTAGCCGGCGATTGTGATTTGCGGCCAGATGAGAAAAAGCTCTGATTGCGATGTTTTTTTTATATATATGCGACAAGGAAATCGATAAAAGCCGATTCAAGAAAATCATAAAAGTAAAAGAAAAAAAAATGTATAATAATCTTTACCAATTCGAAATCAAAATCTAAAATCTAAAGCTACTAGCTAGCTGACAATTGTCTAACAGGAAATCATAATCAAATCTATATCATGCTGTTGCAGCCAACATGTGGCGACAAATATACTCACTCTCTTAAAAAGTCCACCCTTCTCTTCATCAGTCGGCTTTTCGTCCTCATGGGGCTTAGTCGATGGTTCGTCTGGACTTTTTTCTCGCCTGCCTGCAAAACATTGAATCAGAAATTTAATTAAGATGCTCGAGATTTTATTGTCTTCCCTTACCATTTACTCCTTCCTCCCTATCGTCGTCCCTCTTTTCCTTAACAGGCAAAACGGCGACACCACCAACTGGCTTCTGTGAGTTGCAAAATTGAAAAGAAGCATAAACATTTAGTCAAAGCTTTCACAGAGTAATTAAATAATTTTCAATAAAGAAAAAAAAAAGCCAGAAAAGGAAATTCAATTATTAACATGCTTAATTTATCGATTATAAGAGTGCTAATGGGCAGGAATATAAAATCAACATAAAACGAAAACAAAACCAGGTCACATCATAACACAAAATCGGATAGAAACCATAAAAACCATTATTTACATAAAAACAAAATTAAAACAGCGAAAGTTGCACAAACAAAAATGGATCCAAAAACACCCCCAAAAAAGGGCCACATACAGGATGAAACGAAGAGACATAAAAAAACAAAAAAAAAAAAAAAAAAAAAACAGATTGAAGTCAAAGAAGAATTTAATTGAATTAAGAAAAAATTCGAGTTGGTGTTATAATATTATGGAAGTGACAAAAGAGACTTCATTAGCACATGAGCCACATTGGGAATCAAGTGGATGGAGAATTAGCGAACATTAAAAGGATGAAAAATATTAAATTACATTCGAAAAATGTTTCCATCAACAACATTTAACTTTTTGTTTCGTCGAAGGCCCACGGAATTAAATTTTATTATCATTTGACATGTGATGAGGCAGCAACGGCGTCGATTCTCTTGTCGATTAATGTAGGAGAAACAGGGTAAACTTCCCATCGTTATCATGTGTTTGTTGTTGTTGGATCGATACTACGAACAAAAAAAGTTTTTTTTTTTTGTTCTGTGTGAATATGAAATCAATTTGCCCGGTACCATCAGAGACTACTGATGCCTTTACACGATACTGTATTTTTTTGGCCTTTTTTTAATACTGATGCCGTCCATGACCATTACTTACATGCCAATTATTTTTAAGTGGACAGCAATGCTCTTTTGAAAATATTTATCCAGTGTAACACGTGGAAATGGAAAATTCTATTTTTTGTGTATTAATGTTCCGGTTAATCACCGCACGCTGTGCAAGCTAATAAACTTGAGAAAATTTATTAACTTTAATTTGGAATTTTTTTTTTTTTTTTGTATATTGAGCCGTTGAATAAACAAATAAATCTTTTCGCGCGGATAAGGAAGCGCTGAGATTTTATATACACTGTTGGTTATGAATCGTCAAAATTTGACGAAAATATTTAGAGCAAATTTTTAAAAGCCTTGAAGCCAAGCACAGCGAAAAAAAAGCATAAAACATCAAAATAGATTTTTTTGTTGTAGTTTTCTTGCACATTCCGAGTGAGGGAATTCTTATGAAAAACACTCAAAACAGTTAAAGAAAAAAAAAGAAAGACAGATCAACAATGGTGCAGGCAGGCCATTCCGCAAGGCAATTTTCAATATGTTTAGAAATGCAAGAGGCATCCAATTATAAAGCATTATGCAATATGATATGTTAATTACAGGAAAAATGTTCAAAATGTTTTAGTATGCACAATCATTTAATCATTTTAATCAATCAAAAAAAAGGAAGTAAAAACAACTGCAAAGAATTCAAAATTTTTAATTTTTTCTATTTGTTTGGAAACCTGATCATTTGCAACCGATCCAGATGTCTCATATTCGCCTTCTAATGAGCTCTGCGATGATGCTGAAGCCGTTCCCGTGCTGGATTCGCGCTTCAGCTGAATTAGTTGTTATGCAATTTTTTTTTTTTTTCATTCGTTAGTCATTTTGTTTAGTGACATTTTCACGCAATTATTATTTTTTGGTTGTGCAATTAACATTTTTTTTTTTAGAAAACCAAAACAATGGAAAGGAAAATAGAAAAAAATGAAGATTGGGAAAATGGAATATCAATTTCGAAATTATTGATCGATTTTTCTTTTTCAAGGTTATAAATGTGAGTGATGGGAAAATTGAACAGAACAAAAAATGAATCAATCACCAATAAGGAAATCATATTTCCTTTATATTAGTTGCGCAATTGAACTTTCTCAACTTACCCTTTCCTTTTTGTCCTTCTTAATTGGACTGCGTGATTGACGTGGCGAATCTAATTCGGGAATATGATCTGGCGGATGGGACATTGTGTGACGCTTATTTTCCTTGTCCTTTGAATCATCTTTCAATGCGAGAGCTTTTAACAGATAAGAAATTGTATTAAGTTTGAGTCATTTACATAAATAATTAATTTATTACTCACCGTCCATACTGCGACTAGAAATTCGCTTGCCGGTCAAACTCCTTTCAAATCGCGGTTGTTCGCGTTCAACGGGTGTTTTCTTCGTTTCCCAATGTGTTCGACCGGAGTAACGATACTTAGATCCAAATCGCGGAAATAGTGTTCCTTTGTGGGCTGGTTCCGGCGTCATTAGACGGAAGAATGTGTGATGTTCTACACATGATTTCCACAATTTCTTTGCGGCACGATGATTTTCGAGCTTAAATCCAATGGTAGCTTCATACTGTTCGAACTCACCTGGTCGAATTTTAATGTAGAAATTGTTACGCTTGTAGGAAATTTTTAAAATTTTCGGCCATGCAAAGCGATTGATACGCAATTTGTCACGATAAACAAGTAAACCCGAAGCACAGACACCTAGCATGATATCAACACCCTCAGAGTCTTTAGCTGGATGCAAATCAACTCCATACATTGCCAATTTTTTGGCATTTTCCAGATAATGAAGCTCAGCTTCGGCTGGCGTTTGACCTTTGTGAGTTTTGTGCAGATCAAGAACTTTGTCTTCCAATTCTGGTGTCTGATTTGGTGCAATTTTGAAGTCCTTCAAGTAGCTTCGATCACGCATTTCATTTGGATCATAATCACCCAGCTCCGATTGTACCAAGTACGATCCCAACAAAGCATGCGTGACGAAGGAACATGGCAAACGTCCTTCAAGGATATCGTTGCGTACTTGCAAGCACAAATGATAGCGTGTAATATCCTCATGTAATTGTGCCGGTTCTGGTGGATAAAATTTGACGGCAAAGTCAAGAAGCCATGGATCGGACTTGAAATATTTCGTCAATGGACGTTCAAGATCAATCCAGATGCGTGGATCTTGTGCTGTCTGAACAATAAGACCAAAATAGTCCTTCTCTAGAATATTGAGTCCAGCACACACCGAATTCAACAAATCACGTCCACGGGCTTTACGATCGATGGTGACATCCAGTACGGAGCCATCGAGTAGTGATACTTTCGCCAATGCACCGCGATGAGTTGTGCCTGTTGACTTCTTTTTCGTTGGCGTTTCCGCTTGTGCTGGTGGCACTGGAGATTTTGTATCTGTCTCACCAGGCATTGTTGATTATTTTATTTGTTGTGGATTTTCAGAAACAATTCACTCAGAATTTTTTTGCCACCTGAAAAGCGATAGCAAAAATGGATAAAATGAATCATGCGGTCAAAAATATGTACACGCTATCCTGTAATGTCATGGATTAAGTAATCAATAAATGAGGTTCAATGGCACATCGCCTGACAACCGTAATTTCTTAACAACAATGTGCGTGACACAGTTCACATACTACGCCCATCGCTCAATAGCAGTTTTAAGGAAGCCCAACAATTTGCATTATGATGGGACTTCGCATGAAAAACACGCTATTTTTAGATTTTTCTTCGAAAATAATTAAACATGAGAAATCGTGCTTCTCAAATGGAAAACAACATCCACTTAGTCGCCAAAGTGGCTACACGCAGTCACCGAACAAAAGAATCGGAATTGATTTCCCGCTACAAAGTACGGAAATTTTCTATTTCATGGAAGCTTTACCACTAAAATGCTCGGCTATCATGCAAGTTTTTAACATTTAAACGTTAGCGCCAGTCTGGAAGAATTCCAGAATGTATGAAATATAAGAATTAATTTTATTTTAATTGAATTTCCACCATCTAATTGACGCCCAGCGACCAATGTTTGCTTAAAAAGCGCTGAGTGCGGCGTCGATGAAAAAGCTTTTGGCTAATTAATTTGGACATTCGATTCTTCTTTTTCTCGCGCCAATGTGAACGTGACCTTCTTATGGGGACTGTCGTCGATGGGAAAACTAAAAGCATTTTTTTTACTCATCAAATATTCACGCAACATGGGGGAGCCATCTGTTTACAACAAATTATCGCCTATCGGGAGTGTATGTGACATATGATGGACGGTCTTCTTCTTTCCTCCTTCTAGCTTATAATAAATAAATTTCTAGAGCATACACATGTTGACCACAAAAACTCTATTTCCTTTTCTCGCTTCGCAAAATGTTGTAGATATTTTTGAATTTGACCGAGCGATTTTCTTTTGCGTGAGACGTGTTGCGTGTATTTTTAGAATGTCGAGATGAACATTAACCAATATTTGCGTTGAGATGCCTTGAGACGTACCCTTTGGCTCCGGCATTCCCGCGAATTTGAAAAGCTTTTCTGAATTCTCTTTAATTATAAACAGTTTGAGACAATTATTTATTAACATCAAACGCTGACACGGTAACAAGTGAAATGCCAGACAGTTAAATCGTACACCAATGTAAACCATGATCACCATCAATCGTGAGACTTAATTTCCATCGCTTGTGCAACAAGTAGCAAACCGAGGACCGAGGTTGAGATTTACTTCAGCCGGAATGAATTTAAATTGATTAGGTTCAAATTTCTCTGGCTTCGCCATTAACTTTTTCCAATTGGAATAAAAACGCAACTACTTCGAAACATAATTCGATTCATTCGAGCGAAATGGGATGTTGTAATGAATATAGTTATTTTTAGACGCGATCAACGATGATGGAATCTTATTTAATTTTTTTTTTTATTATTATTATTATTTGCCACTTCTCATTCCGCTTCGCGATATCAAAAAGCAATTGAGGATTTTCAATTCCATGATATTCGCCAAGATTTTTTGTTATTATTGTTTTTTTTTTTTTCTCTTTCATCATCATCGCTCAAATGGTTAGAAATTTATGAGCAACGAGCGAGCATCAATTGGATTGGTTTATGATGGACTCGAGAAATTTAACATTCGAATGCGGTCGCATGATGGCAAGTTCTGATGAATAAGCAGGCAAAGTGTACTCAAAGATTTTTATTATGTGTGTGTATGTGTGTGGATGTGCCAAAAAATTATTCAGATCGCCCGACATTTGTTGTACTTTAGTAGTCGAAAAAGGAAGTTGATGTTTTCTTTTTCAGTCAAAATAAACCGTTTCCTCATCAAGCCAAAATAAAAATCTTAAAAAAAAAACAACTAGAGAAGGAATGTCGGCCTTAGCGGTTACTCTAAGCACACATGTACGACTTTAATTCAATTGATTAATGAAATGCTTCTGAAGATTCTTCGAACAGATTCCATTTATGACTAAATGTTAATTTAATTAAATTCAATTTTATATAAAAGAGAATAAATATGTGGCAGACATTGTTCAATTTTGATTGCAGAAAGTGTCAGTGATGTCATTTCAAGAAAGAGAATTAAAAATATGTTCCATTGAAATTTGAGTCGTGAGGAGAATCGTATCATCAATTATTCTACGAAATAATTCAGCAATTGTATGTCAGTGACGAAATCGTAAAATATCGCTCCACAAGTTTAAAAAAATTTGACCGCAAACTTTTTTATTTGGGCGGTGCACCAGAGCGACGAATATTTCTCCAAAGTTAATTTAACTAATGGATGACACCAGAGGTTTTGGATCGTGTGCATATCACATTCATAAGCAGTAAAATGTCTCATTTTTCTTCATTCACCCAGCATTAGAATACATTATTTTTATGTCTCGCGAGCAAACCACTTGTGACAGAATGTCAAGGTCAATTATTTAAGGCGTTTTCTCAACATGATTGACATAAATCAGTCACATCGCACTGTAATATTTGTTGACACAAGAAATTATTTTCACTTTAACAGTTATTTATTTATACAATTTTTACTAAAAAATTTACGTCGTTCTTTTGGAAACATTGCACAAAAAAAAACTGTTGTCATCATAATATTTACGCGTTATCAAATACTCATACACATGCGACTTACTTTATGTATTTACAGAGTTATTTATAAACAGCCAAGTTGTACTTCGACAAATTATTATTGCTCGGCGAGCTGATAAAAAAGAAATGTTCATGCACAAATTGTCAAAACGTTTTGTCATAATGTCTCGTCATCGAAAGCTAAATTTAAACGCGATGAAATAAGTTTTTGTGAGTGTTTCTCATGAAAAAAACAAAGTAACACATTACTGCATCTCGCATATTGATGATGACAACAAATCCCACAGAGGTTCCTGATCAATAATAATAGCATGAGTCATATTTTGTGATTCGAATTTTGCGTCACATATTTTTTTTTACTTTCTATGCTAAAAGCTTGTGACTTAAAATTAGGAATTGTGGATGAGAAGATGTTAATTGAATCTTCATATTCTTGTCAAATTTTGATAGCACGCAAATTTAAACATACAGATAGAAAGGCAAATTGGTTGTGAGTGAGCAATCAGTGGCATTGTACTGTGCCATAGAATTGTGCAAAAAGATACATCCACAATCTACTGATTAATGCCCGAGCATCATCAATGTATTGTTGATGTACGCCAACTTGAATTCATTTTTTTTTTTCTTTTATTTTTATTATTTCTTCTTTGACTTTCAAAAAGTCATCACAGCGCGCGCGAGAATTCGAAGTTTCAAAAAAAAAAAAAAAAACTTAAAAAGAGCTTCTCGGTTTTCTTCTTGTTGGTGCATTTAAGGCAGATATTTTAGTGAAAGCCAACCGTTGAACTGTTGAGACATGCTCATTGTTTAGTAATTTTTCTTTTATTTTTTCCAACTTCTGTCGTAAATCTGTTGAGTTGAGATCATAACTAGAGCTCGGTGGCAGCCTCTTGTATTTAAACGCAAAAGGCAGGAAAGACGAATGAATTAATTGACACGAAATCATGATTCTTCTATTTTGCTCTTTTGTTGTATGTGTTGTTCAGATGACCCACCCGATTGCGTGTGTTGATTATTTAAATTGGAAACCCATCAGGCATATAAAATAAGACTTGCTTCCACACCAGAATTGGATTTAGATTAGATAAATCCAGCGGGTACAGAATGAAATCAAATAAAAAAAAGAATTGGTGGAACTGGTTGATCTTCAATATTATTTTCACTCTGGTGAAATATGCAAATTACGAACATGATGTGATGCAATGCTCAACTAGTCATGTTTTTCTTTCCTCAATTTCTTGATGGAATTGAAAATAATTTTTTTTTTCTTCTTCATATATATTTTTTAGATGAACTCCGTGCGCTCGCGAGTAAGAAAATGATGTCATCAACAAAAACGAAAAACTGTCCATCAGTAGTGGCCGATGCTGGTATGTGTATACACAATTCGTTCTTATTATTATTTTTTGTTCCATTGCGAATCGTCATCTTGAGGAAAATATAAGATTATAGGAACGAGGGAAATTAGGTTAAACTCTCTCAAATGAGTGCACTCTTTTGTTGGTTCCGAAATGGTCAATTGTCCATTGTGCGATGGTTTTAACAATAGCGCGATTTTTTTTTTTTTTTTTTTTAATTAAATCAAATTTTTTTCGATTGATTTCCCCTACGGCCGAACTATTCACTGATTGCGACCGCGCTCACGATTCATATGTTAATTAATCTGCCATGTTCAGCACCGTATATATGACACCCATCATGCGATGGCAACAAGAGTGAAATTCAATTGAAACTTTTTTTTCTGGTGGAAAATCGATAAAATTTTCCTACACTGTTCACTGGTGTGTGTGTGAAGGATTTGAAGGTTTTCTGAGGGTGGTTGGTTGGTAACATAATATCCAAAAAAAAAAATCAAACTTAAGAAATTTCACTTTGCTTGCAAGTTAATAATAATAAAAAATGCTGTAGAAGAATTACAGTAATTTAGGCGGGGCCGCTTGCTTTCGTAGCTATCATAAGAAAGCACACATCGAAAGAGAATAAAAAAACTGTATATTTATATGCACACCACATATAAGTATATCCAAAAACACAAATGTATTCATTCTTCTCATTCCCGTTCTACATATTTCACATTAACTTCCTTTTATCAATTAGCGTAGCACCATGTTGATTCACCTTTACTCTCTACTTACTTCACAAACGGTTTTAGTGAGCCACTTGTTTTTTATGGTTTACTTTTATCAATTCTACAATTGTCTAGATAAGACTGCAATTTTAGTTTCTTATCGACTTTTCACCGTTCTCTACTTAGTTGTGATTCCGCGATTTACGTTGCGTGTCTTTACGCGATGGAGGTTCCCTCAAAACTGAAGACGTGTTTTGAAAAAAAAAACGAACTTCAGTTTCTCTTATTTTTTCTCTCTCTGTTATTATTATACTCTCTGCATCAGGCTCTACACTATGAAGCCTTCTTTCTACAGACTTTACATTTATTATCTTCATGAAATTTCATCAGCATTTTTTCAAGGAATAATACAGATTGCGTTCAGTCACATTTTATAAAAAAAAAAAAAAAAACAAACAAATAAAGCCGCTAAAATTTAAAAGAACTTGACCGATTATTTCAGAACTTTTTTTTATGTTTACGTTCTTCCCAACCCTTGAAATAAATTTTTCGATTCCTTTCGATCGACTTCTATGCGCAATTTGCATTTTCCGTCATAAAGGTAGTTTCGTTAGGACGCTTACAAAGTGATTGAGCATAAATTCGGATGAAAATTTGCTTTAATTAACCGCTTCTCCGAAAAATTATCTTTCCAGCACTTTTTATAATTCAAAGTTTTTGTTGCTTACTAACACTACTAACTGTCCATTGGTTGTTATTTCATTATTGCACAACTTCGACGTTTTGTGGTGAGTTCAGCCTTATGTAGCGCAGATTCATAATTCTGAGACTTCAATACTACATACTCATATACATACATATTTATACATATATTCTTGTTCATTCTATAGCGAAAATTTTATTTCAAAACCTTCCTCTGCACCTGAAAAAAATTTCACTATACGTGGTAATCATAGTCCCACTCACAATATTTTGGCTCAAATGGATGTCATTAATAAGTTCTATTCGAGTGTATCATCGACAGTTTCTCAGCTGTCATCTGTCTTGCCTGGAAATCCATTAACAAGGGAATATGATGTGGAAAAACAAGTTTGCTCAGCTGGAGTTGGTAAGTTATTTTTTATCCTTGGTTTTGTAATAGAAAAAAAAAAATACGAACTTCGCATTTTTGCTGTCTATTCAACAGGATTGATGTGGCGTGTCTTTAGAGGAACCAAAAAGTCCACCAAGCAAGAAGCCGGAATATTTGTATTTGAGAAGAAACAACTGGAGAAATTCAATAAGGATGATCGCGAGCAAATTTTGGAACTGCTGAGAAGGGGAGTTTTACAATTGACGAAAATACGACACCCACAGATTCTTACAGTTCAACATCCATTAGAAGAGTCACGAGATTCCATCGCTTTTGCGACCGAGCCGGTTTTCGCGAGCTTAGCAAATATTTTGGGTAATCACCATAATATGCCACATCCCAACAGCTTGAATTCCTTTAAGTTACATGACGTTGATACAAAGTATGGACTCATCCAAATTTGCGAGGGACTTGGTTTCCTGCATTCAGACGTGAAGTTGCTTCATCGCAACATTTGTCCCGAGTCCATTATTGTCAATCAATCGGGAGCTTGGAAGATATTTGGTTTTGATTATTGCATTCTCAATCAGCAGCCACATGATGCAAAGCCTTTTTGGCCATTCACTGAATACAATTCATCATGGCATGCACTGTCACAGCCAAGTCTTGAATATATGGCGCCTGAATGCGCACTTATTAGCAATCATTCAGCTGAAAGTGATGTTTACTCATTGGGAGTTCTTATATATTCCATTTATTCAACCGGTGGGAAGCCAATCAAAATGTTTGGAAAGGATTATCAAAGCTTCAGACGTTATGCATCAGATCTGAAGTCGGGGAAATATCCAAACTTGTCATGCATTCCTGAAGGACTTCAAAATGAAGTAAAAATGATGTTGAACGCAACTCCAGAACTGAGAATCAATTTGCACGAATTCAATAAGGTATCTAAACTGATGGCACATTTGCATAGTCGCGATTTTATTAAAGCCCACATTTTACTTTTTAGATTCCATTCTTTGACGACATTGGCGTTAAAACGCTCCATTACCTGGATGCTCTATTTCAGTGGGACAATTTGCAAAAATCTAAATTCTACAAAGGTTTGCCGCAAGTTATTCAAAAACTTCCGCATCGAATTAACGTCTTTCGAATACTTCCATGCCTGGTAAAAGAGTTTGTTAATCCACCAATGATTCCTTTCGTGCTACCAAATGTGTTGCTTATTGCTGAAAATTGTACCAGTCAGGAATATGTGAAACATGTGCTGATACATTTAAAACCAGTTATGAAGATTAGTGATCCTATACAGATTCTTCTAATTTTTATGCAAAAAATGGATTTGCTTCTGAAATTAACGCCGGCTGAAGATGTCAAAACGGATGTCCTGCCAATGCTGTATCGAGCTCTTGAATCTGATGCTCAACAAATACAGGAATTGTGTTTGAGTATCTTGCCAACATTTGCTTCACTCGTTGATTATCCTTCAATGAAAAATTCCTTGCTGCCTCGCATCAAGAAGCTCTGCGTTGGTACTCAGCTTGTCAGTGTTCGCGTCAACTGTTTGCTATGCATTGGAAAACTCCTTGAGCATCTTGATAAATGGTTGGTAATGGATGAAATTATTCCATTCTTACCTCACATACCATCACGCGAACCAGCAGTTCTTATGGCAATATTGGGCATCTATAAATTGGCATTGACGCATAGTAAACTAGGTCTAACGAAGGAAGCGCTGGCAACTAAAGTTATTCCATTCCTTGTTCCCCTGTCTATTGAAAATGGACTGTCACTGACTCAGTTCAATGCTATGATGTTGCTTGTAAAGGATATGATAAATCGGGTCGAGACTGAACATCGAACCAAGTTGGAACAGTTAACGAGCATTCAAAAGGAATCAAATTCCCTTAAAATACAGTCACCAAACCAGCTCATACCGAATGCTAAATCACCTTCCAAGAGTAGGTCGGATGATATATTTTCAAATTTGGGCTTGGAACAGTTTCTCAATGACATTGAGGAAAATGCAAATGAACCAGCGCCAGATAATTATACAGCACATTCGAATACTTCAAGCATGAGTCTTCAAGAAAAACAACGATTAACGCAGCAACAAGAGCAGAACCAGCGACTACAATCACAACCATCCATCACACCTAAACAGGCACCTTTAAAAATCACAAACAAACCTAAAGACCTAACCTCATCGCTAGTGGAAAATAATTTATCTCAACTGAAATTAACGCATGCCAGCAACACTAGCAACAGTTGGTTTAGTTCTGCATCGAACACGTTTGCATCAACAACTCAAAATAACAATTTTCAATCTCCCATCACGTCGCCAAGCGGCGGTGGACAATGGAATGCAGCGACATCAAATAAGAAAAACGACGATTGGGCGGCATTCGATGATTTACTGCCTAACAAGAAAAATAAGGTGCCATTAAATCAAATGAAATCGAGCAATTCAGCAAGTGGTCTGTTAATGCATACATCGAACAACAATAACTTTGGTGGACTGAGCAATCGTAAAAACGCAGAATTATCCGCCGACGACATAATGGAATTCCTAAAGTAAACATTTTCAAATTGAGCAGTTCTACATACCTAATTGCTTCATGAGTGAATGTTGTGTACCTAAATATCATTCCCTCAAAAGCGTGTTTATATTTATTTGTTAAATGTCCATTTATAAAACAAAATCTTGATAAAATATTCTTCTCATGTATGTAGATCATAAATTTCCTAACAAGAAAATCTTTAATCAAAAATAAATTTATTCGCAAAATAATGTTCTGCCAAATCTAGCGAAACTAAATATGTCATGTTGCGGATCATAGCAGCCTACCAGCTGGCTCCAGATGAGCAATCAAAGATGTATTGATCGGCAAAACCGGAGGATACAATCAAAAATGGGTTTGCTTTCGCATAGGTAAGATTAGAAGCTTTCAAACGAATTGATTTCGGTGAATGTACATTGCATTCATGTGACGGAAATGATTACTTTCAGGGTGACAGACATTTTATGGAAGTGCTTTACTTCCAAAAATGACATTTCGTTTTACTTAGTTAGTCATTATGCAGACAGATAGAACTACAGAGGTCAAGAGGTTTGTTAAACCACTGCCACCCATTTCCTTAATATTTCGTTAAATAACTAAAAATTCTTTTTTCGATAACAGATTGTTAATTTTAAACGTGTTAGCCGATTTTGTCAGAACATTTTTAGAATCGTAGGATTTTTCAATAATCACTACTCAGCAAATAAACAAACATGTCTCAAGAGGAAGAACTATTCAAGTAAGTTAAAAATTTTTTACAACCACACCATTAAACAGACAACAATTATTATTTTCCAGAGCGATTAATCCTATAAAGTTTCTTCGTAATCACTTGGAAAAATCAATTCGGCCCGATGGAAGAGAATTGCTGGAGTTCAGACCGATTATTATCAATAGAGATTCAATAACAAAGGCAGAAGGATCAGCTTTAGTTAAGATTGGTAACACAACAGTTATTTGCGGAATAAAAGCTGTAAGATCAACTAATTCTTCGTTATTCTTGCTTCATCACATTTTCCATTTTTTAGGAGCTTGCTGAACCAGAAAATACTGAACCCTCAAATGGATTTATAATTCCAAACATTGAGATGACTAAATTGTGTTCACCAAAGTACCGAGCAACTGGAGTTTCTTTAAATTCACAAGTCCTTAATCAAACAATCTTCAACATCATCATCAATTCTGAGTGCATTGATTTCGAAGATTTGTGCATCGCTAAAGGAAAACTTGTGTGGGTGCTCTATTGCGATCTCATTTGTTTGGATGATGATGGTTCAGTGTTAGATGTTTCTGTTGTTGCTTTAATGGTTGCGCTCAGGTCACTACAGCTACCAAAGGTCAGCTACGATATGGATACGAAGGAAATTAAAGTTGATATTACTATCAAGAGCCATCTAAATCTCAAATGTCTTCCTGTTACATCAACATTCATGATGTTTGAACAAAAGTATCTTTTGGCTGATCCAACAGCTGACGAAGAAGTTATCGCTGATTCCATTGTCACAATATCAACATGTGATGGACAAATTTGTTATGTTTATCAACCTGGCGGGAATGCCATTGACTCAAATCAATTTGAGACCTTTGCTAAGCAGGCAACAAAACGTGAAAAATACATTAAATCTTTGCTTGAAAATATATTTAATTGAGAAAAAAAACGAAATAAAAAAACTTAAAATAACGATATCTTAGGTGATTATAACAAAACAGTTTCAAAAATGGAGAAAATAAACAAAATGTTTAATTTCAGGAAAAAATTTCAATTAATAAGTAAAGAAGCAATTCAATGGTATCCTGGGCATATGGGTAAAGGCATGAAACAAATGCAACAGAAATTGAAGACTGTTGACTGCATAATCGAGGTTCACGATGCTCGAATTCCATTTAGCGGCAGAAATACTGAATTCAAATATACATTAACATCAGCAAAGCCCAACATTCTGGTTCTCAACAAAAGGATCTTCTCGATCGAAGACAACAATCAAAGATTATGAAAAGCTTCAAAGGATTCAGATAATATTGCACAAAACATCATTTTCACTAATTGTAAGCACCAACAATGTGATGGTGTTAAGAAAGTTATACCAGCAGCGATCGATCTTATCAGGAATTCAAATAGATTCAACCGATCCGAGGAGAAGGAACACTCAATAATGATTATTGGTGTACCGAATGTTGGAAAATCATCACTTACAAATATCTTAAGAAATCGACATTGAATATGAAAGGCGCTTCAGCTGTTGGTGCCGTAGCAGGAATTACACGAAGTGTCCTTACTAAAATTAAAATATGTGAAGATCCTTTAATTTATCTGTTCGATACCCCTGGCGTTCTTTTACCAAACATTCGGAACCAGAAGATGGCATGAAACTAGCGCTCTGTTCGTGTTTTCAAGATCATCTCGTTGGTGAGGATAACATTGCTGACTATCTGCTATACTGGCTGAATCGCAATGAAAACTTCAAGTATGTTGAATTGATGGGATTAACAGAACCAACTGATGACATAACACATGTTCTTCTGGCTGGTGCTCAAAAAATGGGTAAAACACTAAAAATACGCAGTTATGATAACACACTTGTGGTAAAACCAGACATCATATCAACAGCCAAATTCTTGATCAATACATTTAGAGCTGGTGACTTTGGAAAAATTTGTCTGGATAGTGAAAAGCTTTAATAAAAATCAATTATTTAAATGCACCAACTTTGTCACGAAACGAATATAATCGAGTTCCTGGAAAATGTGGTGAATTACACTTGAATGAAGCAAAAATGAATACAAATAATATCGTGCTGATTTAGGAGACGCGAAGAAAATCATTAAAATGGGAAATGCAAAATATCAATTGAAATAATCTCTTTAGAAAATTGAATCTTTAAGTAACAAGATACACATAAAAGGTTCTTTGCGTGAAGCGTAAAGTTTGGTTTGGACCGCATCCCCTCCCCCTTTCCGCGCTTTAAGGATTTTATGAACGTTCCCGATTTCCTGATTCAGCGTACAATTTAGAGAATTAATTATTTAAGAAAGCGTATTTTTCAGCCTACCTATCTTCGTGCCGGAAATATTTCGCTGTTTTGCTTTTCCTTTGATTGTTTTCTCTCTGTCTGTGGCGATTATTGATGCAAACTAAGGCTTAATCAAATTGAAAGTTTCTTAAGGAAACAGATTTTTTAAATATTCGTGCAGCAAAATTCTAAAATCTAAATTAATAAAACCATACACGACGGTTCTAAATAGAATACAATTTTATAATTCTGCTTTATTTATTAAAATAAAATTACAATGTAAAGCTAACACTTAGTAAAGTCCTGTAATATACAATTTGTAAATTTTTGATTTAATATTTTTCAATGTTTAAAGAGGAAAGAAGCACAGAGAATAGGATGGATTGTTATAGAGTCTTCTTAACTGATATTAAAATGTCAATTTCAGTTTGAATTTTAATAGGCATTCAAAGAAAAATCAATTAGATCAAGGGAAGAGAGATTCCAGAGTTGAACATCGCTCAGGGGTTAGGAACTAAGGCCGTCATAAAGTATGATTATTTTAAATTTTGCATCGTGAATCTTCGATATATTATGGAATAAGTATAATTCAGTATATTTTTAAGACTATTTCATGGTTAATTTTTTTTGTGGATTTTCTAATGCCGCGATTGAGAGAATGCCGATGCATTGTTTCATAAAAGTTTAGATTCATTATATGTATATGTTGTCGCTCGATAAAATATTTTTTTTGGATTTTTTTATATGCCGCGTTTTTTCCATGCCGTTGCATGTATGAAAACTTGAAACTTTTGTTATTTAATCCTAAACTAAGATTCAAATAATAAAAGTAACAATTTTCATTTAAGCCTATATATATGTTTACATTTCAAGGTGTCCGTTTTGATGAGCATGGGTTGCGATAATTTTATACATCACACAAAAAGTTCTATCACACATAATATCACTGGAGAAATTTATGAATCGTATTATATTAGAATTATATGCCTCACTTAAAAGTAGATAAAGTTTCAGAGTGTTATTATTTTCTTATTATATAAAATTCCTTGCGAAATTCATTTCGGTAGAGCAAGTTGTCAATCGTTGTAGTGATTAGGTTTTTGAAGGGCAATCTGTTGTATTTTAAACACGATTCTTTCTTTGACGGCGTCTTCCATACTTCTTCGTGACTTTGGGAATGCAACGACATAATCCCTTCTTAATATCCTTTTGTACTTGATAACCTGGCGGACAAGTAATCTGAAAAATACGCAAATTCAAAAGATTATCAAAACTGATTTTGTTTACATGGAACCATACCTTTTTGCCATAGCTACATGTTTGCCATACAGGAGAGGAGGGGCCTAAATAGAAATAAAATACACATGTTTTAAATATAAACTATGTACAAGAATGTTATTTATATTACTTTGGGATGAAACGCTTGAAGAAATTGCTGATGAAGATATTGCAGAGCTCGCAATACTTGCTTCTGATGATGGTGCGGAACTTTCATATGAAGATTCTGAGGAACCAATGCTTGCTTCTGAAGATGGTGCGGAACTTCCGTATGAAGCTTCTGAGCTTACAACACTTGATTCTGAAGATGGTGCGGAACTTTCGTATGAAGCCTCTGAGCTAACAATACTTGCTTCTGAAGATGGTGCGGAACTTTCGTATGAAGCTTCTGAGCTTACAACACTGGCTTCTGAAGATGGTGCGGAACTTCCGTATGAAGCTTCTGAGCTAACAATACTTGCTTCTGAAGATGGTGCGGAACTTTCATATGAAGCTTCTGAGCTAACAACACTTGCTTCTGAAGATGGTGCAGAACTTTCGTATGAAGCCTCTGAGCTAACAATACTTGATTCTGAAGATGGTGCGGAACTTTCGTATGAAGCCTCTGAGCTTACAACACTTGATTCTGAAGATGGTGCGGAACTTTCGTATGAAGCCTCTGAGCTAACAATACTTGCTTCTGAAGATGGTGCGGAACTTTCGTATGAAGCCTCTGAGCTAACAATACTTGCTTCTGAAGATGGTGCGGAACTTTCATATGAAGCTTCTGAGCTTACAATACTTGCTTCTGAAGATGGTGCGGAACTTTCATATGAAGCTTCTGAGCTTACAACACTTGCTACTGAAGATGGTGCGGAACTTTCGTATGAAGCCTCTGAGCTAACAATACTTGCTTCTGAAGATGGTGCTGAACTTTCATATGAAGCTTCTGAGCTAACAACACTTGCTTCTGAAGATGGTGCAGAACTTTCGTATGAAGCCTCTGAGCTAACAATACTTGCTTCTGAAGATGGTGCTGAACTTTCATATGAAGCTTCTGAGCTAACAACACTTGCTTCTGAAGATGGTGCAGAACTTTCGTATGAAGCCTCTGAGCTAACAATACTTGATTCTGAAGATGGTGCGGAACTTTCGTATGAAGCCTCTGAGCTAACAATACTTGCTTCTGAAGATGGTGCGGAACTTTCGTATGAAGCTTCTGAGCTAACAACACTTGCTTCTGAAGATGGTGCGGAACTTTCATATGAAGCTTCTGAGCTAACAATACTAGCTTCTGAAGATGGTGCGGAACTTTCGTATGAAGCTTCTGAGCTTACAACACTTGATTCTGAAGATGGTGCGGAACTTTCGTATGAAGCTTCTGAGCTAGAAATACTTGCTTCTGAAGATGGTGCGGAACTTTCATATGAAGCTTCTGAGCTTACAACACTTGCTACTGAAGATGGTGCGGAACTTTCGTATGAAGCCTCTGAGCTAACAATACTTGCTTCTGAAGATGGTGCTGAACTTTCATATGAAGCTTCTGAGCTAACAACACTTGCTTCTGAAGATGGTGCAGAACTTTCGTATGAAGCCTCTGAGCTAACAATACTTGCTTCTGAAGATGGTGCGGAACTTTCGTATGAAACTTCTGAGCTTACAACACTTGCTTCTGAAGATGGTGCGGAACTTTCGTATGAAGCCTCTGAGCTAACAATACTTGCTTCTGAAGATGGTGCGGAACTTTCGTATGAAGCTTCTGAGCTTACAACACTTGATTCTGAAGATGGTGCGGAACTTTCATATGAAGCCTCTGAGCTAACAATACTTGCTTCTGAAGATGGTGCAGAACTTTCGTATGAAGCCTCTGAGCTAACAATACTTGCTTCTGAAGATGGTGCGGAACTTTCGTATGAAGCTTCTGAGCTCACAACACTTGCTTCTGAAGATGGTGCGGAACTTTCGTATGAAGCTTCTGAGCTAACAATACTTGCTTCTGAAGATGGTGCGGAACTTTCGTATGAAGCTTCTGAGCTAACAATACTTGCTTCTGAAGATGGTGCGGAACTTTCGTATGAAGCTTCTGAGCTAACAATACTTGCTTCTGAAGATGGTGCAGAACTTTCGTATGAAGCCTCTGAGCTAACAATACTTGCTTCTGAAGATGGTGCGGAACTTTCGTATGAAGCTTCTGAGCTCACAACACTTGCTTCTGAAGATGGTGCGGAACTTTCATATGAAGCTTCTGAGCTAGAAATACTTGCTTCTGAAGATGGAGCAGAACTTTCATATGAAGTTTCTGAGCTAACAACACTTGCTTCTGAAGATGGTGCGGAACTTTCGTATGAAGCTTCTGAACTCACAACACTTGCTTCTGAAGATGGTGCGGAACTTTCATATGAAGCTTCTGAGCTCACAACACTTGCTTCTGAAGATGGTGCGGAACTTTCGTATGAAGCTTCTGAGCTCACAACACTTGCTTCTGAAGATGGTGCGGAACTTTCATATGAAGCTTCTGAAGATGGAGCGGAACTTTCGTATGAAGCTTCTGAGCTTACAACACTTGCTTCTGAAGATGGTGCGGAACTTTCGTATGAAGATTCTGAGCTGGAAATACTTGCTTCTGAAGATGGTGCGGAACTTTCATATGAAGCTTCTGAGCTAACAACACTTGCTTCTGAAGATGGTGCGGAACTTTCGTATGAAGCTTCTGAGCTCACAACACTTGCTTCTGAAGATGGTGCGGAACTTTCGTATGAAGCTTCTGAGCTCACAACACTTGCTTCTGAAGATGGTGCGGAACTTTCGTATGAAGCTTCTGAGCTCACAACACTTGCTTCTGAAGATGGAGCTGAACTTTCGTATGAAAATTCTGAGCTTGCCGTACTTGCACCTGACGATTCCTCAGATCTTTCGCTGCTTGGCTCAGAGGAAGGACTTGATTCTGAAGACGATGCGGAACTTTCATATGAAGCTTCTGAGCTAACAATACTTGCTTCTGAAGATGGAGCGGAACTTCCGTATGAAGCTTCTGAGCTTGCAACACTTGCTTCTGAAGATGGTGCGGAACTTTCGTATGAAGCTTCTGAGCTTACAACACTTGCTTCTGAAGATGGTGCGGAACTTTCGTATGAAGCTTCTGAGCTCACAACACTTGCTTCTGAAGATGGTGCGGAACTTTCGTATGAAGCTTCTGAGCTTACAACACTTGATTCTGAAGATGGTGCGGAACTTTCGTATGAAGCTTCTGAGCTAACAATACTTGCTTCTGAAGATGGAGCGGAACTGTCGTATGAAGCTTCTGAGCTTACAACACTTGCTTCTGAAGATGGTGCGGAACTTTCGTATGAAGCTTCTGAGCTAACAATACTTGCTTCTGAAGATGGTGCGGAACTTTCATATGAAGCCTCTGAGCTGACAATACTTGCTTCTGAAGATGGTACAGAACTTCCGTATGAAGCTTCTGAGCTTAAAATACTTGCTTCTGAAGATGGTGCAGAGCTTTCGTATGAAGCTTCTGAGCTCACAACACTTGCTTCTGAAGATGGTGCGGAACTTTCATATGAAGCTTCTGAGCTAACAATACTTGCTTCTGAAGATGGTGCGGAACTTTCGTATGAAGCTTCTGAGCTTACAACACTTGATTCTGAAGATGGTGCGGAACTTTCGTATGAAGCTTCTGAGCTAACAATACTTGCTTCTGAAGATGGAGCGGAACTGTCGTATGAAGCTTCTGAGCTTACAACACTTGCTTCTGAAGATGGTGCGGAACTTTCGTATGAAGCTTCTGAGCTAGAAATACTTGCTTCTGAAGATGGAGCGGAACTTCCGTATGAAGCTTCTGAGCTAACAGCACTTGCTTCTGAAGATGGTGCCGAACTTTCGTATGAAGATACTGAGCTGGAAACACTTGCTTCTGACGATGGAGCTGAACTTTCGTATGAAAATTCTGAGCTCGCCGTACTTGCTCCTGATGATGCGTCAGATCTTTCGCTGCTTGGCTCAGAAGAAGGACTTGATTCTGAAGACGATGCGGAACTTTCATATGAAGCTTCTGAGCTAACAATACTTGCTTCTGAAGATGGAGCGGAACTTCCGTATGAAGCTTCTGAGCTTACAACACTTACTTCTGAAGATGGTGCGGAACTTTCGTATGAAGCTTCTGAGCTTACAACACTTGCTTCTGAAGATGGTGCGGAACTTTCGTATGAAGCTTCTGAGCTCACAACACTTGCTTCTGAAGATGGTGCGGAACTTTCGTATGAAGCTTCTGAGCTTACAACACTTGATTCTGAAGATGGTGCGGAACTTTCGTATGAAGCTTCTGAGCTAACAATACTTGCTTCTGAAGATGGAGCGGAACTGTCGTATGAAGCTTCTGAGCTTACAACACTTGCTTCTGAAGATGGTGCGGAACTTTCGTATGAAGCTTCTGAGCTAGAAATACTTGCTTCTGAAGATGGAGCGGAACTTCCGTATGAAGCTTCTGAGCTTACAACACTTGCTTCTGAAGATGGAGCGGAACTTCCGTATGAAGCTTCTGAGCTTACAACACTTGCTTCTGACGATGGAGCTGAACTTTCGTATGAAAATTCTGAGCTCGCCGTACTTGCTCCTGATGATGCGTCAGATCTTTCGCTGCTTGGCTCAGAAGAAGGACTTGAGTCTGAAGACGATGCGGAACTTTCATATGAAGCTTCTGAGCTAACAATACTTGCTTCTGAAGATGGAGCGGAACTTCCGTATGAAGCTTCTGAGCTTACAACACTTGCTTCTGAAGATGGTGCGGAACTTTCGTATGAAGCTTCTGAGCTTACAACACTTGCTTCTGAAGATGGTGCGGAACTTTCGTATGAAGCTTCTGAGCTCACAACACTTGCTTCTGAAGATGGTGCGGAACTTTCGTATGAAGCTTCTGAGCTGACAACACTTGCTTCTGAAGATGGTGCGGAACTTTCGTATGAAGCTTCTGAGCTAGAAATACTTGCTTCTGAAGATGGAGCGGAACTTCCGTATGAAGCTTCTGAGCTTACAACACTTGCTTCTGAAGATGGTGCGGAACTTTCGTATGAACCTTCTGAGCTAGAAATACTTGCTTCTGAAGATGGAGCGGAACTATCGTATGAAGCTTCTGAGCTTACAACACTTGCTTCTGAAGATGGTGCGGAACTTTCGTATGAAGCTTCTGAGCTAGAAATACTTGCTTCTGAAGATGGAGCGGAACTTCCGTATGAAGCTTCTGAGCTAACAACGCTTGCTTCTGAAGATGGAGCGGAACTTCCGTATGAAGCTTCTGAGCTTACAACACTTGCTTCTGAAGATGGTGCGGAACTTTCGTATGAAGCTTCTGAGCTGGCAACACTTGCTTCTGAAGATGGTGCGGAACTTTCGTATGAAGCTTCTGAGCTAGAAATACTTGCTTCTGAAGATGGAGCGGAACTTCCGTATGAAGCTTCTGAGCTTACAACACTTGCTTCTGAAGATGGAGCGGAACTATCGTATGAAGCTTCTGAGCTTACAACACTTGCTTCTGAAGATGGTGCGGAACTTTCGTATGAAGCTTCTGAGCTAGAAATACTTGCTTCTGAAGATGGAGCGGAACTTCCGTATGAAGCTTCTGAGCTAACAACGCTTGCTTCTGAAGATGGAGCGGAACTTCCGTATGAAGCTTCTGAGCTTACAACACTTGCTTCTGAAGATGGTGCGGAACTTTCGTATGAAGCTTCTGAGCTGACAACACTTGCTTCTGAAGATGGTGCGGAACTTTCGTATGAAGCTTCTGAGCTAGAAATACTTGCTTCTGAAGATGGAGCGGAACTTCCGTATGAAGCCTCTGAGCTAACAACACTTGCTTCTGAAGATGGAGCGGAACTTCCGTATGAAGCTTCCGAGCTCACAACACTTACTTCTGAAGATGGTGCGGAACTTTCGTATGAAGCTTCGGAGCTAGAAATACTTGCTTCTGAAGATGGAGCGGAACTTTCGTATGAAGCTTCTGAGCTTACAACACTTGCTTCTGAAGATGGTGCGGAACTTTCATATGAAGCTTCTGAGCTAGAAATACTTGCTTCTGAAGATGGTGCAGAACTTTCGTATGAAGCCTCTGAGCTAACAATACTTGCTTCTGAAGATGGTGCGGAACTTTCATATGAAGCTTCTGAGCTAGAAATACTTGCTTCTGAAGATGGAGCGGAACTTTCGTATGAAGCTTCTGAGCTAACAATACTTGCTTCTGAAGATGGTGCGGAGCTTCCGTATGATGCTTCTGAGCTTGCAACACTTGCTTCTGAAGATGGTGCGGAACTTCCGTATGAAGCTTCTGAGCTTACAACACTTGCTTCTGAAGATGGTGCGGAACTTTCATATGAAGCTTCTGAGCTAGCAGTACTTGCTTCTGAGCTAGAAATACTTGCTTCTGTAGATGGTGCAGAACTTTCGTATGAAGCTTCTGAGCTAATAATACTTGCTTCTGAGCTAGAAACACTTGCTTCTGAAGATGGTGCCGAACTTTCGTATGAAGCTTCTGAACTTGTTTCTGAAGATGGCTCGCTGCTCAGTTCAATAGATGGAGATGACTCCATAGATTGGGAGCTAGATTCGCTATATGGAGCGCTTGATTCATTTGATTGAACGCTTGATGGTGTGCTTGATTCGCTTGAAGGAATGCTTGATTCACTAGCTGTGGAAATTGCGCTGCTTGAGCCCGATGAAATATCGATAGACGGACTTGAGGACACCTCACTGTTTGCTGTTTAAAAATAAGAATTATGAGTAATACACATATAAATAGTTAATATTTTTAGCATTAAATCTTATATTAAATGTTGAGTAAATACTTCTTTTAAAGTAAGTAATTTTTTTAAAATGGCGAACACCGTGAAAACACTTAATATTGTTAATTATTTGTTTTAAATACACTTTTGGTACCAAAGGTGTATTTAAAACAAATAATTTACAAGTTGAGTGAAATAATGACCAGAGTCCCTCTCGAAAAAACGTTACGTAAATAAAGCATGTTTTAAAATATTTTTTAAGTCCCAAGTATTTATTATACTCACAGGATTGTTCAGATGAAAATTCACTTGACACAGCCGACGAAGATGGTTCTGATGAAGGCGATGATGATTCAAAACTGGAAGACGGAACTGCAAGTTAAAATTACATTAAACCTTGTTCACAGATATAAAAATATAGTTTTCACAACTTAGTACTAATCTTTCAATACAAGCTCATCCCGTTTTAAAGTTTAAATGTACTTACGTGAAGGACCCTCACTGGATCCCATTGGTTCTGAAGAATAGCTTTCACTTGTAGAAACTGAGCTAGAAATACTTGCTTCTGAAGATGGTGCAGAACTTTCGTATGAAGCTTCTGAGCTAGAAATACTTGCTTCTGAAGATGGTGCAGAACTTTCGTATGAAGCTTCTGAGCTAACAACACTTGCTTCTGAGCTAGAAATACTTGCTGCTGAAGATGGTGCTGAACTTTCAGAGGAAGCTTCTGAGCTAACAATACTTGCTGCTGAAGATGGTGCGGAACTTTCTGAGCTAACAATACTTGCTTCTGAAGATGGTGCGGAACTTTCGTATGAAGCTTCTGAGCTAGCAATACTTACTTCTGAGCTAGAAATACTTGCTGCTGAAGATGGTGCTGAACTTTCATATGAAGTTTCTGAGCTAACAATACTTGCTTCTGAAGATGGTGCGGAACTTTCGTATGAAGTTTCTGAGCTAACAATACTTGCTTCTGATGACGGTGCGGAACTTCCGTATGAAGCTTCTGAGCTAGCAATACTTGCTGCTGAAGATGGTGCTGAACTTTCATATGAAGTTTCTGAGCTAACAATACTTGCTTCTGAAGATGGTGCGGAACTTTCGTATGAAGCTTCTGAGCTAACAATACTTGCTTCTGAAGATGGTGCGGAACTTTCATATGAAGCTTCTGAGCTAGCGATACTTGCTTCTGAAGATGGAGCGGAGGTTTCATACGAAGCTTCAGAGCTAACAATACTTGCTTCTGAAGAGGGAGCGGAACTTTCGTATGAAGCTTCTGAGCTAACAATACTTGCTTCTGAAGATGGTGCGGAACTTTCGTATGAAGCTTCTGAGCTAGCAATACTTGCTTCTGAAGATGGAGCGGAACTTTCGTATGAAGCTTCTGAGCTAGAAATACTTGCTACTGAAGATGGTGCTGAACTTTCATATGAAGCTTCTGAGCTAACAATACTTGCTTCTGAAGATGGTGCGGAACTTTCGTATGAAGCTTCTGAGCTAGCAATACTTGCTTCTGAAGATGGTGCAGAACTTTCGTATGAAGCTTCTGAGCTAACAACACTTGCTTCTGAGCTAGAAATACTTGCTTCTGAAGAGGGAGCGGAACTTTCGTATGAAGCTTCTGAGCTAACAATACTTGCTTCTGAAGATGGTGCGGAACTTTCGTATGAAGCTTCTGAGCTAGAAATACTTGCTACTGAAGATGGTGCTGAACTTTCATATGAAGCTTCTGAGCTAACAATACTTGCTTCTGAAGATGGTGCGGAACTTTCGTATGAAGTTTCTGAGCTAACAATACTTGCTTCTGAAGACGGTGCGGAACTTTCGTATGAAGCTTCTGAGCTAACAACACTTGATTCTGAGCTAGAAATACTTGCTACTGAAGATGGTGCTGAACTTTCATATGAAGCTTCTGAGCTAACAATACTTGCTTCTGAAGATGGTGCGGAACTTTCGTATGAAGCTTCTGAGCTAGCAATACTTGCTTCTGAAGATGGAGCGGAACTTTCGTATGAAGCTTCTGAGCTAGAAATACTTGCTTCTGAAGATGGTGCAGAACTTTCGTATGAAGCTTCTGAGCTAACAACACTTGCTTCTGAGCTAGAAATACTTGCTTCTGAAGATGGTGCGGAACTTTCGTATGAAGCTTCTGAGCTAGCAATACTTGCTTCTGAAGATGGAGCGGAGGTTTCATACGAAGCTTCAGAGCTAACAATACTTGCTTCTGAAGAGGGAGCGGAACTTTCGTATGAAGCTTCTGAGCTAGAAATACTTGCTTCTGAGCTAGAAATACTTGCTTCTGAAGATGGTGCTGAACTTTCATATGAAGCTTCTGAGCTTACAACACTTGATTCTGAAGATGGTGCGGAACTTTCATATGACGCTTCTGAGCTAACAATACTTGCTTCTGAAGATTGTGCGGAACTTTCATATGACGCTTCTGAGCTAACAATACTTGCTTCTGAAGATGGTGCGGAACTTTCGTATGAAGCTTCTGAGCTAGCAATACTTGCTTCTGAAGATGGAGCGGAGGTTTCATACGAAGATTCAGAGCTAACAATACTTGCTTCTGAAGATGGTGCGGAACTTTCATATGACGCTTCTGAGCTAACAATACTTGCTTCTGAAGATGGTGCGGAACTTTCGTATGAAGCTTCTGAGCTAGCAATACTTGCTTCTGAAGATGGAGCGGAGGTTTCATACGAAGATTCAGAGCTAACAATACTTGCTTCTGAAGATGGTGCGGAACTTTCGTATGAAACTTCTGAGCTCGCAGTACTTGCTCCTGAAGATGCTTCAGATCTTTCGCTGCTTGGCTCTGAAGAAGGACTTGATTCAGTGGATTGTGCGGAACTTTCCAAGCTGAAAATACTTGCTTCTGAAGATGGTGCGGAACTTTCGTATGACGCCTCTGAGCTAACAATACTTGCTTCTGAAGATGGTGCGGAACTTTCGTATGAAGCCTCTGAGCTAACAATACTTGCTTCTGAAGATGGTGCGGAACTTTCGTATGAAGCTTCTGAGCTAGCAATACTTGCTTCTGAAGATGGAGCGGAGGTTTCATACGAAGATTCAGAGCTAACAATACTTGCTTCTGAAGATGGTGCGGAACTTTCATATGACGCTTCCGAGCTAACAATACTTGCTTCTGAAGATGGTGCGGAACTTTCGTATGAAGCTTCTGAGCTAGAAATACTTGCTTCTGAAGATGGTGCGGAACTTTCGTATGAAGCTTCTGAGCTAGAAATACTTGCTTCTGAAGATGGTGCGGAACTTTCATATGAAGCTTCTGAGCTAACAACGCTTGCTTCTGAGCTAGCAAGACTTGCTTCTGAAGATGGTGCGGAACTTTCGTATGAAGCTTCTGAGCTAACAATACTTGCTTCTGAAGATGGTGCGGAACTTTCGTATGAAGCCTCTGAGCTAACAATACTTGCTTCTGAAGATGGTGCGGAACTTTCGTATGAAACTTCTGAGCTCGCAGTACTTGCTCCTGAAGATGCTTCAGATCTTTCGCTGCTTGGCTCTGAAGAAGGACTTGATTCAGTGGATTGTGCGGAACTTTCCAAGCTGAAAATACTTGCTTCTGAAGATGGTGCGGAACTTTCGTATGACGCCTCTGAGCTAACAATACTTGCTTCTGAAGATGGTGCGGAACTTTCGTATGAAGCCTCTGAGCTAACAATACTTGCTTCTGAAGATGGTGCGGAACTTTCATATGAAGCCTCTGAGCTAACAGTACTTGCCTCTGAGCTAACAATACTTGCTTCTGAAGATGGTGCGGAACTTTCGTATGAAGCTTCTGAGCTAGCAACGCTTGCTTCAGAGCTAACAATACTTGCTTCTGAAGATGGTGCGGAACTTTCATATGACGCTTCTGAGCTAACAATACTTGCTTCTGAAGATGGTGCGGAACTTTCGTATGAAGCTTCTGAGCTAACAGTACTTGTCTCTGAGCTAGAAATACTTGCTTCTGAAGATGGTGCAGAACTTTCATATGAAGCTTCTGAGCTAACAGTACTTGTCTCTGAGCTAGAAATACTTGCTTCTGAAGATGGTGCGGAACTTTCGTATGAAGCTTCTGAGCTAACAATACTTGCTTCTGAGCTAGCAAGACTTGCTTCTGAAGATGGTGCGGAACTTTCATATGAAGCTTCTGAGCTAACAATACTTGCTTCTGAAGATGGTGCGGAACTTTCGTATGAAGCCTCTGAGCTAACAATACTTGCTTCTGAAGATGGTGCGGAACTTTCATAAGACGCTTCTGAGCTAACAATACTTGCTTCTGAAGATGGAGCGGAACTTTCGTATGAAGCTTCTGAGCTAACAATACTTGCTTCTGAAGATGGTGCGGAACTTTCGTATGAAGCCTCTGAGCTAGAAATACTAGCTTCTGAAGATGGTGCGGAACTTTCATATGAAGCTTCTGAGCTAACAATACTTGCTTCTGAGCTAACAATACTTGCTTCTGAGCTAGCAAGACTTGCTTCTGAAGATGGTGCGGAACTTTCGTATGAAGCTTCTGAGCTAACAATACTTGCTTCTGAAGATGGTGCGGAACTTTCATATGAAGCTTCTGAGCTAACAATACTTGCTTCTGAAGACGGTGCGGAACTTTCGTATGAAGCTTCTGAGCTAGAAATACTTGCTTCTGAAGATGGTGCAGAACTTTCATATGAAGCTTCTGAGCTAACAACGCTTGCTTCTGAGCTAGAAATACTTGCTTCTGAAGATGGTGCGGAACTTTCGTATGAAGCTTCTGAGCTAACAATACTTGCTTCTGAAGATGGTGCGGAACTTTCGTATGAAGCTTCTGAGCTAGAAATACTTGCTTCTGAAGATGGTGCGGAACTTTCATATGAAGCTTCTGAGCTAACAACGCTTGCTTCTGAGCTAGAAATACTAGCTTCTGAAGATAGTGCGGAACTTTCGTATGAAGCTTCTGAGCTAACAATACTTGCTTCTGAGCTAACAATACTTGCTTCTGAAGATGGTGCGGAACTTTCGTATGAAGCTTCTGAGCTAACAATACTTGCTTCTGAAGATGGTGCGGAACTTGCGTATGAAGCCTCTGAGCTAACAATACTTGCTTCTGAAGATGGTGCGGAACTTTGATATGACGCTTCTGAGCTAACAATACTTGCTTCTGAAGATGGTGCTGAACTTTCGTATGAAGCTTCTGAGCTAACGCTTGCTTCTGAGCTAGAAATACTTGCTTCTGAAGATGGTGCGGAACTTTCATATGAAGCTTCTGAGCTAGAAATACTTGCTTCTGAAGATGGTGCGGAACTTTCGTATGAAGTTTCTGAGCTAACAGTACTTGCCTCTGAGCTAGAAATACTTGCTTCTGAAGATGGTGCGGAACTTTCATATGAAGCTTCTGAGCTAACAATACTTGCTTCTGAGCTAGCAAGACTTGCTTCTGAAGATGGTGCAGAACTTTCGTATGAAGCTTCTGAGCTAACAACGCTTGCTTCTGAGCTAGAAATACTTGCTTCTGAAGATGGTGCAGAACTTTCGTATGAAGCTTCTGAGCTAACAACACTTGCTTCTGAGCTAGAAATACTTGCTTCTGAAGATGGTGCGGAACTTTCGTATGAAGCTTCTGAGCTAACAGTACTTGCCTCTGAGCTAGCAATACTTGCTTCTGAAGATGGAGCGGAACTTTCGTATGAAGCTTCTGAGCTAACAACGCTTGCTTCTGAAGATGGCGCAGAACTTGAAACAGCTGAACCAAATTAATAAAAAGAAATTATTACTTGTATATTGAATATTCGTTACTTGTATATTCAATATTCGTTTTGCAGACAAACTTTTATCATGGAAATTTCAAATTGCTTTGTTATTAATATTATTGTCTCGCATATGTATGATGTGAAATTTGTTCGTGGTTTTAGATTAATGAATTGAAAAGTTTTTTTTTTTTTTTAAATAATATATTTTTACTTACAGTAAGAAACGCTTGATTCTTCAGAAGAAGGCGAAGACTCGGGAGCAGAAGAAATCGAAGATGGTGAACTTGAAAGAAAACTGCTAGTTTCCGATAAGGAAGCACTTGAAGACTCAGCTATAGAGCTGAATATGCTTGAAGGCAGCGACGAAATAACTAAATAATAAAAATATTTCCGTTTATTCGTTTTGAACTGACGATTCACTTATTCCAAAGCTAAACCTACCAGATGAAGATGGTTGAGATGAAGATGCATATGGAGGTTTTGTTGTTGTCCTTGTATAGCGTCTTCTTGTTGTTGAGCGAGTTGGACGTCTGGTATATCTTCGACGACGACCCTCGATTGATACAGCTTTTTTATTATTTTTTTTGAAGAATTTTTCACATTAGAATACTTCATTATTTTCTTTAGAATTTATTACTCACCTAATAAAGCAAGTATCAAAAACACTAACAGGAAATTAAACCTCATTGTAGATCACAACTTCCAGTAGATATATTATTTCTTTTTTTTCTTTCTTTCTTTCTCTTTCTTGAGCTTAAGCTGTCTGAAATAAAATCCAAATCAGTTTAAAATCCCTTCAATCGGGTTTCCTTATTTATACTCGCTGACATCGTGAGATTTGATCGTCTTGGTAATAAGGAAATTTTATTGCACTTACACGTTTGCTATTGAAATTATATTAACTGTCAAATGATAATTTCGTGACGTGAAAATAGTCGTTCATTAGTCAATTAAATTTGTGGAAATGTTTAATCGTTGTTACAGGATTTACAGAGATTTAAACGAAGTAAAATTTAAATGCTTTTTAAATGCTAAATTTCCCAATCAAAACCCTGT
Organism: Propsilocerus akamusi; assembly: GCA_018397935.1. Lineage (NCBI taxonomy): Eukaryota > Metazoa > Arthropoda > Insecta > Diptera > Chironomidae > Propsilocerus > Propsilocerus akamusi. The sequence continues at coordinate 16,997,392 of CM031469.1, read as the reverse complement.
CCCTTCAAAACTCTTCAAATATCCGTGACAACTGTCCAGCTGTAGTTCATAAAACAAATGCCTTGGACATTCGTGGCAGTTTTCTAGACATATTTATCAGCAACAACAGGCCATTGCTCCAAATTTTATAAGCAATCCTGTAATTTGATTATTCCAATTTATTTTTTCACTGCTAAATTACTATAAGGAGAGCTGCATTTTCTCGTTAAATTAAAATAATGCTTATCGTAGCCAATGAATGGAGAAATCAAAATTTCATTACACTAATTAATCCATATCAATTAATTTTTATTTTTTATTACACATTTGTTCTAACTTGATTACATGAGGATTTTATTATATATTTATCTGATGACATTTCTGTCCATATTTCCAATTGAAGTTGTTAGATTTAGACTTGTTCAATAGTAAAATAAGCATTGAAGTCATTTTCTTGCGGCGGGCCTGTTGTTGGTGCCATAATTTGAAGCTTGCACATAAATTCCACTACCAATTCGCCTGAAGAAATCAAAAAACATTTTTTTTTTTTTTGGAAATAAAACTTTAGTCATTTTAATACTTGCATTCGGTTAGGTATAGCCCAGTTGAGGATGACACCACGCTTCTTCCCTGATGCCACTCTTGGAACATAATAAATCTGCTCATCCCTTGAAGGCAAACTTACATCTTCATTCATGTCTAAACTGTCCTTTGTTAGCATCATATCTTGAGAAATTTATTAAATGATAAGTTAATCCAACAGCAGTAATATTGCTGCATCTAAATAATTATGAAAATTACGAAAGTAGCGTTCACAGACTTGATTGTTAAAATTTACATTACCTAATTAAAAATTTAACCATCAAATATTCCACTTTCATATTACTAATAAATATCTAGTATCATTAACCAATTTCTAGCTAACACGCTTATTATAAAAATTAATATTTAATTGATTTTGTCATTAAAAATAAATGTTTTCACGATATATATATTTTTTTAATTTGTTTGTCATTTGTCGACTCACTTTTGAATTTATTTAAATTACTTCTTTTATCAAATCCATCAGCAATGAAGTTGTAGTACGACGAAGTTTGTGAAGGAAAATCTAAATTTTCCAATTCTTGAGAATTCAAGCTGCTTCCGTGAGCCGTGCTTAGAATTGCGAACATCACTATAAAATAAAATGTTCGCTCCTGCATCTTGAAAATGATAACCACAACTGAATGTTGATATGAGAATGAGAAACATTTTATACTATAGAGAACGGTTATTTACATAACATATCACAGTTTTGATATGTCAGAAGCATAAATCCTTTCATAACATTGTGTGCTCATTCATAACATTTTTTTTTGCTCGTCATAAGGTTGAAACAAAAATGTTTTATCTATGAAGTCGTGTAATGCCCTATTTAAATCTACCATGAGGAGACGTTTTGCATTGTTTACAATATAGAAATTGATTCTTGCTCTGATTTTGAGAGAGATCACGTGTTGATATTATAAAATAACATTTTATTCATGAAGATCAAAAATGAATTGACAGAAAAAGTACAATAAAAAAAAGTAACATTTTTTTTTGCTCGTCATAAGGTTGAAACAAAAATGTTTTATCTATGAAGTCGTGTAATGCCCTATTTAAATCTACCATGAGGAGACGTTTTGCATTGTTTACAATATAGAAATTGATTCTTGCTCTGATTTTGAGAGAGATCACGTGTTGATATTATAAAATAACATTTTATTCATGAAGATCAAAAATGAATTGACAGAAAAAGTACAATAAAAAAAAGTAAGATAATTGTTTTATAAAAATATATATATTAAGGACAATGAGAAAAAGAAATAAATAAGTCTACGAAAGAAGCATTTAAAATAAAAAGAAAAAGCGGGAAAAAAAACTTAATGAAACAAAAAGATATCAAGCCTGTTCGCTAGTCAATAAATGATTATTTATTTTTGTAGTCGACACGAACTTGATAAAAATCGTAAAAATTGAAAACTATTTACAAAAGAATTATAATCATAAAGAAATATTATTTATATTAAGCGAACAACTTAACAAGAAATTTAAAAGTGGTAAGTCGGCTATTGGGTGCCACCGAAATGTAGTTTAAATGCATTAATAAAATAAACATTATGAAAAGGAGAAGGGAATGGGAAACTAATCACTAATGGCTACTGGACGATTTTTTTGATGTTTTTCCGAAATCTTCGATGGCTCCGAATTCTGAATAATCTGCAGGTTCTGCATTCGTATCGTAATATTGGTAATCGTAGCTTGCATCCTTTTCAGCTTTAGGCTTGACTGTTGATGTTGTTGTTGGTGGTGGTGATGAAGATTGTACAGGCTTCGCAAATGGACGTGGGCTAGATTTTTCCGTGCTTGCAGTCGTGACATATTCATCAAACTTAGATAGTGACTTTTCACGTTCTTTTTCAGCTCTAAGCTGATTACCGCTGGCGACAATATTTTGTGAATGAGCCGTTTTTAAAAATTCATCTTCGCCACTGTTAAAATTGATTTGTGGTTTGTGTGTTGTTGATGTTTGATAAAAGTTATTTAACGTATTTCTGATTGGTGCAGATGTTATACGTGTTGTTTTAACTCGATTGCGATAAAAGTCCTTTTCATAAAGCTCAGGTCTATATTGCCCATCGTCTTCTTCGTCCTGTGATAACGGTTTCAAAGTTGTGCTTGTTGAGAAAAAGCTACTATGTCTGGTTGTTGTTTGGAAGATATTTTGCTGGAACTGATTGCTATTGAAGTTATTTAATTGCGGTTGTTGTGGTGGGAATGCGATTGCGATAGTTGTTGTTGTAGGTGGCAGCAATGTTGTGCTGCTGAATTGTGAATAATATTTATTTGGGTTTTGGATTTTTTCTAGCTTTTGACTCGATAAAGGATCAACTGGTTTTTTGCTAAAAGTGTTAGACGGTTTAAATGTTGTTGGACTGTAAAGTTCTTTTGGCACGAGCGTTGAAAATTTCTTATGGTTTCGGGATTCGGAGCGTGAAGTTATTTGTGGTCTGATTTCCAATTCAGGAGTTTTCCTTTGCTGTTGTTGAGCAGCTACAGAAAAGCCACGGGGTGATAAGTTTTCATTTCTGTACTGATCCGATTGATAATATTGCTGTGGATTAAATGTCGTTGGTCGGCTATTGTTTTCCTGTGAAACTGTTGTCTGCTGACGTGGTGCATAAGTTTTGTTATTATGTCTTATAAATGCACTCCTTGTTGGTTCAACATTTATGTTGTTATTTGATGAATCGTCGGTTCCTTTTGTTTCATAATTGGGATTATAGAACTGTGTTGTTGGATTTAGTGGCTCAATGGATTCATACTTTTGGGTTTTGAAATTAAACTTTTGCGGTAATGAATTGAAATCATTTTGTAACGGCTTCTGAACCAGATCTTGCTTTGCTTGATTTTGAGGTTGACTTATTCTGTTGAAGTGCGGAACAATATGAGGAATTTTAGTTGTTGTTGGTGTTGTATAGCTTGCGGCAGTTGACTGAAAGATATTTCCACTCGAGGCTTGAAGTGCCAATCGTTGTTCCTTACTTAATTTACTCGGAATAATGATACGCTGTGGAATTGCGCCAAAATTACTCAAATGTGGAAATGATTCATAGGATTGTGCCGGCGGTACAACTGTTGATGTTGGTGGAATAAAATTGTTATTTTTTATAGGAATTTTCACTTGATTTAGTTTCTGGTTAACTTTTGGCGCATCAAAGTGTCCGATTGTTGAACTTTGAACTGGAGTCACAGTTGTCGTCGGAATGTTTGGTATTGATCTAAAATTGTTCGATCCCTGCAAAGTTGTTGTTTCATTTTTGCGGAAATTTTCATACTCGAAACGATTCGTCGTTATCGGTTGCACAACAATTGGTGCATTAGTAAAAGTTGTTCTGTGTTGCTGTTGATCTTGATTGTTTTTTTGAGTCGATGACACAATTGTTGCTGAGTTTCTTTCGGGTGCTGATGTCACTGAATTTGTATTTCCTGCTCTATACTTACTACGACCTCGTTGGCGTCCTTTTACTTTTTGCTTAAGCGGAGCTTTTGTGGAACGTACAAAATCATCATCAAAATCTTCTTTTCCATTATTTTTGTTGTTGAAAAAGTTTGAACTTTGAGATTGTTTCAAGATTTCTTCATCTGAATGTAAAAAGATTTTTTTTTCTGTTATCAGTAAAAGATGAAAATATAAAAAAAAGTTTTCAGAATTTTACCATTATGGCGTGATACTTTTGTTGGATTAAAGAAACCATTGTTTGGTCGATAAGTCGATGCACTAATTTTCTCATTCAAATGATTTTTCGGTTGAATCGTTGGCTTGAAAGTTGTTACAAAAGCTTGAGATATCGTTTGATCGTAGGTTGGCCTATTGGTTGTTGTTGTTGTAGGGAATGTTTGACGAACAGTTGTTGTCGTCGTGAATGTTTGACGAGCCGTTGTCGAGGGAAGTGTTGTTCGAACTGTAGTCGAAGGACGGGGCGCTGGAGTTTCCTGTTTGCTCTGATTCACAATATATTGTTTGCTTCTTCGAGCGTCATCTGTAGTTGATGAAAATTTAACAAAATTATTCAAGTTAAATATTTTACGAATTTAGAATAATTATAATTCTAACTTGTTTCAGCACGCTGCAAATGGAAAACAGATTCATCTTCTTCGGCAAATGGGGCACGCTTGCTCTCAAAATTTGAGCCGATTCGGTAGAGATCAAAATTGTCACTACCATAATAAAGTGTTGCAGTTTCACAATCCACATCACCCCAGTCGGCACATATTTGTGCTTCTTGATCGAAAGCAGTTCCGTTCGGACAAAGGAATCGAAAATCTTGAATCTTCAAAAGAGAAAAAAATCATAAATCAATGTTTGAAAAATTTATTTGTCAAATAAAAAAAAAAAAGAGAAAAATGAAAGTTTTTTTTTTTTTCTGGCGATGACATTACGAGAGAGAGAGAGAACAAAATGCATGACATGGTACTGGGATGGTTTTCTTGTGATGATACAATTCATAGACATCATTTGCATCTTTTGTTATAATGTCATACATTCTTCTGTATTGTAGCTTTTGAGGATTTATTATTCTTAGTTGAATTGAAAGCACTTTTTTTCTCTCTTCTTTCAAATTCATGATCTTTTTAATTTCGAGGCACGTCATTCGCGACATTTAAAAACTCACTCCAACTCCGGCAACTTTTACGCAAATATGAAACATTTGACATTGTGTTTCAGCATCAGCATAATAACCACCCAAAATCTTGTCGCGGCACGTGAAACTTGTACGCGGCATATTTTGAAGGCTGTACTTTGATTGACTTTGTCCAGATAAGGCTGAAGAGTCCTGAAAATTGAAAGTTAAAAAGAAAACGTCAATTAAATCTTTACTAAAAAGACAACATCTTAACGGCGATTGCCGATTAAAAAAAGAAAGAAAAAACTCAGAATTTATTTTCTCATATTGAATTAAATTAATTTCAAATTTTGAATATCTACAACGTCATCTCAATATCTTCCAATGACCTTATGACGCCTTCAATTAAATTTTCTGCCGTTCTTTTCACGTCTGAAATTTCGATGTGGGAAAACTGCAAAATCTCATCGTCGTCGTCGTGATCTGACATTTGAGGAATTTCCACAGGTCACAGCTTCATCATAAATTTGCATTAATTTTTCATGTTCGTTCAAGAAACATAATTGCATTGTGTCTTTCTTCTGATCGTGACACATTTCAAGAACCTTGGCAAAATCTTCAGGGTTATTGAGAGATTCAGGTCCATCCGTTAAATCTTCAGCGAATGTTTCTGAAAATATTTCAGGCAAATTGTTGAACTGATAATCGATGGACGGCTCATAATTTTGGCTTTGCATTGTTTCATCATCAAACCACAACATACTTTCCATATCATTGCCAAATGACTCATCAACTGGTGCCGAATTGGTAATCGTTGGATTTTCTTCAATGGCAACTTTGAAGGACACATCACGCTTCTGATTTGTGATTTTCAATGCTTCAGTGGGAAACATTTCTTCAATCAAAACTTTTCGTAACGGCGCCTTGGCGGTGGTGGAATTCTGTTTTTGACCACTGAAAATATTCTCTTCAATTGACTTGTTCATCTGTAACATGTGAAGGACTCGATCCTGATCGCTACTAATATCCAATAATTTTGTAAATGTGTCCTTTTTCTGTTCAACTTTTTCATTATTTTGTATTTCTCGAATTAAAGCAGTGCGATCAATTGGCTTCGGTGCAATTTTATTTATGAAATCTCCAGCACCATCATCAACAGTCATCGTTTCCATTTCACATTGCTGGCTTTTATACATTTCAGTGAGCTCTTTTTGGTTTCCTTCATATATATCCATTGCACTTTCTTCGCTTTGCGATGGCTCGACATTTCCATGATCATTTTTATTGGAAGATTCATCTTCTTCATCGCCGCTCGAACCGCAAATCATCGATTCGCCGCGCGTTTTCATCAACAAAGAATTAACAGATTTTCGTATTTTTCGCCTCTCTTCCTTGTTCCATTGCTCGTGTTCACGTTTTTCAGCAGCGAATCCACCACGCTTCCACGCTTCTGCACATGCCCGATCACGAGGAAATACGGGTCGTGAGTCTAAATACGTTAGTGACTTACATTCCAAAATCATTGTTTTACGATAATTCGTTATGGAACTGATAACAGGATTTCCTGTCATTGTTAGAACATGCAATGATGTCATTCCACCGAGGACTTTTACCACCATGATGTCGTCGATTTTGTTGAAGGACAAATCAAGGACGGACAAATTATTGCAGCTCTTCAAAATCGCCAATCCTTCAATGTCGCGTAATTGATTGTGAGATATATTGAGTGTATTAAGAACAGGTAGAACATTTGAGCAACAGTTTTCCAGCTCTTTAATGTAATTGTGTGACAGAACTAAAGTGTCCAATTCACGGCAATTTTCCAAATTTTCAATTTTTGTTATTAAATTGTTCTGCAGAAACAACGACTTTAAATTTGGCTGATGGTCGATACCCTCAATTACACTGATGGCGTTACTTTCAAGCCATAAACATTTCAGTCCTGTGTACTCATCCAGATTCTCAATCTTGTGAAATCCTTGAAAGTGCAAATATAAAACGTCGTTTAAGGATGGCGTCGTATAAAGTTTATTTCGCTTGCACTGATCCAAAATTACTTTCTTGGTCATTTGATGTGGTTCGGAGCGTTCGGACATAATAATTTCGCTAATGTTCCCTACTGTTATGCCTTTGTAATTAAAACTGAATGAAAACTTCGACAACTGGTAAAAAAAAACTCAGCGAAAATCCAAATCGATAAAGCTTCGATCAAACAAAGTTTTCCTGAATTGTGTTTTTTGATGACATGGCAACCTGCGATTTGATTTGATACAAAAACAAGACCTGAACTTTTGATTTGGCGCGCATTATTATTGATTTCATTCATTTGTTGACACATTTGTGAGATCGTGGGAATGCCTTAAAACGAGAAACGAGCATGAATGAATGTAACATCCTGTTTAAGTTGTCTAAGGAATTTGCCCTTTGAATAATGCTTTAAATACAAAATGCCTTCATTAATTATTGATTTGATTTTGCCGAGTTGTGCTTAATTGGAGTCGAGTCGACTTGTTTATTTTTCTCTCTGTTCTTCTTATTCTTAAGCAATTCAGGATATATTGCCTTTGTTACATAACCTCAAAATAGTTCCCACCAGCAACAAAGAGAAACGAAAATAAAATAAATCAGGCACGATTTTAAAACCAACAATTGCTTGGTCGTTGTTATTTTCTGATGCGCGCTGTTTCTGTGATGTTCCGTAGACGGCGATTTGGTATTAAATTATAGCTATTATAACTATACAAATATGCGCAAATATGACTAATAAATCACAATTTTGATTCTTCCAATGCGATAGAAATCACGCCGAAGACATCGAGCTGAAGATTCTCACTTCCACGAGACATGCGACTCGTGTCCTTGTAACAATTTCCATATTTTTTTTTACAGTCTTGAGAAAATTATTTGTTTTGTTGTTGTTTTTCATGTATTAAATATAAAATAAAAAAAATCGCAATTTGCACTCAAGATTTAAGTGAAATAGAAGTGTGCAATGTGCAACAAGTGAACTGAGCATGAATCATTAAATTGATGTCATTTGTACAAACATGATGCTTGCAGTATACAAATAGAGGAAATCTCATTAGACGGTAAAAGCAAGTGAAACAAAAGGCAAGTTAAGATGAAAAATTCAATCGCGTAATTTTCATGACTTGTTTAGTTGAGCAATGTCAGGTGCAAGAGAAACATTTCTGATTTTCTTATGAATGACGATTATGTATTTAGATAGCGAGATAAAGCTTCGAGTTAATTAATTAGTTTTGCACACACTTCATCAGATTTGTTTCCCATCATTCGGTTTTTTTATTGCCCTCGTTTCGAGTTCATTGAGACTTTTTTTTCGTGTGTCTCTCATTAGTGACACAGATTACGCCACTTTTTGAAAAATTCATCAATTGTTGTCTTGAACTCGTCTCGCGTCTCGCGTCATCAAGCATAAATGGATGCTGCAAAAATACACTTTCCTACCTGTGAGAGATTTCATGATGCTACATAGTTATATGTTTGCGATGCATGTATGTTGAATGGTTTTCTTGCTGAATCGCTACAAAGACTAATTTGCCAGTTTCAGAGTTTAACCAAAAAAATTGAATGCAATGAGCATTTAACGGCTTTTTTTCACCGTCTTAAAATGTAGTTTTTAATGAACTTTTAATTGATCCGCAAAATATATCGCGATTGAAAAAAGAAACCGTTTTGCGACCTTCACATATGGCTCTATGGCTCCATCCGCCCTTCCGAAAAAAAACTACATGAGGCATTTAATTGATTTTCAATAAAGCTTCGATTTAAGTTCGCAAAGCTGATCCATTGAATTGATTGATTTGTTTGGCATTTCTAAAGCACCAATCAAATGTTGCGCGAGCGAGTGGAATGCGACCTCTAAAGAGAGAATATCGTTACATACACAGCAGCATTCCCATCATAACTTGTAATGATGGTGATGAATTTATTAGTGAAGAGTTCCAAATTACATTCCATATGGTGATCGACGGACGGACGTATGATGAGAAGCAACTAAAACCTTGTTGAAAATGTCTCAGTTTGTCAAGCGAGAACGAAGTTAAAAGAAATGTTTGTCAAGCGGCACCCGTCTGACTGTTTATTATTAAGCAATATTTGTTGCAAAGTCCAATTGAAAGTGAAAACATTTCCATTGTTCTTCAACACTTATTTTGCGGCCGCTAGCAAGTAACTCGCGACAGCAATCGGCTTTTGTTGCCCAACAACATCACAACACTAATTGTCTGTCTTGTCGTCCACTTGTCTCTTGTTTATACTCTCAGTCGGTCTCGGAATTTTATAATTCAGACACTGAATGACCTGTGAAAAAAAAGCCACACTACCAAATTATGTCATTGCCCCATCTTTGATTTTCTGAAATGCACGCTACGGACACAATGGAGAGTGAGAAAAAATGGGAAATGAATTTATTGGGGCAGAGCCATTAAGTGAAATAAAAAATTGCATAACTGCAATGACTTCATTGAAGAAGATCCAATCATTTAATGGGTCTCTTCGGTGGAACAATTGTTTGATCGCTATCTTGAAAAAAGAACTACACAATCTTAAAAGATGTGGAAAAAATCATCGTAAATCTACTGGTGATCCCGCAAAATGATGGCATCACAACGCGGCGACATTTGGTGGATGTGACACATTTTAATACTACGTCAGAAAGAAAAGAAACGTTTGCAGCTGGTCAATGAATGAGAAAGGAGATGACTTTACTTTTGCAAATGATCATTAAGTGATGAAACAACAAATCCCAATTCAATTGAAACCGGTTTAATTTGTGCTTCTTGTGAATGATCGCTGATCTACATGAGACGATCGCTTAATTATTTTCCTCCATCAAATTCGTAATATTAATTTCAATTAATTCGATACGATGAGAAACAAAAAAAAAATTTTAATTAAAAAATTAATTTTTCCAAGTAATTTTTTTCCTTCTCGTCAAATGAATTTGAAGATGTAGCACCTTGAAACATCAGAAATCTAAACCGCGAACTTTTCGATGCCGTGAAGTGACGACTGATGGAATGAAAACATAAATCATTCGCAATTCAATTGCCTCCATCGATTGAATTGTGAACGGAGTTTGAGCTCCATTCGTTATTCTGTAAAACATATTTATGTTGCGTTGCGCTCAGTTAATAGGATTTTAAAGGAATCAATTAGGCATTAATCAATTGAACCTGTCTAACTAAGTAGCTTAAATTTGTGTACAATCAACTGTTTATTGTCAACCATTTGCCGTTCGCGACCCTTTTTGTCCTCCAAAGTTTCTTTCCTGAATTTTGAAGCCAAATATTTTCGATAAATGTGAAAATGATTTGTTTTAATGTAAGCTTGTTGGATGTTTCGATTCGGGGACAACATTTCTCATATTTACGATAATGTGGCATTTAATCTTATGTTTAAATAAGCGATTACCGTTCACTCATGCTTTAAGGCAACAGCAAAATCACACAATGCAGACAATTTTTGATTCATAATAATTGTAATTTTGGCATTCTCAAGAGACGATGTGTGCAGTGATGATTCGAACACAATTTACACGATGCTTGCTTTAGTGATTGAGAATGATTTGTTACTTGAAGCACAAGTTGATTGATGATTTCAAATATATTTCGGAAAAAAAGTTACATGCAGCAGATGGAACTATGAAATTGTAAAGAAAAAATTGACATAACCTCAAGATGTAAAAATTGACAAATTAGAGGAGCAATTTGCAGTCATTAGTTACCAGTTGCCACAGTTGCCTTATTACTCCCGTTTTACTTTTAACTTTCCAGTCGAAAAACCGCAAACAGAAGGTCCAAAAATTGTACAATACAAATGCCACTTTCCTAGCCTCAAAAAAATTACATAATCACAAGACGCGACTTGTATACCACAACAGCATTAGAAATTGTTGTTTATCTTCAATTCAATTGTAATTGCTTCCCATCAATTATCCCATCTGATCACTTTCGGATCCTGTCCAAAGATTTCTTTTGACGTTGTTTATTAAAAAAAATGCCTTCATTTAATTTATTTTCATTTACATATATATGTATGTAAGTATGTACATATTGAAAGCCCTCTTCCAAACCTTTACTATGGTTACGCGTATTTCAATCAGTGATTGCACACAAGTCGCGACAAGTTTTTTTTTTGAATGCTTAGACGACCTGAAGAGCAGATAAAATTAATTGAACCATAAAAATCGCTGCTGGACATCACAGTATATGCTGCGAGCGGTAATTTTATTTTAATTGCCATTTTATTTACCATGTGATTTAGCCATTGCGATATCGATTTAAACTACCTAAATAGCTTTGAATATATCAATTCTGTGGTTCGCGCTTTCATCGATGAATGTATTTAACGATCGACTACTGGCAAATAAAAGCACACAATAAACAAGAATTCGTGACATTATGAATGTTCCTTTTCTGTTGCACATTACATTTTTCAAAATGCAGAAATTGCATCATAAAATGCATCTCAATAATGGCACAAAATATAAAAAAAATGAAGCCGATTGAAGTGAAATATTATTGCCAAATGAAATAAGATCTCTCTGTCTCTGTTTCTGGCGTGGCATTACCTGGCGTGGTGATGTGCATCTGAAGTAGGAAGAAGTTACTATTAGATTTTTCAACTGGTTATATTGGTGTTGCCAGCAACTTAATTGAGGAAGCATATGTTCTGCTATTGTGAGTTCGTTATGGAGGAAGACCTTCAATGAATACTGTCTTGATTGACATAGTTTTAATTGGACCACGAAAAGTTCTCCATCTGGACATTCAAATTTAAAACCAAAAGTGATTGAATCATAACATTTCGAATCTGACAACACATGCGCGGCAAACAAAATTAGCATGCAATGCTTGAAGAATGATGATGAATTGGTTTTAAGTGTATTTTTATTTATTTCAATTTTCGCTGTTTTTGTTCACTTTAAACTATCTTCTCTTATTGCTTTTAAATTTCAATTGAATTTTCGATGATTTATGAATAAGACTTTTCTATGGAAGGGAGAAAAGTGATTTGCATATGAATTGTATGCTCATCTTATAAACATCCAATCCATTCATGATACAAACATTGCATCAAAGAAATTCCAAGCACGTTCTCTTATATTCGCTCATTTAAGAAATTCCGAGAAAATTGTGATGGAATTTTCTTCAACTACGCAATTATTTACCAAATTGTTGACTCAGAAAATGATTGGACTATTATGATCCAAAAATGATGTCCAGCAATATTTATTATGCAATCTTCACACTTTTTTTTTTCGCTTTAAAGTTTCTCAATATCCATCAGCATTCAGCATTGTGGAAAAGTGATCGGCTTACGATGAAAGATAAGCCGCTTAACAATTTTCGAGTTAATAAGGGAAACATAATCACGCACCACAGTAACACTGATCATAATTGTATCATCGACACTAAAAATATAGTTGCACAATTTCAATTTTGGATAGTTATTAAGATGTCATCAGTGTCGGAGCCGCGGCAACATTAAATTGATTAAAACATAACGATAGCGCGCGATCGAATGAATGAAAGACTTTCCAATTTGGAATTAAACAACGGATGAGAACCGAATATGGCAGATTTATTAAATGTATTATAATGCCTCGTGTGCATCGCTATATGCGGAAGTTGAAAGTTTTTTTTTTGTAACTTTTTCTTCCTCTCTAAACACAAAAGGGCTTCTTCATCTTCTTGCTTTTAAGATGTGATAGGAGAAAAGAAAAGACAGTTAAATTTGACCTTTTTGGAATCGCAAGATGAGTTTCACGCTGAATTTTAAAAACATTAACAAAATTTCTTAGGGTGGTGACATTAATAGTGGAACGACTATTAATGGCATTTATGTAGTTCCACTCTATGCTTGTACACAATTCTAATTCCGCATTGTTGAATTTATCGCGCCTCATTATTTATACATGCTGTTGACATTGAAACTTAAAGCATCGACATGTTGCGGCTTATTATGCACCATAATTGGTTAAATGGAGCCATTGCGATATTTCATAATTTATTTCAGAATATTTATTTATTTAGAAAACTTAAACTTAATAGCGTCTTCCATGATGCCAATTAATTGCCACGATCAGTACACAAAACCATTCTCCTTACCGACAAATGCACGAAAACATTCGTTCTGCTTTACTGCAAAGGTTAAATCCACATATTGTATATAGTGCTAGTTGTATGATGAGAAACTGTTAATGCTCTAAAGCTTTTTATGCAAATGCGAACATTTTATTGCGACATTAATCAACGGACTTTAATTAATTGATTTGAAAAAGGGCCGGAAGCCTTATATTGATTGAATTAATGAAGTGAATTTGGTTTTTTATTCGCGGTTGTCTAATTTAAGAAATAAGTGAATTAAACCAAAAAAAAAATAGAAGTCAATTGCTTCTGGCGAGCATCGAAGTCTTTCGAACTGAACTTGAATGAAGTGCTCGATTGTGCGCGTAAATTAAATCGATAATTTAACAATTCAAGAAATTAAATTTCAATGCTACTGTTGAACATTATGAATTGCTTAATTGTGCTCCTCAAGTGCCAAATTGTCTCAATGGTTCATTGGCTCCGTCGGGGACCTGTTTGTTCGCGAAACTCATTGCAATGTTGCATTTTGGCTCGCGCAAAATAAAACAACTCTAAAGTTCATCTCGACCATGCGATCTAACATTACTTGAGTACAAAGTAATTGTTACACTCTGTAAACAATTCCATCGATTATTTATTTTATTTTTTCCTCTTTAATTCACCTTTGAAAAATAAAATGAGCTTTGTGAGAAAATAAAATTGCACTTCATGGTGCAAAAAAAAATTATAAAGTGAGGTTAAATTTTAAAATATTCTCAAATCTTTTTTTTTTCGCGAGAAACAAAAAAAAACTTGATTTGGCAATTTTCATGTAAACTCGACAGACACAACAATGGGAAATGGAAAAACAATTATGAAGAAGTTGTTACAGTTTGCAAATGAGACCACACGAGTTCAAGTCTCAAGCTGAGCGGCAAAAACATTTCGAAATATCGGAACTTGGAAAAAATTATAATTTTTTTTAAAAAATATATCAAATTTATCTGCTAAATTGTTAAATTGTTTGCCATTTCTTTTTTGACCGTTACAGAAATCGTAGAAATTGTGAAATTGCCAAACTGAGATCTCAATTAATTTTCGCATTGATCGAACGGCACAAGTGCTGCAGTACAATATTATACAATATTATTCAATTCAGATCATTTTTGCGGCATTAAGATGGCTTTTTGATTTGCTTTGACGTCAATCATTCTATAATAGTTTGCGAAGATGTTTCAGGTCATTGGGTTATATCAAAACGAAGAATAGAAATGGCAAAGTCAGTTATATAATTAAACTAGATCGTTGAGAACTTACCGACGAGTAATGTAAATCCAGTTAAATTCATTTTGATTGAAGATTTCATGTTTTTTTTTTATTAAAGTTTTCTTCACTCTTTCTTTTAAACTTCTTATTAAGAAGAATTCATTATTTTTCTTCCAGATATGTTCTGGTTTCGTAACAAAAATTTTCACACAAATTTAAATAAAATTCGCTTAGTGTGTTTGGTATTATTTCCACAACTTTAATAAAAATTCACTTTATCACTTTACAGAAATAAAATTTGAGAAGACAAAAAAAAATTCCATACAGATCGTTTTGTCGCGATCGCGAGAGATGCACAACTTAATAGTTAAGCAGTCGAAATGAAAATGAAATTGTAAAAATCTTAATGTTTAATGTAATAAAAATGAAAGGAAGAGTTAAAGGTTGTTTTGTTTTCGGGGCCTCTCGTGGATGATCGTGCATAGTGTATACAAGCATAGCGAAGATGTGAACTGCAACTAAGGTATACGTATATTTATAACACATATTTTGTTGGTACATTACATTACGTCGAATAACATCGCGAAAAAGAAAAACCAACACAATATAAATGTATGTATAACACAGCATCAAAAGCGCGTCCTATTTGCACGAAACGCGATCTGTGAGCCGAACAACGTGCAGCAAAATACATCCGAAGAACATCAAACCGAACACGGTCTATAACGAATCTATTACAGAGTTAAGAAGGCAAAACAAACATTTTTCTTCGCGCATTTGAAACAACCTTTAATTGGCATTGCAGTGAAATATAAAAAAAATTCTCATACGAGCACCATCATCGCGCCAACAAACACCCAAGACATTATTACATCAAAAAAAAATAAAAAATTCATGATGTTTTTTTCTGATGTAAATTCAAAGCGATTGTTTGGGTGATGGTGCTCGGGCCTCGTTGCCAAGAAGAAGAAAAATGTTTGGGAAGAAATGTATAATGCAAACCGCCATGAGATTCGAATTATGAGCATTGCTTGACATTAGACAAGTCAGTAAGATGAAATAAAAATGTAAGAGAGAGAGAGAATCTTCATCACGACTTTGGAGTTGTCTGATAGGAAAGCTTTTTAATGTTATGATCATCTTACCATCATAAAATGGCAAGTTTTGTTTTCCTTAAACATTCATGAAAGTCATTTCTCTTTAAAATATAAACTTTTATATGATACAGCGAGCTCTTTAAATCGCAAATTTAAAATCAGCAAAATACCAAATCGTCGCTTTGGTTTAAACTGTCACAAAAGATGAAACCAAAGAATTGCATACATGATCCGCTGGGAATTTTGCTCGCCATTGGAAGTAATTTTAGTTTCGTTTCATGAAATAAACTCTTGTCACATTTTAATATTTAGTGACATTTGCAGGTGTAACGACCACAAAGGCATAAATTCGTGGAACTAAATAATAAAGACCTTGAATTCTAATGAGTTTTTCGTTATCAATTGTCACGATGAAATGTTAATATAAAAAGGCAACCCAACGCGATACAAGGCTTCAAATTTCGTCCGAGTCTATCAGTTGCCATTACTTTAGTCGCTAGGATGTTTAAATATTATTTACTTGGATTTCTAATAATCAGTTCTGTCGGTAAGTGACCAATTTATTTTGCAAGTTTATTTTAAATATTTCAAGAATTCGAATAAAGCTCTTATCAGCGCTCAGGATGAAGATGAAGAGGCTGCTGAGGAACCAGCTGCCAAAGCTGATGCTGATTTAGCTGCCGATGCTGACGCTGCAGAAACTGTCGCAGCTGCTGCTGATGGGGCTACCGATAAAGCAGAAGGGGCAGTTGCTGCTGGCGAGGGAGCGGCTGTCTCAATTTTGGACAAAGTTAAAGCAATAATTGATGGTTGGTTTGCAAACACTGGTGATCAAAGTGCTGAAGTAACGGCGGCCACTGAAGATAAGAAAGTAAAAGGCAAAAAGGAAACAAAGGAAAGCAAGAAAAAGAAGAAGAAGACAGACGATGAAGAAACTGAACTTCCTGTTTAAGACTCTATTTGCTTATAGTTCCGGTGGTGGCTTAGATTGTAAGAAATATTTTGGTTGAAACTAAACTAACTTAACGCAAAGTGAAATAAAGAACTTTAGTGACCCTAAAATGAATTTAAACAACTATGTGACTTTACAATATGCTCGTCCACAATTCCATCATCGCAGCGCAGAGATTGTTTCATTAATTGGCCTTTTAATTAAATTAAATTCTTTTTTTCGCGCTTTGCCAACGAATTGAATTCCAATTCTCATGATGATTTGATGCAGATTTTCACGGGAAATTAAACTTTAATAAAAGCTCTTTGCTCCGCAAAATATTTCAACACATTACAAATGAAATGGAAAAAAAAGGAAAAAAAAAACTTTAATTCATAATTTTTTATGACGTGTCTGTCTGTACTGACTTGACTGAAGTGGATCACGATAAATTCAGAAATGCATAAAAAAGGCATTTAAATTACCGCTGTTCATTCCACTTAAGCTTTCAGAGACTTTTTAAAAAACCCAACAAAACAGATAAAATGTTGCTTTTGTTTCGCAGTCAAAACAAACATTTGCTGTGTCGACATTTATTCACAAATTCTACATTCAAACACTTTAATTGATAAATGTCTGCGAACAATTATGTTGCGCAAAGAACAGCAACACTAATTCTGTTTGCTCAGCACATCATGAAAAAAAGTGGACCGCGAAGCGAAGACCGTCATAGAAAGCAGCTAATTGAAGAGACCATTACAATATGTGTAATTGCAACTGATTTACAAGTCATGTATCAACTTCGCGATGCACTTTACTACTTAGTCGAAACCCATAAAAAGTTTAGTGCAAAAAAAGAGCGCAATGAGCATTAATGGAATTTGATGAACGCAACACATCGTGACATGACATTTTCAGTTTCTCGACTCCGACACTTGAAATTGCCAATAATATGTCAATGATGAAAATTCACATGCAATTTTGGAATTTTTGTAGGTTAGGTTTCATTCTTACGAGACAGTTTTATTGAAATATGATGATACAGATCGCATGCAGTCAATAAAGATTCAAATTCAACGATCTTTAAAAGAGAAAAGCGATAAATGTGAGGCATTTTCATTCATTTCATAGAATATTCAATAAGCTGTAAATTGCACAAAACACAGGCCGCTAATTTCAGCCAGCTGATGATTCTTACATCTGAATTAATTCTCTCTCGTTTTTTGTTGTATCAAAACATGTAGGAAAAGTAGTTTTTGAAAGTTGAATAATGAAAATATTATTTCATAGTTTCAAGTGGAAATAGTCGAACTGCGAACAAATTGGCGAGCGATACTCGCATAACCTCAAAACAAAAATTGTGATCATAAATCGGGGGCAATTTATGTTTGTCGATCAGATCTAATGGAAACTCATACTGGACATTGCTATGGTATGCTCATAAGGCATAAGCGTCTGTACAATTATCTGCAATGGCAACGGGCAGCAAACAAGAAGAAGAAATGCGATAAAGTTTATGATCATTTGAATTCCAAATTACATAATTTGAGTGAGCTTCAGGCCAATAAGATTCATTACTTTATCAAGCGTTGGGTTTTTGCATTATCTTTACCGATCTCCATAAAGTTTCCCAGCATGATGTCGCCATTCATTCATTCAACGAGCATAACCACCAAAATAAAGCAAATAGATACAAGAAACCTGAACCGCATGATTTCATAAAAAAAAGAAACAATCATAAAGTCATCATGGTGATGTTATATGGGACCACAACTATTGTTAGTTATGGGATGTTTCGGTCGGGTCCCGGGTCAAAGGTTTTGCTGCGTTTTCGTCCCAAAAGAAACAATTTTTTTAAGGTCGCGGAAGAAATTTTTTATGTTTGAAAAATCTGAAAATCGAAGAAGTTTTTTTTTTTTTTTTCGTTTCCATCGACAAACAAAAAACGTGAACACGACGTTAAATGGTTTTAAATGATGCGTACATTAAATGACAACCAGTGGAATCAGAGGATGGACATCATGAAACTAATAAAATAACAAAACGGAGAATTTCATTTTGGAAATTGTGAAACGTCGTTTTTAACCAGATTTTCATTGAAGCAACAGCAAAGCAGAACACCCAGGGTGAATCGCAGCATTTCCTTTTTTTTTTTAAAATTGTCTGTCACTGTCCATCCACATCATTGATCGATACATCCATCATCACTATACATAGCAATTCACATAATATATTTTGAAAGTGTTCACTTAAAGCTCGTAAACTAATTAAGCGATTTGTAGCAGTGGAACGAATGAAGCGTGATGAAATTTGGAAGTTTTTTTTTCTTTCATTCGTTCGATTGCAAGTTAAAAATGTTTGGCATTTGAAAGATAAAGTGAAAATACGGATGGACGTCTCGACATCCCTCTCCTTATATGCATCTTTTAGTTGCTTCAATATTTGTCTATTGTGCTTAATTATGTTCAATTTCGATGGTTTTTATTTTGATGTTGTTATTTCATCTTATTGATCGCACATTACCGGGTGATGTTGATGGACCGTCGCGTGCAATAATAATAGAGACAAAATTATGAGAAAATTTCATCAACATTTTTTTCTTCTTCTTCTTAAGTCGCTTGATTCATGTTCGCTCGCATCGCATTTCTATTTGACTGTGAGTTACGCTAAATGGAAATTTAATTTAATAAATGTCTTTCTTTTGAATTATTTAACAGTTTTTTTTCCTGTTAAAACTAATGCAAATTTGAGGTTTTATTTCGTTTTGGGAGATTTTCAGCACTGCATAATTTTAACCCGCAGCGAAACTGAAAGACGCCGAGTCACGTGATCAAGGTATCAAAGAAAAGGTCAATTTGCGGTGGGAACTGATTAAAAGAAACTATGAAAGAAGCTTCTCATTTCTATCTACCTCGAAAATCTCTTTTTTCATGAACTCACTTAAAGTGATCCTCTGCACTCGCGACAAAAAAATACGGTTAATTGACATTGGGTGTATTTCACGATGTTTCTTTCACTCATTTCAATATTATGTGGTGCCACTAATTTCACTGTGTCTCGTCATTGTCATCGCCAACGCAGAAATGCCATCGAGCACGGCATTTTTCTCCGTCTACAACCTTTACCGTTTGTTCACTGACATCACAGATCAGTCAGACTCAGACAAAAAGATCGCACACAATTTGAATTTCATTCCGACAATATATCTCTTCTCTTATGCATGTTGGTCTTTTTTTTTGCGCAACAGTTTTAACTTTCTTTCAATCGGTTATTTATTGTGCCAAAATCTGAGTCGCATTTGCGGAAAAAAGCCGTCGACCGTTGATTGATTGGCGAGAACAATTAATTTACTTTGTTGATAGGTCTTTTAACAATATTTGATTTGAATTATTTGATCTTCACCAATTTTGGAGATGACGTTGGGACTCGCCACACAGATAATGATGGACACTTCATTCATTCAGTCCATTCATTGTTGCGTTTGTGCTTCACGAAAACTGCAAAAACAAATATTTATTTACTTATAGTATAATAAATCATCTTGTGCCGTCGTTGTGGCTTTATGGTTAAAGTGTGGGAATATGCGGTCGATGATTATTTGGTTGTGCACATTATCTGCCTGAGATTTATGGACATTATTGTTGCTGCTGTTGATTACAATGAATGCGGTTCTTTTACATTTATGGAAATATTTTCTGCATCACAACAATTCGCCAGATGCATTATAAAAAAATAAAAATACTTTTACTGTACGGAACCTCGCAAATTAAACCTTTTGTAACACCATCGCTGTGTCACTATGACGCAATTTGTGATGAGATGATCATCTTTATTTATGTCGCTTGAATGTTTGAAATTGTTAATTGATTTTTAAGTAGTCAATGATAGTTCATGATGTTGATGATGACACGAAGTGGTTGTTACTAAAAAATAATAGACTATTTTGCCCATCCCACTACCAGAAAGCACTGCAAAGTCACTGAAAAGTATCTTTCAAAATGCCATAGAGAATTAAACGATTTGCCACATACAACAATTGTCGTCTTCATGATCGCAAATAATAAAATGTTTCGTCGCCGATTCCCTTTCGCTGCCATAAAATACAAAAAGAAAAGTTATTCCCAGCACAGAAACTTAATATACTTTCAATAATAGACAAAAGAACATTATTTCATTAACTTTGAACGATTGAGCTGGAGCAACAAAGTATTAGAATTATATTATAGAGAAGATGAATGTAAAGGAGGAAGAACAATGAGAAAGTCGTGAAATTAATCGCGCGACTTTAAATTGTTCCATACAATTTGAAACTTTTTAATATTCTTTTGATAAATTAGTTGAACGATTTTCGTGCTGAATGAAGAAATTTTTTTTTTTACTTTGGCAAATTTTATTATATATTGATTTTTTATTTTTTTTTTGGTGAAAGGGATTTTGAGCGATAATCACAATGAATTACAAATTATCGACAATAAATTACCTTCTGAACTTCTGTCTGTAATTGATTAAACTTAACCTCGCATTTAATTTAACCCCAAAAATTTTATTATTTTCATTCGAAACTATCTCAATTTATATACATAAATTGATTTCACTTCTACTGGTCTATATCTGCATTTCGCAAAAAGCGTGTGAATTAGAGACAGCGATACTTAAAGTGGACGCCCATAATAACATTTTAAAGGATTCATAACTCTCCCAATAAAAAATCGTGCAGTAAATTAAATTAATTTAAACTGCAAAATTATCAAATACGAAAAAAAAGCATTTATCGCGATTTTGGAGTCGTAATAAAAGTGTTGGGAACCATCATTATTATTCGTTACCTTCACTATTGTCGAGAAAATTTCAATTAATTGTCCATCGAATTAATTTTGCATGACACGCGGAAGTGTTTGCTTCAAATTATTTTTGCGTCATGTCCAAAGTGTCTTTAATTATAAAAGTTTCACAGATTTGCGCTGAAAGGGCGGACAGAAGAACTATTTTAAAATGCCAAAAGAACAAAATTGTGGGCTTGACAAACAATTTGAGTTGATCTTGAAAAAAATAAAAGAAGATTGAAAAATTGCATTTGACTTGTCAATTTTGAATTTTATTATTTTCATTCGAAACTATCTCAATTTATATACATAAATTGATTTCACTTCTACTGGTCTATATCTGCATTTCGCAAAAAGCGTGTGAATTAGAGACAGCGATACTTAAAGTGGACGCCCATAATAACATTTTAAAGGATTCATAACTCTCCCAATAAAAAATCGTGCAGTAAATTAAATTAATTTAAACTGCAAAATTATCAAATACGAAAAAAAAGCATTTAATCGCGATTTTGGAGTCGTAATAAAAAGTGTTGGGAACCATCATTATTATTCGTTACCTTCACTATTGTCGAGAAAATTTCAATTAATTGTCCATCGAATTAATTTTGCATGACACGCGGAAGTGTTTGCTTCAAATTATTTTTGCGTCATGTCCAAAGTGTCTTTAATTATAAAAGTTTCACAGATTTGCGCTGAAAGGGCGGACAGAAGAACTATTTTAAAATGCCAAAAGAACAAAATTGTGGGCTTGACAAACAATTTGAGTTGATCTTGAAAAAAATAAAAGAAGATTGAAAAATTGCATTTGACTTGTCAATTTTGTATTCACGTGGATCGTGAAAAGCAAATAAAATATCTTTGCAAAATGATTTTGACATTATTGGACCAGTTAACATTCTTTCGTGATGGATTATTATTATAGAAGATTGCACAATAAACCGTTTTTGAAAACTTCTTTGTTTTAATGTCTCAAAATTACTATTATTTTTTTTTTTTTTTTGATTTTATTAACGACGAAGCAATCAAGATCTGTCAAGAAAAGTTCTGCTATGCCAAGGACAAAGCGCGCTTCGGCTTCAGTAATTGGCGTTTTTCAATAGGAAGAGCTTAAAATGTATGCTTTGGACATGTGAACAAACAATTGCAAATGTCGTGACTTGCACGATCTCAATTTTATTCAAACTTTATTATTATATTTTATTATTACCTATACATACTTTATTTCTTTTTTTTAGAAAAATTAGCGTTTATTTTCCATGAATTCGATTGATATTTCGCCATTTTCAATTTCCCATTCGCGAATAGCTTTCTTTACTTGTTCTAGATTCGTTTGATATTCTTCGACTTCCTTTTTGCGTTGCTCAAACAATTCTTGACATTTTGCAACCGCTCGATCAGCAAAAGCTTCATTTTTTATTAACCGCTGGTTATTTTCTTCTGTTAATTTATCGATCTTCTTTTCTATTTCTTCAGATTCTTGTGAGATTTGTAAAATTCTTTCATTATTTGGAGTCATTACAGCTTCCATGTTATCAATAAATGTACGCAACTCTTGTTCCTTCATAACCGTATCAGAATTAATCATTTCAAGTTTCGCTGAGACTTCATTCAATTTCTTTGTCAGCTGGTCACTTTCAGTCTGAAAAGAATTTTTTTCTCCCTCAAGGACAACAATTGATTGGCGAATGTTGCCGTTGATTTCTGAATATCGTTCATTCAATTCTTTCAAGACATCTCGAAGTCGAATCAGCTGCTGGTCAAGAAGTTCTCCTTCAGATGGTTTTGTGGCATTAATTTCATAAATTGATGGATCAATCTTTTCTCCCATTCCGGACATATTGAGATCACTGGCAAGTTTATGAATTAAATTATTCAAACGGTCGATGCAAATAAATTTTTTCTGAATAAAATTGGACAACTGGATTTCGG
The DNA here is from genome assembly GCA_018397935.1 of Propsilocerus akamusi. Lineage (NCBI taxonomy): Eukaryota > Metazoa > Arthropoda > Insecta > Diptera > Chironomidae > Propsilocerus > Propsilocerus akamusi. The sequence goes on along the minus strand of CM031469.1, from coordinate 16,974,121 downwards.
TTCCATCTCCACTTTCTTTGAGTTCCAGAACAGTATCTCTTTTGATAGCTAGTACAGTCTTACGACGTGATAACTCCGTTAAATGATTTTTCCGCTCATCAACAGACATTTTCTGGTTGGTAATTTTGTTGCGTGCTGCCTGAAGTTCACGTTTCGCATGACGCTCAGATTTCTGTTTTGCTTCCAACTCATGATTAAAACTTTCAAGTTTTTCAGAAAGCTCTTTATTCGTCTTCTTGTTGCCATCAATTTGGATTTTCAATTGCTGCGATTCTACAGTCAAATCATTGAATTCCTTCTGCAGACTCAGTGGACGTTTTTCTTTCCTCAGCTGTTCGACATCGATTCTGAGTTGATGCAAATCATCATCCAAGTTAACATCAGAACCAATTCGCTTTTCAATGTAATCTCGCCGTAGTTGTTCCTTCATTGCATCAAAATCTTGCTCCTGATTATTATTCCACAATCGAAATGCTTCGGCAGATCTGTCCATTAACATCTTTGTAACCTCGACTGGCATGTCCTCTATTGGTTTGTAATGAATGATTTGATCAATTTCCTGTTCAATGTTGAATTCTGCAAGCCATCCAAGGAGAACAACAATGCTGTTAATGCAATGTAACGCACTTGGTGTTTTCAATGAAGATTTATTGATTGTGTAAGGATATTCGAGGACCTGAAGTAGATTGTAAACGACATCTACATAATTGCTTCCATCAAACTGAATGTTCTGCACAACAGGGGAAGGAAATGTTGCAGTATGACAACAAACTGTTTTATTGTAAGCGTTTTCAATCCTTTATGAATTAGATCATCAAAGCCTTCAATCTTTGCAAGTTCTTCATGCACTCGCTTTGTTTTTGCATTCAAAAATACTTTATCATCAACTGGGGCTTTTTCCTTTTCAGCGGTCATTGGAACCACTGTATTTGTATTACGATCCTTTGATGCTGATCTAAGAGGCGTTCTTGTTGGTGTACGAGCTGGCGTTGCTGAAACTCTAAGTGCATAACTAGGCCGAATTGTTGATCCTGTTGCCGGTACGTGCTCTTGAATTGATGACCGTTTACCGATTGGCTGAGCTATTCTGCTATTTCTAAAATAAAACAAGCACATTAACGGTCAAAAAATCGAATCTATCTTGCCTTTTGTCATTTACCTCTGTGCCGATGGTTTCTTTGCCGTTGAATCCTGGAACTCACTGGTCTTACGCGGTTTGCTTGACATTCTTTTGAATTTATCTGCTCTCCTATGGCGAATAAATTGGAAGCCTTTTCTTAAAAATGTTTGATCTTTAAATATCGAGGGCCAGCAAACTTTTTCAAATTTTGTTATGCAAAAATCGGCCAAGGATTTCAAATTTACGACAGTTTTATACGTAAAAAATAAATTATTTTTTCATTCTTTCCAACATTCATGGTACTGTTTGGTTCCAAATTTAGAATGTTTGTTTACAGTGTTCTCATTAAAAATGAACGATCAACAACATTTCATTTACTTTTCCTCTTTTACTACAAACTTCGCTCCAGAATTAACTGTCAAAAACAAGTATCTACGTATAGTAGACAATATTCAAAAAATAGAGTGTGCCTATGTGAAACAATTTTCATTTAAGATTTTCACACCGTGTCTCTTTCTTTAAGAACTTAAATTATTATGTCCAACGCAATGGATTCAAAATCAGAAGATATTCTTCATCCACGTGAGATGCTTGAGAAACAGCTGGATTCAGCAACAGATTCATTATATAGTAAAAATGTGAGTAATTAAATATTTAATTTATGATTCAAAATCACATTTTTCCTTTCCCTACACATTTTAGCTATCAGACCAGGAAGAGACATGGTCAAGTGAAGAGGAAGAAGATTACTATTATTACGACTATGATGAAGATTCGAGGAGGATTAATATTCAGGGTGCACATACAAATACACAATCAGCAAGCGGAAAGATAACCAACTTCCAGCCTTCTGAGAAATTGTTTAAAAAGTATACCAACAGAATCAATGTTGACAAGTACGAAGTTCCTCATCATGCAGCTAACAAACTAAGTGAAGCTAGCAGAAAACAAGATGCGAATCTTCATCGCTCGAAGGATAAACAGGATAGAGCAACAGCCGAACAAGTGATGGATCCACGAACCAGAATGATTCTTTTCAAATTGCTCAATCGTGGAATGATAACAGAGATCAACGGATGCATTTCTACTGGCAAAGAAGCAAATGTTTATCATGGAACAAACAAGCTCGGTGATGATTATGCCATAAAGATCTACAAGACATCAATTCTCATGTTTAAGGATCGCGACAAGTATGTGACCGGTGAATACCGATTCAGACATGGCTATTGCAAAAGTAATCCAAGGAAAATGGTACGAACATGGGCTGAGAAAGAAATGAGAAACCTTTGCCGGATGTATAAAAATAACCTTCCTGTCCCAAATCCGATACTGCTGAAATCCCATGTTCTAGTGATGTCATTTATAGGAACTGATGGATATCCAGCACCAAAATTGAAAGATGCTGAATTGTCATCATCAAAAGCACGAGAGCTTTATCGAGATTGTGTAATACTCATTTGGCGCTTGTATAACATTGTTAAGTTAGTTCATGCCGATTTATCGGAATTTAATGTGCTGTATCACAATGGCTCAGTTGTCATCATTGATGTATCACAATCTGTTGAACAGGAGCATCCACAAGCTTTTGAATTTCTTCGTAAAGATTGTACAAATATCTCCGAATTCTTCCGCAAAAAAGGTGTCTCAACAATGACAGTGAAAGAACTTTTTGATTTTGTCACTGATCGAACTGTCAATGAAGAAAATATGGAAAATTGTCTAGAGCTGTTATCAGAACGAATCGCTAATAGAGACATTGATGAACTAACAGAGCAGGAAAAGCTTGATGAAGAAGTCTTCAAGAGTGCTTTCATCCCAAAAACGCTCAGTGACGTCTATGATATCGAACGAGATATTTACAATAACAAGAAATTTCAAGATGAACCAATTTACACGACAGTAGTTGGTTTCGATTCAAATCTAAATGTTGCAGATAAACCTGCAATCCTTGATATTGATGCTGCTGAAGATGTAAGCGATGATGACGGAAGTGAATTAAGTAGCAATGCAGAAGAACCCACGGATGAAAAAGCAAAATCAAATGGAAGAAACAAGAATGAGTCAACTGAAGAAAAGAAAGCACGCAAGCAAGCTATCAAACAGGACAAAGCCACAAAACGCGAAAATAAAATTCCGAAACACATTAAGAAGAGAAAAGAAAAATTGGGAAGCAAAAAGAAATGAATTATGGAAAATAAAGTATTTTTTATTACTGAATTAAATAACACGACTTTCCTTTCTTCATATCTACATACCTGAACCTGAAACTGTGGATATTGAATAAAAATTGCACAAAAATTCAAAAACGTCTAAACATTTTATTTTTGGAAAAGATTTTTTATTTTCACAAAAGTACCAGCTGTTTCTTGAAGTGCTGGTGCATTATTTTCCAACAAATTTCATCAATACACATTTATAGGCATTTAGTTGTAATGTGTTGTTGGACGATTCACCGAGAATGTCTGGCGATAGCGCTTGTGATGATAACGCTGAACCAATGGGAACTTGATCGTTGAATCGTGGAATTGTTTAATTTGGTTGCGGCGTGTCTTGGCAGCAACGACCTTCTCGATTTTAATGATCTGAAATGGAAACAAGCTAAAGTTTAAAACACATTTAATGTTCACAAATCTGAGGCCATCTTACCTGGATCGAATGAGCACGAGCTCGATGGCGTGAAGCCATGTCACTGTAACATTGTGTGACGGCACCTCCAATTGTTAGATCACGATATTCGCGGTACATGTTGTGGGTTCCTGAACGTGAATCATAACGCAACCATATGCCAAAGTTCTTGATTTTCAATGGTGTCTTTTCGAACTTGCGTTTCACTGACACAATTTCACCAGTTGCCTTCTTGAATTTACGCAATTGACGCAGGAAATACCAAAAACGGGACTTGGCCACAATGTGATCTGGTGCAAAGATGATCATCTTGAACAATGGGGGATTTGGATCTTTTTCGGATGGCAATTTGCGTCCGATGATCTCGTATTCCTTCAGCTAAAATATAGAAGACATTGATTAGTGTTACATATATTATGAGCCACCCGACCTGAAAAACTTTTCAAAACATTTCTGCTTGAAAGCAATAGGATCTTTATTCGTATACCTACCACGCCTTTAGCTTTCATTTTGATGATTTTTCAGCGGCAAACAACCGGATCAGGTGCTAGAATGATGCAAAAATACATCCGAATTAATTTTTGAGAATCATTGAATCAGCGTGTTTGGTTACAAGAAAATTAAGAACATCAAATATGAAATTAAATCAAACATTAATTTGATGGACTCCATTGAATTTCTTTGGACTAGCATTTAAGGTTCAATTGCTGCACATCGTAGTTAGTTAAAGTGCACAAATGCCCCGTATATTTGCGTAAATAGATTTTCACGTTGTACCTACATTGAAGGTTGGTTGAAAAAGATCGAGACTCAAACCAGTCGGTCAGGGATCGAATACTCAAAAGTCGGGGTGTGTTTAATTTAAAAAATATCCGTTAAAAACTGCAATATGCTCAAAATCTCCTGATACTGTAATGTTGTTATTATTTTCATTTCATTAGATTTGCGAAAGGAGTTCTCGACTTATCAAGGATGCCTTCTTCAATCCTGTCACCATTATATATTTTCCGCATTCCCGGAAGTTACAAAACAACTTTCCTCTTTTAAAAGGATATTGGTATTCCAGATATGTTCGATCGGTCTCTTTCTTTCTGTTACATGTTTTAAATTGCTTAGAATTTTTAAATCAATTATACCCACCTAGGTACCTAGAATATGCAACAAAAGTGAAAATCTCGAGACGATAGAACACGTCTTAAAATCAAAACAACTGAAAAAAAAAAATCGTTAAATTAGGTGAATTTAAGGTATGTTTCCAATCATTATTGATTGCATCTTAATTAAATATTTTTATTATCAAAATGGCATCATCAAAAATACAATGTTTTTTTTTTATATCTTATCATTCATTCTCGCTTACAAAAAGGGTACTTGTGTAATTGGTATATCTGAATTTTCCATCTCAAAAAAATTGCGCCACATAACTTTGCATAAAAATGACAACACATGTGTGTATGCATGTGGATAAGCAAACTGTATAATTCCTTTTATTATTTCGCAAATCATAAGAACGGCTCTAAAAGGCACAGGCTTGGTGTGGAATTTTTATTTTTATTTTTGTGTAGCAATCCACACCTAAAATAAGGTAAGCAAAGAATTATAATACACCAAAAAATGAAAAAGAGTTTCTATATCAGCTCATTTATTACTTTGAAGAGTTTTTTTTTTTGCATCATCAGAATTCTTATAAAATGTAAATAGTTTTTTTTCTTGCTTTTGTTATCAATAAATTGTTATTTAATGTTGCATTAAAAACTTATTCAACCTTTTTTTTTCAATTTCTTCATTTTAATTAACTTTTTGGTAAGAGACAAAAAATGGCGACATATAAATTGTTTCTATGCTGTTTTCGTTCAAAATGTATGCTTTCTTATCAGCAAAATATTTTTTTTTTATAACATTTTTCCAATCAATGTTTACATCATAAATGTAATTAATAATCACAACGCCATTTCGCAAATGAATGTTTTCTTTTAAATAATAAAAAATATAATTATTGTGGTATGATAATAATAATAATAATAAGAAGACATGTGAAAAGCACGAATTTTCATTGTGTGATAAGAGAAGCATCAAGCTCATGGAACCAAAATACAGATTTATTATAGTTGGAACCAATCATTTTTAAAAAGCAAATTTTCTTTAAAAGAACTTTGAAGGGAGAGGGGGAAGGGTGGTAAACTTAATTAGACTACATATTAATGTGACTCGTTTGTTTCTTTCCATTTAACAAAATACAGAAGAATTATTATTGTTGGGGAATTTTTGCACAATCAGCATGCAGAGTACTCAAATCATTAAAAACATTAATTCGGATCGTAGTTTTGTTTAAAACGTTCAAAGGCTGACAAGTTTTGATGGCTCGCTTGTGGGCGTTTGAAGTGAAATGTCCATTGGATTGCGATTTTGTGTCGAGCACGGTATCAGTGGATTACTATTGATGGGAGTTAATCCAGTTCCGCCTTCCATTAGCGAATCAAAGTTAAACATGCCCGACGACGGTGTATTGACTGGAACACCAGCAATGTCTGTTACATTTCTGCGCGCCAAAAAATCAGATGGCTTCATATTGGCCGGTACATTAAGTGACGATGGACGATTAGGACGTTGATTGTTCTTGGGCGCGAATGTAGGTGTCATCAGTTGAGGCATGTATGGCGTTGTTGGGGTTGTGATGTCAAACTCTTGTCCGGAAAGCCTAAAAGAGGAAAGCGATAAGCAACAATTTATCAACAGAGTTTGAATGAACTTACATGTCACATTTCTTTTTTCGTGGAGGCGCATCATCGTCATAATATTCATCTTCGAGTGGTTCAGCTTTGATCTTAAGAGCCAATTTATTGGCGTTCATGGTGTTATTATTGTTGTTGTTATTGTTATTATTGTTATTGTTAATTGCTGTAACGAAATTCGTTGGACGATGAACCTGAACTGTTGCCGATGCCTGAATAACAACTTTTGGTGGTGCACAAACGGCTGGTTTAACATCTTGTGGACTATGGCGACCAGCCATTATACAATGCGATTTGTGTTCCTGAAGTAATTCCAGTAATTCATCACGCAAATTGCTCATCTGTTGAATTTCCGCCGTCAATTGACGCTTCTTATCTTCCAATTCATCAGTCTGGCCTTGAAGATCTTGTGTATGATCTTCGCGACGTCTACGACATCGAGCCGCTGCTTGCTTGTTACGTTCCCGACGAACAGCGCGTTTTTGTTCTTCTTCTGGTGATAAATTGGATGGTTTATTGGGCTTGCGACCACCGGCATTGCGACGTGTTACTGGCTTCTGATTGCTATTCGATGAAGATGAACCTGGTGATGCATAACTGCTTCGCGGACGGCCTTTCTGACTTCCATGATGGCTATCATCCATAGCAGTTGGTGGTGGTGTATGCCAGGAGCCAGAATCAGACATTGAACTAGTATCCAATGATTCCATGCTATGTTGTTCCATTTCATTCAGGAATGCTGGAATGTTGGCCTGCTGATGATGTTGAATTGGTTGCTGACGCATTGGCGGCTGATAAGGCGGTAATGAGCCGGACATCGATGTAAGGACTGTCAATTGATTGTGCTGATGAGATGCAGGTGCTGGTGGAACGAAACCAGCTTGGTAAGGAGTCGATTGTGACATGTCATTTGTGAGATCTTGGAACGTCTAGAAAATTTATTTTAAGGATTCAATGTGAGAAAATTGTTTATGATAGTCTATTAGGTGTCCATTTACCTGTTCTATGTTCCTCAATGTTGTCGGCGTCAAGGTTGATGTCGTTCGGGTTGGTGCACTCATGCCGCTGTTATAGCCTCCATCACTTGTTACGAACTATAAGAAAAATAATAATAACAATTATTAATAATGGAATCATGTTTTCAGATAAGAATCATTTTTGGAATTTCAGTTTCAAGTCGAAATAAATCGATTGATGACCACAAAACTACCTGATGCATAAAAAGCTCGCTAGCAAGAAAATTGGCAATTTCACATGCGTCCATGGCACGTTGTTCTTTTGTATATGTCGTTAATTGATCGTTAGCCGAATTAGTTGTGTTCCTGTTGTTAAAACATAACATTTGTGTGATACAATTCGGACAGTATGAAAAATTGCAATTTAAAGCAGCAGTGAATTTTCCTTTTCTGTTTTTATTTTCGCGATAAATCCATCGATCTTTCAACGCTGATTTTGACACGAAGTGAACAATTAATTCATTCAATTCACAATCGAAGCGTTACTTAACCGAGCGCGACAAAAACCGCAAATATACACCGAAGAAGCTATAAAAATAGCACTTTACTTAATTTAATTAATGCTTTTAAGTGAATTTTTTTTTTTTGATGCTGCTACATCCCACACGTATTAACCTCGCCTGAGCCTCCTTTCATAGACGATCATCAATTTCATATGATGTCGTGCATTTGAAGGCACAGCCAGACAGATATTTGAATTAATTATTGCACATTTTCGAAAGGTGGGAAATCTAAGAAAGCTCAAGTGGGATGAAATAATGGCTCTTTCCATAGCAACCGGAAATGCCGCAGCTGAAGAGTAAATTTCAAAATTTTTCGCAATTTTTCATTAGATAAAAACTTTTAACGTGTGTGCGAATGAGAAAAAGAGCAAAAGAAACAGTTTTTCTTCTGAGATTTTGATAAGTCGCGAGATCGTCGTGATTACGTCACTCATACAATAATAAAACAAACAACTCTTTTCTTTTTTGTTTCTTGTGTTCTTCTCGGACTCGAAATTTGTATCTATTTTTCCCGCAAAATATCGCGCACACTTGCGGGTGAAGAAAAAAAAAATGTATATTTTTCACTTTGAAGCAGAAATTTTTTTTATTGTCGCGGAATTTTTTTTTTAAAGGTTATTTTGGGGAAAATTCATCACTGATGGTGCAGGTGGAATTTTAATATACTATCGACGAATTATTTTTATTCGCGCTTCACTTACAAGTAGAAATTCATTAAATTCTCGCAAATTTTGATTTGAGATTATGAGTTAAGAATTGTGTGAATGAAACGTTTTGAGAACGTTTAAATATTCCAAGTAAATATTTTTTTTTTAATTTCTTTTTGCGTGTTCGCAAAATTGTTCGTTCGTTCGATAAAAAAAATTAATTTTTGTTTTTTTTTTTTTTTTTTTTTTTTTTTTGACTAGAAAAATTCGTCGGAACTTTTAATCGGTTTGCGTAAAGAATCGCGTTGTTATCCGGCAAAATCAAAATAACAAAAAAGAAGTTTAATTAATTTAAAAAACTAAAAAAAAAATCCACTAGCCCGCTGATCCATGCGATTTGAATTCGGGGGTTCGGGGTCGACTGAGAGAGTCGCAGCAAGAAAAGTTGTTTTGCCTTTTTTTTTCTCGAGAATCGTCGAGCGAAGAAAAAGTCGTCGTGCAAAAAAAAAAAAGAAAGAATCGCGATGCTAATAGATAGAAAAACACTTTATAAACGTGTGCGCGGTTTGTTGTATGTGCGAAGAGCGAGATGATCCTATTTAATTATAGACGAGCGATGAATTTTTTGAATGTTTAAGTAAAATAAACAACATACGGGTGGAGTTTTTTTTTCTTGGTTTTTGAGAGGTGCATGAAATAATTAATGAGCATTCAGAGAAAATCCTTGTAGCCATTAAAGCTTAGCCTGAGATCTCGCACTTGAAAACCATTGAAATAACACTTGAGGAGCTTTATAATTGACAAATCAAAATGCTGATCCCACAATTCAATTATTCGCCCTAATTGAGGTTCTATTTGCTCAAGTGATCATCGAGACGAGACGTTGAGCGTACACCCGCGAGCGCAAAAGAGCATGTAGAGAAATATGACAGAAATACTTCATCTGATCGTCTTTGTACGATTCTGCGATATACTATGAACAAAAATTATTCAATCAAATTCCTCAATTGTCGTTCTCATTCAGTTTGTGAATCCCCATTTGATGCATTACAAATAGTTTATTTACTCTCGAGTAAAAAGCACATGGTCGAATAAAAAGAAAAAGCTTTTCCATTGCGCAAAACCGAGGAAAATTCATTGTTGAAATATTTTTTTCTTCACTACAAATTCTTTACATTTTTCTTTATTTTTTACTCTCTCATAAAAGCACGTGTGGAAAATGCGACACAGGGGGAAAAACCTTTAAAATTTCTTGCAACAAAATACTTGTTACGTTCAATCTTGATGATTATTTCCACTAAACTACCGCAGAATAAAAACTGAAATTGCTCCAACATGTGATGCGTGATAACCAGCTTTGTAAATATGTGTAAAAGGGAGAAAAAAAAAAGAACTCAAATTTTTTTGTTGTCTCGCTCTACAATCAAGAGAAGAAAAAAATTTTGACACATAATTTCACGTAAAAACTGATAACAGCGAACTTCGCGATTCGAAATAATTTGTTAATCAACAAAATGGAAAATAAATGAATTAATTTTGAGAGTAACAAAATAATAATTAGACTCGCAGAACCGGCGTTTGTGTTTGTATCGATTAGATATTGAGTATTGGTGAAGAATATCGTCATCATTACGTACTTTTCGCGATACCTGTGCAATGATTCATCATAATATCAGATGGTCAGTCATCGGTAGCTTGTTATCAAATATTGTTATGACTTCTTTTTTCTTTTTTGGTGCCTGATGATTCATGTGAACGTGGTAACTTGTTGAAAAAAAAAAATTGAATCGAATTATCAGACGGAATTTCATGCTAAATATGCCGGCAACGATTTTTATCGGCGTGGACACATCTGGCATTAAATATAATATTCTCCACTTTGATAAAAGTTGTAAGCATGTGAATCGGAAACTTTTATATTAATTTCAAACAAATGTTTAGCAAAAAATTCTCTCTTTTGGAAAATATAAATACTTGCAATTTATCTGTAAAAAATCAGCTCATTTCATCTGGCATTGATCCAATAAAACATTTTCTCTCTCCATCATTTGCGATTATTTATTTTTTCGTGGGAAATTTCGGTGATGCGACAGAATTTTCAGCGGAAAATTGTTGACGGAACTTTTTTTTTTCTTATTCGCGGCCAATATTCAGCATCACCCTGAAAATATCATCAGTTGCTCGTGGATATTGTTTATTTATAATTTTTGTCTTGTGTTATGCATTAATATTAATCGGCGACCATTGAAATGCGGGGAAATTCCCAAAAATATGATTTTCTATGAAACAATGAGCCTCGCCGACAACTAAAAAGCAAGTCAAGGTTTCATTCACCAAGAGTTGCATGCTTTTCCACAGCTGTGCAAATTTACTCTAATAAAGCCATGAAGTAAGATTTAAAGTGAAAGATTGCGATTTTGAAATTCAATCGTGAAAGAAAATATATTCAATTAACTGGATAGGAAATAAAGTTTTGATGTAGAAATTAATGGTCTGAGAAACAAAAATTCAAGATATTGATTTTTTTTTTATTGGAACTTATTATTGTTTCATAGGGTTGGAGAACTTAAAAGCCTTTGAAGCTACCTATACTAACGATCAGCCCTAGTAAATAATTAAAACTTTTACGCCTATTTTCATTGTCGCAAATTAAATTAACACAAATTTTCCAATACCAACTTTATGGAAAAAAAAGCTCTAAAAGGAAACTCAAAGCGATAAAGTGGTGCACTAACAAACAACAATTTTGCGCTCAAAGCCGCAATTCTGGCTTTTGTCTTATTTTGCGTTTTACACAATTTTGGCGTTAGTCAAAGTACGCCATTCAGACAATCTCTACTCTCGAGGTGTGTCTGCCACCTTTGAAATATTACTTTCTTGAGCGACACTTTACACTCGTATATTCTGTGAATGTGCGTACGTGTGTGTGTATTACTATAGTTATATTTCTTTTTTGATGTTTAAACATTGCAAAGTACATTTTTTTTTTGAATATTAAAAACTTTATTTAAATAAGATACAGACATGAAGGCACAATAAATTTTAGTGTTTGCCATTCGATGTCTTCGACAGTCAACATGAGACGAGAACAATAATAAAGAAAAAAAAAAAAGTTTTTCCATTAATTCACAATTGGTTGTCTGAAGGAGAAGAAAACAAAAAAAAAATTGATTTCTTACTCGTCCGACTGAAGTCATAAATTTTAGCTCATTGACTACTTGGTTCAACATTTGTTTTGACGCTCTTTTGACGAATACATATATAAATTTTTTGTGGGCAAAAGTGATCAATGATGTCGACGGCGGCGCCAAAAAATTGATATTTAGAAAACGAAAAACCAAAAATTCATTCGACGCTTTAAATTAAGAAATCGAACTTTGACCTGCTCATACACACAATTCTTCGTCATTGCCCTGTTTTAGTAAATCAAATATTTGCATTTTTTATCGGAATTTCCGATGTGCGCCTTCCATTATTCTCGACAACAAAAAAATGTTTGAAGCTTCAAAAAGAAAGAAAAAAAAAAATCAGCGTCGGAGAAATATGAAATAACTGGACATTTTTTTTTTATTTGCATGACACCAATGAAGTTGTTCCAAAAAATATATAATAAGAAAATAAAACAATTCAATAAAGAAGTTGTAAACGACAACAAAGACATGGAATTGTAGACATCTTTTTTTTGGGATTGTATGTAGCTAGCCAAGACAAGTTAAAACGTAGAAAGAGATATAAATATTATTGGCAAACATTTTTCTGTTCGCCCCGCGAGTGAGATGTTTACAGACAGTCTTTATTACATTTATGAATATTTACAAATGAAAACTTTGAAACCAACAAGCTAAAACAGAAAATGTCGATTGTTGATTGTCTCATCCTTCCCATTTCGAGATCCTCAATTTCGCAAGCAATCGCACTTGTAATCAAGACACAATGCGAAGGAATTTTTTTTTAATTTTGCTATTTATGGTAATTTTGTGATGATCAGAGCTGCGTTGCACGATACCTGGTTTCAACACTTTACTGGCATTTCAATCTTTCAATCACCAAGAATTGGTTTCGCAACACACATACATAAAGAAAAAAGAAAGAAACATCTTAATGGGCATCTTTTGTCTGATTATCGCTTGCGTGTCTGATGCCGCCTACATTCAATTAAGGACTCTCTTACGTTCATAAGCGACTGGGTGTTGGTAATTGACCCCTTTTCCAATACTTTATTTTGCATTCCAGTGCAGTGGACTTTACACCCCAATAAACTATAAAAACTTGTCAGTATCCAGATAAATGGGTAGAGAGAGACAATGTAAAAAAAGCATCTTTTTTTAATTTAACCATCGTCCAGTGTAAGTTTTTCAATTCGTCTTCACTTTACGTCTCGCTGCAACAAAAATGCCATTAAAAACCCAAAGCAATTTTAAGCATCACGATTTATGGCAGTTGCAATTTTTATATTTACAACTCCTGCTAATTAAATTAAACAATTAAGCTTGGATGCTTTGTCATAAAAAAGACTAGTAGAGACGACAGAGAGAGAGCCATTTAGAATGAACCTTCACAATTGGCACTGGACGTAGATGAAACATTATCCTATAATCGGTATGCGACGTGCACATGAAGCTTTTAAAGTCGTGTAAATTACTACACAAACTAAATTAATAGCAAACAAATTTGTAATTCAGTAGAAAAATCTCTTTTTTTTTCTACATTGAAAATTTTTCCTTATTTTGTGCACATTTAACTGTAAATGAACCTTTTTTTGTGCAATTTCATTTTATTGCAAACTATCATCAGATCTCTCATCATAATAAAATCAGTTTAGAAGTAAAACGTTTCGGCCGTGAAATGTTAAATTGAGGAACGATCAGGAAAAGTCATTGATAAGATTTTCTCTCACTCTCGCACGTTTTTTTTTCGCATTTTGCTTTTATTTGATGTAAATATTTCACATATCTCACATTATATCGCTAATCAATATCTCGAATTTTACTTGTAGTCGCAATTATTATTTATAGAAAAAAAAGCTCTCGCGGCGACGGCAATAGCGATAAATAATTTATGAAATTGGAGGAAGGAAAATTAGCTGCAAATTCCAATTAGCGCGATAAATCTTTATCGGCATTCTTTGTTTTGTTTGTGCAATGTCTTAATTGCCATCTGAGTGCATGAGACTACATCTGCAAGGAGAATTAATGATTGTAAGTTTGTTGACATTGCTCCTCGTGCGGGAATAGAGAAGCATCGTCGTCGACAATGACGGCACGCTACATGCGAAAAAAAATTGCTTAAATTAAGAGCGTGCAAAAGTAAATTCAGCGAGCTCTGGAGAAATGATATAGTCTTTGTTGTGAAATTGTGATGGCCTTGTTACAACTATCGAGCGAGTCGCGCCTGTCAAACATCTGAAAACAATTGTGAACTTCCGCTTTTGTTATGCAAATCGACTCCATTTGCTTGTTGCCTTTTCTCCGTCTCTGCTATACGCAGATTAGTCCTTATAAAGTTTTGTATAATTACAAAGCCATTTTTTTTTGTTGTTAAAATGAGATCCTCAACAGACAATGGACATGACACTTCCTCCATAAACAAAATTATTAAGAAAACTTTTTTTTTTGATTTCACAATGTGAAATTGCATTTAAAATAAATTTCGGACATTTTTCTGTCATTTTTTATGGCAAATTGCTTTTTTCTGAAAGTTGAACGCATTCAGACGCGGGAAATTGCAGAACACATGTTGAATAAAAATTGCATTGTAACTAATAAATAATTAAACGCGTCCTCTCTGATGCATGACAGCGAGAAAGAAGCTTTTCGGTCAAGCGCAATGCAGTCGCGAGTTCAAAGTACAATTCCAAAAGAAGTCATAATCCTTTGTTCGCGCATCGTTATTACAAAGCGATTTTCCCTCGCCATAAATCGCTTCAGTGGCAATAAATGCAATCCAACTAACAAAATAAATTACAATTCTTTCGCGCAATAATTATCATATTTAATTTTTACTGTCGCTGCACCAGGCTAATTTCTTGTTGTCCCGCTTTTGATTCCCTTTATGTGGCGGTTGATACCTTGCAAGCTGCCTTTTTTTTCTTTGTTTATATTATTTCCTAATAGTGAAAACAAAAATGGAAAAATATCGCGAGACAATTTTATATTACTTCGATAGAAACAACATTTGGACAATATGAAATGATCAAAAAAAAGACACACGTGCGTCGCTTGTTTTGTTGTTGTGCTCGTTTGTGGTCTTTGGAACAAATTACACGAAACTCATAATGAAAAAAAGCGCAAATCCAGTCTTAAAACAACATTTGAAACAATAATTTATTGGACTATTTATCAGCTTCAAATGCCTCCCAACGAGCCAGTTTTGCGTTTCTTATTCGAGTTCAATGAGTTTCTTTAAGATTTTTTTTTTCGGACGCAAAGCGCACTTTGTAATGTGCAACACTTCACCCCATGGGAACTTTATTAGCTGCTAAGTTGTGGTAAACATTTTGAAACTGTCTTCCCGTAAATTTTAATTGGAAACGCAGACGCAAAATTGTCTCGCGAAGCAACAAGACTTGAAAATCATGAATGCATGAAAATAATTTTCTTTCCCTTTGGGGACTTTTCCTAAATAATTCAAAATGTGTTATATTTTTTTCCACACATAAATAAAGCAATAAAAAAAAGTCCATCAAGAAGATTTCCCGCGACATTTAATGTCTAGTCAGCCTCAAAATGGGTTAAACTAGCCATAAAAACCAATAAATCGCAAATTGTTTCTAACTTCACCACATGCATCCAGTGTGTGGCATAACTAACTTCAATCGGCATGGAAGGAAAAAAAAAACTATATAGTCAAATTGCAAATAAATGTTAACAATTCGCTTTCCGTGCGCTTTCGAGAGTGAAAGGAACCAGTCGCGACGCGAGCAAACAACAACTGCAGATAAATTTCGCAAATACATAAAAATTAACCAATTGAAAATTCATTTTTTGTTTTTGTTCTGTCTTAACACTTTCGTGGCTAAATGTAATATATTTATGAGCAGTTATGTGCGAGCACGACTGCCTCTTATCACAAATATTCCAATCGACCTAATAATTGGGAAATTTGAGAAGTGTAATAAGAAAAAAATTTGTTTAAACTTTAATTAATGCCGATCGAATGGACTTCGATTACAGCTGATTGGCGTAATTTCATACGAGTGTGAACTATTGGTTTTTAGTTATTTTTATTTAGCGAACTAGTCGAACTAGTAGTGTTTTTTTGTGTTGCTTGTTTCTATAAATATTCAAATATATGGAAACTAATACATGGTGGCATACATAATTCTGTGCTATATTGTAGTCGATGTTGATCCACGCAACTAACACTCAATTCATTCTCTTATTTTGGGACGCTCTGAATCAACACACTCATGAACACACCTTAATCTGCATAATATACCAGAATCAGGCACAACACGATGTGAGAGATCTCATCAATGTGAGAATGTGGCTTCTGAGCGCCAAGAGACAAAGACCAAGGAAAAAACAAATAAAACAGCAAATCCACGAAAACATAACAAGAATCAACTAATCAGATAGTCATCAGCGTGCATATTGCGTCCAAAACAGTGATTTCTATGACGTCAAATAATCGCGTTTCTTTGGAATTTTGCTTCTTTGAGCGGCCAGAGATATTAAAAGAAAACGAGAAAAAACAACAAAAAAAAAGAAGCAAAACTGGTGAAATGGTGAAATTATGCAATAGTTGATTTCTTGTTAATTTGTGGGTCATGAAATGGATCCGGGATGAGATGCGAGAAATAAAATTTCGAAAGATGTTGCTGAAGAATGAAGAAAAAGGGTTTGGGAAGATGACTTTTAATTTACACGACATTCATCAATAAATCTCTTTCTGGTGTTAAAGGACAATCCCATCGTGCACAGCACAGCGCCATTTCATTAATTTGCATTTTTATTTGGTACGTGACATTACGATGTCAATCAACTTACAACATGCAAAAACACAAATTCATCCTTGTTTCTGTGCTGTGATCTCGGAATATACGAATCTGAGGACGCTTCTGAGATTATAAGCAAAAAATGAAAAAAGTAATTTACTACAAATTGCATTCGGGAATTTATTAAAATACCGTCGCGGCAATTGTAATGTAATTATAATTCATGACTAGCATTATACGACAGACATTCCCGCGAACTTTATCAATTGTTATGTTCTTTTTTTTTCGTCGGTGGGCCTTGAAGTTGTGGCTCAAAAAGTTTTCCATAGAACAATTGTCAACATCTCCACCCGATATCTTTTCTATTTCATTTCACGGTTCTGGAAATAGTATCGAAGTGTTTATGTATAAAAAAAAGGGAACAAAAAAAAATGAAATTCTGCAGCACTGATAACGTAACGTCAAAAACTCGTTTTCGTGGATTTAGATTTCGAAGTTTTTTCGTTTTATCAGCAAAAAAAACTTAGGTATATACATACATAAATATATAATTTAGACAATTTTTTTCAAAAACCGCAAACATTTTTGTTCGACAGCCGTCAAGTTTGGCTCGTGCGATAGTGGTTATACTTTGAGGAAAATACTGATACAGGCTTAATTTATCTCATATTTGATAAATTTCCCTGCATTATATTCATCTGTTGATGCTTCATCACATGCTTTATCATTATTTAGACAATCGACAAAGGATGCGTCTAATCGAGATGGTGGTTTGAGCGCGTTAATATTTCATTAGACTTTAATGATTCAATGCTTAGCTAGAGGATGAGTCGTATTGGCTGTCAATTGTGCGTCAACAAACGGGATGTTCTTATCAATCAATTATCTATATGATGGTATTAAGTTTTGCCAAGTTTTGTCCATCGGAAAGTTGCTTTAAATAATGTCCTTGAAGCAAATATTTTATTTTAATTAATTTGTAGCTTTGAATTTTTATGATATTAAGTTTTAGTATTATCAAACCAATACTGATTTGCTTTGGTGGAAAACCTTTTATAGATTTTCCAGTTCTTCGGGAAATTCCGCAACATGGCATGTTTGAATAGAATTTGAGTAAGAAAATTAACACATTTCCCGACAAACCAGAAAGTGACAATTGCGAAAATCAACAGGTCCGCACATTCCAAATTTAAGTTTAATTAATATTTATGAGCCGATGACCATTTTGACATTTGTCACTTTACGTCTTCACTTGTTTTCCTTAAAAAATTTCAAATTTCCATTGAATCGATCAATTATTATTGTTATTATTATTTTCTCGTTCATATCCGATTTAAAATTTGACTTGAAACGGCAGAGAAGTGACGATGGAGGGTTGGGGATGAATGAAATATCAACTTACCATTTTGGCGCTATTGTTATAACTATAATTGTAATTATAGACGGGCGTCAATGGAGTATTATAATCCATAGGATACGGGTACATGAAGGTATCATTGATTAGCGAATTGTCCAGAGTCATTGTGATATTATTTATTTAATCAATTTTTTTTTTTTGGTTTTTATATCACTCAAAATTTTACAGAAGCAATTTCACAATAAAATTGAAGAATTTCACGATAAATTATAAATGTTTTAAAATCTTCTTCAAAAGCAAATTTTCGAGGCACTTTTATCTTTCTTGATATCACAAGAATATATTTTTTTCCAACTAATTTCACGAAAACTTTTTTCCGAAATAAATATTTTTTTTTTGTGTTTTTGTAGATCTTCACTGTCTGAATATCTTAAAGTAACAAAACAGAATTCGTCATCGACACATTGCTTTTATACAAACTTCTCATTTTATTTTTACGAACACAGTCAGTCACTCTCTCGACTCTCTTGTATCGCAAAAAAAAGAAAAATAATAATAATTTCTCAGCATTTGAGTTCATGACGTCAAATGACGCGTTCAATTAAGCTTTATCTGAGAAGTCTAAAATAAATTATGCCGTCATTTTATAGCTAGCCAAAGAATCTCTCGCAATGCGGTTGGCATGATGAATGAATAAAATTTGTTGTGGAAAATCTTTGGGAGTTTCCAATCGGAAAAATATTTACGCATAATTCCGTTACCAGAATTTCCAATTCATTGAAAAGAAGAAAAAAATCTAAAATGCTGTTGATAAAATTCTATTTGCTCAAACAATTTTTAATAGATCTCGCAAATTTTTTGGTAAATCCCATTGAAATTAAATTAGAGAATTATGAGAGCGTGTGTCAATACAAATTTGCGAATTATAACGAGCAATTCATCTTAATAAAACCAAATTGGCCCCTCTGACCATCAACCTTTAAATAATAATATTTTTTCATAGCCACAAAAAATAACCATCACGTCATCGACTTCCACGAATATTTTCTCATTTTCCACGAAGAATTATACAACCAAACCTCTTCAAGACATTCGCTTATAAACAAGTTTGCCGTCAGATAAGAGAGCTTGTTGGAAGCATTATTCCATTTACAAAGCCGAATTTCTGAATAACTTTTTGAGCGAATAAAAAAAAACTTGAATGAATGACATCACATGTTTGGCAACCAAACTCGCTCAATTGATTTCTCGAAACAACGCAAATCAACAAGCAAATCAAGATACAAATAAAAAAAGAGAATTATTTGTGTAGCCGTGAATTTTTATTTTCAATCATCACATTGGAAGTAAAAAAAATTGTACTTTGTGTATGCCGAAGCATGACGTCATCTTTATTATTGTTTTGTTCCTTCTTTCTTCTTCTTTCGTGTTCTTTCTTAATTGCTAATGGAGTGTACATGAACTTTGCACCTAACACAAAATCGTAACATGTTTCGACACGATGGTCCTACCTTAGGTTTTGAACAAATTTCTTTTCATTTAGAAAAAAAATGTCTTTTATGGGTCAATGTCTTAATGAGTTTCTTCACATAACAAAAAACCATTGTCGAACTGTTCTTATCTTACTCGGCACCTCAATTGTGTTTGCGACAACAATGTCAAAATTTGCATATCTTCAGCTTATTAAAAAAAAAAGAGACATTTAATTGTTTTATGGCGCTCGAAAGTGCTTAATTTATTGTTGTCAAATGGTGATAGTCAGCGAAGGACTCGATGTATACACAAAACAACTCCTTCAATTTGACACCAGCTTCTTCATCCGGCTTTCTGTTTTATTGCTCAACCAATTTGCACCAGTTTGAAAGGAAAAATATTTATTCAGATTTTATCCATCCCAAAGGAAATTTAAATAACTTTGATGAAATCTTTATAAGAAAATTGTTAGCCGCCGCCATCAACGTTTTTTGCCCAGTTTAATTTCTTTCTTACATTCGAACGCAACTGAAGTTCATAAAAATTACACTTTTAGTGAAATTAAATTCCAATCCAATTGGGCAATGAATTTCTTCTTCTTTTTTGCGGAGGGTCGATTGCGTACTATTGAGAATTGTGAGTTTTTGAGGGAAGAATAATCTTGATGGAATAAGAAAATCTCTAATATCGATTTTCGTTGTGTGCTATTTGCCCTCAAGTCGGCGTCAGAATTTCTACCCTTCTTGTTCTTTTGCAAGCCAACTGGATAGCAATAAAATTGTGGTAGTTACCAAAAAAAAATCCACTCATATGATGGAAGTGGAAGCCAAAACGGGGGAAAACCCTTAAAGTTTTAAATTACCCTTTTTATAGCTTTTTTTTTTTGCAAATTTCAGTAAATTTGTGCATAAATTTTGCGAATATAAAGTGGTTAATTTACTAACAGAAGAAACGTGCCTCAGGTAGCATTTGTCGTCAGGTGTTCAATGGATTCAGTTGTAATTACCATCAGAAAAAAAACCACCATCAAGCTGTAAAAATCTTCAATTTTCTAGCTAACAAAAAATAATCAATTGAAATTGTTTTAGTTGGAACGAACATAAATTGACCATGATTTACGACACAATTTGTTATAAATAATTGTTGCTGTTTTCCACCACATCGTGCCGAATGCATTGAAGCTGATCTTCATTTATAGTTCGTTCGGCACAGCACGGGGAAGTTTTTTTTTTATTATTTCTCTTGCTGAAGGGTAATAGCGAATTAGCGCCTCAACGAACGTGTAGCGCTCAATTAGCGCAATTCCGTGGCAAAATAATTTCGTATAACAAAGAATTATTTGTCTATGTATGCATGAATATAAATTTGCGCAATGGAAAATCTTATAAGACCAAGTTGACAGAGACCAATGACATTTCGCGCACACAAAGCATGTGTGGAGAAATGGATTTTTATTTTATTTTGGAAGGCGCTTTGCTTTTTTACACGTCTACCACAGGAAGAAGTATGTATTTCGTTCAAATTTGTGGTAACAGAGACACATTTGAACACAACACGCGTCAGACTGATGGTGGATGCGCTAGAAGTCACTCAACCGTGTCCCGCAAGCAGTAATAACATATGGACCTGTAATTAACTACTGGACGGAGGTTGGAGGTTATTGTATTGGTGTGCGGAGCTCACTGTTCTCAATTGTTTGTTTTCAAATAGATCTCTAAGTAATGCTTTAAATTTGAATTTACTACTACACTTAATACATTCTTCATTGATAAACGAAAGTGGTTTCTGATAACAAAAAAAATATTCCCATTGTGTTGAGTGGCATGAGTTTAGTTATTAGTATATATAATATATATATGTCTTTCCAATTGTTTTCTTTGTGTATTTCACCATTGAGCATAACCTTGAAAAATATTTTGTTGTTTGGTGTTTTCTTGAATCCGAATTGAAGCTGAATTTCACCATTTTGCTTAAAATTTAATCAAACTCACCGATGGCAATTTCGATGCGGATGTTGCTGGAACTTTCTCCTTGGGCTCTTCGACGACGGCTGTTGTCGAGGAATTTTGACTTACGCTTCTGATTGGTTCATTTTCAGAGTCATCGGACGACGAGTCTTCTTCTTTTATTCGACGAGGAATCCTTAATTTCATTTTAGAGCTGTTAATTGATTTGGTCACGTTTCGAAATAAAATGTACACAGATTGGGACACAACAAATCACGTAATTAAAAAAAAAGTTAAAATTTGTAAATATAAAATTTGTGGTCACAACGAAGAAGCTTTTGCCAACACCCAAAAAATTTCATTAAAAAAGCTTTTATTGCGTTTCTAGATGCTCACGGAATGTTGCACACAACTGCACAGGCTTTATCACAATTTCTAACAATTAATTTACGCGTTTTTCGATCACAAATTGGACAAAGAATGTATGAAATATGTTTTTTTATTTATTTCTAAATGGAAATGTTTCTTCGTTCGCTTGATGTTTTCTTGGAATTGAACTAAAAATGACGATGACTAATACAAAAAATACTAATACTCTCTTATTTTTTGCTCTTTTCTAGGTTTATAACAAACACATGCAATTTTAACTGTATTTTCTGTTTTCCAATGGGAATCCAATGGGAATTGTTTTTTTTTTTAAACTCTCTGGCGTTTAAATTGCACAACGAAACCGACGAAACTTTTACTGACTGGATTTGAGAAAACACCTGAAACGTCTTAATGACTCAACGGATCGACACTCAATAATATACACAAATATTTCGACGATTGCATTTGAACATGCGAATATTATTCTCTCCAAAATGTATGAACAAAATTCTCTCTCGCGGAATCAAATGATGACGTCAATTTATAGTTTTCGGTAAATTGCGCAAATATATTTTTAATAACTAAACACCTCGTAAAACATCTTTAAAAATTGACCTCTTTTTACCATCTCGCGAAAGAATTTAATTTAAATAATTATAAATTGTATAATAATCTGAGCGAAGCGATGATGATTTGGAAGACTTTTTTTTACTCTCTTTCATGGTCTCTTACCACTCTTTGGGTTTTTCCCGCCGCGTAAGAAATTTTCTTAGAAATTGAAAACCAGCCTTGCGGCACTTCATATGCGTATTTTTACTTATTTCCGATCCAAGCAAGCATCAGATCGTGCACGAATAATCAATTTACAATTTAGCCGCAAGCTTTGGCGCGTTTTTTTTCTGCCTCAAAAGTAAAATCAATGAAAATTGTCACTATCTCTCTATCAATTAACTGATAACAATCTAATTGATGAAATTTTATGATATTTTTACAAGGTTAAAGCTAACGTAAAAATTTATTTCTGAGTGGTGATTTAGACATTTGTTTTAGTTAAAAATATTATCTGAAAAGTATTTGCCTGATATATGTGATATATAAAGTGCTTCTCACATGGTGAATGTTTTCTTCTTCTTTTTTTTTGTAACAGGACCCTCCAGAATCTTTTTTATTTTTTGATAAAATTCCGAAATGTTACCCATAAGTCCAATTATCAAACCAAACATATATCTTAAGTGAATGGAATGCATCTTATTCTTTAGTTTTATTTTCATTGTTAAAATTCTTACAAGTCCTGAGATTGTGCAAAAGAGACAGACACAGAACAGATTGTGTTGTAAAATAAACGAGATCGGTAAGAAGAAAAAGTGCATAAAGAAGAAAGCAAACAGCACAGCACGTTGGTCGAGAAACTTGAAATATAATAAAACCTACTACCGAGAGGTGTATGAGTCATCAACTGAATAATGTTTGACGTGTTTATAGGCCATTTGCTCAACTGGGTCTTGATCGGTGTGACAGATAATTGAAAGATTTTTTTTTTTTTTTCAAATTCGCAGTGGCATTGAATTTGATTTTCAATCAGAATCGATTACACTTTTCAGATGCTCATTAGTTGTATGCGAGATTCTTAAATTAAAATTCTACAATGTTTAATACAATTGTTTGTCCTGGGGAGTATGATATTGCTTTGAAATTATATCATCGCGATCATCATACATTAATTATAGCAATTACTCGTGATCTTCCTCAATGTTTGCTATTGAGTGTGTATGCATTGTATTTCCTAACATTCCTCGATAACGACGAGCGTTGCTTTCTGCGCCCGCGAGTAACGTGTTTTGTATTTCTTATCAATGATATCACTCCTTCTGCAAACAACAATATTTTTTCATACTCGTTGCATGTTCGCGCTAAACGGCACTTTTCTGCTATTTTTATCAAACCGCCGCCCGATTTGATGTCGAATTGAAAAGCTTTGGTGTGGCTCATTAAAATAAAACAAATGGACTCGATGCGAATGTAAAAGAGATATAAGTATTATGAAAACAAATAGGCGAAAAAAACTGCAATTAAATATTCAAGAAACAAATTAGTTTTAATTGAATTTCAATTTGTTTTGCTATTTTGCGCTCTGTTTTTTGCGCCATAAAGATTGTCTGTATCGACGTTCCCCGAAATCATTGATGAATGAATCCCCCTCCTCAAGTCAAATTAAGCTGAAAAACTTATAAACTGTTCATAAAATTGCGGCGAAGACGCTTCAATTCAATTGCATTGTTGGCAGGTGCAATTAAATGCGGTTTTTAACTGCAAATAAGAGAGATCAATTAAGCGAATTTCAATTACTCTGCAATCAATCGGCTTGAGCAAAAACCTTCATAAAGCAATGTTGAAAAAAAAAATAATATTTCCTGACTTTAATTCCTTTCTTTCTCGTATGAACATTCTTGAAATGCCAAACGCGGAATTTGTTTTCTAGGAATTTTCTTAAAACACCTTTTTTGAAGTTTTATCAATTCAAGCATTCCGTTCTTAACCTTTTATAAGATGAATTTGTTGGCCCATAAATTGAGATCAATCTGTTCCTATATTTCATCGAGAATTTCTGTTCCTACATTTCGGGTCCATCAATGTGTCGCCAGTTAACTCAAAAAATGAGACATCGGTTTTAAATCTCATTCAAGTCAAGTGTAAAGACGCAATATCAATAAAAACTCCCAAAACCGCAAAAAAAAGTGCTATACAAACTAAAAACACGGCATAAGACAAATATTGGACTCCAAATGTGTTCAGCGAAAAAAAAAAGAAGGAATAAGAAAATTTCCGGAAATGAGTTACATTCTTTCAGCATTTTCGCGCTCTCTTGTGTTTGGGATTCGTCCGATGACTCATTGCTCATCGGCATCGCTTGGTTTGAAATTGTAAATTTTCTCTTCGTGTGTAAATTATTACAATTTTTTTTTGCAAAGCTAGCAAGCGAACAAGTGCTTCACGATGATGTTAATTATCATAATTTATGATTATTATAAAAAAAAAAAATCATTAGGCAAACTGATGATCTGAATCAATGATTCACTTTTTTTTTGGGATCTTCCAATGTCGAGTGACTTTTGTCTTTTCTTTTTCTGTCCCCAAGATCACTTGTCTCCGAAAATTTCAACAGTTATTAGAGAATCTGGGACCGCGTGCGGGCGTGCGGCATTTTGCTTTGTCACATGCATGACTCATGCTACACCAAAAACCTAAATTTATAACAATCAAACAGCATATCAACAAATATATTATACAACTGGTCTTGAGTTTCATTCTGATCAGCATTTTTTTTATTTTTATTGTTGCAGCCTACGAAAAACTATAACATGCCTATAGCAACCAGAAAAATATGCACGATGCAGACAAACCTGATTTGAAAATGAGTGAAAAATGTTATGCACGTGGTAGCTGACGAATTGATCTCTTTGGCAAATTTTGACTCAGAATATTTTTTTTTCCATGATTGAAAATTTTTGTAAAAATTAATTTTCAGGGTAAAAGCAAATAGATGGAAATTTATTTTATTTATACGCAGTAAAAAAGGAAAGTAATGTTATTTATGACTTTACGAGCTCGGAATTCGTTTTTGAGCGAAAATAAAAAACACGGAAATTGCACATTGATGAAGGTCGATGTACTAAATATTGAGAGCGAGAAAATGACACAAAAAAAGCATTCTATTCTCCGGGGAACTAACTAAGAATCAAGTTAAGAACCTTGTTGCATTTTGCTTTTATTTCTGATGAGGATTTCTGTTTTACCAATGGTTTATTTAATAGTCCTGTTGAGGACTTTCAAAAATTGCGGTCCCAACGATATTTCGCGTTGTAACCGCGAGGTATTGGTCAAGTTTTCAATTCGCAATAATTCCACCTCAGTATAAACTTCATGGGTTAGAATATTGCCCGAACGCAAGGTTAATCTTGAAATCGTTTTGCAGATGCGACTGGATAAAACACTTCTGCGACGTCTTGTTTTTATAATGTAAAAGAGATGGGCTTTGAAAATTTAGCAAGGCGAGAGTTAAGACTTCCAGTGAGAGAGAAATTGTGTCTCATGTCTCATTTCAGCGTTAATGTGTATGTACACAACAACCCTATCTCATAAATTAATTCTCAATACTATGCATGTATTATAAAAGCAGAAAAATTGCAATCACCGGCAATAACAAATATTTTAATAGAAAGAAAACTTCAAGACATATTTCTTTAAAATTTTATTTTGCATCGATTCAATTCGATATTTTTAGTTCTGAATTATTTTCTAGCAACACAGTCATTAGGCGCATAACATTTGCAACAGTGCCGTTGAAAATGTGAGGAAAATGTAAATCCTTCCCAATCTTGTAGTTGAACAAAAGACGTTTGCTGATAAAGTCACTGCAATATGCGAAATTACCGATTTCGATGTACCGATCGAGACTTGGAGCAAACATTTGTACTCCAATTTTAAGCGATTCGGCGAGTTTTAGTTGGTGAGCTGGATAGTAGACGATTCTAAAATGTTGATTGAATGGTTCGTAAATATTTTTCAAATGCTCTACTTGTTGCTCTACAATCGTATCTACATCGGATCCATCAGCTGTGCAAATAAATGTCTCACAACACGTCGATTGCACCATATTGTATAGGTCCTGATGGTCAAAATGATTCTGTGCATTGTATTGCCTCCCGGCGCAAATAAATTTTAATGGTAGAATATTCGGAAAGACGGTGAGCTTTGTTACGAAAGACAAATAACTTAGAAGTGAAGCACTGCCTGTGAGATGAAGCAAATTAAGTTTGTTTTCAATATCATCTTCTTTTAGAAGAAAAAGTCCTTCCTGGTTAACGCCAGCGCCTTCAGCTATGATGCTTCTAGTGAAATCAGGATTACTAAAGTTTATAAAACCTTGTTCCCTGAAGTAATCCAATATTTGCATGGGCGTGTAGATATCGAATTTAGCAGCTTCTCCTTTCAGAAAGTAGCAAGCAGAGTTATAGAATTCTATGAGCTCTTTTGTGCCCTCCTTACTTTTGCTCTTACTGCTTTTTTGAAGGTCCTTAAAACTGTAAATTATTTTTGGCTCAACGTCTGGAGTTTTTGCATGTATGTCATTTGGAAGACTTAGGAAGCTATGCACAAAGTGATCCTCTAAATGATACGAATGGTCCTTAAGTTGTTTAAGATCCTCTCGGAGCTGTTTGCCTTCAATTTTCATTGCTTCATTTGGTGACAATCTTACTAATTGAGCAATTTCTACGCGACGGGCTTCAATACATTTTTTCTTATTTTCAGTGTTACTAAACAACTTCCATTCATCTTTCAGCTCTTGCAGGTCCATAACAATGTTCCTTCTCTTCAAATTATTTTGCAATCTGTCAATGTTACTTAATTTTTCAAAATCTAGAAATGGGCTCAGCACGGCATAATTCTCTTTTGCCTTGTCACCTGTCACGTACAGTGCTGTTATGTGTCGTCGTAGCACACGATTGTAATTTACTACTTGTCTTATCAACATTGTGTTACTAAAGAAGTAAAAAATTAAGATTTGCAAAATTTTCTGACATAAACAAAGGGCCCTTTGGAAGATACGCGGGATTTAAAAACAATTTCGTATTTTTTAAAAACAAATGGAAGAATTAGTGCCAAATCGGCAAATTTCGCAAATCAGGAACTTTCCGCGCTTTACGTGTCCTCTTCTTGAAGGAGCATTTTCTGTAGATGCTAATCGAAATTACCAACATGGATTTCAGAATCTTAAATACCTGAAAATACCTCAAAATGTAAGATTTGATTTGAATCAAGGCGACGAGAAGTACGTGCCTAAGCCGCCTTCAGCAGATGACGAGAAGTTAGATCACATTCTCAATTACATCATGGATCACAAAGATCAGGCGACAAAAAACAATCGAGTGCTGGCAGATTTTATTTGCTTCCGCGGATTGTTGAGAATGCTAATGTGTACGCCATATGAAGAAAGAGAGCCCTGGATTGTGCTAGCAACAAAATTCAGGAACACCATATATCTCTGCGCTGAAGAAACGCCATTAAAGAAGGCTGAGAAAGCAAGAAGAACTGAGAGGGATTATCACTTCATTCGTTACGGCTTCAAATTCGAATCATATATACTTTCTAATGACCCATCAAAGAATGCACCAGGCAATACTGAGCCTGTCATCGAATCCGAGGAGTTCTGTGGAATGTTTAGCACTGAGATAGATGGTAAAAAAATTCTCTATGGTGCTGAGATGGATGGAGTTGATGTGCCAAAAAGTTGTAAATCTGTGCATGATTTAAGAAAAGCAAAATTCGTGGAAGTAAAAGTAAAGCGACGAGAAACCAATGATCGTCAAGTGACAAACTTTTACAGGTTTAAAGGCCGCAACTTTTGGTGCCAATCATTTCTTGTGAATGTCAATCACATTCATGTCGGCTTAAGAAATGACGATGGAATTGTTGATGAAGTAATCGAAATACCGCTAAAAGAACTTTCCGATGCAGCTAAACACAATAATTTTTGGCACGGAACAACTTGCGTAAATTTCCTCAATGATTTTTTGAAAATGATCGTAAAAGACATGAAACTTATTGATGATCCCAAAACAGTTTTTCGTTATCAATATGATTCTAGACAAAGCTCAGCAGTGACGATGAGAAAAATTTATGGACATCATTCATTTCTTACTCCAGAGTTTATCGCATTTATAGAAAAATTGTGATACTTTTAAATATTTTATTAATTAATTTTTGAATTAAGAAAAAAATATAATTGGACTTGCGAACCGGAATGACTTTAACAACAAGAATTGTATTAGTTAATACTCCATTATATGAAGCTCGTAAATATTTACTCGTCATAGTGAGATGGCTCGGCCAGCTCATGAGCTGAACCAGTCCTTCCAAACTGATACATCAAATAAACGATTGTAAGAAATGTCAAGATAGCAACAATAACGTAGAACCATGTTCGGCGCCATGGAGGGCGTGCAGCCGGCGAATAAAACTGCCTAAAAAATGAAGGTAGCTGTGAAAATTTTAAAATACGCTTATTGTACTCACCTTGACCATCTTGAGAATATTTCTTGTGGCGTTTTTCTCTTATATTTATTTTCATCGCGATCAGCTGATCGCCCGATTGGTCCTTCCCTTAAAAGGGGTCGTGACTCAATATTTAAAATCGAATGCGGACTCTCAGGACGAAATACTTTTTCCGGCACATTCGTCCGATGCAAACTTGCATTATTAATATTCATTAGAGCTGTATTATTAAAGCCAGTTGCACCATTCACTAAACTCTCCTGCGATTGAGATTTGGGTGATGGCTTTGGAGCGAAATCTTGTCCCTCCGAAAACTAAAAGGTCTATTTAGTCAGTGATTTATTAAAATATACGCCAGCTCACCATTGGTAAATTCAGTTCATTTCTTCCCCATGGGACTTGAGCAAGACGAATACGTAATGCATCTGCAATAGGAGAAACGAGATTTTGCGGTGGAAAAATGCAGGCATTGCACTTTGGGCACGTCCTTCCTGAAGGGGCTGTATTTGCAGGTAAGACCAATTGCTGTTGGTTCAAACACTTCCAATGGTGAACGCAATAACAAATCAATCGCACACATTCATCATCCTCTAAATTGACACCACATAATGTGCATGTACTATCGAAATCCGAATCCTTCAGCCAATTAAGATACGATTTAATAACGCACTGAAATGGCAATTATAGAATTTTTGAGAAATATTTCTTTCTGTTGGAACTTTTTTGCAAGTGTCATACATTTCTATGATTTAATACCAAACAGCTCTCGCAGACCGTCACTCGATGATCAAAACAGAACAAATTGGATACGACCTTTTTTGGGCATTTGCACAAACCCATTTTTGAGCGTAGAGAATTAAGTTAACTCAATTAATTGCAAATTTTTCAGACGTGGACACGTTAACAAGGTGTAGAAGGCGGGACACGTATTGTAGCTTTTCAATTTTTATGGTGCTGAATTCATTCAATCGTGATTTGCAATAAATTTTTGGTTGCAGCGACTTTTACTAAGAAATTAATAAAGAAGATCGCTATCTTATCGAAGTAAATCATGGTAAGGGAAATGTACAATTACTAAACTAAAGAAATCACACGAAAACCAATCTAGAAAATGAGGAAAATTTGATGAAAAGTGCAAATTTAAATTATTTTACTTTGTCTGTTATTACAGGGTCAAAATCAATCAGCAGGAAGTGGAGGTGATAAAAAGGACGATAAGGATAAAAAGAAAAAATACGAACCACCAATTCCAACTCGTGTTGGTAAAAAGAAGCGCAAGCAAAAAGGTCCAGATGCAGCTCTTAAACTTCCGCAAGTCACTCCGCATACCCGCTGTCGTCTCAAGCTTCTTAAATTGGAGCGCATCAAGGATTACTTGCTCATGGAAGAGGAATTTATTCGCAACCAAGAACGATTGAAGCCACAGGAAGAAAAGAACGAGGAAGAACGCTCAAAGGTCGATGATCTACGAGGAACTCCAATGTCGGTTGGCAATTTGGAAGAGATCATTGATGATAATCACGCAATTGTCTCTACATCAGTTGGCAGTGAACATTATGTGAGCATCTTATCATTCGTTGATAAAGATCAGCTCGAACCAGGATGCTCGGTGCTGCTGAATCACAAGGTTCATGCTGTTGTTGGTGTCTTGAGTGATGACACTGATCCTATGGTAACCGTGATGAAGCTCGAAAAAGCCCCGCAGGAGACTTATGCTGATATCGGTGGTTTGGATACCCAAATTCAGGAGATTAAAGAATCTGTTGAACTCCCGCTGACTCATCCTGAATATTATGAGGAAATGGGCATAAAGCCACCCAAGGGAGTCATTTTGTATGGTTTGCCTGGAACAGGAAAGACTCTTCTAGCTAAAGCTGTTGCCAATCAAACATCAGCCACTTTCCTGCGCGTCGTTGGGTCAGAATTGATTCAGAAATACCTGGTAAGTGGAACTCTCGTTGCCATTTCATTATTTTATGCATTAAACAATCTCTTTTTAAGGGTGATGGTCCAAAACTAGTTCGTGAGCTTTTCCGTGTCGCAGAAGAACATGCACCATCAATTGTATTTATCGATGAGATTGATGCTGTTGGAACAAAGCGTTACGATTCCAATTCAGGCGGTGAGCGTGAAATTCAAAGAACCATGTTGGAATTACTGAATCAACTTGATGGCTTCGATTCACGCGGAGATGTGAAAGTTATAATGGCTACAAATCGTATCGAAACACTTGACCCAGCTCTCATTCGTCCAGGACGTATTGATCGTAAAATTGAATTCCCGTTGCCCGATGAAAAGACCAAACGCCGAATTTTCAACATTCACACGTCGAAGATGACGTTGGCCACTGATGTTAATTTATCAGAGCTGATTATGGCAAAGGATGATCTGTCGGGTGCTGACATTAAAGCCATTTGTACTGAGGCTGGTCTCATGGCGTTGCGTGAGCGTCGCATGAAGGTAACAAATGAGGACTTTAAAAAATCGAAGGAAAGTGTTCTCTACCGAAAGAAGGAAGGCACCCCGGAGGGATTATATTTGTAAGCAGATCCATCATTACTTTTTTTTTTTTTTTCATTTCACAAATCGATGGAATTTCTTAAAACTAAATAAAAAATTATTTGCTTAAAAATTAAGACTGTTCAAATGTTTGTAGGTGTAGTTCGCGAACTTCACTCTCGGATCGTTTTATAAGAGACGAATCTGAACATATTAAACATTTTCCACGACTAGATTTGTGTTCCTGCTTCAATCCTAATCGATAACCCATCTTGAATCCATCTTCATAGCCTTTGTCGAATGATTGTTGAAATATTGAGTCACGTCCATCAGTGACGCCTTCGACATAGCCACTCTACAAAAAACAAATTTGACATAATTTATAAACAGAATCAAAACAATCTCATTCTTAGCAAATTAAAATACTTTTTCGAGCGATTCTGCAACCTTGCGAAACCCTTTTCTGCTCACTTCAATTTCTTCATCACTAGCTGCTTCCTCCATTATAGGAAATCTTATTTCTTAGTTTAATTTTAACTGTATCGTATTAGAAAACAGGTAAAAAATTACAAGAAAATATTCACAAAATTTTGTTCAATTCTAACCTGGAATTTCACCACACAGCTTTATTTTACGTTGATTTTAACATTGAGAAGATGACAACAGAAGTGAATACAGAACTGATTGATCAAGTTACCACACAAATTGTTGCATTGGCACACGGGAAGGTGTCAATCTCAAACGATGACATCAAAAATGGACTCGCTGACGTTGTACCCGAAATCAGAGTACTGGCGCTGAATAAGCTCATTCAACAGGGTATGCTGGAAGTCCTAAAAAAGGGCGAAGCACTTGTATATCGGCTTAAGGATCCACTGAAAAAGTCATCAGCACCCGCAGACATCGATAATGATGAAAGAATAATTTATAACATAATAGAAGAAGGCGGCAACACAGGAATTTGGATCAGAGACATTCGAGTCAAATCCAATCTCATTATGACACAACTCAATAAAATTCTCAAAAATCTGGAAAATCGGAAACTCATAAAAGCCGTTAAGTCTGTAAATGCAAGTAAAAAGAAGGTCTATATGCTGAATCATCTTGAACCAGATCGTTCAGTCACCGGCGGTGCATGGTATCAGGATTCGGACTTCGAAGCCGAATTTGTTGATGTCCTTAATCAGCAATGCTTGAGATTCCTACAAACGAGACGCGAATCTGCCAAAAGCAAAAAGATAAATGATGGTCCTGAGATGGTTCGATTAAAATCACTTTGCTCAGTTTCTGATGTTCATAAATTCATTTCCGAGCTGAAAATCAGTAACATTAAGCTCGATGAAGAAGATCTCGAAACAATTCTGAAAACGGTTGTTTATGATGGAAAAGCACAACGTGTTCTTCAAGCTGATGGTTCCTATTTATACAAGTTTGTTGAATCTTTATTACCCTCTGAAGGACTTGTTCAGATTCCATGCGGCATTTGTCCTGTCATCAATAATTGCAGCGATGTTGGCCATATCACACCAAAAACATGTGTTTATATGAATGAATGGCTGGAGTAAAAAATTTCCAATTCAACTTGGAAATGTTCATTTTGCGCAAGCGCTTTTTCCAGATTTTCCTAGCGCCAAAAGCCAACCACATGGTTCTAATTTCAACTACAGACAAACTCAGTATCGATTTCTGAAAGCGTACAATTGTGAACCTTTTTTTTTTTTGAGATGACACTGGAAGCTTTTCGTTATGAACCGAAAATAAAAAATTTGTAAAAAATTATAACAAACAAAACACAAATATTTATTCAATTAATTATGATTGAATTAGGTCGATTTCTAAAACAGTTTTGTCAGTTAATTGACTATACTTCGCTATTTCCTGCACCATTAGATAATTAATGAAAGTGAGCAAACAATGAATGAAAATGTAAATCGTTCTCACAACACAATGTGATGGATGAATGAGCATATTTTTAGCACTTTTTCATGTTCTTTCGAATTGATTGAACTCAATGCAGGCATTTAATTGACTTGTCTTACATTAAATATGTCATATAATTTATACTTATGCATCTTACAATTTGTTTCCTGTAGAAAATATTTTAAGAAATCGCAAACATAAATTTCGTGCAGAACGTTCAAATTAAAGTTTACCGATCTTGATATAAATTCAACTAAGTTTTCTATATAACACAGCAAAAGTTAAAATAAACCATCAGTTTAGTAGTCCACGCGCACACAGGGAGTTATTCGCATGACTAAGTAATCATTCGGTCGTAAAAGTTTCTGTTATCTTTGTGGACTTTCCTTTAAAATTCCGTGAGTTCAAGTATCAAAGCAGATTTTGTAAAACATTTTAAAAGCTTTTCGAAAAATCGAATTCAACAGATTTTATTAATGCAACAGATTATGATGATTTATGCTTTAAATGCTACCTACAAATTTTACGACCATTTTGTTTAACGTCTTCGATTTGCTTCGTGTCAAAATTTTTTATTTTGTTGTTTATTATGAATCAAACTTTAATTCCAAAGTATGATCGGATAAGTAATTAAATTCGCTTCGACCATATAGATATGCCCTGATTCAAATTTTCGATTACATATTTCGTTAATGAACCTGGAGCAGTATTATTTCATGTAATAGTAACATCCAAGCTGAAAATAATTGACGACCAAAATCTGTATCTCGAAAGTTTTACAGAATTTTGTTTCATCGTAAACAGCTGGTTTCTAATTTCTGCTAAAGGAATTTCCTCTGATCAATTCAAAATTGTGGTAAGCTTAATGATTTCTAACCGATATTTTCATAAACTCAAGGCGTAATTTTAAAAAAAATTATTTCCACGAGTCACTGAAAGATCTGAGCGATTGACCAAAGTCCGTTGATGCGATAAATAGTCAAATAATCGTTGATCTCATGCAGATTTGGGAATGCATAATTTTGAACATCTTAATAATTAAGCATTAAGAAATTTACAAATCCTCAAACAACTCGACAATTCTTGAGACGTTTCAGCCCCTCAACACAAATGTTGTGTCCATTTAAAATCAATGCTAAATCATTATCACTTTCATCGGATCCATCAATGTCGTATTTGTATCTGTCGTAACTGTTCACTTGAAGCAGACTTACTACAATATCAATTAAACAGAAAACTGATATTTTAAATTGCATCTTTTAATTGATGCTCTAGATTTTGTAATTAATGACTAAACAATTTTTGCAACAAGCGTGAGATTTAGTTACTTATATATCAGCTTTGTGCGCTGCAAAACAATTTTATATTTAACGTGAGATTACGAGTATCTAAAACAAATTGAAAATAAATTTAATTCATAAGCGATAATAATGTAAATGACATCTGACGTGGAATGTATTTGAAATTTTGGAGGAATTCATGTTGAGTCACCTAGAGTATTAAAGAGATAAATCTGAAAAAAAAAAAAAATTCAATGTGTCGCAAAATGATATTTCGTGACGCTTAAAAAAATAAAAAGCAATTTGCCAGCCCTAAAAATAAAAAAAGAATCTGAAATTCACTCGAAAGATGAAGAGTTTTTGACAATTTATGCTAGGAATAACATCCAGGCAATCTGTCCTAATATTCATCACGCCCAAAAGATCATTTAAAAAACATGTTTTTGCCTACTCCTCGTCGAATGCGTGCTTGAAAATATTTTGTTTCATATTATCAGTCTCTTCGGCATCGACAGGCATCTTATGGCATTTTTAATTCCAGCTTATTTCTAAAATTCTCATTTATGCAACCTCTTAATTGATGCGTGCTGATAAAGGGTCAGGTTTTTCATGGTATTTTAGTTTCCATCGCTCATTGCCAAGGTTTGCATTCAGAAGTAAGTAATTATTCATTTATTATAGAAAATCCTAATAAAGTGGCAGAGACGTAAAATTATATAATTAGCAAAACAGCCAAAGGTCAAGGAAAGGAAAGCTGTCATTCATCAAACTCGAAGGCGTTCGATGACGAAATTAAGATTAATTACTATGTAGTACGCGACACTAAATCAAATAATTTTGCTAAAAATTTACAGAAAAATAATGCTTGTCATGATATTGCTTGAAGCCACAGATAAAATTTAATGTAATTAATTTAAATCTTGAAATTAAAGTTGTGACAAAATAGTGCGAATTTTGAGGTTCATCTTTTTGTTCTAGACATGCGCATGTTCAAACAGGGAACAATATTCTTATATTCCACTATTCCAGAAGCGAAATCACGTGGTGGCTTTTCACAACATTTTAAATCAATTATGATTTCCTAATTAATACAGAATTTTGTAATAAATTGAATAAATTGAGAAATTTCAAAACTATTCAAATATTGTAATGAATTATCTAGCATGGCCATCAGTTAAGCTCTTCATACCACGTGCTCATTTCCCCTTATACATAAAACTTCTCACAAACCTCCCACTCCAAAAACACAAAGTTTTCCATTGCTTTCCATTAGGAAAAAGGAAAAATCCATTTATGGTGAAAAATTTCCTCAGTCTAAGTTGATCGTTTGAGCGCTAAGTCGTCAAATGGTTAAGTCGCTATAGACTTTAAAAAATAAATTGTGTGCAAAGTGCCAGAGAATTTAGATCGTGGTGAAACTAAATCCATACTAAGTAGTTATTTAGTATTTTCGGGGCGTGTTTGCTGTGTTTCTAGTAATAATTACGAATTGTCTTAAACGAGGAAAATCAGTGAGAAATTGTTGAAGATCCCTTGGAAAATTTTCTTCAAACTGCATGAAAAAAAAAAAAAATTACCACACAGTTGTAAAATTGAGACAGGAAGGAAAAAAATTGATCTACGGTAAAAATAATTTTTCATTCACCAGAAAAATTAGACACTTATATAACTTTTCCCACACACAATGAGACTTTCCGAGCTTTAAGATTTTATTTGTATGAGGAAGGAAAAGGACAATACTTTTATTATGTAGCCACAAAAACAAGTATTAAAAATTTTCATTTCTTAGTTTCTGTCACACTCAATTCCTTCCATGAGTCATACAGATTTGAGAGCAAATATTCCGGGAAAGAATCTGCATTGAATGAATTTCACTCATGCTCCCACACACAAACACAAAATATTGTGAGACGATAAGGAACTTTTTTTTATAGGGCAAC
Organism: Propsilocerus akamusi; assembly: GCA_018397935.1. Classification (NCBI taxonomy): domain Eukaryota; kingdom Metazoa; phylum Arthropoda; class Insecta; order Diptera; family Chironomidae; genus Propsilocerus; species Propsilocerus akamusi. The sequence goes on along the minus strand of CM031469.1, from coordinate 16,937,705 downwards.
GTTTGGGAATTTTCTCTGGTTTTTTTTTTTGTTTTGACTTATAAAATCTCATCGTACGGATAAAAAGAAGAAGATAAAGTGGAGTCTTTAGTGCCAATGTGTGTGGCGCGGATAAATTATAAAAAGGGCGGAGATGAGGCTGGAGTGAATTTGTTGAGCATGTTTTCTTTTGCATTCTCGCATACGCACAATGCTGACTTCGAAAATATGAATATATCGTCAGTTGTTCGACAATTTCCTCAGGGCTTGTTTACTGAAGGATGGAGATTCGGGGTTTATTAAAAATGGTAATGAGAACAAATATTTGATTATTGTGAAGACTGAAGAGGAAAGAGTTTGTGTACTTTACAATAAGCTTATTCGTGGAAAATTGTAAGCGATATCATAAATTTGCGGTCACAGAATAAAAAACGGAGGAAATAAATTCTAAACTCAAAACATGTTGAGCACGCGAGGAAATCGATTTACTAAAAAAGAAAAATCGATATCAAAGTGCCAAGGACTGTTTTTATGATTGCGGTAATTTTCTTGGAATTCTTCATGTTAAATAATTTTCCGAATCCACCTTAAAACCTGTTTTCGATGCCAAAATAATTTTTTGTTGATGTTGTTGCGATACTTAAATTTAAAACAAACTTTTAACGACGTTCTTTTCGCCCACATTTATTCAGATTTTTCAATCATTACGCGAGAATAATTCGTATAAGAAAAGCTTTTTTTTGCTGTCTCATTAAAAATTTATGAATCAAATTTTTCTTCTTGTGCTTTCGAAATTTAACGATTTCCGCATTTGTTAGTCTTTGTTAGTACCTTATAGGGGCTGTTAGCAACGGTTAGTGAGGGTAATTTGGCGATAATTTGAAATTAATAGAATTAGAATTTTTTCCAAATGTTTTCTTACTTTTCATTATTTTGCTCCAAGAACTTGCTGTCAGGGAGTCGTGCTCTAGAGAGTAAAGGCGAATTTCTTACGCATGAACTGTAGCCGTGAACCTGAGATCTTCATTAATTTATGAAGGCCGACGTATAATTGCAGTGCGGGGGAATTTTAATTGCTTTAATTAATCTACCGAACTTCGGTTTTAAGTTTCGCTCTTTTTTCTCTCGACACAACAAAAGTTATTCGGGGTTCGAATTAAATTGATTGCGCATTTTCAAAAACTCGTGTGTGAATATTGGATTCTGTTGAAATTTATTAGCAGAGTTTCAATAATAGAATTTGTGGTGCGCTAAAGATATGCAATTTCATCAAAAAAGTTTTTTGCTGAATCCTCTTTTTTTTTTTTGATGAGCTTCAATGAATTGCAGAGTTCTCATTTCCACATGTATAAAAGAAACATTTTCTTTTTAAATTTCCTTCCGCTCAGTGTGAATATTTATTCATCTGCAAATATTTTCTTCAAAAAGTTCGAATAGGAATTTCCATGATTGTGCGATTTTCCGAAAAGCTCCATAACAGACGAATTTGTTCGTTGCGATAGTAAAATTTGATTTAACGATCGCGATACGAATCAAATTAATAATGAGATTTTCCGTTTAGCAAATATAACAGAAGTGAAAAAAATGTTTTGCGTAGCTGTTATCATGATTTTTGCAGAGTACCAGCGAGGTCATAAAATACATAAAAAAAAACATCGAAGTTTACATCGCCATTGATGTGTCTGAAAAATCTCTTTTATTCCATGATTGTATCTACTTAAACTCTGAAGCTTTTTTTGTTGAAGTTTAGTCATTAAATTTGAATGAAGAATTGTCTTTTATATCGCAGATTAGAGCAAAATGTTAAATTTGAAAAGATGTTGTTGCCTGGCTGGCCTCTTTTGAAGAATATGAATTCGCTCAAGCTTAAATGGATTTTCACTGCAAGATATTTTTTCTTCATGCCTCATGGATTCTATTGAAAATTTCATTCAAGGTGAAAGTAAAAAAAGAAAAGCCTTGCATTTTTATCCATTTATCATTTGAAAGGCTTCGCAACAGAACCAACCACTTAAAAAATATCGCTAAGAATTTCCTTGCCTTCAGATTAAAATTGTTGAAAAAATTATTTCACTCCAGCCTTCACCTTCAGAGTTAACAATTTTTAGCCCACTTTGGAGACCATAATTCAATTTAATTGCTACTTTTTTCTCCATTCATTCCGCAAATCTGAAAAAAATAACACAGAAATTTGTAAACGAAACTGTAAAAAGCCCTTTCGTAGATATTACAAATAATCACCGTACATTAGGACGTAAGAGTTATATTATTAAATTATCTAAATATGTAAACTTGGCATCTCAATCCATATTGCGTTATTGAGACCGATATTATAAACATATTTAAATAGAACAATTTTGCGAGACTGGCAGGCAAGGACGAAGAAAAAAATTTGAGAGAATCATGTAACAAAATCTCATGTGGGAAATGTGTCAAATAAATGAGAAAATTACTTCGGCATCATTTTCAAAGGAAACTTTTCTATACATATATATAGTAAAACCTTAGAGAAATTCGCTGGCGCTGAAGTCTCAATCAATATCATGAATACAATTCGCATAGTTTATATTTATGATCTCATTTTAATTCAGCACCTTTCTCAAATGAAGCTCTCACATCGTCACGAAGCGACATCGAGACGATTTGAAATCTTCATTTGATTCAGCGAATTTTGCTTTCAACGCAAATGGTGCAATTTTGTCTAATTTAATCTAACAAGACATCTCGAATTTATTAGCTGAAATTCATCGGAAAATCTAGCTAGTACATGTGAGTGATTGCAACAGTCGTTGATTCGTTTCATGCTTGTTGAAGTGATAAATTGAAAGGAAACTTGGCAAAAGTCTCCAATAGAGTGCAAAAATAAATCGTATCAGTACTCATTAAACATTAAAGGAAACCCCATCCAGTGACGTTTGTCGCGTGAGTGAATGTCTGAAAGTGTAAATCAAATAATAGAAATGAAAGGAAAAACTATCGAAGAAACTGAATCGGCAAACGATGAAACTTACACGATAACGAATACAATCAATAGACAAATAAATAATTTTATGATACCTCCATGTGATTTGTTGGAGTGGAAGGATATGCCGACACATTTGCAGTTTAATCCTTATGTTCATACAGGTAATTTACCCATTCGCATAGCTTAGTGTCGCTTATCGTTTGTTTTAACATTAAAATTTCTCAAATCCGATTTGACAGGCTACCGACCCCTTCAGAACATCATCGGTTGTATAAACAGTCTGTTTTACTTGCACAATGAAACTATTAACATTTTAACGCACGGTAAGTTTTAACATCACTTGAAAGTCTTTTAATGTCACACATATTTCATGGCGTAAAAAATTATGTAAAATGACATTTTTAATTTTTGATGCTCTTTCACTTGTAAGCCCTTGACATTCACACTTTTGCATGCTCTTGGCAAACGATTGTAATTCAAGCATTGTATATTCATCGTTTCTGAAAATTACGCAAACAAACAACATCTCATTGTGACTAAATGAGAACAACTATGAGGAGAATTGCTGTATGTTGCTAGGTTTCTCTATGATAGAAGAAAAGAGAGATGAGAATTAAGTTGAAAAATATTTAAAACACATCACGATTTGCATATAATAGAGTTTTGTCGGATGGGCGATATTTGAGCCGAACCCTTTCTAAAGATTAGGGCACAAACCAAATTTTTTCCGTCATTGATATATATACAATTTGTAGGAAACGATATCGGCATTACGCATATTTACATAAATGTCTACCTAGGTATGGGGTGGGGGCGGAACGGTCGTTCATCAAATCAGTAATTGATATTCATTCGAGTGATGTAACCATTTTTATCATTTTATTGAACATTTATTGACATGTTGGCATTAAGCCTTCATAAGTGTATATGAAACTACTGAACTGCTAGCTTGCAATGCCTAAAACCAGATAACAGCTTTTTTAATGATTTTTTTAATGGTTATTTGATCTCTGCGATCGAAATGTAGATTTTGAAGAACCGTAAATAAGAAAATTATTACTGGCCGTTTTTTCCTTTTACTACGCTCGACATTATAGCGATTGATTCATAGGTACGCTCCTTTTTTAGTTCCACATTATTTGAATGTTAATAGCATCTTAAATAATTATTTAATTAGATAAATTTATTTCTTTTATTGTATTGCCGAATTATTTATCTATCAACATAAATCTAATGAATTTAAGCTAAATATTGTTGAACTGGAATTGGGTGGACCAAACAAGAGTTTTATTACCTTTAATGTTTTGTACAAGAAGTTAAGGAAACATTCATAAAGATTATTCTGTCAAAACAAATTCCTGACAAAGCTAAGCACTGAGAGAACACGACAAAACTTATCAAAAAAAAAAGCACAAACCCGAAACAAAACAAACCCATTTAAAAATGGGCTTCTTCTTCTTCAGTATCCCTGTAGCATTGGTGTCGATAAATTCTACTGCGCGCTTTATAACGTCTAAACCTTGAATGAGAACTTTGTCACGCTTGAGAAGTTTTTGTTGTTCGAACTTTCCGAACAAACATAAATTATGTTATAAGACATTGTAACAATAATAAAAATAATCTGAAGCAAGCACTAAGTAGAAGCGCTTTTGCTCGTAATTAGTAAATAACTCAAATTTTGTTAGCTTTTGACGTTAACTTTTTTGCAGGTTGTCATGATTTTCAAGAATTTACAAAAGAACTCTCTTGAAATTTTTATTTATTTTTTCACTGAGAAATATCGGAATGACACAACCTAGGTAGATAGTCCTTAATGCGATTTGCCTGAAGACTTGCGGACAGTATACTTCCCGAAAACTTTTCCTCTTTATCTTGCTTTCCATTTGCGAACAAATCAAATTATCTAAGTATATTTCCGCATCGCCAAAATCAATATCGCGATACATGCGGTTCAGGTTTCGTTGGAAAACAAAAAAAAAAATATTTTTCTTGTTGGAAAAGCTTGGTAGCACAGCCTAAAATATTTTCCTCACCATAAACTGCCAGATATGTTTCGTTGCGAACCCTTTCTGTTGACACAAAGGTATAGTGTGTATGTGTTTGTATGTGCTTGCGATATATATTATATGTCAAAATAACAAAATAATAAAACGAATCATAACGGCACAAGCGTTTGATTGCTGAATGGCAATTTTTTTTTTGTTTTTTTACAACTGGCAGAAAATTTATTGCTTCGTGCAAAATATTTTGGTAAATTGGCCTTGTCAATAAGGCTTTTCTGTTCAATACTTTTCAGCATGTCAAAAGCTTATTGATTAATTTAATTTCAGTATTGCGGCACTTTTCAGTTTGAAACTGAGAAGTTCTTTTGAAAGCTTAATGATGGCTCACTACTGAATACATGACTAGAATAGCCTAGGTATAATTATTTAGTCATCAAATGGTGATTTTTGATTAAATTATCATAAACGGCAATTTGCTTAAATGCGATTTTTTTCCAAACCATATATACTTTACTCTGTAATCAATAGCCATTTTATTTTCTCATAGTCTTGTCGTTAATCGGGGTTCCATTTTTTTTTTTTTGTAACCTAATAGACTTTCGTCTCAATGAAGGAAAAGTTGAATTCTGAAGAATTACACAATCACGAGTGAGAGATTAGGAAAGTTTTTTTTCTTCTTTGGAGCATTTTCAATTTTCATTCAGCTTCTTTCTCCACATTTCGACGTCGGAAGATGGAACGGATTGAAAACCGCTTCTGATGGATGTTGAGATTTTATAAGTTATATTCGTCGTTTAAATGACCACCATGAAAAGCTCTTGCTAAACGAAATAGGAATTTTTTTTTTTGCTTTCATTTTCTTCTTTTATGTGTTTCCTTGGGAACTACGAAGAGTTTTTGTCGGCTGAATCAATCCGCCGTGATTAATGACCATGCAAACATTTTGTGAATGTTTCTTATGTTCAAGATTATTTTTAGGCAACTTCGATTGAAGCACGTCGTGGCTTATTAGCAATGAAATTCATTCATAATTCGAAGCAGAAATCTCATTCAATATTCCGACGTGGAATTTTCATTCATGCTGGCTTCAATGTGGAACGTAATTTCAAAGCAAAAGAAGCCACAGCAAAGCCAAATATCCAAATGGTTTTTGTGCTTGGAACGAAAATACCCAAGAATTTTAAAGAAATATAATTATAAATACGTCATTTGTTCGAGCGAGAGTTTATCGACACAAGTCGGACCAATGAAATTCAATTAAATTTCTAAAATTGCGAAAGATCACTAGACTTTGCTGAGTCATAAAAACACACTGAAGAATCATTCCAATCCAATTTATACACTTGAGTTCTTAAAGATATTTATTATTTAAATGATTTTCGGTCGATTTGAACATCGACGTTTGTCTGATACGTAACAAAATGTTTTTTATTGTTTAGGATACAACTGATGCAGATGATTCGTCTTTCAGCAACAACAATAATAATAATACGTTTCACTGTTCCAAAAGTGCCGGTTTGAGATAAGAAAAACGTTTCAAGGGCACACGATGTTAAGATGATATTCAACCTTTACATTGTGTTTCGAATATATACCGCTGTGAATCAGTAAGGACGAGAAAAAGCTTTGATGAAGAAGCGTGAAATCAGGCAAAAAGCTTTTCTCTTCGAAATCTTGTTAAGAAAGGAAAGGGAAATATAACATAAGTTTTGCTTTCAAGAGAAAACCACTTCTACTTCTGATGGCAATAAAATTGAGAAAAGATTTTTCTTTATCCTATATCAGATGTCTATTCGCTTTCACGTTTCTCTGCAATAAGTTTCATAAGGAAAATGAAACTTTTATTAATCCATTCAGAAAATATTCCTTTCAATAATTTTCGAGAAAACTTTATCCTCAAGAAATCTGAAAAGAAAATTTTAATCAAGACTTTTTACAGCTCAAAACATACAAAATGCATCAACTTTTCATTAAATGATTTCCATTCAAGATTTTGAATTCGTGAAAATTTTTTGCGACCAAAATTCATTTCCTTTCGAATGCTATCCGCGGAATAAAAGTTTTCTTACGTGCCAAATTTGTTGAAATGAATTAGATTGCACTGATATGCATTCAAATATTTTATAAATTGCAAACAAAGTGTTGGTGTAGAACAAATGAGGTATTATAGAATTAGTCACTAATTAATAACATAAACTCGGCTGCTGCCTGCTTGAAGAATCTTTTTATCATGAAACAGCAGAAAACACTCGACAGATTGTCAGCATAAAGCTGAATATTTTATGTCACAGTGTAAATATTGTTGATGTTGATTGTTGATTCATTTAAAATTGTACCACAGCATAATTATTTTTCCGTGTCTAAGTGTTTCCACAAAAGCTCCCTGCATTAAATAGAATAATAAAATGAAAATATAAGATCATTCGTTACAGAGATGAGATAGAAACATTGCACAAAATGTTTATTTTCACACTCTACAAACATTTTCTTTGATAAATATTTTCTGACGAGACATTTCGAGGGTGGCAAATGTACAAAATGAGTGAAAAAGCTTTTAAATTAGAGCATATTTAAGAGAACATTGCTGGAACGAATAATTTTGTAAAGGTTTTGAAAATGCCTAGGTAGTGCTCCTAGTGACAAGAATTTTATTTATTGCCAATATTTAAGAGACTTTTTTTTTGTATTCCTTAACATTTCAGGTATTCCAATAATATACATAATAGCAACAGTGCCACCATACTTGATGTGGGAGAGTAGTTTTCGTTTCCTCAGTTGGTGTCATTTAGTCGGTGCCGTTTCGCCATGGTGCGGGAGTTTTGTGTATCATCTGTTTATGAATTTGGAACGGGGCGAGGCTGTTTACTATCGATTATTACAGTTGGACATGTTTGGAATATGGATGAGCCAGAGTTTTGGTGAGTTCTTTTGAATTTTCATTGTCCTTTTCAGTGTTATTTTTTTATTTAACATAAAGCGCAAACATGAAAGAAACTTACCTGAGGACGATATCGCTTGCATGTGAATAAATAATATCATAATTAAACGTCAAGTATAGTGCAAATGTTTGCTTGAAATCAAAGGCCTGGACTTAACATCAAATCAAATGCAAATTCCCTAGATGGACACATTGGAAAATGGAATAGCTACTACATTCACGTTCACCAAACGAATTGCTGGAAAAATATAAAATAACAGTTATTTATGAACGGGGCTCGGTCAGCTCGAGTCGACATTATTTCATTTGACATAATGTGCAATGCCAGTTAGTAATTTATGCACTACTGAGATACAGTCCTAAACATGTCGCAAATAAACCATTTATCGCAATTGATAGAATTCGTTTTCGGTAATTTTGTGTTTATTTGGCCCTTTTAGTACAGAATTGTTCTTGCTTGAGAGAGGGTTTCCGAAAATAGTTTTATTTTTATTTTTTTCGGTTCGTTCGAAAATTGTTGTTCAACTGAATTCAGTTGATGTGAAAGTTTTTTTTTTTTTTTCACGAAACTTTTCTTTTTGAGATCCGGTCTAGATGTGAAATATTCTTTATGAAGGCAAAAGTTTACAGAATAAATATCTTTCGGGTCATAAAAGTAATATTTTTATTAATTTCGGGTTCTGTTGTCTAATTAAAAATTACAATTTAATTTCCGTTTTTCACATTGCTTTCCCTCTTTTTTTACAGGTGCTCTACCATTTGTAACAGCCTCGGTGTTTTGTCTGAATGGATTTTTGAAATGGTTAACAATCATTTCGTATTGTATTTTATGCCTTTGGGGCTTACAGAAAGCTTTAACAGCCGCATCACCATGGCAGAGACGTTTATGCTTTGCTCTACCATTTATGATGCGAGTTCTCTTGACAGTACTGAGGATATCGCGATACGGTGGAGGAAATCCAAGCGCAATGACACATGTATTTTTACAGGTAAGTCGATTATGATACATGATTAAGCACCCGACAGAAAATTACATGAGAATTCAATCGAGGAAATAGCAAACACAAATCGATCATTCGTGTAATTCATTGCCACAGTTCCGAATAAATAGCTCGACCATGAACTCGAAAAGAAAACTCAATTCAGTGCTTTTATTGAATGCGGGAATTTCAACTTTGATTCGTTCGGCAAAGTAGCGATGTGCGGCAAATATTATAATAGAATTTTTATTTTTATTATTAGATGAAAATTGTTCAACTCCGTTTATAGCGGTATCAGTTTTAGTCGTAGATTTGAAGCCCGCCGCGGAAAGTTCACGAGCAATGGACTTTAAATTGTTTCACACACGACATATTGTGCTTGAATATTTAATGGAACATTGTATGGCAGCATTGATTTTCTTATTCTTTATATTACAACACAAAACGTGAGCTTGCATAACAAAACACATTGCGTGATGGCTCAAATGGTGAGCAGAAAACTAAATGCGATAATCAATAATTGCTGCTTTGCTTTTTGGGAAAGAAAACTTGAGTTTAGTTTCATTAATTTTTAAAGTATTTTCGTGTTAATTTCCAATTCTGAAACTTAGTTGAATTGAAGCTTCTATTGGGGATTCTACGAGCTTAAATGGGTACAAGTCAATGAATTTCAAGTAAATTTTAACACTAGCAGAAACACTTAGAAAGAAATTCATGATTTTAAACTGCATTTCAATGATTTCACGCTGATTCGTAGATAAATTAAAAAAAAAAATCTAATTTGCAATTTAGTTTTGAAAAAGAAAAGGAAATGGCAAGGAAATGGAAAATTTAAAAGATTTGTATGGACTTTTTGATGAGCAAAAACTAGATTAACATTTTTTATTTACTGCTGTTTGAGAAGTGCATCAGGTAATTGAATCTCTGCTACATTGATGCAGGATATATTTTTATTCGACATTGCAGTAGTTTTCACAACATTTCATTTTATTTATGAAATAAAATTTTACATTACTTCATGTCCAATTCACAGCAATTTTGTACGTAGAAATTTGAAGTAGCGAGCGAATAATATTGATCGATATTATTAGCGGGGTAAAATAAGAAGTGTTTTATGAACTAAGATAATATTCGCGACAAAACTCAAGTGGTGTCAAGGACACTTTTTCGAGAGTTGTCGCCTCAACACTGCTGGTGTTATTATGGGGCTCGTCACAATAAATTTTGTCGCGTATTCTCGCTAAAAATTACTGTATCGGATATATTTTAAAATTCTTAAAACGAACCGTGAGAGAATTGACGTCATACAACAAAACCATAATTTTACTTGTAATAAAGCGATGATATATTAGAAAAACGTGGATATTTTACATTACCGCTGATGTGGTTCATGATTTCAGTAGCAATTTAATGTAATATTAATGGGCAATAAGGCAACGCTTCTATAGCATTATATGAAGTTCCTACCTAGATTGTTATCAATTTGCGTTCAATTTTACAACATTTTAACATTGATAAATAAACGACTTCCATTTTGCATAACTTCCAGGATGGCGTTTCAATTTTTGGCGGCGCAATTGGTGCGATGCATATTCCTGAAAAATGGTTCCCCGGTTGTCTGGATTACTATCTAAATTCTCATAATATCATGCACGTTCTGGTTGTCGTTGCTGTCTATTCAATGCATCAGGTAAGCAAATTTTAGAAATTCTCAATTTAGTTGGGAAAATTCGATTAAAAAAGAAACCTTTCGAGCAATAAAATATCAGGATGGACGTTTTTTACACAAAAAAAAAGAATAACAATAACAATTAATTGATCCAATTTTCTGGAGAAAGATATCCGAAAGAAAAAAAAAAACATTTTTACGAGCGCAGGGCCAATAATAAAAAGCACAAAAACAAATTTCCCAGTAACGTCGAACGATTTTCTAATTTCATTTTCGGATTCCTATCGATTCCTTCAAACATTTTATGCAAATTTCTTGTGAAATATTTTGTTTGTTTATTGCCAGGCCTCCTTCCATCCTCAAGGTCGGACGGCTCACTAAGCTTGAGATTTGGAAAACAAATATAATTTCATAAAGCTTTGTTGAACCAAAAGTTTTATATAAAAAAAATGCAAATGAATGTTCAATCAAAATTTAAATATTTTATTGTTGATGAATTCATTGTGATTCATAAAATGTGGAGCATTTTAAACACAAAAGAGCGTGAAAAGTATTTGCATTTATAAAATACTCCACGACCGATTGGTGCATAAATATTTCCATAGGATTGCTGACAGTGATATAAAACGATTGAAATGCATAGCATAGAAATTCAGCTGAGAAATATTCGAAAATTTCGCTGCGAGCTCTTCTCATTTCTCATTCAAAAAAGCTTTTTGCTGTCGCATGTGTGACGTAGATATCAAAAGAATAAGTTCCATTTTCCTCAAAATATTTGCCCCGAATGCTTTCGTCAAATACAAAATAATTTTTTTTTTCCGCTAAATTAAATGTTGAAGCAAGTTACATTTCATTTTTCGGTAAAATGTGGAAACTGATTGAAAAACTATAAATTTTTGTAAAGAATTTCTGATGATAATTTAGAATCCAGCTGTACACGTATAAAAGCGACACTACTACTTTCCATTCCCTGGCTTGGGCAAACATCGAGATGTAGCAAAGAAAAACTTGCGAAATTTCAATAAATTTCATTTCCAGTTTGGGACGTTTTGTTACAGTTAAGTAGTCTGCCAGCAATAACAAAAAACTGGAAATAATGAAAAGTAATCAGGAAAATATTCTTGCAATAGCTATTTATATAGATCTAGAGAACTTTTTACGAAACAAAACTTTGTGGTTCAGGGGCTATAAAGTAAAGCGAGTTTTTCGGTTGAGCGCAAATAGCGCAAAATACCTTCCGGCAGTAGATTGTACAACAGAGGAAATAAATTTTTATGCATTTAATGAACTTTTGAGCATCATGGTCGAGTAATTGTAAAATGTAGAAACGAAAAAAAATTAAAAAACAAACAAAATAAACAGCAACATATTAAATATGAATTAAATTATTTATAGGGAATAAATGCCAAAAGTTATAAATCATCGTTTTGATAACTTCACGCCGAATTTAATGATGGGAATGACGAAATACATTTGAAGACCTGGAATTCTACTCATTTGTGTTATCATGATCTTAAACTGGATCGTTAAAAATCCGTTTTAATCTCAATCTTCATTCAACTAACGATATAAAATGATCTGAAAATATGGTTACCTAGCACGAATTTCCACTTTTTAATTGGCTTCTAAAAGCAGCTAAAACATTTTGCGGCGAAAAAGAAATAAATTTTTCTATATTTTAAATGTATACATATTTATGTTTACAATCCGAATTTTCAATTGGAGTGCGCAAATATTTTCGATTCGAATTTATTCATTTAAAGCCCTGAAAATTTGATTTTGGTTTGTTTGCCTTAAAAATAAATTCAAAGCTTTTGTTATCGAGTTTTAAGAGTTCCAACAGTTCAATTTCTTTAATCCGCTTGTGATTCAATTTATGCTTTCATCTCACGTTGGCGATAACCCAGAAACATGTTGATTTTATTGAATGTTCATGTCTTGAAGTTTTTGCCTTAAACAAACTCGATAACTTGTTTCATTCTAACCAAATTTGGGGCATTCATCCGTAATTGGTTTAGATTACTTTGACCGTAATCCTCAAAGTGAGTGTAATCTTTCCTCAGCATTGTGTGCGGAACGAATTATAGCATTAATTTTCTTATACTCACTGTGGTTTAGTGCTTCCGACAGTAGATGAGTTCTATCCATTTTGATTTGTCTAATATTGCATGAATATTTAATAATATTATGTAAGCACAGAAAGACGCTTATTACGCAGTCAGGGCGAGAAAGTTTTTTTTTTCTACTCTCTTAAGGTTTCCAGATGTTTTGATCCAGGTGTTCACTGGTATACTCGAATGGTTCCTAAAACAAAATTATTGTTGTGTATATTTAATTTTGTTACTTTTTTTTATGAGAATGTCGATCAATCTAATGGAAAAATGTTGTTTCATATTTTAGGCTACAGTCCAAGATTTGGAGTGGATGTGGATGATGTCAAACTCAAAGTGCGGTGTGATAAATCAAACAATTGATATGCCGTTCATAAGCAACTTCACAGAATCACACTTCGATCTATGATTCCTTGGCATTAAGAACATTTACGTGCAATCTAGTAATTGCAACAAAACACTTTTAATCTCCAATAAATTTTAACGATCTGAAAAATTTCTTCAGTGCGAATCCCTTCCGGAAATCAATTATTAAAAATATAGCTTTCACGAGCGTCTTCAGACCATCATTGGCAATGTGATTAATTAGATTCGATAGAAAATTTAGTAGATTTTAAAATGAAGAGGAGGAACCCCTTTTGAGCATTAACGAAATAAAAAAAAATTGGCAAAAGTTTTATCTTAAACTTTAAAAAGCTCTACAACAAAGAAAATTAAAAAAGATTTCTAAAAAAAATTTGATTCGGAACGAAACGAGACTGTGGACTGATAATTGTTAGAAATTTTCAATAAGAATTACAAAAATTATGGCGCATAAGAATGAAAATCCGAATCAAATTTTTGTAGTGAAATTATAATTCACGTCCCTTCTCAAATTTGTAAATATGTTTCTAGGGTCCTCAACGAGGAAAACACGAAATATTTTAATTTTTTGCTATCTTCAATTATATCTAATCCAGCGTTTATTGCATAATAAAACTTTACACATTAACCCTTTTTCCTTAGTCCATTCATGGTTCAATTAAATTTAATAAACTTTAAAAGTTTTGGCGTGCGTTGTTACTAAAATGATAAAGAAGAAAAGTAAATATTTTGTCAATTATTATCCTCCTCTCTATCTCAATTATAATAATATATTTATGACAAAATTCATATCTGATATGATGATACCTGTTTGACCAGAACTTTTACAAATGACTAAGTTTCTCAATTGATGCTTTAATTAGTTTAAGGAAAAATTCTACGCTATTTGATAGCCGACAGAATACATTTATTTTAGTTAAAGAGTAATCAGCTCTCTATTACTCTTATGATCAAAAGTGCTTACGCTTTCTGGGCCTAAATCTAAAGTTCAATATTCTCTATTTACTACTGGTGTACTTGATCAACATGCGAAAAAAAATCCTTTATCCCAAACTCAGACATTATTAAATATGAAAGCCATCATTGACCTTTAATCAGTAAATGATTATTTTACATATAAACAAGAAAGTAAAAAAAAGAGAACATCACTTGTAGTGATTTAGAGTTTAGAAAAAAAATCCCAAAAAAAAAATATACATATTTATGTAATCTCATAGAAAATCATGTAATACGTTTCAATAAGCAATATACAAACAAAAAAGAAAACCAAAATAATTACATTTTCACGCGAAATTTGATATTAAAAATGATTGCGAACGAGAAAAAAACTTCTTTTTTCTTGCGAAATTGATGTTTTTAGTTTTAATGACCGAAAAGGAAACAAAATCACCAAATAAATACCTATGTTTTCGTTACATCTGTTTTAGTTCATCAATTTGAATGTTCTCCAGTTTAGATAATAAGTTCAATTTGTGATATTACACATAATTAATACGCAAAATAATGTAGTGAATGAAAATAATAATAATACATTATTTACCGATAAATACATGTTTGTAGGCTAGAATGTTATTTATTTTGTGATGTTCAGATTTGTAAATTTCAACGCGAACAAAAAAAATCCTTTTAAAATGATCTCAAAGATTTAATTTTTGAAATTTGCAAAATTTGTTCCATCCACGACAAAGAAACTCTCTAAACAGTATTAAAGAACTTTCTTGAGAAGCTTTCCAAGCAAAAGATTGAAAAGATATCTATTGAAAACGCGCAACATAATATGTGCAAATATGTAACGATGATGCTTCGAAATTGAGAATAAATAAAAAAAAAAAAACAAAATTAAAACTGATTTTCTCCCTCACATTGAATGTCATAAAAATTCTCATTTTTTGATTTTTTCCAGAACATTTTAGGCTTTACAGCTCCATCGCATTACATTTTTTAAGTAGCCCCAAAAGAAAAATTCCAAGTAAAACCCAATTATTTTTTTTTTTAGAATTTCGTTTGTTAAACAATAGTCATGGAACTGTCGCAAATTTGCTTCCACATGGCACACAAAAAAAAAATCATGAGCAAACGTGAATAAAGAACGATAAAATGCTTACGTAGTATTCGATGTCGTGTCGATGTATTAATGGCTATTTCACAATAGCTCGTAACAAAATGAGAATAAAAACAGTGCTCTGAGCATTCGGAAATTCAGTTACGCTTTTAAGTCCGACGTGGAAGCAACTCGTGGCGAGATCAGAATGTAGTCACGTAATATTTTCCTGAAGCCGCATTTGGATCAGGAGAATTCGGCGAAATTCAGCAGATTGATTCAGCCGGATAACCAAAACTCGTTCATCAATCATCATTGCTAGGCGTGCGTGAAAATGGTAATCAATATGTCGTGAAAATTTTAAATTATTGCTACACGTCAAACTTTGGATCGAATCGAATAATTAAAATGGAAGAAAATAATCGAGCAAAAAAAAAATCGAAGGCCGTCCGAAGTGCGATGAGTAAGAAACGATGACTGATGCAATTACTAACGAATCTGCCGGCGCATGACATGATAACGAGGCAGGTGTCTGGTGCAATGTTAAAAAAAACTGCCTGAAGCAAAACTGATGATCTTCATGAAAAATTTAAAGGATTGACGCAACAGTTTCCAGTTCAAATGTTTGCCGAATTCCAGCGAAGCGATTGACGTCTAAAGCTCTCCCACACACACACACGTGCAGAGCAGCAGTTTCCAATTTTGCATGCTGTATACTTGGCAACGACGACTGATGTCTATGGCGGTAGGCAATCATTGAACGATCACAGATGCGTTTCATAATGTGAATCAATTTGGTCGCTGCGAGTCCACGAAAATGGACGAAAGCTGTACTCAGCCCAGAAGATTGACTGATCAGAAGATTGGACGATTTTCTAACTAATCAATGCCGATTTCCATTGGAAATCACCACTTTCAGAAATTTGCTGTAAAGGCAATTTCAAATTTTAAACGAGATCAACCCCGGTCTAATCAATTTAAAGTTTTATGATACTTCAAAAATCATTTCCAAGAAGGGTCGAAGTGAACAAAGAGCTCAATAGCGCTTATCATCATTGCAATAGAGAACAACTTGCAGGAAACAATGGCTCCAAAAACTTTATTTTTTCCTCTTAAAAATATTCCTGGCCAGGAGACAACATCAAGCACAAGCAGTGATATGAAACAACAACAGGAGTCAAATCAACATCAAACCACATGGCGCCGGATTCAGCGTTAACATCAAAAATCGAAAACATTTATTCCCTGGATGAACAACTCTAACAAACAACATCATCAACACATCTTGAGCTCGTCAAAAGTAATTTACAAACAGTAATTTACTAATATCTGAATAAATTGATTTCTGAATCCGAAAAAAAAAAATCTTTTGTTATTTCTGATCAAAATTCCATTTCTTTTGTTATTTTTTAGTCGGACCACAAATCTTGATAAGCAAATTAGTTGACAGCCTATCACTGAGTAGCTCAGCACGAGGATTTTATTTTCTTTGATTTGAGTAATGATCATAAACTTATACTCGAATGCTTTTTTTCTTCTTCTTTTTATTCAATGCAAAGAATTTTTTATTATTTATTATTTTCTCCTCCAACGAAATTTAAAATAGACAAAAAATTTCAAGAAGAATAAATTCAGTAAAATTTACGATGATTAAGATTTGAAAAAAGAAAATAACCCGACCACTCATTACGGGGAAAAAATGAATAAATTCATCGTCGGGACAATTTTCTAGCAATTTAAGTTGTGCATAAAATCTGATTAGTGTTTATAATAAGATTCTTCAAATTTCTGATCGGTTTAAAGATATTTGGAGGCATGTTAGCTGTGCAATTATTTTCAGCTAAATTGAGTGTTGCACAATTTTTAATGAAAATGAAGACATCGGGATGAAGTGTTTCGATGTTGTTGTGTTGCAGGTTGAGCTCCAATAGATTGGTTTGCTTCTGGAACGTTTCAGCTTGAATCTCGTTAAGCTCATTATTTCTCAGATTTAGCACTTTAAGACTTGCAAGTGACTTGAATGATTCATTATTCATGTTGCGCAAACGATTCTCCGATAAATCCAATTTCACAAGTTTTGTTGTCATTTGGAAAAGTTCGGCAGAAAAGTTTGTCAATTTATTGTTGTCAAGTCGAAGGTCAACGAGCATCTTTAAATTTTTCATCGCATGCGGATGAATCACAAAAATATTATTGTTGCTCAAATTTAATTCTTCTAAGCTTGATTGATGCTGAAACATTTTCTGGCATACGACACACAGTTTGTTGTCCTCGAGTGAAAGTCGTTTCAATTTTTTAAGAGGCCTAAATGTTTCCCAATGAAGGTCTTTGATGTTGTTGCTGTGTAGATTTAAATATTCCAAATTTCCCGGACCAATAAAAGCATCCTTATGAATGTCGGTAAGGAGATTTCGTTCAATTAAAATCTCCTTGAGATTCAATGATTTGCGAAAAAGCTTTGGTGGCAGTTTTGAAAGTTTGTTATCATTCAGATTCACACATTGAAGGTTGGAAAAGTTTGAAAACACGTCGGACGACAGCTCTTGAAGACCGGCATTTTCCAAATTGATAACAGCTAAATTAACGAACCTTTGAATGACATTACATGGAATGGTTCTGAATTGATCGGGCTTGATATGAAGATATTTAATATTTTCTTCTTTGATGTTTTTCGTGTTGATCATGACCACATCTGTTGCAATTGAAATTTTACACGAATCGCCGAATTTCGCATGACTGTAGTACCAGTATGTAACGCGGAAACTTTTGAGGTCTCGCATGCTTCTAAAAACTTGATTCACGCAAATGTTATTTGAGGCGTCAAGTTGTTTCAGATTCACGAGAACATCTTTGAACTCATCGTCGATATACTCTATATAATTATTTGATACCAACAAATATTTCAAGTGGGGCAAGTTTTTGAAGCTGATTGCATCAAGCTTTGTCAATTGATTATTCTCCAAATTGATGGCTTCAATTTTTATTAGTGGTGATAATAGACTGTGCGATATTGTGGAAATTCGATTGTCACTCAAAGTCAAATCTTTGAGATCGATTAACATCTCAAAGGCCATGTCTGGAATTTCAGAGATCTCATTACTATTCAACTCAAGCTTCTTTAGCTGACTTAGAGACTTAAAAGTTTCTGGCGGTATTTTCCAGATTTGATTTTCGCTCATTGTTAATGAGATTAAATTTTCCGTATTTTTAAAAAGTTCTTCTGGAAGCTCCGTGAGACGATTTGAGTTGAAATTCAGATGTGTCAAATTACTCAACTCCCAAAATGCCTCTGGATGAATTTTCGAGATTTTATTGTCGGACAAATGAAGTTTCTTTAATCTTGATGTGCATTCAAATGTCCCGGCCTTGATTCGATCCAATCGATTACTGCTCAAATCTAAATCTTCCAGTGCTGTCAGCGTCCGAAATTGCTTTGGATGCAAGTCATCGATGCAATTGTCACTTAAATTCAATTTCTTAAGCGTGTTTGCGAGCAGAAAGAGATTTTCTGGTAAGTTTGAGATGTTATTGATGGACACATTTAATGTCTTGATGCAACTCAATCCTTTAAAGCCACCAGGATGGATTTGAACAATTTTATTAGCATGCAAATATAATTCGCGTAACTTTATCTGGTGACGAAATAGTTCCGCCGGGATTCCGACGATTTCATTGTTGCTTAAATACAAAACTTGGAGATTTGCCAGCGATTTGAAGGACTGTGGATGAATTTTCGTCAGTCGATTCTTCGATAGATTTAAATGTTCCAACATGATTGTGCTTTCAAACAAATGGTAGCTGATGGTAGTCAGGTTGTTTTCATCAAGGTCGAGGTGTTTTAAGTTGTTTAAACATTTGAACGCGTCAGGATGGAGTTTAAATATTTTGTTGGCCCTCAAATCTAACTTGTTGAGACTTGAAAGGTTTCTGAATATGACGCCATCAATTGTGTAAATGCTGTTGCCTTCAAGTGCAAGAGTTTCTAATTTTGAAAGTGCTTTGAATGTGTTTGGATGAAAGTCGGTTAAGGAATTTTTCTTTAAACTGAGACGCTTTAAATTGTCGAGGCCACTGAACGCCGTTTCATCTATCTCCATAATTTGATTACTCGTCAAGGAAATATCAACAAGATTTTCATTTTCTTTAAATAACTTTCTCGGCAATTTTCTCAGTTTGTTACAGCTTAAATCAAGAAATTTTAATTGTACCAAATTCTTAAAATGGCGGTATGAGATTGTATTTAAATTCACATTAATCAAGTTGAGCGTCACAACATTGATGAATTTATCGAAGGCGTCGCCGGGGAGAAAATTGATCTTTTGATTGCTAGTGAATAGAAATTCTACTTGTTGTCGTCTTATGTCGACATTTCCAATTTTTTCTTCGCAATGATCATCACCACGCACGGCTACCTCACAGCTTATTCCATGTGCCGTAGACGTAAAGAGGCGATAACACAATCTAGAAGAAAACACGTTAAGGGACATTGAATCATTGAAATTCAGTAACATGCAGAAACTATTTTACTACAAATCACTCACTTCGTCGTCGCTTTACAATCCATCAATGAAAATGAATTAGCGACTTTTTCCTCAAACATAGGAAGAATTTTTAATTTTTCCTTTTAGCACAGAAAAAATCTCTTTCAATTTTAAGATTTTTTTTTGTTTTCAATTCATCACCGTTCAACACTCGCGATGAGACTAAAACTCGTGCCCGAGCATTTTTCGCGAGTTTTTCAAATTTCTTCCACTTTTTTCGCTTTCGCGCCCGTGATAAGAATAACACATTGACAAACGTGTCTCTATTTTCGATTATAAGCGGGCACGATGCCAGCAAACTTTTTGCCTCCCTATAACTGCCACCCAGTTGATTTATCTTTGCTAAATACAAGTTAAATTACAGAAACACCGCTAAACATTAGCCCCGCGCTTTACTTCTCACTGGTCCATTCACTCACAGCTGATGAAAATTTTTCACGAACGCGAATCAGCTTTTTTTAATTGTGAATGGACTCGCGAGCACAATAAAACTGAGAATGATTTTAAAAATGTTTTCCTTCAGAGCCGAATTGAAAAATTTTATTTTTCTTTTTCAATGTCGAAGTTGAACGGGAAAAATTTCACAACGATGTAAAAAAAAAATAGGATAAATTGAAATCGTTTTTCTTGAGTGCAAAGCACGGGGTGCGGTGGAGTGAAATGAAAACAAAATCTAACGCTTATTTGGTTGTGTGAAAAACATATATATATATATTTTCGATGTTTTATTTTGCCTGCTCATAAAGTTGCTGACACTGCTGCCTGTGTAATAAAGTGTGTTTTAATTTGTATCCGATCATGAAATTGCGTTGAAAAGTTGGGTTGGAAAAATCGTTAAATAAACTTTACGATGAATAAAATAATTATTTTCATTTTCTTTCTCATTTCGATCTAATAGTGACCTAGTTGTAGATCAACCGACCGAACGCGTCACATAAATTTTCGCGGGCGATTGTCTGACTCGATAATTTCCTTCGGAACATGTTTGAATGTGTCGGCGCTTAGAATAGGCGTATACTTAAATTTAATTGACATTCAACTTTTTGTGAATGAAAATAATAAAGATTTAATTCACTAGCTTGTGACCCGTTACGAAGAATTATAAGTATTTATTTTATAAGGAAGTTGAGTTTAGCTTCAGTGAGATTTTCGCATCGATAAAATTTCACTCATTGCATGAAACATTCTTCAAGTTTCGAAAATTTCTTTGCCAAGTGCATTCATAAATTTCTTGTGCAATTCAAATTCTTTCAAAGATCGTCTGAGGATTCTCTTGCGTATGATTCACGTTTATAATTTCGCGAGTAATTTAGTTCGCTGTCGAGTCCGTCAGAAAATAATCGCGATAGTCGGAAAAATGTTTGCCTAACAGACGTTTGATGTGATTTCGGTGGAAAATTGTTTCTCACTTTGTTGCGTTGAAAATTTATTGCTAGATAATTTTAATTTTCTTGAACAGTTGTTGTGATTATTACATTTTTGTCGAAATAATTTTTGATAAATTATAAACTAGGTAGAATTGAATGAAATTAATGCCATAACAAATTTTCCCATCCTTAAATATTCTTATTCCGAAAATTTGCTTGCAACCTAAAATTAATCATAAGTAGATAATCAATTTTGATCCAATTTTTATTTATTTCTTATCAATAAAAGTCCATTAAGCTTTACAAAGTGTGTTGTGATGAAAACAATGAGCGTAATGCAATAATTGGATTAAACGTTAAATTTTTTTTATCTGCTGCACAAATAATGTTTATGCTTTACAAAATGGAAACAAAAAACTATTCGAACATCTGAATTGTGAACTTATATTATGCAAAAAGAACAGTGATCAAATATCATAGATGCTCTCGAAGGATTCTTAACTATCTATATTTAGATAAAAAAAGAAAAAATGAAAATAAAAGTGGAAACTTCGCGACAATCCTTTTTCAATAGTTCTTCAATCAAAAAAAAAAAAAACAAAAGAATAAAAAGAACACTTTTCAATATTTAAATATTTAGAATTGATGGAAAACTAAAGTTTAGTGGTCTTGTCAAGAGTTAGAGAAAATGTCCTTTGATATTTTCACTCTAAATATCCTCATTATAGAAAGCTGGCATTCTCACTGTGCTTTTTTGTTTTTCTTCATCAGACTTACCAGCGCTTTTTCGCGCAATTCCTTCTCAAGATATTCGTTTACATTGGATTCTGCCGATTCAGATTTTTCACGACTTACCGATCTATCCCGCTTCTTCTTACTTTTTTTGCTGTGCTTCTTGTGTTTCTTCGATTTCTTCCGCTTCTTGGATTTGGAATCCGATTCGGAATCACTGCCAGAATCATCGCGCGTTTGCCGTTTGCGCGGTTCCGAACCAGCAACTATTTTCCTTTTAGATTTTTCAATTTTTTTGTCCTTATCATTGTCCTTCTTTGAATCGGACTTTTTCGTTATCTTCGATGGCTCCTGACCAGATTCACTTGTCAAGCTTGAACTTCGTTTTTTTGCTTTCTTTGACTTTTTCTTGGGTTCATCATCGCTGCTCGATGATGAATCTTCGTCACTTGATGAATCTTTGCGCTGCTTCTGTGGTAGCGCCGGTGGTGCTTTTTTCTGTGCAGCTGTTGGTAGTGGTGCTTCAGTGCGATGTTTTTGAGGAGCGGAGTTATTTTGATGTGTCGTAGCTACTGGTGGCATGTAATCTTTTCTTTCGTGTGCTTTCAGGAATGGTGATGGCGTTCTTGATGGACTGCTTGAATTCACTGAAATTCCACGTGCTTGTTCGCGAACTTGTTCCTTACGAACTGTTTCTTTATAGGAAATCTTCTGCTCAGTTATTTTTACCTGGTACTCGCGCTTCTTTTCATAATCGGCTCCATTGCTGGGTCGCTGTTTTATTTTGGCGGGTTTCTCTGAAGCTGGCTCTTGTACAACAGGTTCTTTTCGCGGTGCTGGTTTGTCATCAACCTTCTTTTGCGGTTCCTTTTCTGGCTGTATAACCTTAGGCTTCTCGCGGGCCTTTTCAATTTCGCGTGATTTTTCTACTGGTCGAGAATTCTTGTCGTTCATAGGTACATCATCACGTTCCCTTGAATTTATTACTATAGAATTTTTGCTGTCATTCTTATCATTGCGCTCAGGACGATCAGGCTTCTTTGGACTGCGTTCATCACGTCGGATGTCCTTTTGCCGGAAATTGCGCGGAGATCTGACGCGATTGTTTCGTGGTGATCTTGAATTGCGACGATGAGATCTCGATCGTGAACGCGAAACTGATCTACAATTATGGTATCGAGGCTGTGCTTAGAATTAAATCAGAAAGTGTGTGTAAACAACTTACCGTTTTTTATACCCGCGCGGTGAGCGACTGCGTTTACGAGTCTTTGGCGATCTTGAACGCTTGCGTGGAGTTCTTGAACGATTTCTGAAAGGTCGAATTTTTCTTTGAATGACATTGCAAAACTTTAGTTTAAACGCTTTATTACCTTTTTCGTGATGTTGATCTTGAATAGCGACGTCTTGAATATGATTTGGAACGAGTGCGACGCTTTTTGACTTCCCGCTTATCGTTAAAACGTCGCCCTTTGTCTCGCTCGTCATCTTCTGATTCAGATTCAGATTCCTTTTTGGAGCGATACTGGCGTTTCTTTTGAACGCTTTCGATCTTCTTCGGTGGCCGTTTTTTTGAATCGGTCGATGATCCACTACTACTGGAACTACTTGCTCGGCGTTTTGTATTTTCGGGTGACAAACTGAATGATGATGACTTCTTTTTAGATCTGAAATTTTAAGTAAATAAATAAAGTTGAAAATTAAGAAGAAAAAAAGTGCAATTACTTGGATCTGGAGCGTGATTTGGCTTCCTTGTTTTTAGACATGTCAAGCAATTTTGACTGCAACTTGGACATGCTTGCTTTTGAATCATCCTTTGATTTGCGCCGGTCCTTTGAGCGAGAACGGTCTCTTTTATTTCTTGAACGTGATGCTGAACGATCCCTACGATCCTTTGATCGTGATACAGATTTATCACGCCTTTTCGAACGCCTGTCATCTTGTCTGGATCGCGAGGATGAACGGTCGCGTTTCTTGGACCAGCTACGATCTCTACGCGCCGGTGACTTCCTAGATTTGCGGTCGCGTGAGGAATCCCGTCGGCTTCTGGAACCATCTCTGGCATCCCTACCCTTTGATCTTTGTCGAAGACGCTCTGTCGGTTTTGAATTTTCTTCTTTTATATTTTCTTTAGCATCATTTTTCATTTGACGTCGTTCCCGAATTTCGTTTGCCTTTTTGAGAGCTTCCTCTGGTGGCTTTATTGTTTTTTCAGCAGCTGGCTCTTTTTCTATTGAAGGGCTTCGTCGTTTAGGACTCTCAGAACGCTTTCGGTCTCGTCCATCTCGCTTAAGGATCTCTTCTTTTTTCATCTCGATAAACTCAGCTGGTATTCCCATTTCAGATTCTTGGGCTGATAAAAGCAATGCCCATAACTCCTCCATAAAGATTCTGGCGTTCTTTCCATTAAGAAAGCCGGTCAAATACATTCTAAAACAACGTAAACATTGATTAGTCGCAGACCACAACTTAAGTTTCACAATACTCACTGCATTTTCTTGGCATTGGGATATTTTTCCTCTTCCAGCTGATTGACCACATACTCTTCAATTACATCATCTTCCAGCTTCAGCAATTGCGTGATTTTTGAGCTAATCCATGGCCGCAAAACATCCAACTTAACTTTTGACATGTCCACTTTCTTGCTAAGAATATCAGCAAACTTCATTTGCTTCATTAGCTTCTTCTCCTTATCACTGAACCGTGTGTCCTGCGAAAGGCTAGTGCCCTGCAAAGTGAATGTTGGCATTTTTCGAGTGAAAATCAATGAAGAAAAAAGTCTTAACCAATGCAAACGAAAATCCAAGATTTTCATTGAAAATTTCCCAATTTTGTTTAACATCCATGGTTTACTTACAGTGAACATCATCTTGGACTGGTTGGTTTGTTAATTACTGCTGTAAATGCTTCTCAATTCCCTCTAATCATCAATAATCGTTTCGGATACCAATCAGAGAATCATAACTTACACATTGAAATAATTTTACACAAATAATTGCAGTACAGCCTACCAACACAGTCAAAATCTCAGCTAAACGGGAACACAGTTTCAAAAGGTTCATTTTTGGCGCGAAAAGTAAAATATAATTTGGCCATATTTTATCTATTTTTATTTTATTTTGTTATCTCAGTACTAAGAATGCCTACATTTCTATAATGGAATTGTTGCACTGTTTATAATCTTTTGCTGAATTTTCTTGCTCAATAATTTCTTACACAATAACAAAAGTTCGAAGCCAATCGCATAGCTGAACATATCCATCAGTAGGTAAATAAATCAAATGTTTTGCCGAGCAATTAAAGCTGTATCAGCTAGAAATGGACATATTAGCGTTTGTCGTCTTATCCATACGACACCGGCCAATACAACGTTCTGGGAGAGGGAGAAGAAAAGTGGTTATTCAAAGCCACCATCACTGCCTGAAACAATAACTAAAAACAATATTCTGAATGGATTAACAGAACTAAAGCAGGAAATTGCACTGTGGAAGGCAGAAATAAAAGAGAAGTTTCAGACTGACCCCATTTTTGTCAATCGTCCTGGTGAGATTGATGTGGTATGGCAATTTTCAGAATCAGGTGAGCATTTGATAATGAGCTCGTTTTGTAATCTTCGTTTTATTATTAAAATTATTTTTCAGATCGATCGGATTTTGATAAATGGGTAGTAACTGCAGACAGTGACCATAATCAAGGAACAAGCAAAGCCAAGTTTGAAATCAGCTCTGCTGGACATGGACTGTTTAATGGAAATTTGTCGGTGGAATTGCCAAAAGATGGCCGAATAAAAAAATCAGGTTACTGCAATATTAGAAGTCAACGAGCTCGAAAATCTTTCAAAAGGGAAACGTATCTTGATTGGTCGACATACAACACACTTGTCCTTAGAGTTCGAGGCGATGGACGTTCCTATCTAATCAATATAGCATGTGAAGGATATTTTGATATCACATGGAATGACATCTACCATTATGTTCTTTATACTCGCGGGGGTCCTCACTGGCAGATTAGCAAGATACCATTCTCAAAGTTCTTTCTATCATCGAAAGGACGTGTGCAGGACAAACAATATCCAATACCGCTGGACAAAATAACAAATTTAGGATTTTCTGTATCAGCTCGTGGTGGATATGAAGGAAATTTTAATTTGGAAATCGATTATATTGGCCTTGAGTATGATCCAGCACACATGGAAGAGTTTGCCTATGAGATGTATAAACAGGACAACTTTATTGTGGCAACCTAAATATTTATTCGTTTTTTGTTGTATAATTAAATAAATAATATTAAAGGCAGTCACTATGTAATACGTCAGTGAATTTAAAATGAAACTTTGTACTTTCTGTTATTGTCGATGGCTGTTTTTATTACTGTTGATTATTTACTTTCTGCAAAGCCAAAAAAAATTGGAGAAATCTTATTTTTCAATTTTTTTTTAACAAAAATAATTCATGCTATCAAAAGGAGATTGTATGGGCAAGGTTGTTTTTAAATTGCTTATGGCAATTTGAGTTTTGAGAAAAAAAAACATGGAATCGTGAGTCGCTGTAAAAGATTACTTTAACTAAGACATAAATAAATATGCTTAGGAACTTAGAATTCAACTGTTCTGTCAATAAAAATTAGAAAACTGCTTTATCGACAACGCATAGAATAATTTTTAAATAAACGTTATCCATCAAGAAGTAGTATAAGCATTAAACGCAAACAAAGGAAATATCTTCAGGCATTATGACTAAAAATTCTGTTGCAAGATGGAACAAATTTCCATAATGCTCAAAAATGACTTCTGAGACTAAAAACTTTTTTAATTTTATTTTTTGTCTAGTGCTTCTGGGACGTACATGAATATATTTTCAATCTTTGCGATAATAATACAAACCTTAAAGTTTATATAAAAAAAAACATTTGTGGATAGATTAAGCTCGTGTTGGTTAAACTCTTCGAATATTTTCCTTTGGGAATGAATCTCCAATATTTCTCCGTTGAGATGACAATTTTAAAGCTCATTTAAAGTTGCTAATTAAATCATTTAAATAAATTAAGTTAATTTGTTAAAATTCATGATGATTTCGATTTCGAACTGTAGGCCTGTGAAGAAGATAAACAGCCTCCAAAATGATTTGCATTTTTTTTAATTACAATCGCTCGACATTTTCAGCTCTTCTACCAGATGCCATTCATTAAGACACTTCTAATTTGAATTAATTAAGCGAATTGCCACATTATCAGCACGTCTGAAGATGTTCTTCTTCTCATATACATTTAAATAATTCAACAGAACCGACAAGAAGCGCGAAAAGCGATGGACTCGATAGATTAGTTTCACTCTTGAGACTTCTGGATGGTCTGCAAGAAATCCTTTGCAGACGTTTCAATGAATTAAATTAATTAAATTTGTAAAATTTTTTTTTTAGTTGGATACTTTGAAATTTAAATATCCGGTCAACCAACCTAAGTCATTTGATGTCTTTTTAAATAATCTTCGGGATCTCTCTCATTTTACGACTGCTGTAAAGGGCATTAATTGGTTAAGATAAAATAATGAATCTAAACTTACTTATCCAAGTCTGGAATATAATTTATTTTCTTACATTTACTAAGTATTTGATGTCTTAACACGAAATTCGCCGTAATTAAATATCATTTTGCAATACATATATTTTTGTTGCTTCTTTTGCTTTTGTTTTCTCTTACAGGCTTCCATTGTTTGGTGTTATAGAAACATTTTCTCCGGTAGTCGAATGAAACGAAGCAACTGGAAACATTAATAACAAACAAGTAGAAAACTTTTTGCTGATATTTATTCTTTACGAATTTGAGTTTCTCTCTCGAGGCAAACACAAACGTGGTGAATGTGCATTTTTCAGCAGGGAAGAAAAATCACATTGCCTTAAGAAATGAATTCATTTGTTGAAGAACGTCTTTATGATACATTATTGACATTGAATGTGTAAGCATCAGAAACATTATTATTCTATTAACAATCCTTCTTATACTGAACATAAAGCACAAATACTCACACATATTTATAGCGTTCCCTTTCGACAGATTCTTGGTTGTGTAATGCGGAAATGTTAATTGAACAAAAAGAGGTTGCTAAAACAACTAATGTACTTAATTAACCTCTTAATTAAATAAGAGCCACATCATACATCCTGAATACTGAATATTACTCAACATTGACTCTAACAAATAATGAGCTTATAAGACTTTTACTCAGATAACAACAATTGACGCAAATTTTCGCCAAACAATGGCAACAATTTCCTTCCGCAAATCGCATCCACCGCTGTAAACATAAACAAATTTATATTCTTTTCTTCCGTTTTCCGCCCGTCAGCAGAAGTGATTACAGCAAACAATATGATACAATCACTTTCTACATATCTCTCATCCTGTTTATAAATTCATGGAAATCATAAAAAATTGTGAGCCTGCGATGTCTTTACTCACTTACTTGCTACCCTGCTTGTTCACTAGAAATCCTGCCAAAGCGTTATCGCACCCTTCATACGACAAATAACGGTGGTTGGGTGGCTCTCCTTTTGGTGAAATATGAGCCGTTTTCTTCGTGAATGGAAAATGTGTTAGCGCTTGTATGGAAGCAGAAAAAATGATGATTATGGTCTTTTTCTTTTTGAATGCAAATATATTTTCCCCAAAGGAATTTTTACATGGAAATTTTCTCTCATTCACAGCACGAAAACAACAACATCAGGCGAAATAAGATGCTCAGCTGTTGGCGATGTTTTCAAGTGTTTGCCTCAATATTCTTTTCTACATTGGAGGGTGTTTGGAAAATTCTATAATGTATAATATTGTGCTAAAAGGTTGACAGTCGGACACGAGATTACAGACAATAAAAATGTTTAACGAAAGGAAAATCTGGAAAATTGCAAAATGTAATCTACAAAAAATCGAGTAGATTTGTCACGTACTTCAGAAGGGAAAGTTTGCATCAAGTTTCGTAAAATTTCCACAATAACATGAAAAATATGAAAGCGATGGAAAAACTTGAGGAAAAATTGTATTTTCCTTTCAACGGTTTGCGAAGTGGCATTTTAAGGGAGCGATAGAAAAAAAAAAACTTTGAGCATTTGCAGACAATCGAAATTAATTAGTTTAATTGAAAGAGAAAAGTTAGTGCAAAATCAATTAGAGAAATTGCACTTTTCAAGCTTCAGAAAATCTTGAAAGGGAAAGAAAATGTGAAGAAAGAAAAACAAAAATCTTGGTCTAAATTATGAAACGATTTTCAGTTTCCAAACTCGTAAAATTGTAAACGAAAATTATTTTACTGAATTCTGCAAAGTGTGCTCAATTCAACACAAATTACAAATCTCGAGGGAGCTTTTCATAAATAAGCGAAAACATTAAGGAGATTAAGCTTTTTTTTCCATGGCAAAGCTATGTAAAAATTTATTGCCGAGATTGTTGAAATTTTCTTATAAATAAAAGTTTCTCATCATTAACTGAAACTAACAAAATCAATGAATACTTTTGAGAACCAATAGCGAAGTTTTAAAGTAAATACTATGTAATACAAATAAAATGGGATTCAAAAAAGTTATGCTATTCATGAAATGTTGTTGATAAAATTGTTGTTATTTTGCTTTCTGAAAGATGAAGTATTTATTTACCTTCCAGTTACGCCTGTGAAACTTTAAAAAACCTACGCACACATAAATAATTATGTTTTAAAATATGCCCATGAGAAACAACCGCTCGTGCAGATTTTTATATAATACGCATTTGGTGAATTGGATAGCGACCATTTGAATGAAAATATAAATCTTCTAGATAAGCTCCACTTCGACTTCCATTATTCATATCGTCTTGTTTCTCTCGTTCATTTCCATGAAATCTTTGACATTTGATATTTTAATTAAAGTATTGATGTCAAATCTAACGAGACTGTAAACATTGAAGCACTAAACGCAAAGTGAATGCCAATCATTGTTGTAATTTAACGATTCAAATTGGTATTTCCCTTACCAAGTTCAGTCAATGATACGGAAAACTGTGTTTGCATTACAGCTTGGTATTCGCATTAGCAATTAGTAAAGCTCAGCGAAAACTCGAATCACATAGACAGAAATTGCAATTGTGCAAAAATTTGTGTAATCAAATACTGGCTCCAACTGAAAATGGGAGGAAACATCACAAATGTTAAAATTGGATTATCGAATGCATACGAATTTTTTTTTTAAATTACACTTCAATTGGATTTGAATTTGCGATTTTTTTTTCCTCCAATGCTGAATATTAAATTGTGATTCAATAAAAAAATAAATGAAACCTAAATAATATCGAATGTCCACAAGAAATTTATGTAACTTAATTTATTCATAATTAAATGAATGTTTTTTTTTTTTTTTATTTCCAATGAATGCAAACTTAGAGTTTGATTTATTAAATTGATAGGATTGTCTGGTAAACCGCAGATGTCTATTCGATATGGATTAAATTATGAAGCGAATTATCTTTTAATATTTATTTTCTTGAAACTCAAAACACCTTCAAAAGATAGAATTGCGCATTTAAATATTTGAAATTTGAGATGTCTCAAGATTGAAGTTTAATTTTTCTTTTTGATCATTGAAATGAAACCTCAAGTTCAAATGTTACTTTTCATATGTTCCAAAAAAAATTAATTTACATCTCTCCCAGCTGAACGACTTTGCGTTCAAAGTTCCACAAAAGTTATGTTCAACACTTCTCAAGCCTGAAAATAAAAAGCACTTCTCGTAAATCATAGAAATATGGTTGAGAAAGAAAAGATTCCACTTGAAATTTATAATCTTTGAGATTTTTTATTACTCTTTATCTCTTTAGATGCCAAACAATTTTATACAAATTTGTGTCCGCGTTGATTTACGATTGCAATACGAAATCATAAATTCTTTTACTTTTATATAAAAAAATTAATTATCTAAATACAAGCAAAAAAAAAATAAAAAAAAAAGAAAGGCTTCGGACTGTGTAAATAATAATAAGAAAAATATTACTAATAAACAATGGGCGACCATAGCGTCGATCTACTAAAATCTTATAAAAGCTCTGAACAAAATTATCATGGTCATCCATCCCACTTGAAATATTGTTTCTAAATCTTAAAAATATATTAAATATTTAGCAACTGAAGAAAAAAAAGTAGTGAGAAGGAAAAAAAAGAAACAAAAGGAAAAAATGTGTGGGGAAAATATTTGGATTTAAATTGAATGAGAGTTCATCTGTCAGCTTTCATAAATGGCTGATGTGTTTTGGTAACTTAAATTCAACTCTGATGACAGTCACTTTTGTTTTGCTTCTCGTTATTTATGGATTCAGTGTTTTTAATGTGAGTTGGTTCTTCTTTTTTTTTATGTCAGTCATAAACATTTTTTTTTTCATGTCGTTTGCCACAGTCGAGAGATAGAGAGCGATAGTAGAGTAAAGTGAGTGCGAGTGATGAAGGAGGAAAGAAATTGCATCTTAATTTTAATGGGTCGAGTAATAAAAAGAATTCTTTGTCGCAAAGCAGTTTAAATAAAAAAAAAATGTAGGAACAATGATAAATTGTGTAATAAATTCAATTTTTTCCTTTGCCTTAATCGCGTGTCGCACTGTTAAAAGAAATGAAAAACTTTTTTCCTTGGCATAGGTAGAAAATCTAAAAAAAATTCTTTGCAGCGCTAGATTTCAAACTCGTTTTATTTTTTCCTATCTGGCATGCCATTTTCCTGATAATCCTCATCATAATCTTCCGGCCCGCCAGGCTGTTCGTCCTCTTCACGATAATCGCTCTCATTCTCCGTAGGCGTTATTTCAGGATAATAGTCTTTGTGAGCCGGTGATTGTACAATTGGTTCCTGTCAAATGGGGTTTGTTTTGGTTTATATTCTTGATTTTCGGTTTTTGCTTTTTTTTTTTTTCTTTAGCCACATCCAGGTAAAGGAAGGCCATCAGAACCTAATGGACATGGAGCATCAAGGCCCGGAACTCCCTGTTCACCTTTATCTCCACGATCTCCTTTACGACCGCGTTTCCCAGCAGGACCAGATTCTCCCTTACTTCCCTTCTCTCCACGTGGTCCTTCTTGTCCGGGAATTCCATCAGTTCCCTGAAAAATATTCATAAATTACGTAACTCAAAACGATGCATTATACTGTAATGTGTAGATTTAGAGATATTTTGCGGGCACATTCATGCAAGATCTTTTTATTAACCTTCAACTTGTTTATCTCTGACAAAGAAATTGTGTTTTAAGTATTTCTATTTACAAGTATTTATTTGCTTTTACGTAAGATCTCATCCGCGTGTAAGCAGCTAAATGGGAAATGAATGATTCATTGCGCAATTTCAATTTACCGGGAGTCCAGGATCACCCCTCTCTCCTTTCATTCCAGTTTCTCCCTGTGCTCCTTTCATCCCATCCAGCCCCGGTGGACCCTATTCAATTAAACAACAACAGATGCAATCAATAAGCAATCACTTTATCGCCAAAAAACTGACTAAATATGAAATAAAAATAAATCAAAAATGCAATTTAATTTTAATTGTAATTAATTACGTAAGCGCATGCAATGCTTGATAAATAACATGAAAATGAAAATAATATTGGTGAAAAATGAATGATGAGTGTGATATAATGATGATGAAAAATAAAGGAATTATATTCGGTACTTCAGGCGAGCTGCTGTTCGATATTGATAAACGAGCAGCGCAACAGAAACAACAACAAACAAATATTAATAACACCAACACTTACCCAAGGGCTCGAAATATTTTAAACGATTTAAATTTTTTTAAGTCGCTTATATCCAAATGGCCACGTTAGTTGCAAACAAATTATTTTGTGAGGAGGCAAATTTAAAGATTTTCAATTAAAATATCAACGATATAAAGTTACAATGAAAGACGATTCAAGCAAAAATTATTCGCTCCCTTCAATTGTGCGCGGAAACGCCAAAAATGTTCCCCGCCACCAACAAAAGCTTTATTATTTTTAATGAGCTTTCTTTCTTTCCTTTTTTTCGACTTTTATTTCTCAATTTTTTTTTTTTTTTTGTACGAAACATAAATTATAAAAATTACATTATTTTTGTCTGCTTTTTCTCAATCTTGTTTCACTTTATATCTTATTTCTGCCTCGCGCTATTTCCATGTTTCTCGCACAGAAAACTCAGAATTGTAACAACATCTTCTTGACTTTCAATATAAATCTTTCGCCTTGCTGATGTTTTTGTGTTTTTTTTTTTTATTTCGGGCATTGTACAAACACACCACCCATGATAAAAATTGTACGAAGCAGCGGAAAGATAAACCAACATTCTTATTTCAGTTAATCTCTTAATGTCTTACTTCATTGGCCTTATAACATTTTATCAAATTTAATAATTCAATTTATGTGGCTGAAGAATATCTTCAAGTACTGTAATTTCTTGTCTGCTCTTTCATTTACACGCACAAACTTACACAGATACGGAATACAAGCATGATATTAAGAAGAAAATGTAGAAAGGGAGTGAGCAATGATATGATAATGGCATGGAATTATAGAGATTTAAATCAAATTGCAATTTTGTTCAGTGTCAATAGCGTTGTTTTTATGCGAAATAAATGTCATCGCACTGGAATGCACAAAGGGAGAACACTAAGCAAAGCTTAAATTAATCTCTCGCAAAATCCCATTTGTGACAATTTCTAGTGTGACACGAACGAGAGAAGGAATTATTTCGTGTAGATATTCGAATTAATCATCATTAATTTTTCTTATCAGAGATTATAAAGGATTAAGTCGTAAAAAGCAAAATACAGTCTGTAATTATTCCGATCGTTGAACGAAAATGAAACGGAGCGAAATGAAAGATTCTTTGATAATTAATTATTTATTTGATATTTTGTGCTTTGTTTAAAGATTTTAATGAGTAATTTATCAACAACTGACATTGTGGATGATTAAAATGTAATCCATGCTTCATTGTTGACGGTCTACAATGAAGATAATAATGGTAAACTGAGAATTTCGGTGATGAATTGAGAGAGATTTTACACAATTTATGTTTTTTTTTTTTTTCATATATATTACACACTCAAGACACCAGATTAACATTAAGTAATGAGCTATGAAAACGATTTGGAAACAAACGAGAAGCAAACAAGCAATTTTTGATTAATTTTTTATTACGTCTTCTTAAGACGCTTTTACCTACGAATCCCGGACATATTTTTCGTAGAATTAATTTTATTCTGATTATAGGTGCATAGATGAAAGCGTCTTTAGGCATCTTTTTCACTTGAGAGTGATTTCTTAACAATTTCTTTCGCGACGTTGTTTATGTTTAATGAAAATATTTTAGGATTACAAAATACTGTAAAAAAAGTCGATAATTTTGATAATAATAGCAATAGGATGGAGATAGAGGTTTTTTTTTTTTTAATTAACATCTTACAGTGGAAAACCTTATCTCTCTATAATCCGAGAGTACATTGCTACATGGGTGGATGGATAATTTATTTATTTATTTTATACAAAAAAAAAACCTTTTTTTTTACATTTCGAGACTTTACGCAATTTTTCTTGCTTTTCTTTGAAAGATGCTTATCAATGGTTTCAGCGAAACCTCTTTTCACTTGCTGGCATATATGTACGTTCGAGAACAGAAAATAAATGACTTCTGGTTTTTTTTTATATCGTACAAGTGATTTATGCTCATGAAACCTTCGTTTTTTTCATATTGTACAGAAAGAAAACTTTAATTTAACTTGCATACGGTTGTTCAAATTGTTTGTTGTAGATGCAATAAATAAGTTAAGAAAAGCGAAATTCGTATTTAATTACAATTTTGTCATTTTGGCTATCTAAAGCGATATCAATCGCATTTCGTTTCTGGCGTAATTACTAAGTGATGTAATCAGTTTTTATATTTAGTTTTAAATGAAAATCTTTGTTGTTGTTTGTGGGGGAAAATAAAACCAAGTTTGAAGCAGATTTCTAGATTTTTTTGTGTGAAAATTTCTAGTAATAATTATTAGTATCCCGAACCTGAGAAATAAAAGAAACAATTGAGCAATATTAGAAGCTGGTTAGTGACAACCTCAAACATCTAATTGTGTGTTATTGTTTGTAGCACTTACAGGATATCCAGGCTTTCCCATTGGTCCAGTTGTTCCACTGTCTCCCCTAAATCCCATAGGTCCCTGTTTGAAAAGAAAATTTCATAATAAGTGCTGGTAAAACTGCAATGTTTAGGAATTTCCATTATCAATATTTTATGTAATGAAAATTCGTTGAAATATATTTTACGGGTAGTCCCATTGGTCCATTATCGCCTTTCTGTCCACGATCTCCTTTTTTGCCATCCATGCCTCTAGGGCCTGTTAATCCATGCTGTCCGGTCGATCCTTTTTAAACGAAAAACATCATTAAATATCGATGAAAATCTTTTCAAGTGTTTTAAAATTTTTCTTTTAATGTTTTCTTTTTTCTTTGCGAATGAATTTGAAAAGTTTATTGTCACAGGAAAAGTTGTTTTTATTACTCTTGTTGTTGACAAAAGTTGTTTCCAAACGAGTTTTTCGAGATAAACAAGAAAGCGGTAAAAAAAAATTTACGTGGAAAAGTTTAGCCTCGTTTTGTATTACACAATGAAATGATTTTCGTTTAATTGTGTACGAGATAAATAACATCCTGGAGGACGTCTGCTTAACAATAAGTAAAAAATAAAAGTTTACCAAGAATTTTTGGTTTAATTTTTTTTAAGGTGCATTGACGTAAATATGTATATGCTTATCATTGGTTTTGTGTGAAACATATTGATATGACGAGTCTTATTGAGTCTTAGTGGGAACATCTTGGTTTATGTATTTGGGAAACTCAATAAAAATAATTCAATTTTATGACATTTGTGCCATTAAGCTTAAAGCTATTTAAGGTGATATTTTTGAAAGGTTTTCATTTCAAGAACTTTATGAAAGGGATGGAATAGAAGTGAACTATATGTTTATCATGCTACATACCTGGAGGGCCTTGGGGTCCTGCAAGACGAAGTATGAAAACAAATTAAAAAAATTATAAGATATTTCGATTCATCATTTTAAATAAATAAAGTAATAAATACAAACCTGGTGGGCCTATCATGTGCAATGGAAGGAAAAGTAAAGAGGAGAGCAAAAAATATGAAATGAAATTAAATGATGCGTGAAAACATCCAATTAATAAATACCTGGCGGGCCTGGAGGTCCAATCGGCTGGAATGATGACGACAAAATCAATTAAATTTTCACTCAACTGTGACTGTCGCTCATTGAATACTTACAATCATATCAGTGATGTACGGCGAATCTGACATACCATGTTCGTCTTGTCGTCGTCTCATCTTACGGTACTTCTGTGAATGTTAAAAGACGTTGTTTTATTGAAATTGCTTTAGCTATGGTCTGGAAACTACAACATAATTTTAAATTTTTTTTTTCTTTTTATTACGTATTATAATTTCTTATGTAATTTTCATAAATCGATTTTTGCAAAATGCAACTTTCAATATCAAAATAATATAAAATGCTTACTGAATCTCCACGATCGCCTTTATCGCCTTTTGATCCCGGATATCCTGGTGGACCTTTGCGATTAAAAGTAATTGATTGAAAAGCATTTAAATTTCTGGGCAATCTATGCACTTACCCGGCAGTCCAGGTGGCCCCATTAATCCAGGTGGTCCAATATCGCCTTCGATAATGAAAGAATTCGTCATTTCAATAATTCTTAAATTCAATAAGAAAAAAAAAAAACTTAAAACCCACCATTTTCTCCTTTATCGCCGGCAGGTCCTTGTTGTCCCGGAAGTCCAGGAGGGCCCTTAAAATTTGAAAAGTTCATAAAATAATAAATAATCCATCATCTGCTTTAAACAAATAAACGAAATTGCGATAATTTGCCAAAGTGCGAAACTGATGCTAATCAGTCATGCTGCATTTTTGAGCCGTGCAAATCACAGTCAAAGGAAAAGATCGATTCAACTCATTCGATTTATTCCCTCGAACGAAATGTTTGGATCCGAAAGTTTTATCAGTTTGCTATTAATTTTTGCAGTTAACATATCAGCATTTAAAATATTTCCAAATCTACATGGAGCGATTGCATCAAACGGGTTAGAATGCGCTCCAATTGGAATGAATGTTCTAAAAAATGGAGGATCTGCAGTGGATGCTGCAATTTCTGTGCTGCTGTGTGAAGGTGTAACAGGTAAAAGAAAGCTACAAAAATTCAAATTGAATATTTATTGATATTCAAAGAAAGGCCCTCAGAGTTCAGGTCTTGGAGGCGGATTTGTTGCAACAATTTACATAAAGGCAAATAATTTAACAGAGTGCCTGGATGCAAGAGAATCTGCACCTAAAGCAGCCACACAAGACATGTTTGTTGGCGATCAAAATCATTCATCATTAGTCGGTGGGCGATCAATTGCAGTTCCGGGCGAACTAAAAGGAATGTGGGAACTTCACAAGAAATATGGAAAATTACCGTGGAAAGAGTTAATTCAACCAATCATTAAGCTTTGTAACAAATATAAAGTGTCAAAAAATTTGGCTCACAGCTTAAAAGAAAAAGAAATCGATATCAAGGCTGAGCCAACACTTCGTGAGGTATTTATAGACCCATCAACGAATAGCGTTTGGAATGCTGGCGAATATTTAACTGATTTAGATCTTGCTGAAACTTTGAAGATTATTAGTGTTGAAGGGGCGGAAGCATTATATGGAAATGGAGAAATTGGAAAACAACTTTTGAAAGATATTAAAAGTTTCGGTGGAATTTTGACTGCTGAAGATTTAAAGGATTATCAAGTTCGATGGTCAAAACCGGTTACAACATTACTGAGAAATGGAAAAATGTTGTACACCATGCCATCACCCGGAGCGGGACCACTGCTTATATTTATTATAAATTTACTAAAGAGTTTCGAATTCAAGCATGATACAATTTCATATCACCGCATAATAGAAGCCTTCAAGTTGGCATATGCAAGAAGATCCGAACTAGGTGACCCAGAATTTGTTGAGAGTGTTGCTGAGCTTACAAAAAATTTGACGAATGATCAATATGCCGACAATATGAGAAAGTTAATAGATGACTCAACAACTCATAATGATATTCAATATTATGGTGGAAATTTTTTTGTACCCGAAGATCATGGAACAGCACATATTTCTGTTTTAGCTCCAAATGGAGATGCAGTTTCATTAACAAGCACTGTGAATTTCTTGTTTGGTTCCATGCGAAGGTCAAAAACGGGTATAATTCTTAATGATGAAATGGATGACTTCTCAACACCCGGATTGAAAAATGTTTATGGAATTCCACCTTCAGAGGCAAATTTCATTGCACCGGGCAAAAGGCCAGTGTCATCGATGACACCAACAATAATAGTTAATCCAGACGGTCAAGTTAATATGGTCATTGGGGCAGCGGGTGGCTCAAAAATCACAGCGTCTGTTGCATATTCAATCATACAGCACTATTTTATTAAACCAAATGCATCGATAGATGATCTTTTTGCAACAAAACGATTACACCACCAACTGATTCCGAATCTGTTGAATTTTGAAGAAGGTTTTGATCCAGAAATTATTAATGGCTTAATGGAATTGAATCACACAATGCAGCGAATTTCTTTAGACTCGGGGTTTAGCGCTCTTACTGGGATAATAAATGAGCACGGTAGGTTTTCAAAGACTAAATTTAATTCAATTCTTTTTAACGAATTTAATTGCAGACATAATTTCGGCTGCGTTTGATCCACGTCGTGGCGGAAGCGCAGAAGCATTTTTATGTTTTTAGTAAATTCTTGAAAGTTTTTAAATAAAACCTAAACCGTCGACAGGAATAATAGTTCAACTCACTTCAATTCCGGGCTCTCCAGGCATTCCATCCAGTCTGTAAATAAAAATATGATTACAATTCGATTCGAAATGATTTTTTTTATGTATTCGTCGCTTACCCTCTCGGTCCTAAAGATCCAGGTGCTCCTAGATCTCCTTTTTCACCTTTCATTCCTATAAATTTAAATCAAATCTCAATGAAATGGTCTGCATTAGATTTAGGAATTTGAAATAATTACCAGGAATTCCATCTTTGCCATCATGCCCATCCTTGCCTGGTTCGCCAGGAGGTCCTCTCATGACAATCGGCACACTAGTGTCGTCATATTCCTCATCTTTGTTCAGCTATTCGCGCGCAAATGAAGAGGTATAAATTGATTATACGGAAAACCCACAACGAAGCCATTAAAAAAGACCAACAAATAATTTACTTACAACCACAACCAACAACAACAGAAAAAAGATAATCATTTTTATTTTTTTGCAAAAGAAAAAAAAAGCATCTACAACAACTCATAAATCAATTTGCGTGAATATTTGTGTCTGTGAATTTAGTCTCATAACCGAACTATAAATTCATAATTCTACAAAGTTATTTCTTACAATAAAAAGCATTTGTGTTATTTATACTTTTGGCTCAATATTGCTTTGTTTGTTAGCCATGTGCCGTGTTGATATTTAAGGGTCTGCCCTCGCTTAATTTTAATATGTTTTATTAGCTGATTAATACTAAATTTTGCGTGTGTTTGTTCGGTATTCACCACAGATGTGTTGTTAAATTAATAAATTAATATGTTTGCACTTTTATCTACTGAAATTAAAAACTGTCATTAACCTAAAATTAGATTAGAAAAAAATTTAAACGATTAAAATTCATATTCAATAAATATCTGCATCGAACATTGCAAAAGCTACATTGTGGTCGAACCCGTATGCGCATTAAATGTTGCAGATATTCAAAAAATATAAATTCCTAAATTATAAAGCAAAATTATGTGCTAATTTGTTTAGCACTACCAGTGAGCAATTTAACACAAATGAAGTGATTACTAGGTGCCATTGTGTGTAATGTGAAATCATAAATCATGCAATGCAGAGTAAAATGTTGAACAAATGGAAGCATTTTGAACATGCAGCGTCTGTATGTAATTATAAATGGATTAACTCACTTTTTTGCCACGCTTCCCTCTGGGGCCTTTCTCGCCTTGCGGACCTATGCAATTCAAATAAGAAGCACAAAGGAAAAAAAGAGTGAAAAAAAGATTAAGTTAATTTGCATTTATATTAAAAACAAAGCTTCATGGATAAGGAATTGTTTATAAATG
Organism: Propsilocerus akamusi; assembly: GCA_018397935.1. NCBI lineage: Eukaryota > Metazoa > Arthropoda > Insecta > Diptera > Chironomidae > Propsilocerus > Propsilocerus akamusi. The sequence goes on along the minus strand of CM031469.1, from coordinate 16,897,828 downwards.
ATGTTATCAATGCTGTATAAAGTTTAAAGTAGTAAACTCATTAGCAAACAATCCTCCAGCCAGACACTAACCAGGCTCACCCTTAACTCCAGGTGGTCCAGAAGGTCCTACAACAATAAACGGTTTATATTTGTAATTAATTAAACTTGCAATAACAAAACTTAAGGACGAAAATTCTGAGAAAATAGCTTAGTCACTAGCTTTTTTTTTTAACATGTACACGAAGAAGATTACAAAACTAATTTTCTCGTTTTAGTCCTTTACTCGAAAAATTATCGGTGTAAATTTATCGCAAAATGGAATTTATTCGTTTACCTGAAGGTCCAGGAGGCCCTGAAAATAAAACAAATACAGTTTGTTTAAAATAATTTTCAGTTTATAAATGCAAATCTGATTAGAAATGGCAATTTTGGTCAAAACAAATTATGTAAATTGAATAACAAACCTGGCGGACCTTCAATAATGCCAGTTGGAAATTGGTCGCTGTTTAGTGTCGTCGTATATCCACGGTCTCCCTTGTCACCAACATCACCCTTATCGCCTTTAGGTCCAGGCTCTCCTATATCTCCTTTTGGTCCAGCTTCGCCTTGTGGTCCCTTTTAAATTTCGAAATAATTTTGAATTTATAAAAAGTTTAAGATTTTCGAATTTACAAAATCTTAAGACTTTTTGACTTACAGGCTCGCCCGTGAGTCCAGATTCTCCTTGAATTCCTTGCCGTCCATCATGTCCAGGTATTCCTGCAGGTCCAATTGGGCCAGGAGGCCCAGGCTCTCCTGGTTCACCCTAATTTGATGGAAAATTAATTGATTAATTTTCAACATTTTACAAATTTCAAATGAGCGCATTTCACCAAAACCAAAATGCATTACAGAAATTTTCGCTCAATATGTATGATTAAGTAATATTTAATAAGCATCATCATGCAAAAATGTTAACGTTCAATTAGCATTATGACAATAAATAATAAATTTCTATTCAACGCGCATACAATGAACCCATTAAAACTTAAAACAAAAGATTTGAACTTTTTCCACATGCAGCAATTAATCCGAACATTACTTTATTAAAAAAAAAATAAATTATGTATGGTGTAATATGTGGTACAGAAGCAGCAGCATAATGATGAAAGGAGAAATATTCCGAAAATGAAGAAGAATAACTTTTTCGTATATATGAAGTTGATTTTAGATCCATTTTTAGATTAAATATGTGAATTCCCTTCACGTGAGGGAGTTCAGTGCATGCCACTTAATTTTTATTAAGCTACTCACTTTCAACTGTATTATGGTAGCAGCTGAAATGTTATGTCCTGCAGCTTGCAATCCCTTTTAGTTTGGTGCACGTATTAGATTGTGTGCATATTTATTAAAATTTATTGTGTGCAAAACAAATGTGAGACGCAAAAACAATTCGAATTTGTTGTGAATACGGAGCACAAAAAAAAATAAAGTTGAATTAATAAAATTAATTTGGATGCCAGAAAAAAAAAATTTATCCACACAAATTAATTAATTAATTTTTTTTTTGTGTGCTTATGTCAATTAAGTTTCGGTGCCGAAGGATTTTCAGACTGTTTTTAAATCAGCTTCTCTCCAAAAAAAAGTGATTCAACAAATCATGATATGTGAGTGCACGGGTGGAATGAACTGTCAATGTGTCATTCCGGTCTTCAGCAACGGCGAGATTTATTAGTATGCCTACTGTGAATTCAAACTACATTGTTCGACGCATTGAAATAAAGGAGCTCTACATTAATTAAAAGCAACAAATGAGTGAATTAATTCAAAAAGCTACTAGAAAAAATTTCCACCAACACAAGAATAATGCTAGGATCTTTTATGAAAATACCTTCACTGCAACAATCTCTGCATAACCTAATGAACCGCCTCGCAGTGTCGTTACAGATCGTTTCAGTCCCTGAATTTATTCATTTTTATTTTTCGGAATGAAATGCGGGAAAAAATTTGTTTCAATTTTTTTTTCGCTCGACATTATATTTTTTTCTGGAATTTTAATTAACACCCACAAAGGAATGTCGGGACATTCTTTTTAAGCATTTGTTTACCTTTACTGTTGAAAAGACATCAATTCCTGAACTCAAACTGCTGCCATCGCCTTTTTGTCCTTTATCACCCGTACGACCCTAAAAAAATTGCACATTATCATGTTTTTCCATATACTTGTATTTCCTCATCGCCTTTTATCTCGTCGACAATCGGCAATGGAATGTACTAAGGACACTTACTGGTTCGCCTTTCGGTCCATCTAATCCAATAGGACCCTGCATTTAAAAAATTGTATAAAGTTTTAGTTCTGTACACAGAAAAAAAAATTCAAACTTAAAGAAACATAGCTCGAAAGCATTTAAAATGAAGAAAAATGAGGAAACGAGTATTTGAAAGGAAAGTTTAGCATGGTGGAATGAAAATTTCTTCTTTTTTCGTGCCAAATAGTACAAAAAGCAGAAAATGAGCTGAAGAGAAAACAAAGAAAGTAAGAATGGGGAAATGATGGAAATAGGAAAGTTCAGTTGAGTGGAAATGCGAGCGGAAAAGTTTCGTCTCCTGCAAGGAATACCCCGGGATTTGTTTCATTTTCATGAAAATGGCAAAGGGTTGTATATTTTCATGCGGATTATTAAACAAGAAAATTGGTTGTGTTAAATGTGAAATATGTTTCACTCTGCTGTAATTGTCTACAGATACATAAAGGCACAGTTGGCGAAGAAAGTGATATAGCGGGCGGTAGATTAGAGATGGAAGAATAGAAAGTGTCAGCAGATACATAAGTGGGCAACATTTTGCTGGTAAAACCAACACAAGAAGAGCACCCCTCAGTTTTGAAAATGTGACGTGAAAATTAAAAGCATCTCATGTGGAGAGAAAGAAGCATTGAAAAATAGTTGCTTAAGAGCAAGAAAAAGGGTTTAAAGAAAGCAATTCCAGTTTATCTTCTCAAATGTTTATTTTTTTATGTACCGGAAAGCCACTTTTTCCAGGCGGTCCAGGAACACCCTGAAAATTTAAAAATCATCTTTCAACTAAAAGTTTATTTCATCAAATTGATAAAAAAGCGAACGGAAAAGTTATAAAACAAAATTGCTTCGTAAAGATTGACTTGCAAAAAAGTTCTATATTTACTTGACATCAGCGAAGCACTTTAATGGGATTTTCCCACAGATTGTTTTACTGTAAAACAGTAAAACAAAATGAGATTTGATAAAACTATCCAATTTTAGATTATGTTCGCATTATCTGCAATTGCTTTTTCATTCAATTTTCTTTTCTTTTACCCATCCGTCTTTAAGTTGTGAGTCAATCGTTACGTTCAACTTGGTTGACGCAATTTATAACAAGGTGCGCCTTAATTACTCACCGGTGCTCCATTTTCACCGCTGTCTCCTTTCTTCCCCCGTTTTCCACGTTTGCCCGGCGGTCCTGGGGGTCCTATATATGAAAAAAAAATGAGAAAAAATTTGGCATTTAATCAGCGTGAAATTTTTCTACTGTAATTTTATTCAAAAGTTTACTGAAAGATTAAATGAGATTTATTTTTTTTTTCTCGGTGCAAACTTTTCAAAAAAAAAAAAAAAAAATAAAATCATTACAAACTCTGTTTGCCCAACGTAACAACACATAAAAAATGTTTCACGATGATCTCGTATAATGTGAATTTTATGCAAATGTCGCTTTAACACGGGGCCAGCACAGCAGAGAACTCAATGGGGGAAAAATTTACAACTTTATTTGATTAAAGCTTAAAATGTTGTTTATACTACCGGTATGGGTATCATGGGGAGATTTTTTTGCGGAAAATTGAATTAATAAAAAAAAAATGTGTGAACATTTCTCTTTAACAAAATTGATCTCAATGAATTGGAAAAATGTGGAAGCATCATGGTACGAAATTGAATCAAAAAAAGGAAATCTAATAATTGAGTTATTTGTATCAAGACTGCTTTATCGATTGCCATTTTTGCTGGCGCGAACGGAAAAATTCAATTACAAAGCACTCATTTCGTCAACAAAATGAAATTGATTTACGCAGCAATAATACGATCTGTCAACGCTAAACATGACCAATAAATTTTCACATTAATCACGATCCGGGGAAGAAAAAAAAAAACATTTAACAACATCAAAAAATATTGTGTGGAAAACGAATTTGAAAAAAACAAAAATGTGAATTTAAACAGAGCGCGACGGCGGCGTCGGCAGCACCTGATTGTCACGATACAAATAAATCATTCTATCAAGCAGTCTAGTTAAAAGAAGGGAAAATATAAATATAAAAAGGAATAAACAAAGATTTTTTTTAGAAAGGGGAGATGATATATGATGGTTGAATCACGAAGTGGTATCCATCGAACGGGTGTTATTTAAAATTTTGCTCCAAAATGTCATCTACAACATAAAATAATATCTCATGACGCCTCAAAAATTAAGATGTTTCACATTTTTCTCACATTCTCACGATGACAATTCGTGCATGGAAAAGTGTGACATTACGAAAATTGTTTTGCATTTTGCTTTGAGAAGCATTATTCGATATTTTTGAAATATGTCTCTCGTTTTAATGGCATGACAAGCGGCATCGAATCAAAAGACACACTCTAGAGACATCAACCAAGTATTATCGAGAATTGCTTTGGACAGATGCCAAAAAAACTTTGCGATTCCTTTTTCGAGCTAGCATGTTTCAATTTTCTTTTAAGAGCAATGTCATATTAAGTTGTGAGATTAGAGCAGACTATATTGCTTTTAATTGCCCAGTGACCCAGTCTGAGTATCATCAAAATAAACTTAATCTATTCATTTAAAGTGCCTCATTGTTATCCACTTGATTGTGATTGTGATCTTTATTGGACTGTTTTGTCGTCTCGTGGTTTCATGTTCCTATGGTGTACGAAAAAAAAAATGTGTGCCACCGGAAATTATAAAAATTTAAACCATTTCTTTTGACATTTGCTTCCGGGCTCCTCAATTTCACGTTTCGACATTAGTTGGGTGGAGAATTTGAAGAACGTTTCCTCATTATTATTTTTCTCATATTTAAAAACTTTTCAAGAAACATTTCATGCAAAATGGAAGTTTTGCTGTGTCGTGACAGTTTTATCACACATTTGGGTCGCTCAAGATCAACATAAATCTAGATCAAAAACTGAAAATGTGAAATAGAAAAGAAAAGACGTTCATTCAATAAATTCAGTCGACATTTATTTGAAGTGATGAACATATTTCTTCTAGATTAAAATGATTCTTGAGTTTTTTTTTCTCCCTCGAGAATTCAGTTTATGCAAATTTGAAGCTTCTGAGAATGCTTTCTCGTTATGAGCCAAATAATTTCCACTCGAAAAGAGGAAAAATATCGATTGCGAAAAAGTTTGAGCATGAAATCGATTTTCCCCGCAACGAAAATGAAATTTTGATTTTTTTTTTCCTTTTGTTAAAAAAACACTTTCCTGGTCTCAATAAAAGAGTTTCACTGCAGCATTGTGAAGGCGTCATATTAAGTACAGGCATAACTGAATGAAGCTGCAGCAAACATTTAACGCAATTGTTCAATTTCATATGAAACGTGATTAAAATCTGCAAATATGACTTAATTTGCCTCTCCTTACCTCGATTATTGCACAACTCTCGGTATGTGTGGTTTTTGTCACTCAACCCAAATGAAAGAATTAATTATGGAAAACACGTGCGTGTTTGTTTGTGGCTCACCAATTTGCATCTCATTGGGTCAACTGAAATATTTTTGTATATGCGTTCATCGACAGGCAAACGATGATAATATAACAATGTGCCAAAATGCAAACAACCTACAGCTTTAACCCGATAAATAAACAGCTCTTTGATAGAGACGAGATAAAGCCAAACATAAATACACACAAAAAACCCGAAATGCCATGTTTAAATATTTGATGCACTCGGCAAATATACACCTAAAATAGTTTATTCTATCTTGTCACTGCTTGCTCATAAAACATAGTTTGATAGGGTGTTGAAAGTGCTTGTTTACTGGAGGCACTTTAAGTAAACTGTCAATTTTGAGAGCACACAAATTTTCATACAAACAAATGAACATGCACAAATAATCAGCCATACACGTAATATATTAAATATGATGTACATCAGTATGTAGTAGAGTATGAAGGAGAGAGATGGAGAGAAGGTTAAGTGTCGGTGTGAACTTTTTTCATTTAAACACAATTTGGAACAATTTCTTGTTAACGTAACTATAACGATGTCGCTTGCTATTTACTTAATGGATCATCAAATAACTTGCATTTAACTAGACGTAGAAAATATAATTTGATTGCTCCCCATCATAACTACCGGATGCTGTCAAAAAGCTGAACCTGCATCTCTTTATCGGAGATAAATAGATTCGTTAATGTACTTTTAGATCGGCCCCTCAAATCTTCCATCAAGTAGTTTCATGGTGTAATTTGAGATGCGGAGCTAAATCAATTGCCATTAATACTGTTAATTTATTTTTTATGTGTGTTTTAAATAAAAATCTCTTTTCCACGTTTGATGTTGATGCCGCGCATCTATCTATTTTTTTTTCCGGCTTACACGAGACGCTTTTTATATTGAAATAGTCGATTGAATATATCAAATTTCACAGCAGCGACCACTTGTGCTCAGGGCACAAAAATCTGATTTATGTTGAATATTATATGAGTTTTTATGATTATGATCCTCGCGTCGCCTATTATCGTTCAATCGCACACTTCAAAACGCAATTTCCTTACGTTTACATTTTTTTTATGTCTCAAAGCGAAAGCCAAAATCTGTGTGATACTTTAATCAATCGCATTTTCAGGCTTTTATTGACAGAGGATTATTGATGAATGAATTATTTATCAAAGTTTTGTTTGTATTGCGGGAATATTGAGTACGCTACATGGTTTGCATGTTTGTATTCATTTCAGATTATTGCGGCACAATAAAATCGGTGAAATGCATGGCTTATAAAACAGTAGAATAAAACAGTGCGAATAAATCCGTAAATAAATATTATAAACATGTTTTTTTTTTTTTTTTTGATTACTTTATGCTAATTCTCGATTTCGAAATTAGTTTGTTCTACATAGAAACATTTGTTTGGTTCCAGCTGTGTTTTTAAGGGTTAATACAATATAAGCAAATAAATTTTCCAGACATTTACGATGACGGCAGAAACTTATTAATGGACAAAAATTAATGTTACCAAACACTGCGTCGCATCAAAAATATTTAATGCGCGTTATGTTTTGCTAGAAAATGAATTGAGATGGCAAAAGATCGATAAAACTAGAATTACATTGAAATCAATACCGAATCGAGTAACGAGAGTGGATACTGAGCAAAAAAGCAGCAATTCAAAGTATAAGTAAGAACAGCAATAACCAGCACAATGAGTTTGTGAACAAGTTTCAAATTATCAAAACGAGAAACCGTTTTGCATCAATGAAAATCGACCATTGTTTACGTAAACTCATTTTCAAATCACACAAATTGCATTTCCTGTTCTGCAAGAACAATTTTAATGGCTAAATCGTGATGTTAAATTCATCATGCATCCGAACTCGAGGAATGGAAGCATCCAATTTTAGACATAAAACGTGTTTCATCTTATCTTGAAAAAAGAAAAAAAAAATTGTACCTGATTTAAGGTTCAAAGCGAGAGAGAAAGAAATGAATTCAACAAAGCGAGTGAGTCAATCAGTCATAGTAGATTTTATCCATGCACTGCCTACCGCTACTGATGATATCGTGGTGCAAGCATTATGCAGAAAAGAAAGAAAGAAAAATCCATTCGAGGTGGAAACATTATTTCAACTTGGACGCCCACAACTTTTGTTTCACAACAATAATAAAAACCACAAAGGCCCGGCGATGATGAGATTAAACAAAGAAATGAGGCTTCGAAGGTGGGTGCCACAGAAATTAATTTCTTTATGAGATCGACCTCCTCGTTCCATTTGCAAAAAAACCCGACAACTGCCTTCAGGCATTGATTAATAATTTAACTTTAAGAAAAGAGAAATCCGTAATGAAATTAATTACAAGTTCCTTACGCGTCTGTGAGGATTTTCATTTTTGTGCGATTGTTATTTTGAAATTTCACTTGAATGCGATGTGTGAGGTGCCTGGAAGGTTTTATGCCCATTTCCGACCGACTAGAATCCATAAATACTCATTCAATATTCACTTTGATATTGCATCTACAGAATCTTGTTACATTTGTTTGGAATCAAATATTTGAATTGCTAAAGATAAAGAAGAAACCGATGAAACAAATTTTTTTTTTATAACTTGAGGGCATCAACGATTTGGTGCTTTAATTTGGTAGATATTTCCTTTCCCGCTGAGCGAAACCATTTAATTAAATCGACTCGACAATAATACAACAGTGGACCCCACAGAAGACGTAACAAATTTCTTGTCTTGATGCAAATTGCACTTATCAGATATTTCAACTGTTTCTCATAAACATGTTTTGCTTACACAATAATCTTCATGTAAATTGACGCTTCTTATGTGCGCGAGACTTCGGACTCACAAGGAAGAAGTTTCTTTTGAATATTGCGTACAATAACTCATAAATAACGTCAATGTGTTTGGTGTAACATTAACCTACGAACGCGCGATGAGCAGAGATTGGACAAAATTAATGGCCTCTTTAGAGCCTTGTGGCCAGTTACTACGGTGCTTCGGAATGGCGGTTGGTGCGCCTGAAGAATGATTGAGAAAAATTACTGAAACATTTATCACCACTGGGGGTAATGTGGGCTTTTGAAAACATGGCTAATTTATTGATATTTGTTTTAAAAAGATAGCCATTAATAAACAGTCATTTCTTCTGCTCGCACATTTGAAATCACGTTTAGTCGCGCGAGTTTAATGTGAAAAAAAAAAAAAAGAAATGTTTAAAAAGCAGTAAATTTTAAATGATTTTTATTTAACTTTTCCATTTTCTCCTGTCTTGAAATCAAAACATACAAATAAATAATCTCATTTGTCACAAACACAATTTTTCATATCTTTTCCGATGTGCGATCGCGACGCGACATTAATTGCTGGGAAAAAAAGTGAGAAATGTTGAATAAAAGCCATAAATTTATTTGGAAATGCATTTTTGAGGGATTTAAAATTAAATCTGTTTTATCGACGCGCGCCGCACATAAATGCATTGAAGGCATAAAAATTTAAAACCTGTCCCTTAATAATTCATTCACATCACGCGCTTCTCAGGCGGACCAATAAAGCGTGTTTAATAATTTAGAGTTGGAGCCCCTGGGAAAACAATGCTTCACGTGAAAATCAAATATAATTTAAAATTTCAGAAATTCTTCAAATTCCGGTTATGAATTGAGTAAAAATTCCCATTAATTTTCCTTTAGAATTGCTTCATGCTGATTATCTTATCAATAGGATGAAAAGAATATTATGCTGTCACCATCGCAATAAAATTGAAGAATTTTCCAATTTATTTGCAATCGAAAATTCTCTTTTGTGTAATCAAATATCCTTCTTTCTCAATACATCCTGAAAATAATGCCTAAAATTTAATGGTCCGCAATTTAGAAATATTGATGAGCAAGCAAGAGAGAGAGAGAGAGACCGAGACAGAGATGAGGAAAGAGAAAGATAAAACAAAATTTGTGCAACTTCCGATAACTTTAATGACCAAAATCAAATATAAGTGTATCAGATACTACTTTGCAATATATTTACAACCCAATTTGTCCCATCTTGAATTAATGGCCATCTGTCCAAAATTGCATGAAACAAATGGATCAGTTGATGATGCCAACAAATTGGATTGTTATTTCGCAATGAAAAAAAAAAAAAATGCCTTCACTAAGCACGACTTCAAATATGATTAAAAAAGCCAGAATCCAACGGGGATTTGTAAAAAAAAAGTGTTATTTACTGGCGACAATTGCAGTTTCCATGATAAATATTTCTTATTCATGTGGCGGAATTTATAAAAACACCCCAGTCAAAATAACCCTCGGTTTCTTGATATGGCATCTTATTGAAAGAACTTTATTTTCTGGGGATTCAATTTATCTTCCTAAATCAAGAAATAAATCCCCAAGATTTACTCGGTAATTGGTGAAAAAAATGTGTGTTCACAATGGACAAAGAAAATGGTCAGAAAAGTCCTGGACCAAAATTATGGCTTCGAAGAGATCACTTTACATCTTGAAAGTGTCACCAAACAAAAAAGAAATAAAAGGAAAAACTAATTTTAAGGGGAAACACAATATGGCAATAGAGCAAACGTACAATAAACGTGATTTATTGTGGTGAATTAGGATTTGAAAAAGAGATAAAATTGATCCACAATGAATCCAAATGACAATCATTTGTTTCGTGTTTACATTTTTATCGTGCTGATTGTGATTTGGCACTTGGTCTATGTTATTTTAAGCCTGCTCCAGTATGTCACAAGAATGGAAATTGAACACCATAATTTTATATTCAAACATTTCATTGCTTGATGAACTAAGTTTTGTTGTTTCTTTAACGAAAATTAAGAGTTCAAACATTGAAGGTGATTGTTCTGGAAATACGAGAGCTCCTTCATTTACTGAACATCAAACGAAAATTTTTCGCTTTAAAGAAGATTATTAAGCACACAATTTCGCGTCACATTGAAATGTTTAAAGCAACTTCATGACTTTTTGTTTTCATCTTCGAGTGAGTTGAAGAAGGATTAAAATTTTATGCAAAATATAAAAAAAAAACTTTATCATACTTTTGCATTCAGAGAAGCGTATCATCTCATTGAAAATATTTATGCGCTCGGCAAATGAACTCGAGAATGAAAAGCTAGCAAACTGCAAAACAAAACCATAAACATTATTCGAGTTTAAAAATAATATGTAGAGCTGCTGAAGAGCTGAAAGGTAGCAAGTGAGTTTTGGGTTTTTATTTTGCAAGAATCTTATCGAGAAAAAATAATAAAAATAATTTGTTGAGAGCAAATAGCATAAAAAAAAACATTTGCATTTCACATTCAGCATTTTGCTATTGTTGTTAGCTATGCAGAATGTTTTTTTTTTTTTTGTATTTTATTTCAATGACTTTTCTTGTTGAGTTTTTTTTTGTGTCTACAAAAAAAAGAGCAAGCTCACATTACGAATTATCTACGTAGAGATTGCCATCAGAGATAAAACTTGTTCAGGATGCATCCTATTCAGTTCTCAACAGAAAGTGTTTATTGTAAAACTAATTTTAATTTTCATCGCTTCGAAACCGCAAACTGTTGCCAATGTGAAAATGGTCGAGGAAGGAAAATTGAAAACAATAATAAAAAAAAATAGTCGAGAGAAAATTACCGGCATCGCAGAAACTTCCAATTGCACCACTGGTTCTAGTGCAAAAAGTCTCTCAATTTAACTGCGGTAACAAAACAGTGTAAAGTGTAATTAAATTCCATTCAGTGAGCTCGCAATGAAAAAGGGTAAAAGCAAAATAAAAAAGAATGCTGGGACATATATTTCAAACCTGTTTTCATTATTTGAACAAATGACTCTTGAAAAACATGATGACTTGAATTTAAAAACAGAACTCTGACAATGCGCAAAAATTGTTTATCTTGTGAATGGCGAGGAAAACGAGTTACATGAAAGGGAAACCCCTTAAGGCAGTGAAAAGTACACATAATTTAATAACAAATTTATATTTTTTCATCATAGCTTTTATGTCAGTGGGTGTCAACTTAAATTCATTTTTTGGATTTTATGTAGAAGCGCCATCAACCCTCGTTGCGGGAAAATTCATTTCTATTTTTCAAAAGGTTTATTTGTAATGTTTGAATATGGACAAGTGGTCAAAATGGTATTTTGAACCCTGATCAAAATGAAGGTTCTTCCCACACTAAACCGCACAATAGCTGAATCAGAAATATCAGATGCAATAAATTATCAAAGGCATGTGACGCGCCGCTAAAGCCAAAAAAAAAGGACACAAATAGAATAAAAGAATTTTCCATGTCAATTTGTTTATTTTTCCTCCATCCAGGCAAACAAACAGCACTCTCAGCTCTTTTCTGTTCTGCGACTTTTACGTAGTATATGTAAATTGAATTTCATTTTTTTTTTTTCATCATCCAGAATATATGACCATGAATGAATTTGGATTTTGTGCTGTCGGTGGTGGAGAGAAATTTATTTGTCATGTCTGGGTCTCCTCCCGCCAAAGATTTATACTTTTTATTAGAGAAACAGATCTCTGTGCGGTGTGTAAATTTGTTTTGCGCTTCTTCTCTCGGACCAGTTTTTTTTATTTTATTTTTTTTTTTAATTTTGTTGCTCATCGTCGGGGGCGACACATCTTTCCAGTGATAAATCAAATTTGTTGTTTGCATATGCATGAGACGGAGATTTACAAAAAAGAATAATATTATAGAAGCATAGCAAATACGGATTTCGGGACACATGTCATTTTGGCGGTGGGCCTCATAAAGAAATCGTTGATTGTGTAGAGGCGTAATTACTTGTACGATTATCAACCAACCTGAACATCTCATGATGATGCTCTTTTTTTACATAACTTACAAATTGATTTTTTGTTTATTACGAAAGAACAAATGTGTATGATGGATGAAGGCTGTTAACTTAACGTCTACTTTAATCTTACATTCTTGCCAACAAATCTTCTAAAAATTTCGTCACTAACCCGAGTTGACATTTACTCTATTTTTAATCCCGTACCGTGTGTTGAATACATATTTTACTATTTCTTTTTTTTTTGCGGCAAACCGAACACAATGTGAGAGTTTATATTATATTTTGGCACAACATCTCTTGTCCTCACTGAGATGCCCAATTTCTTTACGTTGTTTTGTATACATACACTTTTGTTGATACTTCGCGTGGGCTCTGTCAATTTATAGAAACGAATTTTTGCGTCTGGGATGTATTCATTTTTAGAAACTCTTTCATTTGAGGAATGGGAAATTTTAAATGGTGATAAATGAATAAAATTCGCATTCGTTATTTATGTGCCAAACAAAATTTCTTTCAACGCCACACCGCGACCAAACGGCTGCGATAAAAATCTTCTCATTTTTTTCGAGCGGAAAATTTATCGAGAAGTTGACTAAGTTGAGTGTGATGATGATGCGACAATTGTTGTTATTTTTCTCTAATTGAATTAACCGTTGATGATGAGATATTTTGACATCGAATAAAAAATAAATTTAAATTCATTAACTAATTCTCAGGCATGAAAATCTAAATAATCTTCTGATATAAAGTCTGTTATCATAACAATTTAAATGTTAAACATCGGGTCACAGACCTCTTCTTCTAAATTTTGCCACTTTTCACCTTCTGACTCTTTTTTTCTCATTTTCGTTTTATTGTTCCATCACAATGAGTGATGAGATGCGATTAAAATTTGATTATTCAGCACTTACAGTTTGGTCACGTTAGCACTCAGTCAGTGAGTTAAGCGAGAAGAAAAAAGTATGAAATGAACATTTAAGGAACATGACTTTCGTACATGACAAGCATGATGTAACTAATTGATTTGCTAAGCCTTTGTGCAACAAAAATCTGCAGTTATCAAGCATGTTCAGTGCACGATATTGTTACATGGTGTTCTCCAGCTGTGTGATGGTCGACGTTGTTGTCGAGAGTTGCATGAGTGAAGCAATCAATTTTAATTGTTGAGCGCAAAAAAAGGAAGTTTGATGATTGGCAAACACGACAAAAGACCTCTTGAATGACTGCGAGCTCGTGTTATGTTGAGTGAGGTCCAACTGAAACCAAACGCTTGAAACGACATGCAACGATATTCGAGATATTTTGTTACTGAGCTTTGAAAATTTGTCATACAGAATTTCAAACATTTTGGAGACGATATTAAGATATAATCAGTTTTTGATGTTTGCAAACAACTTGTGGTACAAATACGAAATTGGTGTTCGTTTATTGTTTAGTCTTGCCACAATAGGAAGCCACATAACAAAAGTGGAACAATTCTCTTTTCTGCAGATTCATTCTTGAATTTCTTTTAAGTGACACATTTGTAAAACATTAATACCTAAATTGAATGCATTTCAGACCAAAAGTCTCAAGCGCTGTGACGAATAAAGCAATTTAGGAAAGGTTTAAAAGACATTTATCTATTCAATGTAGATTTATTGCATTGAAGCGAGAGAAAGAGCAAAAAGGGGCTGAGAAAAACCATTCGATTTAACGTAAATAGAGACACCAAGTATCCCTAAGAATGCTTGTGTCACAAAAACTGCTCTAAAATTTACAGATTCACGTGGAAATTTAATCGCATTGATCATTGGAGGAAGTGGTGCAATAAAATACTCGAAAACAAGGTGAACAAAACATCTGGTTTTCTCGGGTGTCATTCGAGGTATTAAACTTTTTTCTGCAGATATATCGGGAAACGTGAATTTTAATCTTGATTACGCATCTAAAAGGCCCATAAACATTTCCTGCGAGTGCTTTCTGCTATCCATGAAACCGAATATCATGAGAATTGCTTTTAAATAGAAGAGAAAAAAAAACTGGTCGTAAAAATACCTTCAAGAGACTTTTTTTTACACATGAAAGGCAATAAAAAACCTTAAAATAACATTGAAATGAGAAAAAAAGAAGTGTTTCTTAACATTTTGTGGTTAACATTTTAACAACACAAAGCCATCTCGGGGCGTTTTTTTATTTTGGCTTAAGAAATGTCGAGAAACGTCACGCAATGTATGTATCGCAGTTTGAAGAAAAATGATGCATTAGTTCGACCATTATGCTCGAGGGAATTTTATGACAAGTAGGGTGCCTCTTAAATGTTGCAGTTGCATTCGAAACACATAACAAACAAAAATTGTATGGTATTTATTTCTTTATTCCTAGACATGTTTAGGCTATTAAAGCAGTTGAGTACCTCAATCAAACCCGATCCATTAAACTCTCGAATACACCAAAATATGTGTGACTTGAGCTCGATGCTAAATCGACAAAATTGGATATTTCCGTGAGAGGTTTTTTTTTTTATTATTATTATATCAACTCTCGCTTCAGCAAAGCCGGAACCCGAAAACTGACAAAATTGCCGTCCATGCGAACAGATTTTTCGAGCATAATTTAATAAACAAAAAATGTTTTTGATGATTAAATTGCTTCAAATAAACGACCGAGTTGAAATTGAAGTTTAATACAATTGCACAGCGCAAAAAAGTTTTTATTTCTCGGAAAGTTTTTGATTATTTCTTTTTTCATGTGGCTTCAGATTTTCCGCAATAAAGTTTTTATTTTTTATTTTCTCGGCTTTAGGAAAATTTTCTCGGTGGTAAGCAAAAACATTTCTCTGCACAAAATAGATTGGACGAGCAAACATCATTATTCAATAGAGAATGAATAAATCTCAAAAGTGCTTTTATCGCTCGGAAAATTCATTTCATTATGAGAGGAAAATTTAATGAAAAAAAAAAAACGATTCAATTTAATGAATGATTTAAAAAACATCGTTGATTTGCAATTTCTTAGATTCTCTTCAAAAAATGAATGATTTTATGGCAACTCATGAAAAGCGTATTGAAAATTAAGTGGCGTTTTATGAAAAAATGATTTCAATACAATTAAAAGAAATCGTACACGTTTGAGTAAATAATCCAACATTTTTCTACTTCTGCAATCGACATTCCCAACCAACATTCATCATTCAATAAAAAATTGAAAGAATCCTCAATTCTCTAAAAACAATTTTTTTTTAGTATCGCAAAGCATTTCCATTAGCTCAAATATTGTCTTATTTTCTTTTCTTGAAATTCCTTTCTTTGTTTTTGTTTTATTTTTCATTTTCATTGCTCCGTTCACAGTCGCTAACCGTCAAAAGAAGAAAATTTATTGAGTGAGGAAAAAAGTGTGTAAATAAACCAAAAAGAAGAAAAAAAAAGTTTCAAGTTTTCAATGAGTTCATTCGCGCCAAAATAAAAAAAACTCTAAGTATAATTGAAATAAAAATTGGCTATAAATTTCACGTTTCTAACTTTGTCCACGCACATCAAATGGACTCGAACGATTTCGTCTTTAAAATCTCCACAAAAAGTAAATTATTGGATCAATTTTGCACATTTGCTACCCACACAAATCAGTTTTATTGACTAGATATTTTCCAATGAAGCGGTTTTGGTGATAGCTTAAGAACGCGAGATTGTTTAATGAGGCTAGAAATCTGAGTTTTTTTTTTTCTTCTTTCGTTTCTTTTGTTATTGCCCCGAGGCAAATTGTTTTTTTTTTTTTATTGGAGAAAAAATGTGTTTCTTTTCCACAAATATACATTGTACATGCTTATTCGCGAGTCATTTTAGCAAATCAGTAAAATCAGTTCGAGTTTACTGCCGTTCGACATCTCGTTTAACATTAATTTATATCTCATTTATTTCTTCATTTTGCAACAACAAAGTTTCCACTCGTTAAATTTTCAATGATAATTTGCAAAGTCGATTTAATTCCTTCTTTTTTTTTATTTATTACTTCTTATCGACGTCAGCCATAACAATAAAATAGAG
This sequence comes from Propsilocerus akamusi, assembly GCA_018397935.1. Lineage (NCBI taxonomy): Eukaryota > Metazoa > Arthropoda > Insecta > Diptera > Chironomidae > Propsilocerus > Propsilocerus akamusi. Next base: position 16,881,292 of record CM031469.1, on the reverse strand, counting down.
CTAATATATAATACGCCCCTCTTGTACTTCCACAATATTTCCATCATTAATTGAATACTTTAATTAAAACAATTAACTTTATCTATTCAAATTCGAGCACGAAATACAATTTTGCCATTTGCGAGAGAATTTAATTAAAATTGACTTTCATAATGGCAAACTTTTATTTTTCGTTTTCATTTCGAGACTCGCAAAAGAGCGATTGAAACAATTCGGAATCAGTGCCGTTTTTGTGTGTAAAAGAAGTTTTCGTTCACAGTCGAAATGTGAGAAAAATAAAAAGTAAAAAAAAAACCACCCCCAAATTGACAAAGTGTTCGAGAAAGAAAACTTTTTCATTCTTTTTTTCTCATTCGAAACTCGCTTTCGATCCGTTAAAAGCCAACGATGATGTCTGACGCGCTTCGGAATGATAATTAAAGCAATTTAAAATTGAAATTGAAAAACTAAATAATTTCAATTTTCAAAATTCCTACAAACGACAACGACTTGAAAGTCAAAAGTCATCATTTTTTAGGGGTTTGAGAGTTGAGTTGAAATAATTTAAGTTAAATTGAGTTCATGTCATACAAGATGTCGTTGCTTATTTGTTATTTCGACGATGTTGTCGTCGTTGTCGATTGCAATAAATAGAACGAACGTGTAATTTCAGGCACCTGGCAACTCAATTATTTTCGAATGTTTGTTGGACGATTTTTCGCTGGTTGGAAGATGTTGATTTCATTTTCTGAAGTGAAAAACTTCTTTAACTTTATTAAGTCAATATTTAATGGTAGGCAACAGACGTTCTTGAAATTAAAGTGTTTGCTTGAACGTGACGCATAAAAGGCAATTTTGTTGCGTTGCGTTTTTGTAACGAAAACTAGTTTAATTCGAGTCAATAATTCACTAAACTTTTTTTTTTCTTTTGACGAAAGCAAAATGCAAACGAGGGAAAGCAATGAAATAGTTTCATGGATTTTTCCCTTTCAATTACAAACGTTGTAAGTCGAATGTGTGGACTCATATTATGACTCACCTGGTGGACACAGACAATTTTCATTTGGCGACTGTTGTATTGCCGTCTGGCGTTGACGTCGAGCTATTTTCAAGTTGGATACATCACGTTTGAGACGTGTAATCTCGCTGTAAACTTGCACCGGTAATTGACTAACATTCGTATCATCGTCATTCGTTACCGACGCAGGCAATTCGTCAATATTCCCGATAATCGAATCACGTATTACCGTTTCATCTTGGTTTTGATTAATTGTCGGTGGATACAGACGATTCGTCTTCCGTATCAAATCATCCAAATCGTTCTCAATACGCAGCACTCTATTATCTAAATACATTAAACTTTTTACATTAATCTCTAGTTGTTGATGGCGATAACTTAGATACAACGATATGCTTAGCGATAGTATACAGATGACATAAATTAGAAGGTTAATGAGAAATTTTATACAATAATTTGATGGCTTTTGGTCATCATTTTGGTATTTTGTTGGTGATTTATGAGCCATCGTTGGTGATTCCGCAGATTGAGGTACTCCAATGGTGTCATGATGATGTTGGGTTATTTTACCCATGATGTTATCAGAGAATTTTTCGGCCCGTACTTTTATAAAATTTACAGCACATACACTCCAAAAATTGGCTTTGTGCCTTCTCTATTCACTATTAGTTGTTAATGTTATTTCCCCTTCTTTTCAACTTTCAAGCTTTAACTCGGCTTCCGGAGGCCTTAATTTCTTTATTTTTAGTTTTTATTTATTTTTGTTGCTGTTGCGGTTCGTCGAGGGTTGTTAAAACTCAATTTATTTTAATTGCAGTCCTTTTGGCATTCAGCGGCTCAATTCTCGAGCATATAATTCGTGCGGGACTTATCTCAATCACTTCAGCTTTAATTCATTCATTTTTCATTTTTGATTTCTTATTTTTTTTTTGCTGCACACACAATTTATTTCTTCTTTCCTTCTTTATATAAACTACATGTGCAATGCACAACAAGAACTGAAATGTGACAACGAAAATTTTTCCTTTTTTTTTTTTTTTAATTTTTCCTTCGAATTCAAACTAAAACAATTTTTTTTTATTTTTTTCGTTAAACAAACAAATTTTTCTTTTCTCGGTTTTTCCTTGTGATAATTTTAACTTTTCATTTCTCATTAATTTCACGTCGAATTATTTTTTCTTATATGGCACAGTAAATGACTGATGTGCTACTGAACTCTCCTGTTCACATGTTCCAGATTCGTGGTTTATGTATACACGAAATAAAAAAAAAATATACAGTGAATTTAATCAAAACTTTTTCGTGGTGTATTGTAAAATTTTGAATGATATAATAAAAAATTATTCAATTAATATTTCCTATTTAGCGATTCCCTTCTTTCACATATCATTTGAATTGAATAATTTAAGAATCAGTCGTGAACTCGAACTGAGAGATCTTTATATATCACTTTATGATTCCACTTTGTAATGATTCCACTTAATGAATAATTCAATTCAATTGCAATAATATTAAAAAATATTTGCTTCGTGATATAAAATTATTCTTTTTTTATTTTTCTTGTTACTTTTTGAATCATTTCACAACATCACAACTTAGTTGATGATATTCCATGGTTTGATTTCGTAGCTTATTCTTTCCGATGATCCTTTATCCCATCGAATTTAATTTAATCCAAATTGATATTCCTCTTGATGTGGATTTTCTGAAGAAAATAAAACTAAACTTTGAATGATGATTAAATAAAATCCGTATACCGAACACGAAGCGCGAGCAAGAGCTTGGTGTTGTGCGTTTCGATTCTAAATGCAGACTGAATGAATATATTTATTTTCATGAATCTCTTGTGATTCTTTTTTTTCTCGAGAGAGAGAGTCCATGCGCAATATTGTGTTGTCTGATGAATTTTAGCTGCTTTCGGATCATGACATTCGACAATTTCACATGCTTTGAACGGTTTCTCAGTGCTCAGCTGATGGCAATTTGTGAGAATTTTCTCAAAAATTTCTCTCAACGACATCAAGTTTATGCTCCACAGTTTTTTTTTCTATGTTTATGTTTTGTTCTGATTCTTCAATGCCGATTTTGATATTGGGATTCTTTTCGCTCAATGCAGTTCTTTCGCTCAAGTCTGGATGTAGATTCTGCTCAATTAATGTCCCTTTATGCAAATTTATTGTAATTTTCGATTTTCTGCTTCAATTTTTCAATAATCATTTTCCTGCCTCTTCGATCGCATAAATCAGAATTATGGTCTGCGGTCATCTGAGTGAATGTAAATATTCAATTGTTTGGCCAATTTAAATTGTATTCAGTCGACTCAGAAGCTTCAGCAAGGTAGTAAGCAAGGAGGATGCGCTGTCGCTAAAGCAGTTTTGAAACCAATTGAATTGAATTGCAAAAAAAAAAAAACCAAATTTCACAAAGCAAAATAAAGAACTGAAACTTCATGAATGAATTTAAATTTAATTCTGTTTGAAGAAAAATAAATGAAAAAACGTTTACTGCAAATTCGATTTCGATTACAGCGAAGTTCGTAAAATTTCATGAAACGCTTTTATTGAGTCTGTAACAAAAAAAAAAGTTTCAAAATCGAAAAATTGATTCTTAGAATGAGAAAGAACCGAAAACTTTGAAATGTAATTTCTAATGCAGAGCCAACCGTCAAGAATCCAGAATCCAGATGAAAAACAAACACATGAAATTATCATCATTCCATTGATAGCTTTCTTCCAATCTATCTAACAGAAAAAAAAAGTAAAATAATCCAAACTGAAATACGAGAATGAAACGAGAAGAAAAAAGTTATCGGCAAGAACACAGAAAGAATGTTAAAGCGAGCAATAAGACTTGAATTGGTTATAAATTTTCAGCGCAAAATACTGCATGATTGCAAGACAGAAATCTGTAAAAGTTTTATTCAACTCAACGAGTGCAAAGAACAGAAAAAAAAATTTCAACTTCGCTGAGCCAAAAGAGCGAACTTAATCCATAAAATTCGTGAAACAAAAACTAAAACAATGAATATATTTTTTTTATTGGACTCATACATTCGGAGTTATTGCAGCCAATTTAGGTTTTGTGTATTTTTTTTTTATTCTACTTCCTACAAATTCATGAGAATGATAAAAGCAGATCAAGTGGTCTGACATTCAATAAACTGAGTGAATATAAAACACAAATTATACAGTTGAACTGAAAACGATGCTATCGTTGAATTATTTTTTTTAGGGGAAATATGTAGCGGAAGGGAATGAACAACGAAAACAAAAATAATATTTGAGATGCCATATAGAATAGCGAGAAAGATGTCGATATATCATGATAACGAAGGGGAGACATCTTTGAGCGACAATTCATTTTCGCTTTCGATTTATCTGGCTTATCGTTTTAATAGAACCCCTTGAAAATATATACATTTTGATGATGTTTTCATTCAATATTGTTGCCCCGAATTCTTGAGGCTCAAGTGACAAAGCAGACGAGATAACCGAACCGGAATCGGTCGAAGGGTTTTTCTTGTTTTGTTATTAAGATGGCAGAGTGAAATATGAGAGCAACAATAACATCAAACTAAACAACAGAAATTCCTATAAATTCTTTGCTTTTTTTTAATCCGAGACTGGTCCATTCCAGTATGGTTGATCATGACTTTGCGACTTTTCGGTCAATTAAAATCAGCTTCAGAAAAAAAGGAAAATCATGATTGGGGCAATTAAACAACAATAAAGATGTTTAGTCTACAGTCAATAGCAATTTTTATTTCTTTGTAATATGAAAGAAAAGAAAATTGAAATGTTGTTAGAGATGAATTGAGGTTTTCGTATTTAAACATATCATTCCTTTGAACTAAAAATCGTAGTACTATAAACATGTATAGATGACAATGGATTAAAATTAACTGAAAAATTTCGATGTGCTGGTGCCTTTCATTGAAGATAACCATAAAATATTGATTCAAAAAGTGATTTTTATATTCCATATAATCGTTTTTCTCATTTCGTTCGTTTTGGTGCATCCCGCAGCGATATTAATTGGTAATTTTATTTGTTTTTATGACTTTCTGCTTGAGAAATCAATTTTGATTCGGTTAATGACATTCTGAAATACCAAGTGAAGATATTTATTGAGTTGCGAAACTTGTCTCCTTGTGTCTGATCGAAGTTGCCATAACTACGCAATTTTGTTTATTTATTTATTTATTTTTTTACTTCTTTTTTAGACAGCAAATTTTGCATTTATAATTCCATTGGAAATAAACTGAACCTTATCACAGATTTGCAGAATCAAGGCCATCATGACAGAAGTAAGTTTTTTATATTTCAGTTTACAATTTCAAACATTTTGACTTTCAAATTTTGAACAGCATGATCGAAAGAATATTTATGAACGTCGAAGGTGAGAAATTGCGCAGAAATATGAATTTATTGAAATATTTTATTAATTATTGAAATAATTATTTTTGTAGAAATATAATTTATCTTGTTGCTGAATATTTGAAAGAAACAGGACTGCAACGAACACACACTTCACTTATAGATGAAGCACAGTTGTCGGGCGAGTTCACTGTTTGCGACAATGTTGATTTGGAAACAATGTATTTAGAGTTTTGCAGCTATTTTCATATCAAATTCGGAAAGAAGCCGCGTTTTGTAAAGAAATGCGATTCCGAGTCCAAAACAATTTCAAGTTCTTCTATGTGTTCGATGGAGACAAATCGAGGTCGTCAAGCGCTAGCAAAACGTCGTTCAAGTTTGAGAACAGCACCACAGATTTCAACAATCTCTCCTGAAATTCCAATCAAGGACTTTGAATCGAATCAATATCTGAAAATATCCAGCATGTCACCACCATCCACAAAAGAGGAATCGATTGAGAAAATAGTCCAAATTTCCATCCCAAATATCTTCAAAAAATCTATGAAAGACTTTTTCAATGGTCATCCAGCAGAATGGAAAGATATGTCTGAGACAATTTTCAAGGATGTTATTAAGAAAGACTTGTGCGTCAAATGGGAGGATATTTGTGGCCAAGATGCTGCCAAAATGATCATTCAAGAGAGTGCTATTTTTCCCATGAAATATCCGCAGCTGTTTAATCGTGTTAAGCCATGGAAGGGTGAGTGGGAGTCCAGTGAAATTTGAAATTTTTACAAATTAATAATTTTCCGCCAGCTGTTTTACTTCACGGCGTGCCCGGATGTGGGAAAACAATGTTGGCAAGAGCTTTATGCTCGGAGACACATGATAGCTTCACATTTTTCAATATAACTTCAAGTTGTTTAATTTCAAAATGGCGCGGCGAATCGGAAAAACTTATTCGAGTGCTCTTTGAACTTGCCAGATACCATGCGCCATCGATAATATTCATTGACGAGTTGGACAGTTTAACATCAAAGCGGATGTCTGGTGAACATGAAGCTTCAAAGAGATTGAAAAACGAATTCTTATCATTGTTGGATGGATTGGAAACGGATGATTGTGATAAGGTTTTTGTGCTTGGCGCAACAAACATGCCATGGTGAGGTCAAAAAGTAATTGGAATTTTCTATTAAGTACAAATCTCGAAGGATTTTCTGGCTTTTTTTTTTTCAGGGACATTGATCAAGCATTTTTGCGTCGTTTTGAGAGGAAAATTCTCATTGATGTACCATCGTTACATGAGCGTGAAAATTTAATAAGAACATTTTTGCCCGTTACACAATATTGGCGGAATGAAGATGTGGAAGAGTTGGCAATATTGAGCGAGAATTTCACTGGCGATGACATTCGAGTGGCCGTAAAAGAAGCAAATATGACGATCATTCGAAAGAAAATCAGCAATGAACAAATCGATGGACTTTCGAGCTTCAACGATTTTGATGTTGAGTTTCATCATTTAAAGGATTCATTGAAGCAGATCAAGCCGAACACAGAAAATGAAATCATCAAGCATCGCAAGTGGAATTCAAGTTTTGCAAAATCATAAAAATAAGAATACACATGTGTAATCACGAATTTATGGATTATTTAGTCATGCATTTATAATCGAATTTCACTTGTCGCTCATTTATGTCTAAATATACAACAAAATATTTAATTTAAATTTTCCCTTAATACAATAAAACCCTCAAAGGTTACAACTTGAAAAATACGATTTCGACGCCCAACAAATTTCCCTTTCATTCGTCTGGAAAATCTCAAGAGATATTTTGAGACTCTTGAAAGAGGAAACAAATTTTAGTAGATGATACTTGAGAACGGAATATTTTTTGGGGCGTGGATGTGGTGCCAAAATAAGGCTGTTGCTGTTTCCTCAACAAGAGCTCTTGAGAGTTTTATCTACTCTGTTGAGGATAATGAACAATGGGACATCTATATAAATTATGTCACTAATTTTCTTTCGATATTTTTTATGATGTCGCATAAATAAATATTTTACCCGTTACAAAAATATCCCGTTCCCCTCGCTTCGAAAAGTAAATATAGCTTATAGCAAACAGTGTCTTTTGAGCAATGAAAGATGATTAAAAGTAATTTGCAAAATGTTTAAAATTTGAATAATTCAAAACCTGCGAACTCGAAATTGAAAATTCATAGGCAGGTTGCGTAATATTTATCTGTAGACATATGAAGAAACGTAGAAAGCTTCAGAAGCCAAAAGCACCAAATCAAATTAAAATGTTCTTAAATCTAACTTGGGAAAATCAACAGTTTGAATAATTTAAAGACTTGAGAAAATCGTTGATAAACAATTGGAGTAACGGTTATTCATGTGAATCGAAATGCGTTTGATAGATCCGTTTCCGTTTCGTGAACTTTGCGATTGAGAACAACCAAAACTCCATTAAAACTATTCGAACCCAAGCTCCATCCTTTGGTCATGTTTTAATCGGATTTCGTATTTTCATCGACTTTAAAAGCACTTTCCACTAGATGGATTTTGGTTAAATTTATTGGGAAACTTTCATAAAATTCAATAGACATTCGTAAATTATCCAACAAAAATTTTCGTAAAAGGTTCTTGTTATTAAATTGAAATTAAAGCTCATTTTTTATAATTTTTTTTTTTTTGAAAACTATTCACAGAAAAAGGAACCAGCAAAACCTTAACACAATCTTTCAATATTTGTACAGACGGAACGTTGCTAGAATAATAAATTCCATTCCTCTGCTCCGACGCTGGAGTGTGTATCAAAAAAAAAAAATTATAACAATTTCTTTCGTTGGATCTTAAAAAAGGCAATTTTTCATGGTGCTTCACTCACGAGTTAAAAGAACACACGAGAAAGAATGATGAATTTTTTTTTTTTCTATTCCTTGTGGAAAATAGTAAAGTTTTTCCAGCATAAGGAAAAAAATTTCATCTTCTTTTTCACAGCTGCATTCGAATTGCTTTAAGGGATTTCAACGCTCTGATCCTTATATCAACTATAATATAATGGCAATCAAGAATTTTGCTACAATCTGAAATCTAATCTTCACTATAGATTTTATATATGTAATGATAAACATTTGCAGTCATAGCAAACTCATCGTGGCAGTCTCATGAGTGCAATTGAAAAATCATTCAATATAAAACAATTCCCTCATGCTTAAGTTTCTTGAAACTTTCCGCATTTTCATTTGGCAACTTTAGTGCTTTGATTACGGAAATTTTAAAAGAATTATGGCGAATTTATAAGCGAAATGTTTTCGAATATTTTCTCAAATGCTCTTCCATTAAATCCTCAGGGGTAAATGTCATCACTGAAACCTCTGTCTGCTCTAATCAAAGCTTTTATACACTGATTGAAAAATTATAAAAATCAACTCGTTTTTGAAGCAAATCTTTTAACAACAAAGTGAATAATTTGTTGCTGCTGCTGGAATGAATGTCAAAAGTAATTCGCTTCATTTTTTCCATGTTTAAATTTTACACCCGCTCAAAGCGACAACAAGCGAATGACAAAAATGCGAGACTTCCATAAGTAAAATATTCACTTCGCTTCCCCTTTTCACTATATTTGTCAATATATAAGTATGCTAAAATAGATATAAATCGAGTAGAAATTCTAGAAAAAGAAATGTGTCGTTCGTGAAATATGTCACAAAATCTATTGACTTTTCAGCATTTGACATTAATGTTATTATCTCCCTCGAGAGTTTTTTTTATTCAATCTGAGATACGAAGAGAAATTATTTTAATTTCATTTCATTTCCGACAATAAATTATAAGCTCTCAAAATCTATGTTCTTCCTAAGCTCGTTTGAGTTTGTTTGCCGCGATAAAAATTGCATGACTATTGTCGCTGTAAATGCCATCAAACAAATGTCGATAGACATTTAATTTAGAAAACCATTTTCCATCTTTTTTTTCTTTTAATACAAATTGAAATTGAAAGCTCTTTGACCGAACAAGAAAAAATGATGAAAATCTCATTTAATGCTAGAATAAAACAAAATTTTGCGGGGAAATTTAAAGGAAAAAAAAAAAAAAATTTTTTCTCGCTTTTATAGCATTAATAATTTATGAGATTTGAAGCAAATATTTTTGGGCTTCGATGCTTCCTACAGCATAAATTTCACCCACATCAAAAATGAAGTCAACAACATTAAGTCCAGTCTGTATATTTCATTCCACGCTTCTCCCACTCGTGACTCGATCCGGTCCTAACATGCTTCAGTTTTCAATTGTCCAGCGAATGCATTGAAAATATATCAACCTCGAGTTTTTGTAAGGTGGCCTTGTGTTGGCGGGAATTTTGACTTTTTCAATGTTATCGCTGCCGTTACAAGTCTTGGGGTTATGAATTTTTCAGGAAAATTCAGGGCAAATTATCTCACGGAAAGCCATAAATCGATTCAGTTCATTTTCGATGCAACTTTCAAGCCTAGATATTTGAATTTCATCTAATTTTTTCAGTAGATCGAAAATCGAATGTATAAATAATGCATGCGAATATCTCCCAACATAGCTTTCACTATCCCACCATCAATCAAGTCCTCGCATACTGATGAATAGTTGGCAGAATACTGATGAAAAACAAATATTTGAGCACAAATAATTGCACGTTGATCCTAGATTGGCATCAATCAGTTCCGTTACATGCTAAATGCTAAAAAGCTTTTGAAAATTTGCTTAATCGATGTAAACTAAAGCCAAATGGAAAAAGTTCAAAGTGACTTTTGTGTATTTAGCGTATGTAGCATGCGCTTGATTTGTATCTGAAAAACTCACTCAATTTATTGGAAATGTTCGTCAAATTGCTGAAGCCATGACCATGAGCATTTCCACGATGATTTGAAGAAATGCTGTCAATTCAAGTGGTATATGAGTCCAACAGTTTTCATCCCAACTCGCAATGACCATCAGCATTTAATTTGTCTTCTATTAGATTTTTTTCCAAATACTAAAAATCTTCCGGGTCGGAAAAATGCTGCCATTTCATGCTGTGGGCATAGATGATAATATATTAAGTATTTCGACGATACTTTGCGACACTCAGTGATAACGGCAAATTGCTTCCAAACATCAAGCATATAACAAAAAAGTCCCGATTCGGCTCTGTAACATCCAAAAAACGAGCAATTAAACGTTTGGAGTGATTCGCTGGAAAGCTTTTCAACAAAGTCTTTGTTACGCGCCAGATTTCCGAGAATCATTAAAGAGAATTTTCGTAATTGTATGTTGTTTTCTTCATTCCAGGAAGTTGTTAAAAATTGGAAAGTGATCTGACAGTACGATAATGTTTTTGAGAAGAACAAAATATTTACCTCAATTATTTAATGAAAATGATGAACATGCATAAACATTAAAATTTTCAGAACTTGATGTTCATATCAAGTAAAAGCTTTCGAATTCATCAATCTAAAAACGTCATTTTATAGTTCAATTCGAAGATTTCTCGATGGAAAATCTTTAAACAATGCTTTCAATCAGCATTGAATTCATTATACTTTCATTTTTCCCATGATACCAAATCGTCACATGCATGTCACAGAATTCTTGAAAATTCTTACAGATCGTTATCGTAAAAGTTTATAAACATGCATTTTATTCCACTAGCTCATATCATTTAGCATCAGCTTTTTCACAACAGAATCATCAGATTTACAGTGTCTCGAGAGCACTCTCATCATAGATGGACTAATAAAGAAGTATAATAAAAGTCTTTCTCATAACACTCCGGAACCAAATAAAGAAAAAGTTTCAATATTAAATTCAGGAATTCAGAGCTCCTTAAATTCTGATGAAATTTGACACTATGTTCGTTTTGATATATAAGATCGCGACTTTTGAACGATTGACTTTCGGCATCTCCCAAAATAATAATAATAAAAAAAGAAACGAGAAAATGAATAAAAGTTTCAAGTTTATTTTGTCGAAAGCTATTTTACGCTTTGCTACTTTTTGGGATGAAAATTCTTTTTCAAAGCGCAAAATCTCGAACAAAATCCTGTAATTTGAAGAAAGCCATAAATCATCACATGCCGTTCCGTTGTCAATACAGATGTTGAACAACTTACTGTCGATGAATAAGGAAAAGCGAAAAAATTAAGAAAACATAAATTACTTTTTTTTTCTTCAAGGAATGGCGAAATGCCAGCAGCAGCGAAACTCTGTACTTTAGCAGACCAAAAAGTCAGTTCAGTTACATGTACGATAAAATCAAATTTACCATCCAAAATGATGACAGTAGGAAAAAGTTTTCATTGCTGCTCCACGATGTGTCGACAACGTAAAAGAAATATTATTAAACAAGTTTTTCCTTTCTCCGACTTTCTTCCTTTTTTTGTGTTAATGACGCTAGAACTTTGTATTATGAGCATCACAAAGGAGCCCTTGAGGATAATGTTGTGTGTGTGTTACAGTAAAAGTTATCCTAAATGTCAACTTTATTTTTTATTGTGAAAAAGGTAAAATGCCAAATGTTATGAAAGAAAATTTTCCCATGTCAGTAACTAAAACTGATTTTGATGTATTTAAAAGTTTAATACTTAATAATTTGATTGACGGTTGAATGAAGAGGTCAACACTGGCCCATTCTAACTCACAATTGGATGGAACAAGAGCCTCTTTAATTTGTTTATGGATCACTTAAATCATAAATTTCATGGCTGATTTTCAGATTTCAAGCACAGAGATTCATTTCACATTCAATTGAGATGAAATCAATTAGCTACACTCATGATATTCACAAAGCCAAGCACACAACATGACCCTCAACCATCAAATTTGAATCTGAAAATATCATTAAACAAATATAAATTTCATCTATTACTTAAATTAACCAGAAATAATACAGAAGCACCCTCGATTGGGATTTTTTTTTTTCGGAGGGGAATGAAGTTAAATGAGTGTCGGATTGGTTTCATTTGACTTATAAAAAAAAACTTTTAATGGACATTTGAATGACTTTTTAAAGTGCCATTAAATATAAGCAAATATTTACTTTGTTTAGTAAGAATGTCTTGTGATTGGCATTAAGATATTTCTGGTTTTTTAATCTTCACAACAAATCAATTGTTCTTCTGAGTTTGAAATGCTTCAACACCTAAAAATGTATTATTTATTGAGTTCGATAGGATTCTGTTCAACTCAATTGACGCCTAAATTGAAAATTTGGTTTGTTAGGTATGTGTCTGCAACCCCACAGCAAATATCATCAGAAGTGAGTATTTTCAAGAGGTGTTGATTAAATGAAGATTATTGAAAAAGAACCTCAAAGGGATTCATATTCTAACGTATGCCGTTGAATGTCGATTGAAGTGTAGGCATCGTAATTTTTAATCTCACCCACGACTGGCGATGTTTTCCTCATTCATGATGGCAAGCGAGAATAATTTCTCATTCAACACTGATTGGAAATTTATTATGTCGTTGATTGTATTTAAATTAACTCGCTGTCGTTATGATGAAGTGTTATATAAAGTTCGCTTTTGTGTCGCATCAAATGGCGTGGAAAGTAATTTCATTGGCGTCAAAATATGCTTCACATGCATGATGATGTCGTTCCGATGATGCCTTTCATCACGAACATCTCTTGAGACTCACATCAGCTGCATGCATAAAAATTTATGAAAAAGAAAATATGAGAAAAAGTTATGAAATTATTTTCATCGTCGTCAGTGGAGAAAATTAAATTAAATGAATTCAACGAAAAGAAAAAAAAAAATGTCCACCAAATATCTTTTGATCCAAATAACAAATTTGAATAGATGTGAAAAGTTTTTCATTCTGCTTAATGATTAGTGGATGAAAATAAATTTTTACAACACCCGAATGTGTTTTAAATTAATTGAGAACTTTTTGATATTTCATTAAATGATGCAGTTTCAAGCAATGCGATTCAATTTATGGGAAAAAAAATTTAATCGCCGAAACTTTTCTATAGAGATAAAAAAAAATTCGATGGTAATATAATTGACCAGATCATTCCAATTTCCAGTTCATGAAATATGAAAAATTCTCTTGGTAGTAAAACATAACGTTTCATCGTATAACGCCAAAAAGCTGCAATCGAATGCAATTTTCACAAAAAGCACGAAAAAGTCGAATTTGTAAAAGTCAAAAATTGAATTTATCGCCAGTACGAGATGGCAAGTAGAGTGAAAATAACTTGTGCAAACTGAGCAAAGAGTTCAGTATGTTAGATAACAAACACATAAAATTATCATCATCATCAATGGAGAAGTTCTATTTCGATAAAAGGAATCAGCAGCAAAACGATTCAATAAAAGAGATAAAGTGCTTCACAAAAATCATGAAAATAAAAAAGTTAAAAAAATTTCTCGTTTTCAAACTGAAAACTAAAACAATAAATATATAACTGGAATGCTGGTTGGAGAAAACTTGGGAAATCTTATGAATTTTAATAGGTTTAGATTCTTGAATTAAATATATTTGAAACTTTGCAAATTCAAGTTGCTGATATTGAGTTGTTTGTTCAATTACGATTTCATAAGTAATTAGAAAATATTTCATAAAATCGATAAAGCAGTTTTTAATCAGCAATATGGAGGAATATTCGCTAAAAAAAATTTTTCATTGTTCGGAAGATTTTTTTACAAAATAAAATGTATCGATGAATATCAATTTTTTTCCAATGCTTTTCATAAAATGCAATCAGGTTCAATGACACGTATTTACATGATTTTGTGACATGAATCACAGACTACACTCTGTCATATCTGGGAAAATGAAATTTTTCCACTAAAAACTCTATTATGTGCATCAGATAAAACGTTGCTTTTGCGTTAGGCATGAGTAAAGTTTGAAGGATCAGGCGCCGAATGCATAAGCCTTAATGTTGTTGCACTTTATATTTATGTCGAATGCAGTCATCCAATCATACTAAAAGCTTATAATACCTCAAATGTCTGACAATCAACTATAAGCGATTCAGAAATTCAATGCGATATGCGATGGAATAAATGCAGCGAATATAAAAAAAAATAAAATTGTCTACTTAAATGTGAAAGTTCTTTTCTACTCTCCAAAACGAAATAATTTTCATCCGACTATTTGCATTACATCAAGCATAGTAAATGGGATTCGTTTACAAATAACGTTTTGTTTAATGGCTAAATTCTTTCAACCAGTTTTTCCTTCAACTGACACGAATCCCTTTTCTTACGAATTCGCTTATGGTTGAACAATTTTTCTTTTCTTAGCCTCTTTTTCTTTCCAGTTGAGATGTAAGAAATGGGGCAAAAATTATTCGAACATGACGATAAAAGGGGGAAAAAATTTGAATTTTCATGCCGGAAAACCTTTTCAAATCCACTTAGGTTTGACTTCGTAAAGGACCAAAGCATGAACATGGACATTTTCTTTATTCACGCACAACTCTTTAACAAAATTTGTTTAAGATGGAAAAAAAAAGTGAGGACGAACAATATAAAATCCAGTATTTACACAGGATAAATTCGGTCGAAATGCAAAACTTGATTGGAATAATAATTTTATTTTCATTCTCACACTATCTTAAAAAATGTTGCAAATGTTACGCAACATAGTTTGAATACTACATAGCGACAGAATCACTGGTAACATGTGCTCATGCGGCTCAACAATATGTCGATAATTTATAGGCCACACTTCTTTTAACCGATGTGCATTCAAGAAAGATATGTAAAAGTTTTGCAATCAAAGAACTGAACGCTTGACCTTAAAATTTCTCCATTAATTTTCTTTTAAATTTTCATGCTTTTCTTTTTTTTTTATTCGAAAGGTTGAAAATTTGAAATATTACCCAAGGGCAATTAGGCAGAACTGAGAAAAACATTGTAAAGAAATCGTGATGATGAATAATTAAGATAGCACAGAAATTTGCGAAGTCATTAGGGTAGGCATGAAGAAGGAGGTCATTTTTAAACGCAAAGGGTTAGGTGCTCTGCAAGTGATTTTTTTTCTTGAAGGATAAAAAACTAACCATTCAAAAATGCTAATTAAAGGTAAAATTGCGTAAAAATCTGTTTAGGAAAAATATTTCAGGATCTAATTTTCCAGAGATGTTCATTTTTCGACCATTTTCATTAATTGGATGGGAATGAAAAGCAAATGCGTACCTTATTTCTTAAATAATTAAAGACTACTTACAAACTTAGTTTGATGAATGAGAGGATGTATCAATGTACCATCTTGAGATTGTAAAATATGAGTTGGCAGATAACTTCCTCTTCTGTCATTTTGCTTAGTTGTATTTGCGATTTTTTTTGTAGATGAGGTGCTTTTATGTCCTGGCTCCAGACATTTCTACTCTGGCTATCCCAATTTTTTAAATAACACTCCGGATAATTTGCAGAATTTCGGACATGCTGGTTATGATCTTAAGAAAAATGCCAAACACCAACTCAGTGATACACATTTCAAATATAGCTTGAATAGGAGAAAAATAACTATAAGTAGGAGCCAGAGAACCATCAACAATTGTATTTCTTACATACAAATAATGCTTCTAAAGAGTTAAGAATATCGCCAGCACAAATAAATAGATCGACGCGCATCCAAAATAATCGACGTGATTCAATATCCATAGCGAAATATATGTTTCTGAAGCTCGCTAAAAGCAGAACCAGGGTCTGGTTCATTTATTTTGTTGAAAATGTTTTGATGCTCCGTTACTGCGGCTGTTCGTAAATGATGTTAATTGGAAATTTGGAGGGGCAGTAAATATGTACTACCAAGGTGCATATCTGCATACCTATAATTTATTAGCTAATCTTCTTGCTTCCGTGCCAAAAAATTGCTGCACATTAGAGGAGTCTCCCATTGATGACGTCAAGCAAATGCAGGGAGGGAGTCTCTGAAATCCTTACAAAAATAATATTTCGCAATGAATTTTCTGAGATGGGAATTTCGAAAACTTTCAACTCGAAGAATCACTTCTGAATCACCTTACGTCATTAATGGAAGTCCCTTTAAACATATTCACTTCGCTTAGGTACCACCACCTACATTGCAATAATAATATTTAAGGGAAAATGGATGCTATTAAAAATCGCGTCCTCTGGATTATCGTCGATCTAACGATCTTGCGATTGTTCGCAGTGAAGCATGTTATTTTAGGTTGCTTGTTATATATTTTAAGCATCTTTGCTGTGAAAGTATATGAACTAATAACTACTGTTCGACTGTCCTGGATTCACTATCATATTGTAAAGCTCCTGCTCTGTTCGTTCTTTGGGCTCACATTTGGTTGCTGGCATGCAATTATTTGCGTTTATTGCGAGGTCATGTGCTTTGGTGAGATTTTGCTTTATTGACATAGATTTATTGTTCTAAGAAATCATTTTGCTTACTTATGTATGTATGTAGCTGCGTTTGAGATGCTTATTGGCGAGGCAATAGTAAAACTTATTTGGTTTTATTGATTCGTAACAAAACCCGTTTAAAGCATTTGGCAGTTCTGAAGCAACTGGGAAGGTACGCAAGTAAATTAAATCATTTATAATGGATACGTAACGAATTCAAATTTTTATTTCAATGTTCGATGACTTTTTTCAAAATCATAATAAAATGTTATCCGTTTTTCACTAAGCGAAGGTGTGATGTAGACTAAGACATCGTGAAAATCAGATTTTGTAACGGTTTCACTGTTGAGATCTTTTGTTGCAGAATTTAGTGCAGCTTCATTGCACAAATTCATAAGATCAGCACCGGAAAAATTCTGTGTTTTTTTCGCAATATCAGCAAGATCAACATTGTCAGCTAAAGGAATTTCGCGAGTAGCAAGCTTCAAAATATTTTTCCTCGACTCAAAATCGGGTGCTGGAACATGAATTAATTTATCAAAACGACCTGGCCGCATCATAGCTTCGTCAATTATATCTGGACGATTAGTGGCGCCAATAATTAGAACAGCTTTCTTATTTGACACTGTCGCATCACCACCGAATCCGTCAATTTCCGTTAGAAGTGTTGTTAAAATTCTCGTATGTGCATCATTCGATCTACCACCTGACTCACTCCGATTGCCGATGATCGTATCGATTTCATCAAGAAACAAAATAGTCGGTGCACTCATCCGGGCTTGGTTGAACAAACGCACAATAAATTTTTCAGCTTCACCAACGTATGGCGAATAGATTTCAGCTGACGAAACAGAAATCAGGGTCATCATCGTTTCACCTGCAAGACATTTTGCGATCGTCGTTTTTGCGCAACCACTCGGTCCATACAAAAGAATTCCATTTGGTGAACGTAATCCAAATCTATTAAATTTCTCAGGATGACGTAATGGGCCCAGGACACACGTAAGCAAATAGTTTTTAAGCTCATCCATTCCGGCAATTGAATCTAGTTTCATGTTTGATCTCGCAACAGTTCCAAGATTATCTCGCAAGACACTCGGATTAATAGACTGGAATCCTAGTTGAAATAATTTATGAAGATCGCAATTTTCATGAGACATTTGCCGGTTAACAAACTGACACAAAACTTCCAGATCAGCGCCGACAAATCCAGGCGTATTTTGTGCAACAAATTTGCAAATTTCTTCCTTTTTATCTAATCCAACTGTCACACTCAGGGTTTTTTCGCATAGAACTTCCATAATTGAACAACGCTGTCGTTCATCGGGCATGTCTAGAAGAATCTCATTACCCAGCCGTGTGCTTCTCCTCGCAGACATGTTCAGTAATTCCATTTTTGAAGTCGTTGCGAGAACCATAATGCCTGAAGTGCTTGCAGAAATATCATCAAGGATCGAAAACAGTAACGAGGAAATACGCGACGAATGAGAATTTTCTTTCATCTTTGCACTGAGCTTGGGACAGAAGATTTCAATATTTTCGATCAGCAGAATCGTCAAATTATTCTTAATAATTGCACTGATTGTCTTAATTTTGTTGAATATTCTGAGAAGCTCTTTTTCTGTTTCACCTGGATGTGGTTGAAATATGTCGCCAGACACTTCAAAAATGTTGCATTTATTCTCGTAAGCCGCGTGTTGAATAAGTGTTGATTTTCCAACGCCTGCAAGGAAAATAAAAATTATATTTTCTGGTATAAGTAAGCAAATATCTAATTGAATTTACCTGGTGGACCTATCAGAAGGAGCTGGCAATGAGGTCTCATTTTGTATGATTTTGGATTACTCATAAATTGGATATTCGCTTGAATCATGTTATTGATCTTCAGATAAGCCTGATCGAGTCCTCCTAATTTCGTGCGGCTGCTAAATGATGCCATGTCAAAAATAAATTCACTGATGGTAATGGAACAATTTTCTTCTACTGTTCCAAAATCAAATGAATTCGTATCAGTAACCAGGATTTTTGAAATGCCCAATTTGTTCCATGAAGATATATTTGAGATGAGACTGTTGTTGCAGAAATAATAATGTTTCAGAATGGATCTTGTGACTTTTGTAAAATCATATACGGTCCTGAGAATGCTCAGATTCAATTCATTGACATCAATGTACAGATTAACGGTGATTTTACGAAAAACTACAGCCTGTTCAATATACTGCAGCTCATCCACCCATCTTATCTCTTTCTTTTCATTACCGATTGTGAATAATTCAACAGAATCATCAATTCGAGCTATTGCTTTACCATCGTACACTTCATTGAGATAATAAAGCCTGCAGATGAACTGTCGTGCTTCACTTATCAATATAATTAACGAGGAAACAGGCAGTGATATGATATTTGATGGAATTAGACACTTCTGTGGACATGACAGCTTATTAACGATCCTTTGTACAAACAATTGTTGTCTAAGATTGATGTTCCTATTCATTTTTTATTCACAATGATGATGATTCGTTGAGGATGAAATATATGAACTCATAACAAAAATTATGCATTGAAAATCGATAGAAAATGTAAACATATGAGAATACACTAGATTACAAAAATGGACATTGGAATTGGAACACATAAATTATTAAGTAAAGTGAGAAAGTTGAGTTTGAGAATTTTTGCAACCAATCTCTGTTTGTCAACTAAATCTACATTAAAAAGTAGACATAATCAATAACTACTTAATAACAATAACGTTCAAACTGTGTCAATGTCAGGGAAACCCTTACTCGAATCGATAAAAATCGAACTCAAAATTGAAATGCTCTACAAATAAAAACATTGCAACAGAACGGAAGTTATCATCACTCTTATCAGCAATCTGTCAATCTGAGAGGTCATAATAATCATAGCGAAGTCTAAAAATACAAACCGATTTTAGTATAAAGAAAACCATTTAATTCAAAACATACTACATACTTCTACAATGGCATCATCATTGGAACGCGACAGTCCGGACGTTGAGTCATCATCTTCATCTGAGCATAATGGAAAGATCTACAAACATTGGTTTTATGAGCACACAATAGATGGCAAGAAAAGATGGGCACCATTCCCGTTTACGGATTCTCATGCCCTTGACAAGGCATTTGAGTCAAATGATCCCGCTCGCCAAATAGTGATAACAGATGGTGGACGCTTTGACGTAGATATAACAGAAAGAACTCGCACGCCAGTTTACTGGAAAGGTGAATCCAATCCTGTTAGAAGATGTAGCTGGTTCTACAAAATGGATTCACGCTCAATTCCCTATGAAGAAGGAATTGCTGATCTACTGGAACATGAATATCAGGAAGCAGTCTCAACCGGTGATTGGCATAGACGAATTCAGCTACCCAATGGCGAACAAGTTGTTTTCCATGATGCAAATGTGATAGTTCATTTCCAACAACAACCAGCATCTGAATGGGGTACACCAGCTACTTCCATAGCAAAGCCTCGTGTTGTCAAGCGTGGAATCGATGAGTTTCATATCGAGGATGGTGATCCGGAGAGAGTTGACCATTTGCTATTCATGGTTCATGGCATTGGATCGGTCTGTGATTTGAAACTACGAACAGTTGAAGAGGTGGTTGACGAGTTCCGTTCAATTTCTCAACAATTAATTCAAGCCCATTATCGAAGTGCTTATGATGAAGGAGAAGTGGGCCGCATTGAAGTTTTACCTGTGTCTTGGTACTCTGCTCTCCATTCAGAAGAAATCGATCAGAAACTCAAGTCCATTACATTAGAATCAATTCCAAAATTGAGAAATTTTACCAATGAAACTTTAGTAGATATTCTTTTTTACACCAGTCCCGTCTTTAGTCAGGTGAGACATGTGATGAGAAATGTTGTCTTAATCTAATATTCAACTTTCTTCTCATTATTTTTAGAGCATCATCGATACTGTTGCAAATGCTCTCAACCGAAAATATTCATTGTTTCTTGAGAGAAACAAAAATTTCAAGGGCCGTGTTTCTCTTGCTGGTCATTCATTGGGATCAGTGATTCTATTCGACCTTCTGTGTCATCAAAGGTCGGCTTATGAAAATAGTGAAAATTTAGAAAACCCATTGCGGGATCCTATTGAACCAGTTAAGCGGAAATCTGTCATTCACCGACCACTTCAAAGAACACAATCAAGGCAAATTGACTATAATGTCGGACTTTCTGGAACAGGACAGCCATTGATGAACTATCCGCAGTTGGTATTTGAACCAAAAAATTATTTTTCTCTTGGTAGTCCGATCGGAATGTTTGTCACAATTCGCGGCATTGATACTCTAGGAATGGACTTTCGCTTGCCAACATGCGATGGATTTTTCAACATTTTTCATCCATATGATCCTGTTGCTTATCGCTTAGAAGCGCTTGTCAATCCAGAATTCGCTCCTTTGCCGCCATCGCTTATTCCACATCACAAAGGACGAAAGCGTATGCATCTTGAACTTAAGGAAACAATGACACGCGTATCAGCTGACATAAAAGGACGCTTTATAGCATCTATTAAGAATATGACTGACACGGTCAATGCTTTAAATCCGCTTAGCAAAGCCATCAATCAAAAATCCATCGAGCATGAAGTCGATCAGGTTTTACAGAAGCAACTGAGCATGGAACGACCACAATCACCAGATGAAATTCAACAAACAATTGATGACTATGCCGCAACTGTAGAATTAGGCCAGGTCAATCAGTCGAAGCGTCTCGATTACGTCCTTCAAGAAGCTCCTTTAGAGTTCTTTAATGAGTATCTGTTTGCACTCACCTCGCATGTTTGTTATTGGGAAAGTGAAGATACCATTCTCTTTATTGTGAAAGAAATTTACAGTTCAATGGGAATCGAAGCTGATAAGGAAGTGCCACAGCATACATTGAAAATTGAGCGACCAACTGATGCTCCAAGTACATCAGCCTGTGAGAAACGGTAGCTATGGCGAGCAGTCAAGACGTTGAGAAATTTGAGTTCGTTGTTTCGGGTTTATATTTGTGATGTGTGTCGTTTTGGTGCGGGGCAAAGAAAAATGATAACTGGGTAATAAGATTTGGCTTTATAATCTCTGTATTTATTATGTATGTATGACGTATGTATAACGTTAGGTAGGTTCATGCTATTCCGCATAATCATCAATCTCACTCGACATTTCTTTTGCTTGATATTTTATTCTGATCTATTTAATAAAGTTGTGACACTGCAAAACCAAGATAATTTTAAATGTTATTTAATTTGATGCGAATAAGTTGAGAAAAAAACCGTCGATTTGAGTTCGAATATATACAGAATACTCTGAGCGAGCTTTTCATGCGTAAACCAGTTTTGAATTCACATAAGGGACGTCTGTTTGTTTACTTAGTGGAAACTATTACTAATCGTAACTTTAATTATTATACGCTGAAATTGACCTCTACATACTGATAATTTACATATAAACCTCTTGAGAAAGTGACAACGAATCCAAAAATGTCAATGCAAGGCCCAGTTGGACACGAAAATCTGGTAAGTTTTGCTAAAAAAAAATTATTCGCGAATCGTAGGTTATTTATTTCTGTTTTTTGCCCAGAATATCGCATTCAAACTCCAGAGCAAAGCACAGCTATTTAATGTTTCAAATGGCGGATTCAGTAATGCAAAATTAGATATTGTTGCAACAGCCAGTCAACATGGACTTGTTTTCATCGGCTCTAGCAATGCTGAACTAATTGCAGTCTGCTTAAAAGATCTTGAATTTGCCTCATCATTAGAGCACAGCCCACCAGTAAGAAAAATTCCCTTCCATCGCCAACAACTCAGATAGCTACCAATTGCGATGCATCGATTCTGGCTGTTGATGTTAAAATCAATGGAATCCCTCACATTCAGCTCTATTCAGTTCCATCGTTTCTTAAGCCGGTAAGCATCAATCACTTACTCTCAATCACGTTGTTCGATTTCATTACCGCTTTTAGGACATTCAAAAACTTCGTGAATTTCGTATTTCTCAAGATAATTCAAGCTCCTCACAGATCTACTGGAACCCAGTAATGAATAACATCCTGGCAATTTGCACTGAAAGTGGTGGACTAAATGCATACACTCTCAAAGAAGCAACCATGGATTTTCATTCAATCGATCCAAATGAGAAGGCAAAATGCTGTTGCTGGTCGCCTAAAGGAAAACAAATCGTTGCCGGCTTTGCCAATGGCAAATTAATTCAATTTAAACCGGATCTAAAACCGGCCAAAATAATTGAATGTCCAGATGGAATTGTTGCTGGAACCTTTGATACCATTGCCGTTCAGTGGCTCTCTACATATCAATTTGCTGTTGCATTCTTAGGACGCCAGGAGGGATGTGTGCCAGTATTTCATATTGTGAATGCTCCAAAAGCGGGACCATCGCATTACATTGCATATGTGGACGTGTGTTATAGTCAGCTGGAGCAACGGCCAAGTAGAATTTACTTTCTTCACATCATTCAGTGGAACATGCTCCTCGTAGCATCTGCGAATTGTATAGATGTGAGCTTTCTAACTACTAAAGAAACCGGTGATGCGCCTACATGGACGCAAGAATATCCAAACGACCAGTTTCCTGCTGAATTGCCACTATCTGCGACGAAGGATGAAACGTTTCCGACAGGATTAGAGCTTGAAACCGGATGTGTGAATCGCTTAAAAACAGAAGAAGGTGCGGCTCATCCTCCAATGCCGATGATCCACATCCTGTCCACAGATGGATCTCTGTGCTCTTTTTATGTTCTTAACACTACGCCGGGTACTGTTGACATATGTTCGCCACCGCGTCCATTGGATCCAATTGTAGCGAACTTCTTCAAAGCTCAAACGCCAGCTCCTCAAGCTCAAATTCAGCAACAGGAAGTTATTAGAACTCCACCTAAGCCAGAACTGATAATGACAGCACCGATGGGATCATCAACGCCAGCTCCTACAAAAGTTACAACTTTCAACAAACCACCACCATTGCTTCCACCAACAAGCTTTTCCGGATTTTCATTAGGATCTAACACTTCGTCTACACTTATGCCATTTGCCCAATCAGCATTTCAAAATGTTCCTCCTAAGACGACTGCACCCTTGCTGCCTACACCACAACCCGTAATTCAATCGCAGGCGCCATCTATTAAGACACAAGCACCACCTACAGCTTTAATATCGGTTGCACCTACAGCTCTAATATCGGTTCCGCCTACGTATACACCATCGACGAATCAGAAAATGCCAGAACCTTCTGGTGATCAGTCAGATGATTTAAAATCAAAGCCAACCGAAGAAGATCAAGCCGTTTATGCGATGATGATTAAGGATGAAATTGCAACATTCTCGATTGAAATGAAACATTTGATGGAGAAATCGCGCTCACTAAAGATTAGCATCGGAACAAAAGAAGAATCAGCCGAAATGAGACGTTCCATTGAAGAAATGGATGAGCTGAAGAAAGAAGCAACAGAAACGATCGAATCGATGCGTTCCGATGTTCAGTCGAATCGTTTGGGGCTCACTGAGATGTTCTCCATGCTTTATGAAACTCGCGCCAAATGCGATCAATCGAAGAACCAAAAGTCAATTTTCATGAATCAAAATCCACTGCAAGATCGTGCCAGCAAACGAACTTTAGATAAGTTGACAAAAATGATTGCACAATGCGAAATGCAGTTGCAATGCTGTGTTCAGTTAATAAATAGCCAATGGTCCAACTATCAAGATGCGTCAAGAAAAAACAAAAAAAATTTGATGCACAATCCGAGTCTTGAAGGACTCTATCAGACACTCACTAAACAACAGGAAATTATTTACAGGCAACATGAGAAGATGGCACGACTGAAAACTAAATTGGGACTTCGTGATGATGGAATGAAACTAAAAGCTTCAAATAACTCAGTCATGGAATCATTGTCAGACTCCATCATATCAATGTCACTGGCTGATCAGATCGAAACGGAAGCATCAAAGCTAACAGATAAGAAACTGAAGAACTTAAGGAACCTTTTGGCAGGACGTGAAGTAGCTATCATCAAACCTCAGCGTCCCATACGTTCTGGATTGAATTCGGAAATTATCCGCGAAAAGAAAATAAATGCAATGAATAAGTTAAAGAAACCGCAACAAGTGCCAGCGCTGATTCAGCCTCCGGCACAACAGAAAGTTCAATCATTCACACCAGTTGTTACACAGCAAACACCAGCACCACAGCCATTATTTGGTATGCAAAAGAAATCAGATGAACAACCGAAGTCGACAGGATTCTCTGGTTTTAATGCTCCAGTTCCTCAACCAGCAAAACCGTCATTTGGCTTGAGCTTCGGAAGCAATGCAACGCCATCATTCGGTCTATCATCTACGCCACTTGTCCTTGATGCGGGAAAGAGGAAAGAGGAAGCCATCGGTATTCAACAGCAGCAACCACTAAAATTATTACTTAATCAGCAGAAACCATCAGTAGAAGCATCAAAACCATCAACAACTATTGCAAATGCTAATATAGCTGTCTCAGCGAGCTTCTCAATTCCGTTGAGTAGCAAGGCCACGCCGAATACCACAAAAGAACCGTCAAAACCTGTCGAAAAGAAGTCCGAAGATGTAAAAATCCCTTCAACAAATGAGTCGACATCGTTTACATTCAAGATTCCGGATAAGAGTGCAACATCGGCTAAAATACCAGTGACATCAGCAACACCAGCATTCGAAACCTCTATTTTCAAAAGTTCATCGAGTGACACTCCAAAGCCATCATTTTCATTCGATGCTGGAAGCGTCTTCGGAACGAAGCAATCAGAAGCAAAAACAGCACAAGTCATTACAACGACATCGTCAATATTCTCTGGGTTTGGTTCTACTGCGTTATCATTTGGCTCGCCAGCTACATCGACAACGTCAGCAACAACTTCCATCTTTGGTGGATCAGTCTCGACACCGTCATTTTCAAGCTTTGGCGGTTCTGGGTTCGCTCTAAACTTAACTAGCGATTCGAAACCGACAACGACGGTTGAATCATCAACAGGTGCCAGTTTCTCATTTGCTGCTCCATTGCCGACAACAAAAGACGAGACTAAAGCAAAGGAAGTGGCTTCTTCTATTCCAGTGACTACTTCTATGCCAACTACAACCAGCTCGATATCAGAACCAGGAACATTGACAAAAACGTAATTATTTTATTATTCTGTCTAATTTTACAATGAAACTAATTGCATCAATTTCCTAGCTTCTCATTCTCAAACTTTGGAACATCATTAGTACCACAAACTACAAGCAGTTTGCCGGTAACTGTTACCAGTACAGCGGATGTTGTTAGCACATCAACAATTCTAACTGCCACAGCAAACGAAAAGCTAAATACTGAAAACATCCTTGGTGGGCTCAACATATGCTCGCCAGAAGAAACGACGAAATCTATTGAAAAATCTTCGGGAAGTATCTTCGGCAGTACAACACAGTTTGCCCCTGTGCCAAAAGCAGATACTACTTCAATTTTTGGAGCTTCCACGCAAATCACTTCAACATCTTCAACAACAGTTGTAACAACTCCGTCATCAATTTTTGGAACTGCTCAAAGTCCACCAACATCAACGACACCATCCATGTTTGGAGCCTTATCGATGAACTCAAGTGAAGCTACAAAAGCAACCTCACCACCAACCGGACTTTTTGCAAGCCTTGCTAAGCCCGACCAATCTGTTTTCGGTCAGACGGCAGTAACATCATCCTCTCAAGCGCCCGCATCGCCATTTGGTGGAAATGTATTTGGATCAAACGTTGCACAAAGTTCACCATCAACTAATATTTTCGGGTCAACAAATACTTTTGGCTCTCCGTCAACAACTCAATCTTCAAATATTTTTGGATCAGTACCTGTTGCTGCAACACAATCGAGTGTCTTTGGACAAGCTGGAACGGGAGTGTTTGGTCAGAGTTCTACAAGTGGTTCAATATTTGGCCAAACATCTGCCTTTGGTGCTCAAGACACTACACAATCGCCATTTGCCTCACCGAATGTTTTTGGTGGTGGAGGTGTATCAACCCAGCAAACAGGTGGATCTTTATTTGGTGGACAGACCTCATTTGGAAGTCAGCCAACTGCAACTGCAGGTAGTATCTTTGGTGGAACTCAACCCGCCGCTTCTGGAAGCGTTTTTGGCTCCTCAAGTGTTTTTGGTGGATCGTCAACAATTCAACAACAACCGGCCTTTGGTTCATCTGCATTTTCTAATGCCTTCAGCGGTGGCTCAAGTATTGCACAAAGTGGATTTGGATCACCATCGACAGGATCTGCGTTTGGAAATTCCGTCTTTGGACAAACAGCAGCGCCTCAGTTCGGGGGTGCACCAACTTTTGGTGGTACAGCAACATTTGGAAGTCCAAAGTCAAATATTTTTGGAAGTCCAGCAGCAGTGTCACCAGGACAATCTAATCTATTCGAGCAGCTGGGCTCGTCATCTGGTGGAAATTTGTTTGGAAGTCTAGCTCAGAATACGCAACCAGTTCAACAGCCTCAGCAGCAACAACAGCCTCCTACTGCCGGTTTTGGCGGAAGTGCGTTCTCTAGTTGGCGTTAAGAAAATTTATTTTGTCTTTCTGTATTTTGTAATGTTTCAACGGAAAAATTTGAATAGATGCGAATTCCGTTTGCTCCCCCTCGTTTTAGCACATAATAAAATAGTATCGAGCAGCTTGAAAATAATTAAATATTGTTGAATTGAACATTGATAAGTTGATAATCGCCTTCTTATTTAGCGTAGAAATTGAATCATTGGACTAGCATCGCGTAATCGTGATTATTTCATGATTTGATCGCAAATCAACAAGGAAAACTTGGAAAATCAATAAATCATTAAGAAATCTCGATGAAAATTGAAGCTTAAAACAAAACAACAACGTAAAATGGACATCACGGATCATCGGACATTCAATTCAATCGAAGAAGAATGCCATTATTGGAAAGAGCTGGCAAAACTATACCGAAAAGAGTAAGTGTGATTAAAGCTGTTTTGGCAAATGCTTCATTGATGATCTCATTCCCTATTTTAGAAAAGTTGATTGCCAGAAAGAATTTGAAGTATTTACCGACGAATCGCGACAGTTGGAACAGGAACTGGAAGCGACATTAATACAAAATGAGAAACAAATCCGAGATTTGAGCGCGTCAATAACTAATTTAAGAAATGACAATGAATCATTAAAGGTGAGCTCAACAATACATCTTATGTATTAAAAGTGATATTCAATTAATTCAAATTGTAGCAAAGACTCACATCACATGAGCGTGATGCCAGTGTTTATGAGACGAAACTCAACAAGCTACTTTCCGAGCGTGACTCACTCAAATCATATATCCGCGAGCTGGAGCAGAAAAATGATGATTTGGAGCGAACCAATCGGGTGGTTAGCGAAAGCGTTGCAGGCTTTGAGACAATGCTGAATCAGGCATATGAGAAGAATGCTCTGTTGGAGATGGAGATTGATGAGAAGGAACAAATGCAAATTAATTTACAGCGCTTGATGGATGAAGCTAGAGGTGAGATAATATTTCTAAATGATAAGACTATAAATATCTATCATTTCATTCTCATCTAATTTGTAGATCTGAAGCAAGAACTCAAAATACGCAACATTTCTTTGCCATCACGCCACAATACAGAGCTGATAGGGGACAAGAGTACAATAAGCGTCACATCATCATCACTGGCAAAAGAGCAGTTGATGGACGCAACAATTATGAACAACGTCAGTAAACTGAATGTGCTGAATGATAGTAGAAATAACAATTTATCATTGAATGCGTCCATGGACAAATCAACGCTTTCAAACATCACCAACAACAATTCCAGTCTAATGGAGGCGACGACGCTACTGAGTACCAGCAGCGGTAACAATGCTTCCGTTTCATCGTCTCTGAAATCTCTTTCAGACTCACCACATAAATCATCTAGTGTCCTTAAGTGTATGTGTTGTGTTTGCTGATATTTACATTTTTAATTGCCTACAGTGATAATTCTTTTTTATCAAATTGCTGACAATTTTTTTATCTCTTCTGTGATTGATCCTGAATTTCAAAAAAAAAAAAAAACCAAACAAACAGATGACTGTACCGTAAATAGCAATCCAATAGCAGCCAGCACACGAGTCTCGGCACTAAACATTGTCGCGGATCTCTTAAAGAAATTGGATGTGAGTAACTGCCAAGTCTATACCAAGTTGCTGTACGAAATTTTTAATTCATATTATTTTCCTTCTAGAATCTCGAAGCTAAATTGAGATCCTGGAAGCATAAATCACCAGCGCAAAAACAATTTGAGGCATCTTTCAACAACAATGAGAATTCATGCTCCATTATAGACACCATTGACGCGATCAAAAAATAGTAAAAAAAAATTACAATATTTGATACAAAATCGATAGGCTTTATTATTATAACTGTTCACAAGCATACTCCTCAATGTTGCTTTGCAAACTGATTTTTTTTTTGCCTCTTTTTCTAAATATGACCTGATCTGTAAAGAAAGATTTTTGAAGCAAAACTATATTGCGCTAACTGATAAAGAAACATATGATGCCGATTAAATAACTTTTGAATAAACCTAAAAGTATTTGACAATTTTCTTCCACGCAAGATAAATGTGATTTTATTATTTCTTCACTTACCTAAGGAAATTTTGAGATAGACAAACTTTTTCCGATATTTTTTTTTTGTTTCAACATCCAGAAATTCAAAAATATGCGCCGGAAAATGTGCTAAACCATGAAGAACTCACTAAATCATTTTTGTTGACATTCTTTTCGAGGAGCAGCAGAGAACAATTTTTTTTGACAAGCTATAGGTGTTTTTAAAATTAAAACTATTTAAGCTGTAATAAAGTAACACAAATGAATCAATACTTTTACGAAGATCAAGTCTATACAATCTCAAAAGGCGGAGGATCTGTTAAGTTTGGATTGGTTATTGAGAATGAAGTAAATTTTCACGTTTTTCCAGTTTCGATTTTTCCGGAAAATTTTATTTTTTCATCGAATATCAATAGCACGTTTTGTTATTGATAAAACGAACATATTACTTAAGTAGCTTTTCGTTATTGCAATTGTTTTTAGGTCCCAAGCGATGGCGAAAATGAAACTCATTCAGAATCCGAAAAATTCCTTCGGAAAGGAGAATTAAGGGTAGGTCAAATTTCATTAATGATTTTAGTTCCCGTGATCATTTTTGATTTTTCGGTTTTTTTTTTTCTCTTAGGTTGTATGGTATCCAGAAGGAAAGATGAAGTCGTTCTGGAGAAAAATGTAGGTGCATGCTTAAGATTAAAAATATCCTTAAAATAGTTTTAAAAGATTTGTTATATAACGAGGATATTTCTTCAATGATGTTAGTAATGGTTAATTTAAAATTTCAGGTTGGTCTCGCTGATCGAACTTTAATGCCGGGCGATGTCGTTCGAAGAATGACAAATGATGATACTCAACGAGGCTATTGTAGAGAAATTCGCGTCAGAGCTGATCTGAAAATAATTGGCAATTCAAGATATATCATTAAGGATGTGTCATCTGAGCGCTTAGTTCCATTAATCGCAATGCCTCGTGATAACGCAGTTTGTTTAGATTCGTGGGTTGGAAGCACAAAAAATATTGACGAAAAACTCACATTGCGGTAAATAATGAATAATTAATTATAACTTACAATAATAATACAACTGAGGCTATTATTATGGTTTTTAGATCAACATGCGGATCGATTTTAGAGCTTAGACCTGACATCGAATATTTTCCGCTGAAGGACAAAAATAATAAATCAATGTTTGCAAGCACTCTTTTCTACGTCGGTCAAACGTTAGTCGGCCCAGTTAGTGAATTGGACAATGCGAAATGGATCAATCAGTCGCCAGAAATGAGGACGAGTCGAAAACATAAAACCGATAGGAAGTTTATTGTTCAAAATGTCGAAATTGATGGCGTGTATGTGCACTGGCAGTGTAAAGCGTCATGTGAAGAGAATAATTCAGCAACCGAAAGTGATTCGGGAATCCCAAAAAGCTACATTACTGGTGATGATCTCAAGCGA
The DNA here is from genome assembly GCA_018397935.1 of Propsilocerus akamusi. Lineage (NCBI taxonomy): Eukaryota > Metazoa > Arthropoda > Insecta > Diptera > Chironomidae > Propsilocerus > Propsilocerus akamusi. The sequence continues at coordinate 16,850,496 of CM031469.1, read as the reverse complement.
ATAAAAAGACTCAACTTATTTGAGAGCTGCATGCTGCAAATTAACGATAAAAATTATCTAGAAATTTGCGAGACTGATGTCGTCGTAAGGAAATCTCAATGGAAAAAAGAGCAAAGTAATGTTCACAAAATTACCATTCAATTTAAGTAAAGTTTCTCAACTTAATCGCTTCTTTTGCATTTTCAGTTAGCAAATATAAAATTCTCAATAGCCGAATTCAGCATAATACCAATGGAGATAATACGGAAATTGATGATGAATTTGATTCAAAAAATATTAAATTAACCAAATGTGAAAAATTAGGTGATATCGTGCAATCAAAAAAATCTGAATGTGACCGTTCGAAACTGTGCCCTTCATCGCAAAGATATATGGAAAGTGATGAGTGGCAAACGGAGGAAGAGGATGACGAAGTATTATCAGATAGTGGTACTACGGCTTCCTCATGCTCTAGTAATCCTACTCCTAAAGGATCACCCAAGAAATCTCCCTTACTTTCGCATAAAATCAGAAAGCTAAAGAAACACAGGCAACGAGACCCAAGGGAAAAACTAATTCCGCAATTACACGAGCGTGTTGTGACAGAAGCGCTGGTTGTATACAGCTGGGCTACTGTTGTTTGGCAAGATGGAACGATTGAAAGTGACATACCGTCCGTTGAATTATGTCCAATTCATCATCTTGATGACCATGAATTTTTTCCTGCTGATTTTGTTCTAGCCGCTCATGATGCTGCAAATTCAAATCCGTCTTATAGAGATTATGGTGTTATTCAAAAAGTCGATCATGTTGGAAGAATCGCAAAAGTAAAATGGTTCACAACTTATAGTAACATCGACCAGCCTGCACCATTGTATAAAGGAGAATCTGAAGTCAGTGTTTATGATTTGAAAGATCATCCTGACTTTCAATATCGTCCGGGTACAATAGTAATAAGAGTGGCAAATTTCCCTATGGAAAGTAATGCAACTGCTGGCCAAGTTGTCGATAATTATCCAGAAGGCAGAGTTAAAGTTTGGTGGGTAGATGGCTCTATAACAATGTGTTGGCCTCAAGACTTATTTGAAGTAGGCCAATATGATTCAGAGAATAATTTCTGGGGCAATGGCGCTGATTCGGATGATGAAAGTTGGCAGACAGAAGATGAATTTAGTGAACTTGGAGGTATGCCACAACAACAACATTTAACAGCCAATTTGGAGCGTGCCAGAAAAGCAATGGCAAGGCTCGAAGAGCTATTTATAATTAATCCGAATTTGCAATCTCAAGAGGTTATGAAAAAGTTACTTATGGTATATAAAAAATGTCGTTATTTGGATCGTCTCATGAACACATCTTTTTTCCATGAATCAAACTTTATGGGATTAGTTGAAAGGGTTCGAAAAAGTGGCTCGCAGACAACTGCTGAAAGAGTACTCGAGAAGAAAAATCGTCTCTTTAATGAAGTGCCAGTTGTAGATCCATTGAATATACCAGAAATTAGCCCCGATGCTGTTAGGCCAATAACAAAGAAAATAACGCTACTGGAAGCTACTAAATCGACGTCAAATAGTCATGAAGACAATAGCAGTTATTGCAGCTTTGAAAGCACAACGTCTTGCTTTCAATCAACAACTCGTCAGAACAGTCAAGAATCGCCAACAAAAAAGCAGGATCTGCTTGCGGTGGCTTCGGATACATGGAATAAGCAGGGAAAATGCAATCTGTCAACATCATCAGATATTTCAAGCATTACAGAAGATAATCCTGAAATCCACAAATCTTCTTCACACTCACCTGCTCCAATAAATAAGTCACCATCACCCAAGAAGGTTAGCGATAGTGCTAAAAATAGCTCTGATTCTGGTATTTTGATAACACTGGATAGCGGATCAACATCAGAAGCCTCAAAACAAATTATTGAAGCACCGGATTCAAATGCTGGAAGCTTTGTCATCACTGTTTGCGCAAAGTTATGTTCATTAATCAAAATGCAGCTGGTTAAAGCACTTCAAGAAATTAACAATCGCTACTGCCCAAGTGATACATTTAAAGAAATTGTCGAGATGGACTCAAAAGCTATTGCAAAAGTTGAAAGTGAGCTCGATGACGATTCATCTCCTGATGAAGTGAAAAGCTTTGAGCTAGGCGATGGAAAGGTCAATAAAATTGATGCAGAATCTTTTGTGGAAAATTTTTTATCAACGTCAAATAATTTTCAAATAATCGAAAATGTTCCAAGTACCCATAAGTATCATCTAACAGTTTTTCATCCCTCCAATGCTCATAGTTTTTTCAAGGCCGTTCAAAAGGAACATCGTTTGCTCAAGAGCTCATTGCCAGCTGGCGTATGGGTTCGATCGTTTGAAGATCGTATAGATTTGTTAAGCGTTTTAATAGAGGGCCCGAAAAATACTCCATATGAAGACGGTCTATTTGCCTTCGATATTCAATTAGGTCACGATTACCCTGTAGCTCCACCATTGTGCCATTACATTAGTTATTGCAGTGATCGTCTTAATCCAAATCTCTATGAGGATGGAAAAGTATGTGTGTCCTTATTAGGAACATGGTCTGGACGTGGAACCGAAATATGGTGTTCAAATAGCACATTATTGCAAGTAATCGTTTCCATTCAAGGATTAATTTTAGTTGATGAGCCATATTATAATGAAGCTGGATATGAGAAGCAAAGAGGTTTTATTAATTAATTATTAATCAAAGATATATTGGTCAACGATTTATTATTTGCTTCAGGTACGCAACAAGGCAGGGAAAATTCCCGAATGTATAATGAGATGGTTGTGTTGAAGCTCATCCAATCGATGACAAAGCTCATAACGTCACCACCTGAAGTGTTTAAAGATGAGATACATGAGCATTTTCGTAAAAATGGTGAAAAGTTTTACAACCGTGTCAAATTGTGGATGGAGCTGAGTGAGAGTGCAGCAAATGAAGGTAAAATACAGAAATGAAAACATATTGCTCTCAAATATTTAAGTCATATTTTATTTCATAACAGCAAAATACTCCAAGGATGACTCACCGAAACCCGAATTTCCATTAATTCCAGCGTCTAAAGGTTTCTGCTTGACATTGGCAGGATTTTTAGAAGGCTTTTATAAAAAATTAAAAGAAATTAACGCAGTTTTATAAAATTTCGATAGCTTTATTACGCAAAATTGTTATTTTGTTTTCATTTAGTTCCTGGAATTTCACTCTGAAAATTTTATTTAAGTAAATTTAAGAAAATCTGTTAGCTAAGAGTCTCCATAAAAAATTTTAAGATTCTCAAGAATTTGCGAGCACAAAAAAAGCCTTAAAAAGTTATAAAATGTAATTGCTACAATGCGGCACACGAAAAAAAAAAAACTTAAATCGTTTTTAATATAAATTTTCGACAGAATTTTAAATATCATTAAGCAGGTGACACTTAATGCTACAAATAATTAATACTAAGCTCAAGATAAAAATCAATTGCGTTAACGAAGCTACTTATTTAGTGTATTTATCCAGTATCTATGAAGAAATATTTCGTAAAACAATATTTGTGCCTTTAGTTTCTCCCTTCAAGTTTCTTTAAGTTGAACACAAATTAAAAATAAAAAACAAAGCAATACACTACCTAAGTAGGCATGTTTGTGTGTTAGAACAGAGAACCATATATTAGCATCACGATAACATAAATGTATTATCACATTCCACTGAGTAGTATCACCACACAATTCCAAAGAATAATTCTTTTATTTAGATAAATCATAAATAGAAAAATGACAATTTTTATCTGTAATTTATGAATACGAATAGAGTTTGCTTTATACTGTGCATGATTTATTTGCAATTCACTTGGCCTATTTGAGTGTTTAAATGCAAAAGTATATCTCTATAAACTCTACAATACTCCTTTAGTCCTTTGGCAACAATTTCTAGAACTTCTTAATCCTATAAATTTGAGTTTGGAAAACAACTAAAGTTACTTGTATTTGAAAACAATTTTATGTGTCTATCTTCCCTATAAATGCATATTGAAGTAATAATTATAAAGCCGTGCCTGAACAGATACTCGAAAAAAACTTAACTTAATTCAACTTAAAAAAAAAAAACTTTTGGAATGAAGAACTTTTTAAAAATTATATTTTTTTTTGTTCTTTTATGTGTCTCACAAACGAGAAAGTTTTCCTTTTTTTTAAGAAAATATTTTTGCACACATTTAAATTCTGATCATAAGGAGAAAAAGGGAATATATTTTTCACATACTCATGTTGCGTGTGTGCATTTGAATAATTTGCCTGCGAGCATTCTGAAAGACAAGATAAAGAAGATGCTTTGGAAAAGTTTTTGAAAAGGCATTTTTAAGAAAACTCTTTGAAGAATTTTTTTTTATATTCTTTATTTTGCAAATTGAATAGCTTGAACAATGAAGAAAGAAAAAAAAAAGCAAAAAGAAGTTCATTGTGAACAAAAGGATAATCAATGAAATCAAAAACTAGTTAAATAAAATATCAAACAAAAAAAATAAATTTAAAAGTTGTTTCACATTTGAAAACTTATCTGAATTTTTTTCACATGTGAGTTTAGAAGGTGAGCAGCTGTTTGAAATTACTGATAGCGAAAAAATAAATATATTTTTAACTCTCATTCTCACATTAAGTAAGAATTTTCTCTTTTTCAGATTGTAACGTTTAACGAACGATTTTATGTTTCGTAAGAGCAGTTTAAAAATTCATTCACAGTCGACTGGAAGTTTGTGCGATTTGATTTCGTGTTCATTTGTAGATTTGTAAATAGCTAAAATTAAATCATGTATCACAAGAGATTGGACGAAAAACATGCGATTCTTCGCATTGTAGACTTACGAAGTGATACTTTGGTAATTAGAGTTACCACCGACTGTCATGTAGTAAAATTACTAATTTATTTGACTTTCAAGGCCGTCCCTACCGATGAGATGCGAAACGCAATTTTTGAGGCTGTCGTGGGAGATGATGTTTATGGAGAGGATCCAACGGTCAATACACTGGAAATTAAAGCTGCTGAAATATTTGATAAAGAGGCTGCCTTGTTTGTTCCATCAGGTTCAATGGCTAATTTATTGGCAGGTAAATAACTAATCGATGTTTAGTTGCTAAAACTACAGCAAACAATTTGAATTTAGTCATGGTACATTGTAATAAGCGTGGCTCGGAAGCATTTATGGGACATATGTCACATACGTTCAAATACGAGCAAGGCACTGCTTCAGCAATCGCTAATGTCTTTGTCAACAAAGTGCACAATTTTGATGATGGAACATTTTCAATCGATGAAGTCAAAGAGGGTATTCGAGGAAATGACGCACATGAGCCTCTAAGTCAGTTAGTGTGCATTGAAAACACACATAATATGGCAGGTATGCTTGAAGTATTCTGCTGGAAGAAATTTTTTACTTTAAAACTTTTGCATCAAACAGGTGGCAAAGTTCTTCCACTCGATTGGATCGAAGAGTTATCAAAAGTTTGTAAAGAAAACAACTTAAAACTTCACATGGACGGCGCTAGAATTTTTAATGCTGCTGAATTTTTAAAATTGCCCGTTTCAAGGATTGTTCGTGATGTTGATTCAGTTTGCTTTTGTTTGAGCAAAAATCTTTGCTGTCCCGTGGGCTCAGTTCTGTTGGGAACGAAAACATTTATTAATGAAGCCCGTCGCTATAGGAAGGCGCTAGGCGGGGGAATGAGACAAGCTGGTTTTTTGGCAGCTCCCGGATTGTACGCTATGGAGAATATTGTTCCCCTATTGGGAATCGATCACCAGCATGCGCGACAGCTTGCTGAGGCAATTGACAACCTTAAAAGTTCCATTTTTCAAGTGGAATTGGAAAATTTACAAACGAACATTTTGATGATTAAGGTCAATAAAAATTCAATGAACATCGCTGCCCAAGACTTTTGCAATCGCTTGGCAGAAGTGAAAGAGTCTGAAGTTGCCAATGGCATTTGTGATGAGATGAAAACACCAATAATCATCAAATCCGGCGTAAAGAACGCCTCAACATTGAGGGTCGTATTCTATCGTCAAATCGACGATCAACTCACTCAGTTGGCAATCAAAAAAGTTTCTCACATCATTGGGGAATTTGAAGCACTTTTAAGCACACATACTACCGATTGAGATTACAAATGATTATAAAAAAAAATAAGCAATAATTCTTAATCAAATTATCAGCCAATATGTGTGGTTTATGTCTTTTTCCTTATTATAATCATGATTAGCAGGTGCACATATAATGAATGTGTGCGAATATGCGATAATTAATTACTCTGAAAATATTTTCTCATCTAATCCAAATAGCAAATACAATCTACAACAATGTGCCTTGAATGGTATTTTCTACATGTACACACACACAAAGCGATGTGCAAATAAAATTATAATAATGACTTTGCCTTAATTCTAATCTAATCTCCGAAATATTGAAATATCTTACTTCAGAAATTTATATATCTAATGCTTGTACATTTCTCTTTTTATCTCGCTCTGTTGTTGTTCCATATAAAACTTTTATGCTGATTCTTTGTTTTGCCTTTCTCTGGTGCTGTTTCGGTATGGAAAAGCACTCATCTCGCATATAAATATGGATTTGTGTTCAGTTAATATTTGGGTTTAATGTGTGCTTAACGCACATCTCAGGAATAAATTTGCTTTTACTGAGGGCTTTTTTCTGAAAGGGGGCGGTCTGTAGGGTAAATTTATTTAATTGGTTTTTCCTTGCAGTGGTTTAGGCGTTTCAAATTTATATTGATTATCCTTCGTGCCAGCCTGAAATGCTGTTTCATCACATTAGACGTAAGCTTTCAAGGAGCTGATAAATTGCCTGTTTGCTGAGCAATATTTTATGATATTTTGTGGCCAAGTGTCGTCAGTAAATATCAAAATTCAAAAGTCATCAGCTTTATTGCCGAGCTTTCGTTTGTCTATGTCAGGAAGGTTATTTATCTTTCACAGAGAATATTTCTGTGGTTTACCATGAAAAATAAATTTTCAAGGACATTATATTTTGAGGTTGAAAATGAAGTCAGCATCGCATCAACTTGTGGAAAATATAATTTTCTTTCATTTGCTTCTACCGAAATAGAGCGCATCGAAGCTTTGTGAAAGTAAATAAAATAAATTATTTCTTTCACTATAAAAGAAGAAGGCGCTTTAGAAGCTGCGAGTTGTGAGTTTGTCCATAAGTTTACTCGAGTGTCCCTTTTGTTATGTCCACAACACTCTTTCTGCCTGCCCCTTTTCTGTTTATGTTTTACTTAAATATTTGGAATAGAAATAGAAAAAGAAAAGTTTTACTGGTAATCTGAAACACATGAGCATATTCCCAAAGCTGGTTCTTCAAAGTAGCCAAAACAATTTTTTTCAAACAAAAAGCTTTAATTTTCTATGAATTGTTTTGTTTAAGTTTAGAGTATAAGAAGAAATGAAACGACATTTCCAGCATAAAAATTTAAATGCGAATGGCAGAAAGGGATTCAGAAAATGATGCCTCTTCTTAGCGGGGGGGGGGGGTGTTGAATGAAACTAAGCAGGTTTCAAATTAATTCTCAGAAAATTCATGCTGTTGTGCTGTGAAATTTTTTACGTTTATTTTTGAATTCTCGTGCGGCCTATTTTAAGATTCTGCTGTGAATGTTGAAAGAAATTCTCGATTTGCTCAACAAATATCGGATCAAACACTGTAAAATAGAAGCCTCGTGGAACGTAAAAAAAAGCGAAAAGAACAACACCGCCGCAATCCACAGAATGGTGATTACTTATGCAATCAAATCTAATTAGAGTCAAAATACCCGAAATTGACGATAACGGGAAAGATATACATAAACTTGTTGTTGAGGAGTGATGGAAATTGAAATTGAATGAGAAATTACCTTCGATCAGCAAACAACAGGCCACAAAGTTCTTTCCTATTTATTCGACTATTGTTCGAAGGATTTTCATCATCGACGTTAAGTTCTAATTGAAAATCAATTGATTTAACGGACTTTTGATTTCTTTCAATAAAAGCACACACACAAGAAAAACAAACGTGAATTGAATGTTTTTAGAAGCTTCTAAGATATTCGAAATGAACACATTCGTGAGGAAGGGAACATTTCACAGCCATGATTGGAATGTTGATGCCAACGTGATTGTTTGCGGAGGAGGATTTTTTTTCTTGATAATTTAATTAAGAAAGCAGCAAATTTTATGTAAACTCATTCAATTTTCTCGCTTTCGCTTCATTAAACGAAGCATTAAAATGTTTTCACTGTGGAACTAAATTATTTATACCCAATTATTTCAAATTGAATTGTCAAAATTTGTGGTGGCTGGTTGGTGGAAGGTCGATTACTTTCGGTAATTTTTGCAAGATAATTAAATAAGAAGCAAAACATTTCATGTGGAGTTCATTTATCAAAAAATTCCTTTTTATTTGAAAATGGTTTAAAACCTTTCCATCTGACATGAATGTTGGCATTTTAGGGTCGTCTAAAATGATTTGGGTTTAGGAGATAGAAGACTAGGTGTAAAGCCGAAAGTGTGGTGTAATGAAATTTTTGAAATGTTTTTCCAAAACCACGTAGCAAAAAAAAAAAAAGTTTTCATTTTGACATTTTGCTAAAGCTTTCAACTAAAAAGAAAATTCCGGAAAAAAAAAAATTAATCTGTTAAACTTTTCCCCTTGACATAATCACTTTGGGGAAGCTGTCCAAACTGAGGCAAAAGAAAACTCTTGCAACTGTACTTATGTTATGTTAATGACTTTTCTTTACTTTGACGGTTTTCTTTTTTTTTCTATTTATTCAATGAAACTTTAGCTTCTTGTTGAATGTTGTGCTTTTTCTAAAGAAAAATGAGCGTGAAAATATCAACTGGAAAGAATTTGCATGTAATCTAAACTTTATCCTTTGCAAACACGCCTTTTGATGTACAGTATAATGTTTAAGTATTGAGATTACTTAAAAAAAAAACTTTTACTTAACAGGAAGTTCTATTGCTAGAACTTAGCATGTGAGACATTTTTCATGCGAAAAACTTATACCTTCATTTCAAGTGTGAAATTTAAAGAATTTTATTTTTATTACTATTTAACCTCATGCAAAAATCAATTGAAACAAAAATTTCATTTACATTCCACCCAAATTAATTCCATTTATCTCTGTGCTGAGGTGCCAAAAAATTACTCAAGACCGTGATTAAATGCGAGCCATTTTATGAGTTGACGAAACTTAGGAAAATTAAAAATGCAACAGAGCATGATGCTTCGGGAGGGAGCATGTTAGACAAAAAAAAAAAAGTGGAAAAGCATCGGCTAAATTAATGAGGGTATACGTTTTTATCGTCCTTAAATTAACGCAAAGCATTCGCTGTGGGAACAGAAGAATGATGACGATGTGCCCTGAAGGCTATAATGCAAATTACACAGGCAGTTAGGACATGCTTTTTATTTAATCGCTTTTTTTGTGCATGAATAAAGTGGAATACATTTTAATGAAATTAATTTTTTTTCTCTGCTGTTGTTATGCCGGAACATCTTTATAATGTCACTTTGTGACTGAAATGATATCGGAGAATTTTGAACAATAAAAGCCTTGCGGACATAATCATACATGAAAATTGGAACGTTGGCGTCTTGTTTATACTTTAGCTTTAGCTTTATGCTTTTTCATGGCGATCATCTGATTGTTGCTATAAGTTACCATAATAATCTTTTGGTTACAATATCATGGTCATGGATTTAATAAATCCATTTCGAAGGGAACCTTTGTTTATAAAGAAAGAAGCTTCGGTTGCACATAAAATATTTTACATTGCCTTTGTTTTATAAAAGTTTTTCTCGCTACCCAAAAACTTTTCGGGGGTAGATTTTTGCATTGTGAGAAAGTTGAAATCTTCGATGGGTCGTTTGCTAAAATAGCCTATGGATTATAGATGCGATAAGCATTTGTGAAAGCATCAAAATTCTCGTTAGTCAAAGTGCTGGTTGATAAAATAAGTTTTCAAGCCAAATCCCAATCGGATGTCCATTTATAACGGCATTGTTCCTGTGGGTCCCTCAAAAAGACTAATAATAATGGATCATTAAATAAAATATAAGGATTAATTAGGGGTCATATTCTATTGTCGAAAGGCTAAAAATTTGCCCCTTTTATGATACATTAATTCCTTATAAATAATTCAAGATTTGCGCATTATCCGCTATCGCATTTAGGACTTTTCGGCTTGCTTCATAAATTTACAAAAAAAGAAATGTATTCATCTCAATAGTCGTTCTGGTAGATACCATCTAACTGGCATTCGGATAATGCAAAAAAACAAATGGCGATACTAAAATTATCGATATCCCTTGCGCAATATTTATACGACAAACGTGCACAAATGTTTTTATACGAATTATTATTATTTTGGAAGAGCGCTTTGTTAGTCGCGAAAAATCGCATTTCTATCATATCTAGCTCAGAACAGATTTTTGGGTAGAAAACATTTTATTTAATGTCTGATCATTTCAATCGTGAACGAGGGAATGCTTAGAAGATTTTAATTTTCTGATAAATACACAAATATATTATTTTCGTACACATTCACAAAAATACATTATCATAAAATGCCACTAAAACGCTCTATTTTAGAATCGCGAAAAATTTGTCATTCTGTGATCCGCGCTTGTTTGCATAATCATTGTTTTCTGTACAATATGCCTAGATTAGTTTTGATGCCTTTGTCGTGTTTCAGTATTTATTTGACAATGTAGTTTAGCTGAGCATACAATGGGACGGACATTCCTAAACCGATTGCAAACTAAATATATTTCATTTTACTGGAAGAAATGTCTTTGTATAAATCGGAAAATTTATTGATTACTAGCATAGGTCAATTAGTTACAACCACGCATATTAGCCATGCTAATTACCTGACACACATAAAAATCAATGCGCATATAAAAACTAGGAAAATTATAATTTCTTCAAATAATAATGGCACTTTTTTTCCACCGCAAAACAAATTTGTATACAAACATACACAAAGAACAATTAATATCAAAAAAGCTGTTCGTTTGAAATGATTAATTACTCGCACGGTGTCGTGTTGATTTTTTTGCTGCTGTGAGTATGATTGTTGAAAAACTCCCGCGTTTTAAGAGTTTTTCTGGGTCGACTTTTATGGACGCTTTTCAGGCTAATCAAAATGGCAGTAAAAAAGCTAATTTCACGAACAAATACATTTTGACGCGAATGTGGAAAATAAAGAAAATTTTATGCTGTGTTACCTAATGCTTTGTCACGCAGACAAAAATTTAATGTTATTTATATCTAAGTATTATATACATTTTGACCTGATTAGTTTGCCAATTATCAATCATTACTTGAGGAATATTGTATGCGAAACAAATTGCTTCACTGTTGTAATAATTCAATGCCATTCTATTTATACTGACAAAAGAGTAAACTTTTCCACCACAATGATCTTATTGCCAAATGAGTGATTAAAAATCGACGAATTCATTTCATTTCTATCTTTATTCATGTTCTCAAAAAAGGAGATAAATTTTCTGTTATAATGAATAAAACCTTTATCAAAAAATTAAAATCAATTTGATGAATGAAAATGCGAATTAAAATCTTAAGCGTACTGTGAATGAGTTTCCTTAATTAAAAATTGAAAGTCTCAAATTGCGATAAAATATTATTTACCTTTCCCTACTCTTAATTAAATCTTTGCAATTTTTCAGCTATTATTGAAGAAAAGGTGCGCCGCGAGTATCATTTCTTGATAATGTTTCACTCTCTCTTTCTCGAGGGATTTGCAAATTTATGATGTGGAAAAAGCGTGAAAAAAATGATAAAATTTCTTTCACAATAAATTTTTTAAATTGAATTTCGACACTTTTCCTCTCCCGGCCATAATAAACTTTTCGTTTTTTTTTTTTTTTGCACTGAAATTGGTGAAGAAGGCAAAAGAAATTAATGAGATAAAAATTCAGCAGTTTTCATTTGGAGCAAACGCGCGTTGTGAAAATAACAAAAGGAAATTAATCCTCATTTTCAGAGATTGGTGCTCGGTGGGAATTTTTAATTTCGATTTAGTGAAATGGCAATGGAACGAAAAATAAATTTTATTCCTGGTGGCTATAAAATAAATTGAAAATAAAAAAAAACTCAATATCTTCATTTCCCACCTTTACTTTTCGTACATCATCATTGTGCTCGTGCACCTGGCAGCATGAAAAAAGAGGATTTAGAACAAAAACAAATTGAAGTTTTTTTTTTTTTTCATGTTTTTTCAAACGATTTCACAGATAATTTTTCACGCTTTGCCGATGAAAGATAAAAAAAAATGCGTAAAATGATTTTGCACAAATAATAACATACTGAACAACATGTCACAACCAGAAATTTCATCAAATTCGCAATTTCATGATTTGATTTTCTCCAGGCCATCAAAACTAGATCGTTTCAAAAATTTTCACATCATGGTTAATGAAAAGCTTAAGATTCAAAGAAAAAAGCTGTCACTGCGACAATTAATGACAATAAAAAGCTGACTAATGATTGAAAAACAATTCTACCATATAGCACATACAACACATACATATAACATGTTTATCCAATAGGCAATATCAATTCTCGTGCCAATAAATCATGCTTCACTTTCTTCCTTCCGGGGCCACATTCTAATTGACACTTGGCGTGCGTAATATAAATCAAAACTTGTAATTTTCATCATAATTTTACCTCAAAATAAAATCTTTGTATATATGGAATATAATATTTCTATCATTTTCCTCCTCTCTAGGCGTATTTCATAAAATATGGTTCATTTATTGTAAGCTGTTATATTGTGTTGCCTGCAGAGTATCTCATTATTGTCGTCTCAATATGTATGCCGTTATTATCCGATAATATTACACATTCGCATTCCAATTCATTTACGTGAATTAAATAATATTATAACCGAAATGCCATTCAATCATTTCTGTTGGTTCCGTGTTAAGCTCGTATGTATCTTTCCGTTTTTTTTTTTTCCTTTGGCGTAAATTTGATGCAATTTATGTGAGCTTTTTTTCTACAATAAATATGTGTTACTGGTAGGCATATTTTATGATTGTGCTGGAGAAAGGAGGAAAATTAAATTATTTTTACCATCACATTTGCACTGCAGCAGAACCCTGAAGCCTTGTAGGGGAGAAAATATATAAATGTTGTTATTCATACGCATAAATTACTCTACATTTTATATCATTCATCAGCTTTATACTATGACCTTATTGAATACAATAAAACTGATTATCAAACAATACGAGAAATAATTCAGGCGTTATAATATTTTAAATTGTTTAAGAACCTTTGGGTTATTAAAGTATTTCCACTGGGTCACGATTTTTTGAGCTTTAAAGGCCTCTTCAAAATTTTCTTATACATAAATTTCTCGCCTTTTTATGTGAAAAATTCCTTTGTTTTAGCAGAAATTGCTTAATGGTTTGATTACACTTGCAAAATTTATTACAACTTTCAGTTTATGGCTCGGGATAAGGATGGATAGAGAACATTTCTTTGTAGCCACTTTAAAAGCTTTTTATACTTTTATAGCATTTTCACTCTTTTTCCGGTACAAGATCAAGAGGAGCGAATTAAATGAATTTCAAGTGCTTTTTTGTAGCACAGCAGCTTTTAGTGCTTCTTTTTGCAACTCTTTAAATAATTCCTTATGAGCTGAATGCTGCCCTTTTGGTAAAAAATATGTTGTTGAAACGAGACGAAACAATTTAAATAGTGTAGATTGTTCAACTGACGGTTGTTTTAGAAATTGAAGGCGAGAAAATGTTACGATGAAATTTGCTGATAAAATCCTTTCAATTAGTCCTATTCCGTTATCAATTTTCTGCTATTTATGTCTCAAGGGCTACTTGTTATATCGTTGACATTAAGCAGTACACATATCAGTTTTGCAAATTAATTAATTATCACGATACAAGATGCATATTGTACATTTCAAGTATTGTAAGCACTCGATGTCACTAGAGATTCCCGGATATATTAATTGGATAACAATTCAATTTTACAGTTGTCTTATTACATTAGATTGAAAGCTCTGTGGAAATATTTGAACACTTTTTGCGCTGGGCTTTGCTGTCTTATTTATTTTATACTCGAGCGATTATTTCGTTTATTTTTGACCTTTTTCAATTAAACTCAATCTTTTCTTATCGTTTCTGTTTGATGTATGAACAGCTCGAGCGTAATTTGATAAAGCTTCAAACCATATTTCTCATGAGCAGGCCAGCAATAAATTTTGTAAACCTTTTACAACTGTTTAAAAGCAAACCCATAATTGATGTGCGGGTTGTATAAATTGAAGGATTTTTTTATTTTTGCTTTAAAAATATTATTTTTCATTGATTTTCTCATGTTTAGAATATTACTTTTATTTATGCATGAAACATTTATAATGAATTCTACAGAATAAAAAGAAATATGGAAGCAATATAAAGATTGAATCTAGAAATCGGTTTCTGAATACAGTTATGCAATGTTATCTACATAGCGTTTGAAAAAAATTTCTTCACTAATATGCAAACACGTTTAAAGTCAATTAGTTTTTTTTTTTTTTGAGATCATTACTGGAGTATATGAGGTAACTTGTTGTTGAAATGATTGTTAAAAGATCACTATGAAATAACGAGTTGTGCAAGATAGAAAAAAAAACTATTTTTGAAGGTTCGAAATTTAAAACATATAAAAAAATATGTTTATTTTCACAACATAATTAAAATTTTTTTGATGCTATATATGCCTAAATAAAAACAAACATAAATCCCAAAATATTGCGATCAAAAAAAAAAAAACGAATATCACGAGGGCACTTCGCGTTGTCTGATGTTTGTTGATATTGCTAAGCAAAACGGTGAACCTCTCTCAATGTTCATTTTCTCTCTTATGCACATTCAAAAAAAAAAAATGCGGCGGGAAAAAGTTTGCTCCTTAGTTAATCTCATAAAATCACAAGCATCTTGCATTAGAGCAGTAATCGGCAATTTGAAAAAACCTCAATTGAATAAAGCAACAACAAGAGTATATAAAAATAAACTAATTCTATGCTTCATGAACAATACTATATGTTAACAAAGGCAAAAAAAAATGGGAGAAGCTCTGCGAAGTAACAACAAAAAAGAATGAAATTCTCTCAAAACACATTTTTCTCGTTTTCATTCAGTTATTCAGTTGGTTGTTTGATTTTGTACGGGAAACATTCTCGCCATCGATTTTTCTGTGTTCCTCTCTCGTGAAATTGAAATCTTTGATGTTGGTGTTTGTGATATTTTTGTAGATTTGTTGTTTTTTTTTCTCGTTGTCTTTAAAATCGTTGTTTATAATAGTTTTGACAATATTCTGAGTTTCCTATTTGATCGCGTATGGTGTCAAAGACGCTGCTTATTGAGGTAGACACTGTTCCGTTAAAGTCAAATGCAGTGAAACACTACTGGAGAGTGGTGCAAATCTACAAGCTTTTATTGATTAATCCCTGTTTTGAGGAAAATCTTTAAGTATGTAGTAGTAAAAATTTTCCGATTCTCAGAGAGTTTCCTTCTGGAATTTGTAACAGTGTGAAATCACAACAAAGTTTTGTTTTTCAAGTGTTATTAATCCAATTTGAGGCAAAATGTAATCAAATAAAAATCAATCAAATGCGACTTAAAGTGTAAACAACATCAAATTGAATTACGAGCGATTGCCAGTGAATAACATAACCTCAAATTGCAATCAAAACTTGTGATTTTACTTCATTATTGCTTCGTTCCATTGTACACTGTTAAAAATTAAAAACATTAACAGCATCAGACATTCCCGTTCTTCAGAAGTTGTAGCTGGGCTTTCCACGGTATGTAATTTCATATTAAATTTATGAATTAAAACTTGTCTCAGTAATTTTGCACGTTCTTCTGCTCGAATATTCCATTCGAGTCGCGAATGGCGTGAATCACTTTGTTTATCAAACAAATATTGCAGGAGAATGAAAGAATTCCAAAAAAAAAAAATTATCGAGAACCTAATTGGTAATCCCAGCATATCGAGAAATTAAATCGTTTTTAAATTCTTTAGATTCCGTCAGAATATTACTGTGATAACGATTGAAATGTTTAATGTGGAAGTAGTTCCACCATATGGAAATAACGAACAATGCAGGTGGTTGACAATATTATTTCCAAAAACAAATTTAACAATGTAGTAAAGTCAAGGTCAGTGTGAATCAAAAAATCGCGAGATCTATTTTACACAAGCAGACATTTCAATGAAAATGAAAACCATCGATTGCAATATGAATTTCGATTTCAGCCAAACCAAAGCCATATGATATTGCCAAAAAATGTGTCGAATTTTCTTTATGTCGAAATGATGCCAACAAAATAAATTTTAATCGCATCACGGAAATCGCACATGGCTTCAAATCAAATTTATGAGCTGGTTTTAGCTGAAGCCAAATCAAAACATTTACTTGGTTCCGGGGGGCGCTTGGTGAAATTCCGTAGTAGCCTGCTCGCCCGAATATCTCCAGGTCGCCGCCGTTGAAACTGATAAAAATTTTACATACGAAAGGAAATCGAAAGCAAACGACACGAGAAGACATATAAATTTATTTTTGAAATGTATGTCTCTATGCTTTGTGGATCGTTATGCTGGTTTTACGACCAATGTTACGTAATATCTCTTATTTTTATGATTTAAAACCATTTGGGAGATTTGTGCGCGGCATTTTTTTTATTGTTGATATTTTTGTTGTTGTTATTGTGGAGGTGTGAAGGATATTTTCGCGATTACATCTGCTATTTGTATTAATTTTGCAACGACTTTCGAGCGATTTTACTCCTCTCATTTTAAATTGATTTATTTTTATTGCTGCCGCGCGTAAGAGCTAAAAATAAAAAAAATCAATCATACATTGAAAAATACATCTGAATTTATATATTGAAACACGTTTTAGGATGAGTGAGTGGGTGGACCTAAATGTATATCTTATGTGCGGAACTTCGTCTGTTTCAAATTTATTTAATAGGTTAAGGTTCAGTTTCATTTAGTTTAATGATATCTTCTATGGATCTGCATTGTAGGAAGCTTTTCTACATCACGCTATTTTCCTGTAAAGTTTCTCTGTGTCTTATTTTCTATACTGAATGAAATGAAGTCTCTAAAGTAAATGCATGATATGGCAAAGACAATTTAAAGAACTAAGTAGCAGCAGTGTCTTTCATTTGACAATCCCTGCTTTCTAGTTTTCTCATGTCGTGTGCATAGAAATTAGATGCATATAATAAATAAACTCATTTCCGTGTAGCAAGTATCTTCATTTCGTATTTATTTTGCAAGAATGTAGGACGCTGCAAAAAGCGGCTTTCAACAGCTTCTTGGATATCTTTGTTGTTTTCATGTATTTTATTACCCGAGCCAACAACGATTTATTTTTTTAAAATCAATGGGAACCAGAAGCACTAAACATTGGGACTCAGGAAAAATAATGTAAAAATAGTCGAGTGATGCACTTTTCCCTCTCACTTTGCTATGTATTTTTACGACCCAATTTTGCAGCATGGTCATAATCAACAATTTTTTACTTCATCACTATCGTGAACAGCAGGAGAGAGAGAGAATTAAACATTTTGATGTTGCATATTATTTCTCCAAATCGTCTGATGACTTTTAGCATTATCAGTAAAAATTGTATTGCTGTTTTATTCTGGAACGGAAGAGCTACAATTGGCTTATTTCTATTTCCATGAATAAATATGTTTGTGTATAAAGAGAAATGCTTGAAAGAAACCGAAAGTCACATAAAACTTGTTCAACTTCAATCTATACGTGACGTGATTTATTTCTTTCTTTTCACTGTTTTGCTTTTTTTTTATTTCTTGAACTTGACTTAAAAAATAACCAATGCCAAGCGAACTGGCAGTCAATGAATTGCAATTTAATTTGATTTAATTCCTCTTCAATATATTTTATTTCTGCTTCTGTTAAGCGAACAATTTTACATTCGCTCTCGCTCGCATAATTCTGAGCGTGTCAAATATTTTTTATGCACATTTATGCGCAGTTGCAGTTTTTTTCTTGCAGATAAATTTCGCTTCCAAATTGCTGTTGATAACGGATGGAATTTTTTTTTAATGAGCACAGTGGAATTCAGATACTTAAATATATTTGTTTGGTAAAAAAAAAATAGTGTTATATAATTAACATGAACACACATAAAATAAAGTGTTTTACGATTATTCATTCAAATGACTTTGCTGAAGGTTGAAATATTTCAGACAACAAAAAAAAAGTTGATAAATTATAATTTCAGAAAAAAATGTCAGTTTTAGCTTTCGTAAATGCATAAATCACACGAATGATAAGCGGAAATTTTTGAAATAACCCTAGATGACGAACAATTAGTTGACATAAATTATTGAACGCTTCGAACAATGCAAGTGACGATTCTTGCGGTCTCATGAGAAATAAAGTTGAAAAAAAAAGTCTCATCAAGTTGCTTTTTAATTCAATTGGAAAAAAAATTTCCATAAAAAAATTATTTAAATCAGATGCGAAAACATTTTTCATCAATGAAGGGAAACTTTTGCAGGTCTTTTTTTTGCATTCGAGTATGCAACTTCGAGAAAAAGACGAGAGCGAAAAGGAATTAGCATAAATCAATGGCAATTTGCAGTTGATTTATGGTACGATAATATCGTAGATTAACAGAAAATTCAAACTTCATCTTTGGCAATGCTATCTCTCGTAACTGTAAAACTGCAAGAAGGGAAGTGCGGAGTATCAATGCAAAATTTTATGTTGTAAAAGTTTTTTGATTAAACTTTGCCTGATGGTGGAAGATTTTTTGGAATTGAAATTTTTTAACGAATAATTTAATTCGCCACTACTTTTTATTCTGTAGGAAAACTTGACAGATTAAATTTCCCTACGATGCTTTGAATTGATATTTAAAACACTGTTGTAGATAGATATGAGCTGCATCGCAACTGGACGATGAATGGAAAAAAAATATCAATTATGTTTGTAACAATTTTCATTGTCATTTGCAATGAAATTCTTCTCCTGCAAAGTATCGTCATGAAAAGTCATTGCGCAAAAAAGTGGGAATTTTTAATCAACCCTCAAAAAGCTCGGCCTGGGAATAACACCATCGCACATCATGCGGAAAACGCCAATAAAACCCGACCAAAAATTATATTTTTTAATTACAGCAACTCATATTGAAGCATCCATCACAAAAAAAAAATCTGGCTCAATGTAGAATCCAGCATTAATTTTTTTGGTTGCTCCCTTTCTGAATTTAATTGCTCATTTTACGCAGATTACATCTTCGAGGCAAATTATGTTGCTTTTGCTGTGTATCAAAATCGGGAAAAATGAACATCAACCGAAAAAAGAGCTTCATGTTACCATAAATAAATATTTACATTTAATTTTTTTTACATTTAATTTTTTTACCATTTAATTTTTTTTTTAAATGCCACAATATGTTCCACAAAAAAGAGCATTTTCATTGCTCCAAGTTTTATTTAAATGTCTTTTTTTATGAGCTCGGTGTGAGAATGAAAATTGTGTCATACAGATATTATTAAAATTATATCCCGCCATAAGAGCGACGAAAGCTTGCCACCGCTTATTTTTTGGGTTCATCGAAAGCGCGGTTACCTTGATGATTGGTTGAATTATTTAAAAAAATTTTATTGCCGAGGCCACGGTTTGTGTAAATCAACCCGAAAAAAAAACCCGCAAAATCATTGAATCGTAAACACTTTTGGGTGCTCAAAAAGTGATTTCTGATAAAGACCTTGCGGCGCTTTTGGAAGCGAATTTATTAAAAAAAAAAAAGTTTTTTTCTTTTTATTTTTATTTTTTTAATAAACTCATTTATGCCGATAAAACTTAATCTGGGATCGGGAAATATTAATTGATTATTTGGAGCTGAATTATTTTCTGTTTAATGAATCGAATCGGTCTAAATAATAATCTTTTGATGAGAGTTATTAAAGTAATGAAAATAGTTTCTCTTGGAACCATAAACTATGAGACTAATTGCGCATAAACACGTTTACTGTTTTCCTAAATACACAGCAAAAAAATATATAAATGTATCAAAATGCATATTATACAGAAACACCAACACGATTTTGACATCAGACAATGTCATTGAAAAAAAAAGTTGAATACCAATAAAAGCCATTGAGGTAGCCAATAATTGTTTTCCCCAACCGCAGTTCTCAATATAATGTGACTGCGACCTTAGCAAAATGGGTGAATAATTCGTCTAATTAACAAAACATTTCATGTACAATTGTTAATCAGACATGGAGGGAAGCACATCTAATCAATTACCGTCAAATATTGATGGCTTGTTTATCGAGTGTTGTTACATTAACTGAATGACTGTATGAATAGATTGAAGGGAGACTCTCTTACTGTAATCACGGTAATTCATAACGATGCGGCCATAATAATCAAGCCGCTCTACTCAATAAAAAAAAAATAGAATATAAATTTTTTATTAAAATCTTCCGGTTTCATTTTGTTTTCAGCCAAATGGTGATTTCATGCTCAATATTTTCGATTTGATGTCAGAAAAATAATAATTTCATCTGACATCATTTCCGAAAGGCTTCATCGCTTCATCATCGTTATTACGTCTCTTTTTCAATTCGAGTCTACATAGAAAAGGCTCTAGCTCCAAATTTGCTATGATCTCACTGCTGTTGTGAGTTTATTGTGCTATAATGTTTTTGTAGATATTTTATCTTAATGAATCAAGAGCTGGGGCCTTGTGGTAGTATTGTTTCTAATTTTAACCTAATTGTAACATCCAACCATCAAAAATTACAATAATGTTCCCGTCCATGCTTATACCAGAGCAACAAAGTAGATTGAATACATTTAAAATGATTATTTTGACTGCCCACCACTCATGCAATTAAATTAGTTTGGAGATTTTTCTCGCGATGTGCCAAAAATGAAGAAGTTTATGGCAATTGTTCTCGAAATGTTGCCGTATAATTTCTCTGTCTATGTTTTATTCATCATCTCTTTCGGACATTGAGATAAGTAGCAAAGCTCATTTGCTGTGTGACCCCTTAACAAGTATGCCGTAGCATCAACAGCCAACGATAAATGTTTCGTTCGCCTTTGTTGATGAGCGCGATATGTTTGTAGAGAAAATTAATATAATTAAAAGGCCAACGGTATCGGTCAACCGCACACTCCATATTATTATTCCTCTTCCACTCTTCTCCCGTAACAAAGCCGCCACCGCACTGTGAACATTCCAAAATCATAGTCACTCTTTCGCATTTTAAACCCATCCAAAACTTTTATTCACAGCGAAGCTCAATTGGCAATATCATTATTTATCTAATCGTCTCGATTCAAATATTGATGATCCAAATTGAACAGTTTGAATTCAAATTGATTGATATGTTGAGAGCGATTCGTTGCTTTTCAATATCGTAAAGTTATTTTATGGGTTTTCTGATTGTGGAAATAAGTTTTTCTCATTGTTTAGTTGTTTTTTTTTTTTTTTATTGTTTTTCGAAGTGCAATTGAAACGCTGGATAAACTGACGTGATCAACAATCGAATGAATATTTAAATACTTTTCGCCTGGCTTTTAGACATTTTGATAGATTTTGTTCAAATATAAAATAATTTCAAGTCGTAATAGGGAACAAATTGAAAATATTGGTTTTCTTTTTTTTGAATAATGCAAGCGGGAAAAAAGCATTTGAGAGCGTGGAAAATAAATTTTCAACGAATTGTGTCTGCTGTGTTTCAATTTAGACTTGAGCAGTAAAAGAAATTGCCAAGTCATTGTGCTTTCATTTTTAAAAGAATTCTTCATGAATAATTGTTGAATATTTTTATACCTTCGCAACCGGGATTTAGGAGATTCTGCCACCTTAACATAACAAAGAACTTCCTTTTTTGCTGGTGGAGCATGATGTCAAGAGAAAAATAGAACAAGCACAAAAGAAGAGCTTTTGTAAAGATGACACATTCAACAGTTTCACGCCGGTTTTCATTGTGATTCGAAGCGTTAAATAATTTATGCCAGGTATGATGGCAGAAATTTGTTTTAGCTGAAACATTTACATCGTGATTTTAGCTGCTGCTTAATATTGCGTGACACTTTTTTTTTTCGTTTGAGCTGTCGTAATCTCAACAAAGATATTATTCAGTTATTCTTTGTTTACTTTTTTTATATTTTGTTTTTTGCTGATCTCGTAGCTTGGCAGCAAAAAATTTTCAAGGCTCATTTCACCGAGTCTTCAGCATTAAGTCGAAATGTTTTATTCCTGTTAATTATTTGCCCACTCAATTCGCCACTTCCATTTTTTTTTTCACATTTTTTGATATTTTTAGCAAGAGACGTCTGAATCATTTCAAATATATGATTTCGTAGGTAATATTTTCGCCCAAAATTTTGTCAAAAATTTGAGACTTCTTGAACTTTTTCCTTTTCTTTATTAATTCAGTCGGGAAAATGTATAAAAATAATTTTGTTGACGACAATCGGAAGCTTCATTAAGCGAATTAAATTGTACACTCGAGTGAGTGTAGTTAGCAAAGATATTCACTGACCATATCGAGTAGAAATGATCATCATGATGTTGTTTTAAATGAGAAATTTTTTCAATTAAATATTTAAAAGCAATGCATGAAGAAAAAATACGATTTACAGACAAACAGAACTGAACGATTTGCTTTATAAATTGTGATTGCTTTATTCACTATATAACATAGCCAAACTGCTCCATTAGAATTTACTTTGTACCACGTCAAACAAAGACGCACTCAACCTTAAGCATCTCGTATGTCAGATAAATTTTCATATACATATCTAACATTTTTAGGTGCACGAGCTAAATTTTTAGTGCTACAAAGCTTCTGTAAATTGCTTTATTGTTAGAACGTCTAATGCTACCCAGTTGAAACGAATCGTGAATTTTAAGTGAAATCTTCAATTGAGTGTGCCTCTTAAAGCCACCTCAAGATTCTCCTTAAAGAAACTAGCAAAGAAAACGAAACTTAAGGAAAACATTCATTAATATTCAAATTCATTTGTCACTCTGTCAGCCGTCCAATGTCAAGTTATGCAATCAAATTAGGCATGGTGAGAGCGACCAATCATTGCGTCATGCTACAGTTACGATATAGCGTTTTTGCTCACTCTCCGGTGATTTGTTTGTTTAATCGCCAAAACGTAAGTCCTCTTCTCCGAAGAAAGTCTCCCGCTCGTGAAAGAATAATGATAATACGAAACACCAGTTCACGACCGCTATCGAATATATTACAATCGTGATACTCGCATCAAGTCGAGCGTAAAAAAATCAATTATTTGACGTCAGAACTCCAATCACAATTTAAATTCTTTATTTTCTTCCACAATGTCGCATCACGACGAAATTTACTTAAAATATTTAATGAAAAACCTTGCGCAAACACACTCGCGGCATGTTATCATAATGATAATGAAAATGTGAATACAATCATCGCATGAACGAGCAGAGGCAACGCATGATATGTGTATTCAAAACACATGTGAGCGATCCGTTGTGTAAAAATAAATTACTTGTGTGGGTTTAATTAACAGAAAGATGCGACTCGAAATCCGCAAGCTGAATATATGCTTTGAGGGGCCCCGGTGGTTGTTTCAGATGGTCTCTGAGCATATCATGTGTAATTCCATTCCATGATATCTTCGAAGACTATTTGCGTTTGTGTATTTGTGCTGTTTCGAATCTCTCACGGGTCTCTGTGCGAATAAATTTGTAAAACATTATGAGCATTTCTTTCCTTTTTTCTGTTGTTTACTTTTTTTTTTCTTTTGCGCGTATTTTTTATATTTCACTTCGCTCACGGTGGAATCTTTTTTCTTTGGATTTATAAAATAATCTTTTTTTTTCTGTTTTCGGTTCACATTTTTTTGTTCTTCATTCAGTATTTAATATTTCTACAATTCGGTTGAAAGTGAAATTCTACTCGCATTTCTCGTATCTCTGTATATTTTTTTTTATTGCTAGCTCCATTCGTTTCATCATTACGAACCTGTCGTTTGCCATCGTTGGATATTGTTTGTTTGTTTGTTTTTTTTTTTTTTTTTCGTGCTCGTTGAGTGCTTGAGTGCCGCTGTGCGAATCGTGACACTGTTATCGCATCAGAGAGAATTTATAAATTAATTAATTTTCAATTTTGCATATGAGCGAGCGTTATGTGATATCATCATCAGATTACGTTGCAATAGCTACAGAAATATATAAAAATACGCATCCAAAAAAAAAGATTGTTGCGTGAAAAAGAGAAAAAAAATATCTGAGTGATAAAAACACGTATTATGTTTATTGGATTGGATTTTGTGTGTGATGGCTGAACCGAAGCAGCAGTGAAGTTGATACAAACAGTGGATTTTGACCTAGAAATACATAAGCCGAGAGAGATTTATTTGGTACGTGAAAAATTTGTTCAGAATCACTTTGTTTTCTTTTTTTTTCGGTTATTTGTTGTCGTACAACGAATGTATTTTTGTCAGTGTCATTGCTATGAGATGTGTAACATCTTGGTAAGCATAAAAATCCTTCAAGTTGTTTCAGCACTTATTTAGAACGGATAAAATTTGATAGAGGGATTTTCGCCGCGTCTTCTATTGTCGTCACTCTGCAGCTACAATTTTAATGCATTTCAACAAAATGAGTTTCGTATATAGTTGAACTCAAGTTATTGAAAAATCTTTTTTGTCCTCCTTAGCTGGTTTCTTTTAATCATTCAGAATTTAAATGTAGCTCTAAACGTAAAACAGCAACAAAATACGTGCAAGCTGATAGCAGAAATGTTGATGAAAAGGCGGTTTGTGTTACTGAGCTGGAGATAAGATTACAAAGTCGGTCTCAAAGTTAGTTTATATGATTATGAAGCAAAATCACGTCACCATTCTCGTAATATAATTCTATATTGAGTAAATAAGAAAATAAATCAAGTTCATTTTCAAATGGTTATCGCAAATCGGTTTGTGTAAAATAGAAAAAAATTAATTGCTTTTTCAGAGACGCGATTTGCTGTAAAATTCGCTTTCATAGACAAAACGAGAACTGCAAGATCATTTTCCAATTACAAAGTTTATTCCCCTTTGAGCTCAACAGATTCGCTCCTAAAACGTCGCACGCAATATGCATTGAAATAAAAGCCAAGCTCGAAGAAATGAAAATTGATGGTTTTGGGTTATTTAATACAATTAGCTGTGAAGATTGTGCTCGATGTGTGAATTTGATGGCAAACAAAATGAATTAACTCATTCAAGATTAAAGCGCTGTAATGAAGTTTAATCGAGACGCTTGAGTTTTACAACAGATACTGTTATCTCATCATTCCTCTGCACTGCGTCCATAATATTATGTGTGAGTCGGGTGTGTAACAAGATCATATTGAGGCCGTAGCAATTAAATGCAATTAAGGGAGGGAAGAAGACTTTTTAGCTGAATTTAATGTCGAGCAATTTCATCTTAATCTCTGAAAAAGAGAAACATAATAGCAGCTCTTCTTGAAATTGTTGTGCAATGTATCAGCATGGAAACTGTCTGAATCGAATGAGTGAAAAGATGGCATCACAGAAGGAAATTGTATTGTAGCAAAAGTGGCTGCACGGGGCGCTTCAAATTGTTATTTATTATGAGATTATTCGAGTGAAATCTCTTTCTGAATTCATTTCCTTTAACATCGCAATCGCAAGTCGCTGTATCTCAACATTTCATTGTGCGACGTCTTCCAGCTTTATAGTCGCATTAAACTTTAATTTAATTCTTTTTCTGCTTCGCATCTAGAAGCGTTGACGACTGTGTCTTAATTAAATAATTTTGTCTCTGTGGCGGCTAATCAAATTAAGTCAATTTGTAATTACATTCAATCCACAAAACGCACAACACACATACACACTGACAATTTCATGACCCTACCCGATCCAGCATGGCACTAATTGAATTAAAAGTGTCATGAACGAGGCAAAATATCGCAACACATATCGCGTTTAGAAGTGATTTTAATGTTTGTACAACATCGTTGACGTTATTGCTCAGTGGAAGTCACAACGATATCAGGTGAAATGCTCGCACAAATATATTTGTTTGTCAGTTTGTAGACTAACTGATCGCTTTGTAGGTCGCGGAGGCGGTAACGATGGCTGTGCATCATGTCAAACGGAAAAACGTGCTTTAAAAAATTGTCTAGAATGGCGCTAAATTTATCATTCACTAAATACTGTGACGCGATTCTGAAAGAAAAAAAAAATTGCGGAACCGTAAAATTATTTTTAAAATTATCATTTTCCGTCACTCCGAAAAATTTCTTTTGCGTTAAATCGAGTGGAAAAAAAAGTAAAACACTCGCAGTCATTACCAAGTCAAGCTATTTAGAATGATGCTTATCTCGCATTTAGTGTTGACAGAAGCAGACCAATTTGACACTCATTAAGTCTTTTAAAAATGTCAAATTTCAATTGGCAATAGTAATCATGTGCATAGTGAGATTTTCTGAAACAAACACATAAGCACATAAGAATTTAATTGTAGTCTCAAGATGTTGGAAGTGTGCTGATGGGGCAATTTAAATAGATTTTCTGTTTTGAAGTGTGCGCAAAATGTGTTAAGATTTGAATGAAAATTTCGTCATAAAAGAAAATTTTTCTATAGCAAAAGAGGAAAAGAAACTTGAATGTGCTTATTGTCGCGGGAATTTTTATGTGTCGTTGGAGCTTTTCGTGACTCCATTTTATATTGTGCTATATGAGTCATTTTTCAAATGTGTAACCAAAAAACGTACCATGATGACATTAACATGAAGTTGCAGCAGAAAGCCAAATATGAAAATCGTCGCCTCCACCATTTTCTCAAAATACATTTTAATTTGCAGCACAAGTGCCTTGATATAAATGCACTTTTATTAAATGAACATTTTGCCATCATCGTACAACGCTCAAAGCGGTTTATTTTGCATACGGCATGCAATTGTCGCAATTTTATGAATGTTATAACACTGAGAGTATGCTTTTGATAGCAACATAGATGAGAGTGCGACGCATGTGACGGCTGTGGGAGTATGAGCAGAGGAAATGGCTTTTACATTAATTTGAGTCCTGGAAATATTATAACAGCAGATCATGGAAGAGATGAAACATTTTGGCCCGAATTCCAAACATACACTCATATCGAATTTAATCTAAATTCTGAGGGGATTATATAAATGATATATTATGACACAGAGGAAATAGTTTTTGAAGAGGCACAAAGTTGCCGAAGCTTTTCGTGCTTCCTGTTCTAAAATGATATCAACACAAAATTATTCTCTCTGCCGCACAAGTACGAGTGGAATTTTCGGAAACATTCTAGTGAAAAAAAAAGACGAGGAAATTTGCCGTTTTGTGCTGAAAACTACATTAAACATGCGACATGTTAGCATTTTTGTTAGCATTTTACAATAGCTGTGAAATAAATTAATTTTATCGCACCGAAGCATGAGATGTAATTGATTACAATGAGCAGAATAAAATATTCTCCGAGTTAGAATTATTTATCTCGAATCGAATATTTTGGCAAATGAATATTTTGTGGAACTGCAAAATTTGGTTAAATATTTGCTAGACGTGACAGAGTTTATGTAAAGTTTTGGCCGACAGTTCAATGCCAAGCGATTTTTATTTTTTTTTTTTCATTTTGAAAGTTTCAATTACATGAATAAACATTCAGCACATTTTTTTCCAGGCGAATCGTTCGCCAACTCACTAATTCAATTTAGGAAATTTATTCATCGTTTTCATGAATAAAGAAGTTTTTGCACAAAAAAAAAATAAACAAAAAAGTTTTTTATTATGATTATAAAGAGTGTACAGTTATGGAATTGAATGACCAGAAACCAGCGAGGAATAACAAAGAAATAAATAAAATAAATTAATCAATTATTTACTGAAAGAATTCTGGAAAAGGTGTTACATTGTGACGACTCGAAATTCCAGAAAATATTGAAATATTTTGTCTATTCTGTGAATTTTTTGCAACGGGTGGACAAAGCAAAATAGAGTATGAAATCATTATAATGATTTAATCAATTTTCCTGACCACCAATAAGCTATAAAACTGATAAGAAACTAAAATTGTAAGCATAAACCCACATATCAGTAAATAGGAGATAAGTATAAGTACTCACCAATAAGTACGACACGTACTAGACCTGAGATATGATGATTAAAAGTCTGCAAATCAAATTGAAACATCCGATGAATAAACCAACTGTCTGCAGCTAAAATCAACAAACTAATTTATGAAAGCGACACATTGTGACTTCAAACAATAAACCTTGCTGAAGAAGTTGTGAAAATTTTTTCAACTGATTTTGAAAGTTTTTGAGGAAATAGTGTAAAGCAATCTAAGATGAAATACAGTTCAGATGAACTTCCACAGATTTTACTTCGTTCAATTTCCTTTCTAAAATTCATGTCGAAATTCTTTCTCTTTTGCAGAATTTTTTCTTCAATCCACAAAACAAAGCAAAAAATTTGAGTGGCGGAAAAAAATGTTCGAAAAATTCTTTGTTGCATTAATGAAAGCTTCATATTCCAGAACCAGTCACCGTTAGAACAAATATTTCTGGAGTTTTGTTGTGTTGTTAGAAAGACATACAAAAAAAAAATTGAAATTGGATTTCCTATTCTTTTGTACGACAAAAGGAACCAGCAAGAACATAGAGATCTGTTATAAAATGTACGATTTTTTGGGCTTGATATGAAAAGAGTTTTTTGCTAACCCATAATGATGTCACATTGTTGTGAACTGTGGTTCAAGTTTTGTAATTTAGCCTAACCCGACCTTCACTTACAAATGCTGTTAATTTGCTTTCTCCGTCTTTTAATTTTTTTTCCCCCCAGCTCCATATTTTCCCATTCAAATTAAAAGCCAGAACATTTCTTAAATGACTTGCACTTCGAGTCTGAGATTTGACATTGCAAACATTTTTGAGCGTTCCACTTGGGCCATGTTACTCCAATGACATTGTTTGACGACCGAAAAAAAAAATAAAATCACGTTCGAGCGCAGCATAAAAAAACACCTCAAAAGTAATGAAATTTCATGCTGTATCACCGAAAATAATTTGCAAATATAGCATACAATAAAAGCAACCGCTGCTTTTAGGTAATTGCAATTTTTCAAGCTCATGGCTGCAAACCGTTTTCATGGCTGTTGATTTCAGCACATTTTTTTGTCAATTAAACACTTATTGGCTTTAAACGTTCGATGAAAATTAAAAACTTGGGAAAATGCATGAAAATAAGTAACAATTTTATATTTCTCTGCAGCTACGTCATATTTTGGTGTGACTTTAACACTGCTCGTTGTTTAATAATTCATCAGTATCCAAAAGTTACGTAAAGTTCAATATAGCTTTAAGCAATAGCAGCAAACATACAATATAGTTATTTAATTTTTGTTTTTTATAATTTTCAGCTTAAATGTTTTTCTATTCAAATATCGAAATGCTAATTATGTTGCGCATTTATTATCATTACAAATAACAAAAATAAATCAAAATTAAAACATGTTTTGCTTTCATTATTAAATGTTTGTTCAATAAACAACATCACTGGTATAATATTTGAAAATGATAACAAAAATTTTCTATGAAAATCTTTTTCCCATAAAAATGAGTTGAGCGATTTCAAAATAATCAGATTCGATTTATCACTGACACTGTTTCCCCCTCCCCTTAAAAGCATTAATTGTTATTGTTTCAGCATAAATTGCATTTCATTTAATTCATTACCATGTCAGAATTGAATTTCATTGACGCAATTACACAATTGCTTTGTAGTGTATAAACATTTTTTCTCCGAAATTTAAACTTATGTCGTTTCAAATTTCACAGTCGCACACACTCATTCAAATTGGACACATGATCGGTGTGAAAAGTTCATTTCCATTGTATTCCAATTTATGTCTTGTCGGTTTTCATCATTCATGTATTTTCCATTACCACATTTAGTTTTATTTCTTTAGTAAAGTAAAAATTGTTCTTTATTTTGGAATAGACACTTTGAAAAAAAAAAAAAAACACATTTATTTGCTTTTCTATTGTTTGATAAACGAGTGGAAATTGATCAAAACGCGCAAATTTTAACTAATAACTCCTGTGGCATTTTATTCAAGTGTGACCTTGCTCGTAATTCCGCACTGAACTAACGCAAGTTCAAAATTTTTTTTTTTTTTTTTTTTTTCGATTTAACGGGACTCATACCGAAGTTCCTTTTCAATGCTTTTTGATTCATTAACTATACCGCCGATTTTCGTAAATTGCAAACGATAATTACTCATTGCGATTCAGTACAATGAATCAGCTTTATATAATATAAATTTTTCTCTGATTTGTATGCTTTCAGGTCTATTGATTTTGATTCGAAATCAACAACGACATCAGTTGGCGATGAGAAATACTGCTGCAATAATGGAACGGCACAGCAACAAGCTACAACGACAAACTTCGCAACAACAAGATCGTGCTGTGAAGGAAATAAATTATCAGAAACAGTTACAAGTAGCAATGTAATTAACTATTCATCAGTTTCTGAACATCCTCGGCCGCAACCAGTAGAAGTTAATTATTGTGACTATTTGCTTCGACACGATTATGACGACGGCAACAATGTCACACCGAATGCTGAATTCAGTACTTTGAATCATTCACAACGTGTGCATAAATTACTTAATGAAAATTCAACTGATAACAGGAATCAGCACAATAATAAACATCACAATCACATTAATAAGTGCTACAAAATACAAAGAAAATTTTTATACTTGAAACAAAATGCTGAGTCGAAAGAATTTTTTTATATTGTAGGGCAAAAAACTAAACAAAACAGCAGAAAAAATTGTATTATATGTGAAGCAAACACTGGCAATAACCGCCACAAAACAACCAACTGTGCAAAGTCAAATGAGTACATATTGAGTTGGCCCACGTTGGCAGTCGATGCCGATCATCAGTTTAAAAGTGATAAGCGTACAGTTTGCATCAATAATTCACAGTGTCTTTCGTCGCAATCAGACGCTCCTGATTTACGGTGCTGCTGTGATTCGGGTATAGGACAATTAAACGGTGGTGAATTTGTGTTACGCGTTAGACGATTAAATCGAAAACCAATAATTACGACGACAAGTGATGAAGTTGTGAATGGAAGTAAAGTAATCGAATCAATTAATGTGCCAACCGCATCATCAATTTACGAAAAATCAATATCTTCCTTTAAGCAATACGTTGCATCAACGCTTATCTATTTCTATAATTTGATTCAATGCATTGTGTTAGTGGCAACTGAGAAATTTAGCAAATATCTCAATAATTTTAGTGGCAAAATGTATCTGATACGCTCGATGAAGTTGAAAGAACGCCTTGCTGTAGGCTTTGGGGTGTCTATGGTGCTTTTCACATTACTTCTTGTGATAGACCTCCAAATGGATTTGGGTATGGCAAGGAGTAGTTCCAGCTCAGAAAACTATCACGGTCGCGTCAAGTACGTGCAAGATAATGATAAAACGGGCGTTTTTAAGGATTTTCAACGAAAGTTTTTGCAAAAAGGGTGAGTCTATTGCACAACATTATCTGGAAATTGTAAATCCATTAAATCGATTGCATGTTTTCACGTTCACAAGTGCTTCATTTTTATTTGATTTCCATCAATGACCATTAGAAACTGTTCAATTTTACAAAATTCAATCTGTTCATTTCTCTCTCGTTCGTTGTGAGATTGTTGCAAATTCATTTTGAATGTGCAAACCACAAGCCTTTCGCTCTGCTTCATAAATAACAAAAGCAGACGTTCCATTATGCTACTGAACCGTACTAATTTCATACCTTTATGCTGACTTTAATAGTCCCCACATCCACTCCGCCCACAAATGTAAAGAATAAAACTAATAACATAAATTTTTCGCTCGGCGATTGTAATTTCTCCGAGTATGGCAACGAACAACAACAGCAACCATTATAGACTGAGTGTATAGCAAAATCGGAAGCATAATAAAGAACAAGTTCTAGTGTTTGGGAGACCAGAGAAACACAACGCAACCATAAATAATAATAAATTTTTCATAATCATTGGTCACACATCGTATAATAATTAAACTGTTATTA
This sequence comes from Propsilocerus akamusi, assembly GCA_018397935.1. Classification (NCBI taxonomy): domain Eukaryota; kingdom Metazoa; phylum Arthropoda; class Insecta; order Diptera; family Chironomidae; genus Propsilocerus; species Propsilocerus akamusi. Next base: position 16,818,293 of record CM031469.1, on the reverse strand, counting down.
ATATTTCATTTTTGTTCAGCTGTAAACTTTTGTTAATCTAGTTAAAAATATATGTTTTTTTTTTTCTGGCCGCCGAGAGTATAGAATTACAATATTAAGTTATAAATCATCGTGTATGCACGAAATCAGCGGTGGAGTTCTTATTGTTTAGTTAGGTAAACGAGGGCCCTGCGAATATTGCTAGCTCCTAACTTTAGAGTTTATTAATGAAAAATAACATAACAACACCTCGAGAGGAAAGGAGAAACATGGCGTTGGCGGCCAACAACAAAAAAGTTTCTCTAGCTGCAAATGTATAAATGAAAATATATTTAAAACATTTCGGTATCTACTGGTGCGATATTTTCATACAGAAATATGCTCAATGACTTTGCATAATTTATAAAGTCTCCACTCGGTAGCCATAATTTTCAATTAAGCTCCCTTCTGGGTCTTAAATGTGACTGCCTTTCGCTCTCATGGAGTTTATAAATTTTGATAAACCATTCTCTTGTTTCATTCCACGCTATATTTTTCCACAACCCATGATTTATAAAATACCACAAATTTTCGGTTAACCGCGTTTTAATCTGTTTATGAAATTAAGCGATGGGCGAAAAAAAAAAATTTGTGTCTAAAAAAATAGTCAAATCGAATAAATCCAAACCGAAGAGGAAAAGTCTAGCTCCATGTTGTGATGTGTAATTTAAATAAATCACAAACAAATGTAAAATAATTTATTTTCCGAGACATGAAAAAGCTTTAGCTGTTGTGGCAGCACCAGAATTCAGCGAGTGTATATATATTTTATGCCTGTAAGGGAAGTGCAGGATGCGAAGGGAAAATAGCATTAAAAATTGACTGAAGCAATGAATCATGAAAATAAAAGTCATAATTTAAAACGAAGCATTGGAATTACACATCATGATGAGAAGCTTCTCGGCTGTAACAGTTTGTATGTTTACTGTTGTTGCTGTTGATAAAACGTTATGTACACAGAAAGTAATATTAAAAGCACTGAATAGAAGGAATTGCAATAAAACAATCTTTTTTCTGAAAGAATCATAACAATGTGTATTGGTTCATGAAAATAAACCAAGAGCGAGAATAGCAAGGCATGGAAAATATGTTGTTCGCTGTTTAAATATAAATAAAACATGGCAGCTATGGCAAAAATGTCATCATATTTCATGTTTATATCATGTCACGATCTTCTATGGACGATAGAAGAAGGGAAAAAAATGGGAATAAAACAAAACACCTTTTAGTGCACGATGTTTGTGTTGTTATAACTCTTCAAGTGTATATACTTTTCATGAGTGGCAATTTGTCAGCTGCAGTGCTTGTTTGCTGTTTCATGACTGCCTTTAAGGGCTCCAATTATGTTATCAATCGAATCAATTTTGATATTTATTCTATATTTTCCATAGCAACACATCGGGCTCGAAAGAGGCGACAACCCACAATCGTGGTTGTACCGACACTTCTGGAGTAGGCCAGGAGAAAATTCCGACACCGCCGACAATGAACGATAAATATGCCGATTTGCAAGAACTCGTGAGAAATAAAAGACCTGCAAACGCTCCGGCTAACTATGAGAAAGTTATTATCAAGTCTGAGTCTGACGATCTCAATCCAACTTTGGGTGATCTGATGGATATTAAAACAAGGTGAGAAAGAAAAGCAATTATTATAAAACCTTTCAAAATGATTAATTTTCTCAAGAACTGATTGTAAATAGCATAAATTAGAATTTCTAAACATTTCCTTAAGACAATGAGCAAATAATTTCGACAAATTGGAATAAATATTTCCTAATTGAATCCTCATCCATTTTATGAATTGGACTCATAACAAGCGAAGTAAAAGTAAAACAATTTGATCTGTGCAACACATTTCAAAACTCTTTCACTTGATTGTTATATGAAAACTGTGAGAATTTTCTTAGTAGCTTTTAATTTAATGAATATTTGAAAGAGATTCAACAAACAAAAAATAATCTCACTTCTTTACAAATGTCACAATGATTAAAATCTCTCTGTCTGTTACGTAAAATATAATTAAAGTAATTTGTAAAAAACCAAAAATATGACTAACAATTTGGCAAGAGTATATTTGGGTAACAAAAAAATCATTTTGATATCTACAAAATTTTGCTTAAAAACATCTCTTAATTTTCTGTAACATAATATACAAAACACTAAAGAAAACTGAACAAATATCGTGAAACTAATTCCATAAAATTTGTTTGTCTCTGACTTTAACTTGATTAAGGCATTCCCCAAGAGCATAAACTTTTAGCTCTCATGATGCTAATCGATTGAAAAGTGTTCTTTATTAAGATAAAACTGTTTTATTCTTAACTGCTGCTCATGGAAAAAGTTTAACTTTGAAACCACCAAGCGACATGTTGGATAAAAGTTTATATTCGTTGACTGCCTTGATAAATGGATAAATGTTCTCTTGAACGAGAAAATGTTTTGAATTTTGTTTTTTGTGGTTTTCTCATCTCAGGACTACAAAAATAATCAAATGCAATTTCAAGAGATGCGCATGAAACAGAAACGAATGAACTGATCCATTTTTTCATGAAATGACAAAAAAGTTCACGATGTAATTGCCTTCAAATTATTATACAGATTTAAATCTTTCAACATTTTCGTTGTCAATCAATGCAAATTAATTTGTTTGATGATAACATAAAATTTCGGATTCCTGTTTTTTTACAGCCGTCAACTTTTTAAAGACAGCTTAACTGATCGATACATTCTAGATTCCTCCCCAATGATTTGCACTGATTGATTGATAAAGTTTTTCTGAATATGTACAAATTTTTCTCTACATGAAAATGAAAACTGGATTTAATCACTTGTCATTTTTTGTATGGCGATAATTGAAATTTGCGCTCGACACAGTTCTCTCGAAAAAAATTGAAAGCTTGACAATTTATGTTGCACCAAAAGAAAAAAATGCCAGCAAAAGTTGCGATAAACTGTGAAATTTTGTTGCTTGATTTGCAATTTTCACATCTTTAACAGTATTTTGCCACAATGCAGAAATTTGTCAGCAGTTTGTTAAGAACTAAATGAATTAGAATCGAATACTTTAGTTCTAATTTTTGATTCAGTTTTGCCTTAGAAGTTCTCTGATTCAACAAGTAAAATTGTATAAATAGATAAATATTAATTCAATTGCTTTTATTTTTAGTCAAAATGCTTCAAACTTGGAGCGCTTCCAATTAGGAATTTCAAAGAAAGAAATGTATGCAGAAGGCGATTCGGTTATTGACGGTCTGGTACAACTTATGACTCAGTTGCCCATTCAACATGTTGGTGAGTTTCTATGGGACAATTTAGACTAAATATTGCCAAAAAACAATTAAAATGTAAACCTTTGAGATTCGTGAAAAGCTTCTGGCAAACTGAAAAGCTTTCCTTGTAAGCTCTTAATCTCGTTAAAATATGAACGAACTATAATCTGAATTTAATGATTGTTCTATCTCTGTTGGTTTAATTTCAGTTCAAAAAGAAGGTGGAACCCAACTTAAGCTTATTATCGAATACACAAATGACATACATGCACTTTTTAAACCTATGAGGTAAGTTGAGATTTTCAATGGTTTGTGAAACATCAACAAGATTTGTTTGAAAAAATCCGAGGAAACATTTTTACTTAGGTAAAATGAAATTCACTGATGGAAATTGATTGAATTGACATAAATATCGTTTGATGTCTGATCGGATCGTAACATGGAGAAAAAAGGAATGAATGAAATCATTTGCAAAATTAATATTATTTGTAATCCCTCCAGCGGGAAATTGAATGGACAATCAACGTCATGCTGAAAATTGAAATCCCATTTTCGATCCGTATGTAAAATATCGATTGTTTTTTTTGTCAAATCAGCAAATTCTTGTTTTTGATGACATTTAAACGATTTGCTCATCAAATTGTGATATTACGCTCTTTCTTTTTTTTGCATGAGAATTTCTTACATTTCCAACAATGAATTTGTTGCGCAAACAATCCAAATGAAAGCAAAGGGAAAAAGAAGCATAAAACACAAAAAAAAAATCTATTTAGCATATAATTGCAGGATAACAAATTATCGTAAAACCTTCCTGCTTATGAACATTTTTTCCGCATTCACAAAGAAATTTTTCCACGAACGCCACGTTCCGTTTTGTAGCTTCTCTTAAAATTTCAATTTCAAATGATGCCATTAAATGAAAGGAAGGCCTGTGCATGTGTGAAGTAAGTGAGTACATTATATCGGAATTATTTTGAACCTCCACGTCTAAATGCATCAAATTGAGCATTAAGCTAATTTAGTGATTGCAATTTTAGTATTTTCTCTAATAATTCGCGCTATGTTTCACTTGCTTCATTAATGGCATCGCTCAATTATGACCAGAGCCAAATCATAAAGTGCAGAGGAAGTTGAATAAATTAAAACAATAAAAGTCCAATATTGCTTTAAAATGTATGTATACATTTGAAAGCATGAATCAGTCTTTAGAGAATCACTTAACGTTGAATCGTTAAAAGCAATTGCAAAAATAAAAGATGCATGCATTTATTTCATTCATGCATTGTACCTTTATGATCACATGCTTATTCTATCTTTACTTTTGAATACAATTTCTTTTTATTCATCAGAATGTAGAAAAGTCGTGATGATTTATTCATTAATGATGTAAGGTTTTGATCCTTTAAATTGGAGACGTGGAAACGTGGCTCTTATATATTTTCTTTACAATACTGAACACTTCTGAAAGTAGTATTTATTAATATTCCCTGTGAATTGCAATAATTGCGCCTCTAGCTGCACAACGAATGATTTCAATTTCAGTGCTGAGTTTCATTTTCACACCTGCAATCAGCAATTGCATTAGTTACTTCGAGTGATGCATGCGGCACTCTATATGTTTTCTTTTAAGGAACACACAAACTCATTAGAAGCAATTCTAATATATTACAGGGTAATGATCCAAGTTAATGGCGCTGAAATTAAGCTTATACAATCGACCGAAATAAGCTGTTAATTTATTTCATTCACCATACACACATAAGAATTGCGTTTGTGTTTGTTCTAAATATATTTTCCAACTTTATATTTCATTGATTAACATTTTTATTCGAGTTCCATTCGCTAATAGCTCGATTCAAGAGCTTAGTTCGTGGTCTACATGCTAAAAGAATTATTCCTATGTGAGCTTTTTAAGGCACTTTTTTATATTCCGTCGTTGTTGCCGTTGCTGATTTTTGTTATGTGATGAATTTATTCATAGTTTTAAGATAGGAAAGTCACGCAAACCCTTAATTCAAGGCGTATAACTTGTCATTTACAAATTCACCATTACTGCTTCAATGTTTCTCGCTTTAAAATCGATTTCTTTTACTGTAGTTTAAATAGTTTTCTTTATTTCCGAGACAACATCAGTTTGATCGTAATTAAACCTTCAGTTAGCCTTCAATCAACTTAACCCATCAAATGCAAATAAATTTAGATTTAATCTGAAATATTTTCCATTAAATTTTAATATTAAATATTGAAAGTGACAAAATAACTTCTCTTGACATCAAAAGACAAGAAAAGGGGGACTACCAACAAGTTTTACTCAGTAAGACAACAAAAGTCATCTGGCTGTTGTCGTTGCTTTATGATTTTATGTCGCTGTCATTGTTGGTTTTAAGTGCTGTTGTTGTTATGTTATTTTTCCCAAAAGCTTCATTTTGATGGTCAAAGCACATAAGAAAACTAAAGCTCGAAGTTGGACATGTGGGTGGATTCGGAAGAAAAATATGGAGCATGAGAAATAAATGGCGAGCCGAATAAAGTTTTATTTCGAGCCATTTCCCATTAACGCAGGAACATACAGACAGACACATATCGAATAAAACAAGGCAGTGACTACTGGAAGTGAAGTTGTTGGATGGAGAAAAAGGAAAAAAATGATTCTTACCATAAGTAGGATAATAACAACACACAAAGTGGCTTCTTCACAAGAACACAACGCCCTCACATGATGCTTGTTTGCAGACTTTTCGGCCATAAAATGAAATTTTTATTGTTTTTCCGCTACTTGTTTAGTATTTTCCTTAGCAGAAGCTGAATGCAAAATTCGAGCCAAATTTGTTTCCTAACATTTGATGGTTTCTTCATTCGTTCGCTTATTCATTCAAGTTCAAAAACAATATTTGGCAAAAAATTATTTTGAATTAAAACTTTGCTGTTTTCCTTATTAATTTTTCAGATTCCCTCGCGAACAACAGACACTCCCCAATCATTTTTACTTTACTGACTTTGAGCGGCATAATGCTGAAATTGCAGCATTTCATTTAGACAGGTAACGAAATATATTTATATATATATATACATATATGTGTAAATTTACTGTTGTCGCAAGTGGCAACTGATGATGAATGATGGAGCAACTCTTTCACTAACTGTTTTTACGGCAATTTTTAGGTTGCTTGGCTTTCGTCGTGCAATGCCAGTTACAGGTCGTATCTTGAATATTACGACAGAAATTTATCAATTGGCTGACGATGAATTGCTGAAAACATTTTTCATTTCACCATCAAATAATGTTTGCTTTCATGGAAAGTGCTCTTACTATTGCGACACGAGTCATGCAATTTGCGGTAATCCTGATACACTAGAAGGATCATTTGCGGCCTTCCTGCCTGCATACGAGCAAGCGCAACGCAAGGTGAGTGTCGCAAGTTGCTTATTAAATATTTATTTAATGAAAAATGAGTTTGTGAAAAAAAAAAATAAAAAACCTCACTTGCCTACCTCGTAGTGTGAAAGATACGGAGATTTCGCCCCTAGAAATATGAAAAAAAAAAAAAAACAAAAACATAAAAAAAATACTTTCAAGCCCGTTGGAAAATTTTATTTTGTGGTTTTAGGAAGAAAAAAATTCATTTTGCAGATAAAGTTAAAAAGTAATTGTTTTTCATCGTTTGAAACGCTTAGTAAAAAGGGCACACTGAATTATAACATTTATATTTTTAACAGGTCTGGCGACATCCATGGAGACGATCATATCACAAGCGTAGAAAGGCTCAGTGGGAAACAGATGCCGATTATTGCACAATGGTGAGCTTTTAAACAGAAAGCTTAGTTAAATTTTATGTATATAAATATATATGTTTCTTTTTTAATCAGGTTCGTGATATCGCTCCATATGATTCTGGTCGAAGGCTGTTAGATTTGATGGACATGGCGGTTTATGATTTCATGATTGGTAACATGGACAGACATCACTACGAAACATTCAAGTAATTTAACAAAATAAATCTCTTTCTGATTTATTTTTAATTAAATTTCCCTTTTCCTACGTTTCAATAGAATCTTTGGCAATGATACGTTCCCAATTCACTTGGATCATGGACGTGGATTCGGTAAACCATTTCACGATGAAATCTCTATACTTGCCCCAGTGCTCCAATGCTGTTTAATCAGATCTTCTACCCTGGAGATATTATTGAAGTGAGTTGTGCATATTTTCCAATAGTGTTTGCATACTTTTATATCTTTCACGGCCTTGCTATGGGAAGTTGTAAGTTATTTATAATGCAACAAACGACCATTAAATGTTCGTACGTTCAAGAAATGTGTGTAATGAATGGAAAATTATCTATATAACAAAACTAAATTTCCCATTTACAATTATTGTTGCTGTGATATAGAGCCAGAACTCAATTTTCCGAAAATTTGCATGAGAATTCACGTAAATATATAAAATAAGAAACAAAGCTCCACCGGAGTATAATTTAATAACTTTTCCAATGGGAAATTTTCACTGAATGACAACAAATTCTGTTCTCGGTGATAATTTTCAAGCACGTATACAAATATGTTTAATGTTTAAGCATAAATTGTAAAGTTTCTCCATTCCACATACGCTCAAGTCGATAGTTTATTCCCATCACAACGCTGTTAATGTTTGCTGTTGTTGTACTCTGAAGAAAGTTGTTGAGAAATTTAATTACGAGCCATGAGAAAGAAGCTAATTCTCATTTATAACTTGAACAAAAACATTCCTACACTGATAAAGCGACGGAGCTTCTCTTGCAAGACAACAAGAGGGCGAAAGTTTCATCTCGAACACACATGCGAAAATCACATCACATTATTATTCGTGTTATCACAACAGTCGGAAGGAATTTTTAATATCAGAAATAATTGTATGCATGAGGCTCAATGCGAATGTAAATTATGCAGGAAAATTATTAATAATCATGACTGACATCCTCATTCTGAAACTCATGTATGTATAAGCATAACAAAGAGAATATCTTGAAAATATCTTCAATGATAACGAAGGACGAGAAAATTTCATGTGATGCATGACAAAAAGTATATTAATCGTTGAAATGAGACACAAAAAGTTACTCAAAATATTCGAAACATTTTACCTTCAAGAATTGCTGCTAAGAATATTCGGCATTAGAATGAACATTTCAAGATGTAATCAACCGATTAAACCTCAAAATTTATTAGATTTCTGCCACAATACCCACAAAATATTTGTGTCTTATCTGTTTTCCTTTTTGCCTCAAAACTCGTCCCTAATTACTATTTTACACATTTGTACAGTGTACAAAAAGATCACAAAAGGTCAACAAAATAATTAGATAGAATTATCAAAAATCTCAGTGACAGTGATTAATGATGGTGGCAAGGACAAAGAAAATCCGAAAACAATTTTATTACTGAGGTTTGCAAAGAGCTCTCAGAAGACCTGAAAGGCCGCAAAAACAAATTTCATTGTGTAATTAAATCACTTCCTCTCTTAAAAAGATACGTTCCGATCAAAATGTGAGGAAAAATGTTTTATCTCCGAGTCTGTCAATTAAACTGTTGCTCTCGACAATCAATCATGGTATTGCAATATTTTTTTTTTTGTGAATAAACAAAACATCAGCAATCATGCAATGTCAATATTTTTGTGTATTTCTGTTTATTCAGTTTGACATTAACAAATTGCTTTAAAATTTATAGGTTTCAAAAAAAAGTGTCTAACAAATTTTACATGCCGATAAGTGACTCAAATTGCTGTTGATGATCATTTTTATGAACTGAAATTTCAGACTTATAGAAAAAAAAGCTTTACATTGATTTAACAACACAATTTTCAGTGAAATTTGTTGAAAACACGGAAAATGTTTACGGCAATAATATTTTTATGCATGATTTTAAAATATCATTAATATTTAATTCATTTGCGAAGCTTTCTCATGAAGTAGAGAAGTTGGAATATTATTTGTGTTTCATTCCAAAATTAAAATTTTCCACAATTTTCCTACCGTTGGCGTTATTTATAAATTTTGTGTTTCGTAAAGAAAACTTTTCATAAACTTTAGCTATAGATTCCTGAATTCATTTTTGTTCCTACAAAACCGAACCGCTGAACGTCACTTCTTGTTAACCAAAAAAAAAAGTTTTCCTTTAATATTAATTAGGGGTTAAATGTTATGCTACATAAACATTAATTTTAAACATTTCGGGAAAAATTTTAAATTTCTCTTAAAAATAATTTATTTAAATTTTCATGTGGCGGAAAAATATTTATTCATATATGAATATAATTAGCAGTCTCGAAAATATTTCGTACGCTATGAAGTGTGTAATCATTTTCTGATGATATTTTTTTTACGATGCAAACAGCTATTACATAAAGTTTTTCAAATTTAATAATAATAAATACATTTTATTTAAACAACAGGTATCACAATGGTCCAGTGAAACTTTCCGAAGCGATGCGAAACTCAATGTCGACAGATCCCATTGCACCCGTGCTATGGGAGCCCCATCTCGATGCTCTAGATAGACGTGTCGTAATCGTTCTGCAAGGTATTCGAGATTGTCTCAGAAAAGCTGATAGCGATGAGAAAAATGTTATTGAAGATGGACCCGATTAAAATAAAATTTGGGTTGAATGAATGTATTCAACAGTTCCTTAGTTTAAATCCAATTTAAAAATTCAGTATCCAATTTCCATTCATCAAGCATATAGTGAAGTGTGTTAGTTCTATTTTATAAATATTTTCAGTCGACACACGACCAATATAAATCGTCATTAAATTATGTGCAAAGACACTTATGCATTTCCATGTTATACCATAATGATAGACATTTAGACATTTCGGACATTTTCATATTGGATAACACAAAATATATTTGATATCGATTGCTTTTGGTCTCATTGTCGATATCTTTCAAACAGATTTTGTAAAATCGACATGTCATGGTGCAGATTGATACATAATATGAAACGTGCATTATTTCAACAGAAAACATGTTATAAAACCATTAAATTACTTGTTAAGGTGAGAAATATTTTTTGATATTTATTTTGCTATTTGACGCGTGTAGAAGACATATTAAAGTGTTTTTCTAATCAGAAATCATTAATTTTTAAAATTTGTGTACAATCAAAAGTTTCATTTTCGTATTAATTTCAGTTCAGTTCGAAAAAAAAAATATTGTTGATCGATGGCACAAATAATGATTATATTCATTTAATTAAACATTGTGCAATGGTGAATAATAATTTAAAATGTAAGCTTCACTTTGCTTCTTTGAAAACACAAAGGCTTCTTGAAGTTGTGACCAAAGAAAAAAAAATTGGCCTTTAGGTGTTTTTCTGCGTCACTAAAGTGAAAATAAGAAGAAATGAAAGCTAAAAATGATATTTGGAAGGAATTATTTTGCCTAAATTGGTAATGTAGCACCGAAATTCTAAATGGAATAAAAAAGTGTCGGATGAATTTTGTTTATAAATAAGGAAAAGTCGACTGATGAAAGAGTGCTTCGATTTTGTAACATCCCCGCTGTTTCCAATACCAATTAGATTTGCTAATAATGTTACCAAAAAAAAAAAAATGTAAAAAATATTAAAGGTAGAAATCTAAATATTTATGATTTAAATGAGATTTTGATCTCTAACGAACGAGAATCTCAATCGACTTTCCTACTTTTCATCCTGTATTTTGTAATTGCAATTGTCAAATTTTTTCGAGCGCAGATCGCACCACACGACAATCTTCACTAAATTTGTCCTTTTCACTAGAAAAATATATTAAATTGACTGAATAACTTTTATACAGTTTCTTTTTTTTCTCTTGCATTTCCTCCCCTAATAAAACAATAATAAAAGTAATACGAATGAGGCTGTTGTGTATTTTATTGAGAAGTAAAAGAAAACGTTTATTGAACGTTTATTAATTCATCTTTTAATAAATGAAGAAAATATTAAAATTCTGTTCAAATGCAAAAAATTTCTAAAATTACTGTCGACTAATTAAAATTTCAACTTACAAACCCAAAAAGAAAATGAAAACAAAATAAAGACTAGTGATTAAGAACCGTTGTTCTAATATAGTAATGTAAATGTATGGAAACCTTATTTGATGTATTTGTTGATGATGAATCTAATAAAGTGTTATTTGAAACTATAGAATTCTTGTATTTTTTATTTGCTACAGATTTTGCCGAGAAAAGTATATTTGCCTCAAACCAAAGGACAAAGAAAGATGTTATCAGATAATTGGAATCATGTTCTGATCACTCGTGGTAATACGCATCATTAAAAATGCAAGAAAAGCCGCACATCATTGATTGCTTTGATAAGAATGTCGGCTTTTTCCTCTGTCGCTTTTTTCACTACATGACAAGTCTGATGATTATAAATGATTGGAACAATTCCATTGAAAATTTCAATCAAAGTTTTTCTTTTACCATCACAATAGCCGGGAGTAGATAATGTTCATTAAAGAAATATTTCTTGGTATGATGTTTCTATTGTGCACGATGCGAGAAATCTCAGCTTTTAGTCAAATTAATTTTTTTTTTAATAAACACTGTTCTCTTTTTTCGTGAAGGATTTGCTAAATTTGGTTTTTTTTATTCATCACTTGAAAGAAGCCCCAGAGAACCCATAGCGCTAAGCGTTAAAACGATTTATCATCATTCTTGAGAACAAGAATTATGTCACCCAATCTCACACTCATGGGGTTCCGTTAATGTTAATGTTAGAGCGCAAAAGGGAAAAAACATTTTATTCTATTAAGTTGTATCATTTATTTATTTATTTTTTTTAATGTTCGCTGGTTTGTTGTTTTGGTTGAAAAGGAAAATATTTGTTCGGGTCACATAAAGAAGTATATCAACAACAACGGTGGCCATGGGTAAGTTAAGGGCCATTAAAATTCCGCAGAAAACAGAAATTAAGTTGGTCGGACACACCTTTTGAAAAGACAAATTTAATTTAGGCAGATGGTACCCTCGATGATTTGCACATTGAATTATTATTACAGATTGAAACATTATGAAATATTTATGAAAAAAGTAATATTACCGAACGCCTTAATGGAATGGGTTGTCAAAACGTGTAACAGACTACAAAATTGATACTTTGGGACTGATTCGAGCAATTCAATTGATTGCTTTAAGAATCCATTTTTTAAATGGAAAATGCTCATTGGAGCCACAATTTGACTTTGATTCCTTTCTTCACCCCCAAACATTATTGCTATTCATCAGTTTTCATGGTTTTGAAGGCAAATATTAAGGGGAAAAAAATGTGATATTAATTCGATTGGAAAACCTTTTTTTTTTTAAGCAAAAGAAATTGATACAATTTTCTGAAATTAAATGTTTGAATTTGATTTGATAGCAAGAAAAAAAAAGATTATTCTTTTGTACGTAAATCTGAAAGGCTCTTTCTCAAGATCCGGTTTGTTGGAAAATGGATTTTAATGATGACGAAAAAAGGAGATATCTTTTATTTGTCGACTTGTGAAAAACATGAATAATTTCAATCTCACTCAAGATAAATTTACTGATTTATTTTTAAAAAAAATAAGATAAAATAAAATACAAATTCAATTTTGTGAAATCAATCTCATCAGCGATCTGAAGCTGAAGGGGAGCTGAATAAGAGGAGCATAAACGAAAATCATACAATGGACATTGAATTGGACACTCGAGTTAGATTTCCATCATTTTCATACATTTAATCGAGTGACATTAAGCACAAACCTCAATGCAATATCATGTCAATGATGGTGATAGATTGTCGATTTCCCTTCTCCGATATACTAAATGTAGAATTGGAGTTTCTTTTTTCATTGGCTGTATAGAAATATAAATATAATGTAATAACGCTTTTATCAAACAACCGACTGTCGATGTTAAATAAAATTCAGTCATATCAGCTGGAGTTCTTTTTTCTCACTTTTCTTTGCTTCGCAACTAGAAATATCACACAATTCCTTTTTCATTGCTTCCAATGTGTCAAAAGATAATATAAAATATTATACAATAAAATGTATGAATCTTTTGTGATAATAGAATCGAAGAGGATTTATAATTGAAATTTATTGTCACATAAATCATTTTTCTGTATCTGCCCACCGTTGGCATCGCATTCTCGTATCAACATTTCACAGCCTCTTGACCCACCGGTTTTTCATTCAAGAGCTATTGATGAGATATTTGCCAAAAAAAATCCCTTACTGCGTGTTTATGCCATTCTGAACTTTCATAAAACTTTTATGACTAATTTTATGATCGTGCCTGCTGATTTCACAATTATAGTTTTTTTCTTCTTTCAAATATAAAACGCAGGAGCAAAAATCGAAAAAAAGCGAGGCGTAATTTTAAAGCCATTTAGAAAAAAGTATTTACCATATTGTGTTTCAGTCACATTTTACGACAGACAGAGAGGATTTAATAATTCAATACAATTATTAGGCATTGTTAGCTCTTTTCTTCAGGATTCGCGTTTTATGATGACATTACTTTTCCCAAGCAAATTATGAGCCATAAAAAAAGCAATGAGTGCTTTATGTGATTTTTATTTGTTAAAGCTTAAAAAAATATTTAAATGCATTAAAAAGAATGAAAAAAAAAAAACTAAAAGCTTTTTTGAAGTTAGAAAAAAAAAATATTGATTCAGATATTTCGTGTTTCAAAATCGCGATTAGTTGCGCTCAGATCCGTTTTTAATGTTTGTCATAAAACTTTATTTAATGAAGTATCGAAATTCAACAAAGCGCAAGTCTGCATGGTTTTTTTTATCTAAGTATACTTATGCATACACATTTTAATCCTTATAGCTTTCTGAATAAATGTGTGTTTAATAGAACATCCATTCGATATGAACATCAGTATCAGCCCGCGATATTGTATAATATATTTGCGCACAGTTTTTAATCACATGTAGCTGTGATAACGCATTAATGATAATGATAATTATTTTTATCTCCATCCACTCCTACAATTATGCTATTATTTCTATGATTATTCACGCTTCATTTTCGAAATTATATTTTCACAATGATAACGATTAAAATATGTTAAGTTATATCGCGATATGCGTGTTCGCACAAAATTGATTCAAAGAATTTTATGCAAAAGTTTGCACAGCCAGAGGTGTAAAAACAGTTTCGTTAATTTTGCATAATTTTGACTAACTGCGCTTTCGAAATTTTTTTCAATATACTTGTCCGTAACAACAGTCCACAAGTAAAAATTTCAACATTACCATAAATTTTCTTGGAAATTATGCTCTCCTAAGGGCAATATCAAGAAAACATCTAATGGCCTTATAATACTCGTAACGCATACAGAATCTCAAAGCTTTTAAATAATGGATATAACGAAGACATCAAGTTGTTACACGGCAGTATGAAAACAAAAAAAAAAAAAATGAAAAAAATGAATAAGAGGGAAAATGTTGGGAGTACGATATAATTTATTTCATCTCGTGTAAATACATGTATCTCGTATATATGCGCATTGTCAAATCAGTTGAATTTTTTCGTATAATCTTCCCATACAATTGTTTCAGGCGTTTTTTTTTCTGCGTTGATATTATTTCCCTAATGAGGCAATGATGTATGTTGTTGAAAAAGAATTGAACAAACATTTGGAGCAACAAACGAGCATGGTAAAATTTGTGCATTGGGTTCAGGCAAATATCTAATAATAAGAATGGGAACGAATTTGACAATGTCATTCAAAATAAAAATGAATGAAATGTGTGTTCCGATTAAAACGATATTTTCATTCCTTTACCTCAAATTGCTCATAGATAATTCATATGTAAATGCATTTCAATAGAAATCATACGTATTATAGCAAAATTTGTTTATCTTTTTAAGCTTGCTATGAAAGTGGAATTTCGAGAGAGATTTTCCATTTTTCTTCATTGACATGCGCATTTAAATTTGGAGAGACCTTTCGGGATGGGAAAATGTGGAAAGTTGGTAATGTTACGATGCATTTTCCCACAGTTATAACAAACAAACAAAGCTTTTACTCTCTTACTCACGTATATAATTAAGGACATTGATACATAATTCAATGAAGCATTTTGATGTTCCAGTTATGTGCTAGCCTCCAACCGAGCAAGTCGTTTATTTTTTGTGCACTTTCAGTTTTTTCCATTCGTATCGGAATCGGACTAAAATAGAACTTTGGAATTACAAGTTTGCAGGAAAATCGAAAGGAAACATATTTTTTTTGCGAATAAGAAATATCCTAAGCCAGCAAAAAAGAACATATGAAAATGGAATACATCGAATAAAGTGCAACGTAAGGGGAAAACAAAAAGTAAATTATTCTATTCAAATTTGAACGAAAGCAAAATAATGTTTATGGCTTAATCAGAGCAATAAAAGTGCTGCAATAATAATCACAGTGAATGACAGTAATCATAGCTGAATAATAAAATGTGGCAGCGAAGGAATTATATCTAAAACACAAACATGTGGACTGACAATTTGTTTTGCCATAAAAACTTTCATATTAATTCAAAATAAATACTCGGCTGTGGTACAAAGACGGGAATAAAATTCACACAAGAAAATTCCCACTCGCCTTATATTTATTTATATTTGACATCATTAACTTGCTTACCAAGCCCTTATGAATATTTTAACGATAACTTATAATATTTTACTTTCATGGCGTAATGTGTTTAATATAAACATACACAAGCCCTCCTGGTTTGGAGGGAAGGAATTTCTCATTTTTTTCTATTGGATACGAGCAGAAAATGCAGATTCCACACAATTTACACGTCTGAAATTTTTGGTGGTGTTGTTTCAAGTTAAACAAAAAAAAAATCAGCATTTTTTGTTGGCTTTTGCGTTTATCCACCACTCGGATTCAGGTTGTGAATGAAAGGGAAAAAAAAGTTATTCAGGTTAAAATGCCGAATAAATAGTATTTATGATACTTCAGCGTCAAAAAACAAAAAAGTTTTTCTGAATGGTGGGCGGCATACATAAGTTTAGAAAAGCACAACCTCTTGTAACTACTAGCATCTCTTTCAAAGGATTGACATAATTTTCAAATTTTTCCGCTCTATATGATTAGCTCAAAACCTTTTCACCATTTGTGCATGAACCATTCGTTCGTGTGTGAGTGTTTCAAAAAGTTCTATGAAGCTAAAATGTTTACATAATGAATTATAAAATACAACATTCATGTATGAAGAGCAATGGCCCAGAAAGAAGGCAAACGTAAAATGTTTTTAGAAATACAATATTCAGGATGGTTCATTGTAGTCTTCATGCTACGTACTAAGGACACTTCCACTTGGTTTGCTGAACCAGCACCCTTTGGTGAGGCTATGGTTCATCCATCTTCCTTCTTCAAATTCTCTCAATCTGGTTTTTCCTGCACACACAGCTGTTTGTTAACAAATGAAAAAGGTTAATGTTTCAATTTCTATCGTTGACTTTGGATTGTTGACTAAGTTTTTTCTTATGCTCGTACTACGGTGTGTGTATTTTTTAAAGGTATCTACACATCGCTTGACTCGATCCTCCTTCTAACTTTGTTCACCGAATTAAATAACAACAATGATTTGACATTGAAACGGGATTTTTTTTTCCTTAAGTATTTTTTTGTTGTTGTTGCCAAATATATAACAACGCGAGAAATTCTACACACATTTTTCGGAAGAAAATAAAATTAGGAGGCTCTTTCTTTCTTCGCTTCAATACAACAGACGATACAACAAGGGAAATATTGAAAGCAGGAAAATATATTTTTTATTATTATTCCTATACAAAAAAAAAAAAAAATATTTTTCTCAGACTGAAATTGAATATGAAAAGGAAATCATACAAAATGTTTATTTTAAATAATTCTTTCTTGAACGGAAAACTCTTATTGTGCCGGAGCGGTAATGTTGGATACTTAAATTTATTTTGATTTAAATATCTAATGAAAAAAAGGAAAGGAAAACGAATGGAAATTTATTCAACATTTTCAACAAATAAAGCTCACAAAATGTTCAATCTCGTGTGAAACTATACTGAGAGAGCAAAAATAAACTCGAAAAAAGTTTTCATGCAAACAAATGAAAGATAAACATGAACATTTTCACAAATAAATATTTGAAAGTGTTTTAAATGATTTACATTCAAATCAGATTGGATTAATTATAGTGCTCAGGTAATAGCGAAAAATTCTCTACCTAGCGCATGGAAATGCGATTAAAAAAACAAATATCGTGAGAAATATTAATTTCTAATTTTTCTGTGGCTTTCTGCTATTGAGGGAGAAGCATTCTGTTCTTCGGTTTAATGTTCCATTTTCCCTCAGCTTCAATTTGCTAAATATAAACGAAATATGCAATAAACTATAACAGCGAACACGTCAAAGTGCTGCTACAAAAAGTTGTGAAAGTTGTTACCAAGGAAACAAGTTTTTTTTTTTTTGTTTTGTTATTCCGTGGGTGAGTCATCGCGTCGCGACGCATTTAGTAAATTAATGTGAATGTTTCAAAGGCGTACGCTTAATAAGTTAAAATGACATCTTCCAAAAAAAAAACTTTTGACTCTAATCTAATATTTCCACGTGATCCACGTGATATGGTATTAAAAAAAAGTTGTCGCTTTTCTTATTTTTTTTTTTTTCAAAATTGCCACCACCATGCTCGCCGTGCTGCGAATAAAAATAATGTTCAGATAATTTCTCGTGCGGCATGAAGGAGCAAAAAAAAAAAAACAAACTCCATCTCGAAATGAAAGAAACATTGAAACGATTTTAGTAATGTCTTTCTAGCGGTCGAATTTAATATGCGTGTGCAAAGTTGATTCAATTTTTTTTTATTCTGGTTTACACCACAACGATTTCAAACACTAGATCGTCTCAGAAATGAAGAAAAAAATCTAATCTAATTAAAATGTGAACTGAAGTGAAAATTAATTTGAAATCGAATAGCAAAAAGAAAATTTATTTCTAAAGAAATTGTGCAAATATAATCAATGCTCGATGTTTTCTAATTAAACCCAGATTAATTCTTTTATTTTTTTTTATTATCAGAATGCAACAATAGCCGAAAGAAAACACAATAAATCTGATAAAGCTTTAGAATATCAGCTTACAAGTGATTTGACCAATAGACCGTGAAAAAAGGAGCTTCTTCTTGATTTTCATCGTTAAATGAAGAGAAGTGTAAAGAAGGAAAAAAAGAAAGTTTTATTGAATTACATTATGTATCGCCTTAGAGTGTTTTGCGATGCATGTGTGTGGAATAATACAAGCTTAATTTAATATATCAGATTTCAATGTCTTTACTATTCGACGTAAAAAGTGTGCATTGTTAGGGTTTTCTGTGAAAAGCCATAGTGACAATTACGACAAAGAAGACAGACATAAAAACACACAAAAGAACGTGAAAAATAATTAAAGCAACATGATGGTTACAGCCAAGGGTTTCATTTCAACCATTATTTTAATTACACTTTGTCGAGGTGAGTGTTGTTAACGTGTATTAAATATTTCATTTAGGGTTTGGTAGAGAGCACATGATGAAAAATCTTTAAGTCAATGAGGGTCAAATGTTTGTGTGTGAGGGTTCTGTGTTCAAAAATAACAAGTTCAACATTTTGGCCTCTATCGACTGTAATCCCATTTAGTGAAATAAATGAACTTCATTATTGCCATTCAGTATCAAGTTGCCTGAATGTGTTAAAGGTTAAGGTAGTTTTACTTCCGAATGGCATGGTGAATGATCACTTGGAATAGAAATTGTGTTTATCTGAAAATTGCAAAATTATTTTTTATTTCATTCGAGCTATCTTCTCATTTGAAGAACTAGATATCTTGAAAAGCTCTCCGTTGCCATGAATATTTGAAGGGTTTGAAAAATGGGAAAACGTTCATCAATTGTAGCTTTGTGTGCTCTTTCTAGAAAACACTTTTCAAACGAATAGAAACCAAGCATAAAAACCAAATTTTAAATATTTTTGAGGAAATATGGAAACTTTTATTACATTTTGTTTGACGTTTATTGCATTCGTAATAAATACTTTTTTTTATCTTGTTCTTTAAATAAAAGTTTAATAAATACTTTTTTTAAATAAAAGTTTCCAATTATTAACCAGGAGATTAAATACAGCCTGTAATACACAGAAATCGCTTTATTATATATCAAATTGAAACATGACACTAGAAATATCCATTATTGAAAAACTACATGGTGATATTCATAACGTGCTTCATTGTTCACCAATAATTATAAAAAAAAAATCCCCATCCATGTGATTTTTGTGTTGATTGTTTAATCATGCGAATAATTGTTCTATCATAATCGCTCTGAATTCAGGAGATTCACGAGTGTTTTTTCACAATTTACGGGGACATACAATTTTTCCTCATAATTAGTATGTGTCGCGTCCTGGATGTTTATTTTTCAATTATAAAAGCTCAGTTTAAAAGTATAAAATTGCAAACTGTACAGTTGTTGTTGTTGAATGAATGAATGTTCACAAATACGACGCTTGGAAATTTCAATAATTCATCGAACATAACTCAATTCAGTGATACGATATTTAATTCATGAGGGGCTGTCACCACAGCAATATTCATTTTAATGAATAATGACATTTCTTTGAAATTGTTTGTCCACAAAAAATTGTTTGATTATATTTTACGAGAGAATAAATGACATTCCTCGGCGAACGAATGATTTCATACGATAAAAAGCATTCGACATAAATTCTGTTATCAATTTGTAACATATGCGTGGGCACAGAATAAAAAAATTTACAATTTAGCTGATGAAAATTTAATAAGCTGAAATCGTAATTGAATTTTTAATTGTATTAAATCGAATCAAATTGAGACGCAGTTTCGGTTGATAAAAAATTTAACGAATAATAATTGATAGGTGGATTAATTTCAATAATGAATGTGCACATTTAATTTGCAAATTTAAATCGTGTTTGGCAGCGAAATGTTAATAGGGCCTAATAAAATTTCGTGAAGTTAATTGAATTGAGACCAGTTTGATACATTCATTGATCTCGACTCAATTAATGTTTGTAAAGCATAATTAATTACAACTCCCACAATTGCAGGAATTTTAGGTTTTCTTTCAAATTCAGTCAAAGAATATTTGCTGAAGGAACAAGAAGGAATTGCTGAGAAAACCTCTTAAATTTTCATTTTTCCATTTTACTGAAAATTAAATTTTCCCTGTCGCTGATTTAAGAAACAAGAAGGTTTAAATCTTTTTCTTATTCTGCAATTTAAAATTCACCTCCAATTTCATTAAGAAATAAGAACATTTGTTCTCATTGTAGCGACTCGGTATGCAAAGCTTTACTAACAGCGGCACCAGTGAAAGCTTAAAAGGCGCATAAAATTTATTGTAATTTTAATAAAATTCTTGTACGTTCTTATAAATCTCTGTTCCTTTACTTTTCCGCCGCGCTGCGCGTTCTTAACTTTTTTTCTGTTGCATTTCATTAAAAATTAAATCCATAAAAAAAAACGTTTCTTACTTCAGCTTCCTGGTAGAACATAAAGCAGAAGCAAAGGTCTGAAACAGTGCGCTTATATAACTTCAAGCCATAATAAACGAAAATCTGCTCCGGAATTTTTATGCGATCTGATATTTCCGTTTCCCTGCATTTTTCTCAGCCATTTAATCTTTAACTACCTACACACACCTTCCATGCTATATAGAATTTTCTTTTTCTTTTTCATGACTCCCACCACTTCAAAAAAATCTTACATTGAACATAATTCTTCCGCTTTTTATTGTAAATTCAAAAAAAAAGAAGAAATATTTATGTAAGAAAGGAACTATAATTTCTTACAATTTCGCCTTGAGAACATTACGAGTGAATATAATTTTAGGACTTCTCTCGGGCTGCTGTATATCACGATAGTTATTAACGATGCACTTTGTTTCATCCTGACAGAGCAATGATCTAAATGTTGCAATTTGTTTCTCCGAAACGTAAATTGGTGTACGATAAACGATCCATTGAACGGATGTAAAATATGGTGGCGTAGTTAACGATCCACGATAGCTTCAAAATGATGGCAATTTTCATGAGCTTTCTTTTTTCGATTAAAATGGGAAAAATTCACTTAAATCGTTACCTGTAATAATGTTTGTTGAGCTCTTGAAGACGTAAAAACGATAAGCAATCAGCACCAAGGCGTGTCTTTGCATTCGGTTTCAACACTCGCTCAATGGCATCTGAAATTTTTTTAAATTCCGGACAATCTTTGGTGCCAGCAGCTTGCAGGAAAAATCCAGTAACAGCTAATCCGTCCGGCTTATCAACCGCTTCCTGAAAGTTTTTATATTTGGAATTATAATGAACCAGATGGGCTTCCATTGAATAAGTGTTTCCGTCCAACAAATGTTCACAGCCATATTCATTATTGTCGCCCTGATAAGATAAAATGGAAGGGAAAGAAATAAATTTTAAATTCAAATCCGACTACAAAGCTCTTATTTTATCCATTCAGACCCAGTGAAAATGGAGCTGCTCGAAAATGAATTTCTCCTTTAATGGTCCGCCTATGATGTAAGGCTTGTTGTTGCGATTCGGCAATGTTATCATTGCTGATGTTCCAGTGTTGATCATAATAGCACAGCCACCAACTTTATCCCAATGACCAATGAATTCCAGTGAAATCGCTTCATCCTCAAGCTCAGCATCGCGCAATTCAAGCGCGATTGGTGATTGAACTGCAGTCGTTGCCATGAATATGCTTTAATTTTATTCAAAGGAAAAATAACTTTTTCGCGAAATGTTTCACAATAGACTGAAGAAACTTTTTAACCCAAAAGAAAAAGAGCATCCAAAAAACTTCTTATCAGATAATTAGACGAAAACATTTAAATCCCAGCTGATAACTTCATGTGCGTTATCAGTATGTGGTGAATCAAAAATCCATTTCAGGCGATTAAATTTCGATAAAAAAGAAGCATTTAAACTTGAAACAATTATGGGAAAAGTTGCAATGATGTGTATCTATAAAATAAACTAATATTTACAGTACAACAATAAATAAATGCGGAAACTCTGAAAATGACGAAATTTTGTGTATTTAGCTGAAACATTTAAGAATTTGCAAGAAAAAAATTATTTTGTTTTTTTTTTTTTTTATTTATTTCTGGTATTTTTCACACGACTCTAATTGTTGTGAGTTACAACTGCGCTTTTCTATTTCAATGGAGGCTTAAAACTAAAATTGATTTGACCACACTCAACCAAACATAAACATATAATTTTTCGCAACATTTGGTGTAGAGTTTTTCATCATTTTATCGATTTCTCATTTGTTCGGAATGTTTGTGAAAATTTCATGTTCATCGATTTGTGTGCAATTCCCTCTTTTATTTTTCTGGCCGCACAACGTTATCGAATATAAAAGCTAAATATTTTCCATTAAAAATTCATCGGCAAGATTGAAAAATTGTAGTACAAAATGTTTTTAAACCGTCCACGGTTTGTTTCTGTGATGAAAGCTTTAATAACTGGAATGCTATGAAATTATTTCTTTGCAGCTGTCTCAAGTCTTCGGTTGGCTCGAATCGTTATACCTCCGTATAAATTTAGAGGCGATAATGCAAATCTCGAGTGCGATTATGAACTTAATGGGCAACGTGATCCGGATGACAATTCAAATTTTAATTATAATGATCAAAATGAGCAGGAAGAGAAACTTTATTCTGTGAAATGGTATAAAGATGGTGAAGAAATTTATCGATTCGTGCCAAAAGCTAATCCACCACAAAACAGTTATAAAGGTGAGAAGTCAAATTAAATACTCAAATTGAAAGCTCCTAAAAAGCAACTTATTAAATTATAATTACCTAATTTAAAATTTTCTAATTTAAAAATTTCAGTTGAAGGAGTTAAAGTTGATGTGAGTAAAGAAAATGAATTTAAAGTACAAGAAAATTTGAGATTGTGATTTTCGAGGTCATGATAATCATAAACAAATGAACTTAATGCGTTGAGATGCACAGATTATGATAGAAATTCAAGGAATTTCATAAACTTTCTTCTGTTATTGTTTTTTTCAATTCCATTCAAGGCGTTCTTAATGAGTCTGAAGAAAATTTATTTTTCTCTTTTTTCTCAGTTTTTTTTATCCTTTTTCGCCATCAGGCATTTTGTTTTGTTGCTAATTAAAATTTATATTCAAAAATTTATCTCTATCTCTCTCTCTTGTATCTACGTTCTCAAGATAAATTTGTGCTTGTAGAAAAAAGGATAAAAATTTAAAACAGAAGACGGAAAACTTTTACGGTTGATCTCAAAAATGTGTTATTCTTTTATAAAAAGAACATGAGAAGATCTTTAAAAATTTCTGAATTCTGGCACACAAAAGAAGAACTTCGGAAGCAAAAAAAGGAAAGTTGGTTAATAAAATTTACATTAAACATTAAAAGCGTCTACACACAACAATTTTCTACTCAATTTGTTTGCCGTGTATTCTTTAACGGTATAATCACATTTTCACAATAGCAAAACATCGACAAAGAAACGAAGCAAAAAATAAAATAAGATAAATTTTTATAGAGCGGGGCTGTCATCCCTCATTTGCAAGCTATTCTACATGGCTGGAATAATAAAAGAAAGAAATTTTATGGAAGATTTCTCTACTGCTTTTCATCCCCCCAAAATTTTTTTTTTTACATTATTACTCTCGAAAATTGCATCAAAGCTCGGATAAGGAAAAAGCTCGCTGCTAGCGGAAAATTTACGATTTTTTTCGAAGAAAACAAATTTGGGGGGAAAATCTGAAATATCTTCGTTAATTGAATGTTGATACCTGCCACTTTGTCACCATTGAAATAGAATTCAACATTGAAAGAATTTTCTGTATCATAGATGGAACAATTTAAATTCAATAAAGTCTAATTTGCATATTTTATGTGTATTGTCGCAACGAGAACAAAAGAGAAAAAAAAATAAGAAAAGCAAGTGAAAGAAGAGACACAACGAAATTCTTCTTTCTTTTTTTTTTTTGGTGGGGTTTTTAAGGCATTCAAGAATTTGAGTCTAAACTTGATGAAAGATTTAAGATAAAAATTCTCGATGGAATAATTTGTGAATCCTTATCTCTAAAAATATTTATTAGAGAAGAAAAATTATTGAAAATTTTCCGGAAAATTGTGATAAAATTTTCTGACATTGATGAAAAATTCCGATTTCAATGGTCTGAACTATTTAAATTACCTATCAAAAATTAATAAATTTCATTATTTCCTTTGAAAGAAGCAAACGACAAAATTTGAAGGAAGGACGAAAAATTTTAAATTTTCCGTAGCATATTCAGTAGAGATTTTTTTAATGAAATTTAACTCATCTGATATTCTGAAAACTTCAAAGAACTGCAACAGCGAGAGAATGAATAACAAAAAAATCCTTTGTCAGACATCAGAGTACAATGGCATTTTACAATTTTCCAACCACAAAGCATTTTTCCTACTCTGTAATTAATTATTTTCCTTACATTTTTCAGATTCAACTGTCAAATAGCAAAAAAGTTGTTTTGAGAGGCGTTACACTGAAATCGACGGGACTGTATCGTTGTGAAGTTTCAGCTGAAGAGCCAGATTTTAAATCGGTGCAAGGACAAGGGAAAATGGAAGTTGTTTGTAAGTGATTTTAAAGTTTTTCTTAGTCGGTGCTGGAAAACTTAATAAGCTAAGCTTCGAACAAGTTGAAACCTATTCAATTGTAAAGTCAAAAGCCAATTTTTTCCATACGAATTATATGAGTGAAAAGTTTAATTTAATTGCGAATCATTTACATCTTCCAACAATTTTGTGGAAACTTTATGAAAGTATTTTCTATAGATTTTTATTTAAAGTACTGCTCTGAATACAACTTGAGATTCTAAAAGGTTTATGAATACAAAAAATTGCAATAGAATACTGCGAAAACTTTTAGTGCATAATACTGAGTGTTTCACCATAAGTCTTGTAGTTGAATATTCAAGAATTCTTGAGCTAAAAACAGGTGCTCAAAATGCTCCATTGAGTGAATCATTCTCGAAATTCAATTGGACATTATTCTTCAATGTAAAGTGAATAAAAATTCTATTGTGATTTCTTTAGGGTTAAGTTAAACACATTTATGTTCTGCTTTCTTTTTTATATAATTCATGGTGTTGCTGCCACAAATGCAAAATAAAGCACAAAATATTTCACAATTCATTTCCCGAAACAACTCAATTGAAAATGAAACAGTTTTCCTGCGTAGAGTGTTTAATGGGTTGCGGCTGTTACTAAACCATTTTTGAAGTATTTTCTCTGGTTAATGATTCCATCAGAAATATTCTCAATAATATTGAGCTCTCCTGTTTAGTATTCCTATGATGAAAGTATCGTGAAAATGACAAGTTTCATTCCAAAAACAATTTGGTTGATTGACTCCACAAAAAAATAATTCTATCATTAATCAAAAATGAAAAACGTGTTTAGCATCAAAATATATCGACTAGATTCAGTAAATAACGCGGTTAATAAGTTTCAAGGAAAAGAAAAATAACTTTGTAATGATTCAGCAAAAAAAAAAAAAAAAAAACAAGACACAAATTGTTGCATTAATTTGTTGATTTTTCTTTCTCAAACTTTTCACGAAAATGAGAAAAAACACCTCGAAAATTGAATTTTAAAATGTTTTGCTGAAAAACGAAAAAGTTTCATGTTTAATTTAATTAAAGCTCAAGTTGAAAAGTCATTAATCATAAGAAAAGAATTC
Organism: Propsilocerus akamusi; assembly: GCA_018397935.1. Taxonomy (NCBI): domain Eukaryota; kingdom Metazoa; phylum Arthropoda; class Insecta; order Diptera; family Chironomidae; genus Propsilocerus; species Propsilocerus akamusi. The sequence continues at coordinate 16,792,250 of CM031469.1, read as the reverse complement.
AGCATAAATTAACATTTCAGTTCTTTCCTGTTCGTAGCATAATTTCAGATGAAACTTTTAAAAAATAAACAAAAACTTAAAATTTTTCTTTATAGAAGAAAAAATTCAATTGGAAACTGATGTTGTTGTCTGGAATTAATTAAATTAATCAATCGATGATGAAAATGTCTGCATTTGAAAAATTATTGGAAAATTCTTCAAATTTCTTTTTAAGTTTAGCCCGCAGAAATAATTTTTGTTTCAAGCTTTCAAGTGTTTTGTGTGTCTTAAATCTTAAAAGATTGTTGAAGTGAAATTTAATTTACTTATCGGATCTCAAGCTGCTTGTTGAAAGCAAACATCACAATACACATATGGAATCAGATTCCAAATGAAAGAACAATTTTATTTGACGACGCAGCAGGGAAAGAAAATAAATTTAGAAGAAACTTGTTCAACATATTTTTATCTGCTTTTAATGGAAAAGTTTTTAATTGAAATTTTATTTTTTCTTTTTTTAAATAACTTTTAAGGAAAAATATTTCTTATTTTCATCAACAAGTACTATCATTATCAAGAAATTTTATAATATTCTCTTTCATATTTTACGATAGATTTACCAACGACTGGACCTGTAATTAATGGTGAAGAGAAACAATATCAAATTGGCGATATCCTGAGTCTTAATTGCACTTCCGGAAAATCACAGCCAAAGTCAATACTGACCTGGTTTATAAATGATGAACAAGTAAGTGTCGATTATATTGCAGGCTTCGAGAACTTGAAAACGTGTAATTTTAGTTGTTTGCAAACCTGTGATTTATTAATGGTGACATTTGATATTTATAAATGGGCATTTGCAGGCTTAATTATCATTCAACCATTACTTTAGCGATCGAACTTGATATCACATCTACCACGACCGCGTTATAGTTTCATTGCTAATTTAATGGTGCGTTTGATTAATATCACTAAATTAATTACAGCCTTGAGACAGTCAGCGAATGAGAAATTCAAATAGAAATTATGAATAACATTAAATGGGCATTTCTCTATAACGCTTTGCAATATTCTGAGTGAATGACAAATAATGTAGTGTGGGTGAGAAAACCTTAAGGGGAAAAAATAATAAATTCGTTTGTGATAAATATCATTAATCATATTTTCGCTTCCTTATTTTTAAGGATCAAGCGCAAAGCAAAAAGTGAGCACAACACGTTTGCGATATAAAAAAAAGATTGGAAATGAATAAAGGAAAGCGAAAAGAGATTCAAGAAATTGATAAGTTATCAAACCACTCAAATCTCAAAGCCCCGAAAAACAGTAAAAATACGCAAAATAACCTCAAAATACAAATGACCTAAGAAATGCGAGAAACACTCATTAAATCTAAATACTTAGAAAAAATTGCCTGACCCGTAAAAATAAATTTTCAGTAATCCTCGAATCGCAAAAAAATTGATTTTCAATAGGTAACGGGCACAGAATTGTGAAAGTTTAATAGGTTGTTTCAACGAAAATGTCACTGCTGATTGAATAAAAACAAAAACAAAAAACAATAGTCAACTGTGATAAGATCTTTAAAATAAGTTCAGAACTTTAGTTAGAACAATTCTAATCGTGCCAGTTTTGATATTAAAATCCGCCAATTAAATCTGAATAAAATAGATCTTTTATTTTTGGCATGTCCTTCAAATTGCGGAAATTTTTTCTATCATTATGGTACGTACGTTGGTTTTACGGAAGAGGCTTTTTGAGAGCATTCAATTCAACGCCTGATTAATTTGAACGAATATTTAAAAGCATGACTTGCCAACTAGCAAATGGTTTGAATGGGTAGCTCATTGCTTGTCACGTATCATGGTATCTTATAAGTAGCTAAACACAAAAAAAAATTTAACATTGGTGGTCTCGTTTGGGAAATGAGAAGCGTTATTTATAACGTTTTATTATTTTGATAAAGTTTGAGACACATGTTCATTGTTAAAGCAGTGAAATAAAAAACCTCAATGGTTTCCATAGAATTTTTTTAGGTTGGGAATTCTTTTGTTACTCAACGAAAATTCATTAACGAATTATGGACATCGGGCTTGGCGAATTTTCATTCTTTAGAGGTATAAAAGAACTCAAGACCAAGTCTTGCTGCCCTGCCACTCAATTATTGTATCATCACGAGACATGCAATATGAAAGTTCATATTAAGAAAATGCTAAAGTAAATTTTGATAAAAAATTTTCTGATTGAAATTATTATTATTTTTTATTATTATTTATTAATGAAATCTGCAATTGCATCAAATGAGTTAGTGCGTATAATGTCGTTATAATGCTGGCTGACACTCATAAATTAGGTTAAAGCGAGTTTAATGTTCCGCTGCGACTGAAATTTGCAAGCTATAAAGGAAGTGAACAAAAATTGGATGATTTATGAAAATATGAGCGGAATATCAAAATATCTTTTAAGAGCATAAAATATGAAAGCAAAGGAAGGAAAATTAAATATTAATTTTTAGCTTTACTCACATTTTTGTGCTGGGTGAAAGAAAGCCCTGCTTGATAGCAGGAAGAAGAAGCTCTTTCCTGCCTCATTTCAATCGTCTTCGTATCCAGAAAATATGTACTCGAGTAAATCAAATTAATGATAAGATAAGATTTTTCTACCGAACGGAAGTTATTATATCAAAGAATTATACGCACACAATATTTCAATTTATGCACGTTGTTATGGTAAATTGAAACATTTGCATTCAGATAACGATCCTTCGGGCGGCTTCAATGCCGCATATTTGAGTTTGATTTAAAAATTAATGGTCTGCGAAACGCTCGGGCGATGAGCGAAAGAATTTTGCATAAAAGAACGAACAATTACTGCAATTGGAAAACTAAGAAAAAAAAATAAAAATATTTTTTTTTTTTTTCAATTTTTAAAACTCTTGCAGCGCAAGTAATTTATCTTCCATTTATGAAATTCATCCAAAAGTGTACGGACTCAATTTAAATTTGCATAGTTTGAGAGTAAATTTTACATTGAAAATTAATTTATTACTGAAGCACAATTAGAGACGTTTGTAAGAATTGAAAGTTTTGAAATTGTTTTTTGAAGTTTCCCATTATTAAATGCATAGAAAATTTACTGGAAGCACATTCAGTAATTCCGTTTACCCATGTTCTTAATTATAAATATTTTGCCTCGAAGCCGCATAAAAATTAACCATTTTATGCATTTTAATCATATCATTATTTTATTGAAAATATCAGGTACTAGATCCCGACTATTTAACCCATTATCGAGACATGTATCATGCACACAATTTAATTACGACCTCACTTGGTTTGAATACACCAGTTGACGGCCGACACTTTTTCGATGGCATCATGCGAGTTCGATGTGTGGCGAGTTTATCACCATCGCTATGGCAGAATGGACGTGAAAGTATTGTTCATAGAAGACCATCGCTGATGGACAGTCGAGAAGCGATGCTATTAGGTGAGTAATAAAGGGATAATTAAAATCGTTGATCTATTCAATTTAAATATTTTCACAGTGCGCAGTTCATCAGTAAACTTAAAAATGCCAATTGCAATTATTCTCATAGCAATGTCAATAATGAATGCGTTAATTACTTAATTATAGTTGAATTAAAATCCAAATAAAGAGCTTCTAATTAGACATTACGATGTACATTCAATAAATAAGATATACACAGTATGAATTTAAAGCGTTTTTTTTTTTTATTCACAAAGTTATGTATGTACATTCAGGTTCGGTTATCAACCTCAGTAAAAGTTAGTATTCAAAACTCTTAAGAATTTTGTTCCAGAGGAGAAAACATCAAATGAATATTTTACGTAATATTTAAGCTCTGTTTTCCAAAAGCTTTTTTATACTTTCCCCACTCATTGTAACTCCTTTACAGGTTGTTTAGAAATGAAACTCTTTATCTATAGAAATTACATAGTAAACGAAAATTGTATAAATTAAAATTTGTTCAAAATAATGTGGTGATAATTAAGATAGAGAAAGTTAATGACAAACGTTAGCTGAATACAAAATCATGTTATAATTTCTCTATTTCCATGAAGGAAAAATAAATTACTTAAATGACAATACAGAGAATATTTCATTCATTGAGAAATGAAAATCATGTCAAGATTTATCACAAATGTCAGCAATTATCGCAATTTGTCATCAATACCACACTGAAAATATATCAACACATGAAAATCGTCATTTAGTGCAATGACACAAAATGCATCTAGAGAGTGAACTTTTCTCAAAAGCATAAAAGAAATATTTATCAATTAAATTGACACACGAAATAATTATTGAATAAAGAATTTAAAGAAAGGATTTTCAATGATATAAAAGAATTGCCTTATGTTCCACATATATAAGTAAATTTAAGGCACTGAAAATAATGTAACGAACTTTGGTTGAAACTTTTAAAGTGGTGGTGAAATTTGAAATTATTGTCACCAATTCGACACATTCTATCTATCTAAGTCTATTAAAATCAAGTGTAAATAATGTCATGATTTGCAATATCGCTTAAGGCCAATAAAAGAATACGAAAATATCTATAAGAATTGATTTACGATACTTTATTTCAGGGTTTTGGTATCTTCAGTGTGTTTCTCAGAACTCATAATTTTTGCTGATGCGGGTTAAAATTTTATTGGCTGTATAATCTCCCGACGATATCTCTTTTTTAGTAGACGCGATAATCTGCTGCATCAAACTGTTGCTAAAAATCATCTACATAGTTAATAATTAATAATACTCTTCGACGAAATGATTCATCGGATTCACAGACAATGCTTCATCCCAATGGTAACATCTGGTGTCAGAAATGAGGGTGCAACATCACCATTATGGAGTTTGGTGGTAGAAACTTTTCAGTTATTCGCACGGAAAATTTTTTCCTAAGACTAAGAACATTCCCATAAAGTTTTACTGTCTCTAGATATCTCTCTTCCAAACTGAACATTCGATCGATGCCATTGTCGGCGAAGGGTGCTTTTAATATACTCGTTCAAAACATGTCGGATGGTGCGCGGAGAAAAGAAAATGTATAGAAATTGACTGTCAATATTTGGATTTCATGGTAAATTTGCTACACACAGTCGGTTATGCATAAATAATTCGTCAACATCTCTATTCGGCGATGTATGTAAGTCATTCGATTCCAATTCTTTTTCCCCTTTCGATGTTCATATATTTCCTTATATTCTGACATGAAGTTAATGCCGTGTTTAACCCCCGCGCATTGCCGACGTTATCATAGAAAAAAGAGCGTTAAAAAATATCCGATATTTCTTTGAAACTTGCAAGTAATGTCGAACGTGCCGCTTTTTTTTGTTTCTGAATATTCGTTGCCACGTTCTCAGACGAAATGTGTCAACATATTTGATGTGAATAAATGCTTCAAATATTTTATTTACCATTCTCGCTCCATCGATTATTTCCAGTTTGTAGGTGTTGACGACTTGACAGCTCAAGGAAGGTCGACGGTAATCATTTTGCCGAACACATTTAGCTGCAGTTGACACAAACTTTTGTTTTCTATCGCTACATTTTCCGAAAGCCCTGAGGATGACTACAAAAGTAACGTTCATTTTTTTCCGGGTGATAGAATATTTATTACACCAACACTTTCAAGAGGAAAATGAAAATCGATGAAAATTCGTGTTCAGTAGCAAATGGATTGTTATTTCATTTTATTTTATTTTGTTAAGAGAATGGGGCGAAATGTAGAAAAGGTTTGTATATGTTCCATAAACAATAGTTATTAGAAAATAATTGATGACTATAAAAAACTAATTATGAATAACAAGTAATTCAAATCAAGATTTCGGCTACAAATTTAAGATACCAACTAATAATATATGTTTATCAGGTCATTAGCAAACATCAGTCATTAACTGAATAACAGCTACAGAAATTAGAAAGTCATACATCAATTACGGATCAATCCCACAACGTCATAAAAATTGTTATTCATAGCCGTTGTCGCACCATTAAATCTTTCATCAATTTATTATTCCAAATATTTTATTAAATCAAGTTCTTCACCGAGCGACTCGAATGCACAATTGTGTCATCAGACTAAATTTCTCGATTAATTTAAATTCAGACACGTTTTTGGCGGAATTTTTTCCTCGTCTGTACTCAAATTTCGTGACAAGAAAAATCTTCGTCTACTGTACGACTACAAAAAAAAAGCACTTCATTTTCAGAATTTTCGATGTCGACAGTTTATAAGAAATATTAAAGGAAAAAAGAGATAACGAAAGAATTATTATTATTACGAAAAGTGCTGCGAGAAGGTGAAATTTTGTGACGATGAATTGAAGAAATAAATTGCATTTCTTTGAATTCACTTGAATCCTTTTACCAAAAAAAAAATAAAAAAAAAAAATTTTTTTTTTTGAGCTTGATGCAGCATGAGAATATAAAATAAATAAGATGTCTGCATTTCCTGATATACTCTTTTGTTCGACAGAAGTTTCAGCCATTAAATGGAACAACTTGAGATCAATGGGAAATTGAAAATAATGCATTTCAGAATGCGAAAGATAAACTGTGACATTCAGGGCAAAGCACACGTTTACAATGCTTTACAATTCTATGCTTCACTTCAGCATCAATCACTTTCAATAGTATTGGCAAAATTGAAATAGCATTTTTTTTTTCTTTGCAGAAATACTCGAAAACAATAAAGAATGACGATCGAGCTATGTTTTTTTTATTTCCAGTGCATTAATCTTGATACAAAAATTAATTCGTTTAATTTCAATAAACTCAATATACCCACGAGCTCTATAGTCTTTTCTTCCATAGGAAAGGAATTTTCTTAAATTCAGTCGAATTCGCTGTCATGGTCGTGATTTCTAGCGCTGAAATGTAAAGTACTTTCCTCCAATAATCTTTAGTACCCGAATCATTCATTCTCAAACATGAGTCTGTAACCGAATATGCAAACAACGATGTTGAAGTTGCAAAGAAAAGTAAACAATGATGAAACATGGACTTTGCAATCGATTTCTGTCTCCAACGGCATCTAATTGAATAAGAAAAAATTGAATACATTGATAACATTAAAAAATAAAAATCAATATTCTATTAAAATAATTTAAAAATCAAAAACTGGCGACAACTCGACACAGCAATGTTTCTTCATTCTTACTCCAGGAAAAAAGAGCTAAAATGACTCAACAATAAAAATGCACTTGCAATTTTATCTTCTTTTTTTTTAAGAATGTCTATAATATAGAGCGGCAGACAGACAAGGGACAAACAAATGCTTTCTTTACACAATATAACAAAAAAAAAGAAAAAAAAAAACGAAGAAAAAGTAGTTTAAAATGAAAAATTCCAAATGCATTTTTCCGATTGCATTTTCTTCCACTTTCGTTGCCATCACAGTTGAATTCTCTGATGAATTTTTCTACATTAAATTGAAATGTTTATCGTCATAAATCACTTTGCAACCGCCATCCGCTGTATAAATGAAAAAAAAAAAAAATGAAATCTTTGCAGTGGAGTATATTATTTGATTCACCTATACAGACTTTCTAAGTGAAAAATGATTGACGATTTTCTTTCTCCATTTCATTGAAGCATTTTGAAATATTTTAATTATATCTTCGAGAATCGAAAGTTCAAGTAGAATGTTTTCTTTCCTTAGTAACCATCCCCAATGGCTTCCAGTCAAACATTCAAGAAAAAGAAAAATCATAAAATTCCCTTGAACAATTTTCACAATCCTTTCATATGAACGATATCTTTGCTTCACCATCACATTCATTGCGCACCGCATTACAACAGCCATCGTCGTCTAGTGGTTGCTCGATAGCTAGTGCAAGTAAAAAATTGTACGATTAGAAATTCCGATCACGTATTATTTGGTTTGTGTTATTTAAACAGCAATTTTATTGCAATTTCAATTCCATCCTTATGCATTTATCTGTCATTGTCGAGAGATTACATGCTTATTTCATGTGTCTGTCTATCTTGTGAACATTACTGAATTTTGCTCGGCACGACGAAAACATGTCTTTGATGGACTCGTATGACGTACGATTTTAATAATCACCGACAAGTGGCACACGAAATTATTAATTGCTATTCCGGAACGACAAACAAATTTCCACTTTGACACTCGCACATAATTTATAAAATATATTTTTAACAGCTATAAAATATGAATGAGCCCGGAGGCTTTAGAACTCACTTATCGTTTTTACATGATACTATCAGGCCAGCATTTCTTTTTTTATAATATAAATGTTTTATTTTGCATGAGGCAATAAATTCAAGTCAGACTGAATGAAAAATCATTTTTAAAACTGAGGCACGAATTGTTACGCCCGATAAGAACTTTTTCAGTCTGCAAAAAAAAATTCGAACATTTATTTTTTATCATTAATGGAAAATATTCTTTTGTGCCTTTTTAAAAAGCTTCTCATGTTTGAAAATCATAAAGACATGGTCCCAGTGTTGGAATATTTTGAATTTTTCTTCTATTATAATATCGAAAGCGCATCATTCGGGCTGTGGTCGATTATAGAAAAAAAACACAATTTTTGAATGAATTTCGTCTGTGAATGGATGGATTTGAGACCCTTTCAATTCGCACATGGATAGAAAAAAGAAATGTAATTTTAGATAAGATTATGCGACGGATCTTTTTGAATAAATTTTTCTTTAGTCTCATTCTACTGATAAGATCGCATTTTAGCCCTGCCTCTGCATGATTGCCGCATAGTATTCGACTAAGTATTCATGATTTTCTCATGCATGTAAAAGGAAAATCAAAAAAAGTATTGAATGAAAGACAGAGCAAATCATTCATTAAATTTCTTTTATTTTGCGTAAGCATCGAGCATGATAATCTTCAGGTCTACTTTTCGCTGCTATTGCTGCTGCTGCTGTTTGCTAAAAAAAAATCTGTGAATAAAGCTGGCGGTTAAACAAAGAATAAATTTGTCAATGTAATGAAAATTGATGAGATGAAAAGTGTCGTCTTTTAAATTCTATCTCTCTTTTATTATTTTCTACACATTTTCACCTAAACATAACAAACTCACACCCGCATTTTGCTCCGCGTATTATGTATTATGACATGCCGAAAAAGGATCTGATAAAATTATTCGGAGATTTTTTTCTATCATCTTTTAATGAATTGACGCTTCCATCTGCCTTCATTCGCTTTTCTCTTCATCAAGATTGACAGTTTTCCTATTTTCCGAACAAATTGACATTTTTAGCGATATCAGCAGAGCAAATTAGAAAGCCATAATCAATCAACCGATTTTTTATGCTGTTAAATCTCATTTTATTGACAGCGACATGCCGCTCAAATTTAAAAAGATTTTTTTTTAAGGAGATTTCTTTCGATCAATCGATATCTTCACAAATATTGCCACCTTTCTCAGAATCATAATCATGTCATCGTTATTGATGTGTGTAAGCGCATGTAAATGCTGATATATGTTTTGCGATATCATTTCAGCAAATTCATATTATGAAAAACCTTTTCCGTGTGCAGTGCAGGAACTTAATAAATCTTATTATAATGTATTGTCCATTGAACTCGATTTTCCATAGCATTACCCCTAAATATCTCTCTCAAAACTATCATGAAAGCTTTTTAAGTTCCGTAAACGTTATGAATCCAGTACAAGAACGCTTAAATCTTTCAACATATTAAGCTCTTGTCGTTGATGGCTTGCGAAATAGCAAAATATTTTAGTTTTCTTTGACTTTTTATCTCATTCACCCATAAATTTCATTGTGAATGACTTTTCTTTCAGCATACAGACAAAAAAAAAATATAAATCCAGGGACCGCGCTAGGCAAAGTGTTTTATTTTACTTTAGCCTGAATGGTTTGCAAACCCAGAGCACCACGAAAAGAATACAATCTTTCGCAAAACTCTTTCTCTCTCTCTCCCTCTCTCATCGAGGCTTGACATAAGTGGAACGAAAAGGTTATCAAGATGACATCACACAATGCGGTGGGTGAGAGGATCTCACACAATAAACTCGAAGGGGGAATGTAATTGTAATGGATGATACGTTTCGTTGTTCATTGATTTTCTTATCTAGCCGCTGAAATATTGTGTTCAGGTTCAATGCGGTTCTCGAGGTTAGGCTCAATGATGACAAGAGATCGTATCTTTATTTCGGCTGTTTATATTATAAAAACAGTCGTTTTGGGCGATACGAAAATTTCTTTCATTGTATATATGACATGAATAATCCGCCTACAACCGCACATTTCCAAAGACATTTTAATGGATTGCTATGACATATATTCAAGCTGCTTTTGCCTTTGAGTTGTCGACTGAGTCTTTTTTAAACCAAGTTTCTTCTGATAGACTGTAAGTTTATCTTGTAACTTTTCCTATCACGCCGCAAAGCAACAGAGGAAAAGTTTGAAGCATTCGATAATCGACAATAATTATTCTCCATTAAAGCACTTAAGCTTTCAACACCTGTAGAAAATCTGCTCTTTTTTGTCCTCCTACTCCATATGCCAGCAACCGACCATCGAACCATCGAATGAGAGGATTGCAAAGGTTCTGAAATAATGTTTATTGATTCTTGATAGCACAAATTCTTTGCTTATGACTAGGGTAGAGGGACGTTGTGAAATTTGCCGTTTTACTGATTTTGCTAATTTGTGGCGCGTTATAATTCCCACTCAAGTGTCCCCTTGAGATCCACTAATACCTTAAATTTGTTGATTCGTAAAAATGATAAAACTTATTTTATTCAGTAGAATCGAAAAGCTTTGTGTTCTCTACAATCATAGTCGAAATTCATGAAAAGAGAAAACTAAAAAAGTGAAATAATTTTATGAATTTTCTTCTTTTGATTATATTTTTGTTTTCCAAATTGTATTTTTACATTTCAAAAGAATTTCTTTACATAAATTTTCGATCTATTTTAAAAGTTAAAGGAAAAAAAATATTTTTGCGTAATCACCCGTGTAATGTTGATCTATAATAAAAAAAAATCATACAGAGAGGAAGCCGTAATCGTGCAGCGGTTATATTAAGAAGCTTTGACTGATTCAGCTTGAGCAAATATTGGGAATGAAAAAAGGCTTGAGATATTCTCATTGAAAAGCAACTTGGCTTTTTTTTTCTATTTTAGATGTTATGTTGTCATTCGAGTATATTTCATTTGATAAATTTAAATAAAAAAATTGCTCAATTGATAAAACTTTTGATGACGGTGAAATTATGAAGTTATTTCAAGAATGAATTTAAGGAATAAGTGGAAATTTTGCATGAAATATATTACATCTACTACTTAAGCATTCCGCAAAATTTCGTTCCAACATGATAAGAATAATGACAATATTGCTATGCAGACAGAGAGAAACTGTGAAACGATAGGAAGAAAGCTGAGATAAATGTCACTGGGTAAATATTAAATTTTCTGAAGTTGACTGATTATCCTTCTCGCATTTCCTTCGAGCGCTTTCACATTGCCAGTTCTGGAGAAATCCATCGTTTTCGATATATATTTTTCTTCTGCTCTCAAAATTAATGGCAAGATAGAAAATTTCTTCAAATTAAAGTGTTCCATTGATGTCAATAAAGTAAAATATATTTGATAAATAAAAATCTTATCGACGCAACACTGCGAAACAGTGGTGAAAATTTCATATTTCACATTTCAGTTCAGACAATAATTAGAGTCACATTTGTGTTGATCCCAATTCACATTCCATTGTGACACATTAAAAGTTTAATTGGGAATTGCGAGAATAAAACTGATAACATTTTGACACTGCTCTCCATGAGATTAAAGAATAAAAAGTTCAGTTCTATTTTCGCGCTACTCCAGTTCAGAACGTCCGATTCTATGCTGTTTTCAATGCATAAAAAATAACTATAGTGATTTCAGTGCATCATTAAATTGAAGAAAAAACGAGAGAAAAACAAATTGAAATTCGATCATTGCTATTGGGTCGAATAAAGTGAACATGTTTTTACGGTTCATAGTTTTTTCAATAATATACATCAGCTTGTTATTGCCATCGTTAGATGCAACAGACAGTATATCTAGTGAGAAGCTTTCGATGCGTGTTTATTATGAGTCGCTATGCTCCGATAGTTTACGATTTTTTCGCAATCAACTTACGAAAGTTTATGCCAAACGAAAGCAACATATTGATTTAAAACTTGTTCCATATGGAAAGGCCGCGGTAAGAGGATTGGAATAATTTTAATGAGCTTTTTGCGGTTCGAGGCTTTTTTAACATTTTTTTTTTTGTATACTTTTATCGGATCCATGCTCACTATACTTTTCTGGCAATGGGATGTGTCAACAACATGTGCAGTACTCATGGAATGCTAAAAAGTCACAATGGAAATTTTCATGCCAACATTCGACCCGGGAGTGCCAACTTAACAAGCTGCATGCATGTATTTTGGAGAATTTCACGTTTGAACAAGCTTTTGAAATTATTTCGTGTTTGATGAAATCGTTTCAATCATCAATTGATCGAGTGAGTTCTAGAATGCGCTTTCAAATTTAGTCATTTGTTGAATATTTAAATTTTTCAATTTTTTTCCGTCAAAGTGCAATCCATCGGGACATAATCTGACGCCAACACTGAGCTGTTACAATGGTACAAACTTTCAGAAAGGCATAGATTTACTTAAACGTCATGGCGATCAAACGTCAACAATTGATTTGAGTTTTGTGCCGAGCATTGAAATCGATAATGTAAATATAACTTGGCGTTCAATCTGATATTAGATTTAACATCAATAAGAATACAATATTTATACATATGTCATTTTACAGGATTTTTCGCACGACGACAACTGGTTGATGCTTTATTATCTCGATAAAGAAATATGCAAACGTTATTATCTGAAGTTTGATACGCTTCTCAGTGAATGCGATCTCGATGTTCGAAATTGGAAAACGACATAAGATCTTTTCAATATTAGTATGGAAAACATTTCACAGTGATTCTAATCATTCATCGCTCATGGTGCAATTTTCGCAGGTTTCCTTTAACTAAACTCAATGACATTGTACAAAATAATTTTGTTGTTTTTTTCGTCGATAAAAAAAAAGTTTAAAAGCTTTAGTAGAACGAAAGAATTTCCACAAAAATACATGCATCTCTCGTAAATATTTCATGTAAGCTGAGTTAATAAATTTTATATTATGTCCCGAGCCAAGTGCATGAAAGCATTACGTTCATTTTTCCGACTATCAGTATACAAACATTTATAAATAAACCAAATTTCAGATCGTCTGTCTTCATTGTATTTCAGTTTTGTGTGCGCTTAAATATACTTTCAGAGCGTTCATTTTAGCTCTCGATACACACAGTTTGCACCATCAAGCTCTGGTTTCAATATTGTGTGTGTAAATTTATTTACTCGTGAAATTTTTTCAGCGAATGCATATGCATTTTTTTTTGTATCAAACAAAATAATCCGATTCTGTATTATTTTGGTTTTATATCCAACAAGAAGGAAAGCAGCATTCGAAAAATTGTGTTATTTATGATCGTTGGAGAAATAAACGGAAAATTTTAAAAAGAAATTTATTTTTTCATCCTTTCATATACTGAATTATTGGACAGTTTGTTTGCTCATTTTATTCCTCGTTTCTAACCATTTATTCCTTTTATGCGCTGTAAATTTTAACCAGAAAAAAATAGATTTTTATTCGAAAACTTCAATTGCAGATACAATTTCTCGTATAAGAAAATGAAATCGAATTGGTTTTTGGTAAATTTTTGCTTTGGCATTTTGGACAGATGTTGCCAAATGAATGCAAGATTTTATGAGAGAAAATATGATAAAGTTATTTGGCGGTAAAAGTAACAATATTAAAAAAAGACATCATCGATTTATTTGAACATAATTATAAGATCAATGAAATTGCAAAATAGATCATCAAAAAATCAAAATAAATCACTTTTAAATTAAAATGCATATTTATGCGTGATTAATGAAATCGAAAACTATCATTAATTGCTCAGTCAATCAATCCATTAGCCCAATCCCTTGAAGTATTTTCAAGGCCTAAACATTGTTCTTCCATTCAATATTCTATATTTTGACACATCTTGATGCTGCAGCTCATGGAGTAAGCAGTAAATTCTTAAAATTGCAGCAATAACACAATGAATCTATGCATAATATAAAACAAAATCAATAATTTTGTTCACTTTTCTCCATGTATTCTACATAAAAGAGCTTGAAATATTGCAAAATTTAAAGGAGTAATCGCAACGAACGTGATATGTCATCAAGAAAATAATTAAATCGATAAATTAATTGACTTTGCAAATGAAATTTCAATTAAAAAAGAAAAAGAAAAAAGTAAATTATTCAGCGTCGCGAAAATTTTTATTTCGTGCTTTATCTGACTGACATCCTGTCATAATTGTTTTCTGAAGTATTTAGCTAATTTTTTTTTATTTTACGATCACTGTTGTACCACTTTTCGAAACAATAAATTTCCTTGTCAATAGATAAGAACGAGAAACTGCAACGAAATATTTTGATAATAATTTTGTTATAAAACAATAGAAAATTGTTGCGAGGAATATCAGTTTTTGTTTTTGCTTCGCAATCAGAAGTCGACAGAAATTAAAGAATGAATTCAGTGTTGGCTTTGTTTGTCCTTGTGGTAGCAGCATCAGCATTTCAATCCGAAATCACAATTCAATACAACCGTTTTGGTGCTGTGGAATGCCGAAGAAAATGCGACCGTGCAAACTTCAACGCCTGTCCACCGGTTATGTGCCCGAAACCACCATTAAATCGTGCTTGCGCAAGGCCCGACTGCACACTTGGAATCAACAGAATCCATGTATTCCCAACTGCTGATCCTAACTATTTCTATCAATGCTTGCCAGTACTCAACGCCGATAGAACATACGGATGGACTGTTGTTGAACGTTCTTGTGGATGTCAAACATACTTCGACTATGATTCCCAGCGATGCGTTCACATCAACGAATGGACATCACAGTGCAATGCAACCCCAAATCCTCCACAACCACCCCTTGTCTGCCCTATTGAATGCCCAACATGCACATAATATATCATGCGGATCAATCTTATAAAATCCTAATCTTCTAGTTCATAATAACAAAGGGAATTTCACACTATTATGGACCGCACATCTTTAACAGCACAATTTTTTTAATGAAATAAATTTATGTTTATTCTTTTAAACTAAAATATTTGGGATTTGGCACAATATTTTCCCAGCAAATTGCAAAAGTTTATGATAGTTTTGCTGCACAGTTTCAACATAATCATTCGGTTATTAAGCCGAAATTCATTAAAACAAGCTCACATCCCAATGAATCGCACTGAAACATATGATTCTCTGAAAAATCTACTCGACTCCGTTTGCACAATTTGCTGTGTTGTTTTAGTCATTTGTTTATTTGTTATGCTTTTCGCAATTTTGTGTTATTTTAGCATTTCAATGGAGCGTCTGATTATACGGAAAAACCGAATTCCAATCTGGTGACGATTCATGGTTGATTTAAAATTTCGAGCGCACAAGTTGAATAAAAAAAAAAATAAAAATATAAATGATTTTGTGCATTTTATTTTTCACTCGTTTCGCGCAATGTGCACGGCTGAATGTTTCATTTGTGCAGTTCATAGAAACTTTTACAGTAAATCAACATAAAACACATATTTTTACAGCTCATAATTTTGCTCTAGAGCCGCCTACACATATATTTTTATGTGATTGAAAATAATTGTTTGGCACCTGCGGTTTATTGTTAATCGGCCGTGATTAAAACTTGATAGCGTGATAGCCTTTTAGCATTTTATTTTTGCATTTAAGTAACCGCCGTTTAAAAAATAATATATTTTCTTTTTCTTTACACACTACTGCACGACACTAAAAATCTAGTTTCACGCAATGCCAGACTTTAAAGCTGTGCTCGTAGCGATTGCACACCCTAGAATATTTACTTTCCGAGTGACGTTTGAGACATTATTTTGTCAGTCTGGAATCGATTTTTAGTTGTTTTCCCTCTGTTCATGATATTTGAAAAATGAAAATACATTGAGGTACCCAAACCGATGGTACAAAAACATTTTTGTGTACACTCATTTACTTGAATTAAAATATTAATCAATTTTCCGTGCTGCTATGTAATTTTTTACGCTCGCACATAAGCACGTAAGCATTGTTGTCGATCGACTACAGCTCATATAATAATGCATTGCATGAGTTTTGGAAAAGTTCCTGCATGTCAAACATCAATCAATATTCATTTCTTTTACTTTCTTTTCCTTCATGCATGTTATCTAAAGCTCGTGTTGCTTAAATACAACATCTGAAAAGTAATTTGCTTATGAATAGAAATGGCGTTTAATTAACGCCATGCAACAGCGCCTTGGGAGTTATTCGTATGAAGTGCAAATTTTTCCGGTGAATACTTGCCAGCGAAATTTTCTGATGCTTGTAAACGAACAGCCAAAATCAACACAAAATAATCCTATTTGCAACCAACAACGAGACACGAAAAGTGATGGGATCCCTTACATTCACTTTATTAAGGGCATAAAATTTCCATTATCTCCATCAAAAAATATATAAATATAATACAAAACATCAAAAGTATTTAATATGAAGCTCAGTTCTTTTCGGATAATGGAGAAAATCAAATAAAGTTAATAAATTTATTTATCACATCTCAAAAATCTCATATTATGTTTTTGTCATTACTGATATCATCACTTTTGTTGGGTTACTTACATCTAAATTGATCCTTTGTATGTTATAAATCAAATCAAAATATTTTATATGATGTATTGTATGTGTGTTGTGAGAGTCTTTTAAATCTAAATTGATTTTACAATTAAATAGTATAAGTAACTTAACAAAGGTTTAACCATAATAAGAATTTTATACATAAATAAATCTAGGATTACAGAATTTACCCCGCGCTTATGTAATTTGCAAATCATTCATTATGCTAATGTAAATCTGAAGCATAATTAGTTAATTACGTAAGATGTTGTTATCCACACAAATCGACCGCGCGCATCAAGACTAAAATCCCACTATACCAGCATCTCATCCATTCCCATAAGCTTAATTAAAATTTGATTGACCGGAAATCTCTCATGAAATCTCTCTCCATCTTCTGAAACCATGTACATCAATGAAATCGTGCTTAATTTTCTGTTGCCTTAGGTTAGCGCCAAATTATTTTCGGACGGATGAGAAAGGGGGAAATTAACAGCACACATTCTATGAGAACGACGAACTTTCCTGATAGAAGACTAAATAAAAAAAACACAGTAACAAGAAGATTATTTTCGGCTTACAAGCTCGTGATATCATTAACAATATAACACACAAGTGATTAAACCCGCTTTAAGCAGTTTGTATAAGAAATCACAGAATAATGAAACGATTAGTAGATTCGAGTGTTCATGCATTCAAAAACAACTTCTAATGACTCAATTAAGCTAGCAAAATTGTAATCCTATTACTTCACTTTTCTTCGCGACACCAAATTACATGCAACAAATATACTGTATCGTTGAAGTTTGAAGCTATAACGCAAACATAAATGATGAATTTTTTTCTGTTTTGCATACAGTGTAACCCGATCAATAATTTTTCCTGTTTGCTTAATTGTTACAAAAAAAAAAAACTCTTCGTTTATATTGTCGCTGCATAGAAAATAATATTATATTCTGAGCTATTTGATGCATTTAAATATAAGTCGATATATAAGTAGCAACGATAGAAAAAAGTAAGAAGCTTACAATTGAATCGTTTTGTAAAGTTGTGATGCGGAAAACACATTTACGAGAATGAAGTCATTCAAGTACAAGGGAAGTAAAGATTATTGAAAGTTTCAGAATATCATATAGCTGAAAATTCAGCAGATGCCTTTACGGCTGAATGAGATTAAAATATCTTCCTGCGGTTGACATTGATTAATGTTTTACAGTACAGAAAAAAGGAAAGATAGTGAGAGCGATACTGGTCTAGGAAGAACTTTTCCATTCCGCATGCATCCGTTCATTGCATCATAACGATCTACTCTGATATGATGATAGTTGGCAATTTCCGCAAAATTTGCTCGATGAAAAAAGGAAACTTTCGCTAGACATACACACGATATTTCATTCCTTCACTCGTCTCAGCTGCATGTCCTGCAAACGAACTCAAGATCTAATAACTTTAGCAGAAGGTTGAGTTCGGTCATGATCTACATTGGTTGTTGTTATTTCTAGGTTAATGCATAAAACTGCTCTTTCATCCAATATGTGAATTTTTTTGTGCTGCCATTATTATCAGCATTTAACGACGGCACATGTGTTGGCTGCAAAAAATATTATACAACATTTTTAGTTCATATATTTCATGTGATGCTCACCATCTTCTACCACCAATTTCGTTAATAATAGAAGAAAAAGATTAAATTTACTATCCACTTATGGAGCACATAAATTCAGTGTCTCCGTGAACCGAATCATATAGAAATTATAACACACATAACTAGAGCCGCACGCAACCTTATTTAATGAGGAATATTGAATGTAATAACTATTAAGAACCTGAGCTGGGATGAAATTAATTTTCTTGCCCCTTATAGACCCGAACCAGTGATTCATGATGACACAACATTCCAAAAAGCTTATCAATGGCGATCTGCAAAAGTTATAAATTGTGTATGTTCTTAAACAGAATCAATTTTCTGAACCATTTAACATGCACACAGTTTCAAAAATTTCTCTGATATCTGCAATTTGTAGTATATCTGTGAAATTGCGTTCCGATGGTGCTTCCCTGCTCAGTCATATGTTTATGTGAGTTGGACCATAATTGGAATTTGAGAATGAACAAAAAAAAATGTGCTTCAATTTAAGCAGGCTCAAAAAATGTGTGTTGGAAAATTATTCATTCAATTAAACACAATTAACAAGAGAATTTAAAATATTTTCGCTATCGACTGACCATGTAATATTTTAATGGATGCTTCGTAAAAGTTTAAATTCATAAATTTAATGCAAACGTCCGATAAAAATTCCAATTTTCCTAACGTATCCTATAGTTAAATTACTATCGGAAAAAATGTATGTGCGTATAGATAAATTGTGTGTCTGCAATCTCTTAAAGTAATAATAAAAATATTGGGAAAAGTTTTGGTACACAATGAATAGTTGTCTAACAACCAGTAATGAAATATATAATTCTTTGCTTTGCAGGGTTCAAAATTTATTTTATTCTCTCTCACCCTGTTATAGAATTTTTATGGTTTCTTATTAGTTCAATTAGAGTGAAAGCATGATTCCAAGTCGTTAATAGAAAAAAATTGTTTGAGTTACCAACTAACTACCACACCAATGCTATTTTGCCACGAAAAGCTCAATCTAATATTTTTGATGGAAGGGCTTTTGAAATAAAAATACAAATGTGAGTTTCCTCTTTCATTTTTGGTGTATTTGAGGAGTGGTCAAGTCGAACCTTCAAATTCGCTAATCCCACATAAAAAAGGGCGGTCAACAACATTAATATTAATCTCAATCTAACAAATTCCATTAAATCCAAATGAATAGAAATTTAATTAAAATGTTGCCTTCATTCAAATATATATAAATAGATTTAATTAAACTTGATTTTCCACCATAAAATCTTTATTACGATCCGAAACCTCCTCGAATGCTCTGTGTGAGTTAAATGAAATTTAATACTTAAATCAATACACAACTGAAAATGATAGGGAAGGAGTGAAAAAGTTAGATTTGTCTATAATTTGCTCAAAAAAAGTACGTTAAACATGGTTTCGAAATGAAATTGTGGAATCAAATTCAAAAATTTTAGAAGAGTTTCTTTCACATTTCAGGTACATATCTATTATAATTAGGAAAGTAAAAGTTCAGCCATTGGAAAAAGAGATAGCAGTACCAATAAAAGGATAGGATGCGATGCAAAAGTCAAAGCAATTGGAAAATACCTTTCAATTGATTTTAAGTACTTTTTTCGCAACTTCAACACGCTTTAATTAAAAATCATGGCAATTAAAAATCAGTTCATCGGCGATGGTGCTGAATTTTGCAAAAAATATCTAATTATAACAAGATCAAACAAAAACAAAAATGATTCGAAATTTAGCGAAATTTTGTGTTCGCTGCTTGTTATCGATTTCTTTTCCTCGAAGTTTCAAATGAACCCATTTAATTTTCAGCACAAAAAATCAGCTCAATTTGTGTTCAAAAATACTATACAAAAAAAAATCCTTTTCCCAATTTTGCTTTTACCTCATTTATTTGAAGTGCTCCGAACGGTATGAAGCTCATGGATTGCGTTTGATTTAAAAAAAAAAAGAAGAAAAATTGAAGCATTCAATTTTTCATCGGAAAATTTTGATTATAAAACCACATTGAGCATAGAAGTGGACGTAAGTTGCCAAAACAATATAAAGAAGTAGAAGAAAAATCACAGTACAATAAATCATGAACTTCCGTCCATCGATTGGAAAACAAACCTGGTCGCTCATGAACTTGAAAGCTTGAAATGAAAAATTATAAAATAAATGCTAGAGGGGTGGAAGCTGCTTATTTACAGGATGGATACATCACAACGCAAACTTCGAGTGTTCTCGATTATCAGAATTAGTAACCAAGGGTCCAGTAAATTGAAGTTAACTTAAATATTTAATTTTATTTTACCTTGCAGTGTTCAAAAATTTCATCATGTCAATTTTTCTCTTTGTGAATAACTTTATTTTTTGCTTCATGCCAAATTCAAATTATGTCAGGAAAAATGCTTCGATATTTTTTGGTATTTTGCTCATGGTCTCAGTAAAAGTCAACAGAGAATACTCATACTAATGTTGGGTTTGTTTGAAAATGATTTCACAAATTTACCACTGCACTAATTTAAACCACATTTTTGAAGTGACGTTATTCATAAAATTTTCTCATCCTGTGTTTGCATGCTGGCAAATGGAGTGTTACTCTACATTTTACAGATCTTTTTTACTTTTTTTTTTGTTCTACGCTTTTTGTGCCGCAGTGTAGAGTAAAAAACAGCAAGAATAGGAAGAGAAAGTTCCGTAGGGAAAAGTTTAAAATGTAACATGTTAATTAATATTTTTACAAAATTTACATCCTTAATAGAATGCTATGTACTGCTAGGAGAATAAGGTTACAGTGTTTTTGTTCCATCGTGAATCATTAGCCCAATGACAGAGCAATTTTAAAGTAGAAGTATTGGAAGAAAAAGTAAAAACAGTGAAGCTCAGTCAGCCGCTAAAACAGCTTTAAATACACTAGAAAATATTCTCATTAATGTTTTTTAGCTATATGTGTTACCAACTCGTGTTTGCTATAGTCCCATCATGGCAGTTTGCTACCGTATGTCTTTCTGCCATTTAATTAGAAATTCGCATGTCCTTGGGAAATAAATAAAAACATTTCTATGCTGCTTCGAAATAAAATATATCTGAAAACACATGTCAACTTTTCTTTTTTTTCCCTCTAAAAATAACAGCAAGAGAGGTAGAAAAATTCTAGAACAAATAAAATGCATAAATCAAAGGCAAAAAGCTTTTAGACTTCTTTGCAATAACAACAATAACATGTTTGGGAAAATTTTAATTTAAATTATTTATGCCACATCAAACATTGAGTGGGTTTCTCACATATTTGTGGCACACTTAAAATGAAATTGGTGTCCTTGTCATTTGTCTTATCTATAGGAATATTTTAAAAGTGCCGCACCATTTCACATGAAGTCATAAAATTCGCTTTAAAGTCGAAACTCAAAGCACCCACAAAATAAATATAATTCAAGGGGGAAAAAATCAAATTTCAGCCGATCCACCTCAGTTGCAACATAAACAATTTTTATTTATGTCTTGGCATCGCTTAACCACCCACAACTGTGCGACGGTGATTCCTGATGTTGGATTATTCACACTTCCATAGGGTTCTCATTGCTTTGCTAACAATTCAATAGCGCATGGCAAAAATTCGTTTATTGCACTGGAACGCTAACACTGTTGAGAGAGTATTTCCAAATAATGAGAGTAATATACTTGATGGGTTTCACACCGAAGCAGCATAAAAGCTTTGCTGAGCAGAAATGTGTCTAAACAAATCATGCATCAAAGTAAATAGCATATTTATTAATGTATTTCAATGAGTTGCTTTTAAATATTTACGATCTTCAAAAGTCTCTTCTTCGCACATTGAAAGCTACACGAAAAGTCAATCTCTCCTAAAGTTTGAAAAATAAATAACAGAAGAGCGCGGTAACTGAAAATTGTAAGGAATTAAGCAAAAAAAAAAAAAGATTGACAATTCAATTGGGAAATAAACAATTTGACGCAAGCAAAAATAAAATTTAGCTCGATTTCCCTTCCCAATTCCAATGAAACAGTAAAATATCATTAAAAATAGCCCACTGGATGCTGCTGCCAAAACAAATATAAAATCTGACCCTTTTTAAGAGCAAATAAAGTCAATCAACTTAGTAATGCCACTGAAACTTTTTTTTTTCGATGCCAAGAACACACAAAACGTCAGAATTTAAGAATATGAGGGGAGAAAAAGTATAAAATGATTATTGTTTATACTGAAATTTTTATTTTCTATTTTCTCTCTTCCAATTAATAAATGGAAAATTTGACAGCCTAATTATTTGTGATTTGTATTGTACATTTTTGCTTCCACAAGAATGATGATAATTAAAATGTTGATTATTATAATGATACTCGAACTGTTTTAAAGAGATACTTAACTTTTCTCTGTAACCAACAAATTTGTTATCGTTTGCTTTTTTCTTCTGCCGACATGATTGTGGTCGTTATATCATGGGTTGAATCAATTAAAAGTGAAAAACATTTCTGACACAAACAAACAGAACCCCGAGAAAGGTTGACAGTGAGGATTGAAGTGAATCAAGCAACTTCGACTCTGTTGTTTTATGCGCGGGGGAAAGAAGAAATTGGGTTGGAGCCGATGAAAATTTGTGGCTTACCAAAACTGATATACAACTTTAATGTGTTACCGAGAAACGAAAACAATTGGAGTGACACGATGTTTCTTTTCTAACCCTTCTCAACCACTTTCGATGGTATGAGACTCATTGCCCTCAAGAAATGGATGTAAAAGTCCATTTCACATGGAACGTGATTTCTCTTCCGCTTTTTCCACATTTTCCTAGTGGACAACTTAAGGTCTATAAATTTTTTATGCTTCAAGTCGATTTCTCGGAGGTTTTCCTTCCTATATCCTATATATACATCCGGACTAAAGTCATGGTGCGATATGTTTTATGAAAAATTAAAGAATAAATGACGTGTATGAGAAACGTGAGATGATTCATTGGTGTCTGTTGACAAATTTAAAATGTATTTTTCCATACAGAGTTGCAAAATATTTTAATTGTTTTAATAATTAAATTATGTTGATATTATATGTAATACTTAAAATGTCACAAGTTTGTAGATCTAGATTGTGTGGGTCTTTAATCACCAACACTCTGTGACTTTCTAGTCAAACATTTTGAAAGCCTTCAATGCAAAATTAAAATCTTGTAAATATGAAAATCCAATTAAAATTTTTTTTTTGTTTGTGCTTCTAAAATAATTTTTATTGTAAAAGCGTCATAGCAATGTGAACTATACCAGAGTTGTCTGAAAGTGCTATCATCAATGCCATAAAGCGATAATTTTTCGGTGCAATGAATATTCAGAACTTTTTTTTTGCGAAGCAGCAGTAACGGATGCGATCTGAAGTGTTTTATGTATAATAAAGTTTTCCTGTCTCACATCCTCCTTTTCTCTCTCTCTCTCTCTCTCGTGAGTTTCATTTCCATAAAACTTTTCTTGCCTGCTGCTTTTGCCGCGCTATTCACGATCCGCACTGTAAGCGCATTATAAAGCTCCAGCTACATTGTTTCTCCATCTACATACATTTTCAACCAAACTCCCATAACATTAATAGTTTTACCGCATGATGATGAAAATAAACTACAATCCACTCTACTTTCATTTTTTTCTTCTTTTTTTTTTAAACGTTACACAAAAGGAAAAACACATGAGCAAAATGTGCAATTCATTCTAACGATACAATTTTGTATCTATAAAACTTCACTCCTCATGGGATCTTCTTTTTCCCTTATCACAGTCATTATTTTTGAAAAACTTTCCATTGATTTACATGTTTTTATATTGCAAATCATTCCCGAGTGCATTGCTAATTATCATATTCAGCATTATGCAATCGGTTTTGATTGATTTTATCAGAACAATAACATTTGTGCCAAGCATTGTGATAGGAGGAGATGTGGAAACAAAAAAATTCTCAGCTTATGCTAGCTAAATGTTAATACCATTTCAACTAAATAAAAGCCATTCCATAGAGGATTAATTATGAAAACCATGTATTATGGCTACTCTATTCCATGTAATCCCCACTGAGACAAACACGATGCACTACTATTGACGCTGATGGAACTGAAGTCTTCAGGGCGTTTTACGCAAACAGCGTCGATGTCAAGCACTGATGGCAACATGAGGAAAACAAAGAGAGAAAGCAAGAAGGCGAAGTCATTTGTTATTCATACATTTGAAAATGGAGTCAAGAGAGAGCTTTCGAATAACATGGATATGTATAATAAAAATCGTAAATTTGTCGTGCTGCTCGAGGTAAGTCGAGGGACGTTTAATGTTTATTTTCGTATTTTCCTTCTTTTTCTCATCATCGCATTGTGAAATCACCCGCTGTTTGCGTTCAATGGTGTATCTGTGCACGCGCCATGAATTGATGTTAAACATAGGAAATCAAAAAAAAAAAAAGAAATGTTTATTTTATTTAGCGCTTTTCCCTCGCGATAAACTTTTTGTTATTAAAAAAATATATCTCCATTTCAGCTCAAAACACCACATTGTTGATCAAAAATTTCAAAATTTGTCGTTCATGTATATACAAGTTCAGAGAAGAAAAAAATCGAGCTGTTTAAATATTTATTTAACTGAATGAATTTTTGTGAAACTTTCATTTCCACTCGGCAGCCCTCATCTGATTGATTGCTGCTGAATTAACAAAAATTTTGGATTTATTTAGATGAAAACTCTAAGAATGCCACCAATAAAACAATCAAAATAAGAACCACGAAAGGAATCACAAAATCCTTTATTTGAAAGCCAACGGCATAAATGATTGCCAATTCTATCTCATATATATAGAAATAATAGGAATGGAATAAACTTTTTCGGTCTCTTTGACTTCAATTCATCATTTGTATCGCCCCTTATCGAAATGATATTATTTTATAAAAGAATATAGCAACAAGCAAGTTGAGTAGACTTCAAATATTGACAAAAGCCATCCGAATGTGATTTCAAAGAGCCCTTTGTTGTCTACACATCCAGCAGACTTCCCATTGATATATAAGTTTATTAATTCTGACATTATTTCTTCTCCACATCATATTATATTTTCTTTTGATTTATTAGCTTCATCTATTGGACTACTTTCACATTTTGTGTATGTTCGAACGACGAGCATTAAAGAAAATTATGGCTACATCGATACAGGCACCTTATTCTTTTAATGTGGGTGAAATCTCTTTTGTATACAATCCACTATGAGCCACTATAATATATTTGCAGATATACATGAAGTTTATTCCACCCTCCTTACAGCAGCGTATAAATTCAGAAAACAATTTTAATTGCCACAAAATGCTAATAAATAAAGTCTCAAATCATTCATTTTAATGACTTTTCTAGTGAGTTCATAGAAACGTCACGATAGAAAAACATCAACAGCGTGATTTATAATAGCGAATAAATAAATTAACAGTTTGAATAGTTACCACTTATACCATTCTCGCTATGCGACAAATCACTTGTGATATGTGTCAAGTCGATAAAAAAAATATATACGGGAAAATTTTTGAAATTTATCAACGATTTCTTTTTCTTTTTTTGATGAATGACGCTAATCGCAGTATTATATTATTTAAGTAAAAATCTTTTAGATTCCCTGAAAGCATTATTAGATATGCGAACGACAAATAAATAGAATAAAGTTTGACACAACATTCGAAAAATAAAAATATCTGTTTATTTTACCACGGACAGAGAGCAAAACAAAAGTAAATGTTATGGTGTTCGGTCAAAAGGGAAGCCATGGAGTTGAAATAACAATAAATATAAAATTAAGAAGTGTAAATTTATTTCACTTTATATAATGTATACTACTGAACAATGGTTGGAGCTAATAGCCTGCCATACTGACGCCCCCTATATTGCGAGTGGATATTATGATATCCGATATGAAAGACCAGGAAACGGTTTCAATGATTAGCGCAAAAAGGAGGAAACTGATAATCGAAACTCGAGAGAAAAAAAATTACTTCCATTCCATTGCGTTTCGAGCCAATTCCACCGAAACGACTTTGAAGTTTCGTTTTCTTTATTTTATTGCGCTTACATTGCATGCTTAGTGGGCATAATAACAACAATAAAGAATCGGAAACTGTAGTGAAAATAAATTCTTAATTATATGTTTTTACTGTTCACTATATACAGTCACAACCTTGTATATTTTCACACAGTCCGTTCGTTCAGCTGACTCATTCAACAACAAGTTTTATGTAAATATTGCACTTCGCCGCAAATTTTGAAAACACCCAATATGAAATGATTTTTAAAAATCGATACGACTTGTGAATTCAGGTTATGCAACCAATGGATCGTTTAATCAAGAGTGCACTAATTTGTATGAAAGTTTCTATCAAAATCCAATTAGGGAACTTCTTCAAGTATTGCTAAACTTCCTCGAACATAATTTTTCACTTTAAATCATCCTTGCAACAATGGAAAACTGAAGGATGCAATAATTAAATCAAGGCAATTATTTTGATGAGTTAACGTGAAGTTTTATCTATTTATGTAGTTCACTGGCATATTGAAAATACATGATCTGTTCCACATATATTCAACCGATGACTTTGATGCAAATCCTACATGCAATATTTGGTAATGCTTCATTTAAGACATTTGTGATTAACAGCATGCATACACACAGAAGCTAGAATTTATTGATTGATGTTTGACATGCCTCAAAATTATGGTGGAATCATGCGAGTTACGTGTGTGCATGTCTCAAAGGTATCAAAAAGGAACGAATTGATTAATGTTTTCCGAACGAGCGAAAGCACAATATAAAAAAGTGTGTAACTAAAGTTTTGTTCTCTGACGCCTTGATAATCAATAGTTTGCGACTAGTAGCAATCAGTGCTACACAAAATAGCGTTAGGTTATGACAACAACTTTCAGATATGGCGATAAAGGCAATCAGGCGATGCACTGGATAATACGTACATAGATATATGCATTTTTAGCAAACTAGGGAGGTAGAGGAAGCTATCGAGCTTGACTCGGATTACTTTTGATGGAGAATCTAGTTACCGCAATAGTAATTTATTTCTTTTCTTTAACGATGCAATATTTCACTGTTCGATATAATTTTGCTTTGGGATCGTCTCTAATATCGTGTATACATCACAAGTAACGTAAATATCAATCCCAAGACCTTCGTACTTGGATTGGGAAAAATCAATAAGGCACTGACTGCGTATGTTTATTTAGGTTGATTTTAACTAATAATAAATGAGGAAATGAACAGTAAACATGTTCACATACGCATAGGCTGCATACGCCATCTAATACCGAGCAATAATTAGAATCTAATTCTACCGAAAATAAATGACTGCTCATTAATTAGCTTCACGTTTTAGCTTCGTTGCCACAAATTTTTTTCCACTCTAACCTACACTATACAGCAAAATAAAGCCGTCGAAAGACCTACTCCCTCGCTCTATAAATCGTGATGAATTAGTACGACTTAGCTAAGCTTTAATAATCAAGAATGACTTTCGGATTTTGGGTCTTGTTCGTGCTCAGATGGATGAGAAATTCTCAAGCGAAATGAAATGATTTTTCATCCCTTTCCATATCTCGCTTATGAGCTTAACTTTTCAACCTTAGTACAGTTTGTCGGTGAGCAACTTCGGCAGTCAGTGAATGCGCGCCCCCATAATGACTGTTATAAAACGTTCTTTGGTGCTCACATTTCGCATTAATTTGATAAAGTTTACAAGTTTAAACTACATGGGTAAAGTGATTGAACGTCCCCGAAAATGGCAGTTCCAAAACAACGGCAATTTTCTACCCAAAAGAAAAAAAAAATAGTATTTTGCGGCACAGCTTCAAAAGCTTATGCACAGTGCTTTTCCATAAAATTAAGTTTTACCAAGTTCTTATGTGAAGGTTAATTACATTAAAATTTATTTGATCATCCCGTAACACGAGACAACTTTTCACATAAAACCAAATTGATGGTCCGCAGACTACTAATTCGACTTGATAACTTTTCGTAAATGCTTTGAAGCTTTTCTATTTGATTACATACGTATAATGAATAAATTAGGAAATAAATTTAAAAGACTCTTGTTATATTGCACACTTAAATTTTGAAACAAAATTTTCATAGAATTAAGTCTTGGCACATTTTGTTCTTGCTTATATCAAATGGCAGAAAAATTGAATCTTAAATGTAAAGTGGTAAAAACGTGATGAGCTAAAAAAATTGCAACGGCGAAAAACAATTAAATGACATGACATGATGTCAGATAAGACACAAAATAAAAAAATTCCGCCATTCAATGATTGCCTTTTTTTTTTAATTAAGTGTTTCATTGAAAAATATATTTTTACTCACCATTTTTGCTTCCTTTGTTTTATTTTATTTGTCTTGATGACAACTCACGTTTATTGTGATTGTTAATGCACATTATACAATATTTCATGCTCATTCAGAAAACATCAAGCAATTTGTTTATGTAAATCAAGGACTTCGCTCTTCTTCTGCTATTTGTAGCTTTTTTGTATGGAAAAATGTCAAAAAGAAGCAAAATCATTGAAATTTTTTATGTTATTGGATAAAAAGCAATTTATGCGAGATGCGCTACAGATTTATGCATTATATTTCTTGCTCCATACGATGCTTGGAAGGCATGTTAGAATGCTAAGTTAGTAGGTTTGATGAATGGATGAGCACTCACATAATCTGTTTCAATCAAGGAAATGCTTCGGGGGACTAACTTGACAGCGTCACAATCGCGCAAAATTTTGCTTTATTTAATACAAAAAAAAAAGATATGTATCCCGTGAAACGCAACAACTGACTGAGAAAATAAAAAGAAATATCGATTTTCAATTAAAAACAAAAGCAAGAAATAAAAATATGCGAAAAAAATGTAATATTTGTCTTTTGTTACCTTCATCTGTCACGAAAAGATTAGGTTTACAACTAAGGTTTACTTCTTTGTTCTCATTCAAAAAATTACATGAAAGGAAATTAAATTTGTGACGCCCAGGGCTTTGAAATAATTTTAGTTTTTAGCCGAAAAGTTCCCCAGCTCGGCTGCTGCTTCGATTTTTTGCATCTGAAATTTTAGGAAATTTAATTAATGTCTTCCTTTTATTTATGTTGTAATAAATTTCTGCATGTATGAAATTTCTTAAGATTTATTTATGACTGTACGAGGTTAAGCAAAATCTCAATAAAAGCAAGTAATAAAAATACAGCAAAATAAACCTAAAATGTAAAAAAAAATACAAAACATTTTTAAATCTAAAAACCATAACAACGTGCATAAATTGAAATATTGTGTGCGTATAATTCTTTTATATAATAACTTCCGTTCGGAAAAAAAATCTTATCTTATCATTAACTTGATTTACTCGAGTACAATCTTTTTTTTGCTACGAAAACAATTCAAACGAGGCAGGAAAGGGCTTCTTCCTCCTGCTATCAAGAATGACTTTCTTTTTACTCAACAAAAAAATGTGAGTAAAGCTCAAAATTAATATTTAATTTTCCTTCCTTTGCTTTCATATTTTATGCTCTTAAAAGATATTTTGATATTTCGCTCATATTTTCATAAATCATCCAATTTTTGTTCACTTCCTTCTATATAGCTTGCCAATTACAATCGCAGGCGCAGCGGAACATTAAGCTCGCTTTAACTTAATTTATGATTGTCAGCCAGCATTGTAATGACATTTTACGCACTAACTCATTTAATGCAATTGCAGATTTCATTAATTAATAATAATAAAAGTAATAATATTTTCAATCTGAATTTTTTTTTTATCAAAATTTACTTTAGCATTTTCTTAATATGAACTTTCATGTTGCATGTTTCGTGATGATAAAATAATTGAGTGGCAGCAAGACTGGTTCTTGAGTTCTGTTATACCTGTGAAGAATGAAAATTTGCCAAGCCCGATGTCCATAATGCGTTAATGAACTTTTGTTTAGTAACAAAGGAATTCCCAACCTTTAAATATTCTGTGGAAGATATTTGTAACCTCAATTCGAGGCTTGTTGTTATTGCTGCTTTAACAACGAGCATTTGTCTGAAACTTTATCAAAGTAATAAAACGCCATAAATAACGCTCCTCATTTCCCAAGCGAGACCGCAAAAGTTAAATTTGTTTTTTTTTTTTTTTGTGCTCAGTTGTAAGATTTCGTGTTACGTGACACAAGCCATGAACTTCCTGCTCCTTCCTGTTTGCTTATCCGCAAATCAAGTTTCTCTCGTTCAAATTAAGCATTCTCATGAAAGCTCACAAAAGATTTAAACATAAAAAAAAATGCCATGCCAGATAATATCTAAAAAAATTCCCGCTGCTTGAAAGACATGCCAAAAAAAGTAAATCTCTATTTTAGTAGAAACAAATTTCTTTCAGTTCTATTTCCGTTTCTATTTCCTTATTATCAATATTGACTCGACTTGAATTATTGTAATTGTGAATCATGATAAAAAGAAACTAAACATGGCATTCACGGTGTAACATGGTTGATGAATTTAGATTCCAAACCTTACCACAATTGAATAGAATGTTTTTGTTTTTATTCAATCGGCGAGTGAAATTATCTGTGACATAACAAATTAAACTTTCCAAATTCTGGGCCCGTTACCTATTGAAAATCAATTTTTTTGCGATTCGAGGATTACTGAAAATTTATTTTTACGGGTCAGGCAATTTTTTCTAAGTATTTAGATTTAATGAGTGTTTCTCGCATTTCTTAGGTCATTTGTATTTTGAGGTTATTTTGCGTATTTTTACTGTTTTTCGGGGCTTTGAGATTTAAGTGGCTTGATAACTTATCAATTTCTTGAATCTCTTTTCGCTTTCCTTTATTCATTTCCAATCTTTTTTTATATCGCAAACATGTTTTGCTCACTTTTTTCGCTTTGTGCTTGATCCTCAAAAATAAGGAACTGAAAATATGATTAATGATATTTATCACAAACGAATTTATTATTTTTTCCCCTTAAGGTTTTCTCACCCACACTACATTATTTGTCATTCACTCAGAATATTGCAAAGCGTTATAGAGAAATGCCCATTTAATGTTATTCATAATTTCTATTTGAATTTCTCATTCGCTGACTGTCTCAAGGCTGTAATTAATTTAGTGATATTAATCAAACGCACCATTAAATTAGCAATGAAACTATAACGCGGTCGTGGTAGATGTGATATCAAGTTCGATCGCTAAAGTAATGGTTGAATGATAATTAAGCCTGCAAATGCCCATTTATAAATATCAAATGTCACCATTAATAAATCACAGGTTTGCAAACAACTAAAATTACACGTTTTCAAGTTCTCGAAGCCTGCAATATAATCGACACTTACTTGTTCATCATTTATAAACCAGGTCAGTATTGACTTTGGCTGTGATTTTCCGGAAGTGCAATTAAGACTCAGGATATCGCCAATTTGATATTGTTTCTCTTCACCATTAATTACAGGTCCAGTCGTTGGTAAATCTATCGTAAAATATGAAAGAGAATATTATAAAATTTCTTGATAATGATAGTACTTGTTGATGAAAATAAGAAATATTTTTCCTTAAAAGTTATTTAAAAAAAGAAAAAATAAAATTTCAATTAAAAACTTTTCCATTAAAAGCAGATAAAAATATGTTGAACAAGTTTCTTCTAAATTTATTTTCTTTCCCTGCTGCGTCGTCAAATAAAATTGTTCTTTCATTTGGAATCTGATTCCATATGTGTATTGTGATGTTTGCTTTCAACAAGCAGCTTGAGATCCGATAAGTAAATTAAATTTCACTTCAACAATCTTTTGAGATTTAAGACACACAAAACACTTGAAAGCTTGAAACAAAAATTATTTCTGCGGGCTAAACTTAAAAAGAAATTTGAAGAATTTTCCAATAATTTTTCAAATGCAGACATTTTCATCATCGATTGATTGATTTAATTAATTCCAGACAACAACATCAGTTTCCAATTGAATTTTTTCTTCTATAAAGAAAAATTTTAAGTTTTTGTTTATTTTTTAAAAGTTTCATCTGAAATTATGCTACGAACAGGAAAGAACTGAAATGTTAATTTATGCTGAATTCTTTTCTTATGATTAATGACTTTTCAACTTGAGCTTTAATTAAATTAAACATGAAACTTTTTCGTTTTTCAGCAAAACATTTTAAAATTCAATTTTCGAGGTGTTTTTTCTCATTTTCGTGAAAAGTTTGAGAAAGAAAAATCAACAAATTAATGCAACAATTTGTGTCTTGTTTTTTTTTTTTTTTTTTTTGCTGAATCATTACAAAGTTATTTTTCTTTTCCTTGAAACTTATTAACCGCGTTATTTACTGAATCTAGTCGATATATTTTGATGCTAAACACGTTTTTCATTTTTGATTAATGATAAAATTATTTTTTTGTGGAGTCAATCAACCAAATTGTTTTTGGAATGAAACTTGTCATTTTCACGATACTTTCATCATAGGAATACTAAACAGGAGAGCTCAATATTATTGAGAATATTTCTGATGGAATCATTAACCAGAGAAAATACTTCAAAAATGGTTTAGTAACAGCCGCAACCCATTAAACACTCTACGCAGGAAAACTGTTTCATTTTCAATTGAGTTGTTTCGGGAAATGAATTGTGAAATATTTTGTGCTTTATTTTGCATTTGTGGCAGCAACACCATGAATTATATAAAAAAGAAAGCAGAACATAAATGTGTTTAACTTAACCCTAAAGAAATCACAATAGAATTTTTATTCACTTTACATTGAAGAATAATGTCCAATTGAATTTCGAGAATGATTTACTCAATGGAGCATTTTGAGCACCTGTTTTTAGCTCAAGAATTCTTGAATATTCAACTACAAGACTTATGGTGAAACACTCAGTATTATGCACTAAAAGTTTTCGCAGTATTCTATTGCAATTTTTTGTATTCATAAACCTTTTAGAATCTCAAATTGTATTCAGAGCAGCACTTTAAATAAAAATCTATAGAAAATACTTTCATAAAGTTTCCACAAAATTGTTGGAAGATGTAAATGATTCGCAATTAAATTAAACTTTTCACTCATATAATTCGTATGGAAAAAATTGGCTTTTGACTTTACAATTGAATAGGTTTCAACTTGTTCGAAGCTTATTAAGTTTTCCAGCACCGACTAAGAAAAACTTTAAAATCACTTACAAACAACTTCCATTTTCCCTTGTCCTTGCACCGATTTAAAATCTGGCTCTTCAGCTGAAACTTCACAACGATACAGTCCCGTCGATTTCAGTGTAACGCCTCTCAAAACAACTTTTTTGCTATTTGACAGTTGAATCTGAAAAATGTAAGGAAAATAATTAATTACAGAGCAGTAAAAATGCTTTGTGGTTGGAAAAATTGTAAAATGCCATTGTACTCTGATGTCTGACAAAGGATTTTTTTGTTATTCATTCTCTCGCTGTTGCAGTTCTTTGAAGTTTTCAGAATGTCAGATGAGTTAAATTTCATTAAAAAAATCTCTACTGAATATGCTACGGAAAAA
The DNA here is from genome assembly GCA_018397935.1 of Propsilocerus akamusi. Lineage (NCBI taxonomy): Eukaryota > Metazoa > Arthropoda > Insecta > Diptera > Chironomidae > Propsilocerus > Propsilocerus akamusi. The sequence continues at coordinate 16,758,318 of CM031469.1, read as the reverse complement.
TTAAAATTTTTCTGTCCTTCCTTCAAATTTTGTCGTTTGCTTCTTTCAAAGGAAATAATAAAATCTATTAATTTTTGATAGGTAATTTAAATAGTTCAGACCATTGAAATCGGAATTTTTCATCAATGTCAGAAAATTTTATCACAATTTTCCGGAAAATTTTCAATAATTTTTAGAGATAAGGATTCACAAATTATTCCATCGAGAATTTTTATCTTAAATCTTTCATCAAGTTTAGACTCAAATTCTTGAATGCCTTAAAAACCCCACCAAAAAAAAAAAAAGAAAGAAGAATTTCGTTGTGTCTCTTCTTTCACTTGCTTTTCTTATTTTTTTTTCTCTTTTGTTCTCGTTGCGACAATACACATAAAATATGCAAATTAGACTTTATTGAATTTAAATTGTTCCATCTATGATATAGAAAATTCTTTCAATGTTGAATTCTATTTCAATGGTGACAAAGTGGCAGGTATCAACATTCAATTAACGAAGATATTTCAGATTTTTCCCCCCAAATTTGTTTTCTTCGAAAAAAATCGTAAATTTTCCGCTAGCAGCGAGCTTTTTCCTTATCCGAGCTTTGATGCAATTTTCGAGAATAATAATGTAAAAAAAAAAATTTGGGGGGATGAAAAGCAGTAGAGAAATCTTCCATAAAATTTCTTTCTTTTATTATTCCAGCCATGTAGAATAGCTTGCAAATGAGGGATGACAGCCCCGCTCTATAAAAATTTATCTTATTTTATTTTTTGCTTCGTTTCTTTGTCGATGTTTTGCTATTGTGAAAATGTGATTATACCGTTAAAGAATACACGGCAAACAAATTGAGTAGAAAATTGTTGTGTGTAGACGCTTTTAATGTTTAATGTAAATTTTATTAACCAACTTTCCTTTTTTGCTTCCGAAGCTTTTTTACGAAACAGAATTCGGAAATTTTTAAAGTTTTCCATGTACTTTTAAAGAAGATCCCATTTTTGAGATCAACCGTAAAAGTTTTCCGTCTTCTATTTTAAATTTTTATCCTTTTTTCTACAAGCACAAATTTATCTTGAGAACGTAGATACAAGAGAGAGAGATAGAGATAAATTTTTGAATATAAATTTTAATTAGCAACAAAACAAAATGCCTGATGGCGAAAAAAGGATAAAAAAACTGAGAAAAATAAATTTTCTTCAGACTCGTTAAGAACGCCTTGAATGGAATTGAAAAAAACAATAACAGAAGAATGTTTTTGAAATTTCTTGAATTTCTATCATAATCTGTGCATCTCAACGCATTAAGTTCATTTGTTTATGATTATCATGACCTCGAAAATCACAATCTCAAATTTTCTTGTACTTTAAATTCATTTTCTTTACTCACATCAACTTTAACTCCTTCAACTGAAATTTTTAAATTAGAAAATTTTAAATTAGGTAATTATAATTTAATAAGTTGCTTTTTAGGAGCTTTCAATTTGAGTATTTAATTTGACTTCTCACCTTTATAACTGTTTTGTGGTGGATTAGCTTTTGGCACGAATCGATAAATTTCTTCACCATCTTTATACCATTTCACAGAATAAAGTTTCTCTTCCTGCTCATTTTGATCATTATAATTAAAATTTGAATTGTCATCCGGATCACGTTGCCCATTAAGTTCATAATCGCACTCGAGATTTGCATTATCGCCTCTAAATTTATACGGAGGTATAACGATTCGAGCCAACCGAAGACTTGAGACAGCTGCAAAGAAATAATTTCATAGCATTCCAGTTATTAAAGCTTTCATCACAGAAACAAACCATTGACGGTTTAAAAACATTTTGTACTACAATTTTTCAATCTTGCCGATGAATTTTTAATGGAAAATATTTAGCTTTCATATTCGATAACGTTGTGCGGCCAGAAAAATAAAAGAGGGAATTGCACACAAATCGATGAACATGAAAATTTCACAAACATTCCGAGCAAATTTGAAATCGATAAAATGATGAAAAATTAAATTCTAAATATTAAGTAATGTTAAGTTTATGCAAGTATTTCGTTAATCATATATATATCCATTATCGATCCATTGAACCAATTTAAAACTAAAGATAGATTTTCGGATAAACAAATAACAAAATTTAAAACATTTCTATGAACAAAGTGAACTGTTAATAACTTTCGTGCTATGCTGCAGCCTGAGCGAAGCTATAACATTAATTTCTTTTCCGTATGTATTTTTTTTACGTATGTTATATATATAAATATATTTATTTTTTTTTTGAATTTAAAATATAAGGCGGAAATATTATTTTTAGCGGTGAAGTTAAAGGTTAAATGGCTGAGAAAAATGCAGGAAAACGGAAATATCAGATCGCATAAAAATTCCGGAGCAGATTTTCTTTTATTATGACTTGAAGTTTTATGAGCGCACATTGCTTCTCTGCTGCTTTATGTTCTACCAGCAAGCTAGAATAAGAAACGTTTCTTTATGGATATAATTTTTAATGAAATGCAACAGAATTGTTAAGAACTCGCATCGCTGTGGGAAAGTAAAAAAAACCGAGATTTATAAGAACGTACAAAAGGTTTATTAAAATTACGATAAATTTTAATCGCCTGTTAAACTTTCACTGGTGTTGCTGTTAGCAATGCTTTAAAAAAATATAGAGCTGTGCTCCAGAGTCATCAAAATGAGAACAAATGTTATTTTTTTCTTACTAAAATTGGAAGTGAAATTTAAATTGACGAAAAAAAATATATTTAAATCTCCTTATTTCCTAAATCAGCAATTTTCTCTGCATTTTTCTTCTAATGCATTTAGGACAATTTTTTTTATGTTTATATGTGAAGTATAAGGCGCATTTTTATAAATATTTTAAACGAAGCATTCCAATGAAGATGACTCTCATCTCGTTCTTAAAATTGCTCAACATTTAAAAATTCCGTTCTACTTTTGTGATGAAAACGATGTGATGTGATTTTTACGTGTATTAGTTTAATGCGATTTTCGCTACGCCCGCTTGTTTTATCACAAGTAAAGCTCGCCGTGTTATCAGTAGAGAAATAATGTGTACATTATATACTTATATATTTTCGGTTTGAGTGTATCCGAAATTTAAAATCTTTCCAATTTATTTATTTTTGTGAACACAAATTAAAATTTTTAAATCCCATAAGAAGGCATCCAGATCTACTTCATTGTGTCCTTCTTCAATGTCTTCCTGGTAAGGATTTCTTGAATTCTGGACCGAAATGTGGCTTATTAACTTGGGCATGCAGTTGCCTGAGCCACCAATCAGTCGAGAGTGCAATGTAAAATTCATTTTCTTATGATCAGCTCTGGTGACTCTGCTGATCCCTCTGGAGAATTATTTGAGTGAAAAATTATTTCATAAGTTTTCTCTTCTTTTTTTGGACAATTCTATGACTATCAATGAATACTTTTATCTTCATATTGATATTTCGAATGGAACCATACATACTTTGAGGCACATAAGCAGCATTTTCAAGGATGTTTAATTTTATCCACGAAAAACTAATAAAATAACTTTTTTCATACAACGTGGATCATTTTGTGGATAATTTTTATGGTTGCAATTTTGTTCAAGAATTAATTTCTTATCAAACAAATATTCAACAACCTACTTTTCGTTTAGTTTGGTTGCGTTCGGGCAGGAAAGTGTAAATGATTTTCCTACTTAGTGTATCAAAGGATTGCTCCAAATTGCATGACTCGTGTCGCAATAGTAAGAGCACTTTCCATGAAAGCAAACATTATTTGATGGTGAAATGAAAAATGCTTTCAGCAATTCATCGTCAGCCAATTGATAAATTTCTGTCGTAATATTCAAGATACGACCTGTAACTGGCATTGCACGACGAAAGCCAAGCAACCTAAAAATTGCCGTAAAAACAATTAGTGAAAGAGTTGCTCCATCATTCATCATCATTTTCCACTTGCGAGATCAGTAAAATTACATATATATATATATTTCGTTACCTGTCTAAATGAAATGCTGCAATTTCAGCATTATGCCGCTCAAAGTCAGTAAAGTAAAAATGATTGGGGAGTGTCTGTTGTTCGCGAGGGAATCTGAAAAATTAATAAGGAAAACAGCAAAGTTTTAATTCAAAATAATTTTTTGCCAAATATTGTTTTTGAACTTGAATGAATAAGCGAACGAATGAAGAAACCATCAAATGTTAGGAAACAAATGTGGCTCGAGCTTTGCATTCAGCTAAACAAGAAGCGGGAAAACAATAAAAATTTCATTTTATGGCCGAAAAGTCTGCCAACAAGCATCATGTGAGGGCGTTGTGTTCTTGTGAAGAAGCCACTTTGTATGTTGTTATTATCCTACTTATGGTAAGAATCATTTTTTTCCTTTTTCTCCATCCAACAACTTCACTTCCAGTAGTCACTGCCTTGTTTTCTTCGATATGCGTCTGTCTGTATGTTGTTGCGTTAATGGGAAATGGCTCGAAATAAAACTTTATTCGGTTCGCCATTTATTTCTCATGCTCCATATTTTTCTTCCGAATCCACCCACATGTCCAACTTCGAGCTTTAGTTTTCCTATGTACTTCGACCATCAAAATGAAGCTTTTGGGAAAAATAACGTAACAACAACAGCACTAAAACCAACAATGATAATGACATAAAATCATAAAACAAAGACAACAACCAGATGACTTTTCTTCTGCCTTTGAGTACTAGTACAACTTGTTGGTAGTCCCCCTTTTAATGACACTCTTTTAATGTTTTATGATGTCAACAAAAAAATTTTTTTGTCACTTTCAATAATTGAAATTAAAATTTAACGAGAAAAGTTGAATAATATCCAGATCTTAAGCTAAATAATTTATGAGAAAATTATTCGGATTTTGGTTTGCAACTTGCTAAATGGTTCAAAATCGAAGGCTAACTGAAAATTTAATTACAATCAAACTGAGAAACAAAATAAAAAAAATAAACGGAAGAAAAATGTCAAAAAATCGATTCCAAAGCGCGAAACACTGAAACTGTAATGGTGAATTTGTAAATGACAAGTTATACGCCTTGAATTAGGGGTTTGCGTGACTTTCCTATCTTAAAACTATGAATATATTATATTTATCACGTAACGAAATTCGGTAACAACAACAAACGGCTGACTGTAAAAATCACTAACATTCACGAATCAGGGTTTGAGCTTGGACCGAAAAAATTTTCACTTATGAATTTTATCCTACCCAAATAATCAGAAACTTTTTCTAGATTTTATGGGTAAGCAAAAAGAAAGAGCTCGAAGTCAATATCAGCTCATGCAAGTCCTAAGTAACAATTTTGTTTTTCAATATCAAACTTTTACATTATTTTCTTTTGTCTAGTCATCTGATTAGAAACAAATGTCAGTTAAAAAATTACTTTAGATCTCAAAATGATGCAAATTCCTTGTTGTTATTCACAAACATTCAGATGTTTCCTTTACTTAATCAAAAGATTATTTTTATTTATTCAAATGCAACCTAATGATACAATGCAATTCCGTAAGCCCAGCTGTGAACAAAAAGATATCTATAAAACATAAAAAATGCATGAATACACTTTTGCAATTGTTTCTTACATTTCAACCTTTCTGAAGTGCACCTTCAATGTCTGATTCATACTTTCAACTTTACTTATGTGTTGCATTTTTAATGAAAGCATAAATGCAAAAGCATAATCGCTCTTTTATTGTTTTAACTCATTCAACTTACTCGGCATTTTGTGATTTATTCATTATGCGAATGATCAAAGAAAATTTAATTTTTATGCTCATATATAGTCGGGAAATTTGAAACAATTCAGAGGCAACTCACTTCACTCGCATACAAACTCTTTCATTTAATAGCATTATTTAAATTTGAGCCGAAGCTACCGAAATGAACAGGGTTCTTCGTGTAAAAATTTCAATGGAATAAATTTTTCCTGTAAATAGAATTACTTGTAGGCGCAGAAAAAATGTTCATATTTAAACAGGAAGGTTATACGCTAAATTGTTATCCTACAATTACATATTAAACAGATATATTTATTTGGTTCTTATACTTCCTTCCTTCTCTGATTTCATTTTTTTTTTTAAATTTTCATTACAATGTTCAGCGTTCTATGACTGTTTCAACAAATCTCGAAAGAATTAATTTCGCTTATTGTTATCATCGAATTTTGCCGGACATTTTTTTTTTATTTTTTTGTTGCAAGTAGAAGTTGTCGAACTGTCAATTGTGCTGAGCGCAAGTTTCAATTACCGACAGTCAAAAAATGACAAGAGACCAAATCGAATTTGCATTTAAATGTTGACACACATGGATAACAGGAAGATTTTACCAATCAATCAATGCGTATCATTGGGGAAAATTTTACAATTTATCTATTACGTCACTTATAACTGTCTTGGAAAATTTGATATTTATAAGAAAAAGGCACGAATAATTCCCAGAGGCAAAACAAAAATGTTATGTTTTTATCAAACATGAAAATTGCGTTGAGAGCATTCGCTACAATTCATTGATTGACGAACATGATAAAAGCTTTAAATATACGTGAATCTATACTATAGTTGAAGGTATCGCAATTGAACATTCATGTAGTTTTTTGAAGGTTTCAATATTTCATGATCATTTTTTGGGGGTTTTAAAGTGATTATACTCTAATGCCAACTTTAATTCCTCCTTCATAGAACAGGTTTTAAAATTGTAGTTGATTATATTTTTGTATATAAAATGCAGCAATAAGTTTCCAGTTCATGAGAAAACCCAGACAAAAAAAAAACTTCACAACATTTTTCTCGTTCAAGGGAACATTTAAACATTTATCAAGGCAGTCAAGGAATTAAAACTTTTATCAAACATGTCGCTTGGCGGTTACAAAGTTATACTTATTCCATGAGCAGCAGTTAAGAGTAAACAGTTTTATCCTACTAAAAGAACACTTTTCAATCGATTAGCATCATGAGAGCTGAAAGTTAATACACATGGGAAATGGCTTAATCATGTTGAAGTCAGAGATAAACATATTTTATGGAACTAGTTTCACGATATTTGTTGTGTTTTCTTCGGTTTTTTCAATTGGATTCACTCACTAATACTCGCATTGATATAAAAACTTTTCATCAAAATAATTTATAATTGTCAAGAGAGAATATTTTTATTATTGCTCAAATATACCCTTTGTTTGGATTGCTAATCACATTTCACTAATTAGTTAAATTACATTTCACGCACAAACAGAAGAATCTTCATCTTTGGGACCATTTGTAAAGAAGCGAGAAGATAATTTTTTGTTTGTTTCATCCCTTTCAAAAAATATTCGTTTTAATAAAAGGTAGGAAATTCAGCAACTTCCATTCACAACGAAAGAGATTTGAAATGTCTTATACAGATCAAAATGTTACATTGACTTTGATTGTTATGGATCTAATTTATATAATGGATGAGGTTTCAATTAAGAAATTTTATGATAAAATTAAATATCTGTTTCCTCTAATCCAATTTAACGAAATTATTTACTCATTGTCTTCAGAAAATGTTTAGGAAATTTCATGATGCTTTTTGCTACAATCAGTTCTAATGAAAATTAATCCTTGTGTTCATTATAAAATTGTTGTCGAAAGTAATTTCGGATTTAAGTCTTATAAAGAATTCACAAAAGTCAGCAGGAAAATTTCTTATCAAATTAAACTTGAACTGTGTGCTAAGATAATGTTAGAAATTATTTGTACAATTCTGCCACATTTAATTATCAAACACCTGTCAGCATTATCGACATCAAAATTCCAATCATGGCCGTTAAAATTTCTCATTTTGTATGTGTTCATCTAAAATTTTTATAAAACTGCTACGAGCATTCCATTCACGTTTGTTTTCTTTGTGTCTATATTTGTGAGTGAAAGAAATCAAAAGTCCGTTAAATCAATTGATTTTCAATTAGAACTTAACGTTGATGATGAAAATCCTTCGAACAATAGACGAATAAATAGAATAGAACTTTGTGGCCTGTTGTTTGTTGATAGAAGGTAATTTCCCATTCATTTTCAATTTCCATTTCTCGCAACAACAGTTTCCGTTTATCTTTCCCGTTATCGTCAATTTCGAGTATTTTGATTCTAATTAGATTTGATTGCATAAGTAATCACCATTTTGTGGTTTGCCGCACCAATGTTCTCCTCGCTTTTTTACGTTTCTCGAGGCTTCCATTTTACTGTGTTTGATCCGATATCTCATGAACAAATCGAGTTTTTCGGGTTTTTCTGCTCCAAATTCATATCGAAATCTGAAAACGGGTCGCATGAGAATGCAAAAATAGGCGTGAAAATTGTCACAACAACAATAGGCATGTTGTGAGAATTAATTGAAATCTCGCTTCATTCAACACCCCCGCAAAAAATCGTCATCATTGTCTGAAGCCTTTTCTGCCATTCACATTTAAAATTTCTTTTCAACTTAAACAAAACAATTCATATGAAAATAGGATTTTTTTTTGTTTTCGAAAAAAAAAAAATATTTGGCAACTTTGAGGAACCCGCTATGGGAATATGCTCATGTGTTTCATATTGCCAGCAAAACTTTTTCCTCTTTTTCATATCAAATATTTGAATATAACACATATACACGCACACAAAAAAGTGGATTCAAACTGTTGTGGGCATAACAAAAGGGACAATCGAGAAATTTCTAAACAAACTAACAATTTTATTTTTACCTTTTGCCCGAAATGGAAATTGCAATTTTAAAATTTCACAAAGATTTCTGAATCTATTACATGAAGTTCGGTCTAGTGTGTAAGTTTCATTGTATTTTCATTATAAGTATTCACAATAGAGTGAATATCATAAATATTTCAAAATCTGTTTCATGCCCGGAAAACTGTTTTGTTTTTCGTATCGAAAATGCTCGAAAGGAAGAATTGCTGCACATATAATTAACTTTATTATTAAATGTGCTTTTGTTATTTTCATTGAATTGAATTCATTTGAGTCTGAAAATAATTTTCTGCCATAAAATGCAAATTGGAATGATGTTATGTACTATTTAGCACATATTTGATATGATTTCGCTTATGCTGTGTTGTTGCAAAATGTGAAAAGCTTTCGGAAATTTAATTTTATCGTATTTTCATGTTCCGTGTGCTCCGTGTATGCGTTGAATGGAATGAGAAGCCGTATACAGTGCGAATGGTTCTTTATAGCAACGAGTGAATTGAGAGGGAGGATTTTGAAATTTTTTGCGTTCATTCATTCACATAAACCGAGCTTTTACTCCTCATATATGGGTGTTTATAAAATCTCTATCATCATCATTCCACTGCCACAAATGCTGAAATTCATACCGCGCTTAAAATGCTTGTGTAAATAGGATACGGCATTCAATGTGTATACAATATTGAGTTATATACCTATATGAAAAGGATGTAAAAGAAAAATAAAAATGTAAATTATCCATTGCACGAGTTGCGAAAAATTTTCACACGGTGACGATAAAAAGAAAAGTGGTAAAGTGTACTTGTTTGTCGAAATTCAGTAAAGATCTCAGTTTGTGTATTTTTCCTTTCGACTTGCTGCTTATTCTAAAATTGCTTTACGTGTGACTTCTTGTGTCAATGTATTTCAATAGACTATAAAGTTAAAATTTTCAAAGCATTCCTTTCAATTTAAGTTGAAAAGTCTTCTTTTTTTCGTTGCTTTGTTTGTTTTTGTTCTCTTTTCTGGAATCATAATTAATCTATTATGAGCTAGCAAATATGCAAAAGGATTTAAAAGGCATGAAAGGAATTAGTCCAGTTCTTGTACTCAGAATGTCTGCTATTATTTTCGGGACGAGGAATTTAGGGCGGGCTAAAAAGTTTCAGAGTCGAAGGAATTTTCATATAAACGAGGAAAAACTCACAAAATGCAAAAGATTAATTTTCCAACGACTATATTTGAGCATTCTTTGCTAAGTGTATTCGAGCGGACGCACGAGTTATAACTTATTTAGATGATTCCATTATGTTTATTAAAATAATTTTTCTATTGAGGAAACTTCTCCATAGTTTCCTGTTGATGTATGTATTTTTGTGTTTATGAAAATCATTAAAAATTCCACAGGCCACATTATATTATGTTTTAATTTATTAATTCGTCCAGCAATCGTAAAACTTTATGGTCAAAGTGGATTCTGAGAAATAAAAATAAATAAAAGTTGTCATTTAAAATGTTAGTATTTAGAACCTGAGTTGTGCATGAACACTTGGCTATATAATTTAAATAAATAATGCTTCACTTTAAGAACCAACATGATTATTCACTTTGAAATTTGAATAAATATCCAAGAAACTTTTTGCAACTTTATCTTGAGATGACTGACATTGGTACTTTAGAAATCATTACTGTAAATAACAAAAGGAAAATTCTGCAAGGAATTTTTTTGAAATGTTAAAGAAACCCATCTCAATTTTTGAGTCGATAAAACAAAGAATTGTTTACAAAACAAAAAAAAAAAAAAACAATATTGATTTTCTACTTTGAAATTTTCATTCCCATTTCCTTCTTAATACAATTTTATTTATTTTCTCCATATTTTCTTTCACAATATAATCTCGTCATTCATTCGAGTGTATAATATAAATCCTACAGCAAAATAATTTTGTACTCATAAAACTGTCATCGAATCACTAATTTGAGAAATAAAATGTTTACGCTAAGCACTAACGGCAACGGTTTGATTGTTATTGCAGACGATTTTACTGTAAAATAAACAAGGAAACGAAAAATAGTGGAAGGCGAAACAGAGAAAGAGAGAAAAAATATAGATAAATTCGAATTGAAATTGATGCAATTAAATTTTATTCCAACGTGAAATTGGCATTTAATCAGAGCAATCAAACGACTCACCTAAAAACATCACTTCCCTAGTGTCGATTGAAGGCAATGGTATTTCTGCTAATCGCTGTGAGCCCTGTTGTTGAATGACAGTCTCTTTGTTTCCACTCCAAATCATTGGTGATATGGATGCTATACACTTTATACGCATGGCACCATCCTCAAAATACTGTGAATTTATCCTCATGTTGAGTCCAATGGTTGTGCAGATAAGACCATGAGCATGAAGTACGTCAGGATAACTAATGGCATATTTGGGATTTGTTATCTATAGAAATATATGGTGTGAATGGAAGGGAGATAAAGTAAAGTGTCGAAATGAGAAAGTGACATGGAAAACAATTACGAGCGATTTCCTATAGGGAGCATATATTTCTATGTTTTTGTAGCAATCAGCATTATCAACTAAAACGTTTACACTCAAGTTGTGTATATATTTTTGCTATACGGATAAGTCACATGGGAAGCAAAAACATTTTTTTTTTCCACCCATTCAAGATCCAGCATAAAGATATGACAGTCATCAGCCCAACAAAATTATAACGAAAATTTGTTCGGCAGTCTGTTAATTTGTTACAAATTACTTTCTTTATATCGATTTGTCTAATTAGATTTATTTGTTGGTAAACAACTGACACTTTATCAGTTCCGTAGAGAAAAACCTATCTCACATTGCGCTCACGCTCGGTTTGATGATTGCTTCTAATTAAAGCAACAACATGACACGTTAAATGATTCCTTTCCCCCCTGTTCAATGAAGTTCCAATAATTAGCTTAATATATTTTCGATTGTGATTTTATCAACACAACACCTGAGTCTCGTCCGAAGTGGAAAAGAGATGAGAAAGAGCAAGGGAGTATTTTATCTACTTCACAACTTTTTAACGGTATAGCTTTTCCACCATCCAATTATTCACTTCCAATTCAATCATTTTCCTCCCATCCCACCACAAATTGATTTTGATATCACAATTTTACAATTTCCCGGCAACAAAAAAGAAAGATAAATTGATTGACAGCGAGCCATTTTATTATTGTGTTGTCGCACCATGAAAAATTATCAAATTATTAAAAGGAAATTGCCAAATAAGACATCGCCAATTTATTAAAATGATGCGAATTTAAGTCGGCTGGATTTTTTTTTCTCATTGTTGCTGTCGTCAGTTGAAGTTGTTTTGAGATGGGGTGGAGGTCGCTCGCGGAAATTGTTGGGTGGGATTAGAGTGTAGCATTTGCGAGTGCAGTGGAATGAGAAATGAGTCAAGAGAATGGTGCATTGGATTCATTCGAACGAGCGGGCGAAGGGAAAGATTAAACGACACAACTTTTCGGCTCATCAATTTTCATTATGATGGCAAAATATTTGTCGATTCATTAGAGCTTACAGGATTATCGTTGATGAAAAATTGTAACTGCGATGCTGGAAAACTTTTTGCTGATGAACAGTTTAAATTCAATTTATCACCCAATTGGTATTCTTGTTTTTCTCCTTGCTTCATAAAGGGTCCATCATTAGGTAGATCTGTGAATGGAATGCAATTGAAACCATAAGCAATAATTTTATTTTTTTAATGTATATAATAATATTTCAACAAGGAACCTACAAACAACCATCATATAGCCTTCGGCCTGAACCGTTGAAAATGAAGGACCTTCCAAGGATACTTCACACTTGTAAATGCCTTCAATATACAGGGGAAATTTTTTTTTTAATGTAACGCTCAGAAAGTCAAGTTTCATTAACTCACCAGAAGTTTTCAATGAAACATTCTTGAGATAAACTTTGAAACTGTTGCTTCTTTTATGCTGCAATTAAACATCAAATAATTTTCAGAAAACATCTACCTAGATAATTTAATAATGAGTATTTTAGCGGAATCTTTTAATTCATCTTAGAGTATAGAAAGGGTTAAAAAAAGTAAAATACAAAATTCCTTTAAGAATACGTAAATTTAAATTATAACTCACATCTTAAATATTATACTATAGAAAATTGAAATTAAATGAAAAATTAAATACTTAGGATCAGTTTCCGTGAAATGAAGATTAATTAAATATCAAAACTGTATCCACTGTGAAGCTTCTTGCATATTTAAATCATGTATAATTTTCAACATCGCTGCGTATACTAGAACTTACATCCACTTTAATTCCATCGAAACTGTAACTGTTTTGTGGCTGCCGGGCTTTCGGTACATAACGAAAAAATTCTTCGCCGTCTTTATACCACTTGACGGAGTACAAAATTTCTTCAATATTCTCCTCTGTGTTGCTGCTGTCGTAATATAAATAATTGCTTTCCTTGTAGTGTCTTCGATTGTCGTTATAACTTTTATTTAGATTTAATTTATTATTTATCGTTCTGTTGTTTAACTCATATTGACATTCGAGCAGAGCATTTTCGCCGCGTTGTTTTACCGATGGTACGACCAACTTTGATAGCTGCAAACTATTTGTACTTTCTGCGAAATAGAAATGTATGCGTTGGAATTGAAATGTTGGCAAAGGAAGGTTTTAATTAGGAAGTTTTGACACATTTAAATCATCACTTGATGGTAATTTATACCGAAAGCTTTTCATTTTAACACTTTCATTGTCACTCAAGAGATCGCTTCGTCTCCTCTAATATCATAAAAGGAATCATTAATTGTACTATCGATTTTCTTTTCTGCACCTTCATTATTTTATATGCTGTTTCTCCATTCTCGCTTTTAGTAATTCAAAATAATAACGAGGAAGCCGTTGTTCACATTGAAAGTTCATGTTTTGTTTGGCAAGCAAATAAACATATCACACAAAGTTTTTTTTTCTGTTTTTATTTTTCATGTAGCGTTGGACGGGCTCCGGAGAAATTAAACATACGTTTTGCTTGTACACATACTTTATGTGCTTATGTGTTGCTTAAAACTTTGTATTTTAAATGTCCCACCATAATTGATTTATCCTTCTAAAAATCACAACCTTGTGTAATGTCTTGAACTAGTGAAGTAGTGATTCAAATTATCCTGTTTAATGCCTTCAAGGGATATTAAAATTCCAAAACAGCACGACAATTGGATTACACGGAACTCTTGAGCAAAAAAGAAGCTTTAGCAGAAACGGGGATAAATCCACAAACGACATTGTCATTTACAAGAATTTTCTCAAAATCTCACCTTTTTCAATGATAAACAAAAATACGATGAAATAGTAAATCATAGACATGCTGTTATGTTTTTACTCAACCGAGTTTAACTAAATGAGATTCACGGATAAAAACTCAAAAATATTCAGAAACAAATTTCCCGATTTGCGCAAGCAATGTGCCTAAAACGACTTCAAATATAGAACTAATGTTTGTCGAAATGAATTCAAATGTTTTAAAGAAACATTTCCTCTCAGAAGTGTTTATTTCCAGACAATTGAGAAATTGAATTTCCAGTGGAAAATGCATTTTCCAAGGAACCAAATATACCCTTGCAATGCAGAGCTTTTAATCTTTCTCTCTCTTTCTCTTCGTTCGAATGGAGGAAAATATTTTCTGCATGCTTTTTTCACTTTTCAAACAAAACACTTCAATTGCTCTAAGCAGATTACTAGAGCAACAGGTTATTTCATTCTTGATATCAATCATTTAAACTCTTGTCAATTTAATTTTAAGCTATGAAATCGCCCATGAAGAGATGAAATATGATAATTTTGATTCGAAAATGCACTCATGCTGAAAGCTAAATCGCTGAAGCTTTTTGTATTGTTTTATTTCGGCGTTGATCTTTTATAACGATTCTCATCAAATTTTTAGAAATGCTGTGTGTGAAGTCATCTCAAGAGGAAAAAAACCCCTCACACACAAAGCGAGCTCACAGTACATAAGATTGTTGAGCTGAAAGCATTATTTTCTAAAGAAGAGCGAACATCACGTTTGGGATGATTGGAGCAACACAATTGAAAAGAAGCAAATTAATCATGTTCTTAAAAAAAAGGCGAATTAATGTTACGACAATAGACAATAACGACTTTTAATGTTTGTTTTAATTTAATCATTTGCTTTGTCTTTTTCCCTTTCTTTTGTAAAGTAGACTGATGCTGACGAGTAGTTTAAAAAGCAGGTTACATATATTCTGAGACCGTTTCCGTTGGGTCCTTCCAAATGATTTCAATTTGTTGGCGGTTTTAAAGCCCTAAAATTTTCTATTGATTTTTATTTTTTTAACATTTTCATCCCCCAAGAAAAGTTCCTGGCAGTTAACTTTTTTTTTATCGTGAATAAAAGTTTGCTGAAAAAATTTCGCCGCTAGCACAAAAAACATCCAGCCAGCAGAGGTTGCAGAAACATAATATTCATGATTTATGATTCTTTTTACACAAGTTTTTCAATTTTTTCTTTCGCCCTTTCGGTTTTATTTCTGTTGCGGCATTTTAGCGTCACGGAAAAAGGAAATTTGCGACCAGTTAAATGGTGAGTTAGCATTTGAAGAAAAAAAAAAAAAAAATGTGACAGTTTCCTGTGATGGCCATGCTTCGTTTACGGTTAATCATTTCTTGAGATTGATTAAAGTTGCAAATAACTTCACACAATCTTTATTGACCACTATGAGCTCGTAAATAATTTCATTAATATTGATTGCTCTATAAATAATTAAATGCGACATTAATTTGCACGTGATTGATTTTTGGCTCCATAAAATAAAACTGATGATGATGTTCGTTAAATTAAATTTATTTCGTCCGTCACGATGATATAAACATTTTGATGTTCAGCGCATTAAGCCGGATACATTTCAATCGCATCTTAATATCACACAAAATTTCAATTTTATTTTGTATCTTGTGAATGACACAAATTTATAAAAGCCCTTTTGACACATCCAATCATTATTAGGTTCACGATAATGTCAATATCCTTGACAATGGACATAATGCGTTGAGCTGACCTAAGTTGCCTATTTTACGCTACCTAGTTACTACAATACATAAATATGACATAATTTACTTCTGTTTATGTCGCATACGTTATAATTTATTAACAATTTTGTATAACATAGTCATTTTATGAGAAAGAAAAGGAAAGGGATGACACATCTACGAGTGTTCGAAACAGTGTGGTGCATACTGAAAAATATTTATTTATTAAAATGGTCAGCTCGCCTGAACATAGTTTCTCGATTTTAGATCGCAATACCGAGCAACAATTTTCTGATTGAAATGGGATGGCATTTGGTCACAAGGAAGTGAAATTTAATATGTTGTGTGTTTTTTTTGTTGTCTAATGAAGTTGTGGTCAGTTCGCATGCTTTCATACACAATAGTTTGATAGTATTCCTTGTTGAAAAGGGTCATCTTATCATTGCCTACTCGTAGTCGTATTTTTATTTTTAAATTTTAAGTGCGGTATCAGAATGGTTCCCATGTAGAATAGTGTGTGGATAATAGTATAAAGTGTTGTTGACATTATCCTGGATGCTATTTCAAGCTCACTGAACCTTTTGACGTTTTAGGACACCAAACTTCCGAAATGTATTTTATACATTTTGTGTTTAAGATAATTCCATTTTGTTCCCTATTGAATCAATAATTTCGTCCATTTATCTAGTGTGACATTTATTTTCTGTTTTATTTTGCTTCTTTTTTTTTGTAGTGTAAATAAATAATAAATGGATACCAAATTTATGGGTTTTTCAATGCACGTAAAAACTTTACAGCTGTTGACCGGGTCGGCATAGGCATAACCTGCATTTTGTTACCATTTGAAGAAATAATCCGGTTGGCTTAAATAAACAAAGGAACGGTATGCAGTATACAGAGACAGAACAGGTGGATTATGACCTAATTTAATCTTTGCTGGAAAAAAATAAAAAATTATATAAAATGTTACAAAACAACAAACAAATAAGCTTTACACATCACAAAGGGAATAACGAATATAAAACTTTCATCCCTCCGTCCAAGCAAGTTTACACAAACAGAACCAACAAAAGTAACTTTTTCTTTCTTAATATTTCTATTTTTCTGTGACATCTATGATACATGATCCTCCTAAATAAACATTTGCTTTGCTATCTTTGAGCCTAAGCTGACCATCTTTACGTATCTCTTCTTTAATCATTCATACATCCTTGCTATTTCATTTTTCACCCTTGCAGTAAATTTAAATTTCGAGTTTTATCTTCTTGACCATATTCAATTTTCAAGTATTTATATCAATTTCACTTTAAGCATCAAAGCCTCATTTGGCGTCAGGTTTTGAATGCTATTCGAAACATTCTTAAATAAATGTGACTTCAGTTCAGTGTAATAAATTTAAAATTTCTTCAGAGGTTTTTACAAAAACTTTGGAAACGTAATAAAATTATATTGTAATCATTATCAATTTTTTAATTACATTAATAAAGCTTTTCAGGAGAATTCTCATTTCCTGTTGATAAAACGTTATGCTAAAAATTTCAATACCAATTAATATTTGTCAAAAGCGTTCCGAGGTAAATCTTTATTTTTGGTTTTATCGAGTGATTTTGCGCCAAAACTGTTTTCTCAGTTTGTACTATAATTAAACGGCGAAAAATGTCGCAAAGAGCTAAGCCGTCACCGAAGCCATCGCCATCAAATACCCTATTCAAATATTTTTCAAAAACTCCAAAAACACCACAAAATGATGAAGAAAAACCAAAAGTAAGGAAGGAAGAAAAAATAACTCTGAGCAAGAAAGAATTGGACTTCGGTGAGATACCAATAACAATTATTATTCCCATAACGAAGTTCATTGGAAGTGGTTTAACTATTTTTTCAGGTAAAAGAGCTCAGGATTCCAGTGATGATGAACAAACGCCAGTAAAGCCATCTAAAAAACGTCGAATTCTGGATTCAGACGACGATGCTGAAAACACGAATTCTAATTCAATCGAGGCAAAGCCTGAAAAAACTAAGAAGCGTACATTGCAAAATGAGGAAGATTCAATAATTAAGAGTCAGATCACTCCAAAATCAAAGTTGCCAAAATATGAGCATAACAAGAAAAAGAATGACGATGAAGATGAAATGGGTATTTCTGACAACACCGGCAAGGATGCACTTCTGGCTGTTGACAATGTGAACAAGTTGTGGGCCCATGAGAAGCATGACTTCTTAAAGCCCGAAAAGATTCGAGATTTAAACAAAAATCGTCCAAACCAGGCCGAGTATGATTCTCGTACATTATTTGTGCCCGATGATTTCCTTAAGCAACAAACGCCAGCCCATGCTCAATGGTGGAAGCTGAAGTCGCAACACTATGATTGCGTTTTCTTTTTTAAAGTTGGCAAATTCTATGAACTATTTCATCAGGACGCTATTGTAGGCGTTAAGGAATTGAATTGTGCCTTTATGAAGGGAGATTATGCTCACTCAGGATTTCCGGAAACAGCTTATGAAAAAATGTCTTCAATTCTCATTGAAAAAGGTTACAAAGTGGCTCGAATTGAGCAAACAGAAACACCGGCAATGATGGAAGAGCGATGCAAGCGCGATGGAGTCAATGGCAAGCATGATAAGGTTATGAGACGTGAAATTTGTCAAGTTAGCAGTCAGGCATTGCAGTCGTATGCAACTGGACAGCAATCTATTATCAGTTCGTTTAATCCTAATTACATCCTGAGTGTTGCAGAACATAAATCGAAAACGACCAATCGCTTTGGAATTTGTTTTGTTGACACAACAATTGGAGATTTCACTTTGGGTGAATTTGATGATGATTCGCAAGCATCGCGGTTGCTAACTCTTTTGTCGCATTACACACCAGCATTGGTACTGTTCGAGCGTAATGGAAACTCGCAAAGTGTCACAAAAATCATCAAGAATATAAATGCATTGAAAGAACCACTAACGAACGAGAAACAATTCTGGAATGGCTCTAAGGCTCTAAAGTTTTTGTCGGAAAATATTTTTAAATCGAATGATCAGTGGCCAGAATGCTTAAAAGAAATGCAAGGAGATCATCTGAAACCTGCAGAAGGTTCTACAATGGCATTAAAAGCACTTGGTGGTTGTCTCTGGTATCTGCAGCATCATCTACTCGATAAGCATGTCCTGTCGCTAGCATCATTCAAAGTCTACATGCCACCGGATGAAAGCACCAAAGTAACGTCTGCAGACAATCGTAAAATAAGAAGCAGTCAGAAGTCAATGGTGCTTGACAGCATCACATTGTGTAATCTGAACATATTTGGCAAGGAACATTCGTTGTTCTCAACATTAGATTATTGCTGCACTCAGTTTGGAAAACGTCTTTTGATGGAATGGCTCTGCTCGCCCACATGCGACGTCAGCGAGATTCGTGGCCGTCAGGAAGGCATCGTGGAACTTTTCTCAAACACAGAAATCCTACAGAATTGTCGTGTTCTGTTGAGCACATTGAATGTTGATTTGGAACGTTCACTAGCTCAGATTCATCAACTGGGAAACAAAGAATTAATGCACGATCATCCTAGCTCGCGGGCTATTCTCTACGAAATGGAAACATACGGGAAGACAAAAATCAATGATTTTGCAGCCGCTCTTAATGGCTTTGATGCTCTCATGAAAATTCCTGAAATATTCGATAAGTGCGAGTCAAAAATTCTTAAACAGCTTACACAGCCGAACGAAAATGGCGGATCATTTGAAGATATGAGTGACGATATTTCCTTCTTCAAAACGGCATTCGATCTGAAGGAAGCTCTTAAAACTGGTTTTGTTGTGCCCGCAAACAATGCTGATGAAGAGCATGATGCTAAAATTGAAGAGATCAAAAATCTGGAAACGGAACTTCAGAATTATTTGAAAGTAATTTGGCATGATCGCTTTTTAACACTTCTAAAAACTATTCTTTTCTTTCAAATTTTCAGGAGCAAGAAAAATATTTTGGCTGCAAATTGAAATATTTTGGAACTGACCGAAAACGCTTTCAGATTGAAGTGCCAGAATCAAAGGCATCAAAAGCAACATCAATTTACCATTTGGAAAGTGCCAGAAAAGGAAAAGACCCGGTAAAACGTTATAGCACTGACCGGACAAAAGACTTTCTGAAACGTATGATGCAGCTGGAAGGAGATAAGAAAAGCATTCTCAATGACTTTGCACGCAAGATCTTTGAAAAATTTTCGCGTAATTATACAAAGTACAAAGCGATTGTAAATTTGATTGCGAAACTCGATGTTCTGGCATCGTTGGCTGAATATGCACGTAATCAGAACACCGTCTGCACACCGGAAGTGCTAGAGATGAGTGAACCCGGTGAGAGCTTTCTGCAAATCGAGAATGGCGTTCATCCACTTATGTCATCCGATGATTTCATTCCAAATGGCATTCAAATTCCAAGCGGACGAGCATTTTTTGAGCTGATAACTGGACCAAATATGGGCGGGAAATCTACATTGATGCGGCAAGTGGCTTTGCTAAGCATAATGGCACAAATTGGAAGCCTGGTTCCAGCTGAATCGATGAAACTGAGCATCGTTGATCGGATCTTCACACGATTGGGAGCTAATGATAACATTATGGCCAATCAAAGTACATTCCTGGTGGAGTTGAATGAAACCGCTCTTATCCTGAAACACTGCACAAGTAACAGTTTGATTTTGTTAGATGAGTTGGGACGCGGAACAAGCACTTATGACGGAACAGCAATTGCAGCAGCAGTAGCAAATTTCCTTGCCAATCTCAAATGTCGTACACTCTTCTCAACTCATTATCATTCGCTGGTTGATAGCTTCCATGGTGATGATCGTATTAACCTCGGCCACATGTCATGTATGGTCGAGAGTGAAAATTCCGATGATATCACGAAGGAAAATGTAACATTCCTATACAAGTACACAACAGGAAGTTGTCCAAAATCATACGGTTTCAATGCTGCTAAGTTGGCCGGAATCAAGCTTAATATCATTCGTCATGCCCATGAGGTAAATTCGCAAATTAACGACTTCCGATGGTCAAAATTTGATTCTTTTTTTTTTTTTTAGATTTCAAGGAAGGTTGAAGCAGAAGCTTTGAAACGCAAAATCACTTCGAAAATTATGCAAAAAGCACCGGCTGAAGAAATCCAGAATCTCGTTATCAAGTTTAAAGCATGTTTTGTTTGAAGCGCATATGCTGCAGAAGCAGCCCAATTCAGATTAAGCCATTAATTCAAATTATTTTTAAAAGAAAATTTCAATTAAAAGCTTCTAATTAATTATTACTAAGCAGTTACAAATCAAATCATTTCATAGCATATGTTTTCACGCAATAATTAGAATTTGATTAATCTCCTGTGTCAATAGTAAGTCTCAAGAATTTAAATCTAAGCGCCATTTTCGCCGAGCATATTAATAAGTTCCACGAAACTGTCTTCATACTCTGGGCAATCCTGATTCGATAGATCCATGCGACATTTCTTCTGCAGTTCATCTAGTGCTGTAGTTTGCGGCTTTTCCAATTTCTTTTCAACATCATTATTTTTATTTAGAGGAATAGATTCTGCTTTATCAGAACTGGAAGTTGCCTCAGCAAGGTCAACATTGAATTGTTGAAATAAGTATTCAATTTCATGACTCGCTGCTGGCTTTCCACATTTTACTTCCTGGCTTTGTGGAAAATGTGTAATTTTCTCGTAGATATTTTCGCCTAGATTCTGAATGTAATATCGGAAAAACTCATTCGATCCAGCAGCGAGTTTATCAACAAACGAACCGTCACGTTGCTGCAAATTCATTCGAATCAACAGCGAAATTCTAGTGTTGAACGGCGCTAAAAATTTGTTAAGTTTTCTAACAACGCCATAGCGCTGCTCATCACGAAGCTCATTCCACTCGCTGAAGAAAAATTGATTCGCTTGATCGATTATGATTATTTTTGCTTGCTCGGGCATTATTTTTCCGATTCCTTGCAGATGACGAAATGTTATAACTAGCAAATCATTCGCTGATGACATTAAGAAAAGCTGCCACTTAAAAATCATAACCATGAGGTCCAGAAGCTTATCCAATGAACCTGCATCAAGTCTCATAAGTGAGCAGCACGCGATGTCAGATAAAAGGATCCTCGCTTGAGAAATTGAAATAAGATCCTCAGTAAATGTTGACCGAATATAATTGAAGAACTGTGGTGATAACAGCGATGATGTTACTTCACGCAGTACTGGAGAAAATCAATAAAATGTTTATCAAAATTTCAGCATCATAGTGGCAAACATCAAATTGTACCTTGAGCCGATTTGTCCTTTGCAATATTTTGCGCAGTCAATCGTTGATCAATGATGTAAAGCATCTCACAACCAAGATTAGTTACCAGTAAGAGATTTGAAAGGGCCATTTTCTTAAAAATGAGTAAAATTTAAATACTTTCAATTGAGTGACGAAAACTTGAGTTCCCATGGAGACCGAAAGCTTGGTATCTATGGCGAGGCGACCCGTTCTTGAAAGTTTTTTCTTTTTGGTTTTCTCATTAGAATTTTATTTTGAAAATAAAATCAGTGTTGGATAAAAACATATCCGCTGATCGATCTTAATTTTAAAATGTTTGAGCTTAGAAAATTAAAAAAAAAAAAAAAAAAAACATAAATTTATAGAAGTTTCATAGAAACTTTTCGCTGCGCTGCATCTATATATGATGGCGATGAAACAATGTTAACAGCTGATATCACCTCGTTACTAATAATCTTTTATAGCTGATTGACACTTCTCATAATCTTTTTCTGCTAACCACGTCTTCTTTCTCTTCTCAAACGCTTCAACAATTGAGTTTCTAAAAAGCTTTTGGTGTAATACATAGGCAGAAACATGTCCAGCATCTAGATACCGTACTTCGGCGCCAGGCCAAATCTCTTCTAAACTTGAGCAGCGTTCTCGTGGCACATAAGCGTCATCTTTAGCACATACAGCAATTATTAGGCTCGTATCCAGTGGCACTGAAAAGTTCTTAAGATGGGTACATTCGTCCATCATTCCACGCATAAATTGTGAGGCTTCACGTTCCCACCAATTGTTTTTAGTAATGTCCGATTTTATGCGTTTCTCTTGCGCAACCGGCACAAGACTTGTTTCAGTCTTGAATTCACTTTTGTCGTTTTCTTCATTGGGCGAAATGAGGTTCATTAGTTTTGTTCGTGATAAATTTATGGCAGATGTGATTATTGTTGTGCCATCTGACGATGATGTGTCTGACTGAATTGCATCATTGGTTGCTTTCGCAGGGGCTGAATTTTTATCATTGACTGTTAATGAGGCACTTTCAGCGACAATTCTCTTTTCATCATGAAGTTTATCGTCCTTCATTTTGCAAATGGCAACTATGATTTTCTCATTGAGCTCATTAATTTCGGCAACTGTTAATTCACATCTCTCCGAGCTGAGTAATTTGTTGAGAAGTTCTTTGGACAGGTTGAGTTTATTTGATTTTCCGTTAATTTCTAGGAATTTTTTCGTATCCATATCGGGATTTGTCTCGTTCACCACTGACAAATTAACTTTCTCTGGCTCAATGGGGGTGGTTGTTAAATTGTTAGCATCTTTTATATCTCAAAGAAACGGCCAATATACAATAGTCACCATTTTCGAAAGCTTCTCACGATATTGTCCATCAGAATAATACTGAGTTTCCAGCACGTCCCAATTGATGGACTGTGACATAACACCTTCGGTAAATACTGATGATGCGGTTGACCAGCTTAAACATGGCACAAGTACGAGTGGTTTGGGATAATTAGTTGCTGCTAAACTAGCCATGTGACCACCCATAGATAAACCTGTAATCCCGAATGGTCCTAAACCCATTTTTTCACACCAATTGAAGAGAACAAGCGATTCGAGAATCAAGCAGCCACCCATAACAAATATATCTGATACGTTGTGCAATGCTGATGCTTTTTGATCTGATGGTTTTCTCATGCCATAAAATGGATTTTCCAATATAATTCCACCAAGTCCAGCTTCTTTCAAAAGAGGTTTGACAATCAGATTCCGTCGGCGCCAATAATACTAAAAATAAAATTCAATTTCAGCAATTGCATAGGATTTGTCAAATGAAAATTTTTACATGATCACCGGTTCCAGCAAGGTGGACACAGACAGGCTTATAGTCTTCATTTTTCCATGTATTTGGTAGTATCATTTGAAAATGAGCATCTTTGCATGCTTCAGGTACTAGTCCTGGTAGAAAAAGCTCAAGTGGTGTCATAAATTTTCCTTCAATTATCTTGCAATCTGACGTCGTTTCTTCTCTTGTAATTTCCACTGGATAATCTTTTGGAATCAGCTTGAAACATGTTGCACGATTCGAGATGATTTTACGAAACTCGAATAATCTAAAATGAATCAGAAACGACAAGAAACAATTAGGGATGGTCTTTAAAGGCATTCTAAAAATAAACAAAAACAGCAGCGCGGGGTTGTTGTATATAGTGTAAATATAGAATGCCGAATGTCATCGACTCGCGATTTCTTGCAGAATTTTCAGTCATACGATAAGATGATGACGACATTTAATTTTAATCTCTATTTGATTATATCATTTCCCAAAAAGCTTATCACAACAACACCTTCTGCATAATGTTATATGTATAAATTACTAGGTAAGTAATTTTTAGCGCCGGTAGCTATTGCTCGCATGACATAATGATTATCATTCGTCCAAGCGTTCGTCATTGAGAAATATGACTTGAATCACGTTCACAAAAATAAAATTTTTGCGTACCTTTGTAGGTTCTCTGGCTTGCCCCAGCCCTAATTTTGCAGCCATTATCAGGTCATAAGTGATAATAAAGTATAAACATTTGCGAATTAGGTCATATGATAGCGGAATGTTGTAGAATTTCAAAAACTCACTTTAATGAAAAACTTTCCTAGCAAAAGTGATCGATAGACGGCATCTAATTTACTTGGAGGCATCTTTTTGCAAGTATATTATCAGTCAAAGTCCCACAAAGTATTCTGGTTCCGCTCAAATGACCTTAAAATGAGCAATTTATATTCCACTTCGATTCCACTCTTGCCTATAAGAATGTTTCGTTTTAATTTATTAACTTATTTTATTAATTTTTGCACTGAAGCCTTTTAAAAGCTTCAAGTTTCATTAGTAAATTGTTTAATTTTTATATTTTTTATCGAAGCGCACAACTTTATCACTTTTGCTGATGATCAATTGTTTAATTTACGAATACTTTGAGGAAACTGAGTGCTACGACTCGGCATTTGCGAGTTTATATTTTTGTTTTTCTTCATTTCTTCTTTTTTTTTACATCGAATGATTCTCTCTATCTCTCTCTCATACGAAATCAAAACAATCCCAGCTGACAAATGATGCTAATGGATGGATATTTTAATCAACTGTTTTAACTGTTTAAGCAACTTAAGTATGTATGTACTAAGTAGTTTCTGTGTTATTCTGTTCTCCTTCTCGGCTACATCATTGATAACTTTTTTTTTTGTGTGTGCTTTAAATGCATTTATGTAAATATTTTTTATCGAGATGGAGGCTCGGCTCGCTAAACAAGTTTGACCAAAGCTATATGTAAGCTTTTTTTTTTCTAATCGTCAGACAATCTCTCATAAATAGAAAGAAAACAATATGCGATGAAAATAATAGAATGCACATTCTCTTGTTTATTTACTTTATTTTATTTTTCCTTAATATTTGTAAACAAACTGAAATTTTTTGCCGATTTTTGGCATTTTTAAGCGCCATTTGAGGAAGTGGGAAACGGATTTAATTCCATCGACTTTTCTTCTTTTTCTGCTGATCTTGGTCTTTGTCACTCTGAGATGATGGCGATTGCATTGGTGGGGGTGGTTTTGCGAAGACGCCTTCTGGTAGCGTCTGTTCCCACGTCTTATCAGTACTGACTTTAAATTGTGAAGTGTATTGAGACTTGAATGCATTTTTCAGCGCTTCAAGTCGATTGGTCGGTTGCGATGAAGAACTTTTAGCGGAGTCGTTAGATGGTACAAACGACTTAAATGATGAGGCTGAATTGCTAGGACGCTCTCTAAATCCAAGGCCAGCACCACCACCAACTGTTTTCCCTTTACCTCCTTTAAATCTTGACTTTCTGAACCATTGTGAGTGCATTGCGAGTTCCATTAAGTCATCCGGTACAAACTGATTTGCACCTTCTAAATTTCTCACTAAATGTCCAACCATTTCCTTATCGCCAGGACTTACCAGAGTCCATGCTGTTCCCTTTTCGCCACCACGTGCTGTTCGACCAATTCGATGAGTATGTGTGTCAATATCGCGCGCCATATCATAATTGACAACATTTTTTATATGCGGAATATCTAAGCCTCGAGAAGCAACATCAGTTGCAACAAGCAGATCGCCCTCTTTTCTCTTAAATGCTGTTATCACTTTGTTGCGCTCTGCTTGCTCAATGTCACCATGTAATAAAAGACATGAATATTCCTTCAGCTTTAGATTATTCGCCAGTTGTTCAGCTTCTAATTTTTTAGTTGCAAATACGAGCACAGATCCTTCCGACAGAAATTCTACAAGTTTCGATAGCAGCCAATTCCATTTATGTTCAGGCTTTGCAAATACAATCGCGTGCTGTGTGATGTCTTGATTGGCTTCACCAATATCACCCTGAACAATGCGAATAGGATCCGTCAAAACGTCGCGAGCTAATCTTTCGATTCGCTTCTTGAATGTGGCACTGTAAAGCTGGGTTTGTCGCAATGGATTGACATGATCGCAGATTGATCTTACTTGTGCTTCAAAGCCCATTTGAAACATCTTGTCAGCTTCATCCAGCACAAGGTACGAGCAGCGAATAAGATTTGTTGCTTTCATCTTTATCATGTCAATCATTCGTCCAGGTGTTGCTACAACAATCTCAGCACCGGCTTCGAGAGCCTTTGATTGCTCATATTTATTTCCGCCACCATAACAAACTGTCACTTGAATGTTATAGACCTTGCTAAACTTCTTGGCTTCATTGTAGATTTGAATGGATAATTCGCGCGTCGGTGCTGCACAAAAGATTTTGATACTTTTAGAAGTAGTTTAATTCTATTAATATAATGAAGATAATTGTAAAAATTATATAATTTACCAAGAATTAATCCAATCGGTCCATCGCCGGGCTTTAGTTGGGGTTGATCCAGGATATGAACAATGAGTGGCCAAAGAAAACTTGCTGTTTTCCCTGAGCCAGTTTTAGCTATTCCAATGAGATCACGCCCACTAAGAGCTACTGGAATAGCTTGCGCTTGGATTGGCGTTGGCTAAAAAAAGGAGAAATTAATGATGTGTCTGGAATCAGATAAAAAAATATCCAACTCACCGAAACGTATTCGTTCTTTCTAATTGATTTCATCAATTGGTCATCAAACCCGAAGTGGGCAAATGAGCAGACAGGAGCTGGTGCAGCAGCTCCAGTTACCTTAATTCCTAGCTTGTGGCGCAATTCATTGATTGAGGTTCGATTTAAAGCAGCAATTTCGTCATGGACAACGTAGAAATTCTTTTCAAATGGCTTGTAATCAATTTCGGAATGATCAATTTGTGGCAGTGGATCAATATAGCGTTTTCTGGATGGCGCTATTGGGTTTCCATCAGCATCATATTCAAGTTCATCACCAGAATTCTCTTCAATGACACCAGCCATCGGATTGTCTTCCATATATTTGTAATAGCTTTCTTCATCGTCCATATCATCGATATCAGCTCGTACACCTTTGCTCTGTGGTGGTGCTGAAGTCGACGCAGTAGCTATTGTTGGCATCGTTTTTGATTCGGCCTTTTCTAGACCAGCCATAAATGCATCAAGCGGATCTTCATCGGAATCTGATTGTTGTTTGTCAGCAGTCGGTGATCCTTCCGCTGGGATATAATCCAGATTGGGTTCATTCTGTTCGTCGTCGTCATCCAAGAAATAATCATCATCTGGAATCGTTGAACGCTTTTTGGAGCCATAGTTTTGCGGTGGAATTGTGTATTGTGCGATTGCATCCATTGACGTGTATGAGCTCTTTGGTTTAGTACCTGATGATGATCCACGACCCGTAGCTGTTGTTAAAGCTAGTGGAGGTGGCACTGCTCCGTAATTGAATTTCTGTGTTGGTTTTTGTTGTTGGTTTTTTGATCCATGAGTAAATGGCGTAAAATTACTCATCTTTTCTATTTTTCCTTCCTGTTGTTTTATAATGCAATACTATCTTTTCGGATGCCACTAGTTTTCGATAATTTTTTTCGACAAAAGTTTTTTTATTAAGTAGTATTTTATAGTAAATTCAACAGTAAATTAAGTGCTTTTCTTTTCTTTTATTTTTAACATTGATTGAAAAATAAAATGAGACTGTATGCGAGTGAGTGAATACAGTAAGAGTCTATTTTATTAGTATGTATTTAAAAATCACTTCCTTATTTTCCATAGTATCTACAATTGCTCTACAAACATCTCTGGCATAGCTGGTAATGGTACGGCTTCCATTTGGTTAACATGAAGCATACTGCAAAAGTACTCCAATATCTCCTTATTTAATTCCTCTACGGGCGCCATCAAAACAACGGTGAAGACTTCAAAATCTATTAACAGTTCAAATACCATTAGATCGGTGTCAGCAAACTTTTCAAATTTGTAATCCCATTGAGTTTTAACTTTTTCCAACAATTTTTCAATTTTTTCGTCATCTTTCAGCTCGGTTCTCAAAATGTTTTGTAGTTCCTGTACTAAATCTTGATCCTCTTGATTTACGAAGAAATTATTTCTCTCTCTAATGGTGACACCCATAGATCCGGTCTTATTCAATTCCTTCAATTCTCGATAGGTTGTTATTTTCTTGCGGAAATCTTGTTGAGCGTGAGCCTGATTAGGATCATTAACAATGGCAATTTTTTTCTCAACATCCGGATAGTTCTGAAACAAGGTTCTTAATATTATTTACATACATTGCAAGTATTTACATTGTTTGTATGTCACCTGTATGATCTCATCATAAACTTTCCTTGCTGCCATCTGTTTAGCTTGCTGTTTATTTCCTGCTGTTGCTTCGCGTATAATGGAATTTAGCTGGCACTGAATAGTAAATGATGGTGCGTGGGAAGGGCCAACTGATGAAATGCATTGAAAATCTGGCTTTGAAAAGTTCTTGACTACACAGAAATTTAATAAATCTCCAATAGCATTCTTATCAGGTTGAGTTTGTCTATTATCGCTATCGCTATCATGGTCATCGTTGTTATTTCGTGCGAGTATTTTCTTTAATAAATTCTCAGCCGATGTGTGTTTTGCAATTCTTTTTGTTAGACCACCGCCGACTGCCTCTTTTCCCAGAGCCTGACAACGTATAAAAAATGTGAACTTCATTTCCTCCAATTCATCTGGTGCTGTTTGAAGTTCTGTGTAGGCTGGTAAATTACGCGGATCCTAATGAAGAATAGGTTTATTCAGCTATAAAATATCTATCTATGCATAAAAATGACCGATCTCACCTTTTTAGCACACAATTCCTGAAGAATTGTGATTGGGGTTTTCGTAGACATCTTTTGAAACTTTTTGGGCGCCTCGGATCGTTCTAAAAAAATGTGCCGCTTGCTGTTCGTTGAGCTGCTCATTACAAAATGTTTTATCGAAGCAATTTTTTCATGATGTCGCCCGAAACAATTTTAAAAGTCAGTTGACTGTCTGGCATGCCCTCACTGATGAATGAACCCTAAAAACGACCGTTCAACCCATGGTGAATTTTGTGTCGTTCATGATAAGTCTATTATTACGATGTTTTCTAAATAAATTCACAATTTGCATGTAAATTTAACTAAAAATTCTGTCGGAAACGTATAGCTAAGTCAAATCTGCCACAGGAAAGTAATTAACAAAATACCATAGGTACGAAGCAAAAGCTCGCGTGACGGAAATTACAAAGTGATCCACCACAAAATAAACTTTGTATTAGTTTGGACGAAACTCGCGATTTCTAGCGCCAGAAGTCATCAACCTACTATCAATCCGTGCTTGCCACGATCACAAGTTACTGATGAATCAGCATAAAGCTTAAATTTACATGGGTGTTGAGATTAACCCATTAAATGAGCTGAAAATTATCCATTCAGTGCGATAATTAAAAACTTCTTGATTGTTTTGTGTGTGTGTATGTGTGAGAGAGAGCCTGACAATCACAGAAGCCAACATTCATCGTTTATTGATCCCGCATACTATATGCTAATTATCACGAAGGCTTGCTCACAATTTGGTACTTAGTTCACCGCCATAATTTGTTAATCGAACGCGGAAAAGAAAAAAAAGCTGAAAGTAGAAGAGATTCCCGAAAAAAGAACGCACGCGAATTCTTAATTTTTTTCGGGAGGTGATCCACGAGCAACAAAAAAATTATGTCCCATTCACCAACCAATTCATTACTGGATCATGGGTATGCATCACAGATGCTTACACCTGTTCAGAAGCGGCCATATCAGCGAATACCAGCCGCAGCGAAACAGGAAGCTGCTCAAATCACCACATTTTATCGCACCATCAAACGTCAATTGCCTCCAAGTAGTACAAATTCTTCACAGTCGCCATCATCAAAACTAAGTCCACCAACAAAAATAGCACGCAAGAGCCGTGCATCAATATCGCCTGCTAAATCAACAACTAGCACCAGCACTGGTTCAGCTGCTAGTAAAAAGTTTCAGCACCATAATTCAGGACGATATTCGGCTATTAGCTCATCAGCTTTTGATACAGGCACACGCTACGATACCTCATTGGGATTGCTGACAAAAAAGTTTATAGATCTACTTGAAGAATCGCCTGATGGAATTATTGACTTGAACGTGGCCAGCGCACAATTGAATGTTCAGAAACGAAGGATCTACGACATCACGAATGTACTGGAAGGCATTGGCATACTCGAAAAGGTGAGTAGACCATAATAGCCTTGATAATTTGACTTGCGACAATGTTCCAAATTGAGTAGCCTTCAGTTTAATATCTTCCCTTCCTTATTCTCCATTGACCTCAAGCTTCTTTTATTTGTGCATTTATTCTGAATATTTGCAATTTGCACTAAAAACCTTAAGAAATCAAGTGTTCATAACCCTAATTACATTTTCTCCAAATCTCATTAATTGCCTTTAAAATTGTATCTCATTTCTATCATTTTTGCATTCTCTTTTTATTGCACAACGCTTGGAAAAATTAACTAAACCAGAAAGTGAAAAATATCATACAATGGAAACGTGGCAGCAGCAACATGAATCATCTCGATCGTGTTTCTTTAATGCGTCACGACCTGGATGAATTGAAGGAAAATGAACGAACACTGGATGCACTTATTGATAAGATGAAAGAAAACGCAAAGAGCCAGCAGGATTCTAAATACGCTTATGTCACATGTAACGATCTGCATGCCGTCGACATGTACAAGGATCAAATGCTGTTAGCCATTAAAGCTCCATCTGAATCACAACTCATCCTTTTGGATGGTGATCTGCCACCGATTATTTTAAAATCGGAACGTGAGAAAATTGATGTGTTTTTCTGTCCCGATCCCAGTTCCGGCAGTAGTGGCATGCATCAAGCGGCACCTGACACATCTGACGATGATGATTTCCCCTCAAAAGAAGCCACTGCATCCATTCGAAAGACAAAGTCTTCGTCTTCATCGACGTTGCGAAAACGAAATCTTGGTACGGCCCAGCGGAACTTAAGCAAAGCTTTCGAAGCAATGTCCGATTCAAAGCGCACGGGAAAATCAAAGACCAATCTTTTCCATACATTCAATACAACAGTGAAGCGTGAAGCGGCAACAGAATCGGATGAGGATGATAATGATAATGATGAAACAGCCGCCTTAAAGAAGGAATCATCTCCTACAAAGGACTCAATGCTGCTTAATGACACAAACGACGATACCGAAGCATTCGGTATTAAGAAAGATGTGAAATTATCATTGTTTAGTCCTCAAAAAATTCTGCAGGCCTCAAATATCCCAGATCACAAATGGGGCATTGACTTATCACCAAATTACTTGTCACATTCGGACGATCGCTTCTTTCCACTCGAACCGGATGCAGAATACAATTTCCTGCTTAGCGAAAGTGAAGGCGTCATGGACCTGTTTGATTATAAAATCTGAGGTAACCGTCAAAACAATATCAGAGGATGGACACGATTTTAAATCTTTAAGAGATATGTTTTTTTTTTCTAAATCCATTTTTTCCTTAACGGACTTCCCTCTTCATGACAGTTGCGGGCCCAATATTGTACTATTCTTCCTTTTTTTTTCTTTTGTAATCAAACCACGAGCACAAAGTTTCCGCGTTCACTTATTTATTAGCAAAAAAATACACTATGTTCTAATCCAATGTAGTTCACGATTTTCATCATTGAAAATATAGTTATTGGAATTAAATTAAGATTTCGCATTGAAAAGATTCGCTTAACAAACTTATAATTAATTTCTCATAATATTAAAGTGTCGACTTCCTACCATTTTTGATTTTTTCCATTGTTTGATTGGAAACGGATTCTCTTCTTTTGTAAATAAAATTGTGCAAATGTTTACAATGCTGCAAAAAATTCAGAAGAATTAGACGGTAATCGTTAAAGCGGTTTTTTGTTGTTATTTTCTAGATTTTAGTAGGAGAAATCTGTAAAGTAATTGCTCTTAAGAACATAAAGAAAGTATCGTGAAACGACGAGCCCACTTTTGCGAAACGCCCCCCAAAAAAATAAAAATTAAATATTTGCCATAAGAATCGCAAAACTTTATTGATTTTTGTAAAAAAAAAGAAAGATTATGAAGCTTATTAAATTTATTATTCTTATATATAATTAAAATCATATATAATGTATGTAATGATCCAGCATGTGCAGAATAATGAAACCAACATGCTACAATGAAAATGTGAAGAACTATTTTTTATTGTCGCAGGAACTTGCAAATAAATTTTAAGTGTGCAAAATTATTAAAATTATTAATAAAATATGTTTCTTTTTTTTATTCATTCGCTCGAGTCATTCATTCACTTGGACATTTAAATTTTTATCAACATAAACAACCTGAACGAGAGCAATTCACCACAATCATGTGTTTATGTTTTCACTGAATACACTTTTCTGTGTTGTTACTACCACCATCATATATCTTGTGAATGTGTGTGTATAAGACGGCAATCGTAAAAAGCAGTCAGCTGTTTATGTGTTTATCAGTTGATTATAACGTAAAATTCCTTCGTTACCTAACTTCTGAGTTATTTTTTTGATTAAATCATTCCGACAGCAAACGCCTCGTCAAACGAACGTATATTTGCGAACATTTTATTTAATTTCTCGTGTCATTCCAAGCAAGAAAGTTGTAAAAAAAATTGTAAAAATGTCGCTTGAAACGATTTCGGCTAATCTAACAGAAGAGTACTTGCATGAGATTGTTAAGAAGGCTGGTGGCGTTAAGTATCTATCATGGGAATTTGAAGGAGCTGCTGGTAAAAAGGGCGATGGCTATTTGAGTGATGTTTTCAAGGTCGTTGTTCGAGGCGTGAATGATAAAGAGTAAGTGGAAGTGATAAATTAGATATTTGAATTTGTCTGATTGAACAATGATACGATCGTCACTTAATTCTTTCTTTTTATATACAAGTGTGGAGTTTGATGTTCATCTAATCATCAAAGCGACACCGAAGTCCGCTGCGAGACGTGCAACGTTCCGATCGTCTGATTTCTTCCGCAATGAAATTAATTTCTATGAAATTGTTCTCAAAAAAATGCTGGAATTCCAAGCGGTTAAGAAAAATGTGATGAATCCATTTAATGAAATTGCAACATATTTCTCGTCATATAGAGACAGCGAGAATGCCTTCCTAGCTCTAGAAAACTTGAATCCTTACGGTTATTTTACAACAACAC
Source organism: Propsilocerus akamusi (assembly GCA_018397935.1). NCBI lineage: Eukaryota > Metazoa > Arthropoda > Insecta > Diptera > Chironomidae > Propsilocerus > Propsilocerus akamusi. Next base: position 16,724,656 of record CM031469.1, on the reverse strand, counting down.
GTCAACAATCAATGGATGTTCATTTGTGTCGACTGATTATGCAAACACTCGGCCGCTTTCATGGACTTTCGTTTGTTATTCGCGACCAGAGTCCGCAACTCTTTGAAGAGATAACATCAGTATTGGAGGAAACTTATTACGCTCAGCACTTAAAGTCATGGTATAACGATTTCATAAACATTCAAATTGATGTTGCATTGGATGCAGTTTCAAAAACTTATGGCGGAACAGCTATTGAAGAGCATGCTAAAAAGTTCCTTAGCGACGGAAGCTTATATGATAAAATGGTGAAGCTAACGCATACTAGAAACCGCTTTAGTATTATAGGACATGGCGATTGTTGGACTCCGAATTTTTGCATATATAGCACCAAATTGAATGGTGTTGATATTCCAGTTAAAGCTAAAATGATTGACTTCCAACTGTCCCGTTACGCTTCGCCAGCAATTGATATTTCATTCTTCATTTATTCTTGTACAACTGAAGAACTGCGTGCTCAGTATTATGATGATCTGCTGCGAACATATCACACTAGTTTATGCGACCTGATTCGCGATTTCGGGTCCAATGCTGACTATTTATTTCCATTTTCAGCTCTTGAAGTACTTTTCTAATTAGATACGAATTGAAATTTATTTATGTTTCCTGTTTCTGCAGAATGAAATGAAACTTTCAGCAAGGTTTGGTGCTGGCATGGCAATTGAGAGCATTCCATTTTCCTTGCTCGATGATCATGAAACAGCTGACATGGATCAAATAACTGGCGATGTTGCGGTTCCAATAACATCTATTTTGGATATTAAACGATTGGAAGATGAATGCGAACGCAAAAGATTAGCCGATGTCTTCAAACATGCTACAGAACGTGGATATTTGAACTAAACGTGAATTAAATGTTTGGGAAGACAGTTTTGGGAAAGGGTAAGGTATGTATTTCATTTTTAGCCAATAAACCATTCAAATCTGTAAAAAAAGATCCGCTATAAAGAGAATTAATTTGAAGTTTTATTTCATTCTTTATTTTACGATTTAAAAAAAACCGAGCACAGATTTAATAATCTAAACTCAACAAAACTTTTTTTTTTCCTCGTTATGAAAGAGAGAAATTAATCGGCAAAAAAGCTTCACGGTTTCAAATTTCTCATATCGACACCGACAGTAAAAAAAGCACATCATGCATCGTTATCATTATTATGCGCCCATTGTTTTCAATCATAACCACAATTTTATGTACAGGAAAAAAAAATTGAGGAAATGTAAACCAGAAGTTTCTTTCATTTATAAATTTTTAATTAAAACCTAATACTCTCAATACAGAAAAGTTTTAACTTAATATGGCTCCATTATGAACGTTTTTCAGGGAGTTTTTATTTTTCGCTAAAATCTCTTTTGTAAAGGATTTGTTTTATAACGGCTTGAAAAGGAATTTGGAGTTAAATTAATTACACAGTCAGACTTTAAATAACATCACTGAGAGAAAGCAGAGTTCTTTTTTCGAATGCAAGACATTTTTTAATAGACATTGGCAAAGAATTAGATTTGGTCTGCCCACGTCTATTCGTATGAGCTTGATCCAACACCTGATTTTAATCCCAAGAAAGTTATTTAGTTAGTTTCATTATAAAGAGGCTTAGTTTATCCATTCGATGCACGAAAACAGAAAAAAAAACGTCGAGGAAGCATTTCCTTGCATTTTCGAGATTATTTCTGTTTTCCGATCAAATAAATTAAATGACTTAAATTAAATGTATTTTTTTTTTGTTGTTTCTTCGTGTGTGACAACGTTTTTGTCAACCAATAAATTACAGTCTTAAATTCTAATATTTCGTTTTGCAGTTTAACTTCAAATTAGTTTGTTACAAAATTAAAGTTTTAAACTTCTTCTTCGTCCCAAATTACTCCACTCGACTGGGACGCCGAGTCTTTGTCGCGTATGACTGTTTTTGCAATCTGGTATTTTCGTTGAGCGTTCACAGCGTCGACTCACTTGCCAATAGATGTAGCCGCTTGGACATCTATAGACGCGTCCTTCCATTTTACCGACATTCGATTTACCACATCTTAGGAATGTCGATGAACACGAATCTTCTAATGGGAAATGCCCCTCAGTAGAACAAAGGGAACGTTTAGTTCGAATTTGTATCTAAAAAGTTTGGAACGATTTTAGTCTCTATCCTTATAAATGTTTCAAAAAAACTTACAACTGGTGAGTCATTCCTTTCAAGATCCAATAATGTTCCTCTCAATTCGCCATCCTGTGACTTTGAAGGACAATTATCATTTTCCGTTTTATCTCTACATTGAATAGCATCTTCATCATAGACTGTTCCATTTGGACAATTGAAAGTTACTATGCTTAAATGTGACGTCTCTGGGCTTCGTGTACATTGATAGAACATTTCACAATCTTGTGGATGTCTTTTGAATCCAGTTGGACAAACAAAATGTGCTTGACCTTCTTCTAATGGTGGACAGCTGCTGTTATTATTTGAAGGTGGTTTAGGTTTAGCAGTAGTTTGTTCTCCCGCAGCATTTGTTGTTTCCTGACCAGATTCCGTTGACTGGCTATTAGTAGTTTCTAAAACTTCTTCTGTAGTTGAATCAACTGATTGTGTGGTTTCTTGAGCTCCTTCCAATGTCGTTGATTCTGGACTTTGGGTACCGCTTTCAATTGTTGTACTTTCTAATAAAAAAAAAGATAAACTAGTGAAACATTTTTCACTACAATATTTATTTCATAATACATTACCTGTTTTACCCTCGCAATTTTGAATCATATTTTCGTGGTTGCAGGTCTGTAGATCTTGATCCCAAGCAGTTCCATCACCGCAGTCAAATTCATGCTTTGTAAAACCTCCGTTGCCATTAGAAACACATCTGTAGAATTTCATGCAGTTGTCTGGTTCGCCAAAGAATCCTTCTTGAGAACATTCTCCATTTGATGGGCTAGATGTTTGAGAGCTTGTGGTGGGACTTTCAGTATTGCTATCGATTGTTGTGCTGTCAATCGATTCCGTTGAAGAAATCTCCGAATCAGTCGTTGTTTGAGTTGGCCTGGTTGGTGCTTCAGTTGTTATTGCAGGCTTTGATGGATAGGGATATCCGGTCACTTCTGTGGTTGTTGGGTCTTCTGTCATTTCCGTAGTATATTGTGTCGTGCTTTGGGTATTTTCTACCGTTGTCTCCGTAGATGATTCTGTTGTTTCAGTTGTTGTTTGAACTGTATCTGTTGTAGTTTGTAAACTTCCAGGACAATCCGGAACAGCGTTTTCATGGTCACACATTAGTCCCTCATTATTCCACGCTGTTCCTGTTGCACATGTAAATTCGAATCTGTCATAACCTCCTTTGCCATTGTCTACACATCTATAGAACTTTCTACAATCGCTTTCGTGTCCCATGTAACCTTCTCTTTCACAAACTCCGTTGGAACCTGCTGGTTCCGTCTGACTCATTGTAGTCGTTTCCTGATTCTCTGTTGTTGATTCTTTTAGATCCACAGTTGTACTTTGAATTGCCTCAGTCTGCTGGGATGTTGTAGAATCTATTTTTTCTTGAGTTGTAGTTTCAATTTGCTGCGTCGTTGTGGAATCAATTTGTTCTTGAGTTGTAGTTTCAATTTGCTGCGTCGTTGTGGAATCAATTTGTTCTTGAGTTGTAGTCTCAATTTGCTGCGTCGTTGTGGAATCAATTTGTTCTTGAGTTGTAGTTTCAATTTGCTGCGTCGTTGTGGAATCAATTTGTTCTTGAGTTGTAGTTTCAATTTGCTGCGTCGTTGTGGAATCCATTGGTTCTTGAGTTGTAGTCTCAATTTGCTGCGTCGTTGTGGAATCAATTTGTTCTTGAGTTGTAGTCTCAATTTGCTGCGTCGTTGTGGAACCAATTGGTTCTTGAGTTGTAGTCTCAATTTGCTGCGTCGTTGTGGAATCAATTTGCTCCTGAGTGGTGGTTTCAATTTGCTGCGTTGTCGTTGAATCAATTTTTTCCTGAGTGGTTGTTTCAGTTTGTTGGCTGGTTGTGGTATCAACTAGCGTTGTCGTTTCAATTTGTCCGGAAGTTGTAGGCGAAGAACCGCTGCACACGGCATTTTTAATATCCTGAGGATGGTTGCATGTCTGAATGTCCTGATCCCAAGCAGTACCATCCGCACATTTGAAATCGTACTTAGTAAAACCATTATCACCATCACTGACACATCTATAGAATTTCATGCAATTATTTGGATCTCCATAGAATCCCTCTTGTTCGCATTTTCCATTTGATGTAGCAGACATTTTTGTAGTAGTTTCTGATATTTGTGAAGTCATAGTTATTACGGAATCCGTGCTCCCTTGTTCAGTTGATGGCGTGGTTTGTTCATTGGATATAGTGGTTGAATCAGTTTGCTGCTGTGTTGCCATTTCTGAACCTGAACTGGATATTTCTGTTGTAGTTTGAATTAATGCTGAAGAAGTTTGTTCAGATTCTGAGGTTGTGGTCTGCTCAGCGTATCCAGTAGTCGTTGTTTCTGAAGTTTGTGGAGACATTCCTTTGCATGGGCCACTTCGAATATCATTAGGATGGTTGCACGTTTGGACATCTTGATCCCACAAAGTTCCGTCAGCACATTTGAAATTATATTTTGTGTAAATTCCGTTCTCATCACTTACGCATCTATAGAATTTCATGCAGTTATTAGGGTCACTAAAGAAACCTTCTTGAGTACACTCTCCTTTAGATATTCCTGATGGTTGTTGAGAAATGTTTTCAGTCGGTTTCGTAGTTGTTTTTTCTTCAGTTGAAATTGTTGTTTGGGCTTGTGAAGAACTAGTGCTGCCTTCTGATGTTTGTGATGGTTCGGAAGACGAGCCATGTTGTGATTCTGATGGCATGGTTGTGGTTTGCATTGCTTGACTAGAGCTTGTCGTGTGCGGTGCACCTTGAGTGGTTCCTGATGTCATATTGCAATTTGAATTTTTAATGTCTTGAGGATAGTTACATGTTAAAACTTCCTGGTCCCAAGCAGTACCGTCGGCACATTGAAAGTCATATTTTGTATAACCACCATTATCGTCATTGACACATCTGTAGAATTTCATGCAATCATCCGGATTACCAAAGAACCCTTCCTGTTTACATTTTCCATTAGACATGCCTGATGGCTGTTTTGAGGACGTTTCAGCATAGCTATTTGTTGTCGAAGCATGAGAAGACTCAGTGCTGCCTTGTGTTTCTTTAATTGGTTCGGATGTGGTGCTTTGTTTGGAAGTTTGCATTGGACGAGTTGTAGTTTCAACATTTGAATGGGTCATATGTTGCGCACCTGGAGTTGTTTCTGGTGCCATTTTGCAATTCGAATTTTTAATATCTTGAGGGTAATTACAGGTTAACAGTTCCTGGTCCCAAGTAGTTCCATCGGCACATTTAAAGTCATATTTTGTGTATCCTCCATTATCGTCATTGACACATCTGTAGAATTTCATGCAATCATCCGGATTACTAAAGAACCCTTCCTGTTTACATTTTCCATTAGACATGCCTGATGGCTGTTTTGAGGACGTTTCAGCATAGCTATTTGTTGTCGAAGCATGAGAAGACTCAGTGCTGCCTTGTGTTTCTTTAATTGGTTCGGATGTGGTGCTTTGCTTGGAAGTTTGCATTGGACGAGTTGTAGTTTCAATATTTGAATGGGTCGTATGTTGCGCACCTGGAGTTGTTTCTGGTGCCATTTTGCAATTCGAATTTTTAATATCTTGGGGGTAATTACAGGTTAACAGTTCCTGGTCCCAAGCAGTTCCATCGGCACATTTAAAGTCATATTTTGTGTAACCTCCATTATCGTCATTGACACATCTGTAGAATTTCATGCAATCATCCGGATTACCAAAGAACCCTTCCCGTTCACAAATTTCGCTAGAAACAAAAGAAGGCTGTTGAGTGGTGGTTTTCGTTTTCTCGGATTCAACTTCATTGTCTGATGTTGTTGTTTCATACAAATTATTAACAGTAGTGGTAACAATATTATTCTGATTATTATTTCCCTGACCAAATGTTGTAGTCTCAATACCCTGTGTGGTTTGAGGATTTGCAGTGTTTTGATTTGTGGATTGACTCTGGCCACTGACTGTAGTTGAGCCTTGATTTTGGCCAGACGCATTTTGACCGCTTGCAGTCGAGATCCCTTGGTTTTGATTATTCTGATTGGTTGATGAGTTTTGACTGCTGGCAGTTGTTGATCCTTGATAATGGTTAGTTGATGATTGTTGACCAATTGAATTAGATGTACCTTGATTTTGGTTATTCTGATTATTTGTATTTGAAGAAGTGTTTTGGTTGTGTGTATTTTGATTGTTATTTGAGGATCCAGTTCCACATCTATCATTTTGAATTTCTCTTGGATGGTTACATATGAGTCTTTCATCATCCCACAATGTTCCTTCAGCACAAGTAAATTCATGCCTTGTGTAACCTGTACCACTGGTTTCGCACCGATAGAATTTCTTACAGCTTATGTCATTACCCATAAATCCTTCCCTCTCGCATACTCCATTGCTCCCTGCAGGTACACTCTGTTCCGTTGTTGTTGTTTATCACAAGGATTTGTAGAAGTTTCTATATTTTCACTTGTTGTTGATGAGCTTTCAGTTTGGTGCTGATTATTTGAAATTGTTGTTTGTTGTTCAGAGCCTGAATTTGTAGTTTGGGAATTGTAACTACCAGATGAAGTGGTTGTTTGGGATGACTGATTTTGATAAGAATTTGTCGATCCTGAATTGCTATTGCTTTCTTTATTAGGAGCAGTACCTTTGCAAGCTGTGTTTTGAACGGCATAATCATAATTACAAGTTTCGCGTTCATCATCCCAAATCGTTCCATCTCCACAAACAAAATCGTATCGTTTGTAACCTCCTCCATTGCTTACGCAACGATAGAATCTTTTGCAGTTATTCGGGTCGCCCATAAAGCCATCTTCGGTACAATTTGGAGATTTGGAATTTTGATTATTTGACGACGACTGAGATGGATTATTTTTCTGACATTTAGGATTACTAACAGCCCAAGGATGGTTACATGTTTGCAAGTCGTTGTCCCAAACTGTATTTTCTGAACAATTAAATTCATACCGTGTGAAACTGTTTCCGTTAGAAACGCATCTGTAAAACTTTTTGCAATTGTTAGGGTCTCCCATAAACCCATCTTCATAACATTCAGGACTATTTTCAGGACGCATAGTTGTAGTTTCGCTGCTTTCATTTTCGATTTCGTTTGCAATAGTAGTTGTTTCAATTGGTGCTTGACTATTGTATGATGCTTCAGTAGTCGCTTGCTGATTATTTGAATCGGTTGTAACTTGTTGGTTATTTAACGATTGAGTTGTTGCCTGTGGGCTGCTTGTCGACTGAGTTGTTGGCTTTTGGCTGGTCGTCGACTCAGTTGTTGACTGCGGGATGGTCGTCGACTGAGTTGTTGGCTGCGGGCTGGTCGTCGACTGAGTCGTTGGCTGTGTGCTGGTCGTAGACTGAGTTGTTGGCTGTGTGCTGGTCGCCGACTGACTTGCTGGCTGTGCACTTGTCGTCGACTGAGTTGTTGGCTGTGGGCTGGTCGTCGACTGAGTCGTTGGCTGTGGGCTGGTCGTCGACTGAGTCGTTGGCTGTGGGCTTGTTGTCGACTGAGTTGTTGGCTCAGGGCTGGTCGTAGACTGAATTGTTGGCTGAGTGCTGGTCGTCGTCGACTGAGTTGTTGGCTGTGGGCTGGTCGTTGACTGAGTTGTTGGCTGTGGGCTAGTCGTCGACTCAGTTGTTGGCTGTGGACTTGTCGTCGACTGAGCTGTTGGCTGTGGGTTGGCTTCGGTAGTTTGCCCCTGCTGATTTTCTGTTATAATCTGTTGATTATTATTTTCTGTGTGTATTGTTTGTGAGCTACTGGATTGTTGACTGCTCGAAGTCGAACTACTTGACTGTTGAGTGCTTGAAGAACCTTGATTGTTATTATTGTTAGATTGCTGATTGTTCGAATTTGAGGTTCCTTGATTATTATTTGAACCGGAATTTCCCTGTTGGTTGTTTCCTGTTTGCTGATTGTTCGAATTTGAGGATCCTTGATTATTATTCGAACCAGAATTTCCCTGCTGACTGTTTCCTGTTTGCTGATTGTTCGAGTTTTGATTATTTGAGGATTGAGATTGAGAGTTCTGGTTGTTATTACCAGATGAACCCTGATTATTATATGATCCTTGTTGATTATTGTTCGATTGCTGATTGTTCGAATTTGAGGATCCTTGATTATTACTTGAACCGGAATTTCCCTGTTGACTATTTCCCGTTTGCTGATTGTTCGAATTTGAGGATCCTTGATTATTATTTGAACCGGAATTTCCCTGCTGACTGTTTCCTGTTTGCTGATTGTTCGGTTTTGATTATTTGCGGATTGAGATTGAGAGTTCTGGTTGTTATTACCAGATGAACCCTGATTATTATATGATCCTTGTTGATTATTGTTCGAATTTGAGGATCCTTGATTATTATTTGAACCGGAATTTCCCTGTTGGCTGTTTCCTGTTTGCTGATTGTTCGAATTTGAGGATCCTTGATTATTGTTTGAACCGGAATTTCCCTGCTGACTGTTTCCTGTTTGCTGATTGTTCGAGTTTTGATTACTTGAGGATTGAGATTGAGAGTTCTGGTTGTTATTACCAGATGAACCTTGATTATTATATGATCCTTGTTGATTATTGTTAGATTGCTGATTGTTCGAATTTGAGGATCCTTGATTATTATTTGAACCGGAATTTCCCTGTTGGCCGTTTCCTGTTTGCTGATTGTTCGAATTTGAGGATCCTTGATTATTATTTGAACCGAATTCCCTGCTGACTGTTTCCTGTTTGCTGATTGTTCGAGTTTTGATTATTCGATGATTGTGAGTTTTGATTGCTGTTCGAGCTGGATGAACCTTGATTATTATTTGAATTCGAAGAACCTTGATTCCAATTTTGATTGTTGTTTGAATTGGAGGATCCTTGATTATTATTAGAACTAGAAGATCCTTGCTGATTATTGTTGGATTGCTGATTGTTTGAATTCGATGAACCTTGATTCCAATTTTGATTGTTGTTTGAATTAGATGATCCTTGGTTATTATTATTATTAGATCCTTGCTGGTTATTGTTGGACTGCTGATTGTTTGATCCCTGATTCCAGTTTTGATTATTCGAACCGGAGTTTCCTTGTTGACTGTTTCCTGTTTGCTGATTGTTCGAATTTGAGGATCCTTGATTATTATTTGAACCAGAATTTCCCTGCTGACTGTTTCCTGTTTGCTGATTGTTCGAGTTTTTGATATTCGATTGTGAGTTTTGATGCTGTTCGAGTGGATGAACCTTGATTTTATTTGAATTCGAAGAACCTTGATTCCAATTTTGATTGTTGTTTGAATTGGAGGATCCTTGATTATTATTAGAACTAGAAGATCCTTGCTGATTATTGTTGGATTGCTGATTGTTTGAATTCGATGAACCTTGATTCCAATTTTGATTGTTGTTTGAACTAGACGATCCTTGATTATTGTTATTAGAACTGGAAGATCCTTGTTGGTTATTGCCGGATTGTTGATTGTTTGCTCCTTGATTCGAGTTTTGATTATTTGAATTATACGATCCTTGATTATTATTAGAACTAGAGGACCCTTGATTACTGTTGGATTGCTGGTTATTTGAATTCGAAGAACCTTGATTCCAGTTTTGGTTGCTATTTGAGTTAGACGAGCCTTGGTTGTTATTAGAGTTGGATGAGCCTTGATTGTTGCCTGATTGCTGGTTATTTGAATTCGAAGAACCTTGGTTGTTATAAGAGCCTTGTCCATTGTTGTTCCATTGTTGATTATTTGAATTTGATGACCCCTGATTGCTATTTGAGTTTTGATTGTTTGATCCTGAAGATTGGTTATTTGAGGAATTAGATTGAGATTGCTGATTATTATTTGACTGCTGATTCCCAGATTGATTTCCAGATTGATTACCGCCAGTAGAATTGCTGTAGAAACTGTTAGAAGAAGAACTACTCATGCTGTTCATCGATGATGACGAAGATGAGGTAACGGAGTTTCCGTTATTTACAGTAGTCATTGAGGACATCGAGTTACTTTGATTTGATTCAGAATTTGACGAGTTTTGATATTCGGTATAAACATAATCCTCCGCACCAATGTATTTGCAACCAGGCACATTTTCAGGATGGTTACAAGTTTGCGCAGCATCGTCCCAAATAGTTCCTTCGCCGCATTTGAATTCATGTCTTACAAATTTTCCATTACCCTGAGAAACGCATCTATAGAATTTTTTACAGTCTCGCTCATCTCTCATAAAGCCTTCCTCATAACATTCATTGTTTTGAGCTGGTTTTGTCTCTTGATCTGAGGTTTGTCCATCAGCTTCAGTCGATTCTATACTGGGCTTTTCAGTTGTTGTAGTAGTTGTGCTCATTCGTGTCATTGTAACGGTTGTACTGGTTGATTGATCCTGAGTAGATTCTGCCGGTTTTGATTCGTCCAGTTGATGCATCGATACCGCATTATCATTACTGTCAATTTCATTGAATTGTCCCATGCATTCAATGCGGTCTGATTCCATAGGATGGACACATATCCTTTGTTCTTGTGAAAATACTGTTCCCGGCGCGCAAGCAAATTTATAGCTCAAAAATCTACTGTCCCCTTGATCTACGCATCTATAAAAGTGATCACAACTGTCCGGATCAGCATAGAAACCTTCTTCGTGACATTGAAAAGCTGATGCGTCTGCTTCTGAAAGAATCCAAGTTTCAAATAAATTTATAATTCTATTTTAATACACCGAATAAATATGTAATAATTTTTCGTACTGGCGCCATAAAAACTGACCATCCTCAAGAAGAAAAATATTGTGGTTCGAGTTTTTGGCTCGTTATGCAGTAAACATTTCATTCAAATAAATGAAAAGATTTTTGCATATTAAGTATGTGGCATGAAGCATGCAGAGAATGTTAAGCTCCGGAATATACGGATGTAGCTAATAACCAATTATGATATGATTGACAATAATTATAACAACTGGTACGGCACATACTGTAAAACAAATTGTGATACGTTGTTTGATCATGCTGTTTATTTAGTAATCAGCCGTGCTTTACAGTACGGAGGAACTTATTACGGTATTTCCTGATTTTATAAAATGTTATATAATAACATAATAATCCTGGAGATGAAATCATCGAACATGTACATGAAATGAGAAAATTCTTATACACAATGCTTATGAGCTATATGCTGAACATGTTATGGCACATGTTAATGAATGCACACAAACTAAAGTATAATATTAACCCTGGTATTTTTTTTTTTGTTTTCAGAATCAGTATAACATGATATTTCGTAAGGACTATAAGTGATATGCAATGTGACTGCAACAGAATATTTCAAATATTGTACATTGCTAAATAGCCTTTATTGATATAATTTTGTTCGGGCGATAAATTAATGAAGATGCAGAATAAATAACTTATTCTGTTTAATTGGAATTATGTACCCAATTGGGACATCATTTTCAATATATATTTCTAAAAAAAAACTTCATGCATACAGTTACGACCAAAATAAATACATTCAGTGTCACAATTGACAAAGGCACTTGCACTGGAGAGCATTTATCATTGAGAATGCTGTTACAGCTCTTAAAAAAGCAATCAAATTGGATCACAGCTATGGATTTAAAGTTGGGAGATGAAAAATGTATTTACATTAAAACACCGGCACTGTGCTCGAGTTTTTTGTTCCATTTCCTCTTATTCTTTTCATTTTCTTTCAGTTGACTATATTAGAGGACTTTATATTATATCTAAATCCCTTTAAACGAAAATTTAATGCATGAGCGATTTGAAAAATGAGAAAGATAATTTCCTGTGAAGGCGAGAATTCATTTAAATTAATACGTCGTAATGATGATACGTGTCTTTTGTTATTATGCTCTCTCTCTGTAATGTGATATATTCAGCCATGAGATAATTCGGTAGAGCAAAAGTGTTTGTAATTATTTTATGAGTGAAAGAGCTTACTCAAAGCTGCCATTCATCTTGTGCTCCACAATATAATATTAATTATGTATATACGCATACATACATAAAGTTTCCAGTTAAAATCTAACGATAATAAATGCTTCGGTATGATGTTGTTAACATTCAATTAAATATTTAATCCCTTTTAGTGTGGGAGTCGTAAGCATTTTTGTCTCTCTATCTTAAAAAAAAGAGAACCGATGCGTATCCAAGTATAACGAACAATTCAGCAAGTTTATAATGATGAAGGGTTTCGAAGAGCTTGTAGGCTAATAAATTAAAGTATACACGTTTTTATCGCGATACTCCAACAATTTATAGTAAAGCAAAACGTTATGCAATTGAGAATTAAGACCGCTTTTGTTCTTCATTTGTGTTGCTGAATATATGTATGTATATATATATTTTATCTATTTCGGGTTTTATTATTATTATTAGCTGTTGAGCATCGTTTTCAGGGAATTAAATATTTTCACATTCAAATTTTTATTCGCCTCACTGGGTAAAATTTCGAAAAGGCTTTATCTAAATAGCCAAAGTGCTGAAAAATGTTGAGAGGAAAGAGCTCTCATTGCTGTCGTTGAAACACGTGGCACAGTTTCCAGCAATTGACCCCATTTGTGACAAAAAAGTGCTACATTTAAAAAAATCATAACATTGTACTTGATCTTTGTAATGTTCATTGCTTGACTATAGTTTTTAGTCGGTTTTTAGCACAATTTTTATGCAGATATATATGAAAATGGAGCGATGTCTGTCTGTTTAAATAATCTTAAAATATATGTATGGTTATCATTCATATCTAAATCCTTTCGAATTGAGATTTCCTTACTTGAGCTTTTTTCTGTCAGTTGTCATTTGGAATTATGTTATCGAAATGTTTATAAGAGTCGTTAAATTTTATTTTTTGTTGTAAGCTTCATGGTATGGACAATTTTTTTTTTTACTTATCTTCTCTATCCGCATAACTTTATTTTCAGGGCTCAGAAGCACAGCAGAGAAAAGCTCACAACGTTGACTGTAAACGATGCCAACAAAATTGTATTTACGGATTAATTTGATGATATTTTTTCGTCATTTTCTTGAAATTGGAATTTTTTTTTTTCAAACCATCAAAAGATTTTTGATAAGAAGATGAAAAGGCAGGTACGCTCTCGCTGCCTCGAGTGCAAAAAATAAAACTTTGCCGCTCGCATTTTGAATCGAATGTTCTTTTTTTTTATCAAACCATACATTAAATAATAGCTTCATAAAGCAAAAATTCAAAAAAGTATTACTTTGTATATTGTAAAATGTTACCTTTAATTCCAAAAATGTCGAAACCACTTTTTTATAATCGATCGCAGGCAAAGACAGAAAGAAAAGAAAACGGCAAATGACATTTTATGGAATCATCGGAATGAAATGTGATTGAAGTGAAATGGCAAGCTTGGATAAGATTCTTTTTGCTCCTTGCCTTTACGTGCGAATTTTTCAAGTCATGAGCAATCGAACGTGAAAAAGTTGGAAAGTAAAAAAATGCACATCAAATAACATCGAAACTAAAAGTAGACACGGAATAGAGAGATTGACGTTTATTGAAATAAACTTAAGATTTCGTAAGCGATGGTAATATTACGTAACAAATATTTCTTCTCCACGATGCTTTTTGGATCAACGACCTTCTCAAACGTGGTTTGCTGTTATTATTACTTAAAGCTTTTACAGCATCAAGTTCAATATCAATGCCATTACAAGTTTATTAGGCAATAATTTTCTCATTTTATGAGTATGCGCGCAATGAAAGCGACAAATAGCCTGAAATTAAAAATATTCAATTTGCTTCTTCAACATTCAATTTAGCTTCTTTTTTATCTCTGGGGCAAATGACATTTTTTATGCAGTAATGTTGAAATCAATTAGAGAAGAAAACTCAGAAAATGTCAGATTCTCAAACGTGGTTTGCTGTTATTATTACTTAAAGCTTTACAGTCATCAAGTTCAATATCAAGTGCCATTACAAGTTTTATTAGGCAATAATTTTAACATTTTATGAGTATGCGCATCAATGAAAATCGACAAATAGCCTGAAATTAAAAATATTCAATTTGCTTCTTCAACATTCAATTTAGCTTCTTTTTTATCTCTGGGGCAAATGACATTTTTTATGCAGTAATGTTGAAATCAATTAGAGAAGAAAACTCAGAAAATGTCAGATTCATAAAAAAAGCATTTCTTTCATTTCTTTTAATTATATGAGACGTTCAGTCACGTTGAAATTAAGTCCGTTAAAGTTGCATACTGCTCGTTAACAATTATTTGAAATGTAAACTGGACATCATGAGAAATCTTCGATTCATCAAACGAACAAGACAGAAGAGCAAGCAAAAAGTTCGAATCTATCTAGTAAAGAAAGCTACACAATGTTCAATTAAAAGTAGCTGTATTTGATTACATTGTTGCTGATTACGAAATGGAATCTTTGTTGCAGAAAATAATAAGATGCTCAATACAATGAGAAATAGCAACACTAAGTCTCATACAATAAATTATTTTTCTTTGCTCAAGTTGCATATAAAAAGATTGCACTTAATAAATAACTCCGTAGCTCGCTTCTCACTTTGGTTTAATTTGATGGTTACAAAGGAGACATCCGCGGTGCTGTGAATTGATTATATCGCCCAACAAACACAATCGAAGCGAGAGATGAGCCATGGCAGACAAGCAACCGGGTTCGCGCGAGCGATGAAAACGACAATTGAAAATGACAATTCAATTGCAAAATACAACTTTATTTCATTTCGCAATGAATGAAGCTTTGAGATGTTCCTCTGCTGCTTCACTCAAGGAAAAAAATGGAAAATAAAATGTTTCATTCGAATCTGGCTTAAAATTCAAAATCATTTACTTAAAAATTATTGTTTGCCCCAATTTGAAGAGCATCAGTAATGGGGCGGAGCAAGAGAACAGTATTTTGGCATAAATGTAAGACTTAATGCAAATATAGAAAAAGAATAAATTCTGGAGCCAAATTTAATGCATCAGTTCAATATAGAAAAAATCATAGAAGGAAAATCCAGCTGAAATTTATGTATATGCACTTGACGTACACACATTGGCAAAAAAGTGCTATTTAAAATGGCACTAACTGGCTCCAGAGATAAATGGCGCCAATTATAACACACAAAGAGGTTTTTTTTGGATGAAACTAGATCTTGTCACTATATTTTGCTGTTGTGCATTCGACCAATTTATTTTTTTTTATCCCCCGATTTAAGTTCAACCATTTCGTGTTTTTCATTGTTGAACGAATGGGACACCTACCGGAAAAAAATCAGGTGCAACTAGCAGGCAGAAAGCTTTTGATTTAAAAGCCCTCAATTCCGATGGCAAATGTACATTTAATGTTCATTGTAAAACCAGTCGTAAAGCAGAAACGAATTCAACATTTTTTTTTTTTTTTTCGAATGTCTGTTCAAGCTATCTGGAACAATTTTTTTGCTGCTATTTGTCGCTTTCAACTTTTTTTTTTTCTGTAACGTCCTGTGCATTCCAGGAAGGAAGATTCCATCGTAACGATCATGTAGAACAAAACAAACAGCGAAAGCAGAAAAAATGTGAATTGTTTATCTTTACACCATTTTATGATGTGTGCAATGTAAAAAAAAGTCATGAAAATTTATGAATGCTAAAGTTGCATGTGAAGAGAGACATTCAGTAATAACATGAAAAAAGCTTCCAACATATTCTGTTATGATTTAATATTTATGAATGGAAACATCACATAACATTGAATAACAAAAGCTTTTAAAAAAGTTGTTGATGAATTGAGGTGTGTATTTATAACCAAATGCATTGTTTAATGAAAAATTGAGAAAACACTTAGCCATTGATATTTTCTGTTTTACACTAAAATTCAAGCTAGACAATTGAAATTGTTTATGCCAGAAATGTAAACTTTCCAAAGTTTAAAGGAAATTTATTGCCGAAATGAATCACAGCATTAAAGATACAAATAAATTCTACTGCATTTAGCAATGCATTTCATGAACAGTTTGCCACAAGAGTGATTTTATTTTCAAGGAACGTTCTGCAAAAGGCCTTATTCATTGGCACACCGACAGAGAGCAAGAGAGTGTAAATTTTTGCCTGCTGTTACCACTGAGCTTTCTGTGTGGCATGTTCAGTGTTTCTACGACTGTGAGAGCTGAATAATTGAAGTAAATTCAATGCTTTATCAGCAAGCACTTTGATGCACTTAATTAAGCTACAGCATGCGATAGAACAACTTTTCCAAATAGCACCTCGCTACTTTCAAATGTAAACTGAATGCGACACATAGGACAAAGTAGTCTGAGGGAAAAACATTCGAGAAATTTGCCACATGAATCAACCAGAAATGCCGAAAAAAAAAAATAATAAAAAAAAAAATTGAAACAGGAAATTTAAAATCTCATAATTTATGGGTTTTATTTGGAACAGATAGAGCATTTCAGGTTATTTTTTGCCATGGCAAAAAGTTATTTCACATCTCTCGAGATAATTTACGAGATTATGATTTACGTCTCGTTCCCAATATCTACTGCACAACTTTTGAAGCGCTTGAGCAACAAAAATAAATGTGCATTTTCAACTGAACTCTCGATGTTCTGTTCAACCAACTTCAGGAAGATGTTAAACAAAAGTTACGATTAATTCTTCAATAGAAATTTCTACTTGTATCATGAATAGTGTTAAAAAGATGGAACATTGCAGTAGTAGAATCGAACTATCGCAAGAAGTTGATGTAATTGAAACATGTAGCAATTTGTCGTGTATTGATTTTTGCTCCCGATCATGCATCGCAAGCATAATCACGTGAAGGAATTTCTTGAGGTTTCTCAATAGCAAATAAAAATGAGGATGAAGATTGTTATAGAAAGAAGGAATACTGAATTCTAATCGCTATCGAAGTTATGTACATGGCTGAAGCATAGCGAAAACATGATACGATAAAGGAACTTGTATAACTGAGATTTGCGTAAACACATTCAAACCTGTTTTGTTTGTCCATACAGGAAATTAGAGATAAATTCTTATGTCTCTCGAATCAATAGCAAGCGTGCATTATATACGCAAACTGAAGCAGAAACTGATTCATGAGAATTGTTTATGAGCATTTGGTAGACATGCTTGTTACCCCGATTGATTGATGCGTCTCTTTTCTAAACTTAAAATAAACATATACACGATGAGCTACAGATAATCAGTAGGTGATGAAAAGAAATTGCAATCACCGGAGTTTTAATTAATTTTCGTACCCAACATCGAATATGTAAAACAAACGCTCTCTTCAGTCAAAATATTTGCTTAGCTTTAATGCTAATTACATAATTAAAAATGCCAAATTTTAATATGCAAATGCAATCATAGTTTTTAGATAGAAATTAATTTAGACTTTTACAGTAGATATATTGCGCAAAAACAAACGAACGAATTAATTTCAATTAAAACTACTTGAACATTTACTCTGGTTATGAATTGAACACCAGAAAAAAAATTCGAAAGTTTTACTTTTAATTTGGCTAATGAAAAGCTGCAACTAATTTAGCAGTGCAATGACAAGCTTAAATTACTAAAATGTATTGGTCTGCTTTCCATGACCCTATAATTATGCTGAACAATTTATAAATGAAATGAAATGAAATTAATGATAATTGGTAAGGTATGAACGATGTGGGTGGAATGGGATAGATAGATACGCAATGACAATTTTTTGCTGATCACACAATATGAATTTAATTTGTGACCTATGCCCAGAACTGAACAAAATCTGAATGTCCATATGTGGATATTGTGTGGTCATGTATGATGTCGGTACACAAGTGTGGTTGTTTAATTTATGACATTTTACATAAAAGGAATGTTTCAATAGTTTTCATCCATGCCATTAATATCCCTACGGGATCAACATTATAATTCTGATTTAGTCTGATTTAGTTTTCGACATTAATGTTACGTGGAGTCAGTGTATTTTATGTCATTCTAGCCTAGATGAATGTAGCATATTTTTATCGAAACAAATGCAACCTCCGAAAACGAGTCTCGAAATTACATTCAATCATAAAAATTTTTTTTTCGACTGGTGCCATTGGTTCTAGAAAAGACTCATTCAGTAATTACATTTTTCTACTAAACTAATTTGTTTGGGTAAATAGAAAAACTAGGTAGATGCTGCTTATTTTGCTAACGAAAAGAAATGCATTACCTCTTGCTAATTTCCAAATATACAACAAATTTATGGCGCTTAGTTATTCTTTTATTTATTTATTTTTTCTCCTTAGAGACAACTTTATGAGTATCCCATTCTAACGATAAACATTCAAGCCTGCACGCCATAAACTACAACATTTTCTACATGTGTTCAAATAACAACAAAAATGTATATGTTTCAGAATGCATAAAATATTGTGCATAATCAATTTGCTAAATGCATTTACATGAATATAAATGTGTTTATTAAGCGATAATACAAAAATGTTATTTCAATTTTCATTTCAAAGAGCCTTTATCGAAATAAAAACAAATTTTGCGTGTGTGGTGAAAGCCACATCGTGAGATATATTCATTATATTTATTTATTTGTTACAAATAAACTTTGTTCATGTATTCAGATGTAATTTATTCATACACTTTTTTCTGTTCATTCGTTTTATACACAACACAAATCTCAAACGGTTTAGAATTAAAATGAATGAATACTTAATTCAACATGATGTAGAAAATTGTATTTAAAAAATGAACAGGGATTAATAGAATGATGGGTAGATAGAGATATAAATCATTCGTATGATTACATGCGGCTTACCTCGAATGAATATGCTGGATGCAAGTATGGTTAGAAACAGGGCCCACCTTAAATGTGGGGGCGCCATTTTCAGCTCCGTTTGTCGAATATTGTGAGTAATTTTACTTCAACTAAAATTGTGAGGCTTATAGAAAAGGATGATTTCAGATTCCTAATTGAAAAGGGTCGCCTCGCTCTAAGTGTACAACACGAAAAATCTGAAAAAAAAAATCAGAAAATATAAAATTATAATTAAAATCCTTATCAAGTTTTCATGCAGAAAATTCTTTTTGTTGTTGAGGAGGATAACGTTGCTCTGCCACTTTAATCGCCGTAGAAAACGAAAATTTATGGCAAATATTTTACCATAGTAGTTAAAAATATGTAAATCTGTTTCCTCAACACCCATTAAGCTGGGCAATAAAATTCTTACTGCTTTACGAGCTTCTGCTTCTGGAAGATTGTTCTTTCACATAGTCACATAGAAAACTTTTCCACTCTGCCCTCTTCAATTACACTTAAACTTTTCATATTTTTATACAATTAGCACGATTTCGAGCCATTCGGCTCGATCTTGGTTAGTTGAGTGTTAAGTGCTTGTAAAATGTTCCACTACGAGTTCCATATTTATATGGGCCAATTAAAATAAACATGTTAGCCATCAAGCGAAAGTGAAATGTATATTTGCCAGACACTGCTTTTGTTCTGTACACATGTAATTTTGCTTGTGCTGAAATGATGTGGAACATAAATTAGATCCCACTTTGTTATGGGCAATTATTCGTCGGCACTGGTTTTTGAGCTATTCTTATCATGCGTTAATATTATAGTTGAGACAGACACGAGCATTAGAGTGAAAAGAATGGCGAAAATCATCTTGCAACAATTGAGTTTTATGCTGAGAGAAAGCCACAAAATGAAGATAATTTATTTAACACACATCAGCATAAAATGATGATTCTGCTCACAGAATGGATCCATGATTTTATGCTCACTGTAAAAAAATTGCTGGACCAAAATCAATATACTTATTTCACTATCGATATAAATTTCATATCCATTTTATTCTGTGCCAGTTTTACGACAAAACTCAACATGCTGCAAATGCTATAATATGCTGGCTCAAAATCTCTATTCAAGGAACGTAGTCATTGATTTAAAATCAATCAATAAAATCACATTTAAAAGCATTTATCAGTCGATTATGGCGTGGCAAAAAAAAAATACATTGAACTTTCGCTGACTTTGCCCGATAGCATAATTATTTCGCAATCCATTGAACTCCTAACATCACTTCGTTTTATTTGCACTCTCTGCAATGAAACCCACCTAAGTGCTGACAGAAATTTATTAATTTTTTTTTTTTTTTGAATAAAAAAATTTAATTTTCAATCAATTATTTTTGTTCCTGATACAAAGCCATATAATGAATGACACAACGGAGAACCGAGCTCTGTGTTGTCATTGTTGCTGTGACGATCGGAGATAATTATAATTGAATTCTTCACATAGGAGAGAATTGTTTTGTATAGAGTCATCAATTTATGGGCCAGTGATTTTTTTTTAATAACTTCTATGTGAGTTGCTTGTGCGATATGTGCACTGTCGTTATATGAAAAAGATTCGTTTTAATTGATTTTCATCGAGCGTCTGATTGTTGCTGTTTGTCTGGAATTTTTTTTTTTGGGTGAGACTCATCAATGTTCACGGATCGTCATAATTATCGAAAATTATTTTGGCGTTAATTGATTGTTTCTGTCTGTACATACGTACATATATGTTTGTTCATACATATGCATGCACATACTTATATACTTATGCGGAAAATATTTGAATTAATTTAATTAATCCAAACTATAACTATATAACTAGAAGATATAGCAACATTTTAGCAGTTAATCGGTATTAAATAAATCCTTTAAATCTATGAAACCTATAATATTTAAATGTTAAATTTCACGAACGAATCGAATCCAGAATTCCGGCACCAGCGTTGAAAAAAAATATTCGTGGAATTTTTCAATTATTCTTAAAATCTACATCATAAAATACGCATTGCTTTGCAATTTTGCGCCTTCAATCTGTATATACAATACAGTTACAGTATTCGTAACGCGAATCCAAACAAATACCTTTTGTCAGAACATGGCATTTTTCAAAATTAAGTTATTTGCTGTTGGTACGTGCTGCGATTATTTCCCGGCCCATTGATTCATTTTTTGGGTTTCATTTTTCGTCTCCCTCTCGCTTCTCGTGGGAATAAAAGCTCATGAAGGATGGAACACAAAATTGACTTCCATGCGCGTCGAATGAGTGTTCTCATTGACGTTGAAACAGTTTTCTCCATAACCAAAATCAATATTTAATTATGCACTTTCAATTAAGGAAGCTGTCTGTATGTTGTATTGCGTGTGAATCACTGGCCAAATAACGGGTCGCATACGCAAAGTAAATTGGCATTCCAGGCTGTTGCTTTTTGATTTATGAACTGAGAATAATCCGAAAATCTAATGGTTCAACCGATTTCTCTTTCTCTCTCCCTCCCAGGCCGATCGAAATTTATTGATTTATATAGCTCACATGAGAATGTGCTTTATCACTGGAATCATTAAACGGGATTACACGAAGAACTTGGATCAGATTCAAAATAACTGTGAAAGTACAGAAATCGAAATGAAATTCTCGTAAAAACCCACCTACAACGATGTTGGCATACACATTTGCAAATAATAGTCAATTCAATATCAATCGCATTACAATTCCAAAATACATATAAACTTAAATCGATCAAGTCAATTTTTTTTTTTGCAAGAGTCATTGCCGTATTTAGAGAAAGACGAAGAAACCGCAAAATGTGGCTAAAGCGAAAAAGCTCGAAGAAAGAAAATACTTCACATGTGATGCAATATAGCCAATGCCAAGGTAAATTTATTCATAAACATGATTGAGTAAAATTCCTTCAAGTCGATTTCATTCGAATCGCATTAAACGAAATAAATGTTTCAATGAAAAGCTATTGCAATAACAATAACAGTTGCAAAGTAGTTGAAAATTGTCGTGTAATTTAATGAGCATCGCTTTGTTTGCTTTAATGTTTTGCATGTGCCCACATAAATTCAGACACAATGTTTTACGCGGCACCAGCAAGCATGCTCAAGTACTATTGATATTTAATTCCAAATAATTATATTAAAGAAAAATTTCGTAATGAATGAAAATGGCGAAATGACAAAATAAACATTATCTGAATGTCATGAGGCATTACGCGTTCAATTGTTTTCATATTGACGGTTGATTTTATGTGATGCGAAATGATACAATTTTCTGTTCCTTTGGATAATATTTATATTTAATTAATTGCGATTAGGATCGCAAAGAACGCTTGTTACAGTTTGACGTTCAGCGAGAATTCCTGTAGTGCCGACTATATAACTGTTATTGTTGTTGCGTAAATCGCGCCAAGTGCTGAGAGATGCTGCGAAATGTTTATAATCAATGCCAAGGACTTTGTCTATAAGAAGTAGAAAGAAAGACGATGATGGCTTATATGCATTGTGAAGTAATTGTATGAATCAGGTTTCTAGTCCATTACGCAGCAGCAAGTCTCGACGAGGTGATTGTGCAGATAGAGTACGAGAGAGAGAGAGAGAGACAGAGATAATATTAAATACAGAAAACTGGATAATTTCTTTTCAGTACCAAGAAGTTTATTATTACGATTTTTCTTTCTTTAGAAAAATGTTAATTGCTCAAATAAATAAAATTTATTGTCCATTTTGTGACAGTGGGATTTTTTTTTAAGTTGTGCAAGCCTAGATGCTACACTATTCGGTATTTAGCACATTTAACAGTTTTCTAATTGATTTATTTATCGGAGTTATTAATTTATGATGAGGCACTTTATCATGGTTTAATCTATTGTTTGTAGATTACTCGGAGATTTTTATAATGAATGACTGATATTCGACTGTTGATGCGAACAAGGAGCTTGCAAATAGGACGATTTATTATTTTCTACATTCTATTTATTATTCCGGATACTTATGGTGATAAATGATTATCGTTTAACTGGCGAAGGCTGAGTGAATTTCTCACAGAAAACGATCCCTTTGTATCGAAATAATTCGCATTGGAATGAAAAAAATAAATAAATTCGATAAACATCCGTTATGGAATATTTATTGAATAGCTGATCTCTCTTTTAAGAATTAAAGACCATTGTTCTTTAAATGTCCTCAAACACTAACCAAATTTTATTTCGCTATAATTTTGCTATCGAAATTCCCAATAGCAAATATTTATCACATTCCCAGGAATCTCGATGAATATAATGTTGCATGGCGAGTGAACTGAACTGAAAACCATTTAAAACGTATGTATACGAGAGCAGCGAGACAATGCAAGTTAATGAATTTTTCATTCGTTGAATAAAAACCAACAAACCGCAAGGAGTCGTGTGCAGCGCAAAAAGCACACAGATCACCGTTTAATATATAAAATCCTCTCAATTCACATTGTTGTCCAACCGTTTTACTATTTTTTTTTTTTTTTGCTGCATGTTTATGCTCATTTTTATTATCATGCACATCAAGTAGAATGAAGGAATGAAACTCCATTGAAAAAAAAGGCAATTCTGATGCTCTGCTTTTTACCGTTTCTTTTTTTTATAGCTTTAACGCTTTAGCAATGTGTATTTAATACATATCTCTTGTAAATAGTCTCAAGTGTACTTGTCCATTTTAATTTCAAACTGATTGCAAACAATCATGTAGTTTGAAATGTGAGGACGTTATCACAAAATGAATTAAAAATCGAAAGCAACTTTCTGCATGTTGCATATCAGAAACAATTAAAATTTTTTAATTGATAGCGCAACGTTTAATTTTTCAAAGCGGATGGAAGAGCTGTTGAAGATTTATTTAAACTTCCTTAAGGTGCTATTCAATTTCAAATTCAGTCGCCACTTGCTTACGAAATCTCACTTTGCTGGAGTCTGTGAATAGAAGCGAGCAGATGAGCGTGATAAATTAACGATTAAATGCGTTTAATAACATGCTTTTGAAAGAGGCAAAATAAAATAATATAGAATTATGTAAATATTATGCTAATTTCATGATAAACACATTTCTTTACTGCCGCAAGAAACTTCAAAAGAGTGAATGAAATAGAAATACTAAAAACTATCGGAATCAACAACTTGTTCACTCCATGAGATCATTGATCTTTTGTTGATTCTGATGTAAAATAAAGCTGCTTACGATAGCAACCGAATGCAATGGGAAAAATGTTGCATACATTGTGCAATAAGTTCATTTTGCAACAAAACTGTCGACTTTCATGAGGAACATTTTACATTGAACTTTATTAAAAGGGTCGCTGAAATTTCGATTAAATTTCTTCTTCTTCTTGTCACCTCAAAGAGTCTCAAACGAAGCCGCTCAATAATTCGTGGATATGGTAAAATTATTGATGCTTATGGAAATTTATTTCAATTAAATTGAGAATTATTTCCATCATTATCAGTTCCTTTATGTTTCGATTGTTGCCATTCTTTATCAATACAAAGCACAAAATAAGTAATTTATTAAACTGTACATTTATCAACTTATTTTCACAATCTTCTTTTTTTCATTTCTTTTTTTTTGAATTTTGTCTCACCACCATCATTTATCATCGCGAAAATGTCTTCCTACTTCTTTTACGAATTGCTCACGCTGAACAGTGAGTTGTTTCATATTAATCTCCCGCACGTTTTTCATATCTCGCAAATGCGTTTTGTTTAACAAGCATGTGGTTAATAAGCAGAATATTTTCTTAAGAGTATGAGATTAAGAATTGTCATGTTTCCATGAGTTTAGAGAAAAAAAGGAGCACGCCCCACGAGATTCATTCTATTATAATAGAAATGTTTTTATATTAAATGAAATTTTTTATATGAAAAAATAATTTATCTCAATCATTGTGCAATTGCAATTGAAGTTTGAATAATTAGAGATATAATTTTCAGACATCACTTCTTGACTCATCAATTAAATAAAAGTTCTGCATAAATCGCGTGAGTTTGTGTCTCACGTAATTCTTTGGTGAAAGTTCCGAATAACAACCCTTCATGCATTGAACACGGACACAGAAAAATTGGGATCAAATGTCTGATTCATCCATTTGCGATTTGAATTATTGAGGACGCAATTTGAATTTTGCAAAATGGGACACGAGAAATTGACATCAGCCTGAGAATTTATAAGTTGTGTCCATCGGACGGTTACTAAATATGTGTTGTCGCTAAATTCGGTTCTGCTTCTTTTATTTTTGTCTTTTTCCGAAAATGAACTGAACGGAATGACAATTTGTTCCAAGTTTGAAATTTATTATCAAAAGCAATAAAAGACCCAAAATTTAACAACTCTTACAAAATTGGAAATAAAAAATTAAATATCTAACACAGAATTCGCTACTTCTTTTACAAAATAACATTTTTCACTCTCTCTCCATTTGAATGGCACCTTTTTTTTGTAGTGTATTCTTTCAAGCCCATGCTGGACAAGAGCAAACAAAATAACCATTTCAAATTGAATATACGACAGTCGTGACCCAAAATTTAATTTGCGGAAAAAAATGTCTCATCGAAATGAAATTGGGAACACCGGGTAAGCAATATGAGAGTCTATCGGCATTATGAATAAATATTATACATTTTTCGTTCTTCTGTTGTCGTGTATAATTTGAGACATTCGAAGGAAGGTGTCGACAAATTTATTTTTTTTTGCGTTTCCATACATATTGTAGAATATGGATGGAGTTCACTTTACAAATTGGCACCTTGTGCGTCTGCAAGTGTTGTCATTGATTGATTGAATTCTTTCGTAATATGCACCTGACAATTCTACATTTCCATTTTATATCTTTTTACGTTGCTTTGTTGTACCATGCGGAAAAGAGACAATAACTAACTGACATTCTTTCTCGGCAGAAAAAGGATTATCTGCCGACTGATAAACGAGGGGTGACTTGAAAAAATTTTATTGATTATTTTTCCGAATTTTTCATGGCTGATTGATAGACAGAACCGTTTCGTGTCGCAGAAATATTGAAGAAAATTGTAGGAAAAAAATAAAAATTTAAATTTGATCGCTTATATTATTTTGCTCAAATTTGTCATTCCATAAAATAATAAATTAATTGCCAATTAAGGTATTTTGAATTCACACGTTGACGATGAAATTTGATAAGTCTTATAAAATAAACTGAAATATTATTGTTATTTGGCTTCCAAATTGCGATGCTTAAGTAGAAATGATTTCCACAAAACGATTCGAAAGGATAAAATAGATAAATTTGATAAAACTAGAGTGGAATGAGATGAGATTGGTTGAAGCTTTAATTGATAAGATGATTTTGCCGAGATATTCTTTCGACACGTTCCAAATGACGACAGCGATGGGGAGTGAAATCAGATTACAATAATTGTCGAATTAATATTCAACAGCGAGAAGTAAATTTGGCAAACAAATGAAACTTAATTTAATAAGCTAATGTGAATGGCATTTCGTTAAGAATTTCAATTAGCGGCACAGGAAATTTTTCGCTGAGAGAAAAAAAAATCGAAGCATAATTAAAACATAATTTTTTCCCAATTAAATAAAATGACATTTTAATTTCGATAATTTTGTACCGCACAAGAAACTTGCAATTTAAATTCAGACAATTTTTTTTTTATTTTTTGTAAACATTTTTAAACAAGCTATAAATTTCAGCATACGTCATAGCTTTTTGTCAGGCAGTAGATATTTTTGTTTAATTTAATTATTTCAGATTTATGACGACACATGTACAAATATGCAAAAAAAAACACTGTTGCTAATGTGACTTCTTGTTTGCAAGAGGCCAAGAGCAAACTAATTTATGTTCAAGTGTTTCAATCCACTTACTCCAGTTGTATTTTTTTGTTGCACTTACAATGAAATTTAATCCTTGGCACGGCTGCATCGGATAATTTGGCGTCATTTGACTAATCACATTTGAGCTAATTTGTTTTAAAAACTTGTTGTCGAAAACTCGATTCGAATACACAAACGACGAATCCATTGCATTTACTGGTTATTGCAAACATAAATAAGCTTAAAATATTTTTTTTTTTGCTGTTATGATGGAGATTTTCTGATTGCAATTATTTGTTAAACTCTCATTCATGTTTGCAGACGCTGATAAATTCTGCATGTTTTCATTTCTGGTTCTTCCACGATTTTCGGTCGCCGATATTCGATTGGGCTACTTTTTATTTTAACGCCACCAGTTTAAATTTCATGAAAAAATGCCCAGGCGACCATTTAATTTTTAAATATGCACATAAATATTCGAACGTAACATTCATAAAAAAAGATAAACCCGTTATAATCTGATGTACAAATAAAACGATATCAAATATTAAACAAGAAAACATTATCGTCATAATATTGCGGAGAGAGATTTTTATTCGACGATGATGCGTAAATCGGCACATTTTAAATTATAAAGCATTTTTCTTCTTTAGCGAACGTTCCGATCTTGATAGGAGAAAAGGAATTGCCCAAGCACTGTTATGGGGAGAAAATTGCTCACTTGAATCCCACAAGGGTTCAACATACCCAACCAACAATGCTTGCTGAATGTTCAAAAGAATCATAAAATTTCATCTCAAATTTATTTTTTTACTTTAGTTTGAGGCCATCTCAATACACTGATAATCCCATACATGCTGGTAAAAGGAGCAAATAAAAAGGACGAATAAACTTTAAAGGGGGAATATGAGCTTCCATTTTACCCTTCAACACACATTATTGCTTCCTGTGAATGGAAAGCAAAAGTGAAATCTGTAAAAACTGCCCACAAAAACCACAAGCAGTTGTAAGTAATGTTATATGATTCTAACGAGATGTACCCACTCGATGCGGTTTGGAGACTTTCGGTAGATGCCTGTTTTTCTATATTAACCTTAAATTTGAACTTTTATTCAGAGGGCGTGAAATCGAGCAATCGATGATGTATAGATTTATTTATAGCCTTTTAAACAAAAAAATAACCTCAATGTACGCATTCGACGCACAATCCCCACTGAAACAATTTTGTTTGCAGTAAATTGAGCGAAAAAAAAAAACAGGATTTCCAGTCTATTATTTCTCTGCTTTTCGGCTACTTGACGGCAAACATTCAGTACTTGAAAGAAACATTTATGGACAGTTCATGTGAAAAATCCGATGAAATTTGTCAACAGTTTCGGACTCGAATGAATCTGTTGAGTTGAAATAAAAAAATAAGAAAGAGATGGTTATCATTTTGGGATTTATTACAATCTGCTTGTTTTTCCCACAGCAAATTCGTGTTCAAATAACGTTTACGTTCGATTCTACTTGACCTTAAAATAAAGTTATTGATGGAAAAAAACCCCCAAGACAAAATTTAGAAAGTTCATTTACCTTTATCTTGAAATAATGTTTTGATTTAATTTGGGCTTTCGACTAGGTATAAGTGTGGACAAACATAAAAAAGGTGCAAGTTCAAATTACGATCAAAATAGTTTGGGGAGAGGAGTTTATATATTATGACTTTATGCTCGAGAGGATGCTTATGTTATGTTTCCATTTCATACACTGTTTTGAAACTAAACATATCATACAGAAGGATCCTGTGATTGCGAATATGTAGGACATATATTATGGTTGCTGCTTTGCTGTTATGGTTGTAGGGCAAGTGTATTTATTTTTTTGTGGATTGATACGGATAATTTAGTTCTGCCGCTACGTGTTAGATGAGAAACATTCGAAAAATGGGTTCATTTATGAGTATCAATGGCGTATTTTATTTTCTTTCGCATTAGATATTTATATTTTGTATGTAGCGACCGAAATCAACTATATTCTATATATTCTGCTATATATTCGTTTGATGCTTTAGCCTGTCGCGAACGTGTCAGCGACCGATTTATGAAACTTTAATTGCGGCAATTTTCAAGGTGAATGAAAACGAAAGATCCTCACTTACTGGTAAAGATTATGGATGGCGAGCAATTGAAATTGCCATTCGTGTGAATAAGCAAACAAACAAACTGTAATTAACATTTCACGCGTTCTAATGAACCTATTTGCCGGATGTACCAAGCAGTGGGGCGCACTAAAAGCCTCTCGATAGCATTAATAATGCCTCTAAGGATTCGCTTAATTAATCTCCATAATAGTTTGTAATTGTTTATAACAATTTGAATTCTCTATCGCTGAGTGAATTTCGGAATACTGAAATGTGACAAAACATAGACGCGCTTGATGTGGTGAATTCATCAGTCAAAATTAAACTGTCATTGTTATAAATTGGCTATGGGAATTCAGTGCTTTTTAGTGTTGTTTTGAATGTACATCTCTCTGTCTCTCTGCTTACACAGTGGAAAATTTTTTTTCTTTCCGGATTTAAATTGATTTATCATACGACGAGCAGGATTTCTTTCAAACCTTTTCACGGTGATGTTGTGTATAAACTAAGCGCACCAGTGAACTCTCGGTGCTTTTATCAAATGTGACACATGAAAATTTATTTTCAGAGCGACAAAAAAATAGAGACGGATGGAAGAATTTCTTTTTTATGGCACATTTTTTCACCGCTTTTGTGTATCAGTGAAAGCGTTTTTCCAAACAATGGGTTTTCATGGGGTTCTCTGTGTATCAGCTCGACTATAGAATTGATAATGTCATTAGCATAATAAATTGTCTCGCGAGTGAGAATGCGAGAGGATGCTGTGGGCGAAAATGGTAAAATGAGGAAAACGAAATGTGTAAATATTTGTTTCGAGCTCGGACTGATGATTATTTTTGAATAAAATGTTCCTTTTTAAAAGCAACTGACAAGCCACGCAACTAAATTTGTTATTCACTATGGAAAATCAAAACAGTTTAGGCAGCGCCACAATTTATTTAGTGGCCGAAGCGTATAGCCAGCGACATAATGTAAAATGTTTATGCTCATTTACCGAATAATAAAATAAACACCTGGAAATAACGATATTCAAAAGCTTTTCCCGTAAAATACTCACAGCTACGTCTAATAATTTATAATCCTAATTTGACAATTTCGTTCATGCATTTTTCATTTGCATTCCAAAAACATTTTTTGCATATAAATTGAAAACTGAAATATTCATTTCGCAATTTATTCCTTTTTTTGTTGCCCTTTTAGACATAATGTTTGGAATGACAAAAAATATGGAAAGCGCCAAGGTAAATATGCCCATTGAAAAAAAAAAAATATTTACCGATGGGACATAAAATTCCCAATGGATGCGTCACCAAAATTCCATTATTAAGGAAAACAACTCCCTTTTCATGATGATATCATTACCGTTCATGCTAATACTTGTTTATTATTTGATCATCGCAAGCCAAATTAATGTATCATAATAATCCAATAAATTACAATCAATAATGCAAATATTGCAAATGATGTATGTATGACACAAACAACCGTAACGAGAAATGACATCTTATTTATTTATGTGTACTTAATATGAGGAAAATAAATATAAGGCCTTTATTTTAAACTAAAGCCAAGTAAATACATTTTGTACTCAGAAGCGAGATATACAGTTTGCCACTTTGCCGACACTTAAATTTTATTGTGTATCAGATGCGTTTTTACATTTTCGTGTTATATTGAATGGCATTCAAAATAAATCAGCAAATAATTTAATAAATTCTGAAAACTCTCGAACAGAAGCGATGTTCAGCAGTTACCGAAAACATTGATGAATATTCTTGGACAATTTTATTGCACGGGCTGTGGGAAGCGAAATTCATGTGAATTTATCACAAAAATTAAAAGAATTTTCGGAAAAGAAGTTTTATTCTCCAACAATTTCATATACATACGTTGAAAAAGTTGAGGTATTAAGCATCGAATTACCGTTAGCACTTTACGAGAGAGCTCGATTTTTTTTTTGTAGATTAAACTGTTGATTGCATAAATTGAAGCAAATATTTGCACAGCCGAATAACCCTGTTGACGCCATGCAAGTAAATAATTCTGAATTCTAATTTATATTACATTATTTTTTTTTCGGGTAAAACCAAAAAGCAAGAGAAATAAAAAGAAATTGTGTATTCAAAAGGTTAGGGACAGGGCTGCTCAACGGAGAATTATACTATAATTGAGTTATTCTGAAATACTTAGCAACACTGTAAGACAATGTGAAAATAAAATTTTCTATTCAGCTGCTGAATTGATCTTTTTTCGGGTTGTTTGATATTTTCGAAACATACATAAAGGCACACACCGAGCATGTAAAAAAAAACCAACGACATAAAGCTTTAATGAATAAATTATTTTGTGACTACCTGAGTTGACGCAAACAAATATACACCAGATTTCATTAAGATTTTTATCATGCTCATTCATCCATCCAGTTCTCTGGCATGTACAAGAAACTAAACAGAAGATGACCCAAATTGCGATTTTCTTCTTTATTTTTTGTGCAACACGATTTTTCTGATGTCTCTCCAAAATATCATTTTGATGTGATCTAAATTGTTGATTATGTGGGAGTTAAATCGTGTGCCGTGGTGCTTGATTTTTTTGCCTTGGTACTCTTGTAACTGGACATTCAGCTTATGAAACTCTCGAAAAAAAAATCTTTATTTTTGGTACAATGAAAGTCATACGACAAAAGCCACACATATCTAGGAAAAAAAAAATTCGTTGACTGAAGTCCGAGAAAGGAGAGAATAAATTATTTATTCCACAAACGTATTGAGCGCCTAGTTTTCTGATCTTAATTAATCCTATACACAAGATCTTCATTCGTTTCTAAATGCTAATTTACAATTAGCGTCTTGTAAAGATTATTTTGTAAACTGCCTGAGCAAACAACTCAACTCAAATTCTGAATGGATTGTAAAATTGCACTCAAACTTTCTATTTTTCTATTTATTTAATTGATTTCTCAAGAAACAGTTAAGTAAGCAAGCGACAGTCGCTATTTTAAATGGGAATGTTTCGCGCGCGCTAAAGTGGATCTTGGTGAATATAGGTATATTGTGCCAAATAAATAATCTTCGGTTTGGATTTGGCAAAAATGGTAAAATGTATTAAAATTTATTGTTCTCTTTCTTCCTCACTTTCTTTCTCGAGATATAAATATTTATCCAAGCATTTATCGAAATAAATTTCATATCGCTCGCGAGAATAAAATTTTCGCAATAATTTATTAAACTTATGCAGCTTCATTAATGCACCTGATATCTGAAATTTAAATGACTTTTTCCCCGCTGAATATCTTGTAATAAATGAACAGCAAACAAGATAACAGGTAATTACCTGCGATCTGTAAGAGGTATTTATACTTGCATCATAAATAGTTATGAAATCATTCAATGTCAATGACATTGAATATATCTCTCTCCCTTTTATTTAACTTACTGTCTCAAGCATCGTTCAGTTAGTCATCGAAGTATACAAAAAAAATAATCGATGAAGATACGCAAATAATTACTCATAAAAGAAGATAGAACATTTACGATCTTATTTATCTATTATATATCATATTTTCTCAAGCAAAATAATTTATCGTGAAAATAAATGGATTTAAATATTTCTCAGTGGATGATAAAATGAAACCCATAAAATGACCCGGACGTGTGTTTGAGTCTATTTGAAAAATTTCGACTTCAATTGTTAAAAATGAACAAAACTGGATTTTTCTTATGGTCATTGACATATAATTGCTACTGAAAATTATTCATAAGTGTCATCCGCCTTTACTGTATTGAATGAATGAATAATGACTTTTATGATGTTCGCATTCGAAAATTAACATGATAATTTGTGTCGCTTAAAGAAGTGTGAAATGTTTATTTATTATTTTTTTGGGAGTCGGGAAAAAATAATTTTCGACAGGTCTAATCAATTTCAAGGTAAAGTTCTGATTTCGTTAACGCTACATGGAATCAGTAAATTAGAAGTTCGACAGCCGCTGAGTAAATTTAGAAAAGTGGTTCATAAAATTAATATTTTGAGTTCATCTCCCAATCAATTATATCCAAATTGTATTCACTAATTCAGCAATTCACTTAAAATAAGTTTACGTGATTTGCATTGGTTTTTTTTACAGATACAAGTTTTTCTTTTCGAAATAAAATTTCTTGTTGCCAAAGCAGGTTCTTTGGTCGCATGTTGCCATCACCTTGGCAGTGAATAACTCCCAAGAGTACACTAAACTGACAGTGTGATAAAATGCTCAAATTATTAGACAGAATTTATTTTGATGAATTTATCGTGTCATTAGAAATAAAGTTAGTTGATATAGCAAATTATTGTAGAACACAAATTCCATAAATTCAATAGTCGATAGCAGAAGAGCGCACAAAAAGTTAATAACAATTTAGTCATTACAAAAATATTTCCATTGTTTCCATTGTTAATTTGATAATTAGGAAATTCCAAGTGCAGTTGGTGTTGACTTTTTTTTACGTAATTAACTTGTCATTATTATCTGATTAATAAATTTATGGAGTTTTATTCTATCTGTTTTTTTTTTTTTTTAGAATTTATGGAGTTTTCTTGGCAATGAACAATAAAAAAATGAAATAAAATAGACAATTCACAAAACATGTTTTATGATTGTGCATTGAATAAACTCAACCAAGCGTGAATTGACATTGAACTTGAATATTTCAAACTTTTTCTCCTCTTCCGGAATATTTACAGTCAAACGAAATTTGATGTGAATTTTTATCCATACCGAAAGAAAAGCAAAAGACAAATTGAAGAAAAAGCGAAATTCAATTTACTCAACAATTTTATTTTTTTTTTTTTTGCAGAAGCTGTAAGCAATTTAGCATTGCGGAAGGTTAAGAAATTTTTCAAAAAAGAACTTCTCAATTAACTTATTTTCTGCTTCTGCTTTGGCAGTAAAACATAATCTTCATCTTGACGAATCTTCGGCTCATGTTCCGGGAAACATCACTTGAAGCAAGAAAGCTCTACAATTTTTCGCAAGCACATTTTTAGCGGAAGATTCTTTTTACGAATTTGGTCGTATTTTATTGAATTTTTATTTCTTTTTATTTTTTTTTTGTTCTTCAAATCAAATTATATTTGAGCGGAAGGACAAAATAAATTCTGCGAAGGCTTCCCCCCCCCTCCTATTTGATTATTTTCATCAGGAAAATTCTCTTTTTCCTTTGAATTTTTTTTTTTTCTAAAATTTCACTCCAGTAAAAAGGTCGCAATAAATTCACAAAGCATCACAAAAGAAAATGGCAACATAAAATTATCCTTCGATCATTTTCAAATTTGTGTACGAAATTTCTATTTCTTGGTCAATCAAGGCACGTACCTTTTGCGAAATTTCCTCTAAAATGTAGTTCTTGCACTTATGGAATTTTTTTTTCCTTTTTTTTTCACTTTAAAATTCTAAAAATGTTCCTAAGAATTTTATTGAATTTCTTTTGAGTTTCCACTTTCTTTCCTCAATTTTGAATTTCTTTTGAGAGTTCAAGGATTTTTTTTTTGGGATTTTTTTTTGTTCCCTTTCAGAGATGTCCAACTGACTTCACCAAGAGCTAACTGTTAACTGCTCTGTCGTTTTCAATGCAACGGTTCGCGTTCCTTAAAATAAGTTTTTTTTAACTAACATCGCGCGACAACTGTTCGATTAAGAATATTGTGCAATCTTTGATTATTCAGGTACTTATATACCTTTTCCCGTGGTTGCTGATGGTCTCATACATGTATACATGTATGGGCTATCTCTGCGAGCTGCACAAACCCGCGGGAGTATTCTGTTTTGTTCTTCTCCCATTGCTTCTTCGCTCGTCTCCGAATAAATGTTGTAAAACTGAGCGAAACCTATACAGATATTGTCTCTATAGTTCTTTTTTTCTTCTTTAGTTTCTATACATTTCAACATTTCACTGATACTAAATTTTTGTGTTGTGTAGTTTTTTTGGCTTTGAAACAAACAAAAAGAAAAATCAATTTTCTATACATGAAATTTTATGAGTGTGATATATATTTTTTTTTGTTGTTTGCGCTTTTTTTAGTAAAGGTACACGTTCAGAGAAATTCCGGCTTTAAAGCATTCAACACATTTTCAGAGCTTAGAATTTCTGTTGCGCTAATAGACATCTTGCTATGCTGCTACCGAGCAAAGCGAGAAAATATTTTACTACTTATTATTATTGAAAATGAATAGAAATGCTTATTTAGCAACGAGCTTAGCATTTTTAGATGCTTTAAGTATGTTTCATGTTGTAGGTTTTGGGTATTTCTATGCACAAAAGCTCCTTGTTATTGGTTTCTGGCTGCTCTGTGAACGTGAGAAGAAAAGTTTGTCGTTTTTTTTTTTTGGGGTAAAATATTTGGGAACCAAATAAAAATCCTCTTTTGCTCGTGCTTTCATATTTATTCAATTCTGTTCGCCTTTAAAGGTGAAGTTTATTTTTTTTTTTTTCATTTCTGAGCAAATTTATGCAGGGTTAATTCACGCAAACTTTGAGTTGCTGAAGTTTTTAATACTCTTGCATAAATTTGCTCCTTAATCATTGAGATTTCTTTCTCTTTCAAAGAGATAATTTTTTCTTTGCTCTGAAATCAATGAATTTTTCTTCTTAAAGCATCAGCAAATTAAGCTCCATTTCCGCATCGAAATCAAAGCAAAGTTTCTATATTCGTGCTCGTTTGTTGTTTACATTTTTTCCGACTTTATGTCTGACAGTTGTGCCGAAAGATTTATGAATGCACTAAGGATAGTAACAGACCGGCTTTCATGATGCATCATAATGGAATGTTACGATCAAAATGTGTTGAATGTCGATTGCATTAAAGTACATTGCATAATTGATGTTTCGTATAATATGCTCACGAAAAAAAAAGTATATCAAGTGGGTTAACGACTCGCATTCACGACATGAAATGACCTTAAACTTGTGTGTTATTGTGCAAGGTAGGCGCAGCTCTCTGTCTCGCATTTTGTTTGCGCGATTAGTCCCACTTTTTTCGACCTTTATTTCATTTTTTTAAGTATTCGTTTTTGAATGATCGCAAAATATATAAACAAGATTCCGAAAGCGA
This sequence comes from Propsilocerus akamusi, assembly GCA_018397935.1. Taxonomy (NCBI): domain Eukaryota; kingdom Metazoa; phylum Arthropoda; class Insecta; order Diptera; family Chironomidae; genus Propsilocerus; species Propsilocerus akamusi. The sequence goes on along the minus strand of CM031469.1, from coordinate 16,688,701 downwards.
AAATCCCGTTGAAGTCGTAAAAAACGAAATGAAAGGAAGGGAGAAAGAAATACTTTCGGGACTTCTTTTCTTTCAGGGGCACACTTGAGGACCGCTGTGGGTTTTGTAAATTTGAATCTGCTCAAATAATTGATTTTTTTTTGAGCGATAAATTTTGATATTTTATTGCTTTTCAAATATTTTAATTCGACTTTTATTTTATTTCGCGATATTTTATTGCTTAGTGTTATTTTTGTGCCGATTGGTTGATGATGATTGTCCTAAAAAGATGATCTTCGTCTGTTCCCGATTTAAAATGCAAACATTTTGTGATAAATTGTTTACATTCCCTTCCACTTCTGTCGTGTCTTGGAATTTCTATTTCCTCATGAAAGAAAGGTTCATCATGCTCAGTGTATCTTGTTGTTAAGTAAAGAAATCTCAGGAAGGGACACCAAAAAAGTCATGAATAATAATAAAAAAAAATTGATCTGACAGACAAGCTGCCAAAAGATAAAGAAAGAAAAGTTTACAAGAGTAAAAGTTTATTCATTGCAATTCTTAGTCGTTGATTCTTTTGAACTCCTTTCTTTCGACAAACTCTTTGCAACCAAAAAAAAAGAAAGAAAGAAAAACATTCCGGGGATGAGAGAAGGAATTTCACAACACAAATGACAATTGCACAACAAAATATTATAACGATATTGAGTCCAAATTGAACAATAAAACATTAAGCTGTTATCGTTTTCATTTATTAAGCAGCACTTTTGCAGTCTATCTTTTATTTTTTTTTTTGTTGCTCGCTCGAACGATCAGCAGTCGTTTGCGAATTTGGCAACAAATTGAATTTAATAGTTCGACAATAATAGTTTTGAGAAATATTAAAATCTATTACAGGTGAAATTGTTTGGAACGGCCTAATGACATTTGATTGAAGGTCGAAAGTGAGCAAATTTGCTTAAAATTGCTTACATTTTAAAAGACTCATTATTTACTGAGTTTTATTAATCATGAATTAAAGTCGCGCACTTTATCTACTTAGTATTGTATTACGCAAATAGAACGATAGTCATCAATAGATTTGTAATAAATAATCAATAGATCAATATAAATTTGTAATTATAGAGTCGGTTCCAGTTAATTACATGACATGTATGTTTCAAAGGGAACACTCCGATCTTTTAAAATGCGTTTTGATATTCTGTTCTTTATTTTAAAATCTTAGTTTATTGTTATCGCATTTGGCAATGAAGGTAAAGAAACATAAAATGTTAGCGCCGTAATGAAATGAGGTTGTCGAAGATTATATCAAAGCCTGCAATATGTAGTAACAATCAAACGTAATAATTTATTTGTTAACACCTTTTTGGGCCAAGCCAAAACGCTCGAACATCCGCGAGAAATATAAAACTTTTTTTTTTTATATTTGCTGACGATTGCTTATATATTTGTCGTGTATGCTTGGCAATTGCGAGCAATGAGAAAAACGAAAATTGTCGATTCAGGCAATGAATAAAGTTGAATAAATGCTGACAAAGTCTTAAGGGCAAAGAACGCATCTTTTTCTTATATTTTTCCTTCATATCTCGATATGCTCGTATGTCTCGCTCAAGTCACGGGCTTATTTACAGCGCACAAATATTTAAAAAAAAGGAAAAAAAAAGTGTTCTGGACACGATATTGGCGTGGAACGCGAATGTGTTCTTTATCGGCTCCAACTTGGATAGGACACAAGTCGGTTCCGATTATCTGTTGAATTTTAAGTATTGGCGTTTTCACAAGCCAACGCAAACAATATATTCGGTTTTCTGTTGTGTATAAATTCTAGCACTCGCAACTCATTCGATGCTGGGTGAAACTATAAATGTTTTCAAACGTCCATCGGTAGAAGAAAATCTTAGAAATTAATTGTTGAGGGACGAAGAATAGTACGGATGGACAGAATAGTTATCAGAAGTTTTTTCTTTGTTGTTATTACATCTTCTTTTTATCTATTTTATGCAAGCGCGTCTCTATTCGTTTATTTTTGATCTGCCTATAAATAATGAGAATCTGCAGCAACGACTTCATATAGACTTAATTTTCTCGTTTCGTAAGCGAATGTTGCACGGTCGAGGGCGAAAAAGATGGAAAAAATTTATTTTATTTTTATGCAAACGATGTTGGTGCTGAGCATCTTCAGCAATATCATTAGGTTTCATGATAAGAGAGTCAAGAACTCAAGAGGCAAGCAAGCAAGTTGATGAATGGCAGTTAGAGGTAATTTAGTTAATTTTCTAGGAATTTCTTTCTCGACAGCAAGATGCAAAATAAAATATTGTTGTTGTTGCTTACAGCTTAGTTAATTTATGAATCCGGAATGTAGGCGAGTATAATATTGGGTCATGTCCCATTTTTTGCGTCTCCTCTTTCACACCACACGTAGCCTTTCAATAGACTTCTAATAAAGAGCAACTAAGCATTTTGTCAAAGTCTATAGAAATTAACACGACAATTAGCACTGATTAGCTTCAACTAGCGATGGTTTATATAGCTTTTACTATTCATTTAGATGAAGATCGTGCCTCACTAATAAACTGTTTGATGAATTTGCGATTATCTTTTAGATTTGATCGCTTGTGGTTTAGTAGAAGAACTTAAAACAACGATAAACTACACAATTTAATGAGATTTGATGTTGTGAATGACTCAATGGCCAGTTAATTGCGAGCTTTGAGAGGAAAGATCGCGACGATTTATGTGGAAAAGGAATTGAGGTCGGTTCGAATGGAGATTCCTTCGAATCATCGATGATGTCATAAGAATGCAACGGGTTCTTGACTGTGCTTGTGTGCTCATGAGTGGTAGATCAAAGGTCTGTTCCACTTTAATGGTAGCCCTCGAAAAGGGCTTGATGGCAAAATTACAGGCTTTTTGTGATTCTTTCTTTCGCGGGCCTTTTTGTGCAAGTCATAATATTACGGTAGTTCATTAAATCTCAACTGATATCAAAAAGCGGTTTAGAAAAAAAAATTAATAAATTTTATTTTTCTGACAGTTTTGTTTTGCTTTTTTTTGCTCTCTTTGTTCCAGTCGATGTGTGTTTATACCTTTGACTCGAATCACGACTTTTTCCAATATTCGATATCATTCTGTGCCCCCTAAAACAGCTAAAATTCTAAGCTATAGTATAAATAAAGTATAATGCTGCATATTTCGATACACACGGTAAACGTTTTTTTTTTTTTAAAGATTTTTTTCTCAACCTGCAATTTTTAATGAAATTGCTTTTGTACTTTTTTTTTTATTTTTCAATAGAAAATTATGTTTCTGCACGATAAAAGCAAACTCAATAAATTCTTTCTATCACCAAAAAAGTAATAAAAAGAGTTGTGTTGTAGATCAAATTTAAAAATTCCCGAACGGGATGCGATTTGAAAAAAAAAAAATAAAAAAAAAGAAAAGAAAAAAAAAAATTCTCATTTGAAAATTGAAGCATCGGGAATTGGCTGGCATCAGTGAGTAGCATATTGCATCTTTAACCTTTTTTTTTGCTGCAACAATTTGCTGTATCAACAGGAAGTGAACACTGAATGGGAATTTAACGTGATGTGCAACATATTTTTTGTGAACGTTAATCTCATAATGCTCAACATACTGCTCGCTTTGTGCCTTGAATTGATCAATGGCATTATACTAGTGACCAATTATTGCTCCGAGTATGATCAAATTTAAATAATAAATAATTTTTAAACTGCCATGGAACGCTCGCGAGAAAGACTGCGGCGATTGCAGTCTAGCGATAAGCGATTATTCTTCTATTTTTATAATTCTGTCCAGCAGTTGTTTTTTTTTTCGCGCGCCTGTACTTGTCACAAGTTTTGCAGATTTTTTTTACTATAAAAAAGTAACAAAAATTCTTAAAGATAAATTTCTTCTTTCCTTTCTGCTGTTATTTAATAAAGAACTGTAAGGGAAATATCAGTTTAACCGTTATTATTTTGATTTGCCATTATTGAGCGCAAAATATTGTCGCGAGCGCGAGATTTCGTTCCGCTTACTCGCACAGTTTTATTTTTTTTATAAGCCTCGATGGAAATTCATTCTCACTCATCGACATTTTTTTGGAGAAAAAAAGATTGATATTTTATGGTAATTTGTTTGAAATGATATTTTTTTTTCTTTGCTTCGGCGAAATTGCCGTCGATAATCATTTTATTGTCGAGCGGGGAATTATTTTACTATATATAGAGATGGGGACAAATCTCTCGCGCGGGAAGATCCTCTGCGAAAGCCTCTGTACAATTCAGCACTCTGAGTTAAGTCGAACAACCAAATTTTTCAGTTATCAAGAATATATATTTTTTGCACTTTGCCAGCAGAAGATCTGGAAGAAAACGGAATCTGATTAAATTAAAGATCTCGTAAAAAAAATTAGCATTTAAATGATACAATATTTCTCTCTCACTCTTTCACTCAATCTACCGTTCATTCAACGTTTGTTTTATCGTATAGTGAAGAATGAAAGTTTTAGAATGGAATGGTAAAAAAATGCCGAATAGATATTTTTGTGTCATTTATTTGGGACATCAGACATTTGTTTCTTTGTTAAGATCCAATATTTCAGCCGACACCGTTCCGGTGATTTGGCGGGATATCAGAGCTTGTTTTCTAAATTTATTTTGGTCTCAGTCAGACATTTAATTCGCAGTCGTTTATTTTTGATTCCATTAAGCGACATTAAATTGAGTAAAATTCTCGTAGAAATGTTATTTGCAGCTAATTCGGTATGAACGCGAGAAACGAGAAAAAGAAGTTTGACCAACAAACACACCACAAAATAAAAAGTTTATGATGACTAATCATGATACGATCATGTGAATTTTGCCAACTGCTGGTGGGCTGATTATTGTTTCAAATGTATTTCAACATACTTACACCTTCGGTCCTAATATTTACTGTTGTTCAAACATGAATGAGATTTTTCGCACATAAACAACAATTTTAGGGTTATGAACTTTTATACAACGGGAATTTCATTTTATATATATTTTTTTGCTCTCTTGTTTTTTTTTTCTCGTTTCGTGATGACGTTCGCAAAACACTCTTATCAGCAAACGAGGCAAAGTAAAAGAATGTCCAGAACTGAGGTATTGTGCAAAATCATGTATTTTCCTATTTCTGATTGCCAACCAGTCAGTTCTCCCTGGTTTCGGTATCATGCGGCATGGGTCGACGAGGCTTATGAGCTTGAGCGAGCAGCATGAAAATAAATTAAAAGGAACATAGTATGATGGAAACTAGAAGATTATATTCATTATTGGATGATTAGACAATTAAAAGGATAATTAATTAAACCATTAAACAATTTCGCACCCTATAGTAGCAGAATAGTATATATTTGGTGTCATGCTATGAATCGCACAAGCATTTATATGAACAATTGCTTTTAGTGAAGTTAAACGCAAAGCCATTTTATGTAACCAAATCTCATATTTCTTTGGATACGTAAATAATTTTACTCTCATTTATTATTGTGACCTGAAGTGAATTTGCACTTTACTGATTTGGTGCTCGTAGAATGTAATTAAAACTTCTTTTATCCAATTAGTTCCATGTAAGAAATGAACAATGCTAATTTAAATTCTAAAACTTTGTGTCTTACGATTCTTTCTAAAGTTTCGAATTTCATCAGAAAATCTTTTAGCTGATGGGAGGGAAAAACTCTATAATTATATTAACATGTGTTTTCTGCTCATCGTCATGACAACTGAAGCTTTTCGTAATCAGGTTATATTTATTTTTGAACAAAATTTTCTTTAACAAATCTACCGACAAAACCCAAAAGTTTATCTGATATGTTGAAGAATATTTCTGGTTAACTTTTGTGTTTCCACCCCCGCTCGCATTTAACGCTTTAATTAAACTCGAGGAAGTAAGTGGAACATTTGACAGGTTTATGGTTTTCACTTAAACCTGTCATTCTTTGACGATGTGAAATAAAAGGAATAAAAAAAAATTGCTGTCTACAAAAGCGCCACATTTTGCACTGCTAATTTCACATTTAGGCATTTGAACGAATGAGAGGGGTGGAATTTCCATGTCGGGATAATTAGGAGTGAACAAGAAAGAAAAAGGGTTTAATAAATTTTGGCACTCTTCGGGCGCTTTCATAAAGCTGCCTTTTGTGATGGTAATTGCGCTTCACGGCTGAGGTGATAAATGGTAAAAATCAACTTGTGCGAATGAAAAAAAAGAGTAAATACGATGAATGTACTTATATTAATTTAATTTTTTTTTTGTTTAACAAGTGCAAAGCGTTTTCTTGTGCAGTAAAATCTCACTCATATGTCAGAGCATATTAATTGAAATGACTGGTTTTGGTTTCTTACTTGTTTGCGTTTTAATAAATAACAAAAAGAATCAACCAGGGAGAGAAAGACAAATGCGGAATAATTTAAATTTTGATTACGTCCTGTTACTAAAGACAAAAAAAAAAGCATTACAGTAATTTGATGATTTTAATTACAGTATGCAAAACAAATTAATTTAAATCGCTCTCATGTACTTTAAATTATTCCTCGGTCGAGGCGGACGAGAAACTTAAAAATTACAGTAATTTTATTTCAATTTAATCACTTGACGCGTCCCGGAACACACACCAACAGTCATTTCAGCAGATTGTCTTGCATCATTCAATTAATTGTCAATGAATTATATTTACGTGCAGAATCCATTAGTTATGATCGATATTTTTTTCTCTGGGGAAACGCTCAAGTGCAACAATAGCGCTCAAAGATATTATGAATGATGAAACATTTTTTTTTTTTTTTTTTGGTAACAGGAAAAATTCTGTGCGGCATATAAATTGACTTTGGGGAGTTGATTGAAAAAATATTGATACATGAGCGCATTTCTCTTTCTTTGGCGCAGCAACAATCCGATTCTTTTATTATTGCAAGGATTTTTATGAAGTCGCGACGACGAGCGCGTTTTATGTAATGGGATGTAATAAATTGTGGGCCCCGATAATGATAATTTGATTTGACATTAATCACTGCCATAATTTTGTGTCTGTTCTTTTCAAGGCTTCACCGTTTGCTGATATCATCAAATGATGATTCTTTCTTTCATTATTATTTTTGGGCTGGTTGTTTTTCTGTTCTCATCATAACGGTTGCGTCGTGTCATCATTATGCAAACGGTTAAAATTAAAGGGAATGATGATGGCATTGCAACGGAATATGATTAAAAAAAAATATAATATTACAAACTTATTGTGCTTGAAAAACATTAATCATTAAATAGCGATGATGGTGATGTGTAATTCGGGTTTTCCAATGTGTGTCTATGGCCATTAGGATTGCGGTTCATCAACCCGATGATTGTTGATTTTTTTTTGGATGATTTAGCCGAAATTTTACACGAAATATGACAAGCAAATGTAAACAATGTTCAACAAATTGCAAATGCTTTGCGTAAATAAATAAATAATTCTCGTCTTCAGTCAATATTTGCGTTGCAGCTTCGTGCGGTTTTTACGTGAATGCCACAGAGATTTATTCTGTCAAAATTTGTGGCACTTTTCTTGTGAGATAAAATGTAGATTGCCATCACGAAAGATTCCACGATTCCACCTACGCTGGTGCAAAGGTGCAAATAACCTAAAAGCGCTTAATATTATGACGCAACCAAACAATGAAAAAATAAAAATAAAAAACACAGGAAATAATTCAACTTTTTTTTTTTTGCATAAAACATGGGATGGGCAAATACTAATTTGCATGACTACAAAATTATACACGTTCGTAATTAAATCTGATTCGTTCGTCTCGCGATATAAAAAAAAAAACAAACATTTGAATAAAGAAAAGAAAATTTTGCTAATTGAATTAATAAAGATTTCCATCAAGTCATGAACTTTTATTCTAAATAATTTAATTAACACCACCGAAGTACAAAGAGTATAATTTTCTGCTGTGCTGGCCCATAAATTAAACACTGTTTTGAGTTAACTGAGAAATTACCTCAAATCATGCGATTTTACTTTAATTTCGCTAATTTTTGCTGACTCGCAAAACAGTTTTGGTTCTCATTTCAAGGGGCTCTTATTTTATTTAACATGGGTTTGGCTTATATTTCTGTGTGTTGCAGTCATAAAGAGCATGGAAAATGATTTTTCATCAGCTGTAGGAAAAAACAAATCCTCAACAAACATGGCTCAAAGCGCAAAAACCACTCGAATTCCATTTGGTGTTTCTGTTAAGAAAGCCGGCCTTAAATTATGTATACTTTTCATCTAATTTATGACTCCTTAGGAGCTATCGCTGAACTGCTAGAAATTTATGGTGGAAATTTTTTTAGAAGATTTATTTGAGAATGAATGAAAATGTTGTCTGCGAACTTATAGGCTAAACAATGTTACCGAAATTATGAAGGATCACAGAAAAAAAAACGGTCGAATGTTTATTTTAAGAATCCTCGAAAATAATTTCTAATGGAAAAAAGAAAGAGTCCATTAGCGAAATTAGAATTCTTCGCTTTGGCGTGGCAAAAATTTTTCTATTAGATTGTTAAACTGTTGTACTTTTACAAGTTCTTTAATCATAAATAATTGCAATATATTGAACTTCAAATGGAACGACCAAGCAGACGCAAATCAATGATTTGTTGTTAGAGAATAGCAATAATTAATGATTTCATCGCTGAGTAAACATTCATGTGTGAAATGAAATAAATTATTTCCATCAAGCTTTTGACATTTTAATAGGAAAATATATTAGAGAAATATTAGGTTTATGAAAAGCTTATTCTCTTTGATAAGGAAGCTTAAAATTAATAATTGCAACTCATGTTAGATCTCTAAGGCTTAAGAAAATGATAGGAAAAAGTATTTGAATAAAATCATATCATGAACGATAACAGCAAGGAAGAAGAATAAATCGTAACATGAGAAAGTTCATGAACCTTTTTTTTTTTCGTTTTATACTTCACCATATTACAGAAGGCTTCACGAACACATAAAACATACATCCGACAATAAAATGCCGTGGGCAACTTTTTAGGTGAATTCTTAAGGCTTGGTGTAATAAATTTGTTCGTGAACATGTAAATTATATTTGTCGTATGGAATTGATAAAAAAAAGCGCGATGCTATTATTTATACAGTTTTATGAGTCAAGATGTTGAGCGAACTATAAATAAGATAAGAATTTTGACGTTTGTACTGGCGTGAAGGTCAGATTCGTATTGCAAACTTACTTTCAATGGTAGCATAACTTTTAATCAAAACGTATATGTTGCGCTCGCAAATTATGGTGTTACAAAAATTTTTATAAGAAATCGCTGCAGGATGTTGTAGCCGTTGCATGGCGACCCGAAATTAATTTTAGTTTCAAAGATTGCGAGAAGCCTTTTGAGTAATGTTTGCGTAATCAAAATTTAATTGAATGAAGCAAAACTCGTAGCGACATTTCGGCTGGACTTCCAAAGAAAAGCAATTATCAATGCCAAAATGCTTTTCAGAGAATAAGTATCATTTAGGATGTAAAAGAAAATTGAAAATTCGCAGCATTAATTCACAATGGAATTTTCATTTTCATTTCCGTGATGAAACTTGGAAAAATTTTGATAACTTTCTTCATCATTAAAATTGGAGTTTCTGCAACATTTTTTTAGCCCACTGAGGAGATTTCCATTAATAATGATGTTAACGATTCCCATTCTCTCCAACGTCAAAATGAATAATATTAAAATATATTTAAGCGATGACCGAAATAAATTCTGTTTACACTCGAGAAAAAGGCCGAAAAATGAAACCGTTCCGTCTTTTGTTGGGCAATTGCTTTTAAAAATGTAAGCGACGAGATGAGTGCAAATAAGCGTCACTTTGCAATATTGAATAAAACACATGACAATGCATTATGGAGACTACAAAGTTGAAAGGAACTGCATTCAGTTCAAAGAGCGGTAGAATACAATTATTGTTATAAATTGGGAACACACTTCAAAAGCTTTAAATATGCGCGATGAGGATTCAATATTTCAATTGTCAATTAATATAATGGAGAACAAAATTGGCAAATTAAAAATGTGCTGATGTCACACTGAGTTGAGTAGCGTTGAAACAGCCAATCTGTGGGTGGTTTACATGATTCACAAAGTTTATTGTTAATTTTTAGTGCCACTTTTTAGTTGTGTTTCCATAAATTTCGCCAAAAAATCCAGCAAAGTTCATCAACAAATGTCAGCTCATTTTGTATGCAAAGTCGCACTGAAAATAGCAGTTGTCAATTATCGTAAAATATAGCGAGCAAGTAAAGTGAACCCATTATTTATTAAAGAGCGGCAAGTACCTGCTAACTAGAATTATAATTAAATGATTTGAGCTCGCGCTGCGGCGCAATTTTGCTTGATTTTATATGCAAATCTATAAATAAAACAATCCAATTCGAAACGTTTTATTTCTCTTTTGCTATTTTTCTTCTATTTGCCGGTTTTTATTGTTTGCTTTCAAGCTCATTGTAATTGACAGCTCATGTGAAGCAATGTCGAGGTCATGTTGTTGCAACCTTGTTTTGTGACGTTTCTTTCATCGACTTTGTCTTTTACTTATTCGTTCGGCAAAATTTCTTTATTTCGTTAAGCAGCCCGATTTCCAGGTTCATTGATTCATAATATTTTGGTGGTTTCTTTTCTGCATTCTCAGCACATCGATGTTTTCAGCCGATATTAACATTTTGTTTATACCTTATTGGAGTATAAAGATCAACGTGATGATAAAATTGCATTCAGATTACTTCCTTAATACGGTGCCATAGTAACAACTAGATCGTCTTATTATTCTTTACAACTACCTGCGAATTAAATGATAAAGTTATTTCCAGGTCACAAGAGCATTATAACAAAATATTTACAATATAACACCTAAATAAATCATAAAAATAAATAAACATTACAAAAAGCAATTCACATTTGACCACGTCGGTAAGAAATCAATGGCAAAATGTTTAATAACAATTGTTTTTGTTGTGGGCATAATACTGAAATCGTATGCAAAACGCAAACAAACTACTTTCAATTGACGACATTCGGTGAATGCGAAAATATTTCCTTTAGGAATTATTAATTTGCCAATGTATTCCGATGTGCTAGCAATAAATTTTCTGGAATTGATGTCAATGAAAAAGAAATTGCTTGTTTGCTACTTTTCCTCTTATTCACGATTTTTTTGAGGTTAGGAAACTTCAGCTTTTTCCTTAGGAATATCCGAGATTTTCGTGCGCAGAATTGTAGCAGCAACGGCAGTTGGTGTTGACGTTGTATTGTAATTGAATTAATGACGATCTAGGACATGAGTCATATTGCTAAGCTATTTTAGGATTCTCTTATTGAAAAAAAAAAAAAAACTTAATTCCTTTATGTAATTTTTCAAAGGATTTGAATGCAAATTAAATTATTTACGATTGCAACTGAAGCCTTTGACAAACAACTTAACAAGGTAAAGATATATTCGCCAAATTAAGCAAATTATACAGTCATTGTAACACATTAATATTCTTGTTAATGATATTAAGGAATGGCAATGATTTAAGTTATTCTCTGTCAGTTATATTTCTGGCACTCATCCAGCAATATTGAAATAAAAATTGAATCTTTCATGTCGATGAATTGTTAGATTTGCATGAGTTCAAAAATCCTTCGAGCGATGATGCTAACTAAATTCCTTTTTCAAGGCTCTTTCGACAACTTCAATTTACGACGAGCACCGCGAAATATATTTTCTTAAACGTTCCTCTTGGTGACGTTCCATTTTTTATTTAAAGTTTCCTGCAATAAAGAATTCCGCTCCAGCCGAGAATTTCGCCACTTCTCCTGATGTCATGGCCCCAAGTGAAATGCAAACGACACAAAATTATCATATCACATTGCATCCGATCATCCTTAATAAATTTTGATGAAAACAGAATGTTTATAATTTTCCTGGTTGCAACTTATAAATGTCGCTGTCGGTTTTTTTTTGCGAGATATAATGGGATGGCTAAATCATTAATTGGCGACAACAAAAAGTAATGTTTGATTGGTGATAAAAAAAAAAATCTTTAAGCGTTGAAGGCAGGCATATTGAGTGACATTATTTATTTAACATGAAGTGTGCAAATCATTGTTCTGTGGCTATATTATTTGGGGAATTTGCAATAAAGACATAAACAAATGCATTAAGTACACTTGATAATTGATGGTCGCGTTTAATGATTACGCGCGATGCGGATCTTACATTGATAAATGTTGTTGCGAGATGAAAATGCGGTTAATGTTATCATGTTCATCATTTAATTTTTGGCACTTTACGATTCTTCATTTTTTTCTGGATTCATTCATTTCTTCGTTTCTCGTTCTCTGATAATATCTTTCTGGTGTGCGCTGTTTCTCGCGCGCCTTTAACTTCCAAAGCATTTGACATCGCATTTTTATTTTAATTTTTATTTGCCAAGAAATCATAAAAACCGGGAAATTTTATTTCTGCAAAAAAAAAAAGGAAAATTCCATTTTTCGCTTCACTGATTGTGAATGGGCGCAAAAAAATGGTTTTAATTTTTACTGCCACGATGCTTAATTAACTTCGAACTTTGGAGCTACGATGTTGAACGAGAAAAAATTTTTGTCATAAAACCGAATTCTTGATGTATTTTTCGCCATGATGAAAAGTTGCAATAAAAAAAATTTAAATTGAGTCGACGGTCTTCTCAGAAGATTCTTATCTTGTGGTTTCCTTAAAATTTCTTTTGAAAATGTCAAGCTCTTACAATTGCATCTTTTTAATTTCAGTGTAGAAAATAATAAATTTATGATGGTGCAAAACATTTAAGATTACAAGTTTTCGCTTCTCACTTTTTTGACGCCGAATAACGGTAAATTGCACGACCATCCAAATCAAACGAAAGCAATAATCTTTAAGCATTTAATTGCATGGTTTAAATTTTTTTATGAAAAAGTAAATAATTAATATGTTTATTTGATTTTAAGGCTATCAAACAAACAAGAATATTATAAAATTTATATAATATCTTCTTAAAACTCAAAGAATGTTTATGGCTGCAAGCATCAATTAAAGACAATAAAAACATTGAGCGCCAGTTTTCTCCTCACCTCTGATCACATATCTTTGTGCCAACTTATTATACCATCTTTAGTTCTCTCTTTAAAATTACGACGTACGGCCAGAGAAGTGTTTTTGGCAATAAACCTGCAAAAGGCGATTTAAACCAGTTTTATTATTTGCGTTTATATGCCAAAGAAAATATATAAGTATATATTTTTCCACCGAGACCTATTTATTGTTGTTGTGTCACACAAATTTAAGAGCCTCTCTGAGTTTGTTGTTATAAAAGTCAGGAGCTTCACACTCTTGTTATTCTTCTTTTGCCGTATGAAAACTTCGTGTTTAAAGACTTAAAGAAATTGATGAGGTGTTTTTTTTCCCACTGCAAAAATTTATGGGAATTTTCCGGACATAAATGGAATTTGTTCAAATAATTTAAGCAAAATATAATTCAAATTCATTTTGAACCGTCATGTCTTCGCAGAATGTTTGGAATAACATGGATGTAAAGAAAAATAATCCCACAACCAACCCTTGCCTCAAGGGTTCAATGCACTAAACCTAGCATTTTAGAAAAGCCAAGAAAACGAATAAACCTGCAAAGAAAAATAATCATTCAGGCACCTCGGCCATATTATACTTAAGGATTTTTTATGCAATTCAATATGATATGTTGGTTCCAACACACGATTATTCAGTATCGCATGTTCCACAAACAAAATTTATGTCTTTAAGTGGAATATTTTTTTAGATTTCTTTCGAGCTTACATATTTATTATGAGAAAAGGACTCCACTAAAGTCATATTTTTTCTATCCGATTTTCAAAACGCCAATCGCCTTTATTGGTTTTGCTACCCATAAAAAATCGAATTTCCCATTTCTTATGAAAAAGAATTTCGTTTGCTTACCTATACCAACCAACATTTATTTCATTTTGCTTCTTTACATTACATGCACACCAATTGAATCAAATTTGAAGTTTGCTTTTCGATGTCTGCTTTCGATTTTTACAACTTAATTTTTATTCATTTTCCATTGCTAGTTTTTACACGTGTCGAACACATTTTGAGTGCTTTGTTTACACTTGTTTATTAATTGCACTTATGTTGAGCGCAGCCATTTATGACGGCACGTTGAAACGGCCTTAATCTATCTGGAAATTACGTTTATAAATTTACGATGCCTTCGAATAATTATGCAATAAAAGTTAATTTATTGTGAGTTATGTTTCGTTGGTGAAAAATTGTGGCATATATTTTTTTTATTCTTTTCCTCTGTATTTTATTATACCATCCGAAATGAAAACGAACGGAAACCATTATACAATTAAATGGAATGTAACGGAAAGCTAGTTAGCCGAAAATTTATCGTATAAATATGTTAATGATTATGAAAGGATAAAGGACCTTTTTTAAATATGGGTTGTTTATTTGATTCGAAAAAGGAGAATTCTTGAAGATGCGTATGAATTATTATGCAATACACATTCTGCGACGCCAGCTTTATAACTTCAGCGGAAAATTTTAAACTGATTTACTATCCTATTTATCGTCGTATTTAAGAGAATTCAAGAAATATCGAAAACATCGAAAAAGTGCGAACGTTTCAGGCGCAATATCTTATGTCAATTTCCAAGCTTCAGATCTTTGAAAAGCTTGTAGTTTGCTGTTATTATAAACCAAGTGTTTACTTTTAAACTAACTGATATATGTACGGCTAATCATTCCATTATTAAAATTCGATTCGTTTGCTAAAAATAATTCAAAGTTTCTGCATGGATTTGATTGTGCTCGTTTTTCTAAAGAATCAAATTTATAGATGCAAGTGTTTGAGTTTGCCGCATTTCAAGGGTTTCGTTGCTTACAATGAAATTCTCTCAATCGATAAAACATTTATTTTTCCGAAATTTAAACCATATTTTAGGAAAATAAATTTAACAACAAAAATTTGCATACCAAATTCCATTTTGAACTCGCAGGAGAGAAGCGCCCACATTCTTTAAATTTTCTGTTATAAATATTTATAAAGTCATGTATTTTAGACATTTCTTAAAGCCCATAATGCAAATGTAAAATCCCTGATTGGGAAGAACTTCATTCAAACTATAGAGAGCTTTTAAGTCGATCGTGTTTAAATAAAATCACTCGGATGGAAAAAAAATTTAGCAAGGATTCGGAAAATTCAAACTTTTAAAATATGAAACAGATCTTAAGATCTGCATCTTAGCGCTTGCGAATGTTTGCAGCTGAAGCAGAATGTTCCTTTTCCAAATATTTTAGCAGCAATCATTAATTTCTCAAGCATTTTATGGTTATGGCCGAAAACGTTGGATGGAATTATTGCGTGTATCAGAAATTTGTGTTTCGTGTGCCTAATCTACCATAAAGCCAGCCAAGGAAGTGCTATATAAAATATTACCATCGTGTTTTATGATCCCTGCCCAAGCATTCCTGGTCTCGAAACCCGAGACGCACAATAGCTTGTTTAAATGTCGTATAAAATTACTTATACGCCCTATTTTGAGGCTTATAATCAGTGTGCGAACATTGAAGCCATCAATATACAACTTCAGGAGCACTCACTCGAATACACAAACATCATGAACAATGACTGATAATGATTTCTGGTGTGTGGAAGCAAACTTCCTTAAACTCAAACTGCGTACGTCCTGAAAAATAAATGTTTATAAATAAAAAAATTTCGACAGTTCTTGAAGCCGTCGAACAAACAATACGTGAACGCAGGCAAAATATGAAGAACTGTGTGTTGCGACGAAGATGGCTGAGCAAGTAATCTTCAGAGATGAGATATTTTTCATCTTTTTGCAATAATTTATTGTGTCAATATTACTTGCTCTGAATATCAATTGTGGCACGAGGAAAGAAAAACCATAAACCGAAAGAGAGCAAAATGTGTGTGGTGGCAATACAAAAGGATTCTATTTCTGTATATTGCACAATGAACAACTTTTTTTTTCGGCATAAAATTTATTTATTTATTTTTATCCCCATAAACTGCGATCACGAAGGATTTCATTGGAGACTCATATTTCACATGACTTATGACTTATAAATTATGACCACAACTTTTGTATTCTCTTTTTTTCTGTGCTGCAGGATATTTGTTCACTTAACAAGCTTTCTCTTAACATCGATCGAAATTCTGAATTTTAGTAATTTCTCAACGTTCACCGTCGCTTCCGGCCATGAATTAATGAATTTCCTTGGTCCCATAATTTGTTTATTATGTGAAAGTTTTTCCACGTTTTTTTACTCCTGGAATTACTGTGGCGTCAATTTGTCGCTCCTATGGCAAGTAACATTGTAATACACTAATCCAACTAAGATGCTTCTCAAGTATTCCTTATCCGTCCCCTGAAACTCATCTAACATGTGACATGTGTGACATTCTCTGAAGGATATAAATGCCATGTCCTTTTAAAAAAAAATATGCATGTCATTTAATTAAAATAAAAAGCTTTTCATTGTTTTTTATGTTCCATATTTTTGACTTGCTTCTGCATTAAAGTTTTTGTTTCCGTGAATATTTTCCTCCGAAGATTTCGCAATTTTATTACATGTCAACAAGAGGTAATATGATATTGCTACAAAAGGAAATTTCTGGCTGTGACTACATCATTGCAACATTTGACTGGGCCTCAAAGTCTTATTTTCCCCTTGCTATGAATGGCATGTCGTATGTAAGAGAAATGTTTTTTGCGGAGCATTCATGAAAGCACAGCGAAAAAAAAAAACACAAACATATCATGATGACAAAAGCGGGCCATCTTATCTCGTCATATTAAGAAAAATTGTTACTGCTTTCGTTGTTTCTTGTTACACTCTTTCATTCCAATGCTTTTTGCAGACGACTGAGAAGTAGCAAACAAGTATTCACATGATTAAATTATGCCTTTTTTCTGTATCTGATGGTGCATGAATGTTGCCTTATAAATACTTAGATAGTTCTGACTCTGGTAATTTTTTCCAATTTATAACTCCATATCATCAAATGACCTAGCTGATGGATTGTCAAAGTCCTTGCTTGCTGAAGTTACATGCGCCAGTACTTTTTCTAACCTTGAAAAGGTTCGTTCTTTGGAAAAAAAAAAATTAGAAATGCTTACGGGCAAAACCTTTCTCGCGTTGGTTTTGCTAAAGATTGACTCTGAATTGAAAAATGTCACATACTTTGAGACTCCTAAAGGTAGATAAACTTGAGCAACGATGTTGACGATGTTTTAATACAGTTTTAGAATGACACAAATGTAATTTAAAACAGTATTTTCAAAACATGAGAAAGCATGACACAAATTTTCTTAAATGCTAATCCAGCTAAATTATTTGAAGGTAATACTTAAAAAAAAAACTTTATTTGCTTCGCACGTTTAACCAAAACCTAACATGAACATTTCCATGAATTGCTTTCTTCGTCGCAATACTTTCTGAATTAATAAAAAAAAAATATTTCTGAATTATTTGGAAACGAATCACAAAAAATTCGATTCGTCTTCAACGCAAAAGGACAATTGCTTGAAATATAATAGGGGCATTTTTATTGGCACAATGGCACTTCAATTTGAGTAATCCTGCGATTATATGTAATGGAATCTTACATTGTTATGATTACAATTTAGAAATCCAATAAGCATTTCAAAGCTTTGAAAGAAAGAAAAAAAATGAATAAATTATAAATCAAATTCGTCAAAGTTTAAAAAGCAAATTTGAACAACACATTTTTGACAAAATAAAAGTCGATGAAATTCAATGTAACTTGATTCTGAAAGAGACATTTGCTCATCGCACAAACCAAAGAAAGGTTTCTCTTTTTTTTGCTAAAATGGATCTCAAATATTATTTACGACTTTTTTTTTATGATATAAACTTTTTTTTTTTGTAACAAGCATCAAAGTTCAAATCATAAAAATGGCGCAAAGGATCTGCTGGAAATTCAAAATTTTCCACAGTGCCCATAAACATCGGAAGTGACTTTATTAGATTTCGAATTTCAAAGATTTCTTTTATGACAATTTTATATGTATATATATATATATATATATTTTAGGCAGTCCATATTTTGGGCTATGAAACCGAAACTGGAAAAGAATAGTTTCTTTGTACTTGCGTGGCCGTTTCTCCCTTAAATTTGGGTTCATCAAACAAGCCAACAACATTTCCCATCTCATCCATTTTTTATATCAATCGCTCCTCATACACACATCTATACAACATCTCCATCAAGATGGACAAATGTCGAATCTTTGTTTTATTTAACCAATTTCTACCCAAATTTTTATAGATTTCTAAATCATAAATTTTTGATGATGAGTTTGCTGTTTGGTTGAATGAATGAAAACCAACAACAATTGGAAATATGGGCAAAGTTTTGTCGGTTTGTCTTCATCGTCGTTGCTATCTTCATGTGTTAGTTATTTGGGCCCCTTTTTATCGTAAAGGCCAGAATCTACTCGAGGGAATGTTTTGAGGTAAGAAAATTGCAAACATTTAAAGTCGAAAGCCTTTTTATGTCAATCAATATACTCTTATGACTTTTGATTTCGATGTCGGTGGGGGTAGCATTGTGTGAATGTTGAATCTACCCTTATGACGATAGATATATAGATATGTTCATCAAAATAAATAAGAATGAAAATTTTCAACAATTTCGAACAGGGTAAAATATGAATTTTGAAGGTGTTCCTTTGCCATTGTAAATTTTTTGTGATACAAATGACGAACAAATCCTTAAAAAGACTACTTGCACACCTGAGAAGCCGCATTCAAGACACTACAATACCACTCGACATAAAAATATTCTTTCAAGATCCCTTCAAAATAAAATTGCGCAATTTTACAAAAGAAAATAAATTCAATAAGCGTAAGTGATTTTGGCGCATAAAAAAAAATCATTCAATTCAATTATGGCTTTGCGGGAAATTCTAAAAAATATGCCAAAAAATGACGTATTCAAATGTCAGTGTCACAAATTTGAAATTTCCCTTCGATTCAAATTCAAGAACAGAGACAAGCTAGTATCTACATAAAGAAGGTGCGAATGAAGAAAAATTGAATGAAAAAAAAAAATCACAGAGTTGTTTGTATACAGGAAATTTATTTGCTTCTAGATAAATATCCTTTAACAAACCGGATGTTAATTAGAAGTCAGAGTTTTAAATGTATAGTTTGTATATCTATGCAAATTGAGGTGTGAATGTCGACACGTTTTTTAATCATTCATCCTCACTTCGTTATCCGACGCTTTGCGCGCTCCCCTCGTTACCGTTTATTGTCATCATGCCTCCCTAATTACACTCTCTCATTTGACGTTAAAAGCGACAGTAATTAGCAGCAAAAACAAAACGTTGAATGCTTCTAAATGGCTTTGCCATTTAACAAGCTCTCTCTTTTTCGCACCCCACGCCGTTCTCTTGAAATATATGAACTCTGGATGTTTGTGTATTTTGCCAGGTAATTTGTCATAAACATAAATTTCCGTGAAATGAAATATAAATAGTAGGAGCGCACGTTTTCCGGAGGTTATTTGGTTGGGCTTGTGTAAAAAAGGTCCTCGCTTTGATAAATGTTTACGAATTTCTCTTACTTCGTTTGTTTGTCCCACTAACCCATTAATAATTGCCTACTAAACATTGTACGATTGAATGGCTTCTATCAGCTTTCTGCAAATAAATCGCTTGTCTCTGTTTACTGTTTCGGAGGGGTGCTTTAGATTACCCATAAACTTTACCCATATTCTGGTGACAAATAACTTAAGTGTGAGCCACCCACTTGAGCCAAAAACTTTTTTTTTGTTGTTCTACCATGCTTCTGGAGAGCGAATGGTGGAGATGCTAAAAATAAAATTATTACGCAATAAAAGTTAATTTATTGAATGGTAACGCCTATTTATGCAATGAGGAATGTTGCTTTCGCTGCTCTTACGTTTCCGGGTTTTCTCTTTCTCTCTTTTTACTTCTTCGTAACATTAAAGTAACACGACAATTAAATTGAAATGAAATGGGAAGTTTCGGATAAAAAGCTATTTACGGTATTTATGGATGAATAATGCAAATGAGAGGCAAAAAGGGATACAAACAATTTTTTACTATACATTCTGATACGTTGCTCGTTTGTTAAAAGGTATAAATTCTAGTGCCATTTAGACATTTTGAAATGTTTTGTTGAAGCTGAAGCCCGAAAAGTGTCCAACTATTTGAAATAAAATGCAAATATATTTACGAAATATTTTTTTTTTCCTTCTGCAAGGGTGTTGAACGATTGTAAGCTTAAACAGCTTAGTAGTCATGGGTTGGAAAAATCGTACTGGACTTGTAGATAGATATTCATGGGAGCAGCACTGCCCGTCCACCCTTTTTTAAAGCATAAAAATTTCCTAGATATTTCGGATGTCGAGTTTTTTTTTTAGACAAAATCTTTTGCCATTTCCACGAGAAACACATAAAAAGTTGTAACAATATATACAAGAAAAGTCAAAAGTTTTGTATTGTGATGCAAATAATTTTTGTTTTATGAGAAAGTTCGTAAACAATTGTGAAACACAAGAAATGAATTATTATAGCGACACAAGACAAATTTTCTCATTTCCCGCAACTCGCCAGCATACCTGCCTGTCGGCACAAATTGTGGCTCAACTTTTAAATCTCTTCTACGAGTTTCGTGTACGCTTCAAGTAAACGAGCAAATAACTTTGGCTTGAAGTAAATATTGATATACAGAAATATTAATAAACGAGTTTAATCTCGAGAGCTACCTTGACAAAGTTTGAAGCACAAGCTATAGAAACAAATATAAATAATTAATAGTACGAAAAAAATTATGAGGGAACATTTTTTTTTTTTGGGACATAACTTTCTCCAGAACGTGCCTCCTATGGCATATCAAAAGTATGTATGAAGAAAACTAATTTAATAAATGATGAAACTTTTTTAAGATACAAAAGACCTAAACGAAAACTTTGTTAAAAATAATTTATGAGTTTCGGAAGGAGAACTGCGACGAAAAAGCAGCAAAAATGATATACGTGTGGGCACTTAAGGGAACATATTAAACATTGAGGTGTTTCCTTTTCGGTTCCAAAACGAGCAAGTTGTGCCGAAAGTGTTTCAATAACACTTTTAGTTGTGCAGTTTAAAGTGATTTTGGGCGTTTTTAGGGCAATTCAAAGTGTGAGTGTCATCTGGTATGTAAAAGCAAACTTTCTCAGACAAGTGTATTTGATATAAATATTTGGGAAAATTTTTAAAGGAAACGAAAAAAAAAAAATTCAAACCTCTTTACGAATCACGAACTTCAGATCGGAACGTGAAATACAAGTGAGATGTGTCATCGCAATTTCATATTTCAATATTTATATTGTTGAAAGAGGCACATTCACAAAGTAAACGTGCATGACAGGAAATTAAGATGCCAATAAAGAGTTCCTTGTGGAAGTGTTTTTGACACAAATATGCAATGACAATGATGAGTATCAACAAATATTCTAGCTGTCGCATACTTATGCACATGGCTTTCAGCGCGACAGCTTTTTATTACTCACTGCTTTACACACTTCCCTTCATCTTTATGTGGATGAAGATGAAAATTACCTTCAACACTGCTTTTCGCAATATTATATTTGCCATCTCCAGGAATGTGTATTTGAAATGCTTATATTGTCGACGCTTGGCTGTTCACTTCCCCCTTAAGATGTGTATGTGATATGAATATATTTATCATGACACATGGTTCATGCATTTGAATTTCGTGCATGTAGTATGTTTACCTCAAATCACTAAAATCCCCATCAGACTTTTGTCACTGAGCCGCTCGACATTAAATTGCTTGGCAAACATTTTGTGTTTCTTCTTTTTTGGGATATACGTCTCGGGATTCTACTGATCCCATTTGAGAATTTGTGAGTATTTGTCATATAATTTTTTTTTGTTTTGAAGAGGAAAACGAATGAAAAATACTCCTGGATCTAAAAATTTATTGGTCATGATGATTAATATTTGAAACTCTTCCTACAAAATGGGTTTCTCAAAAGCATGGTATCACTGTGTAACTCATACACATGCGGCACAAAATCGAAACACAGAAAAAAGTTCACAGGAACAACATGCGTAAACGGTACATTTCGACAAAAGTTTTCTTGCTCAACTTTTTCCACTTTTGGTGCTTTCCGCCATTCGGCAATCTCATAAATTTTATGAAAGCTCTATTGTGAGAACGCAATTCCACTTTCGTTTTGTTCGGTAGAAAAAGCTTTAAAAGAGCAATTTTAAGTAAAACAAAGTTTTACAATTCCATTCTCATTCGTGAAGTTGTTTTTTTTTTTTGCTTTTTTCGGGGGAAAAAATGTCATACAAGAAATATAAAAGTCGCAAGAAGTCTTTCACTAAAGTTTGCTCAATGCTCGAATATTTTTAATCTTATTTATAAGCTTGGCTTTTAATTCGTGGTTCAAAAGTAATTGTAAAGATTTCCAGCGATTGTTTGACGTTATTACTTTTTTTTTCTTTTCAGCTGCCTAATCTCGCTTCATGAGATTTCATGTCGAACGTTTAAAAAAAAAGTCTGGGGCACGGTTGCGTAAAATGAGTTTGAAACGTTTCCCCAATTATACTTTCGCCTTGATTTTCGTTTTCCAGCAACAACAGAAACAAAAATGAAAGAAGCTTCTTGAAACATCATAAACTAATTAGATTGAAACAAAAAAAAAAAAAAACTTTATTAAGTTTTATTCAGACTCGCTCATACCGTTGATGATTTTCGAGAAACTTTTGTTGTGAGTTGTTTTCGTTTGATGATATTTTGTGATTTCCAAAGCTGGAACTAAATGGAATTTAACTCTCGAAATATAATTGTCGCTCGATTTTGAAATAATTAGATTTTCAAATACTTTTGTGATTATCAAGTGCTGTTACAGTTTTGCATAGCAAGCGGCGGCTTCACTTTCCAGGTAGCACTTTCAATTGTGTCATAATCTTGGCGAACCAAATTTAAAGTGCATAACACTGTAAGCGGAAATGAGTAAATTTTGCAGAATGAAGAAGTTTTTAATGAGAAAAAAAAGTTATTTTGAACAAAAATACTCGTTAAACCAATGTTTTGCTTACCAAAATGTCAATTTTTACTCCAATTAATTATTCTTTGCACTGTGAACCGTCATAAGTTATACGATTTAAAACAGCATGAACCGTCGATAACACTCAGTCTACGCTTGAATGAGTTCTAGTTGCTCATGAAAGTTATTTTATTAATTTATCTATCTCATAAAATTATTCTGCCGTTGTTGTTACTGTCATTGACAAGAAGACGCATTGTGCTTCTCTGAGTTCGATAAATTACAATAGAATACTTCATAATGAATTTCATATTTCTTCATTTTACTGTGTTGGAGGAAAAAAATCACTTAATAACGATGGATTTTTTAGATAATTTTTTTTTGTCATGTTTCAAGGAATCATAAGTTTATTCACGATGATTCTATTTGAGTCATGAATTTTTCACTTGAGTAAAGCATTTTTCATATTTTATTTTCTTGTGTATTTTCGCCGGCAGCATTTCCGAGAGGGGAAAAAAAGCTCAATTTATTATTATTTTTTTTTTCAAATATCTATTTTTTTAAGAGAGAGAACATGACTCATGATAATAAAATTGCAGGATGGTCATTTCCGTTGAATCAATAAGCAATACTTTTCTATTCTTTTAATAAAGTAACCAACCCTACACATAAATTCCCTCTCAGCGACGACAAAGCCTACGCTTGCTACAATGTTGGATGAAACAAATCAATAATGGAAAATTTTGTAACCTTTCTCAAGATATGGAAAAGAAATTTTGTAAGGTAAGGAGAAAAGTTGTCATAAAAAAAGCTTGAAAATATTATGAAGGCCAAGAAGTTGTTGATGTGTCCGAATATTTATGATGGATTGAGCTTATTGAGAGCCACTCAAATAATTTCCAATTATTTCCAGAAATCCTTTTGACTTTCATCTGAAAAGTGTTCTACTTAGCTAGCAAGAAGTCTAATCAAATATCTTCAAAGGTTTTATATCCGGAATTAAAAAAAATAATGGAAACTTCATTAATTAGAAAAATTGTAGCGTGAGCTGTCGAGTCATAAAGCTCGATAATTAAAAGCCTAACCTTCCCTTTTTGTGTATATTTTTTACTCATTCACTTCATTTGACTTTCGGCGTGAGCTTCGAATTTTTTTTTTCCCAAATGAGCATTTTTCGCAGCATTTTGCGCTTTGGGTTAGGGTTGCGGAAGTAAATTTCATAATGTGATACACTTTTAATTTAATTAAATCATGTCAAACATTAAAAAAGGCATGAGCCTAGGAAGTAAATTAAAAGAGCTTTCAAGGTTCCATAAGCACGAACTTCGAAACGAAATATTGTATTTCTGGACTCTTTAAAAAGGCTTTTAAAGGCATAGCCAAAGGCCACATCTAGAAATTCTTTTGACATAACAAAACACACAAAAATGTTCATTGAATGATATAAAGAAATTTTCTCAAAATATTTCGTTGAAAGTTTTCTTGCAGAAAACCCAAAATAAGTATAACAGAAGACAAGGAATATTCTTATGTATTTCATTTCTCCTTTGTTCTATTTTTGTTTACATTTCACATTCTTTTCATTATTTCTGCTTCATAAAGTCGATCATAATCAGTGGAAAGAACGAGCACGAGAGAACTAGTGGCGTGAATAGAATGAAAATAAGAAAGTCTACAGGAATGAACATTCTAATTAATGACTAATTTATTTTTATGTGCATAGCAAATGTCGAGTGTTTGTAGCTTGTATCGTCTAGCAACGAGATTGAAGTCTTCATCAGCATGAAAACAAATGAACTCGGAAGTTAATTTAATTAATGTTCACTGACAACGGAAAAGTGTTTCATGGAAAGGTGAAGAAGTTGCCTTGAGAATAAATTTTAAATAAATAAATAACAATTTTGCGACAAGAATAAAATAACAAAGTCATTTGCAGATTATTTTGTGCCTAGTTTTGCAAAAACCATCTGTTTTAAAAGCAATCTGTGCAAGAGCGGAGGCTTTATATTAAATGTCACTAAAAATAGTTTATTTATTTTATACGGTAAAAAAATTCAGATCATAAATTTATTTTTAACTAGGCTAAAGCATTCATGTGCAACGAAAATTAAATGCGAGTTGTCACATTAGTTTCACGCGCGACGATGCGAAAAGAAGATGTCAAATTTAGAAAACATTGATTGTTATTGGCGGGTAAATTTATTACATCGGCAGTTCATGTTGTCTGATTAATCCAGTCATAAAAAAATCTCGCTACTTTGATGGCTTCTTCTTTACTGGTATATTTTTAATTTACCATGTGACATGTATGCAGTGAGTATTTTGTTGCCTTTCCATTCTCACCACACCAAATGTTTAGCTGGCAGACGAAACATTCCCTCAATAAACTATAAAATCTTCTCTTTCCTCCTCCCTTCACTCGTTTCTTCTCGTGCCATATGCGCCGTGATTTATGACATTTTTTCCCAAAATAATAAAAAATATTTTCTTAACTTGAAAATTGAGATGCAATTTTGGAGTCGACAGCGCAAAGATTTGCATGAACAAATTTTCAATGGCTGGGAAAAGTATGTGACAATTAAATAGAACCTATATTTTAAATTTCGGGCATCGCAATTGAGTAGCAGTAGCGACTCCCATTTTTAAATTATATTTATTTTTAAGTGGCGGAAGTAACTTGATATCGGCTGTAAATGGAAAATGTATTTCCTTCGCAATCACGGTATCTTTCGGGAAATTTAATTCCAAAATAATTTCCCGAGTCTAATCACAAAAATTCCATTCCACTCATTCTTTGTTATTGTCTGTGTAGGAAGGCCTTTTTCTTGAGAAATGTCTTTACACAATTCAACAAAATATAATAATACAGTAGCTAGTCAAGGGTCACTGCCAATTTTAATTAAAACAGAAAAAAATAAAGTGATAAATCTTTCCGAGGACGAGGAATACAATTCGGACAGAATATTTATTGCTTTTTTTTAAGCTGTGTCTTTTTTGTGTTTTGCTATCCGAGGCAAAGTTGAAAATTTCAATCTTTATCATGATTTCAGTAACTTTTCGATGTTTTTTTTTATTCGTAACGAAAGCACTGGAAAAAAATTAATAAACATTTTTAAAATTTTAAACGCAAAATATTTCAAACGATCCTTTTTTTTACAGTGAATCCAAACTGCTGGGATCTGTTTTGATAATGAAAATAAAAGAAAACAAAGAAACGTTGAAATGTTTCAATTATTCTTTGCATTGACATCCTTCATTTCTATGTTTGTCTACATTTACAATCAGTTACTTGCCGCTTGCGGCGAATCTAGCATCAACGGGAACATTTACAATCATTTGTGTTGAACATTTTGTCCCCCGAGATATAGCAAACATGTAAACAAGACATCATTGTCGTATTGTGTTACATTACTTAGTGACAAAGGTTGTGCTATGTTAAACTTATCATTTGGTTTGTGAAACTTCTCGTGCCGCTTCGGGGTTGCTGCTGAAAAAGAATTCGTTTGCATTTTTCATGCTATCTCGAAGCCATATCGGAAAACGAAAGTTAATAATGTTCTTCAACCATACAGTGCCATTTTTTTTCCATTTTCTAACATTCAGGCATGATAATAATTTTCCATTTTATTGTTTTTTTTTTTTTTTCTTTTCTTTATTTTTTCGTTTGCTTTTTTATATTTCTTTTTTTTTTTTTACATCAACAATATAAACATTTATGGCGAAAAAATTTGATTTTTATAGCTTTCCAGTTTTGTGTGTAACACTTTTGTGTATTTCGAGTGTATGGTTAAACGGGATTTTTTTTTTTGTGGAAAATCCTTATCAGCTTGTGATGTGGTGTAATAAACTTAGAGACAGAAAATATACACCGAAAACAGTTTTTCTTTTCTGCATTACTTTATTCATTCATTTATTTCTTTTTTTTTTGGCATTTTCTTATATTTTCGGTGTTGCGGAAAAAAAGATACCAACAGTGGCGATAATTCTTCTCGGGGAGCAGCGAGTAGTCAGTCCCCTTTTATATAAAGTTAATTCAATTTATTTCTCATCTCTTTCTTCGAGTTAATTCTTTTAATTTTATTTTATGTAAAAACTTTTCACTTTGGACATCTTTTTGCTCTTTTTCTGCTCTCGACTCGAACTGAAAATCTGCCATGATACTTTTTCGCATCGCCCATGGAATGAAGTGACTTATTTTAATTTCTTAATTGCTTTATTTACATTTTTTTGGCTCCATTCTAGATACTCAACATATTTCCAAACTATCTAGGCGACACTTTTTCTTGCGTTCATTTCTCGAATACCACTTTTTGTTTTGTGTTTTTTAAAATGGAAGTGGAGTGAGAGGAAAAACATTTTTGCATTCTTGAATTTTATTCAAATAAAAAGTTCAAGTGCTTATGTGTAAATAGCTAGAAATGCTCTTAAGTTTTCTTAAATTTTTCGTAGATTAAGATTTTTTACTTTTTACTTGAGATGTTCTTTTTTTTTTTTTTGGAAAAGTAATAAAAAATTATAATATTAATAACGACTGTCACGTTAAAATTTATAGCGCTGATATACCTGGTATAAAATCATTTGCCCCAGTAAGAAGCAGAACTTTATAATACTAGATAATTAGCATTGTATCTCTCACTGGATTAACTTTGGATTAAGTGTCATTGAAATAATATCGTTGTCTGGAAGCAAATCAAATTAGTAAAAAAAAAGTTCTAATCCGAAGATTCCAGCAGTCGATATGTCGAAATTTTAATTACAAATAATTAGTTCAGAATTTACTTTTTACACACAAAATTTAATGAACTTAAAAGTTTTAAATTCATCTCTGTGATGTTCGATTTTTTTTCTACCTTTTTTTATGGTTATTGCACATCTGTCAAGACCTTTTTCAAATGGCTGAACATTTTTTAATTTCTTAGAAAAACTATTTTCAGTATCACAATTAACAAAGAAAACGAAAAAGAAAATCTATAATGAAGAACATTTTCTGCCAGCTGCTTCATTTCAATGGAAAACTTTTCATTGTAGCTTGTAACAAAAAACCGAACTTTTGCCAATTTTCTTGGTGTTGAATGTAGAAAAATATTTTTGCAAAATTGTAAAAAGTAAAAAAAAATTTAACATTCGAAATGAGAGTTCGACAGTTGCTTCAGATTACGCTTCTCAGAAATCTAGAAATTTTAACAATGAAAAGTTTTCACTTTATCATCTTTGATGCAGAGAGATGAGATTGAAACGGATACTATGTCTTGGTGAAAGAGGAAGCCAGTGAAAATTGGAAATTTTATTCCCTTTACCTGTGTGACTTTTTAAATTTATGTCAGAAAACTTAATTCAATTAACTATCTCAAATGCTGGTATGTCAATGTGATGAAGGTTGTTAGAGTTGTTAAAAGAGATAATGCTTTCAGTGTGATGGCATTTGATGAGGTTACTATAGAGAAAATTGGTAGAGCAAAAAGTTTTAATTAATCTTGGAAAGTTAGCAGATTCCATCTCTTAATGGCATCACTCACCTCTCGCAGGAATTGGATCCTTTTGCGGGACACCCAATTCTTTTTCCGTGTACTCCTGATAAAAGTTTCCTATTTGGGCTGTGCAGCGTAACACCAATTGTCCACCCCCATTCATGACATTCATTACTGGTCCACCGCCGAAATGAATGCTCTGTAACTGGAGTCTCATGTTGATCTTTGACGCTGTACGACCTTCGATTGTCTTGAAGAATTGTAAGTCGGCAGAATAGACCTAAGTGTACAAGAAAATATTATTCATCGTACGATATATTTTACACAGTTGTCATCGCCTTCAGTTGAGTGATGCAAGAAATTTATTTAGCATAAAAATAAAAATGCCAGGCTCCATCCATCATTAGCAAACGATGTAGGTGCAAAAAGGTCATGAAAAGTTTTCATTCTGTTCACATTTCTCGGAAAATGTAATATATTTGAAAACAAGTTTGAATGACAAAGCCTTTTAAACTTATATATTGATTTTGAACAACTTGGAATGCAATGCAGAATTTTTCAATATTGTTGAGCAACATCAACAATAGGAATTTAATATAAATGCATTATAAAACTAAATTATGTCCACTACATATCTATTTATTTGAAGGGTAGAATTTTGGTGGAATCACTAACAAACATCATACTGAAATGCAATTAAATTTATGATAAACATTTGAGGCATTTATCACAAGCTGTGCACACAGTTAAGTGCATGTGATTGTTTGACAATATCATGTGACTACAGATAGAAAGGAAAATATTTGTACTATATTTTGTCGACTGTACAAAGCTGAAAAGCCAAATCAGTGGCAGAAAACATGAAAGCTTCATACATTCAATAATTATTTTTTTCTTTCTCAATATTTTCACTCTGTTGTTTCGCAAACATATGTTTGTTGAAAACTTTGGCAAGGACTTTTCTGAGTGTGTTTGAAAAGATATTTATTGATTTTATAATTGTGGCCAAGCTGGTGTACGCTCAACTCATGTGTGTTCTAGTTCAAATGCGGAATTCAAACAAACAGCAGCAACAGCAGTAAAAGCACACAATTTGCTATTAAAGCCATTCAGCAAACAATCAAATGTCGTTCAGTTTCAGAAATTAAAGGCACACAATCGTCTCGTGGAAAGTACGTGAGCTTTTAAGCTCCCGGAAAAAGAAAAGAAGATGCTTATAAACAATTTCAAAAAATCATTTGAGCAAATATTTTTTAATTCCATTTGCCATCGAGAATTTTCTCGTAAAAGAATTCTTTTAGTTTTTTTTGTTATATTTTTTGTCGGTTTTTTTTTTTTATTTTCAAATGGTTTCGCAGGAAAACAATGAATGCTCAAAAAAAAATTGAAACAATGAATGGAAGAAACTATTTATTACAACGTGTGCAATCGCAATGAGGAAAATGCGGAATGCTTTTGTTTTATTTATGATTTCACGATTATCGCCATTGTTTTCTGTAAAATAAATGGCGTTGGGTTTTCTCCATTTTACGTGGATTGCAAAATGTAATTGAAATCCATTTACTGATTTTGCTATCGCACAGTTCACAAGAAACATTTTCTATGCCAATAATGGAAGTTAAATATTTCTGGTGCTGTTTTCTGGCATTTCTTCTTGAAATTTTATACAGAAAACATGAAAACATATTGAAATAGTAAAAGCGCATACACATTAGTAACTGCAAAACGTCTCATCGGGCGGAAAAACCTTTTTAATTGCAAACTTTTGCAAAAAAAAGAAGCTTCATTAGCAGAGTCTTAAAAATTTAATTTAGCTAATGGCCAGTTTGAGGAAAAGCTCTTATAAACCCCTTCATAAAAAAAACTTAACAAACAAAAATGGATTTTAACCAGAATGGCCTAAAATTTAAAACTCAGACGACAAAGTTCCTCTTTTTAATACTGAAGTTGACACAAACTATTTGTTTTCTTCAGAAACGAATAAAGAGTTCGGTACTCTGCATCATGATTTTATTATCGTTATTTTTCTTTTTTGTTGAAATTAAAACATTGCATGAGTTGTGCTTATACATTCACATGATAGAAAGTTCATATTATAGTTTTCTGCTGTTCTCAGATGAACTCGTTAAAAATATATTGAAGCATATAAGGGAGATTGAGCTTTGGGGTATTTTTGTCGAGTATGAAATAACACGAGATTTACATTCCATTGAAACTTACCACAATGTTATTTATAGTAAGGGTAAGCTCCGCTTGGGGACGGGACGGTGGTGAACTACAATTTGCCCGCAAGACATCACCCGGCTCATATCTCTCGTATTCTGTCCAAAGGGTTGGTCGAGATTCAGGAAGTTCTGTTGGTTGAAGCAAAATTAAAATTGTCGAGTTAATTGCAAGTCATTTTTACAGTTTTCTGTGCACTTTTTAAAAATTCACTTTAACTTACCAACTACCATCATCTGTGC
The DNA here is from genome assembly GCA_018397935.1 of Propsilocerus akamusi. Classification (NCBI taxonomy): domain Eukaryota; kingdom Metazoa; phylum Arthropoda; class Insecta; order Diptera; family Chironomidae; genus Propsilocerus; species Propsilocerus akamusi. Next base: position 16,657,645 of record CM031469.1, on the reverse strand, counting down.
AGTTGCAGTAGCAGTTGAGAATGATGCTGAATCAGCAGTAACTTCACATGAGAAATTACCCGAAAGTCCGAAGCCAACGTTCTTAATAACCACTTGACTTGCATTCGACAGTGAAGTCTGCAGTGGAGAAAAGTAAATGCAAAAATGAATTAAAGAAAAGTTTTCAAAAAAGTTGCAGTGGAAAATTCAAATGTATGCATTATAATGCAATATTTTCTTCTTCTTTTTTCATAACAACCAATGCGAGTACTTGATGAACCGAATAATTCAAAAGTGCATTTATGTGAAAGAGAAAAGAAACTGCACTCAAAAGAGGTTTTTGTTTTATTTATGATGTGGATTTGCATTTTTTTATTTTGAGATAAGTTGAAATATATAAATAACAACTTCAAGTACTCCCGCAGCATATAAATCGACAAATGATCGGATAAAAAGCTTCTCGATCCATAACTCATGAGCTTTTAAATATTTATTCACCTCTAGTGTGGTACATAAATGCATTCATTGTTTCACTTGTTTCGTAAACACTGAATGAAATATTAATGTATGCGAAGCAATTTAATTCAGCATTTTGCTTGCTCTATATACGGAAAAGAAAAATTCATAGTACTGAGACAAACATGAAATCATGAAACGTAATTTTGGATATTCTCGTGTTTCTAGATAATTCCATTGTTGCCAATTTCATTTTTAATTTAAATCCATTTTGATTAATTTAATTAAACTACCTTTTTTGTCTCAAGGGAAGTTTTTTTATGCATTTTCAACAAAATATGAAATAACTGAAAACACAAACATTTCAACCAACATTTTATGCATCAGTTAACTTACATCGACATTTATTCCTGATAACGGAAACACTTTTTTGCTGGGACTTTGTGTGGGCGAAAATCTATAAAATTCACCCGAGCCCCGATAAAATTGTAATGATAGCAGCGGTGCTCCATCCAAGTCATATAAACACCGCAATGTGGCACTTTGTCCTCTCCGTATGGCCATTGGTTCAATGGCGAGCCGTATTGATCTAATAGCACCATTACTAAAGCCTGAAATTGGAAATCGATTCAACATCACGATGCTAACCTTAAACATGGAAAGAATGCGTAATGAAATTTGATGGAAAATCCCACACAAGCTGCAGATGTTAACGCTTTGAGAAAATGATAAATAATTTCAGTGAAATGGCAAACGATCAACAACATCAGCAAATTTATTTTCAGCCGTAACGCACAAAGTTGAAAATTAATTTAAAAAAATTAGCCATTTCGTGAGATGACAAAATTGTTATGCAGAAAATTGCTGGCACACTTCCACCAATTTCAACATCTGCAAGTCCAGCAAGAAAGCCTAGCAAGTATCATTATGAATAATTTAATTCCGACACGTAAACAGCAACACATAATTAAAAAGCTTTCTGGTGCCGTTTTGCACATGAAAGTCATAAATTATTTGCGACATTAAAAAAGCAAAACAATTTTTATTTGACGCTCAACTGAAAGCTCAGCAGAAAGTTTAAATTTATTCAATTTCACTGCATTACTGTTTTTAGTGTGGGTTTATTTTTTTGTGAGTCGTACAAAATAATCGCCGACGCTCGTGTTCGACCAGAATAAAAAGAAAGATCGAAAAACCAAAAAAAAATTATTTCGGGAGCGAAGCGAACTTCTTTCGACTGACGACGACACATGGGAGAAAATGACCCCTCAACATTCGCAATGTTTGCGGATGGGTGCGGATGATGGAAAGATAACTTAATTATGATTACTTTTACTCGCTAATTATGACCATTTTTGGGTGGCTTTCGTGTCTGAAGAATGAAAATGGCAAATGACGATGATAAAAAAAAACAAACATAAAAAAAAATTCAAGAGAAGAAATGTTTGAATACATGACTATGTTATGTTAGAAAATGTGAAGAGAAGCGTCTAATAATTCAATATTTTATTGCAGGACCTCTCTCTCTATCTCTCATGGTAAATGATACGGTATGATGTTGCCAATTACGAGCGAAGTCCGCACCTTTTTCTCTCTGAATAGCAGCGAAAGCTTTCTTTTTCTAAGCTAACAATTTAGTTAGAGCGCTTGCCATCGCATATAATGAAACCATAATGATGGCGAGGTACTTTAAGCACAAACGGCTTTCTCGTGTAATTTAATAATATTAGCACAAATTAGTTTCAGCCACGCTTCCATTCAGAAATGTTACGGGGTGCCCGGGGGGTTGGTGAAGCTTTTACCGCAATCTAAATTGTGCCGGAGGTCAATTGGGCGAGTTCTCGTTGCGCTTTTGATTTAATAGTTTCACTTGTTTTTCTGATAACGCGTTCATGAAGCAATAATGAGAAGAGCAACGAAGAGTTCACGGGGTGTTGTTAACTTTGGGTTAGGCACGAGGGAAAATAAAGTTACGTGTGCGTGCGAGCCTTTATTAATTTCCTTGAAATGCCTTTTGTCATACACAAAAAGAACAATAAACAGAATCAAAACGCCCTTACTGAACGACTTTCGACGATTTTAAATATATCTTTTCAGCTTATACATAAACATTACCTTTTTACGCCTCGACACAATATGTGTAGTGTAATTAATGAATAAACATGACGCATGGTATTACACATGTAAGGAGCAGAATGTGACTAATTATGAATAGATTACGCTAGGGGGGATTTAGGCTAATTGTAGGGCGGTATATAGTCTGGCTGGTAGGTAGGCAAAATAAATTGTTATTTCCATGCCCCATCATGTATAAGTTCAGGAAGAAAAGAAGCTTAAGGGAATTTGACATAAGAGCTTTGGGACTTTCGGTTTGGTTGAAAAAAAAGTTTTACTTTTTTATTTGATCGTTTTCTGTTTCAATATAAAATTGACTGGCTGATGAAAGGAGAATCAAAAGTTTGTTAAATTTAGAATGCTGCTTATGCTTCCGGATTTTCCCACAAATTTTAATTATTCAGATTTCATAACCATTTAATTTACAAAATTCACTTACCGATGCTTCCAATTAATTGTAGTAATATTCCTAAACTCACTAATTTACTGACGATATCCATTGTGTCTTTTATTCGCCGAAGCTTCCATGTGTTCTTATATTTTTTGCATAAATCAAACATTTTGTTTTGAAAATATTTTTTTTAAATTTGGGTTTTTTTAACTTGTTTTTTTCCTTTAAATCTTATGATTAAAATTCCGTTTTTTTTTTTTGTTCGAGCTTGTTTCACTTGTTTTTATATTCAGCTAATTATGCATCCCAAAAGCGAGATCATAAATATGTTAATATTTATCCGAAATTTGCATAAAGCGTATGAAATTGATGAAGGGTTCTTTTTTCCTCCATGAAAGAGTTTTCGCTATTTTTCACCGCTCACTCGACAGCAAATCTAACGATGAAATTTCATCCTGCCGGCTATATCACAACAAAACTCATACTACAATGTCATGCATAAAATTAATTTGACTCTTTTTTATGCTCGCCGCCCTCACTTTTGAATAAATACGATTTTTTTTGCCACTTCTGCTGCTGTTGCCTCCTTTGCTTTGTCGTCAAACACTTGAGCATAGAGATAAAAACAACGAACAACTGCTTTATGTGTTTGCTGATTTTCCTGCTTGTGATCATACGCTCGGATGATGTGTGTGTCTGTGAGTGTGGGTTAGTGCGGTTTTTTTGGTTTTTAACTTTTCCCTTCTATTCTAAAATCAGTGTTCTGAGTTGAAATAGATGTTGCCGAGGCATCCAACAATGGCACACTGTAACACACTCGGTTAGCTCGCTCCCTTACGCTCTATCTCTCTCTCTCTCTTGGCTGGCGGTTTCACATTATTTTTAAACAAATGTTTTCATTCACAAAAAAAAATATTTTTTTTTTCTCTGTTTTTAAAATTCACTCGAATTAATTTTTGTTATTTTTATGACTCTGCACTCAGTCGCTGAGTTGTAGTGTTTTTCATCATCTGAGTTAAAACGAAATGTTTTTTTGCTCGTTTTATGGGAGTTCACATTTCATAAGTGCTGCACATTGCAAAAAAAAGGAATGTTATGATACTTTAGTTTTCATTAAGTTTTAATTTGCACATTAATTAAATTTTTCTTGGCTTTTTTTGCTCCTCGATTATGTTTCCGAGTGTTGATTGCTGTTCTGTGCTTTCTGCGGAAAAATATAAACAACAAGAAATTTGCTTTATTCTGTCTTGTAACTAATTCTGTAGTCTACACAATACTCAATGGGTGGCTTTTTAATGGACGATAATATTTTTGCTGTCTTGTCGACCCCCATGCTGGAGCCAGTCAGACCCTTGATTTTTATTTCGATTATCAACTTTATTCAGCATCAGCACAGATTCTAAGGAATTTTTTTTTGTGTTGTGCTTGGTAAGAAAAGCCCAAAAAATAAATACAAAATTAACAAAAAAAAAAAACCAAGTTTGCATTTATTCACTCAATTTCACGATAATTAATCATAGTGATAAAGCCAAACCCCAAAGAAGAAGACTTGAAGGGAAAAAAGGATAATGATGAGTCTTACAAAAGGGCCTTCAAGCTTTGCTTAAACAAAATCCAGAATTTGTTGTGGAAGAGGAAAGTCGAGTCTAAAAACGGCCATAAATAAGCGTTCTCTTCATTATGCCGATGTAAGATTATGTCGAAATGCAGAAAAGATTTTTTCTTTCTTTCTTTTTTTTTTTTTTGCTGCCAGACAGGCAAATTGGGTTTCAAGACTGCGATTTTATTCAGAATTTCCGTCTTTCCGCCTTTCGCAAACTTTCAATTTTTCATGCTGCCGCCTTTAAATATTGCCACAGTTCCGAGGCAGTTAACAGAATTTCATATATTAGATACATATTTACAGTGAATCAGCAAATATGTGTCTATATAATTCATGTTTATGCCATTACATAAATTAATGTTTCATTCAAATCTGGAAGGGTTAATGGCAATTGATGATTTTAAATCTAACCGAAAAAATAAAGTTTGCTTGACTAAACTTTGGAAAACTCATTAGATGCGCTTCATTTCAGCAAAAACTTATACATTTTTTTTCTTGCCAAAAGAGCAAAGCTCCGGATAGAAAGGAAAAAAATCTCAGAGACCGACTTATTTACTTAGGATTGAAAAGTTTGTCTCAAGCTCAAAAACCGAACAAATTGTTTGTACCCGCAGCATGCAAAAGATAAGAAACGATATTATTGGAAAACAAGTTTTGTCGCTTGCTGGCAAAAAAGGGAGTGATATTTATTGTTTGGGAATTAAAGTTTTTGTCTCATCTCCTTCAGACGTTAATGCCTTCTGAATGGATTTTTCTGTTTGCTTGTTTAGAAAACAACAACAAAGTAAATACACAAATTTGCGGCCCAACATGATGTGGTTTCGAAAAAAAAAAAAAGGATTTTCTTACACTTTCTACTCTTCTGCGGGAAGCTTTCTCCAAGCCTCACTGCCCCAAGAAAGTGTATTATTTTTCAAAGATTGAGTATTGATTTTTTTTACATTTATAGATTTGGTTCACCGACAGAATATGAGAACGGAAGAACATCCTTATATTTTGTGGAGAAAGGAAGGGCACAGATGGATGGTGGAAAAAGGAAGTTAATAAGGAAATATCGCCAGAACAGAAAAAAAGAAAATTTATACAACAACCCCATTAAATGCTCGTGCATGTTACTGAAATATCAAATTTTGTGATATGAGATGTTTTGCATTATTTCTCATGTTACAATGAGACATTTCATGCATGAAGGAAAGAGGGGCGTAAGAGTGAAGTAATGAAACAACACACGGAAGCAATTCCACGCTCATTGCGTAATGGAGAATGAAAATGCGAAGAAAATTCGAGGTGAAAGAATAAATTCGTTGAAAATGGAAAATTTTCTCTTTTTTTACTTCCTTTCATTGCCGCAGATAAAGAGGGAGATGGTAGCAGGGTGCACAGTGTCGATAAACATAAATAAGAATAAACGAAAAAGCAATTTTCCTTCCAATTTCCACAACTGTTTATACAATTTTCTTCAATTTCCTTCAGTGATGTAACCATTCGGTATGTGTGTTTAGTTCTCTGTGTTTTGCGGGCCGAACTCATATTTCATTGAACTTAGATCGAACCCTCTATAATAGAAGTTTTTTACAGACTTCTTCGTATTTACCTGTTTAGCACACAATCATTCCACTGCACTGGACTTATTTAATAGCTCATGGGATTTCAACGATCGTAGAAAAGGAAAATCTTAACAAACCAAAGTTCAATAAAGTCATTCATCGAAAGCTTCACGCAGGCTCATGTTTAAACCCAATTTTTTATATTTTCATGAAAATTGAACCAATATTTTTGTGTCGCTGCCTTTTTTTTTAATATAAGGCTGTGAGGAGAGTTGTTGTAAGAAACCATGAGGGTCCTTTATTCAAGGATTTTGATGGGATGTTATTTTTTTAAAATTCGTGGGGCCGCAGTGGGATGTATCTCTTGAATTACTGAGACTGAAAACATCATCTACATTCTACATTCTGTTTGTATACGCATAAAAAAATCCTTTTGACTTCAGCATGAAAAACGTTAAATAAGCTCTTCTGATATAGAACGCAATCTTTAAAATATATCTACCCAAACAACAGCTGAAAGGAGTGAGCTATTTTGTTACTTCGCTCTTGCCGGATCCATAAAAGCTTTCAATGAAACAATAAGCGGTGTATGCGTGTAAGCTGAATGGGGGTAGAAACAATGATGGCATATATGTACATAAAATGCTGAGCATATTAGGGTTCATCTTTATAATCTCATTATACACGCTTCTTTCCCTATGTACCGTTTATTTATATCATAAGTTATTCGCTTGAAATGTATGTCGACGACATACAACCACATGATGAGGAAGGAAAAAAAACTTCAATTCAAATCCTATTTCGAGAATGCTCTAAAGAAAATCCTTTTTTTTGTGGTGTGTGCTTTCCACGACCAAACAAATAAAGCAAAAAAAAAGGATTTGATGGCACAAGAGAGAAATTATAATAATGCGACCGGATTTTGTTGTGCATGTCGGATCCTTAAAAAGATTTTGATCGCTCTGTCATTTTGCAAGGGGAGAGAGCCGATATGAAAGCTAACAAAAAATAAGTAGGGAAGAAGAAATGAAAAACTTATATCATATTTCCCGATACACTAACAATTTCTGAAGCCAATTTTGTCCAATAGAAGGATTTTCATAAGTCTTAAAATGTTATAAGTTTTATAGTAAAACTTTTCATTTCAACTGTTTAGTACTCTCATATTTCAAGTGAATTGCACATAAATCCCATTGGTTTTCGATATATATGACATGATGGCATTTGTCGGAAGATTAGTATAATTGGATGAAATGGGAAGTCGAATAAAAAGAATTTAATCCCCCAATGAATGCTTAAATGAAAGAGCAAAAAATAAAAAACGTGAAACGACTAAAATCCGACGGCGGTATGAGAATTGATTTCATTTTTTTTTTTTCTAAGAAAATATAATAAAAAAAGAGAGAATCAAGATCTTTTTTTTCTCCCTCAAATTTATTGGATGACAAATTGTCTTAGTAAAAAAAAAAAGTTTCGTTTTCATTTATTCCGATCTATGTCGGCTATAGGCCTATAGACGAAAGTGGACGAAACAAAAATTGACGAAGAAAAATTGTTTGCATTTTTTGTTTGCGAGTGCTTCGTTTGGCATATAGCAGTAAGGAAAAACAACAAGCTCATCCACTTTAATGTGATAGCAGCAGATTATCGCTATAAGTGGAACGGGATGTAACGCGCGGGCGATATAACGATAGTCTTAGGCTTCCAAATTTATTATTGATTTCTGGTTTTGTTTACAGATAATCTGAACACAAAACGCTGGCACTAAATGATGAATCGCATTTTATTATAAAAGACTCCTGCCTACTGCTGTAGTCAAAATGGAAGAAACATAGGCGTTCGATGCTATATCTATCGGCCTACCGTGCCTGATTACACTCCCGAGATATAAATTAAGATATGTTCAATCTGGCAAACAATAAGTGTGCGTGCTAAACTTTTCATCCGAAAAATGGAACAACAACTTTCCTTACTCTTACAGCAAAAAAAAAAATTGAGAAAAAGGATGATGCTAGAAAATAGAAATTTCCTTTTTATTATTTTGTTGGTTTTGTGATGAAAGGTTTCTATCGTCTTTTGCTAATGCTAACGGGGAATTCAAGTGAAATGTTATGTGAGCGACGGAATTCGGTGCAGAAGGTTGAAAGCTCTGCGTAAGAAAATTTATTGCACCATCGGGGTCAACTGTCTGAGAGTGAAAATTTCTGTTATAGCAAGAATGTCTGCTCTTTATGCATCGTTTTATTGGCAATAACATTCTTCCTCGCGCCCTGATTCGCCCTTGAAAGAGGAGAATTCACATAATGTGTAGTGCTGATTATGAGAGCTTTATAACTAATGGCGAGAAGCATAAGAACTTGTAAAATCGAATACCGTTACTTATGAAAAATCCCTATGCATTAATCCGACGAATAAAGCGCAAATTAAATTAATTATTTTATAAATAATGAAACAATAAAAGCCAGAACGATAACAATAAATTTCATTTTCATCTTGCTTTTGCGTCAGTTTTTTCTTTGTTGCTTGGCTCTCCAACGGTGGTGGCCCGCGCATGAAAATCAAAATAAAATTAATGAACTAAAATAAATTGAGAAAGTTTATAGCTCAAATCGATGGTGAGGCAATTTCAATAAATTACAACGCCAGTCTCTAATCAGTGATGGCGGTAAATTTTTATTTCTCCTTCCTTGCCAGCCGCCATACAAGATGAGATTTTAATTATCCTGGGATTTATTATTTTCGGGTGCTTGCGCGCCATACCGTATATAACCAATATTTATCGGGCGTTTGTCGATTCTTTTTAACTTAGCGAACACATGTTTCTTGTGTTAAAATATTTAAAGTTATTCGGTAGTTGAAAAATTAAATTAAATATCAGATTGATTGATTGCTAATGCCGAAATTGAGGGTATATATTATTGAATTCCGCCTACAACACTTTCATAATTCACTACCCTGAAGCCATATTAGTGATGACCATTCTGATAGTGATTACTGACAGTTGATGAGTGCTCTCCATTAATCCTATGCGCCCACGGAAAACAGAACAAAAAAAAAATACTGAAATTTCTAAAGCAATAACATTAATTTTTTAATGTTAATGTGTTGTTATTAATGCCTTCCGACACTCATTTCATTAAAACCGCTGCGCGTAAATGTCTTCTCAAAGAGCCCACTGAGGGTTCCAACGTACTTTAGATTTTTCTTCGAAGCACCCACAAAGATTTCTTATCTCTTGCTTAATTTTGCCAGCATCAGACAGAATAATAATAAGAAAATGAAAATCCCACACAAATTACACACGATGAGAGGGAATTCTTCAACTTTTCTTTTTTTTATTCTTCCTTTCTTGTTTCTTCCTCTTTGAATCCCATTTATCTTCCTCAATTCCTTATTCTTGTTATAACAAATGAAAATGAATAAAGAAAAAAAGTTTCATTTGCTTTCACTATCATTCACAGTTTGATTTCGAAAGAATTCTTTTTTTACTGGTCTTTTGCCGAAAATCCGATGAAAGAAACCCCATAAATTTATGGAATTTTACTTTTTTATTCTCTCCTGCCTGCTGGCATCACACTCATACGCAAGTCAGCACAAAAAAGCCTTTTGTTACTTTGGATTCCATCGTCGCTGACATTATCACTGAATAATCTTATTGTAGTAGGAAATGCGCCTTAAACCCATTGAGAAATGTGGATTATAAGAGGATTAAAGCGCTCGATGACATGATGACACTCACTTTAGAAATATTGACTGGAGCACATCGATTACAACTGGTTGATTCAGGGTTATGCAATAAATATCCTTCAAACAATTCACTACTGTGACAGAATTGCCATTAATTTAATTACCGGTTCATGAATTACACGTTCATCGAAACGTTTCACGCGTCTTAACATCACGAGATCACACAAAGAACTGAATTGCGGGACTCAGTTGCGGGGACGAAGAATAGGAACAGAATATATTTAAAACTGGAAAGAGGAAAACTGATTGGAAATTTTCATTGGAATGCTAGTCCACTTTCCATTATGTTTCCATTTTCCATCTTCATTTTCCATGTTCGCTGATTATACTGCCAAAAGAGTGTAAGAGTGTTTTATTTGCATTCTTTTGTTCCGTTTTATTGATGGCCCTTTCTTGATTTTAATGATAATGATAAAAGGGACTGGTAAGCTTGTGATTAATCTTTGCTGATGCGATAATTTGATATTTTGCTGCAGTGGAACTCATACTTAATGGTTCTGCTGCCTGATGCTTGCTAGAATCCTCGCATAACGTTAATGGAGCTTCAAGTGAAATTAATTGGATTTCAGTCGCTCTTCGTTTCATTTCGTGCTTTTACCCTTGCATCGTTGTTGATGGACATTTTTAGTTGAAATTTCGCATAAAATCCGTAAATTTTGAATGGCGGAAAACCCACAGGTATTGACAGAAACAGAGATTTTAATCGATGGGGTGTATTTAACAGTTATATAGTTTTGAAATTTTTGTGTCGGCCGATCAACGAATAACGGGTTTCTGGAAATTTATAGCGAAATTTCGTCACGACAGATTTCGGAAAATTGCGATACATTTCGGGAATTGCGTAATATGTTAAATGACTCTTTTCTAATGAAAATGATTTCCACACGAATAATATGATACACATAAATAACAGCGATTTGCTATGTAGAGCCTGTGTGTTGATGTATTTCAATGCAAACTGAAAATGGCATAAATATTGCTATTTAATTTTTTTTTTCATGTTACACACAACATTGAAAATGGTCTCGAAAGCATCATTAGTAGCAACAATAAATACACAAACATGATTTTAGCGGATGTTGATTCAACTAAACAAGAGTCTTTTGAATACGCATTTGAATTATGTGAAGCTTGTAGCTGATCAAATTTTTTCTGTGATTGGGAACGATTTATATATAAATCATCATATCAGATTTCGCTGTCTTAAATTAATAGACAATAGACGCAACTTAGAAAATGATCTTAATGGATTATTTTGTACAAAATTCAGTTTTTAATGCTATTAAAATATAAACAAAAGAAGTGATTATAATCTAAAAATGGCGCTGAAATTTTTCGTCATAATCTCTGTTACCCTAAAACTTGATGTTCCGCATCTTCAGTTCGTTAATGGCCTTCAATGTCTGTGCAAGAGCATTTCGGTCATAAAATTTTTGGGAGGAAATCTTATGCTTCGTCCGGGCACAATTTAAATTGAGTAGTTGAAAGATTTTTATGCGAAAAGCATTTTACGAGCCTTGAGCGAAAGAAGTAAAAAAGCGCAGGAGACCATAAAGCAACAGAGTAAAATAAAAATCCTTTCAGGATGTATAAGGCATCAATTGACTATGGGGCAACTGTCTGACCTGATGGTGGTTCGCCGCAATATTCAACCCATTAACATTGGCTTGAAATTTATTAAATCATAACAAAACAATTTATGTTAAAATTAAATTTCATCAGAATGTTTTTGATGTGTTCCCTTTATAGCTTGCCAACCGAGGGCGGATTTTTTTCTGAGGGTAGGTGGAAATTAAAATTATTTTTGCATTTGTAGAAATGTTTTAGAAAAAAACTTTTATCACAAAAATATTTTACATAAAAAAATTCAAATTTATTGTTCTCGTGCAAAAAATCAGAATATTTATACGAGTCAAACAAAAATCTTTGTTTTCTCAGCAGCTGAATAATCCGAAATGACACTGTGAAAAATTTAATTTGAAAGCATTTTATTTTCAATTAGCAAATATTTTTAACACTTTAACTTAGTAAATTTGAAGAATATTTAAAACTTTTTAAAATTGCGTTCATTGTTTAGTCTACTCTACTTCGTGAAAATGCCCAGACAAGATGCGTCATTTCATGCTTAAGGTACCGTACGTCACACACAATAAATTATTTTTCTTGTTCAGTCCCTCTCGACTCTTCTTTGCCCTAAGTCTTTTTAAATGATTTATAAATAAACTCATGGAGCATGTAGTGTGTAGTAAAAAAATAAATTGCTTACATCATTTTCGTTCATTCAGTAACATGATGCACATTTTTGAGAGATTCCCTTTGAGCCACTACATTTTTCGAAATGGAAAAATCTATCGTGTGTTTCACATGCTGCTCCGAGTTACGACTGACCTTTGTGAGCGTTGGAATGAATGAAAAGTAAAAAAAAAACTCTCAAAACGCTGCAACTCTTTATGCCTTGTAAAAATAGTATCAGATATCATGCATGGAAAAATATGTGAAATATGTTGTTATGACGATGCCACTCATAAATAAACACACATTTGGTTGCACTTCGGCTTTGTGCAGAGAATGCAGACAGGTCTTTTAACGTTTTATGATTTTAATAGCACTCTTCCCATTCAAATTGTTTTTTAACACTTTAACTCATAAAACAAGAATCATAAAAAATCTCAGAATCGCTTCCGTCTTTGCTGCGTGAAAATCCCCCACACGATTAACACTTTACTCAGGAAAGATTAAAACCCTTTTTCGGCATTAACAATTTCGTATCATATTTATTTACAAATAATTTATTGTTATTTTAGATCCAGCATATTCTTGGAAAATACGGGAGCATGTTGTACGGTTACAAACCCGACATACTGACTGAATGTAAAACTGATTAGAAATACAAATGTTGTTCATTTAAACATTAAAAGAGTTTTAAGCTTCATTTAAATTGTTGCATTTTAAAAATAACAAGTAATAAATAATAAGAGCGATTTTTGCGAAAATCCACATCAACAGCCACTCAATTTGATGGTCGGCATGGCATGTTGAGAAGAGTGGATTCGTACAAGATTTTATTGAAATATTTTCCATCTCGAGGGCAATGATAATTTACGCTCTGTAGATGGAAAGCGCTTATTCAAAGAATGGCACTTGAAAATGCTTTTAAGTGATGATTGACTTCTAAAGAGCAGATGGAAAATTCTATATTGATATGAACCATAACTTTCGTGATATAATGACGTGTTTGAGTGCCTCAATAACGACGAATTATATATTCGAAAATATTTCACAAGAATATAGAATTATAGAATTTTTTTTGCTATTTGAAGTGTTTGCTGAAAACCCTTAGTCGCTTAATAATATATTTATTGATAATGAACGACATTTGTGAACAATATTAAATTCCCATAACTCTTGTCATTGAGGACTTTTCAGGAGTTATTCCACAGGCTGCAAAATAGCCATTAAATGGTTACTAAGTGAAGTGCAGAACAATGAATGGATGATTTATCAAATTGGGACTATTAATCATTTGCTCTATTGGGATCATTATTTACATGAAGCTTCATTACCCTTTTTTTGCGTTGGCTAGCTTTGATTTTGATTTTATTGTGATTAATTCAAAACGATGATAAATGTCTCCTTGCATCCGTGGCTAGTTGATAACTGATTGAAGGAAATGCTTTTAGTTTAATTAATGGAATACGAAATACTGAAATGATGCAAATTATAAACGACATATCTATTCAATAGAATATTGTGCTTTAATGCAGCGAACAATTTATTCGCTGTAGCAGGAAAACAAAAGTATGTTTTCTCAAATTTTGTTCGAAGTGTCAGCTCTGAAACAAAACTATCCTTAGTGCGTCAAAAGAGCTTTGGAAATATCTGTCGGGGGTCAAAATCATGTGCTTGAAAAATCAAATTATTTGATAACAAAAGCTGCGATATTGCGAATGGGAACTTCGAAACCCGAATGCTCGAAATTGAATACTGCCTGGTGAACAAAATTATAATAATAATAATAAAAATTATAGTTTTAGAAACTTGATGCCCAAATATTGTCGGTTCTCAATATATCCGACATTGGAAAAGTATCTCGAAACTATGATAATAAAAATATTTTCATTGCTGGTACGTAGGATTTTCAGACAAAGTATATTTGGTTGGGAATGATAACACTCTGACTGTCAGGGAAGTAATGACAATATTGTGAATGAAACAAAAATTTATATACATATATTATATATATAAATATATGTTTAGAAACAGGCGACTGTAAAAAATACGGCACTACACTGAATAAATATAGAGAGTAATGGCATCATAATATTATGCAAATGCTATGAAATAAAAGTATTCACTGAATAATGCAAATTGAATGCTACTTGAAAACAGTTTTTTTTCTTATACTGAGTGAAGAAAAGAATGGAAAATTTATTCAATTTTCAAAATCATCATCAGCTACTAAAGTGCACATTAAATAAGTCTCGAGGCTATCATCATTGATAATTATGAGCTCTTGCTGTTAGTGAGAAGTAAGAAAAGAAAGCTACCTAAATAGATAGAAAACAGTTGCAGAACAAAAGCAAATTGATATTAATTGATATAAATTAATGAATAAAATTTTTCGTCCTTTAATCTCATTCCACTTCGGGAATAAGCCATAAGGATTTAGAATGGCATAAGACGACAGCAACGGCAATTTTAATTTATATTTCGTGTTTTATTTTTAAAAGCACTTTTCTTCAACTCGAGATCATATTTCTTACTCAGCTTCAATTATTACTTTTGTTTCAATCGCCAGAGGCAAAATTCGCAAACAAAACCCATTTGTGCGATTCGATGCCGTCGACCACAAAATCTTTATTAATGATGTCACATTATCCTTTTTTCATGCCTTTCTTTCTGCCTCCAAAAAAAAAAAAAAACTTTTTTTTTTCTTTCTTTTTAAGGCCCTTTTGCTGAACATAACAAACAAAAAATATACGCCCACACAAAAAAATGTTAATTTGAAAAATATTTTCCATGGATTTGATTTTGTCCTAACGATACACAAATCGCCGGGCTATGTCGAAGGAAAGGGTGAATGAGAGAAATGGGTTAATTTTAATTCATTATAATGTTCCACGCTGATTCTTCATTATCCCTTCAACGTCGAAGGATTGATATAAATTAGAATGACAGTGGACGGGTTGAAGTGTAATTAATTCATGGTGAACAAATTTTTACAACGCTCGCACTTTGATTTTATCAGATATCGCTGCTGTTGATGATGAGGATGAGATTTGACTTAAGCTTTTGCTGTTATAAATTGACACGAGTTACAAGCAAAGCCAGAAGAAGTTGCAGCGCGGGGAATTACCATTGTTCAGAAACTAGCAATTTTTACAAATTGAATGTAACAATTTTTTCTTTTTTTGATGAGTTTACAGACTAAATAAGAAATCCCCGGATTGCAGTGATTTATTTATCGGAATGTGGTTTCGATATGAAAAGAAAACATTGCGTAGATTCATTTGCGTAAGGGATATTGAAGAATAAATACGTTTCTACATCCTATCTATTGCCCAGCAACCCACTTGCAAAACCTAAAGGCCTGATTTAAAGCCTAACGAACCATTCTTAAAGACTTCCAAAAGAAAAATAAAACTTTTGCGACATCGTTTGTCAATGCTATCGATGAACGCTAATTTATGTGATGCTAGATGAAGCGTTATATACAATGTATACACGACACATATCAAACAATTTCAATCAAAAAAGTTTGTTCAAACTCAAAATTAAAAAAAAAAAAAATGCTCATCGTGTTTTGTGTGCTTTGGGGGAAAAAAAAAGTTTGTCGAAAAGATGAAACAATTTTTTAGCGTCGCGGCAACATAAAAACTTTTTATTAGAACAATGAGCTTTTAAGCTCGTTTCATCAAACGCTTTTTCTGATATCGAATCATGATGTAGCGAACAAAGTTTCAGAACAGCGATGATGAAAAAAAAAAAAACGTTGTCGTTGAATGGAAAGAGAAAATTTTTAATGGAGACGGAGAAAAATATTAATTTTCAACTATTTGTCGGTCGCTACCGCGCCTCCGCATTTAAAGAAACGTCTCCACCTAACCAATCAAATGTTTGTTTGAATAAACAATAAGCAATTTCCTTATGCAAATATACTTATTCTGACTGAGCGAGAAAAGAAAACTTTTTGGGTGCCATTCACATATTATTTGTTATACTACACCCTTTCCCTCCCCGCCTCACTAAAAAATGTGTTTTCTGTCTTTCAGCACGACTGTAATCTTCTTTGTTTTTATTACTTTGCCTGCGACAATATTTTAACAGTCGTATGAAACCCCCATCATCATAGCCGATGTTTGCTTCCTGCTACTCAGCTCTGATCCACACCAAATTCGAAAAGAGAAGAATTATGCCAAAAGAATAAAAAAAAATACTTTATGAAAAGGTTTCATTGCATGATGATGATGATGCCAAGCCAATGATGTTTGTATTGAATAGGAAAATCGATCGAAATGTGTTTGAAGTTACCATTGTTTATTTCGTCTTTTTTGGCACGGGATTTATTGTAGATATATTTTACCCAAAATGGTAGAATGATGACAGACCGTTAAGACCGAATTATATCTAACAGAAACTTGAGTGTGTAAAAGGTTTATGTTCTACTTATTTCCTTCACGTCGTTAAAGTTTATGGTGCATTGCTTGTTTCAAATATAAATTTGCACAAGAGCTTGCTGAAAATTTTCCTAGTAATTTGCATAATTTCTGTTTGATGTTTAAGCATTCGAAAACCAAAACCATTTCACAGTGACGTTTTATTGACGGAACATTTTTTAGTTTCAAAAAATATTTCTGAAAGTATATTCATATTTATTTTGCAAATATTGAATCAAAAGCAGCACAAATATACTCAATTGATATTACCAATATTTTCTGCTTGTGGTAAATATTTGTCAAAATTAATTTTAAAGTTTCCGGGAACCGTCTTAAACCTGACTCAAAAAGAACGGAAAGCGTATGGTGCTTTGAGTTTTAGACGTCGTTCACCGAAAGCTTCTTTGAGATTATGTTTCGGAGATGAATAATTTATTAGATATAATTCAGATATACATGGCAAAGCTACGGCAACAGTAAGAGTTCTTTTTTCTTTCTTTCTTCCTTTCTTACTTTCTTTCTTTCTCATTTGGCACTGAAATCGCATTTCTATTCAGAGCGCGTTCCATTGACGAAATAAATGATTGCATAAAAATGAATTATTTTCCATCATGGAATTTCACGCAGTTCAATGAAAGTTTTGTTGGTTTTATTTAATTTCTGGGGCCTTCAAAGATACGCTTAACAGCATATCATACCGTAAATCTAGTTTGACATTGGATGTTACTACCATGTACGATGGCGTTTATGACAGTAAACTGACATTAGCAGTTGCCATAAACGGAATCATAATTCATTAATTTCTCAAGTGTATTTAGTTGTGTGTTATTGAAATACTTTCTGCACTGCTGCCAAGCAATGTTTTTGATGTTTATGAAGCTCAAGAATTTACTGGAAAATCTGGAAAGGCCGAATGCTTTCCAATCATTTAACATATTCCGTTGTTCCATTTTCCACTTTAATTCAATATCTTTAAATTTTTCAACACATTTTTCTCACATGTTGCTTATTAATTTATTCACAAATGCTGTTAAATTTTAAATTAATTTATGTTTTAATCGCATCACGATTTGACGGAATAAACAATGTTCAACCTGTGATGATAACACTGTTAAAAGTCGAAAATTTAATTTTTTATCCAAATTTCATCACGAACCTTTCAAAGTGTGGAGATTTATTAGCAATGCCTTAATCGCGAGATTAATTTTGAATTCTCACTGATTTTTTTTTTTGTTTTTACCACAAGAGAAATGTAAAATAAAAACAACGAAATAAGAAAATAAATCGACTCAAATTTCTTTTGACAAATGGAAATTAATTGAACACGCATAAACAACAACAACCTGAGATAGTTTTTCTTCTCAATCTATTTTTGGTTACCGTTCAAGATTAAGTGCATTTGTAAACGTTTGTAAATTGAGACAGTAAATCATTAATGACAACAAAAATGAAGATATTTTCTTTTCTTATATTGCCTTGCGAGTTACCAAATTTTTCAATGAGAAAAATTGTGTTGGGGTTTTTTTTGCTGTATCTTGACTTGATTAAAAAAAAAGTTTTCTACGAATTGCACTTGAAGAACTTTTCCATTGTTTAATGGTTGTAATTTTGGTTACACAAAGGAAGAACCCTTTTTTTGATTTTAAGGTCCAAGATTTTTTTCTTTACGCACCATACTTATCTCAATTTCTTGATCTTAATAGAAAACTTTATTAATATTTGAAACCATATAATTATAAAAAGATTCACCAGATCTCATTCTCACACTCTTGCCCTCTTCCACGTCGACCTCGTTAAACGATTCAAAACTTTTGATAATTTGAACCTTTTTTGCGGAAGCATGCCCAGAAACCGAATGAACAGAAGTGGACCCATAACAAAAATCTCGGTTTTGCTTTTTGGGGGGGCAATCAGAGCTCCTTAACTAGATAAGCCCTAATGTTTACATGATATAATATGGCAGGCAGGCGAGCAAACGAAAAATCCCATTCCTTTTCATCCCCGCACAAATACACATAATATGAACCAATGTTTTTCTTTCTTTCCCTTTTTTTTTGTTAGAACTTGACTCTTGAATGGCAAAAATGAAGCAAACAAAGTTGCTTAAGTTGTCATTTTGAATGTTTTTGGTGCGCTCAGATTTCTTAGAAAAGTCGCCGAACCCAAAGTATACACCACGCGCCATGAGATGAAAAATGATTAATTGATTTTATAAAATTAAATAATTAATCATTTGGGTTCATTGTTTTGGCTATTTTTTTATTCTTCTTGTTTCAGCTTCATTACCCCTCATCTTCCACTTGAAAAATGTGACAACATTGGTTCACGATAATAAACAATGATAAACACTCAAAGCTTTTATGATTACTTCTATTTTTGTGCGAGGCAGAAATCATTTTAATATTTTGCGTAAAACCCTTAAACCGCAGTGGAAAATAATTTTTCCATCAACGCAAAATACAAAAAAAATTTGTGAGAAACACTTCGAGCTTCACTAATTTAAATTTTCCACTTCGACAATGAATAGCGTTTGAGTGGAAATGCGAGACATTGAAATTGGATAACGAAAAGAAAATCTCAATTAATCATTATGCCGCTTTACATGCTCAATGCCTTTTAGAAATTAATTTGGTTTAATTTTTCGTTTTCCCTCGCCGCGACTTAAAACAGCTCAAATGTTTTCCCATGAAACAATTTTTGAGCTATTTGAGCTGAGTTTGATTGTTTGTAATTGCTAAAACCAATTTCGTGTGTATTCATTGTTCTCATTTTCCTCAGTTTAAAACTCATTTCCTCGGTATCGTAAAAAAAAAATATCCAAGCAAATTTTTCAGTATAATATTTTACCATCACCAATATTATTTTGAAAACATCATCATCGTAAAATAAATTGAGGCTCCATCAAATGCCAAGAACTAATTAAATTTCTGTTTTCGCCGGGCCCGTTGTTACGTAGCTCTTTCTTTTTTCTTCTTTTAGAGAGTATCGCCACGGGGTTGTTAATGCTATTTCTGTGATTTTATTTTATTTTTTTCAAAAATGTTTTCTCGGAATCAGCTTTTGACATTGAAGTCAGGAAATTGGGAAAAAAATGTCATAAAGCACCACTAAAATCTCTTTTAAATCGTAAAACGGTGAAAGTTAATCGAAAGCTTTATAGTCGTTAAACAAAATTTCGATTTTGCAATCTGTTTTCGCACAACAAATACACACACACACACTCGCGAAATTTCTGAACAATTTCCACGCGAGAAAATCGTTTTCTAAAAAAAAAGTTAGGAAAATAAATTTTACGCTCAAACTGAGTTGCGCCATTCATAAAATAGCATGTCACATGATAAAGTTTATGAAGTGGAAAATTTGCGAAATGTGAATTTGTTGTTTGTGAGTTGCTGTTCAAACTTTACACAAAGTAATAAAATCGTGGATCTTTTTTTTTTGATAAATTTTTATGATTTTTTGAACGCGAAAATTCGTTATTGGAAAATTTTTACAGCAGACTTTTTAAAAAGCAATTGAAATTGTTTTGGCAACAAAGTTTTCAAGTTACGGAAATTATTTTTCCTCGAGATGTGAACTTTAGCCATTTGTGCGATACCAAAATATTAAATGATTATTGAATCAGCAATTAATCCCTGCATGAACTCAGAGCCAAACTCAGCACCGAAAATCATTTTCAATGTACTTTTGGTGGCCATCAAATTTAGCGACAACAATGAGGAGACTGAAAAATCCATTAAACAAATTAAATTAAAATAACACATAGTGACAAAATTCATTTATTGCTACAATAATGTGCCGAAATGGCAAATAAAAAATATCGAATTGAAGTGCGACAATTCTTTATGAGAATGTTGGTTATAAATTCGCAATCAAAACTCTTTCCACCTTTCCACCCACGCACAAGTGAACACAGAAAAATATATTTCCTTCGCATTCTCATTCTAATTATCATAAAATTCCTAAACTGATGGAAAAATATGCAGGCACAAGTTGGCGCCCGGAAGGGGCATTATCATTTTCTTTTTCCTCATATCCAGGACTGAAAATACATCCAAATGACGTCAACAAAATACAAAAAATAATTTTGCAACACATGTAACTGCGTTAAAAGTATTAAAACCTCACTGATTAAAGCTCCTGAACATAATATGCCTGCGGGCAAACGTACGAAAAAAGGCGATTGCCAATGGCAACGAAATAATGGAATGGTGTGGTAGCAACAGAAGCAGCAAGCAAAAAATTGTTTACGCTGACACAATAAGAAGAAAATTCATTCATAAATCACTTTATTAGCAAAACGTTTAATACATGCGGAGGCATGAAGGCACATTATCAGCAGCACCCGTTAAAATATTTCCCATGAGTATGCAAATCGTAAACAACAACAACAAGCAATACAAGCAGCGCAAGCTTTTGGGGCAACAATATATTTTGAATTTTAATAGTTTTCCCCCAATAAACAACAAACACTAAACACGATATCAAAAAAAAAGTTTGTTGCGCGATGAAATTTTGTGCTTTCATTAAAACAAGAAATAAATTTTTGCCTTTTTTTTCAACTGAAAGTGCAAGAAAACAGGTTTGGAAAATTTAGTTAGTTTTATGAGCTCGATTAAAACGCTCGTTATCGCTTTCTGTTGCTGCTTCGTGGAAATTTAAAGTGCATATTTGTGTTCTTTTTTCCTCAAAAAAAAAGGATCTTGGATTACTTTTAACGTGCAGCAATGGCTAGCTATAGAAGGCAAAGGTTTCATTCTAATTAGTTTTTTTTTTTCGAAAGTTACAAAAGCCATTGATTGGTGCTGCTTACTAGCTTGGCAAAAGTTCATTAAGTTTCTGCGGTTGAATTTTTGATAGTCATTCCTTTCAATTATTGTTTTTGGCATTTTTAATATTGAATGAATTTTTTTTCTAATATTATTTTCATGGTTTAAAAGCAAACATATGAATCATTGACACCTTCGCATTTGACATCAAGCTGTTTCTTACTTTGTTGCTTATTGCCTTTTTACCATTACCTTTGAAACGGTTCTCTCAAACTCTCTTAGTAGGTGCCACTCAAAAGCACGAGTGAATTGTTACAGAACATTCGAGCGAAATGTTGTTCTTGAAATTCAAGGGCACATACAATAAATTGAAATTAAATCGATTTTTCATTTAAGTGAAAAATCGCTGGATTCCTCCTTTTTCCACCCTCTCCATCAGCATTGTTGTTCTTTTACATTATTTCTGATATTTTTTTCTGTTGTTGTTGCTTTTGACACATTTAAAATCAAGCAGAAATACAGCACAGAACGCCAGACCCGATAAAAAAAATATTTTTCACAAAAAATGTATAAAACATAAAATAAAATTTTATTAGCAAATAAAAACACTTTACAAGGCCCCAAATTGATATGGCTCCACAGAGTAGGACAAAAAAAAAACGGCAATTTCAATTAATATTTAAATTTTTGCCTTCGCTGTTTCCACCACATACGCACACACTCGACACGTTTCCATTTACATGATTGCAGTCGTATACACCAGAAGCAAGTACTTGGCGATTCGGTCAACCTGCTGGCGAAGGGAAAGAAGAAACGTCAATGGAAAGTAAAAAATGCTGTTGAAAACGATGAAGAAGAAAGGAGGGATGAAGGGTAAGAAAATCTGTTAGAGTTGACCTTCAGCTATATGTGACATTTGTTTCATTCTTGAAACTTTTTCTTTATGCGTGTGTCTGCTTACATCCGGGCCTCAACAAATATATTTATAATGACAAAAAAGGTACCAAAAACCTCCATTTGATGCTGACAAGATTTATCAATTGATAGGCGAAATTGTTGATAAAACTTTTGTTGCTGAGGATGAAGATGAGCCTTATGTAAGTTTGCTCACATAAGCATTGTAAATATACAATACACAAAGACGTTTTTCATTGTTATAAAAAAAGGGTTATTTTTCTTGAAGTATGCCACTTAATAATACAAAGTTCAACCATCAGAACGGCTCTTAAATATTCACAATGTTCTTTATCATTTCAGGTGTATAATGCAAATGAAAATGCTAATTTATGTCAAAGGATCTCGAAGGAGATACGAGATACGTTAAAGACCTGGAGACAGTTGATGAGGTGAGGGATGATGTTGATAAATTGGGTGAAGAGATATGAAAATTTTACAATCCCTTTTCTCAATTGGTTTATGCTTAAATGTTATCAAAATATTCCAGTAATATTTCATTAAATACTTTTATTTCTCTAATATTTAGGTATCGAATTGTTGCTCTTGTGACGATTGTCGAAAAGAACCATCAGGGAATTCACTACAAAATGAAATATAGCGCCGATCCGAAGACTGATAACTTTGTGCGATATTATTTGGATAATCCAAACTTTTTCATTATCGTTTGTGTTGCATTGATATTTCAAGATTGAGATGATTATGTTGCTAAGTTATTTAATTTTATCGATTTTAGAATGAAAATATATGAAAGCTTGAAACGAGCTTTTATTTTTGGTGAAGAATGAATTATTTCTTTGGAGGGTCGATGGAGCTTACTCTGCAAATTTACAATTTAAATTTTACGACCATAAAATGCAAATAGTTTCTATCCCATCAAAATTCAGTTTTTTTTATCTTCATTTCGCCCGCTAAAGGGTTCTTTGATACTTGAATGAAATTTTGTTCATTAGTGTCAAGTGTTGCGATTCGCAGACTCTTGAACTTGTCACGGAAAATTCATTATTTATCGTCGTTCATTTTATGACGTTCAGAGGGTCACTCTTGAGAAATTTTACTTACGAAATGTCGAGTGGCTTCATTAGTTTGCCATTGAATAACGCTCACTTTTTTTTCACTCCAGCAAAAATTCTTGTTGATTACAAATCCCATGAGCGCTTTTGTTAGGAAGACATCTTTGAAATAGCATTTTGATGAGAACACTCGTGAAATAATGTTTCAGAATTTCGGCAACATTTACTCGCTGAGTCTCATGAAGATTAAATATTGAGAAATTCCACAAATCACATAAAATTCCGTTCGATCATTTCACAGCGAGACATGATTGAAAAAAAAAGGAGAAATAAGGTCACAGACAAATTTATGAGTTCAAAGCTCAAGTGCAATATAAAAAGTACAGAATTTTATTATTTTGAAATCAATTTTATTCTTTTTACTCTCTTTGTTTAGTTTCTGCTGATGTGTGTCGCCAACGCCAAGGTTTATTGAGTAGACAATTTATGTTAAAAGTCTCGTAAAAACCTAAAATTTGAAGAAAAAAAAGAAAGAAAAAAGTTTTACATTTTTATTTCTTTGCTGTTGTTATATAACACAATAAGAAGCTTCACAAGCTCATGCAGAAGAAACGAAAGTGATGTTAACAACATTTCGTCAAACACAATGAGATTTATGTTCACGGACGAATAATTTTCATGGCCTTTGGAAAGGTCGTGAAAGAAGGGAAAATTCAAGTATTACGTAACGGTTAAGGCTGTGGGGTCGGTCAAAATTGATTGCTAAACTTCATACAAGATTATCAATTTACACGAAAAGTTTATTACAAGATTGCTCGAGGGGCATATAGAATCAATTTTTAACGTTAACGGTTTAATTGAACGTTCCCAAAATTATTAGAATTTGGCGAAATTCTATTGTTAACTTTCTGAAGAAACAAGAATTTGTCGCTCCATTACATGTTGAAATTGGAATTCAAAAGTTTTTTATTTTCCTGATTCTTTGTAACATGGGCACATAGGATGTGCAAATCTGAGAATAATTGTAAGGAAATTTTGCGAAAAATTAATCTTATTCAAGTCTCATGTAGTCACAGCGACAGAAAGCTAGTAAATTTGTAACGAAGAGAAATTGCCCACGACGATACGTCCACGTCCAGTGTGATTGTTGTAAATTTATCATTTTGCCAATGATACACTCGAAATTAAAGTTCCTTCGAGTGGATAAATTTTCCGTACGATGATATTCATTTATCACCTTAGGTTGGATAGTGTCCTTTTTTTCTCCTTACTCAACTCAGTCGGATTAATTTCTACTCGTTTTCTGTTGGATATAGAGATTCAGGTTTGAAAAAGCAAATGGGAAAAAAATGGACTTAATTATTACCAATTTGGGACGGATGCTACAAAAGAAAATTGAGTAGCGATCCAGAAAGTCCATAAATGGGTTAATAAGGTTAATTTTAGATAATGGACGTAACGGTAAGTATCAATTTGATTCGGCTGAGTGACGACAATGCAGAATCAAAGTGAATTTGACCTACATAAAGAAAGGCAATTAGGAGTCGCACGAGAAAAACGCTCTACTTCAATATTCAATTTGCTAAAGTTTTTCCAACGCTTAAATGAGCACATTTACAAGTGTTGTTAACTGAACAAGAAGAAAGCGTAAAAGCATACTATTGATTCTCTTCTAAATGGATGGACTTTCAAGTCGTTACAATTCAATGGGCTCGTTCATGAAAGAAGTGGCTCGTTTCCGATCGCTCTCGATTTTTGGAGCAGAATCTCTTGAATTTTAATTTTCATCGAAGCCATTAAACTAATCGACACTGTTGCTTCGATGGTCCAATGTATGGAAGCTGTTGTAGAAGTTAATTTTTTTTTTTTATCAAACATCGTTTACAAATGAATTCTGTTGGGTTGAGCAATGAAGAATTTTTTTATGTCATTTCTCAAGTCAAATGATTTTTATGATTCTTCTTGGTGACGGAAATATTGCAAAGGCACTTTCTCATTTATATACATCGTGGCTACCATCGTGGCGTGAAGAATTTCGCTTTCCATTTTTATGGACAGAACTTTCAGCACCCAAAAATGACAAAAGCCTGCTGGTGCGAATCAACGCTGAATGCTTAAAATCTGTAAAAAGAGTTTTTATGATTTTTCTCATGATGTTCGCTGCTCGATGGTTGGAATTTTATGTAGCCATTTCATTATTCATGCGAGCTTTCCATTGCCGAATCAGAGCTTGATGATAATGAAAGCTTGCCTTCATAAGTTTTGTGATATTTATTATTCGATAACAACAAAAATATTTAATGTATCTCATAAAAAGTCTTCACATAAAAGCTCGTTTTCTGCCTTGAAATTATAATTGTTTAATAATCTGAAATTGATGTACAGCTTTATCTGGAACACAATCAATCCTGTCTAATGCCATACACCGTAAAGCTAACTCAACATCAGCAGCATACCTCTCAAGTGTCAAGTAGAGACTTTATTGTCATTTTGCAATTAAAAACGTTTTAAGGAGATTTCCATTGTTCCTGACATCTCATATATTTTACAGCTAGATATGTATCTATCTACATAAGCAAATTACACATAGCGAAACGATAATTAAGGATACGGCAACGGCAATTTGTCATTTTATTATGCATACCATGAAACTTTTCCTTCGTATTCCTCCACTCGCATGCACACTGAAAATGAGATGCCTTTAATACATCTTCCGTTACACCAAATTATATCTTTATCGCTTTCTTTTTATTGCTCTTTAATGATGCCTTAAACTCGCTTTAATATCCTAAGAATCATTAAAAATATTCGAAGTATCGAACCTTTGAAAGTTGCACAATCCCGGCGACCCTATCCATTGAAGAGTTTAATATTCTAACTTTTTCAGGCCAAGCCCAGATGCTTCTTCCGTTTGTTATTGTTCATTCCATTGCGTTGGTTATTTTGCAATAAAGAAAGTTTGTTTACAAGCGAAAATAGTAACGACACTTTGGTGTTTTTGTTTCGACATCAGGACACTTTTTCAGGGATATTTTGGGAAAAACAAAATTGCTGAATCATCTTATTTAACAAAAAAATTTAAGAATGTGAAAATTATTTGAAATTTTTGAGATTTTGAGAAAGATGTAGATTTCTTTAACGTCCATATGTAAATAATTTTGCAATATTTATATTACATTTAATTATTATTGGCATTATTACCATCGCGATTGCATTGAAAACTCCTTTAATTGAATTACCTAAATCATAATTAAAATAAATGGAAAACTAATTGATTTGTTTTTGTTTCATCATTGCTCAATGTCCGGGAAATATATTCATTCGTTTTTTTTTTTAACCGATTCATCAAATTTTTCCCCCGGTGCGCGTGGGCAAATGTTGTTATTTCCGCTTCCATTTGTGCCCAATTAATTGAAATTATTATTTATGAAAGATCCAGTAAACATTCTAATGTGAAATCAAATTTCGTTTGTTTATTTTTCCACACATTCGTCTTATTCGTTTGCGTGCGCGTGTTTTACAATTCATCATCACAAGATGGCATCAGATTACATTAAAATTTTATTTTATTTTTTGTTCTTTTACCATCTTTCAGCTTTCATTTTGCCATAAAAGGGGTTAAGAATGAAATTTAATGAGAATTTTCTTTTGTGTAAACAGAGAAAAATTAAATTTAATTGTTGATATAAAATTTGTGTTCGTTCATTAAAACAAAAATCAAACAAAATGCGATGACTTTTGATAAGGCGTTAAAAAGTTAAATAAACATTATGCTGTGTCTTAATTCGAGAATGGGACGTTGAAAATTTTAATTTGTTACCAACTGTTTACACCTGTTTTATTCAATAGGCAATTTCATTGCCTTTCGTTTGTAACATTTTATTGTCGAGATAGATTTTATAAGTTTTTTTTTTTTTCTATAATTCTATATTCTTATGAGATTAATCTCCAACAGCAAATTATATTGAATTGAATTGATTATGTATGTTGATTAATTCCATCGACTAAAGAAAATTGCTCAAATATTGCCGGAAGGAAGCACAAAATGTTGGAAATAGAAATTCAAAAATTTTCTAAAATCAGCACTCTCTGTTGAAAGCTGTTCCGTTTCGTACATGTTTTTTTTTGCCTTTTTCTTTCATTTTCCACATTTAAAGTGAATCAATGAAGAAATTTTCTGCTTCCAATGCACTTCCGGTATGAAAGCTTGTACAACAATAGAATGGATATTTTTTTTTGCTCACCTCACCAATTGTCGTTTCCCTTCGAAGTTGTACAATCTTACAAAAGTTCAAGAGAATTCCATGCAAATGAACTCGTTAGGATGAAGCGACAGTGGAAAATAAACGGCACTGAAGAATTTAAACGTAAAACCATTCAATGTCTTTCGTGAAGGTTCCTCATTGCCGTTGGTTTTACGATAACTCTAGTCGGTAAATTGAATATTTTTTTTAGAAAAGCAGGTACGAAATATTTCTGAAATTTTGATAACCTTATCAATGAGCAACTTGAATTTGAATGGTGTGGTTGGCATACACAGCTTTCACTGAGCTTCTTGTCAATATCATGACAGTTTTCTGTTTACCTATCTTATCAGTTAAATGGTCCAATAAAATGTCATAAAACACAATAATAACTGTCTGAATAGAGGATAACGCTTAAGAAAAATTAACGCAAAAATATATTGCTGATAAATTATATTGCAAAGCAAAAAGAAATTGACAGTTCAATAATTCACACACCACACATATCACATTCCCTACTTGGAAGATCGGATTCTTCGCCGTCACTTTTCATTATATTAAGAGTGATATCCGAAACATAATTCGATTTAATTATTTTTCCATTGTACAATATTCAACCCGAATACTTACTTAAATGTATAACAATTTGTATTATTTGTTTTATGTTATCAGCGAATGATCAGTTGTAAATAAATAAATAAAAAAGAAAAACAAAACCTGAAAAACGAGAAAGATAAAAAAAAAGCCATTAGTAAAGGTAGTTAGTTAACCATTTAACCGGCAATATATTGACACAAATTTCTCTCAATGAGCAGTCAGTTCGTGTTTAGCTCTCGACAAGAGCTGTTTGAAATTGTTAAGCTTCCGTCCGCATAAAATAATATTTTTTTTTTTTAAGTTTGGCTTTTGAGTGACTGTTTTATTGAACATTGCTTTGTTAGGCAAATTTTTATTTAATTTTTGATGCGGTGTTTGAGCACGCGAACGCAATGAAGGCAAGTGATGATAAGTTGTTGAAATGAAGCATATTTATATGTGAAAAAAAAAAAAAATAAATAAATAAAATATTTGAAACGAAAAATATATGAAAGTTGTGTTGCATGAAGAGAGTCGACGGTTAACTAATTTTATTGTCGCGTTTAAAATATTGCATAATAGGTGTTTACTGAGTTCAATTTTGTCATAATATTGATTCACTTGCAGATTGTATTAAAACTGATTATACTGTTTATTGGATTGGTGACAAATGGCTTGATTAGGGCTCTCACTGATGATGAAATGTTGATTATATTAAAAGATTACGATCGTGATGCAGCATTGTTATGTAATAAAAATGCCAAAGCTAATTGGGACGTGCAGACTGATGTACTTAACCAATCTTTGCAAGACACTCAGGTAAATAATTGACAATGTAACTTTCCTTTATACTTACTTAATGTATTATTTATTCGGATCACTTGACGGCCTTGTTTTAACATGGTTTATCGCGTATAGTATAAGTAGAGTGGCTGATAACAGAAGCTTTTTTTTGTAAAATATCTTAATCGATTCCTAGGGCATTAAGTATTTGTTTTTGACTCCATCAATCGCTGTCGAATTTTTTTTATTAGCGTTTTGAAGTTCAATTGCTTTATTTATAGATAGGATAAAGGCTGATAAAACTTTTTTTTATTACTTACTCATAATTTCATGTCAAATAATCAAATTACTAAACAGCATTGTGGATAAGAATGAAAATACTAACACTCCATTTGTCATATTAAAACAGAACAAAGTTATTTTGGAATATGCAAACTATCGTAAGGAACAGTATAACCTGCACTTCAAAAATGCTATCATAGAAGATTTCACGAATAAATCAATAAAAAGACAACTGAAACTATTAAAGGATGTTGGAACATCCATTCTGATTGACGAAGATCTGTCACTCTTGAATAAAGTGAAGAATAGCATGACGTCAGTCTACAACAGTGCAAGAATTTGCCCATTCAATAATAAGGAATGTGTCTTGGAAAATGAAGGACTGACATTGGATCCTGAAATTGAGCTCCTTCTTGCATCCTCGAAAAATTTTGATGAATTGCTCTGGGTTTGGCAAGAATGGCATGACAAAAGTGGAAAACTTATGCGAGAAAACTACAAAGAATATATTCAACTGATGAATAAAGCTGCTGTATCTAATAGTAAGAAATGAATGTGGATGGACTGTGAACGTTAACCCTTGTTTTGTTGCTTATGACTGTTTTGTTCTTATAAGGATCAAATTTCTTATTCAATAAATTTGCTCAAAATTTAAAGATTATGAAGATGCTGGAGAGATGTGGCGATCAAAATATGAAGATGAAAAGTTGATTGAAAACGTTAAAAAATTGTGGGAGCAAGTCGAACCTCTCTACAGTGAATTGCACGAATATGTTCGTTATCAGTTGCTTGATGTGTATGGTGAAAAAATGGATAAAAATGATCCAATGATACCTGCTCATTTGCTGGGTAATATGTGGGTAAGTGTCGTCGGTAATTAATTTTAATTCGAACATTAATTACCACATAACAACATTTGGTAATCAATATTAGGCTCAAAGCTGGGTAAATCTTTATGATGATATAAAACCTTTTAAAACCGCTTCAAGTGTTGATGTTACACAAAAAATGCAAGAACTAAAGTATAACGCTCTCAAAATGTTTGAGATGTCTGATGAATTCTATATGAGTATGGGCCTGCCAAGCAGCAATATGAGTTACTCGGATAAAGCTATAATTGAAAAACCGGAAGACAGAGTTGTTGCATGTCATGCTTCAGCTTGGGACTTTTGTGATCGTGAAGATTTCAGAGTAAAAATGTGCACAAAAGTTAATATGGAAGATTTTGTAACAGTTCATCATGAAATGGGTCACATTATGTACTATTTACTCTACAAAGATCAACCACTTCTTTATCGCACAGGAGCTAATCCAGCTTTTCATGAGGCCATCGGTGACACAATTGCTCTTTCAGTATCGACACCTCAACATTTGAAAACAGTTGAATTATTGGACAATTATGAAGATACAGAAGCCGATAACATTAATGCTCTCTTCCATATGGCATTAGAGCGTGTAGCTTTCCTTCCGTTTGGTTTGTTAATTGACATGTGGCGATGGGATGTATTTAGTGGCAAAATTCCTGAATCAGAATGGAATCAACATTGGTGGAAATTGAGAGAAGAATATCAAAAGGTTAGCGCTCCAGTTGCAAGAAGTGAGAATGATTTCGATCCAGGCGCAAAGTTTCACATACCTGCTGACAGTCAATATATTGCATATTTTATTGCTCACATCCTTGAGTTCAGTTTTTATCGAAGTCTTTGCATTGAAGCTGGACAGTTTGATCCTGAAAATCCATCAGTAAATCCACTCCATAAATGTGATTTTTATAATAACAAGAAGGCAGGCGACAAATTGAAAGAAGGGCTTGAGCTTGGATTCAGTGAGCATTGGACTGTTGCTTTGGAAAAATTAACCGGAGAAACCGAAGTTAGTGCGACCGCGCTTGTGGATTACTTCCAACCATTGCATGAGTTCCTAAAGAAAGAAAACGAAAACGAGCGTCGTAACCTAGAAATGCAGAAGGTTTTGGAAAGTTATGACTCTGAAGCTGCTTTGCTTTGTAATGAAAATGTGATAGCAAGCTGGAATGTACAAACTGACGTTAACAATGAGCAATATAAAGTGGATCAGGTGATTAAAACAATCTGTTCCTATCGTGCCGTAAACTGTTGTTACTTACTTGTTCATTTGTTCTTTTGTGGCAAACTCTTTTTTCTGATAGAGAATTTTATTTTTTCTCTTCAGAATGCGGCAATATTGAAATACGCAAACTTCAGGATGGAAAAGTTTAATGATCACTTCAAGGATGCAAATGTGGACGATTACACCAATCCATCAATAAAAAGGCAATTAAAAATTTTAAAAGATCTTGGAACATCAAGATTAGGTGATTCAGATTTATCACAGCTGAATAAGGTCAAGAATGACATGTCAAATATTTATAACAATGCCAAGATTTGTCCTTTTGAAAAGCAAGAATGTAATTTGGAAACTGAAGGTTTGACACTTGATCCGCATATTGATAATCTGATGGCATCATCTAGAGATTTTGAAGAGTTGAAGTGGACATGGAACGAATGGCATGAAAATTCGGGAAAGCTTATGAGATCTGACTACAAAGAATATATTTTATTGATGAACAAGGCAGCTAATGCAAATGGTAAGAAATTTTGATAAAACTAAAATTATATTTATTTGGCTTATCAAGAACAACATTTATTTTAAAATATAGGATATGAAGATGCTGGAGGGATGTGGCGATCAAAATACGAAGATGAAAAGTTGATTGAAAATGTGAAAGAATTGTGGAAGGAAGTTGAACCACTCTACAGTGAACTCCACAAATACGTTCATTACCAGTTGCTTGATTTGTATGGTGAAAAAATGGACAAAAATGATTCAATGATACCTGCTCATTTACTGGGTAATATGTGGGTAAGTGTCGTCGGTAATCAATTTTAATTCGAACATTAATTAGCACAAAACAACATTTGGTAATCAATATTAGGCTCAAAGTTGGGTAAATCTTTATGATGATATAAAACCTTTTAAAACCGCTTCAAGTGTTGATGTTACACAAAAAATGCAAGAACTAAAGTATAACGCTCTCAAAATGTTTGAGATGTCTGATGAATTCTATATGAGTATGGGCCTGCCAAGCAGCAATATGAGTTACTCGGATAAAGCTATAATTGAAAAACCGGAAGACAGAACTATTGTATGCCATGCTTCAGCTTGGGACTTTTGTGATCGTGAAGATTTCAGAGTAAAAATGTGCACGAAAGTCAATATGGAAGATTTTGTAACAGTTCATCATGAAATGGGTCACATTATGTACTATTTACTCTACAAAGATCAACCACTTCTTTATCGCACAGGAGCTAATCCAGCTTTTCATGAGGCCATCGGTGACACAATTGCTCTTTCAGTATCGACACCTCAACATTTGAAAACAGTTGAATTATTGGACAATTATGAAGATACAGAAGCCGATAACATTAATGCTCTCTTCCATATGGCATTAGAGCGTGTAGCTTTCCTTCCGTTTGGTTTGTTAATTGACATGTGGCGATGGGATGTATTTAGTGGCAAAATTCCTGAATCAGAATGGAATCAACATTGGTGGAAACTGAGAGAAGAATATCAAAAGGTTAGCGCTCCAGTTGCAAGAAGTGAAGAACATTTTGATCCAGGTGCTAAATATCACATTCCAGCTGATAGTCAATACATTGCATATTTTATTGCTCACATCCTTGAGTTCAGTTTTTACCGAAGTCTTTGCATTGAAGCTGGACAGTTTGATCCTGAGAATCCATCAGCAAATCCACTTCATAAATGTGATTTTTATAATAACAAGAAAGCTGGAGATAAATTTAAAGGAGGACTTGAGCTTGGATTCAGTGAACATTGGACTGTTGCTTTGGAAAAATTAACCGGTGAAAATATAGTCAGTGCTAAAGCTTTGTTGGAATATTTCAATCCTTTATATGAATATATGAAAACTGAAAATCGTAAGAAAAGGCTTATACAAAACATGCCAGAAATTCTCAGGACATATGAAGTAGAAGCTTTGGATCAAAGTAATAAGCTTGTGAAGGCAGAATGGGATGTTGCTACTGATTCAAATAGTCAAGAAAAGAGAGATGCTCTTGAGAAAGCGGTTTTAGAAAATGCAGTATTTTCGCGCAAAAACTATGAAGAAAATTTCGAAGGATTGCTCCCAGATGATTTCGACGACGAGTTAATTCAAAGACAAATTAAATATTTGACACATCTTGGGAAAGACGCATTGGAAGAAAATGACTTATCTGAAGTAAGGGCAATATTTAGAACCTTCCCAAATCCTTACTTATTATTTTTTCTTTTTTACTACAGCTAACAAAAACTTTAAATGAGATCGAAACCATTTACAACAATGCCAAAATCTGCCCATATGACAAACAAAACTGTAATCTTGCAGATGAAGGACAAACTTTGGATCCGGAAATTTATCACACAATGTCAAATTCTTCTGATTACGATGAATTAAAATGGACTTGGGAGCAATGGCGCGAGAAGAGTGGAAAGCTCATGCGTAATAGATACAAGAAATATGTTGAACTATCAAACAAGGCAGCTAAGCTGAACAGTAAATCAATTTTAGTGAAATGTTAATTTTTTTTTTAATTTTTTGTGATTTATTATTTCAGACAAAAGCGATTACGGAGAAATGTGGCGTGAATCATATGAGGATGAGAACTTCATTGCTAATATCAATAGAATGTGGGATGAAGTGAAACCTTTGTACAAAGAGTTGCACACATACGTGAAACGAAAGCTTTTAAAAATTTATGGAGACAAAATGGATGCTGACGATGAACTGATTCCCGCTCATCTTTTTGGAAATATGTGGGCACAAAGCTGGGTTAATTTGTATGATCGTATAAA
The DNA here is from genome assembly GCA_018397935.1 of Propsilocerus akamusi. Taxonomy (NCBI): domain Eukaryota; kingdom Metazoa; phylum Arthropoda; class Insecta; order Diptera; family Chironomidae; genus Propsilocerus; species Propsilocerus akamusi. The sequence continues at coordinate 16,623,658 of CM031469.1, read as the reverse complement.
ACCTTTTAAAGATGGAAGCCTTATTGACATTACTGATAAACTAAAGGAAAAGAAGTATACTGTCTTGCAAATGTTTGAGATTTCCGACAAGTTTTATAAAGATTTAGGACTAGAACCTAATGATATGTCTTACGATGAAAGTAAAGGTGCTGTAATTAACAAGCCCACAGATCGTACCATAACATGTCATGCTAGTGCCTGGGATTTCTACGATGGGAATGACTTCCGAATTAAAATGTGCACAAATATTAATCAAGAAGATTTTGTCACGGTAAGTTGCGAATCCCGAATTGCGATAAATAAATGTAAAATTAATTTTTGTTTGCTTTAAGATTCATCATGAAATGGGACACATTCAATATTTCATACTTTACAAGGATCAACCTGTCGTTCTTCGGACTGGAGCCAATCCAGGCTTCCATGAGGCTGTAGGGGATTTAATTGCTCTTTCCGTTTCAACACCAGGTCACTTAAAGAAAATTGGACTTCTTGATGATTTTGCCGATACTGAAGAAGATAACATTAATGCTCTGTTTAAAATGGCATTGGAGCGTGTTGCTTTTCTTCCGTTTGGTTTGTTAATTGATATGTGGCGATGGGATGTATTTAGTGGTAAAATTCCTGAATCAGAATGGAATCAACATTGGTGGAAATTGAGAGAAGAATATCAAATGGTTCGTGCTCCAGTGGCAAGAAGTGAGAACGATTTCGATCCAGGTGCAAAGTATCACATTCCAGCTGATAGTCAATATATTGCATATTTTGTTGCTCACATTCTTCAATTCCAAATGCACCGTGCGGTGTGCATTGCTGCAGGCCAATATGATGCAAATGATATAAATAAACCTTTACACAAATGTGATATTGATGGATCAAAAGAAGCAGGAAAGTTGATAAAAGCGGGACTTGAACTCGGTCTTAGCAAACATTGGTCAGTGGCTCTTCAAAAAATAACTGGTGAAACGGAAATTTCTGGAAAAGCTGTCGTGGAATATTTTGAGCCATTAATGAAGTTCTTACAGAAAGAAAATTCAGTTGAGGAGGACAAACCCAGTCAGTTAGTACCGATAATTGTTGGTTCTGTCATTGGAGGAATTGTTGTTATAGGAGCCGCTGCATATGGCATCGTTAGATATCAACGCAACAAACAAATGAACAGCTTTTAAAGAAAAAAAAAAAATGCACTTTACTTTTTCAGTATAAAAAATATTTTCCATCTGCATATTAAAAAAAATTTGAACATAAACAAATAAATTTATAAGAAATGTTTTTCTTTTCTTTAAATTGCAAAGACAAATTCGTGAAAATACAATATATATAGGGAAATATACATATTTTTTATATCTTCAACCATTTTTTAACTTGTTTGCGTACTCTTTCTTTTGAAATCCTCAGATGTTCTGTGTCCATGTCTGTTATTGACCAAAGATCCGATACATGCGATTGCACTAATTGGAAAAGTTTAATAATTTTCTCATTTTCACGTTAAATAAATTCAAAACTTTATACTTGGTAAAATTACTGTTGGCGAATCTTCATTAATATCTGCTGATAGACCAACTGCTCTCCATGGGTCAATCTATAAGCAAAACATATAAAGTTTCAGTTTACCGAAATTTCTAAAGGGATTATTGTTTAAATGTTATTATATCAAGCATGGAATCTCAATTTTTATGACCACACGTTAAAGCCTGTTACGTAATATTTATATGTTACCAATTTGAATAGTTTTTATACCTGGCCGTGAGTAGAATATACATTAGAAACATCTGGTTTTAATCCACCGTAATCCATATTGGTTTTCTCGATGTTCTTTTCGATTGTGTGTCTGTTAAAGCTTATTTTCAACAGAAATGTTAAAATTAATGTTATGTAAACTTGTAAGAAATAGACTTACTCAGAATTGAAAATGTCACTGCACATTTGGATGAAATATTCAATTTTCGGATGTTTTGTGCCGAAAATTTGATTCCCTGATGAACTTGTCGCATACCACCCAAAATCTTTACAAGTCTAATTGCAATTCATTAGTTTATTTACCTAAATTAAATTTCAAGAAAACAAAATTACCTGATACGTCCATTGTCTCAATTGCTTGTTGGCATCTGATCCCCATGTGTCGTTTCTAAGCTTTTCAACTGCATGATTATAGTTCATGTCGAGACATTTTGTTTTATTTTTACTATTCATCCACGCTCCCAATGCGGCGACTTCATCTTCATGTTTCTCATCGAGAATAAACGCACAAGCCTTCTCAATATCGCCAGATTTATGTGTCTGAACAAGTCCTGCGACGGTGTCAGACAATTCATAAAAGAAATGGGCAATGTCACGACATAGCTTCAGCGGAGCACAAAGCCTAAAATCTTTAAATATTTTCACTATCACTTTCGGTTCTGAATAAGCAGCAAAATCTTCAAGTTTTTTAAAAGCACTCGCGAAACGTTGCAAACATTTCTCACCACCAACAAGTCGAATACTTTCTGTCATTTCTTCATTATATTCGTAAAAATTCATTTTAGCATATAATGGAGCACTGGATGCCCACGAACCAGAAACTAGATGTGGAAATTTGAGACGCGCCCATGTGGCGAGGGTTGCCGAGTACGATGCCCCAACTAAAATGACACCAGATCTTTCAAAATCATTGGATGATGATTTTATGTGTTCTATAAAATGAGCCAAATCATTTAAGGCTTGTTCGACAGTTAGGTATTTCAAGTTCTCAGGCGATGTGTCCTTTGTTGGTTGACTTTTTCCATAGTATCGATGCTCAGTGTATAGCATTTTACCATTTAACTCTTTCGCCATGTCGAACATGTGACCTGATAGTAACCATCCCTCAGAAATTTCCCATTCTCCACCAATGAAAATAAATATCGGTCCATCTGAAACATTGTCAAAAATTCAATTATATTTTTATGGGAGCAATAATGTTGATGATTTTACTCGGTTTAAAATATCTATCGTTTTCAAGATATCTCATTTTCCACATTCGATTTTCGTTGGGATTAAAATGATCCAGCTTCTGCAGTAGCCACTTTTCATCCACCTCAAATTGCGTTGAGCTTTTGTACTCATCAAAATTGACTTCGGGCTCTTGGTGGTTATTATACAAGCTGTTGAACCCAAGAAATGCCAAACTGTATCCAAGCGTACACAACAGACACAAAATTAGCAACCAAATATCCATTTTATCCCTCACAGGCCTTTGCGGTATTTACAGAAAGACAATCACACACCTAATGAACATTTTCTGATGAGAGTTTTAATATCTAGAATCGGGATTTCGGCAGTAAAATTTAAAGTTGACTTAAAGTTAATGAACCCAGTTCTACCGGTTTCCGCGAATCGAAAGTTCAAACACATTTTAAACCAGTTTCGCATGGTCGAAAATCTTCTTAATTTAATAAGTAAATTTAAATTGTGTATCTCGAGACACAGTGAAAAGTTATGATGATTGTCTAGATTTACATAATATTAGCAATATTTTACAATGTTCTCGCTCATGTTAAACGACAACTTTTAGCTAGCTAATAAATCAACATTTTTGAGAATTTATATACAAATATTAACCTAATAAATCGTTCAAGAATTTTCTATTTCGTTGTGTATTTTCTTTAAAGAATATTAAATATTTTTATTTATTTATTTTTTTTTTTTTTATAAACTCAATATCAGTACTGAGAAGCGTATTTGCTGAATGAATGAAATTTGTATATTTATCCTGTAAACAGCTGACAGCCACCTGATGCATGAGAAAAAATAAAATGTAAACAATACTCAAAATTATTTCTTGTCTCATATTTCTAGCGATCATGCGCTTAACAGACATCGCTCATCTGTAGAATAGCAGAGCGTTTAAAATAAACATCGCATCTCGTGAGATGATCAGTTGGCCTGGAGTGTTGGAGGACGACTGACACGCGATTACAAAAGCGCTTTAACTTAAAGTATAGCCGGTGAAATGCTTCAATAATAGCATCATTTAAGTGTGGCGGATTACATTCAATTATGAAATAACACAAAAATAGTATTTATTTATGATCCATTCGTGTTTACCTAAAGTCGTGTGAGTGACCAGATGTGATAGATGGGCTGTGTTGGAAAACATGGCATAGATAGTGCAAACATTTCGTGTCAATTGAAGATATTTTGTTCATAAGCAATTAATAAATATATCGATTATTAGTGGCGAATAAAAAAAGTAATATAAAAGGAAATGGCGATTGGCCATCGCATCACATTCGGGTCAATTCACTGATCCAATCAAGAGTGTTCAGCAGAGAAAATTCTTCGAAAAATAATATCAAATTTCAAACACATTATTTACCTCAGCAAAAGAATTTTCGCTCGAGAAAGTTTACATCAAAAATTTTTGTGTGAATAGTTAAAGGTGATGCTTATTGAAAAATAAGTTACAATTGAGGGTCTAAAAGTGTATTTGTTTATTTAAAAGCAAGGAAATTTGAAAAATCAAATTTTAAAGAAATATTACAGAAAATGGAGAGAAATTTTTCTTTTACTTCAGATTAATGTTTTGCTATGTCTGACACACGTGAAATTTGACGGAGGATTAAAGCATGCAAGGTTTTGTTTTGTTTTTTTTTTTTTTTTGAGCGTAGCGAGTGTTAAACAAAATTTATTTCAACAAATTATTCAGAGATTTTTGACGGAAACCGAGACGACAAGAAAATTCTTATTAAATCTAATGGCTCTTCGAATTTGAGAAGTAATGTGGTTAAACATTTTTAGTCTAAAACGGAGAATGTCCCTACAAAAGAAGTGGACATTGACACACTATATTTGATAAGTCTTCTGATGCTTTCTGTTACCTGTTTCATACAAATTCATGATTGCTTTTCGAAATATTTTTTTTTTCTCGTAATATCAAAAAATCGAAAAGAAAGAAACTTTCCCAAGACTTTTTATTACAAGAAAAAGCCTCGAAAAAAAGTGATAAAAAACCGTTTATAATATAAACCTATCGATTATGGGACCAACCGTACGTTTTTGATTGTTTGACAGCAAAATCTAACTTTGTGCCTCTCGAGCCGAGAATTTTTCGCCATTTGAACTTCTGATGTTTTTTATGCAAAACTTGCTTCTTATTATCTCAAATTCAAAGCCAAAAGACTTAGCACGACAAACTGTTGCTTCTCCCCCGTTGAATATTCAAGTGAATTTTATCGAAGAAAAACTTTTCATCATTCTTCCTTCATCAAAGAAGATATTTATTTGTAAAATTTAACCCCTAACAAAATTTTTAAACACTCACTTTGAGATTATAATTTATAAACCTATATTCAAGTATTTTTAAGCGCATTTATATCATTGTTCACGCTTTATAATCTACAATAATAAGAGCTTATTAAATCTATAAATACCGCATATTTGCGCTCACCAATTATTATAAAACATTTATTTTTCCACTCCAGCTGGATAACAAGAAGAAATCAAGATATTAAATAATGTATGGAATGCTGTTGGAGTCTGTACAACATTTCGTTCAAGTGAGTATACATGCATTGTTATTATTAAAACATTTTTTCTTCATATCATTGAGTTGAGACGAGTCGAAAGAATGTGGAAAATAACAAATACCAAAAATAATTAAATTTTCCTCTTATCAACTCATTTTTTCCATATAATGAACTTCAGAAAGCACATCAGAAAAAAATTATCTATAAAATATATCTAAATTGTTTTTGGAAAATTGAAAAATTATTAATAAATAAGTATTTATCTGCTCAAAATTTTGAACATAAATTCATCAATCAATCAGTCAGATGCGAGAAATTTTTTATGCAATTTTTAATGTGAAAACATATCTGTGAGAAGTTTTTAAAATTGAATGTCAAGAGTTTGTAAGATTTCTATCGTTTTTGGAGAAACTGACAAACACAAATATGAGCATTTAATATTTTATGTGCACTTTGAACTGAAATTGTACGACGATCTCTTGATTAGAAAACTTTTCACGAGAATTTTGAAACAGTTTACAATTTTGATAAATTGGAATACAAAAGTGGAACAAAAGAGAAACATGCGAAGCGTTCACGCATTATGTTGTAAATTTAAATAACATGGGTTGGTGCGTCATTTAAAGGAGTCAGAATTCTTTAAACATTTCTAATGGTTCAAATATACATATAGCATTTGTTACAATACCGCAAGATAGCATTTGCTCCCGAAACGATTACAATACAAAAGAGACTCCTCGTAATTTCTCTCTTCTTTTGTTAACAACGATAATATTTTTTTCCCTCGTTACATCTATTTTAAGGCAGTTCCCGAGCATCGTTTCTGAATACATATTTGTTCATTACTTAGCGACATGACTCAGTGTGTTTCTTTTTTGTATTATTATATTTGAAGCTTTTAGAGTAAATCCGCTTTCACTGATGAAAAAAGTTTAAGAGACGCACGCGAAACGTCAAAAATAAATGTTCAAAGATTAAAAATCTTGAAATTAGAAAATTTTGAAAAAAAAAAAAACTTTTTCAATTTAATTTTTATTTTATTCTAAATAAATTTTTACTGACAAATTCTCAGAAAGTTTCATTTGAATTTGTTGAGGGAAAGAAAATCTCGCCGTTGAAGTAGCGTCAATAGAAATTCAATTATTTTTCGATTCACGTTCAATTTCAATCAAGCTAAACTGACACCATTTGTTATTTTATCCTCAAGAAGACTTAGATATCACTAGGGACAATGAAGAGTTTTCATCTGAAACCTTTTTTTTATATCGCTCAATGATTTCCTAGCTACTTAAAAACTGTTTTTAATGATTCAGGGCTTTTACAGGATTTTTGACATATGGAAGTGAAAGATCAACTTTAAATAATGATTTCCTTTAACAAAAGTTATTTCTTTCCAATACATTAACTTTTTGAACTCCTTAAAATGAGAATTTTTTTCATGTCAATATTTCAGTTAGAATTTGGTGAACGCGTCTGGAATCGTGCTCTGTTGGTATCGCAATGTAAACATAGCGTTTTCAATACTCACCAACAATACCCTGATAATTTAATACCCGACTTAGCTGCAGGTATATGGCACATTTTGTGATGTTCTTTCTACTGACCCTATTTTTACTGAATATCCCATAACTACAATGTCCTATTTACTCATCAGCTTTAGCAGAAATAACTGGAAAGCAATATGATTTCTTCATGATATTCTTTGGTCGATGCTTCGTGCGTTTCTTTAGTAATTTTGGGTGAGAATGTTTTTTGATGGAATGCTATTATTGCGTTATGCCTAATCGATTGCACACAATACATATTACATTTCCTTAATAGATATGATGACATGATAAAAGCAACTGGAAGATATTTTTGTGACTTCCTACAGTCAGTCGATAATATTCATCTTCAAATGCGATTCACATATCGAAAAATGAAATCTCCATCCATGCAAATAACAGATGTCGACGAGAGTGGAGCATTTTTGGTATATAGGAGCAATCGAACGGGATTTTCCAAATATCTTATGGGTATAGCAAACCGGAGACATTTTTTTTATGTTTAACAATCTTTAATTTCAAATTTAGGTCAATTGCTTGAAATTTCGAAAGAAATTTACAACTTAGAACTCAAAGTGCGAGTAGTCGAGTCAGAAAATGACATTCCAGGTGGTACCGCTGGACCAATTAATTTATCTAGTGGATTGAAATCGGTCGTAGTCAAGTATCGATTAGACTTTGACAACAGAGACTATGTAATGATACATGATTTGATTGATTTTAATTCACAACTTTTATTAATTAGTTGGTTTCATATTATCATTTGCATGTTCCAAAAACAAATTTGCACCACACCTGATCAACACGAATATAAAACAAAACAAAAACAAAAAAACACTATCAAACTTTGCAATGAAATTAGATGCAGAAAAGATTTCACATTAGAGCTCATCCTTCACAATTGAGCCTAAAATCTGTCACCACTGAAATGCTGCTCGATTTATTTCCATTCGGTAAGGATTTAATATGCATAATTAAACCTGTAGTTGACCATAGACACTAACATGCACTTTTGCAATCACACGTAAATCGATCACATCATAGGAATGATCCTGAACCACGAAATGAAAGTTGTTGCTTGTGGTAATAATTTGATTGAAACATGGTCTGCCAATAACGACAACAAGCATCCTGATATTCTCATTGGCAGTCATATCACAGAATTCTTCAAACTTCGTCGACCAAGTGGTATTACGCTAGCATTCGAAGTTGTGAGAGATGTTAGTTCACACCGTAGTGCGAAACATACTAATAATTTTATTCGAGTTTATCCCTTAGGTCACAACATTGCAAGCTGTTTTGTTCGAAATACAAATGTTGCGTTCCAAAACTTCAGCAGTGAACAGATCTATTGATAAATCGGAATCATCGAATAGTCTAAAACCGTCCACGACCTCTTTGGATGAACTCGAAAGAGAACCTGGCATTCCTGAGCCGGGACTTTTGACAATGGATCGTAGAGGTTCACAAGGATTAAGAAATATTCTCTTAAAGGGAGAAATGCGTTACTTAAAAGAAGTCAACATGCTTGTCTTTTTATGTTCGCCCTTGTAAGTTAGGAGATAGCAACTGTTATATTTTATTCTTTTCTTACACAATCTGGTCATTAATTAAATTCAAAGGATAAACAATCTTGAAGAGCTTCGTGAAATGGGTTTGTTCCTGAATGATCTTAATCCGCATGGTTTGAGTAGGGAAATGGTTTTTTCTGGTTTCTCACACTATTCGAAACTCGACTTGATGTGTGAACGTGAAGAGCAACGCGCTGAAGAACTCGAAACATCATTGAATTTAGCGGATTCTTGGAAGAGACAGGGTGATGAGCTTTTGTACTCAATGATTCCACGATCGGTTGCGGATCGCTTGAGGAATGGTCAAGATCCATTAGCAACATGTCAAACATTCGATGAAGTTACTGTAATTTTTGCTGAAGTACATGAGGAATCGAATTCAACTGATGCCATACAATCGGCGATGAATACAGTGGCAAATCTAAATGCGGCATTTTCTGCATTCGATGAGATCATTCAATCGCCAATGGCTTACAAAGTGGAAACTGTCGGTAAAGTCTATATGGCTGTATCTGGAGCACCTGATGAAAATCCATTACATGTACCACATGTTGCTGACTTGTCTCTGCAAATGCTTGATGGAATCAAAAACTTAAACATAGAAGGGCTTACTGTCAAAATTGGTGAGCTCTAAAGGTGATGATAGCGCAACAATTGTTGAATAATTATTGTAAATCTTCAGGCTTTCATTCTGGCTCCGTTGTCGCAGGAATTGTCGGTCTCAAAGTTCCACGATATTGCCTTTTCGGTGATACAGTAAACACCGCAAGCCGCATGGAAAGCAGCGGAGAATCGAATAAAATCCAAGTGTCTGGACATACAGCGAAAAAGTTAAAGAAGCTCGGATATAAAGTTACTTACAGAGGGCTCGTTTCTGTGAAAGGGTATGAAAATTTAAATAGTTATCTTAATGTATGCTGCATCAAGCAATACATAAAAAAAATCATAAATTTCTAATGCGCAGGAAAGGCGAAATGGAAACATTCTGGCTTGAAGAGGGACCCGATGAAGATGAGAGCGGTGCAGGATCGGCAAGAAAGCGTAGTGGATTTAAGAATAAATTGAAAAATATGTTCAATGGAAATTAAAGTGCCTACATGCAATTATTTTGGAGAATATAATGCTCAAATACAAAAAAAAACAACTTCTGCACTGATACGCCCTCAGTTCTACTAGTCAAATCGTTTCAACGTGGGTGTGAAATCCTTAGGAATTCTAAAGATAAATTTCAGAAATACTATGTTGAATCGTCTAATAGCAGCAATACTGGGAAATATATATGCTTTAAATGTGAAGTATGTCATAAATCACTCTTTTTTTTATCAATCATCTGAAGTGCAATTTTTCCGCAGACAGATATTCATTAGAATGGAAATTTAAAATGTCAAATCAAATGTAGTCAACATCATTTTTTTATAATTTAAATTTATTGAAAATTAATTAAATAAAATTAGATAAATTCAATGTTCACGAACATCCACACGAGTCTGCTGTATTATCTCGTATCCATGTGCCTGAAGGGGTTTCAGTAAAAAGCAATTAATTTAATCCCATTTTTATTTCGTGTTTTACTTACCATATCGATTAACTCGTGCATAAACGCCTGGATAATTCGGTTTGGCCTGACAAAATAACAAATTGAAAATAATTGTCAAGTAAATAAACCAATTGTAAACCAGCCAACGCCGCAACTTACGCAACCATCACCCCATGAAACAACCCCGACAATTTGATGAATCATCGTTGTGTTATCGACAACATGAAGCGGCCCGCCTGCAATATTAATATTCTGAACACTATACAGTCATCAAATGTCTGATCTATCTTACCTGAGTCGCCTGCAAAATATTCGATGGTAAAATAAATTTGAAGCGTTTGAAATTCCGTCAGTAAAATAATTAGCAGAGAATAAATCAATAAAATCATGAAGATTAATTGCTCGAATTAAATACCTTGACAACTATCTTTTTTCCCCTCCTTAAACCCAGCACACAGCATGTTGTCAGTTATTCTTGTAACAGCATATCCAGTTTTTTTACATTCAAGATTTGACATTATTGGCACCGCCACTTGTTGTAAAGTGCTGGCAACTTCTCCGCTAAAAAAAAATCGTTTGCACAATTGAGTCAAGGCAAGGAATTTATTTAATTATTTAGCCAACAGTTACCCTTCTGATAGCGTTCCCCAACCTGTTACAACACCCTAAAAGTTGAAAATGGAAAATAATTTGATTATCATTCATTGAGGGTCAAAATCTACGAAACTGATGACCGTACATCATAGCCGGTAAAGCTCTTGCCAGGTGTTGGCAAGCAAACAGGATTTAAAATGCCTTCGAATTTCACCGGTTCTGTGAATTTAATTAGCGCAATATCATTGTTGTAGTTTGTCTGTGAATATCTTGGATGTTTCATGATTCTCTCAACCTGAAATTGAATTTCGTTGCACATGAGCAGCATCGAATATATTTTGTTAGCTTTAATTTTACTTTACGCTCGATTATTTCTGTTTCATTCAACGTTGATCTGTCGTGTTCCAATAATCGAACAGTTATTCTTGACGGATTGAATCCATGCACGCAATGACTTGCTGTCTGTTTAAATGATAAGAATCATTTTAATTTTAATGCATAAATGTTTTTTATGAGTTTCCACTTGAAAAATTCATCACTCACTAAAACATATCGGTCATTTATCAATGTTGCGCCACAATAAAAGCGTTTCGAATACATCAACATGGCCATCCATGGATATTGATTGACACCCGTCTCAGTGCCTCCAACGATGCGATTCAAATTCGGCTTTCCACATGAGCACTCGGCACAATTCGTTGGTGGTTTTAATGGTGGGGTTTCTGTGGTTGTGGTGTACCCAAAGAGCGAACTGAGCCATTGATAGAATGGATTATTATAGTTCTGTTTACCGTTCTCGTACATTTCTCGTAAAACTGTCATGTTGATATCGGGACTTATGAAGTTCTCTCCATTGAAATCTTCTAAATAATTTTCATAGCCTGCGGGAAGCTTCTGCACATTTCATAAATGCACAAAATGGATTGGATACAATTAATTACTAAATGAGGAATGATATGACAACATAAATATAGAACATTAAACTGCTGGATGGCAATCATTGTATTCAATTACAGAATGAGATGGTGAAAATGTCACGATACCAGAAAGGAAATTAGATCTATTATCTTGTGGGTATAATTTACAAGTTATGTCATATCTCAACTTCTGTCATTAATAAAGCTTATTCTATACAGTTTAGAAACGTCGCCAACAATCATGATTAATGTACTAATCAATTACAATTTTTCATTGAATCGTAAAATGAATATGAATACTCACTTTGCTGTGCGAACAACAAACTATCCACAGTATGACTAGTAATTGCTTCCAACTTGTTGACATCATTAGCTAATAATCAATATTTCTATTCTGTGGATGGGTAGAATTGAACAGAATGAAAATGAGTTTTCAATTCCTGTTTGCTTTCCTTTAAACGCGTCGATGAGCTCAAATTTCGATTTCGTATAGCGAGAGCAAACATTCAATTTCATCAAAATAACAATTTTTTTATAGCACAAATTTATCTGAGAGCTTGTTTGAGCATTCACGATGCGAAGAAGGAATGTATAGTAGGATTTGTGTCAAGATTTTATCACTTTGTTGAGCGTTAGAAAATTTTCATCAGTTTGCTTATCAAAATCACTTTATTTTCCAACTCAAATGTAAACTCTTTAATAAATATTTAACCCGCTAATTTCTTTGTAAATTGAAGGGAAAAAGATAAAAAAAAAAAACTTTTTCGAGCGCACTTCACTCACTTTCTTTATTTTTAAATGAGAATTCGATTTGCGAAAAGTTCACGTTTAAAATTAGAAATTCAATGCAGCACATTCTGGTCGTGACGAAATGAATTTTCATTTTGTCATTTTTAATTTGATTAAAAAAAAATTAATCGATAAGAGAAATGTTGGTGTTTTAAACTCTTTTGGCTGATTTTTCGCGGTCACTTAATTGGTATTCGTCGCTGTCTCCATTCGCACTAATTTTACTGAAGTAGTGCTAAAACTAGTAGCTTATCGCGTGTCATGCACATGACACCTAATTGAAATATGTCTTAAAATGTTTATCGGGAATTCATCCTGACAGACTAATAAAGTAATATAATTGATATCACATTACCAACAACACTACTAAATATTTAAAACACTTTAATGTACACATATATTGAATATATGTATGTAAATATCTTCAGTTTACCGCTATAAACCAAAACTGATATTGAATTTTTTTTTTTTTTACCTTTACGTGGGATCACTTCTTTATGAGATGCACGAAAGATAAAGAATGTGCTTCTCGAATACTGTCCACTGTAAAAAAAAAATCCTTCTTCGGAAATAAATTATATCCTTGTCCGAAAAGAATGCAGCCACGAAATACTTCGACAGTTGGGGCAGATAGAAGACAAATCCAACCAATTTGCAAAGAAACCGAAAATTTAATAAAATACGAATTTACTCCACCGTACGAGCGATGCTACTCGTGAGCCTATTTCTTATAAACTGAGGGAAAAGTTTTTTTATTATAAAAAAGAAAGGTCGATGACGATGGACGTGATATAAATACACATACGGACAAAGTAAAACCAGAAATAAGTTTTTTTTTTTGCTTTGATTTCTTTCAGGCAGCTTCGATTTGTGTTCATACACATCAAGTATTAAAAAAGGCGAATTTAGAAAAAGTGTGCCATCGCGCTCGTGTGTCGTATTCAATTTTATTAGCATTATTATATTGAATTATTTGGAAGCAGTTCAAGATGAAAAAGAGTAAACAAATAAAACATTATATGAGATGAGCTTTTGATGAAGCTTTTTATTAACAATTATTTATTTCACATCTTGAGGAAGTTTGAGTAAAACAACGTCAATGAGAGAATGAAATTTGTTTTCTTTTCGTTTATGTCTTTCGCTTTCATAAAATTTATTTTTTTTTTCTTCCCTTAAAAGAAAAATTGCCTACATAAGCTTCGCTTCATTATTAGTTACGCCAGTAAATGTCAAATTGGAATTTTCTCAGAATGATAGAGAGCGAGCGAGAATAATGCTACACATTTGCCGTTAGACTCCCTTAATTAAAGACTTCTTGTTCACTTCATCTTGCAATTACATTCGACGCACGACTGCTCCATTGAAGCTCTTATTCGTTTCGAAAGTCATATCATTTCAATGTATAACTGACCTACGGCAACATCAAATATGGAAAATTATGCGGCAGTGAAGGCATGTATGTAAAGATTCGGCGGACAAACACAACCACACGCGGCATGTAAAGCCGAAGCATCCAACAAATTGACACCTTTTTCAAGTTACGATTGTCAGTGCAGTGATTCCGCTATTTATAGTGCTCAATAATATCCGAAACTTCAGCTCATGTAAATTTATTCTCTCACCTCTCATAAAAAAGTTCGTCAAGTCAGGTCTGCTGATTGACATGTTGGGTTTACAATGTGAAGTTCAAAAGCTTTCAACGAAAACGCATCATCGGCACCCACGGCAAGTAAAACATTTTTTTCTGCTGAATTCTGTCTCGTTTGGTTTGATAAATATTTGTTTGATGAATCATTGGACTCGTGGTCTGGTTCAATGAACCGTTATAAAATTCAAAATTACGAAATTCTCGCTTCTACTGTGTGAAAATAAATAAATTTTGTGAGATTTATTTTTTTATTTCTTCTAAAAGCTATTCGAACGCAAATATGTTTGCATGATGAATTTCTGTCAGAATAAATAAAACGATTATATGATTTTCCTTGTATTTTCGCCAATGTGCAATGAAACATGATTTTAGTTACCATTTCATTCATCATCTCGCAGCTTACGGTTGAGAAACCTCGTATCATGGCAACAAAACGCCACAAAGGTTATATTAATTCGAGAAACATGTAAATACCTTGTTAATCCTACACGTATGTAGCTATGATGGATGGAGCAAAACAACTCGACCAACATATAATTTGTCAGTCACATTAACCGACAAACATCATAATATGTCAGAGTTATCTGACATCCTCATTAAATTACAATGAAAATCGACTTTTCAAGCTCATGTTATCACAATTAATTTGATACAAGCGTGGTTTAAAATTCCGCGCATAACTTTGCTGAGCCCGCATTTCACATTATGTTTGAGTTTTGACTAATTGCAATTCCGAAAACGAAAGAGTAGCTTTTTGATGATAAGGCTAACACTAAACATAGCTTTGTAGTTTATTGTATCTCTGAGTTCCACTTGACCCACTTTTCAGTGACTTCCAATTACGCGGTATCTTCAAATGTTTTTCAGAAATATATACTCATTTAAAACAAAATTATTTTATCGTTTTTCGATAACGTCATTTAAGGACGAAAGCGAAATAAATTTTCATTTTGTAGATCATGGTAATGAATGTGAGATGCGTCAGTTACCTTCAACAAATTAGTACAAGTTCAAATGACGCCCTCTCGATAACAAAGCGACAGTAATTGGATGTTAAATGTATGACATTGGCATTGTAATTGAGGCAAGTTTACGATCTTTTTCATGTTTACACTTTTTCGAGTTATTTTCAAAATCGATTCATTGCAATACGTTACTCTGCAGTCTTCAATGGGACTCTGATTTGTTTCGACACACAAATCGAAAGAAATTGTGAAAGGTCTCGCACACATTAATAAAGGCCCAAATCGAAATATCTGAGGAGGGTCATCGATGAGACGACAATGAAAAATGGTCTCACATAACTTAAACCTGAGAAAATGAAGATGATCCATTAGCAACAGAACAACTGAAATACATTTAACATCCATTAAATTTATCATATTACTTAAGTGGCTCAGTTTTAATGCGTAAATACTAAGATTGGATTATGGGGATAGGAAAAAGGTATAACAGGTCCTTGTGGCTCCTTCTTTAATGACCTAGTCGTCTGACTTTTGACTTTGCTCCACATTCCAAAAGAAATTCTGTAAAAGACTTTTTACCCTTTTTTGCCATATTTAAATACTCACCACTGATATGTGAATGTTAATCGCCAATTTAAGATCGGAGAATTTCGCTGTTTTTTTTTCTTCAGTTTACTTTAATGGCAGTAAAACAACAAGAAAAATCTCTTAAAGACATGTGCAAAAATCTTCGAGATGCTTTTTTTTTCTTCGAATTTTGCGATATGACACGTCAGTTGAGCAGTGCAGGTTGCGCTGGATAAAGCTCCATACAATTATTCGCGGCGCGAGTTTGACAATTGTGCATAACATAACCAATAATAATATTAGTTAATCGTTTTTATTATCGTGATCGACGTCGTTTTTTTTTGTTTGTGAAATGCATTTGTGCTTGAAATTTTGAATAAAATTACGAAAGTTTTTTTTTTTGGTGGTTTTTGCGGTGTTTCTGGGGGCACGACTCGATGTATATCGCCGTCAATATTCAATGAAGCGATTTATTTGCAACGATTTTGAAAAAAAGCGTAAATAACACCAAAAGCTTATGACGACAGGACACAAGAGTAATCTCACAAAGTTTATCGTAAACCTGATGAGTTCACATGTGGCTACGCATGAATCTAAATCGCACGATGACTTTTTTATGGGATAAGAGCAACAAACAAAATGATTTATGATGGGTCGAGGAGGTTTGCTCCGGCACTGAGCATCATGCAGTAATCAAACATTTTACCGCTCGTGAAATTTTTGACATAATTCTGATTGCTGCTATCAAAATAGAATCAAAATTTTCATTGCCTTCATACGAATTTCGTCAGGAGATGAAAGATGATGATGCTTTTCTTTGCCGGTTTATTGTTGTTAACAAGAAATTTCATAAGACTATACCAATATCGCCATAGAACTGCTTTGAATTTAAATTTTATAAAACGTTATGACGCAATGCTTCTACATCAACCTTGACTAACCTTGACCCAATGTTAATAAGTAAGCAACTTTTACACCCAGAAGCGACAGTAAAATGAAATTCCGTTTCATCATATGTCTACTCATTTTCTCAGAATGTCATTCGCCGTCTTGATTCAGTTCTAATAGCCTTTCCAATTGTTTAGGTTCGAATACAATGAGTAGTTAGAGACGATTCCCTTCTTTTTTTTTACTTCTGAATGGATAAAAGATGATGAATTGGCAACATATCAACTCTCTTTGCACATTGTCTTTTGTCCACTTAAACAATGAACCTTTTCATGTGAAAAGCAAGGAAGTATTTTGCTGTAAATTTTGACCGTTTATTTGCATGGCACTGCCAATGAAACACTTATGCGGCTTTAACTCAATGAACTTGCAGACCAATGTTATTGAACTCTCGACAACTTTTCGCTGATTTTTTTTAAATATCGATTTTTTTTTCTTTTCGCAATTATTAAATGTGAGCAATCTCGTTCAAGGATGAATATTGGAAGCGCGTGAAAGTGACAAATGAACGTCGCACAAAGTTTAGAGAACTCTTATCGGAGAAATACCTTTTGTTTAATAACATCGACAGTTCAATGGCGATAATGAAATACTGAATACAAAAAAACAAACACGTACATTCATATTTCATAAATACGCATCCTGATGGCTCAAGAACGTTAATGATCTGAAGAGCACAAGTTTTATCAATTACAAACTTTTCCAATGTCATTTTTCGGTGATATTCATTTCACAATTTCTCGCCTCAGTCGAGAATACCGAAACTGTCAAAGTTGCTCAAGAAACAAAACTCAACATTTGATTAATCCAGGAACTTTCTCAATATTTGGTCTACACGACAAATCATGCAGCAGAATTGATAAGATGGATCATGAAACATATAAAGTTTAAACTTCAAGTGGCCTTGAAAATCAAAATAATTGCCACCAATATTGCGTCACTCGCATTTTAGTCGGTTCATTGACTTTTTTTACGCGAGACAATTTGTCAAAGTTTGTTAATGTGTCACATGGACAATGGTCCACAAGCGCAAAAAAAATAAACAAACATTTCGAAAGATACCGCTTTAGGTCGCGAGGTGCAGAAAAAATAATTCGATGAATGTTTTTTTTGCCATTTAAGTATTTTGTTTGTGTGAAATTTTTATTTATTTTCTGTTTCGACGAAAGTTTATTATATTGGTAACTAGTGCCAAGGACACAAGACCTGGATGGAATTGTGCCCCACCAACATTTCCATCCAGCAAAAGCATTCCGCACACACCACCCGGTTAATTTTTATTGCGCTCTCGACGTGTCCATGTGCACATATCTACATTCCATACATATACATTTTTGTCGATTTTGCGATAACAATAACTATAACTTTAGTTTTGTTGGATGACAATACACCTTGTTGTCGTGCAATTTTAAGTCAGATATAAAGCCAGACGCATGTCGAACAGTTCGTGGCAGAGCGCGTTTGGCAGTTGATTTCAAATTATTAAGTTCTTAGTGTTCTTCATTATTTGCTTCAAACTAAATTTCATTAGTTAGTTTAAAAAAAAAAAAAAAAGAAAAAAGTTCTTAGCCGAAGTTCTGCATATACAAATTTTGTTAATTCTTGCATTCTTGCCTTACGTTTAATTAGTGCTGGAAATATTTAAAATTGGAATCATCATTATGTTCAAAGTTCTAGTAATAGCAACTCTTGTAGCATCCTTAATTGGATCCCTTCATGCATCACCACGAGGCAGATCATCATGCAATTGTGGTAAATAGTCGCGAAGAAGGAAAACATTTTTGAGTGAATCATCAGAAATTCAAATAAATCTCGAACATTGTGATAAAACAAAAAAAAAAAAATTATAAAATTTTTGTCGTGATGTGCCTTGCAATTTTCCATAAATAATTATTTTCGGGCCCAAACCATCGGAAAGTGAAAGTTACCTGGCTTTTCGGGTTTTCGGTTGTGGGGCTGAGTGACTTTGCAATACTGCAGAAAAATAATATTAAACATTTAGCAATGTGTGTTTTAAATTATATAATAAATTATGATACAAACGTTTCAATATTGTGAATGAATCCGCAAAAGAAAACAAAACCATTATGCATTAGATGTGATTGAAATTTGCAGAAATTAAGATATTAAATACGCAAATAGAGAGAAAAGTATTAAAGATTTGTTTAAGTGAATATAACTGCATTCAAAATAAATGTTATAGGTACAACGAACTCAAGCATTTAATGTGCAAAATCAATGTGCAAGAGAAATGCTCATGGAATGTTAAACACCACAATCGGTTGAGTGTTTAATAATGCAGAGCCGAAATCAATTCTTGGTTCTTAATTAGGTTGTCACGTGGTTTTTGGTGATTCGTGAAATTGAGTTCAAGTTTGCATTGGTTAATTTTAACTTTTTGATTAAAAAAAAATAAACAAAAAAAAAAAAATAATAAATTCGAGTCGAGTCAATTTTTTATGATGATTCACTTGCTTGAAAATATTTTTTGTGGTTGCTTTAAGAGCATTTTAATGATTCGATTTAAATTTATTTTCCATAAATTAACTCTTCACGACATTCTTCGCCACACACAAAAAAAAAAATCGTTTCACAGTTTGTGGTACACGCGGACGAAATCAAAAAATTGTCGGTGGATCGGAAACGTTGCCGAATGAGTATCCATGGATTGCGGGGTTGTTTAAACAGAATAAGCTGTATTGTGGTGCCACGGTCATCTCCAATCGATATCTTCTTACGGTAGAATACATTTTTATTACATATGCTTTAGAGATGGTATTATGGACCTTCATATTTTTTTCTATACGTCCCTTCATTATACCAGGCTGCACATTGCGTCAGTTCATTTGAGCCTAAAGAAATTCGGGTAAGAGCATAAACGTAAACAAATAATAGCATAAAGTTATCGACATGAAAGATTGTGTGATTTAATAAAACCTTTTCAAACCTATGGTTTAGGCATTTGTTGGCGGACACAACATTTCAAGGGACTATACTGAAATTAAGAGAATTAAGAAAATTATTGCGCACGAGGACTTCGACATTTTCAACTTTAACAATGATATTGCACTTTTGGAACTCGAAGCACCTATCTTTTATGGACCACGCGTTTCACCTGCATGCTTACCAAGTGGGAATCAGAACGATTATACGGATCAATTAACAGTTGTTGCAGGTTGCGCTTTTAAACTCTAGCATTCGAATCGGAAATTTAAATTTATGCTCTACTGTAGGTTGGGGACGCCTTAGTGAGCGATTGCCAACTTCTCAAACATTGCGCTCTGTGGTTGTTCCAATCTGGTCACAAGATGAATGTACAAGTGCAGGCTACGGATCGACACGTATTACATCAAACATGATGTGTGGTGGATTTCCAGAAGGTGAAAAGGACGCTTGCCAGGTAAATAAATATTTTGTTATGCGATTAACTAAGACCTGAAACTAATTTCTATTTCAATGATTTTTCCGATTTTCTGCACAAAAGGGCGATTCCGGTGAGTATTTATATTCTTTTACCCTATTGACGTTGAGCAAACATATTTGCGAACTAATGAAACGAAATGTATAATTTTTATTTTTACTTGATAAACCATTAGGCGGTCCAATGATCACAGAAGGAGAGACGGGTTCCATGGAAATTGTCGGGATCGTTTCTTGGGGACGAGGCTGTGCGAGAAAATCGTTGCCCGGTATTTACACCAGGGTCGTTAACTATCTCGGTTGGATTCGTCAAAATATGGACGACGATTGTCTTTGTCAGCCACGTGTTGGGGAGCGAACGAATTTCTTAGAGAAAATAATGAATAGAAACGAAATTTAAGGAACATGGAGAATCGAATACAGCCACATAGAATTATTACCGCCAAGAAGCTTTCAGCACGACGAATTGTTGAAAAATTCTAGTCATTACATTTTAGTGCTATTTATAGCTTTTATATATTTATTAATATCGTTAACTTATTTTTCTTTTTGTCTTCTTATACTTTTACTACAGTTCTATAAGTTGTAATCCATAAGTCGTAAAATTAAAGTGAGCATAAAGGAAAAAGAAAATCAAATAAAAATGTTTGTAAAAATAGATTGTTGTTGCTCGAATCTGTGGTGAGCCTGTGAAATATTTTTTTTTCATGACTTCAAGGCGTTTTCCCTCAATAACAAACGCAGAATGGAGGGAAATTGAAAATCTTTGTCCATGTTTGCTACTTATTAGCTTTGTAAGTCATTCAATGAATTATTTAGCAGCAACGTAACAACAGTTGTGTAAGGCCAAGTTCATTGTGTTGCTTCGGCTATACAAAGTGTTTTTATTTTTTATTTTTTCTTAACATTGAAAATTACTTTTTTCCACTAACATCAACACTCATGGACATGAAAGCAGAACTGATTAATTTGCCCCATGAATCCGGTTTAGGACGAGCTTTACAATTTTTGCCGTTACATTGGAGCTTCTTCTTAGTTTCAATTTGCATGGGAAAAAGGATATAACGGAAGGCTTTAGGGGATACATTTTAGGCTCAGATGTGTGCGAGATTGACAGGATTAGTCATGACGATATGTGAATTATTTTTGGATGTAGCAAATTATTTTCACTTTGTTGTATTGACTAAATGTATTAGCATAGTTTTAGTCCGTAAATAAACAAAAGTGTCGTGGATTTATGTCATATTACACACGTAAAAACGAGGGATTTATCTCATATTATACATACATTTGATTTCAACAAGGACAAAGGAAATTTATTCAAGATTATCTGATTTGCAAACCTTAACACGCGATGAATCATCAAAAGTAAACATTTAATGCTCGACGTATCAACACGTAAACATTTTTTCTGTATGAAATGATATGCAAGCAAAAGGAGTTCAACGGAAAGCTATGGACTCCTTCAGAAGAATGTTCAAGAAACGCTTTAAAAAAAAAACTCTCGACCTACACGTAATCTGCTGACAGCTATAGCAGTTCAGTGGATTGAATTTAAATTCATTTTCTGGCATTTTCGAGCCCCGCATAAATTGTGATTTCGCACATAAACCCGCAAAAAATTATTATTTCTCTTGTGTTGCAACTACATCGCTTTAAGTTGTCTCTGACTTCCTCATTGAGCAACATTCATCAGGTCACCTTTCTCTTATACAGTCTTAGTGCTAGACAGCTCACAATCGTGAATTGACTTTAGCCGTATTTAAATTAATATCGTGTATATACATTCCGGCAACAAAAAACTTTCCCCAGCTTTAAATTGTTTGCTTTTTTTCCTACCGTGTATCCATTGCGAAGAGAGAGAAAGCATTTCTTTATTAGCTTAACACTGGCTTGATTTGATGATATCGCTAACCATGATTTTTTTTTTTGGCTAATGAAACCTCTCAGTATTGAGCGCTTGTTCGATGCTCTTTTCAGTATTCAGTGTGAATTTGAAGCAGTCAGTTGTGTGAAAGACAAGAAAAGCTTTCTTTTAGCACGACAACGAGAGTAAAAGTTAATCGCGATTTATTCCCTCAAACGACAATTTGTTGCGTCACATTGAGCAAAAACGTCATAATTTCGACATCAAAAATGTTTTTCAACGATAAGAACAATTTTTAAACTTCAGTGCAAATTTTTCAGTGCATAAATTTTTCTGCCCAATCACCACTCATAATAAACGATTTGCATAATTAATCTACAGCTGATTTTTTTTTTATATCACACAAAAGCAACAAAAAAGAAGAAAATTGGAAAACCAATTAGCAGAAAAGCAAAACTTCAGTTTTAAAGTGTTCAAATATAAATCGCATTTTTGTCAATGCTTTACGACCGCTACGGGAAAAAAGTGAAAGATTTTATTTGTTTTTATCATCAGTTTTGGTTTTCGGGTAGAAATTTTGCGGCACTTTAACATTAATTCCGTTACTTGTGCTGATGCTAAGAGCGATGCTTTTTTGTTTATTCAGAAAAAAACGCGAAATAAATTTTCAGTGTCGAAATCGAGCTCAGCCGAAATAAATAATTTCGTGACGTGGGCGACGCAAGAAAGGATTTTTATCTCAATGAATAACCTTCCACACAACTTGAAGCAGCTGAATATAAATTAATTAGTTAAAATTAAAGCATAAAAAGCGAGAGTTGCTGGAGAAATATTGTAGAAATATTATTGAACAAGATTATTTAGCTTACATATGTATAAGGCAAGTCGAATGAAATTGGCGAATGAATCGAAAGAAAAGTAAAAGTTCCATTGACGACACCACAGCGAGTTTATGTTAAAAATGCTCAGGTGAAGACAAAGTCGAAGAGTGAAAACGAGAGACAAATGAACAACTTAATTGAGTAAATTGTTCAAATCGTTTAGTTATATATATATATATATTTTTTTTATCTACAAAAAAACGGGTTAAAAAGAAGGATAAGAGAAAAACGTAGAAAGAGAAGAAGAAAATATTCAACGTGACTTCGCAAGTAAAAGTGAATCACGATTAAATAATAGCAACAAAGTGCAGTGCTTGAGAGAAATTTGTTATAATATTCATGCGGAGAGCAGAAAAAAGTGATTTATTTATATGCAAGAGATTACTCAATAAATTGCGAGAAATTTCATGTCAACCGAATAATTTGCCAATGGCATTAAATATGTCCGCGTAAAGTTCAAGTGCTATCAGTAAACTTGCAGCTGAAAGTTTCAAGTCAAGAAAGTGTTAATTGCGTTAAAAAAGAGACGCAAAATTTTTCAACGATGAAATCGTTGGGTTGCGGAAGGCCATGTAAGCAGTTGGTATTATAATATAAATTGAAAGTCGCTGGGTATCGTAAAATCATTATTGTGGATCCTTCTGGTGCGGAAAGTTCATAAAATAATCACACACACATACATACACTGTTAACGAGACAGATTGTTTGACTATCAAAATCTCATAAAGTGCTTATTGGTAAATAAATATAAAATGTGCACAGGAAAGACTGTTTTTGCCTCTTTGCTGATGCTGAGTCTTATTTTTACAATAAGTGGATTCAATTATTCGGCATTTTATGAGAAAGATGCTGACAATCGAGATGGAAAATTTCTTTTTGATTCATTATTTGGTTTAGAATTTGAAGAAGAACTTTTAAATAATGATGCAACTAACACATTAAAGTCTTGCGACTGTGGTGAGTACTTATCAAATATTTTCGTTGTTGTTATCAAAAAGCTTTAAATAATGTCGAATTTAAAATGATCCTTAACAGGGATATAAACTGTGTTTGAAAGATTTACTTAAATAGATCGTTGAATACCAATATGATTTTTCATGATTTAAGAGCTTTCTTGAAGCTTATTTAAAAAAAGGCCAGACCCCAAAAAAGGCATCTTAAAGTATAATTTAAGAGCTATAAAATGTATTCTTCTTACTATCATCAACGCAAAGCTGAATTGTAAATTCGTTTTGACGAGGATGCAAATTACTTCTGGAAATTAATAAAACTTTAGCGACATGATTTGTGAAATGGATTCGATAATAAGAATTGTCAAGGCGAAACGTTTTTGAAGGATCTCAACTTTTTGCTACCTTTTTCAAGCGGTTCATTTCACCTTAATCACTAAGAGTAATCATCAATGTATATTTTCGTCACAATATTAGATGCGGCTCAAAGAGGACCTTTTTAAACCTTTTTTTTAGGTTTTTGATTATGAAGTTGTTAATTCATTCATAAATTATCGTATAAAAAAAAACTTTAGTTTGAAGTCATGTGATATGTTAAGTGATTGCCGATTATGTCGACATTGCCAACATTATACGAATGTAGCAAAAACTATGAAATTTCTATTTTCATCTTATTAAACAAAGCCTGAAACAACTTAAACCTTGTCAAATCAATCTTCATTCTTTGGGAACTTTTTTTGTGTTGCATAATTCATAGGCGAAGCTTCTTCATTCGATTTTTTTAAAGACCGTTGTTATGTTTGTTATACATAGATGTTATAACAGCAAGCTTCTAAAACACTGAACAACTTTAAATCCTGTTATGCAATTTGATGGCTTTGTTCCATAGGATTTCGTATTTCGACAAATTGAATTTAGAGATCCTTTGTGTTTTATTTTATGTCATGTGTTATCTTTCTTTATCAGAATGTGGACAGTCGAAACAGGAAATTAGAATCGTAGGTAAGGAAAAGCTCGGAACAATATATTTTTTATGATGCTCATTTTGTACAAAATGTTCTCTCTGTACTCCGGCAAAAGGTGGAAGGCCGACCGGAGTTAATCAGTTTCCATGGTTGGCGAGGTTCGTAAATTTCGTTATCACGCATTGTCAAAAATCGTTATTGATTTTTAATATTTTTCCTCCAAAATACACTAAAGACTGGTTTACGATGGACAATTTCATTGTGGCGGATCATTGCTGACGCAGGATTATGTACTGACAGTAAATAATATTGAATTGTATTCAAATTAAAGCTCAGAAGTGCTCTATAAAATATTAATGGCTCATAAAATATCCATCTAATTTCTGATACGTGTAGGCAGCGCATTGTGTCAGGCGCCTGAAAAGGTCAAAAATTCGCGTGATACTGGGTGATCATGATCAGTTTGTGACAACGGAAACTGAAGCTATACAACGCGCAGTCAGTGCAATTATTAGACACAGAAATTTCGACCAAAATACTTATAATCATGATATTGCGTTGTTGCGATTACGAAAGCCTGTAACATTCACAAAAAGCATTCAACCAATATGTTTACCACGCGAATCAATTGATCCGTCAGGGAAAATTGGAACGGTCATAGGCTGGGGACGAACTTCCGAAGGTGGACAGTTGCCAGGAATCCTACAGCACGTAAATGTTCCAATTCTCACGTTAGATCAATGTCGGGGGATGAAATACAGAGCGTCAAGAATTACACCAAATATGGTAATAAAAAGTTATGAAGCAATTGTGCTAATTTAGTGTCATATTGATACATTGCTAACGTTAAAGCTCTTCTCAATAATTTTATGTTCCTATATTACTCTGACACTCCTCATGTTAATTGAAAAGAGTTCTTCCTTCATTATCAGAAGCTACAAGCCATAAAATTAAATGTCACAAGCATTCACAAACTAATTCATCTTTATTCGCAGCTTTGTGCTGGCAAGGGGAAGCAAGACAGTTGTCAGGTTGGTTGAACTTTGCTTTCTTGTTCATTGATAAGGGCTTCTGTGTAAACATGATTTATAGAGCGTTCACAAAATTGGACGAATCCAATTTCGGAATATTCACAAGCATGAAAAATTATAATCTTTCTTAAACATTAAGCATTTTATTTTATTTTTTTGGTACTCTCTCGATGAACACACACAAAACAGGGCGACTCGGGTAAGGAGATCAATTCACGTCACTTGGACTCGTAAATAAAGTTATAATCTTATAGGTGGTCCACTGCTGGTGAGTGAAGGCGAGAAATTTGAAATATTCGGTGTGGTTTCATGGGGAGTAGGCTGTGTAAGTTGCTCATTCCTTTATTACCTTACCCCAAAAATTGTTTGATAAATCACTTTCTATTTGTCAATGAAAAATTATTTATTCTGTTCATTTTGTTTCCTTGCGTCAGGGTCGACAAGGTTATCCAGGAGTTTACACTCGAGTTCAAAGGTAAACCTTTTATTAAGTGCAATAAAACGTTATTATTATTTCATAATTATGCTTATGTAATTTCTTGATTACAGATATTTGTAAGTATCGCTCTCAATATCGTACTTTAAATGTGATCGATTCTTCTTATTATCACAGACCATGGATTCGAGCGAACCTAGACGAGACCTGTTTATGCATAAAGTGATAAATCTGATTAAATTTAAAACCCGATTCTTACTATGTCATTGGCAGAGAAGAATTGTATTAATTTCTGTAAATAAAACTTGAAAGTTATTTATTAAGAAAAAAAAAATATTTTCTTATGTTCAGGTTTTTTTTTTCTTTCAGCGGTTCTGCCCCTAGATGAATAATTGAATTATATGCAAAAGTAAATAACAAGAAAAGAATTCTTTTAATCTTTAAATTAATTGCTCTGAATGTTTAACGAGATTATATGGAATATTGTGCTGGCTTTTTGATTTTCTTGTTTTACAGCGATTATGATTTTTTATTTGCTTCTTTTTTCCTTAAAGAAACTTGTTGAATTTTAAGTCTGTAGATGACATTTGATTTGTTCGGAACGTGCTTTAACGGAATCATTTCGATGATGTTCTCATGAGACTTATAAGTATTTCATTGCATCATGATAAAAAAAACTGCCGTAGAAGCCTAAAATCATGATAGTGCATAATCTTTATCATACGTGATAGTTTCGATTCATGAAAAAGGCCACCAAATATCTTGTTCAAGCTACAAAAACAAAGCCTCAATTAACCTCATTCTTTTGCCATTAACCTCTTGACAATTCAATCGCTTTTCATATCATCGTAATAAAAAAAAAAAAGTTGTAATTCTATTTTGCACAAAAAGTTCTCTTTCGTATTTTGTTTTTACAGCAGAAATGGAAAGTAAGTGATCAAAACTACACGTATCTCATTATAGAAGGATAAGTAGCACGTCACACTCGATTATGAATTGTAAATTGATGATGTTGCTACATTGATAGCTAGATTCAGAGGTAATCTTTCAGAATATTGAAGAACTTTTATTTAAACAATGGAAAATATATCGAAAAAATTAGAAATCATTTTTCAATTTCGATTATTTGACAGGAAATTAATTCCTAACGATTTCAATTTCGTGATCGAGTTGAAAATAAAATTATCGTGCTTTTACACTTTGTCACAAAGTAATTCAAAATTTTAGCTATAAAACATTATCGTTTATTCGTGTTTAATGTTACTTGCTGCCTGACGATTGAGTTGTGAAAACTAATTAGTGCGAGAAATAAAACTTAAATGAAATTTCTAATTTCTGTTATTTTGTTGCTTGTTGGCAGTAAGTTGAAATTCAAAAATTTTACTAAATGTACCCTAACATAATGGAAGAAACCTAAAATTTAAATGAAATCAACATTAAAGTTTTCATGTCCAATGTCCATGGCGGTGGTGAGACTGTTCCGGCACTAGAAGAATGCATATTTGGACTATTTGGAATTATTCAAAATGTTGTCGGAGATTGCCGAATGGATTGTCCCGCTGGTAAATTTAAGGCTCAAATAAACTATGGAGATGGAGATATTTGCTGTTGTAACTGAACATACTAATAAAAATTCTTGAATAAAGATATGACTAAGAAAATAAATTTTATAGTTCATCTTTTTCCGTAAAGCGAATTCCAGGGCAGAAACTAGTTCAGTGGTTGTTTATAATAGTTTTACTATGCATGCGAGTTCTGGCTTATGGTGAACTTCCGAAAGTGTTTTCTAATTACAGAAGATTTATTGTGCAACAATCTAAAAATGGTAATTTTATTGGCATGAGAAGTGATGTACTCCTAAATGTCTTGCTGATGTGCCTTCTTTCAATATAATGGAATTCTCACGTGCACAAATCATCGAAACTCTTCCATTCACATGCAATTTACTTGACTTTTCAATGATTTCACTATTTTTCATAAAGGGATCAGTTCTACATAACATTAACAAAATTGCACAAGAACAATGGAACTTAATTTCATATTTATGATTGTTATCCGTTACTTCTGAAATTAAATTGTCTCGTAGCAGATGCTTCAACTTCAACCACATCGCAGTATTTTCTGTGTTTACTGATATAATGGTAGATCATCTGCCAGACATAGAAATTAAACATAATTAGACCTCGAAGTGCTTCTGTAGATTCTGATGTATGTATGGAGAGATAAATGGAATTATGCTTGAACGACATGCAATTAGATTCATTCTCAGTCACACTTTAGCGACTTAATGGCTTTCAGCGTCGACAGAACTGTTAGATTAAGAATGCAGAAACATGGCAGATCTGATAAACATGAGCAAGATTTTTTTTTGATCCTTCTGCCAACGTTAATCCAAGACAGAATGATATTATGATGCCATTAGAATCATTTTTATTTTTTATTTTGGCTCGAACAAGCAGTGAGCTGTCGATAAAAATATGATTTATGAAACATGGTGGAGCTCCATAGTTGTTTTGCCTATAGAGATAGTAACTGTGATTGCGCAGTAAAATTCGTTTATCGATTGCAGAATTATAAACTTATTTCACGAGCTCTTCAGGTGGATTTAGATTTGTTTTTGAAATTGCAATAGAAGGTATAAAACTGGATATAACAGAAGTTTTTCTGAATGTTCTTACAAAAAAGAGCAGAACTATCTCGCCAATGTTGAGCTAAGCAAAGGAACAAGTTTTTGATGCAATAAAATTTCTGATTCTTAATCTTTGTGGTTTGCAATTAGAAATTGCTGTAAGCATGCACTTTTGACTTTATGTCTACTTAGTATTGAAGAACTTGTTCTTATGAGCATATTGCTTGAGGAACTTTATACATTTCACTTGGGTATTATCATAAAAAATGTGTGCAACATTTATTTTCAGTTCAATATGTATCTAGATAAATGAAATTCGAATAAAAAAAGATCGCGCGATAGTGAGAAACTGAAACACATTTTTGCGGTTACATGGATCGTTTGATGGAATTCAACATTTCACATAAGTATTTTACCTACTTTGTGTTGTAAATTATAGCTGGCAAACCGCGAAAGAGTGGAATTGTTGAAGAGTTAAACAAAAAAAAAAGGAAAGAGAAATGAGAAGATTGGTGTGCTTTAATGAATATTTCTTTTATTCTCAACAAGCTTAAAATCAGTTGCCGTTGGAACGTCGCTGCACCAAGACCTGAAGAACGAAAAGTTTGCGATCGTGTGTCGCGAATAACAAAAATAAAAAGTTATTTGTTGATGGTGACTTGATGGCTTAATTGAAATAATAAATAAAAGAAGTTGATTCATAAAGAAAGGCGTAGAGAAATATTTTTATGAAGAAAGTGAACGATAAATTTCGAATTGCCTTGAATTTGAATAAAGCGTCAAAAAAGTATTTAAATAAGAATCAATAAACGCTTTAAAGAAATTGCATTAAGACGGTTTAAATTCTGGAAACATGGATTAAAACGATAATAAAAAAAGAAGAAACAAAAAATATTGTGAAATAACAACAATTTTTCATTTCATTAATATCACAATAATAAAACTCGAGTTTCGCATTAAAATTTGCATAATAGCCCCGAACAAAAAATGCATTTAACCACAGCCCTCAATGTGTGCGTTCTGATTGCCCTGGTGATCGTTAGCCGATCATTTTGCTTTGGGTACCAAACAGGAAAAGGTAAATTTGAAAGCTTCAATGGAAATCGTTACACGGAAGCTAAATCATCAGAAGATACCAGCACACGATTATTTTTTAATCGTAACCGGAACACACCACCAGCTCATGACACTCCGGCATCATCGTGCAGTTGCAGTAAGTCTGGTTTATTTTATTTATTTATTTTTATCTTTTTTTTTTTTCGAAAATTTTCATTTTCTTATCCAAAAAATTCAAAAATTCAGTCAATTGCCTTAACAGTCCAGGCGCTTTTTATGCAAATCGACCCTACTTTTTCTTTCACCACCTGCACGACCACCGTCGATACAATCGAGAAATATCATTCCACTTGGCCTTGATCGCGAAAGTTTTTTTTGTATTCCATTTCATTAAAGACATTTTTTATTTTTGGTTGACGTTCGATAGGAATTCACTAAAACTGCGACTTAAGTCGGAGAATTTAAATGTGAGAGTCAAAGAAATACATTTTGTATCCCCCGCGCAAAGAGGCAACACAAAACGTCAATAGCCTTTAGGAGAGAGAGAAAGAGAATTATAATATCATGAACCTGTTTCCGAATATAAAAAAAAAATTTAAACACTAAAATGTTTTGCTTTATTTACTTCATTTCGAATGACACCTTAATGCCCAAATTGACTCAATCATTATCCAGTTTCATTCAAATAAAACGTTTTGATATCGCCATAAATAAAATAAAGACAATTTTTTTTTTTTTTGATAAATAGTAATGGTGAATGTGATAAAAATAATTTTCTTCTAAGGATGTGGTGAACGAAACGATGAACAACGAATTGTTGGCGGCACTGCAACGGGCGTAAATGAGTTTCCCTGGATGGCTCGTCTGAGTTACTTCAACCGATTCTACTGCGGTAAGTTCGACGATCTCGTTAATGAGAAATGTAAATATAACTTTGAAGACGTTCTTTCTTCAAAAAGAAGGAAAAGAAAGATTCTCAAATCACTTCTTTTTTTTTCGGTGACCACATTTTTTGATTTCAGGGGGAATGTTGATTAATGATCGCTATGTTCTAACTGGTAAGAAATGACATGCATAAAAGATTTAAGTCTCAAATAATCATTAATTTAAAACGTAAAATCTCTTAAGCTGCTCACTGTGTCAAGGGCTTTATGTGGTTCATGATCAAGGTTACATTCGGCGAGCACGATCGTTGCGATGATAGTATGAGACCTGAAACAAGATTTGTCTTACGCGCCATTTCACAGACTTTCAGTTATAGCAACTTTGACAATGACATGGCTTTATTGCGCCTTAACCAGAAAGTTCCAATCACTGACTATATTCGGCCAATTTGTCTACCGACCAATGCAGGTAATTATGCAATTTATCGTATATGCGCAAAAATAAGTCTTGAAAATTCGCAACATTGTTAAGATTCCATTGACCATTAGAGATATAACGTTAATTAGATGGTTGGTTAGAAAGCCCCGATCTGTGTCATACGCATCCATAAAAGAATTGATTTATTGATTTAATAATAATTCACACATTTTCGTCCAAGTAAGCTCCTCAACAATATCATTTCGGAATATTTAAATGTAAATGCGTTAAGAGCACTTTTTTTATAAAAATTCAATGTCAAACCCAAACGATCCAGATTAAGCTAACAAAAGATTGTCTGCCGCGAGAATATTCCTTTGTTGACTCCGTTTCTTCCATTGGTTTTATTGTTTTTTCATTTTATTTGTTTCTCCATTCTAGATGAGACATATGTGGGCAAGACCGGTTTGGTCACCGGTTGGGGAACGTTAAAGGAAGATGGCAAACCATCGTGCATTTTGCAAGAGGTCGAAGTGCCCATTCTTTCAAATGATGATTGCACATCAAAAACAAATTACACTACAAAAATGATAACCAACAATATGTTGTGTGCTGGTGAGAAACATAATTGCGATATGAAACTCAATTGTGATTGCACGTCTAAATTCGTGAATATTTTTTATATTTCATTCAGGTTACCCTGGAGTTGGAAAACGCGACAGGTATAATGCCATTGACACCATATGTTTTGAACCGCATAACTAATTTTTTATTATATTTCATATTTATTTTATATTTTTAGCTGCCAAGGTCGGTTATTCGCTCAAGTTTTTCGCAAAAAATATTTCTTATCGATGTTTCACTTTCAAAGTCAGTAAATATTTACAAGCAAATATCATTTTCAGGAGACTCTGGCGGTCCACTTCAAGTGCAGCGTAACGATAAACGATATGAAATTATTGGAATCGTTTCATGGGGAAATGGCTGTGTAAGTACATTATATAATAAGGAACATTCTTTAGCCTTAAGACTATGATCAACAAATTTTTCATTTTTTTTTTCTGTACAACTAAATCATCTTATCTATTCATAGGCACGACCCTACTATCCGGGTGTTTACACGCGAGTTACGCGATATTTGGGTAATTATGATTTTTTGTTTGTTCCTTCATATTAATTTTCATTATTTTTTTAATTTCTTTTTTCGTTTTCTGCCAGACTGGATTCACGAACATTCAAACGATGGATGCTTCTGTAATGAGTAGAAGAATGAAAAACAAAAGCACCTAACATTTAGCTCTTAATTACTTATTTAGAATTATAACATGAACAATTTAAAAATAAATAAATTCAAATGTTTACAAAATTTAAGATTCAATTGCTGTTGGTTGGCCTTTTATGAGCTCCGACAACTAAGAAAATTAAGACACAAATTTCATCGTTTTGAATTTATGAATGAATAGATTCAAAACATGCCGCTAGAACAACAAATCAAATTGTATGTGCGTGGAATAGAAGCAGAAGTTCGTGTTTAAAAAGACATATTTTATTGTTTCTTTAAAAATACTTTCGTTGTCCGTGAACCGTTAGAAGCAAACGAATGAATGTGCAGCATAAATCATCAGCTTAAAACGGTGAACAATGAGATGGGCAACAAAAAGTTCATTTTTTCGCTTCATTTACTCATTATTTAGAATACTTGGCAGACTGCTTTAATAAGTAATTGAAATGCCACCTACTGAACTTAAGTCAATCAATCAGCCAGCACTTTTATGTTCTTAACGATGCCATTACTGACAGACTTCGTTCAATTTCCCTATTTCCCTTCCCTCCCAACATAGATATTTTTACATCTGGCTTTTAACGCGAAAATGCTGCAAGCGTAATTGTCTCAATATTGCAGACATTAATTATTTCTGATTTATTGACATTAAAATATTCGACGAAAACTATTAACTGAAAAAAATTGGAAATATTTTATGCTCATACAAAAAGCTCTCCGACCATAGAAAAGCTCAAAAAGCTCAAAATTCAAAATATTTTTCATCGTTAGCAAACAGTTTAATGTCGAATAAATGTACAGGGCAACTCAATTTAAAATGGCCTTAGCGTGATAAAAATCCCCGAAAACTGTCAAGAAAAATACGTAACATAAGTTTTTATGCTGTTCCATAAAATATTACACCACCTAAGGTTCAACTGCAAATAATCAAGGAATCAAAAGATGGTCTGAATAAAAATCTTGTTTAAACATGTAAATGACTAAAAAAATTATTCGGCACAACAAAAGGGTTTTAAATGCGTCATAAAAGAAATTGAAATCAAAATAATTTGAACTGCGTTTACCAAACTTGAGACGATTAAATTTTGATTATGTTACGCGAAAAGGAATTCAGCAAAATTGATAGTGAGATATTGAAAATTCTTTATCGCTGACATCATCTTACTTCAGAACGTTTATCACGAAATGCATTTCATTGTGCGCATTGAACAAATAAGAAAAGCTTCAAACATCAAAATATAACTTTTTAAGTCGATTGTTGACTTGTAATAAATGAATCTGGAAGAACTGAAAATATAATGCTAATCGACTTATCTCATACACAAACTCCTTGGGAATATCCGTACAAATATTAAAAGAAACTCGTAAGTAATTACATAACAGCATTGCTGTTCTCTATTGGGATCGGTGAGTTTACTCTTGTCACCAGTTCGATATGTTTAAGTGGTATACGGGATCGGGCATTATAAGAATATTTTCGCACTTTTTGCACTTATTTTCGTCATTGATTGTTTGCAGTCATTGTTGAAATTTGGCGAGTAATTGTGACATTAACAAACAAAAGAGTCGGCTGAAAGAGAAAAATTTCCCGATTCTGCAATCAGATGACGAAAATAAAAATATGTCGCATTTAGAAAAAATGGATAAACTAAGATGAATTAACGAAACAAAAATGTCTGTTGCCATCGTCTATATGACTACAGAATATTCAATGTAATTAACTGTCTTCAGCATGCAGTAAAATGTTCACGCTTCACAGCATTGTTAAAAAAAATATGAGACCACGATCAGCTTTAAGGCAAGAAATCTCTCCCAAAAAAAAAAAAAAAACAAATAAAACGGTTTTAGTAGTTTTTGCACTGGGCCATGATCTGCCTTGCGCGTAAGTTTTCTTTGGTAGCATTTTGATTTTTGGGAGAACCAGCGAAATATTGCGCGACTTACGCTCACCAAAAAAAAAAAATCACAACAGTGCGAGACACAACACAGACGCGTTTCGGTGGAGTTTGCTATAAAAGCCCATGCCCATCACAAATGTAAATCATTTGGTTGAAAATTCTCATAATCGTCTGAGCTGCGGCGAAAGGTCTTAAACCGAATAAAAGTTAGTAAGTTTTTCTTTGTTATTGTTGTTTTTTTTTAAGTGAAACAAATTTTTGGCAAAACTAAAAGGAGAAAATTAAATGCAACATAAAAACAAGACCAAAAGTGATTTTACAGATTTTTAAAACGGAAAGGGCACATTGATTGAAATATTTTAAATGCACAAAAAGGCGCAAAAACTCTTTTAAATGACTTTTAGTGAAAAAGTTTTTCACATCTGGCTTAAAGTGTTCAAAGTTTTAATCGATCGCGGACGAAAGTGTGAATTGTGATTATAAAAATTACTCACATTAAACTTATTACTGAATTTTTCAATCTTCAAGGATATTAAAAGAAATATATTCAAAAATCAGGTATGAACGTAAACCTTGCGATACAATTTTATTCTATTTTATTTATTTATTTTTATTTTTTGATAAATATGTTTGAAAATTAATGGAACCTGTTATACCCATGGCGGAAGACTTCTCATTTATGAAATTCGTAAATCTTTGGGATTTTATTATTATTTTTTTTTTAATTTTATGAAAATTTGTACGAATTTCAAGTCATTGTAAAAATGATTCATTCGTATATTGGCCACATGAAAAGTTCCTACATCATAGATCGATAGTGAAAAATAGTTGAATAATGTCTGTCGATAAAATAAATTTACTCGTCACTTTGAAATGAGTTTTCTTGTTAATTGTTGAAAGTAATAAAAAAAAAAAAAACGTTTTGAACCGCAATTCAATGCATCACAATGTCATAATTCAAAGTTGCACTTCCCTCGACTGTTGCAAATTGCACAAAAAATAGCGTTCGGTGCCTCGGCAATGAATGTTAATAATTATTAAGATAAACAGAAATGCAATCGCGACCATGCAACCGATTTCTTTGCTAAAAGGGCCTTTGGAAATTCCAACAACAGATCTGACCGTTCGCAAAATAAATCTATAACGCCACAGAATACCGAACGTATGCTTTATTTATATTTATGCGACTGGATCATTTAGAATGCTCACATTGCGGCATAAATCACAAACTGCATAAAATAAACATTTTTGTGTCCATAAATTGAAATTGCATCTGCCACTTCGCGGCATCTTCATGCTTTTAAGATTTGAGTCTAACCCAAATCAAATATTTGTCAAACGTCAATAAAATTGTAGCACTCGGATATGTAAACTACACAAATCGTTTAAGAATAATTGATGAATTAATTTTTTTTTTTTTCTTAACAGACTGTTTGTTGACTTTTGTTCGATTTTTATTTGCTTTTGTATAACTACATCAAAAAAAAAAAACTTTAAATCGAAGGCAAGGAAAAAATGCATGTACGTATGATAATTTGCAATAGCAATTCACGTGAAATGCTCTCTCAACTTGATCTCAGTGAATCGGTTCAACCTTGGTAGTGGAAGAAATTCGCGCTTCAGCATCGATGAACATTAATTACAATCAGACAGTTCGTCAAGCTAGTTGGTTTTAAAATTAAGATCGTCACTCGTCGAGTTATAGATATACAACGATTGCGAAACTTATCTAGTGATGCGAACGGGAAGTTTTATCATAATTGTTAACGCAGTTGTCAATCCGTGAACAGAAAGGTTTGAGTTGTCAAACACGAAATACCTCAATCTAACACTAATTGTTGCAATAATTTTTTTTTATACCTTACATAAATCAGTGTCGTTGCGTAACAAACATCTTTCAAGTTCAAGTTTATAAATTGTAGTCTAATTTAATTGTTCGTTGGTCAGGAATTTGTCAGATTATTTTTTCCTCTTTTTTTTTCTTCTTCGCAATTAAAAAATTCACAGTGCGTCAACTCTTATTTTCAAAGATTTTATTTTCTTAATCAGTTTACGGAACGAAATGATGTTGCCATACGCGTAATTAAATCGATCATGATGTCTATATTGATATCGTTACTGACATCTGCGAAATTCCGAAGCTTCACAATTGCAAATCTGAAATGAAGCTATAGCTGAGCGTATGTAATTGCAATAAAGATCTAAACAAGATTAATAGCAATTTCCGTTTAAATTAATCATCAGTAAGTAGTCGCGTTAAGTGGTCCTGATTGTCATTTGATAAAGTTTATAAAAAAAGAAAAAAAAAAACACAAATTTTAACATTTTCTCACGTAAGATACAAAACCGAAGTTCGCCACCAAATAAAACGTGGTAATGTTAATAAACTTTACATTCGAATTGTAAGAAAGCAAAAAAAAAAAATCACCCAGTAAGTAAAAGTAATTTTGGGTATGCGCAAAATAAAAAAAATAAAATGATTGTTTCGTTATACTTCTTTTTTTTCTTCAATCAGTTTCGTAACATTTTTGTCCAGTACATTTTCGGACTTTTTTTTTAACCTAGCGAGTGAATTGAAACTGTTATTTATGTATTTGACCACATACAGTTCTGATTTGCCTGTGAAATGTTTAATTTTAGCTTGAATTGAAGGTCGATATTTTCACTTTAAAGAGCTTGATCAATGTATGTGCTCTCGTGGGCACAGTTAAATAGTGACGTCTCAGAGACTGATATCGACCTTAAATGTAATGCAATGTCGTCACATCATTCAAGCAGGAATCGAAGTTAATAAGACAATTAGTTGAGCTTTCATTTTTCAACACTATGTATGTT
Organism: Propsilocerus akamusi; assembly: GCA_018397935.1. Classification (NCBI taxonomy): domain Eukaryota; kingdom Metazoa; phylum Arthropoda; class Insecta; order Diptera; family Chironomidae; genus Propsilocerus; species Propsilocerus akamusi. Next base: position 16,586,543 of record CM031469.1, on the reverse strand, counting down.
ATTTACAGATTTCTATCAACTCCGCATAAAAAATTCCACAAGCGATAAGAAAAATAGAGCAAAATGGGTGCAGATGCCATCACCAAAGAGAACACTTGCATACGAACTTCTCAGCTGTTGAGAGCCGAAAAAAAAGTACCCGATGTTACATTGCTTTTATCAGAAGACTCTACATTGCCCATTGCCAAAGCGGTTGAATTAGTTAACAAATGTAACAATTTAAAGTCCCACGATGATGAACTCAAAGCATTTCGTGAAGTTGGCTCAAAGACACCAATTTTGCCATCAGAAATTGGAACAGATTCCAACTATCAATTCACTTATGTTTGGTTTAATTTGATCGGTTTCGTCATCTTGCACATGATCGGATTGTCCGGAGCTCTAGCAGCAATTTTAGGTTATTGTCAACTTCGCACAACACTTTATTGTAAGCAAAATGTCAAATCAATTTAATTATGTTTCTTACCAAATTAAAAATTTACGATTATTTTATAGCACTCTGGCTGATTTACGTTGCTGGTCAGGGAGTCACGATGGGTGCTCATCGATTGTGGTCGCACCGAGCCTTCAAGGCCAAGCGCTGGCTGAAACTCATACTTCTATATATGCATACTTTGGCTGGCCAGAATTGTTTGTGGGTGTGGGTTCGAGATCATCGACAACATCACAAGTTTTCAGATACTGATGCCGATCCTCACAATGCACATCGCGGCTTTTGGTTCTCTCATGTTGGCTGGTTGTGCGTTCGAAAACATCCAAAAGTCTTTGAATACGGCAAGAAAATTGACATGTCTGATCTCAATGCCGATCCTTACATCATGTTTCAGAAGCGGTAAGTTTTGAGTGCAAAGAATTTGGGTTGAAGTGAATTTTATTGTCTTAAATTTGTAATTCAATTAGATCATTTTGGTTTTTGTGAGTAGCTTTTTTTCTTTTTTGACCGGAGTATGAATGAAACCTTGTAAATTAGGTCTTTCTTGTAATTTTATGTCTGAATTATGCTAGTCAAGCCTCTAATTGTTACCCAATTCAACTTCTTGGCAGTTAATTGAAAAACCCTTCAAAAGGCCTTTTCGATGTTTATATAAATTGCATCCTTTATCATCGTACTTAACGTTTATCAATTTGCATTTATTTTTCGCTTTCTTCATTAATGAATTATTCATTTACGTTCGCAAGCAAACTTACTTTGTTCAAGTCCATTTATAGCAAATATTGCATCACACTTTAGGGCAATATCACGCTTGAGGTTCCACTCTTTTTAGTTTTACACTCGTTTCTTCTTGATGATCTTCAACAATATTTTCTTAGTTCATTCGTCTACGGAGCAATGGTCCGTCGTTTACTTTGCGAAATGTCAGTGAACTAAATTTACGAAGGCAGGAGAAAGTTTAAGGATTTTTTGTGCAATTTATCGATTATCACACATGATTCGCAAAACCAAGCGAATGCGTTAGACTTGCGCATTTATACATAACTTTTAAATCATATTAAAACTTGAGCCCACATAACCTCAGTTGTAGTCAAAAAATAATGGCATCCATGTTTGGCTTTTTTATCTCTCTCTTTTCTTGTATTTACCATTGGCGTAGCTAGTCTAAGGAAGGATTTTCAATTTTCTGTTTATAGATAGAAGGCTACGCCACTGTGCTTAACAATGTCAAGGGTATCGCAATTAATAACAATATGTATCTCTCTTACCTACTCTGCACCTGATTCAATTGTAAGCGTTTCGAAAAAAAAAAATATATAAAAAAATGTTTTTTGATCATTGCTCAATTTTAGTAATTTTAAGAAAACCTTTCACATTGTATGTGAAATAGCTTGGAATTAGATGAAATTTACTATCTATTATTGGCAAGATCATTTCTCGTTCACTATGTTCACATTAGTTTTATATGTATTCTCGAAATCGAGCCATGAAGATAAGGAACGTCGAAAACGGCTGTGACTCAAATGTCGGTTGCGCAATCTGAAATTTCTTTGGTAACCTTGGTTCTGGTTGCATGGTGGAGCGCGATTCATTAAATATTTATATGCGACCGCTGCATTTTATTTTATGGCCAAATGATTACCGCAAATTTATTATTCATCATCCCAGGAAAACCTCAATTACGCAATGATGAATAAACATTGAAAAAATTGTATCATTACATATTTCAGAAACTATAAAATCCTTTACACAATTTTTGCACTGTGTTTGCCCACAATTATCCCGATTTACGCATGGAATGAGAATCCTTGGATGGCATTGTGGGTCGCTTACTTTGCACGAACAATCATTAATTTGAATGTTACATGGCTCGTCAATAGGTGAGTTGAATTTAAATTGGACATAAATTGAGTTGAAATTAACATTTCTTTACATTTAAAAGTGCGGCACATCTTTTCGGCACGCGACCATATGATGAGACAATCTTTCCAGTTGAATCAATGTTTGTTGCTGCTCTGGCAACGGGCGAAGGTTGGCATAACTATCATCATGCATTTCCGGTATTTACATTAATTTAAATCAGTTTTTTTTTTATTAATTAATTTATTCTTTGCTTATTTTCTGACGCACTTATTAGTGGGATTATCGCGCAGCAGAACTTGGCACACCACTCAATTTGACGGCCCATTTCATAGACTTTTTAGCTAAATATGGCGTGATTTATGATCGTCGTGAGGCAACAGCAACAATGGTAATATTTATCTTGGATTTATTACAATGTCATCAGGTTTTAATTTTTATTTTTCTTCGCTTTAATTATTTCAGGTTAAAAACCGGTGCTTGAGAACGGGTGACAAGTCACATTATAGATATGGTGTACCCGAGGCAGCACCAGAGATCAAAACTTTTATGAACGTCCTTCATCATCCAATGAATCCAACATACACAAGCGTCCAAGTGCCGAGACCGAAAACGCTCCCGAGCGATGGTTATGCGCTTTGTGAACAAGAGCTTGCAAAGCGCGAACTTGACGATGATATTCTATCGAAGGAAAATGAAATTCTTACAAAGCGAATGCAAATTGAAGAAGAAAAAATTAAGACAAATTCACCGATTGCACAAAAGAAGCTTAATAATGAAGCTAAGAATGATAAAGACGAAAATTCAAATTACATGGATAGCAATAACAACATTAGCTCACTGATTAGACGCAAGAAAACCGATTTAAATGTTGATGACGTTGAACTTCCACCATCAAGCCTCTGTGGGCTTGCGACAACATCGGTAACTTACACATTAGATGAATGAGCTCGAACAATTTTTCAGTTTACGTTGCGTGTAAAATTTGTTTTTTGTCTTTTATTTTCATTTCTCGTTTTAACTGCGTAGATTTAATGTTTTTCTTAGCTCAACCAGTTTACTCACAAGCATGTTAACTATATGCAATACAATTGTTAAATATGTCATTCATTTTACTAATTATTAATTAAGGGTAAGGATGCGATCAACGATAAGGAATGTCAATAAAAAAAAATGGATCATTAAAAGTATTTTAGCTTTAAAAGCTTTTGATTTTGATCTTTTTTTTTCATTCACAGAATTTATTTTCTATCAGCAAACATTTTTGATTGAATTTCTATTGTTTTCTTAGCTTTTTTCTGTTCAATTGATTTATAAGCAAAATTTTCGATACCTTTCATTGAATCTTAATGGTGTGTTTCAAATTCGGTTTTGGCTTTCGATACAATTAAAAGCTTAGCGATTTTATTTTAGTGTTGATTTCATCGTTTCACAAAGTTGATTGATTTTTGCTAATTTTTCTCGCAAATTTATTTAAATAATTTTTATAGTTTTGTAATAAAAAATGAGACTTTTTTCGGTTCTCTTTCATTTGCTGTTGCATTTGGAAGCAGCATTCAGCTATTCAAGAAATGATTGCATTTGCGGCGAAGCAAACGCAGAAGGACGAAGAATCATAATGGGAATAGAAACAAACCCTTGGAAGTATCCGTGGATGGTGGCATTGTTTAGTCGACACGATAAAGCTTATTGTGGTGGTGCGCTGATATCTGACAAACATGTTCTTACTGCAGCTCACTGCATTTCAAATAAGTATGAAATGAATTTAATTAACTTCACAACATTCCAAGTGGAAAAATAAAATTTCAGTCCAAAAAGTCACGATTATTGGCCGGAAACTTATGGTAAAGTTGCTGTTCATGATCTCCATTCTGGCTTTGGAATGAAGTTTAATAAAGTTTATCTGCATCCAAACTATCAATATTACGAAAACTATGACGATTATGATGTTGCGATTTTGGAGTTCAGGGAGCCAATTGTCACCTTCTCATGGCGAACGTTGCCAATTTGTGTGCCGAAGACAAGTTTGAAGACCAATCAATTTTACACAGTATCATAAGAACATTTTTAAATTTTTAGAAAAGTTCTACGATGGACGACTGGCTATTATATCAGGCTGGGGAATTACGCAAAAGAACATCATGGAAATGTCAAATCTGTTGCGCGAGGAACAGATACAAATTTTGCCAATTTATCAATGTCCTGCGAAGACGAATTTAAATCGATTCTATAATTTTGCATCGATGATTTGTGGCTACAAAATGGGAACCGATACGTGTCAAGTAAGCTATAGTCAGTCATTCATATATAATGTCAACAATCCCAAAATTTTCAGGGCGACAGTGGTGGACCATTGGCCGTAGAAACGCTAGCAAATCACTATGAAGTTATTGCGGTGGCATCATTTGGTGATGGATGTGCTAATAGCAATGCAGGCGTTTATGCTGATATCACTAATTCACTGCCGTGGGTGTGGAGCATCATTGATTCTGCTGGCGTTTGTCCATCACGTTTATCGTTGAAATAAAAGTTCATACTTGAGAGAAAAAGCTTTATATTGTATTCAAAAAAAAAAAAACATCACAAATCAATCAAAATTAATTAGAGTGAAATATTTATTTTCCCTCAAAACACGTGAGCAAAGCTACAGTGAATGTTCGATATTGCGGAAAATAAGACTTCCAAATTCCTTCCTAACATTCTTCAAATTCGTCTATCGAGATCAATGAACCTTGTCAAGCGACTGAATTGAGTCGGCGGAAGCCATGTGTAGATGGATCACTGTACAGGAATCTCAAAAGCATGAAGAATTGCAAATTACGAACCATAGAAGCGATTCAAATTTATTTACTTGTTTATTGCCAAAAGCTGAGACCATTTTGTCATTTATATTGAAACGGTTTGGGCGACCGTAATGGAAACTATTGTAATTTTATGGGGAATTTTTATTGTCGTGTTTGCAAATGTTCGTAATGGTGCAGGATTAGTGCGAAACGATTGTGGTATTTAGAACAGAATTCATTTAAAGCTCTGGAAGCTTTTAAACTTGATCAACTGTTTTTTTTTAAGAATGCGGAGAAGCAAATATGAAGTATTTTGGTCGAATCGTGAATGGAAAAGCGACATCGCCTAATAAGTATCCATGGATGGCAGGAATGTTCACAAATCAAAGGACATTTATGTGTGGTGGCGCAATAATCTCCGATCGAAATATAATTACAGCCGGTCATTGCGTTTTTTAGTAAGATTTTTTCTACAATTTTAGTTGTAGACCACCATCTATATTAGATATTAGCGTTCCAGATCCGTATCAAACATTTTGGGTACTTGGAATGCATGATCAGCGCATAATTGATGGAACAATATTTCGTGTTAATCATTTTATGTTGCATCCAATGTTTATGAATCATACTGTTTATGATGATTACGATATGGCTTTAATCACTGTCAGTGGTCGAATCCGATTCACGCGAACAATTAAGCCAATTTGTTTGCCAGCAGTTTTTGATGATTTTACAGGACAAACAGGGTAAGAAAATTTTACACGAGATTTCTATAACCTGGAAAATAAATGTTTTATTTTAGAACCGTTGCTGGATGGGGTCGTTTAAGTGAATTGAAAGATGCACCAATGGGAGCAGTTCTTCAGGAAACTCGCATAAGAATGAAAACGATCCCCGAGTGTCGTAAAGAAACGCAACGACTCGTTCGATTCAATACGGAATCTATGTTATGCGGATTTGAGCGAAACACAGATGCGTGTCAAGTGAGATGTATTTTTAATTAATCTATGTGGTGAAATAACCGTCTTTCCTTTCTGAAAATTAGGGCGACAGTGGTGGACCATTATTCATCGAAACTGATCCAAATCGCTATGAAATCTTTGGCGTTGTTTCCTTTGGTGACGGATGCGCTCGCGAATTCCCCGGCATTTATGGAAAAGTTTCCGATCCTAAAACACTGCAATGGATCAAAGATTATATTTTCAGAACGAGTAGCAATATTTGCTCAGATCCTGCTGATAAGCTATATGATCAATAATTGACCAATAGTTCGTCCAATTTGTGAAAATAAATTACACTGTAGCTTAAATTTGGATTTTTAATTCATCAACTTGCCACATCAACATCACAACACAGAACGTCGACTTTCTTCCGGCACTGAAAAATTTTCCGTAACACATTATAGTGCAACAAATGAATTAATGTCAAATCGAATTAATAGAGTTGATTGAAGTTTCGATTGAATTAGTTCGCGTCCAAAATCGTCCAAAGTTGGTTCGGCTTTAGCAAAAAAGAAAAATGAACAATCTGCTGAAAATTTTCTGTGCTGTCATAATTTTCTTATTCGAATGCAATTGTGCAATTCCGAATGTTTTTCCAGATTGCAGTTAGTAGAGCTTTATATACTTCGAAGGCTAAATAGGCAATAAATTTCAATTGAATATATTTCTCCAGCATGCGGCGAAGCGAATTTGGGAAATCCAGGACGCATTGTGAATGGAAGGACAACGAATCCTCATAAATATCCTTGGATGGCGGGCATGTTCACCGAACGTGGTTCTTTCAGTTGTGGTGGCGCAATAATTTCTAATCGAAATATTTTAACGGCCGGACATTGCATTTTCTAGTGAGTTTTGCTTATTTTATAAAGCTAATCATATGCTACGTCATTGATTTTCAGTTCACCAAGTCCATTGCGAACATTTTGGGTTCTTGGCATGCATACCGTTAGATCAACAGATGGTATCACGTTTCGTGTTAGTAAATTTTCGCTACATCCGTACTTCGTAAACAGCACGATGTATGATAACTATGACGTTGCAATCGTGCAAGTGAATCATCAAATTGAGTTTAGCGACACAATTCGTCCGATTTGCTTGCCAGTTCCAAATGATGATTTTTCCGGAAAACGAGCTACCGTCGCTGGTTGGGGACGCTTAAATGAAGGTAGTGACGCTCATATGGCGAAGTCATTACAGGAAGCTCGAATCTGGATAAAAACAGTCGCTGAATGCACAAAGATGACCGAAAAAATGCTCGTTTACGATCCTGATTCGATGGTTTGTGGACACGAGATAAATACTGATGCCTGTCAGGTATGTTTGCCTTGAGGAGTGATGCTATAAATATGATATGATGCCATTTAATTGCTGTTTTCTTTATTTCAGGGTGATAGCGGTAAGTGAAAGCAAAAATCAAATTGTAAGTACTATTTTAAGAGTGATTTCTTCAGGTGGTCCATTATTCATCGAGACCGATCCGAATCGTTATGAAATTTTTGGGGTCGTATCATTTGGCGATGGCTGTGCTCGTGATTTTCCTGGCATTTATGGGCGCATTGCTGATGAATATACACTCAAGTGGATAAAAAAATTTATTGCAGATTCCGACGCAAATGTATGCTCCGATACGGCTTTACGTCTAGACGGAAAGTTCTACGCTGACTTTTAAAAAAATGTAAGCAATAAAATAAAATTAAAAAATATTTAAATTGAGTTATTACATATCTCTTATTTTATTTGTCAGCATTTTTTCTCGTTGAATTCCAATTTGATAACGTTTAATTGTATTTCACGTTTTCTTTTTACACACAGGAAAAAATATTATTATTGCTCAAAAAATCTTCCACTTAGGTAATAGCAGCGATCGATAAAGGAAATTTTTTAGCATTCATTTATATGCGGACGTGTAAAAGGCAATATAAAACTATTTCACTGTGCATGCACAAGATTTATGTAATTTATTTATTTTAAACTCTTCATTATCAAATCTTGATGTTCGCTAATTGCGAGATGAAAAAAAAAAAATTTAACTAAAAAATTATTTCAAGAAAAATCTTTGGAAAGTTGAAAGTAGAAGGATAAATAAGAATGATGAAGTAAAAAACTCCGTTTGTAAGCTCATAATTATTTAATAACAGCGAATCTGTATGAATCATACAGTATGATAGGAGATAGATTCGAATGCGCAGCGAAATAATGTAAAACTATTTCCATTCATGAATATGATGAATACATACATTTTTTTTGTGACGGACGTTTGCGACTTTTGTAATTTTTTATAAGGAAAGTGATTTTTGACAAAGATTTTATGCCGCGAGCTTTAAATATTTCATCACATGACCAGAGTTTGTGTTTTGTGGAATATCAGCTTCTTAATCCCGATCGAATTTGTGGTGAATAGCGTTAAAGAAGGAATATCAAATGCTTAATAGCTCGATAGAAATAAATTGTGTTAACGATACCGATGAATTGTGAGCCGAATTTTCCGTATTTTTGTGAAATTTAATAAATGATGTCCATGGACTTACCGCTCATATTCTTCTTACTCGTAATGGCTTCTTCCAAATTGCAGTCTAATTTACTGTATGCAGCCTTTGATCCGCCTCGGGATCTTTCGCGTGTTCGCCGCGATCCACGGCGTCCTTCTAGCAAAAGTGCCATCAGTTTTTGTTTATTATGGAACATGATATAAAGGTAATGCAAAGGAACATCAGAATACATAAATATGTGAAGAAATTTGAATCGGGTTCTTCCTCAAAATTGTCCATAACGATTTTCTTGTGATGAACTTCCTCATCTTCTCCTGGTGCCTCAGGCAGAGCACCATTTTGCATATCATTTGCAAAATTGTTATCTTTCTTATCCATGTTGTAATCGCCATCATCGTCGCCTTCAAATTGTGGCCCTTGATCTTCGGCATCATCTTCCTCCTCTAATGGATTTTCTTTGCGGACTTTTCAGATACTGGATAAATTTCATTATCATTTTCTAATTGATTATTTTCTTCCTCATCCTGCAAGCTAATTTGTTGTTGATCTTTTTTAGCTTCATTAGATTTAATGGGGGTTTCTTCCTTTTTAGCAGTCGCAGCGGTGACTGTAACTGTCGATAACTTTGCGCCGGGCGTGCTCGAAATAATTACCTTTTTTTCAGTAAGGTTTGCAGATGCAGAGGTGTCATTCAACTTTTCTTGTTGCTGTTGTACATATGCGTTTGTATCGTTGGCGACGACTGGCACATTTTGAATTTGGTTCTGCTCTAATGATGTTGCGTTTAGGGCTGTTTGAATATCCTTAGCTGGGACTGCAATGGCAATAATTTGTTCAGGTCCTGGGCCCGCTTCAGAAATAACGTCATTAAACTCTTTATCTGTTTCAACATTAGTCGTTTCAGTTTCGATGTCTGAAAATCGTGCAAACTTAATAAAAATGTTACAATAAAACGTAAGCACCTACTTTGGAGTTCAGCAACTTGTTTTTTGTTTGATACTTGCTGCTCTGTTGGCGTTAAAAGTTTGTATTGATTATAAACAAATTGACAAACAGGCTTCAACTTGATGATGTATGATATTGCGTCTTCGTAGAAACAACTGTCTTTACACAGGCTAGCGTTTTTACGAAGTTCGTCCTTGAACCATCGGTTGTATTCTTTGAAAGCTTTTGTTGTATCGTTCGATGGTGAATCAGGAAGCAATTGCATTAAAGCATCGCAAAATGTGTCACTGTTCTCGAATGTGACGTTGTTCCGGTTAAATTCTAAGTGCTTGTCATCAAGGCGAATCGCCACATCAAAAAGTGATACACAAATTAAAGAGGAAAAATTGTTTCCTGAATTAGAGCATTCGCCTTTAACAAATCGATGACTTCTTAAATTTTCTGTTCTTTTGTCACTTTCTACGATGCTAAGGAGTGAATCAGTTCGGGCTGGAGCCCCTTGAATAGTAATAACAGTAGTTAAAAACAGCAGAATAATTTTTTTCACCATCTTGCCTAAAAATACGCTAAATGTACAATCGATGAATAAATCTTGGAATAAACTTTGTCTGTCTGTCACCGCTGAAAAGGGAAAACAACTAAGTGAATCATATTTTTTCCTTCCTCCTCAAAGTGTAAAAAAAAAGTTATTCTCCACAATGGTGTCTGCTGTAAGTAATATTCTAATCTGAAACGTGCCTTACCGAAAAACAAGAAAATGCATGTACCACGGCAGCGTGATGATCGCTTTCGAAGCTGTTAAACGTCGTCTTAAATTTAGTTTTATAAATTTGTTGTTGTTGTTTATGCCGTTCGCATTCGCAGGAGGTTTATTTGCAAAAATTAAAATCACATTAAAACTATTTTAGCAAAAAATACTCATAAAATTCGTAATAAATAGCTAAAATTTGCTAAAACTGCTGAACTCAATTAATTTCATTATTTTCATTAGGAGGTTTATAATTATATCAACCAGCTAACTATTCCCGAAACCAGGGAGAATGCACTTTTAGAGCTAAGCAAGAAGCGTGAAACGGTTCCTGATTTGGCACCAATTCTATGGCATTCTTTTGGCACAATTGCTGGTAATTTGTCGCAAAATTAATTAGTTTTGAATGGTTTCAAAATTATTTTCTTTTTTTTTACTACTTAGCGTTACTGCAAGAAATTATCAACATATATCCATCAATAACACCTCCAACATTAACAGCTCAGCAGTCGAATCGTGTATGTAACGCACTTGCTCTTCTACAAAATGTTGCATCGCATCACGAGACACGTTCCGTATTTTTATCCGCTCATATTCCACTTTTCTTGTATCCGTTCCTTCACACATCCTCGAAAACACGACCTTTTGAGTACTTACGGCTTACAAGCTTGGGCGTCATTGGTGCACTGGTCAAAACCGACGAACAAGAAGTTATCACATTTTTGCTCACTACAGAAATCATTCCGCTGTGTCTCCGAATAATGGAAAGCGGATCGGAATTATCAAAGACCGTTGCTACATTCATCCTCCAGAAAATCCTGCTAGACGATAGTGGACTTTCATACATTTGTCAAACATACGATCGTTTTTCACATGTTGCCATCATTTTGGTAAGCACAGATTAAATGATAAATTTCAAGTCAGTCCTAATTAAATGTTATTGAAGGGAAAAATGGTAATATCACTGGCAAAAGAACCATCTAGTCGTCTACTGAAACATGTTGTTCGCTGCTATCTACGCTTATCGGATAATGCTCGCGCACGTGAAGCCCTTCGCCGTTGCTTGCCGGATCAGTTGCGCGACTCGACATTCAGCCAATGCTTGCAAGAGGATCGTTCTACAAAGCACTGGCTTAGTTTGCTCATCAAAAATCTCGAATCGGGTAGTTCGGATCCAATTCAAATATCACCAATGGAATAAATGCAGCTAAGTAGCCTAACAGGTGACGGATATTGTGAACGGTCATCTCAGTCTTCACAACACCGCAATTCTTATTTCAAAATAAAGAAAAAAAAATTCTCAATTCTCAATATCTCGGAAAAGTCAAGGTAATCTTTATAAAAATATCGAAATGGAATGAACTTAAAGCTCAACATAAAAACCGTTTTGCCAAGTTCGAAAAATTGAATTCAAATAAAGTCCAACAAAAAACACATTGGTGCCACACGGCACTGCTAAATAAATGTTCAGAAATCCATCTTTATAAAATATAAATGATTACCCTGGAAAATTTCTTTCCTGTTTTATAAGAGCAACAGAATATATGCTTAATTTTAACGTTTGTGACTTTTGTCATTTTATAAATAAATTATGCATAATAAAAAGCAGTAAAGCTGAATCAAAACTGAGAAAATTTTAAAAAATCTTTTGGCACGACGGTAGATGAATGCCGTCTTTTTGCGTTTCAGTTTATTGACAAAAATAATCTTCTTTTTTTTTGTCTTCTCGGCCTTTCTCTAAAGATCCAGCGGTGGGATAAATACATACATATTACATAACAGTGTGATTTTGGTCGCGTGATTCACTTTAATTATTTGAAAGCTTTGTAAGAATGATCTTGCCGAATTTGGTTAGATATCCGGTACAAATAAAGAAAAAGGAAACGATTCGTTTAGTCAATAAATGGGGTTTTCTTAATATTTTTTTCTTTTATTTCAGGTTTAAAAACTTATCATAAGTTGCTAACAAAATAAGTTTTACGCGAATTAAAATTTGGCAAAGTATCAATTTGTCTTTAAATTTAACAAAACTTTTTAAGCTCAGTTTAATTTTCCTGATTTTTTTTAAATCAAAAATCGTAAAATCTCAAAAAATTGTTATTAATTAATTATTTTTATGGCATCATACTGCTTATAAATATAAAATCACAACAAACTGAAATGTGTGCAAATGCAAAATAATCTTTTCCAAGTTTAAAATAAAAATGTAATGGGGATTCACTGCGGGACAATTTTTAAATTTTGCCTAAACATCGACCATATAGTGAGTACCTCGTTTCAAGGAAAAGCCCATTTTATCATGCGAATGCTTTTCTCATTTTCAATCAACGATTAACAACAAATTGTCTATAAGCGAGAATTTTCTTTCATAATTTTTTTTGTTTTCATTACGATTAGTCAGTTCAGTTTGTTTGTTATTCCTTCTAATAAATGAGCCGAGAATTAGAAAATTTATTGTTGATAACATAATTTTTATTCAACATTTTTGAAGCAATTTTGTTGCTGAGAGATTATGTGTAATAAATAGCTCAGCATAACCTTTAAGACGAAAAGTATGATTTCAGCATTGAAATTTATATAAAAACATATTTTATATCTATTTCATTGTTCGTAAAAGTCGTTGCGCAATGTTGCATTTATGTTTCACTTTAAGGAATATCTTTCTCGTTGAAAACTTAAAATTTTCAGGTTATTTCAAATATTTTCCTGATAAAGAAGGTGAAGAATATATTTTTGGATGATATAATATAGATAGTAGCAGCCTATCAAACAAATGCTTGAGCCACAAGCCTTAGTAGAATATTCATGACTTAGAATTAGATGATGAATCGTCATTGTTGTTGTTGTTTTGGAAGAAGATAACTCGCAGTATGTTTGATTTGCTAAGACCTTTTTTAGTCGGTTTTGGACTTTTGCCCAACGATTTCAGTGAGCTAGTTGATGATGCCGGTGTCAATTTACCCGTTGGTACCTGAATCACCGGAGATTCCTGAGATATGACATCATTCTCTTCAGTCTCTTGACTTTCTGGTATATTGTTGGAACCGCTGCTGCTATCCATTGACATCGTTCGATGTTGTTGGGCAGTGTTGAGTTTTGGAATACGCTGGGCGATTCTTTTATGCATTGAGGTTATGCTGTTCGTATCAAGATCTGATGATCTTAGACTTGCTTTTTCGGCACTCATTTCCTGGAAAATTAAAATTTATTAACAATCCTGGAAAAAAAAGGTTGATTAGAAGCTTCTCTACCTGATCAAGTGTTGCCGTATAATAATCTCCATCTTTCTGTCCCTCCATCACATAAATTATATTATCAAATCTCACACGCTCTGATGTACCATCTTCGCTAGCAGTCATTGATGGTTCACCAGCCATCTGTCTATAGTTCAAAATAGAACCCGCCAAAGCTCTCGTCGAGGCAGTGTCATGAGCGCTGGGTCCTGATTTTTCACTTACACATGTCACGGCTGAAGCAGTTTCACTAACATCAGCCTGCACTTCTAGCTTGTGACTGTAATTAATACTTCCAGCTAAAGCTGTTGTTGATTCGCGTGTTGGACCATTAGCACCAGATCCTACGCCCAAATGACTACCGCTCGCCACACTCAAACTCACTTCGCCAATGCTCGTTGCTCCAATTCGTGATACAGCATCAACACTCTGATTATCATGATTACGACCCACATCATCTTGATCGAAATCAAATTTGACACCGTCACGGGATGTCGAAACGCCGCAACCAGCTCGGCAAAGAGAAACTATTGAGAAAGTTAGAATAAAATCGTATAGAAGCATGAAGACCATTAGCATTTTTCGTAAATTACCTGGTACAACACCATAAACGTAGAAAAGCAAAATAGGAACTCCAATTGCCACCGCCAGTCCAGCTAGAACGGGTGAAACCAGCATCTAACGAAAAATAAAAATCATTATTATTTTTGTCATCAGCATGTTGTTTACAAAACGTTGAAAACACCCAAAAGACTGCCGGAAGTTGAAGTCACAAACAGGCATGGTGGGGGCTAGTTTTTTGGGGGCGTCACACCCACCAGACACAATACATGTGCTTCCCATAGAAGACGAGCATGCTCTTTCTGACTCCAATAATTATTTTGCCATTTTTATACGATCCACTGAACATCATCGTCAAGCGGAAGGCAATTAAATTACGATAAATCACCCGTTAAATATCTACATACATACAATTTTGTCAGCATCATCCTTAGGGCCCCCCCCCCTCCGGTGCTGATTCGAGCGGAAATGCAATAATATTATTGGCAAACAAATAAATAAATTTGTTTTTGCTATCGCACACACCACGTAATTTGATTTAGAGAATTGGTTGTCCATGTAAGCACTTAAAGCGCATAAAAGACTCCAGGTGTCATCAGCATGTCCATCACGTAATTTCAAAATGCCATATTAATTGAGTCATATAAAATCAAATAGAGAAACATTTGGCAAAAGAGCAAAAAGATTCATAAGCCCACTCACACACACACATAGCATTGTACAAATGCATGCGCACAACTAATTTTGCCGAATGTAACATGTGAGAAGCATCAACGATGATGTGAGCTAGCATTTTATTTAGTCTCGCAATTTCCGTCGCGCTTGCTAGACGCAATACGTAACAAAAGTAGCACAGCAAGAACATTTAAGTCTTCTCTTTTCGATGATTATTTGAAGCAGATCAAATGCTGAAGTGTTAATAATTTTAAATGGAATCTAATTTTGAAATAACATCAAATTGAAGAAACATTAATTTGGATAATTTGTTTGTCAGTGCATCATCTTGGTAAGCCTCATTACATGTGTGATGATGCGGAAACATATGAATTAAACAATAATTAATGAACCACATTTCAATGTCGTCGCCGAAAAAAGGATTTGCAGGAAACAAAAAAAAATCTTGAACTTTTGGCATTTAAATTCGTTTCTCTTCTTTTTTTTGTACCTTTCTGTGTCCTGGGATGGAAAATTTTATCGATTTTTATATACAACTTTTGTCTGTTGTTGTTCTTACCGTATTAAGAAATCAACCGGAACAAAAAGAATCGAAATGGGGTCGCAAAGATTTTTTAATAAAGAAAGTTTTATTTTGGTTGATGTGAGTCCTTCAGTAAATTTAACCATCTTCTAAATCGGATTTTGCCTGGGTCATGAACGGCATAAGACTAAAATGTATTTTCGACAAGCCTCTTGAGGCACACTTGAGCCATGATAAAATATGATTGTGATTTAATAAATGTCAAGCGTGCCTCAAATATGGGTTGTGGCCACATTAAATTTCATTCATCGGATACATTTTTTTTTTTTTTTCAATTATTTATCCCTCAATTGAGTTTCAATTTCACAAGAATATAGAAAAAAAAGGACAAATTCAGGTCAGAAAATAAATTTCGTTCTATTGTAGACGGATAAGACGAGACAGGATGACGGACACTGAAGAGGATTCAGCATCTTCTGAAAGTTGGCCAGTGAATGAAGATTGGTTAATTGAAATGTTAAAGCAACATCATACGACGACAAATGATATTAAAATTGCTGACTTCTCAGCAAAACAAGGATGCAATGACGGAGTAAGTAATCTTAGTGACATCCTGGCCGTTTGTGTCGTCTATAACATTAGTCAAAGTGCCAGTGAGTCGGCTTCATTGGAGGTTTCCAGTGAAAATGAAAAACTTGAGTTCATCATAAAACTTCTACCACACGATCCATTTAGTCGGTATTTTGTGACTGAAGCCAAATTTGACTTGCGTGAAATTAAATTCTACACGCGAGTCCTTCACGATTTGTTAGAATTTCAAGAACGTCACTTGGTAGCCGGATGCGAAAAGATGTCAATTTGTGTGCCAAAATGTTTTTACAGTCATTATTCGCCCGGAAAATTGCCGGCAAATGGAAGCCCTGAACCGCCTGAATCAATTTTGGTGTTGGAAGATATGCGGTCGGTAGGATATCGGGTAATTATTTGAATAGCATTCCCAATAAACACTTGGAAATAATAATTTTCAATTATATTTTCCAGTGTGTAAACTTCATCGATGGTTTAAGTTTGGAGCAGACTGAGTATGCCATCAAGGCCATAGCATCAGTTCATGCTTTATCGCTTGGCATGAAATTCAAGGATAAGGTGGATCTGAATGAGAAATATTCGGTGAGCATTAATTAATGGTTCTCATCGATCGCATGAAATTAATTGACTTCACTTTAATTTTCAGTTTCTTTTTCAAATTGGAAAAGCAACGGAAAGTTATCAGCAATTATTGGAACAAGGTTTGCCTCAATTATCAAAGTTTCTGCAACGCAAAGGAAATTATGAGCGCGAAATTCAAGTTCTCGAACAATTGCGACCAAAGACGAAAACTCTCATTGAGAAATTATTGCAGCCAGTTGAGCCGATGGGACTGATAACACATACTGACTTCTGGTGCAACAATCTACTTTTTAAACGCGAAATCGATGATAGTTATAACGACAATTGCACAATGCTTGACTGGCAAATGATAACTTATAGTCGCCCAACAAATGATGTCGCGCTTCTTATAACATCGTCGCTACCATCCGCCATCAGACGACAACACACATCAAAGCTTCTTGATCTCTACTACAATTTGCTCCGAAGCAATTGTGGACGGTTGGGATTAGATATTGAAGTGGATCTCCAATACAGCCGCAACAAATTGGATTGTGATTTTAGGTATTTAAGTGAATGAATTCAGTTATTTCAAAATGGAAACAAGCAGCACTTTTCTTTTGATTTTAGAAAGTCCCAATTGCTGTCATTCCTGTTATGCATTGGTTCCATTGATGTGGCGTTAGGTCATCATGAAACTGAACAGCGATTGCTCGATGTCCTTCAAGACTTTTACGAGGATAAAATTTTTGCTTTTGACGACAATGAATTATTCAATTAGACAGTGGGAATTACTCCTCTCAACATAGATGGAACATTTTAATCAGAAAAACCATAATAAAAGAAGAGAAAACAAAAACTTCTGACCAACGCAATTTTTAATGGAATATTTCAATGAAGTGTGGCGAATGGGATTTAATTTTAAATGCTCACTCAACTGAATCCTGATATGATGTGGTTCTTTCTTCTTTTTTTTCAGTGAAAGCTTCAACAGATTGCACACGATGGCCCCATTTGTGGTAAATATAAACGCCAATTTAATAATATGCGACGTAAGCAATAAAAATAATGAACAATAAAATGTTTGATGGGCCATATGACGAGTCGTCATAAAAAAAGAACTGTGTCATGCATTGTTTCTCTGGACAGACATAATGTCCACATAAAGAAGGAAATCATCAGTGAGAAAAAAATCATCTCCAAATTGACGATAGGAATGAACTTTTCTTTTGTGTGCTGCAGAACAACGAAGGAACTTTGGAAACCGAGAGAAGCAATATGATACCAGTGTACTGCGCATGAATTAATTGTGCAATCACTATGGATGACCATTTATCTCGAATATACACATACATATATATACACAAACACTACACTCAGTCCTCAGATATTCAATGGACCATTTATGCCACTTAATACAAATTAGGGTTAATTTAACTCACCGATGCTGCGACGCCACCCATCACGGCACAATTTCGTTTATGTTTTCCAGCGCCCTTGTAGCGTGTATGAATTTTGCGTCCAACCCAAACCGGAATTCCAATAATCATCGCTGGCACAGCGATTCCAGCGACCAATGCAATCATGACGGGAGCACCAACGAGCGTTCCCAATTGCCAAAGTAGTTTCTTTTTGCGCGACCATGGTTTTGTTCCCCAAAATGTACAACCCGATGGACTCAAATAATGCAAATCGGTAATTTCTTTCTTGCACAGCCAACAAAATTCTGAACCACAGACAGCGCACACCATGTGATTGCACGAGCCATCATCAATTTTGACTATCAGGACTTGGCATCGCGGGCATGGCTTAATGTCATCTCCTAAAAAATATATATATTTTTTAACTATTCTGGAATTTATAATGATGTATAGATTAACTTACGATGCTGAGAGTCTTGACTAATACTGCCCGATGTTTGTCTCATGGGACTATGTCTGGATGCTCGAGCAGCATCACACGTCTGATCCGGATGCCATTCAGCCTTACAATGATAACAGAACTGCACATCACAGCCAGGACGTTCACATTTGATGCGCGGACATGATGCACAGCCACTTGCAATAACAGCATAACTACAATCAGGTGCCGGACACCAGCGTGAATCAGGATCGGAAAGAAGCACTCGACGCACCATAAAATCTTCATATTTTGATATCACATTCGGATGAGGCTTCAAAAGTGCTTGAATATCGGATGGATGCATGGGCTCTGTGCATTGGGGGCAAGCTACAAAGAAAAAACATAATCGTGAGATTAATAAATACAGATTTTGTTAATCCAGGATGATCATACCAATATCTGTTCTTGATTCAGTAATTTCGATAGTTAAGTAGCTTTCTAAGCACATACGACAGGCCGTATGACGACAACTTAACATTGTGTACATCGCATCCGAAAGTTCATATTTCATATAACAAAGCTGGCATTCGTGCAAATTGTCTGATCCTCTTTGAGAGCTTGATGGCGGTGTTTTGTTGCGACACTTTGGTGATGAAGCCTTCTCGATGAATACGAATGAAATGCGATCAACATGATTAGATGTGCCGGAACATTGTGATGCGGTGTCATTGTTGGCGGTTGTCTATATATGGAATGGAGGGAAATATAATTCAAGCACTGAATGTTTTGTGGTGAAAATTATATAAAATCAGAGGAAATTTCCATTGCCAACAATTTTCCAGTATTTCATTTCATGAAATTTTTCACGCCAGTGAATTCAAGAGTGTGTAAAATATTATGTGCCGAGTTATGTAAAAACGAAAAACTCGAGTCCAAAAATGCAATCGCCGCTGGTTAAAAATTATTTATATTAACTTCACATTTAATTTACTTTTTGTGTCGTGTTACGAACGAACATAAAACCAGTTTTGAAAAGAAAATCACGTCTAGAGTGCATAATATTTTTTAGTCGTTGCGAGGCCTGAACATTATGGAGCTTCAAGGTTGTTTATTGTTTTCGAGACAGGACATAGGTTATACAGTCAAGAAATCACTTATGCAAATCACGTCATCCCAATATTTATTTATCTCATACCAATTGGGAATCTCGCATTGGTTTGTCAAAAACAAAGAAGTTTTGCGGATATGACTGAACGTCGGTCGTCGAATCGACGGAAAAAAAATATATATTATAAAAATTTACACAATTTACTTCGCAAATAAAAGTATTGACGCGACGTTCTAGCATCCAGCTGATCAATAATAGCGCTGGATTGATGATGGAGGAGATTCAATTACATTAAAAAAAACGTAAACAACCATTATCTATCGCGTTGTTGTTGTTTTGGTGTGATTCATATTCCGGTATTTTCTATGTTTTTTTCTAGCTATTATCACGCGCAATAATTATAAAGAATTAACTGGAAGCATATGTTCATTAAATAAAATTTAGTTAACCCCGCCACTTCAATAGCTATTTTCAAACAATCAAACAATCAAATTGCGCATAGAAATTATCATTTGCTTTATATGTCACTCAATGCCATATGGTTTTAAAAATTAGTTTTCTCATAAGCTTTTCAACCTGCATAAGTCACTAAAAAAGCAAAAACCCAGCAGAGTTGAAGGCCAAACAGCTGATGATTTATGAACTTGATTATCAGCTGGTGTCGTGACTGTGTAAACATTTGCGTCAATAATGCAGGAAAATTGTTGCAAAACAATGGATAAAGGAAAATCGATCGAAGAAGCCACTGCATAATACCAAACTAACCTTCGAAGGGCCAGCCGTTGGTTTTTCACCTTTCCCGTTGACGCCACTTGAATTGCCTTTTTCGATGTCACAACGATTGCCGAGTGTTGGACTGGCACCACGTGCAACACGCGCACCTTGCAACAGAAAGCGCCGCAACGAAAACTCCGGAAAGCTGAAGGACGAACGGTTGCGACGCATTTTTGCAGTAGATTGATTCAGTTTTTCAGTCACTATGAAACTCTGGAAGTTTTATTTTGCTTTTTTTAATTTTGATATAAATTTTTTAGCACGTTTTTGCTATCACTCTGAGTCTATATGATTGTGTTTGTTCAGATGTCATGACTTTTGCGTTCATCACTTGAAATTTTTTTTTTTTGTAATATATTTTGTGTTACTGTTTATATTTCCGTTTAGACACTATTAATGATGAGCGCCATCTTAATGCTTCCGTGTATTATTTATTATTCGATCACTTGCTAGTTCCAGCCAAAATTCTGAGTTTGATGGTCAAATTTAAAAATCAATTTATAACTTCTCGCTAATTTTTTCTTTGTCACTTCTATATTTTTTCGCACTTTATCTGTTACACGAAAATATAATCTTCACGCTTGTTAAATGCTTTTTTGGCGATGTTCCTCGTCAAATAAATGTAAGGTCGAGCTCTGCTGAAAATGTCTGCTGAAAAGAAACCAGAATAAAATATGTTGATTTTAATTTATTTATTCTTTATATTAATTTTTTTTTTTTAATATCACAAACCACACTTGAGCGATTTTTCTTTTCATGTGACGAAGGCCACTTATATCATATAGGACAAAAGATCGAACCAGTCGTGTTTCAATATCCGGTCTCAAAAAGTATCCACTCAACGAAATTTTTTGTCGGCAGATTTCACTTTTTAGCTTGAAGTGCTTTATGATAATGGAACATGATGAAGATACTCTGATCATCCAATGAAGCCATGTCGGAACAGGTTTTTCGTTTTAATTTTGACAATTTACAATCACATAAAATGAATTGGCAGAAGCTTTATATTGATTCGAGCTAAACATCACTTTACGCTACTCACTAGGTCATACTCAAGAAAACGATTGGAATTCTTTTTTTGGTAGCATTTCCATCAAACGTATGAAAATTGGCAACATCGCGAGTAAATTTTATTGATGAATTTTTAAAGTGATAATTTGATTCTTCAATTAGCAAGCGCAAAAATAACAATTGCCGCAAAACTTAGTGTGACTATTAACAGCACAACTAATTGTTTAGAATTTCTGTAATTTTGTTTATGAAAAGAGCAATCAGAACACATTATGAAGTCAATGGATTCCAGTGACTCGTTTTCGCGCTGGCAAATTGTCACATGCCGACGCAAATGAAATTAACGATCACACTTTTAGAGGCTAGAAGAATTTACACTATTTATTCAACTGCGGAATGACGTAAAGTCATCAACACCAAGGTGAAACATTTCCAAGCGGCAGCTATGGAAAGAAGCCTTTTTCGAGTGCTTTCTCCCATAGAAAAGAAAAAAATAAATAAAAGTGAATTTAATGGAGCGAAATTTTTCCAGCAACAAAAGTTGAGAGTTGACATATTTGATTTTCTTCTAAAATACCAAAATACCACAGCGCGACCATGAAAAAATATTTCCATCAAATTAAACTATTCAAATGCTACCAATACTTTCTCAACTGTGACATCGAAAATCAATGATTTTTTTTTGTGCTGATACAAGAGAAGGCAATTAGACAGAAATTCTTCTCGAGGAAAAAAAATCATCGTCGTGAACATCAACAAGTTTTACAGAGTTTATTCTGTGCATCATCGCTGTTTACGGAATCTATTTTTGAGTTTAAATTTTATTAATTATGTCACGACACGACTCACGACATTCGTTGTCTTGAGCGCTGAATTCTGATTTCAATTAATAGAAGAGAAAAGTGATAGCTTATCGAATGTGATAGCTTATCGAATGCATGTTATACACTGAAATGCTATCTATATACCTAAATCTAAACATCACGAATCTTTTTGTTCCTTATCGCCAAAACAAAAAAAAAATGGTCTTCATTTTAAAAAAGAAAACGAAACCCAAGGAAAAACGAGTTTCATGCGCTCAAAACTAGTTGTCAATAGGAAGATGGCATATGATTTCCAATTTAAATTCTGCCATCATGGCCATCAGCAACGGGCATCTGATTAGAGACAGTAAAGCGGTCATCTTACAATGAAGAAGCAAATCATTCAATTCATGCACGATTTCATTTAATTGTGTTAGAGCCATCAATCAAGTGAACCACTGACCGCTCTCTTTACGCAACAATGATGACAAAATAATAACAGGATTAATTTGATTCATTGCATTAGGCCTATAAATTATCAAAATAATTATTTCCCGCGCTGATAACGTTCAATGTGTGACATTAAGAACAATTGTATTGTTTGTTGACAGTAATCAGTAGACTGATAAGAATCAATCATGGGCTCTACAAAAAGTCTAATGCGTTGCCTAAAGGTTTTGTCGTATTTTTTTTTTTAAGGAAAACCTCAACATGGTCACCGTCGCAGGAGTTTAAAAAAAAAAAAACAAACAAACAAATGAAACAGCAGTTTTCAATTTCATGACCAGCACATTGAAGTTTAAAAAACTGAATGTTATGCATAGCAATGAGGGTCGTGAAATATTTCAGTGTCTCATCGATGACATATTATGAAAAAAAAGCTTCAGAAATAAAAATAGAAGCGAGCAGTCTAGAAAATTAATGAGATTTGATGATATATTTGTTGAATGTCAAGAGAACATGATATTGACGTGACGACTGTAGGTAGTGGGTGGAAAGAAGCTTTATAGATTTAATTGGAGACCTGATAACAGAAATTGAAAATGAAAAGAATTCATAGAACACGAGAGAAGACGAGCAGCGTACATACGTACACATAACACACACATAAGCATAACTGCATTCATGGCATATTAGTTTTACATCAGCTTTTATTTCATTAAAAGGCTTGATTGCCATTCAAGTTTAACTGTAATCAACTGCACTGCTAGTAGTCATTGTGCTTGCTATTGTTATTTATATCGTTGATATTAATGCGTGGAGCTTTTCGCTTATTCAGATATGAAATAATTGATAACAGAATCTTTTTTTTTTCGACTTTTTTTGCGCTTTAGGCATTAGCAATGGCACGTATGAGTTTCAGATGATTAATTGCAAGGAAAATATCAAAGCAGCTTTTTTTTTAGGTGAAATAGCGTTATCTTGTGAAATTGCGAGATTTTGTTTATCAATCAATTGATTGCTTTATAGCTCAATGCCTGTGAAATGTTGTTGAAAATTTTTGAAGTTTTTGTTTTTTTATGTTTCAATAAAAATTTTCACTTGATTTCTGACTACGCAATTAAAAATCAATTAGCAAATATTGAGGCGTAAGAAATAATGTAAACATGTTCTTTTTTTTATTGAGCTGAGAAACAGTGTTGTTCATTAATTGAATCAAAATAATTGAAATAAATCAACATGTAAACTCATCCAATTAACTTCAATTTGCCACGGTCAATATAAAATAGCAACCACCAAATATTGTCTGTCGCGTGCTTTCGCGACATGTCAAAAATAAAAATGAACAAATGTGCACTGCCTATTTCATTTCGATTGACTGTTTGTCTGCCACACTGACGGACTCTCACAAGTTTTCACTTTCTTATCGCATTTCGTTTCTATGTGCAAGCTTTTTCTTTTATTTTTGTTTTGTACCACTGCGCTAAGACTTTCTTGCGAACCTGTCTTTTTCATCTGTGATATTTCTTCATCATTTTATCGCACAAAGCACTTCTTTAAATTTAACACGCGCAATGATAGGCTTTCAGGGAGAGTGGAAAAGTGGAAAAGTGAAAAACGACGGGGTTTCAATATGTTGTTTCTTAAAATAGTCACCCACATCACTGATGTGTAGAACAATCTGACTCACATTTTATTTATTTCTTTATTTGAAATCACGAAATCACAAAATTATATTGAACTTTTTTCCACGAATTATTTTCAATAAAACTGGCTTGCAATATTCCAATAGAGCAAGTTTGGTGATAATTTTCTGAAGAATCGAATGGTTTTGGACGGAACTTAGAGATGTTGGAAGAGAAGGAAAAAAAATCCGAAAATATTTCTGTGATCGAACCGACAGAAAGCCGCGTGCCTTCAAAGATTGAGTGTTATTTGGTGTGTGAAAAAAAAATATATCGGCAATATGCAGCGAGAGATTGTAAAAAAAAAAAACTTTTTGTATGCTCTCGCTCTCCCAGCGACTTACAGTAAATGCTCGTGGAAGCTCTTCGCTCAAGTTTTGCTAAATTTTCTTAAGAGAAATCACAAAGTTAAAGAAATGTTATCTTTTCACAAATCTCGAACCATATCAGAGAGCTTACGGTAATAATCATGAAATTGAGCATGTTTCTCATTTGTCGCTCAAAACCGAATTGCTCGATTGGCAACAATGTTGAGCAAACTCAACAATTTATTTTTTTTCAAAATAAACATTTTTTT
The DNA here is from genome assembly GCA_018397935.1 of Propsilocerus akamusi. Classification (NCBI taxonomy): domain Eukaryota; kingdom Metazoa; phylum Arthropoda; class Insecta; order Diptera; family Chironomidae; genus Propsilocerus; species Propsilocerus akamusi. The sequence goes on along the minus strand of CM031469.1, from coordinate 16,561,902 downwards.
TTGTAGCTTTTTTTTCCTTTTGAAGCTACTCTCGTAAAATGCCAAAAAAATAATAATAAATAATTCACGTTTTTTTTTATTATGCGAAACAGGAAGAAACGAGTTGAAATCTTTTGGTTTTGTATTATTGATTGAGCGCAAATGAAATTCGATAAATTTCGTGCATAACATTTCCGTTGAAGTTTTTATAACATGCTGATGATAAATAGTAATTACGATTCAGTGAACCAAAAATATGTTAATAGAATCTGTATGTAGCCTTACTTTCAAACAGTTACGTTAGTATTACGAAATAGCAACAGTTATTAACCAGAGGCAATAATAAAAAGAAATGTAAACAATTCACAATGACTCCAAACGGCCACATGCAGAAATGTAATTTTTAGTTTTCTCAAATACTAAGCATTCACAGTCTTTGCCATTAATTCAGAGCATGTTTAGCGAAAAAGTGCTCAAATTATTATTTCTCACACAAGCGCACGAACTAGATTCCCAGCAAAATATATTTATGTGAAAAATATTTTCTTAAGAATCCGAAATGGGTCACACAGTATTCGAGGGTTCAGCGAAGTTATAAACAAAACTAGAGATTGAATATTGTGTTTATAAAATGTAAACAGACGAGTGTGTTATAGAAACGAACGCAGACTGTATTTAAAATTATAAACAAGCAATGAAGAAACTATGTCAAGACTCGAGAAGAAATATAAAAATTGGACAAGATGAATAATAGTAAAAATAATGTCGAAGGACGATACTCAGATTATGGAAACGCGAGAACTATAAAAAAAAAAAATATTACTACGCAGCAGACCTGAGACCTCCAATGGCCCGAAAATCAACTTTCGCAATTCAACAAGATATAAAATTTTATATTATTTTTCAAGACACATCAATTCAAATGAAAATGAATCGTTTTACTGCAGTGCGCTCATGAGCTGGTACGGTTAAGTGCCTTTCTGTGAAGTCGACGAACTGCGTTAAAAAAAGGCTTTTTCTTCGCGAATATCGTCTTCTTAAAAAAAACATGACACATCTGTATCAAAATTGTAATTCTTGTTGTTCTGCTCAAGTGTGTTTCGCAAAAAACAGACATTTGTTGTTTATAAATTCAACACATCAACTATTGTTGGCTTACAACTATGAAAGAGAATATTGGCAATGAACGGTCACGATGGGACATGCATGCAATCGCAATCAAAATTAAGTGTGGTATTGCGTTTGCATAACATTACACTTGAGTCGTGAAATTTGACGCCGAAAAAATTGCTGCCAATTTTTATTTCGACCGCAAAATGGATAACTGCTAATTTTTTGTGGGTAAAATTAGCGATTGACGCAACATTGAATAGCTAAAGTGCCGCAGTACCATTGAAACTGCTTGAAAAGAGAAAGTAATTATGGAAACGGGGCAAAATGTCCAATATTGAGTATGCCGGTCTCACCATAAATTGGATTGTTAAATGTGGAAGTGGAATCGCGTGAATTTTTTTATTGAATTTCCACTTTATGAAGCATGAAATGGCAACAATGAATTTCCTATTTGCGGTAATTTATCGCTTCCCATATCTCATCGACCGCGATGCAAAGATTCAATAAAACAAACTGAATATTAGATAGTCGACTTCCATCATCGTGACTATTATTTATACTATACATCATTATTATTTATGTATGTACATCATTTTGAATGATGGACAGTAAACGAAATCAAGTTTTCACTTGAGGCGCAACCAAAATTATTACGCAACTCAAACACTCAAACGAAATCGAGCTCTTGAAATCTCACGAAATCTCCGCATCAGTTGTGCAAGCTCAAGGAAAGTGAAATGATCCATAAAGCGGCCCGGCCACTCGAAAAATAAAACCGAATCCACGTGTTTAGGATTTTCTATAATTTGCGCGGCAAAATCTAACCAAAAATATCCAATTAGGCAAGGTTTTCTCAATGTTATTCTTATGTGTAGAGGTGTAGGCAGTTTGGGGCGCCGAAAAGTTTTCCATCTATTCGATTCAAATCATAGAAACGCTATTCAATAAAGAAAATTTTTTCGACTTCATATCACCGTTTCAAAGTTTCAATCTCATCATATTGACCTTCATTAAGTTTCTGGTACCGCTCAAAAAACATCTGATTTGAATCATTAGAGTGGGCAACAACTTCATTTATGCTTAATGCACGCAAACGCAACAGGTCTTTTGCAGGATGTCGATATCATGCCAATTCAAATGGAATATGAAAGCATTTTATTTGCTCCCATGAAAAAGTGCTATTTATAGAACGCTTTCCAGTAAGCGGACAGCTGGGCGAAAAATAGTTAATTTTCAGCATGGTGATATTCAGCGAAATGCGCTACAACTTGCATACCAAAAAAAGAAGCTGAACAATGACGGTGATACAATCACATTGAATTTCACATTTCCGCCCACACAATGGAATATTATGGTTTGCATAAAAAAGTGACAAATCGCGATTAAATTCACAGTAAATATAAATGATGATTAATCATTTGCAGAGAACTGCGATAGAGATACTAGAGGTTTAATGGCATGGCATAAACTGGCAACGCTGTGTGAAACCGGGTAATTGTGTAATTTGACTGATGGAACGGTTCCATTTGAAAGCAAATACACACAAAAAAGGTGTGAAATAAAATACTCATTAATTGTGCAATTTCAGCCGCACACATCTGCCTCAGACAATTTTATTTTCCTATGATCAGATATTTTATTTTGGATAATTCACTCCTATTGTTTTGTACAATGCTGTCGAAACTCGTTCTGACAAATTAGCTCAAAAAGATGTTAAATAACAGTCGTCACAGGTGAATGGACAATGTAGAAAATCAACGGTTAATAATATAACTCGACAATGCGTGCGACTGAGATAATAGTGATGAAATGAGAAGCAAATATTGTTGGTAGAGATATTGAAAGACGCAAGTGATACATGTAGGTTGGTAGCTACATTAGAATCGCACACAAGTATGCTAAATGAATCATTGTGAATTGTATTCGTGTTTCTATAATTATAGTTCTTTCTTTCAGTCAGGAGATAAGATTAGTATTATCGTTCACTTTATCATTTCATGGATCATTTGAATACATTCCGCAGATACTTTTTTGGGAATGTTTGGGTATGAATGTATGATGAGGCAAAATAAAGGACATATCGGAAAAATGACGTTGGTGTGTTTTCCCAGATGTTAAATATTATTAAAGAGATGTGTCTAGGAAATTATAAAGTCCTAGATCTGCTAGCACTGACCATGAGCGAATAACATCAGAAGAGAAATACAAGGCAGGTTTGTGTATGTTGTGTTTTGAATATGCGCGATGAAGATGTACATATCTGTCTCGATGGATAGGTAAACGTTGCTCAATTTTAATAAAACCATTTTTGTGTCCAGTATTATCACGATATTATTGAACAGAATATATTATTTTTACGTATTTACAAGTTCCCCACCAAAAAGGATTGTGGCCTTTTTTTTCTAGAATGCCAGAAATATAACGAATTACACAAAATACTCACTTATGTTCACGTTTTCACGTATTCCAAGCATATAGCAAATGACTTCCTTCCAACAGTTGAGTTAAGTAAGCTTGTTTTGCTAAAATTTGCAGCCTAAAACATTTAAAATCCACTGAGAAGAGACATTTAAGAAGTTGAAAACACAAAATTTTATCTAAATATATCCGTCTCTTTCACTCTTTTGCACTCAACTAAACTTGATTGATATCGGCTTAAGGAGCAACATTTTTGAATCTAGCTCGTTAGGAAATGTTTTTAAAATAACCAAAGTAAAATGATAAAATGCAGAAAATATAAGTACAGGTAGATTAATTATCTTACGTCGGCTATTTGTTTTCAATTAAAATCATTACATCACTGCTTTCGCATTTTATCTTAGGCATTTCACGAGTCACGAATAATAATATCAATAACCAGTAGAAGAAATTAAGTTATTTACGAGCAATTCTGCAGCTTGTCACTGAGCAAACAGATGGCAGAAAAGTATAAATAATATCCTTAGGCCACCATAATTTATATCTAATTTAAAATTAATTAACCACTTGAAACTTTTCTTTGTTAAATAATGTTTTTATTTATGTCAAGATAAAATTCTAAGATTAGAAGGTAAACTGACCATAGTAAAGTTCTTCTAAATAGTCGCAACTTCATGAAATGAAAATTTTCAAGTTGAAACAAAAAGGACAATAACTTGTCCCACGAGCTTAAGTTCTATTTGCACAATTTTCTTCTTTAATGAATGAATCAAGACACATTTTAAGCATTGAAACTTTTTTTTTGTGCCGGCAATAATCTCTCTTTAATCCGAAAATCTCTGGGATTTATTGAAAAGATTTGAAATATGGCAGAACAAAAGCAATTTATCAAATATATTTTATTCAATGTGGAAACATAACGCAGCGAAACGCAATTTCGGTAACTGTAACGGAAAATTGCCACCCGATTTCCTTTTCTTTTTTTTTACTTTCGCCAACAACATTCATCTGAAGCATAAACGAATTTAAGTAATGCCCTAGTCATTATAAAAATTGAAAAATGTATAATGATGTTTTTGTGTTTAAGAAAGAAACGGGAAATTATTATGCGCGAAAAGAAAAGCGACGCAATGAAAAATATGTAAATTCATAAATAATGAAAATGTTGTGTTATGAGTTCGGTAGGCGCGCTAAAATAATTTACAATGAATGAATAAGATCGTCTTAGGCGACATTTTAAATGTTTTAATATTCAAAGCACGGCTCATTATCACCTCATTCGAGATATTTTTGCTATTTTTTAAATATAAAACCAAAAAATAAAAGGAAGAAAGACAGGGATGAATTTCTAATTCTGAGGGCATAACATTTTTGATGAAGTAAAGCAGCAAAACTTTCGCGTGCGCACTAATAAATTTCTAGATATTTCTTTTTTTACAATGATTTGAGACTTCTGTCAACTTTTTTCTTTCCACATGAAGCAGTTTCCAGCTAAATATTAAATTTTACAAGGCAAAGTTAAAATACTTCGCCAAAAAAGAAGCTGAATCAAAGATTAAAAAGTTTCTTTTAAATTTAAGTTCTCGTTTCATACAGGCAATACTTATTTTATACAGCGATACGCTTTAAAAACTTCAAAACATTTCCAATGAAATAAAGAAAAAAGGAATCTTCTGCACAAAGAAACCAAAAAAGTCGAAGACTCAAGAAAGTTTTGGAAATTTTAATATATAAACTGTTTAAATTTTTGCACCACATCAACCCCAAGCGAAACATTTCTGTTGCTTCATTGTTCAGTGCTTAAGCACTCAAATTGCTCTTATGTGGAATGAACGTTTTTGCATCAACTTAAAACTAAAACAATTTTAGATTATTTTGCTCGCAATACCTTAATTGACTCCTTTTTTTGCTCGACTTGTTATAATTTAATAAAGAAGAATCCTAAAATTATTTTAACAGAGCAGAAAATATTTTTTTTCGTTTTCTTTTTATCTTTATTTTTCTTATTTTTATATTTTATTTTTAGACAATAGAGAAATATATTTTATGGAAAGAAAATCAATTTCCATCAATTTCAATTTATATGTCCACACACGTCTCGTCTTCCATGAGATTTCTTGGATAAACAAATCCGCCTTGTTGAATTGATCGATGGGTTATGAATCGAAGGACTTTCCCAAGTTGTTCTGCATCCATTGATGGACCAATACCTGGTAACAATGGAATCTTGCAAGTGATTGGTTGACATTTGATGGATGATGTTGCTGAAGATTTTGACTTTTCATTTCTATCAATTTGTTTCTGATGAATTTGATCTTGATTTAAAACTGTTTGTGTGACTTTTTCACGTGTCACATTATTGTGGTTTAATTTGACAGTTTCTGCATGACTTATAGAAGAAACAGATGCATTTGATGATGGAATATCAATGAAATTTTCTTCAAATTTTGGTCGATCAACAAGACCCAAAATCATTTTTTCAGAAACTTTTGCATCCAACAATTTGTTATCAACTTCAATTCCACTTTCACCAAAAATTGAAACAACATTTTTACTATCATTATCATCTTTCTCGCTACTTTCTAGTCGTTTTGAAATTGTAGATGATAAAATATTGTTTTTGTATGTTTCATCTGATGCTTCATCATCTTCATTGCGAATATTCAATGTCTGAAACTCCTTTGAAGCTTCTTGAATGAAATAATTGTAGAGTTCGTTAATGTCATTGAAAACAATGCCACGTTGTTGAGCGTTGTCAATGAAACATTTCAGTCGCTCATAATCAACTGTCTTAAGTTCTTTCTTCGAATATTGTTCATTAAAGAAATTTGCAATTGAAGATGTTTCTTTAATTTTACATTCACCACGTTCAGATGCATCACTAATTGAACAAATTGAATCAACCAAAATTTTCATCATCGATGCTTGTTTATTTGTTGATCGTTCAACAATTTCTGCATCAACTACAACTTCAAATGATCTTTTGTCTTTTTGTGTTGTTGATGAAGCGCCGCTTGATTTTCGCGAAATGCATTTTTCATTCAAATAATCGAAACTTTCGTTATCATCAGAACAATTGAAATCGTCATCAGATTGAGTTGAATTGTGTTCCAGAAAATTGAAAGAACTTTCGTGAGAATTATGTGATGCAAAAATGAAAAGCCAATTCCATGGTGGCCCAATGACTTTCAACATATTACAATATCCTTGATCAAAATAATTTTGACTTCCCTCTTCTAATATTTGTGCAGAGGCATAAGTTTCAGGCTCAAAAGTTCCGTCACATTTCAACTGTTGCAGGACATCTATGACCCTATAAAACTCTTGAGATCGTTTAACAATTTCATTCGGGTCTTTCAATTGACCAACAATACGGAAATTTGAACCAGATTTCATTGGGGACTGTGAAATTTTTTTTAACTTGATATTACTTGAAGCTAGATTATCAGCATTGGATTCATCAATTTCACATCGCAATTTTTCCTGATAAAAAAAAATTAATTTAATTAATTTTTAATGTTTAAAATTTCATTCTTTGATTAACCTTTTCATTGATCTCAATGTGAAATTTCCAATAATCAATTATTGCACTTTTAAAAAAATGGGACGAAAACTTTTTTGGACTCTCTGGCATTTCCATTCCATTTTCTAGCACGCCATTAAACCTGTAAAAAAATCGAATTTCAATTAATGGAAGTGTAAACAAACTTTTTCCTTAATATTGAAACTAACAAGACTTTTTTGCCATCCAAAAATGTTTGTTCACTACTGCAATCGAGTTCAGCGAGATATTTGAAGCATTCCACAAATAACCACAATGGAATTGGAGCGCATCCGCCTTCTATGTCATCGGTTAAAAGTTCGCATAACATTATGATGGACGCTTTGAAGTTCTAAAAATGTAAAAATTTATATTAATCAGACGATGGAGTATGATTGAAATGTTTCTAACTGGATTAATGGATCCGACCATCACCGCCATTAATTTGAGCCAATGAACCTGAGGCCAGTACAACATTCTTGTTAGGGACAAAAATTTATGTAATTCATCCTGATGTAATTTTGATATATATTTAAAAAGAAAGAGAAAAAAAAATTGATCAATTAAATTGAGATTAAAAGCTTTTGGAAATGAACACAAACTCGAAATGTATAAACCCAAATGGAAATGGACACAAATAATTCGTTAGATATTCTTTAAAAAGCTTCATTTGTGCTCCTTTTTAATGAATGAACATACCTCGGGCAAACACAATCCATTCCAACGATGATCTAATACATCTCGCCTTATGAAATATCCTTTTCCAACCTACAATCCGTTGTCCAGCCATCATCATCACATAAAAAATAGCAACAACAGTAAATTTTGGATATGAAAATATTGTAGAAATGGAAACATGATGTAAATCCGAATACATGAATCATAAATAATTGAGTATTTCGGGTAAAGCACTTTTTTTTGCGAAATGGAATTGTCAAAACCACCCCCACCTGACTTAATAGAACCTTCAAATAGCCCTTCGTCAAGCAACCGAACATGTTTTCTTGCTCATATCTGGGTTTTACTGGCGGCAAAATATCCATCGAGAGACAGCGAAAATATGCAGCTGACCATCGCAATAAATCATATGGCTGAGTTTTGAGTGCAGCTGAAAATGTAAAAGCAAAATATTTAGAGCAACAGACGACTATTGGAAATATATAAATTTTATCAAAATATGAAAAATGATATTGACAGAAAAATTCTAAATGAAAAATCTCTGCGGCGTACATGGAATCTTTCGAAACCTAATTGTTTCAAATATTTTAAATCCTTAATTTTAAATTCTCAATGTACGCAATGTTTTCAATTTAATTTATCCAATCGGAGAATCTTCTAATTGACAGTTAAAAATCAGTAAAAAATTAATTTTAATTTTTTTAATTAAATTTAAAACATATTCAATTATTGTATGGAAATTTTTGATTAAAAGTACTTAATAAAAACGCTTGAATAATTTTCTAAGAGGAAACATATCGTTCTCGATTTGAATAATTTTTAACATAAAGCGAGACACACTTGCCACCTAGACGTTCAACTCGAATATTGAAATGGTTAAAGTGCTGCAATTTTTTACGATAAACGCTTTCGTTAACTAAGAGAGATAATTGGTCTGAATCAAGCGGTGCGCGAGATAGGCCCCGTAATCATGAAATAAATATACACTCATAATAGTGTCAATACATGTTCTTGCTTTGCGTTAAAGCTCTTGATTCAAGAGTCTTGAAAGCTCTTTTATGAGTACATAAAAAAAATGGTTTTTTACCTTTCGCATAAGTTTTCAATAGATTTGAAATTCTGTCTGGAATGACAATTTGTTCCGTGCAATACATTTTCGGCAGTCCCGTTTTCTCCTTATCTGTATTTTTCTTTCAAAACACTTTTCGTTTATTTTGCAAATATCACTGAAATGTTTTTAAATCTAAATTCTCTTGTACTTTATATCCACAAACTCTTGAAACTATTTTCTGGTTGCGGCTTTTTCATTTAATTTTCCACTTCGGATTTTTGTGTTTCCAGTCGTAAATATTTTTTCATGCAAAACAAATTAACGAAAAAGGACATAATTTTTGCGATGCTTTCTATGATTCGAATCAACTCGAATTTCCAGAACATAATTTTATTCAACTCTTTCTCTATGTCGTGTATTAAAATTTTCTACTTTCGTGTGATGTGACACAATTTTTATTGACCGTAATCGAACGAAATCAGCAAATATTTACGTTTGCTTTTATCGATTAAACTTTTAATGAATATAAATTAAGAAATGTTTGCAATATTTGCAAATCTATTCAATATTCATGAATATTCATAAGAATGTTTTTTGAATTATCTTCATTTGCTTCTATGAAATTTGTCTTAATCTTCTACCAATTTAGCTGTAGTTTCGTGCATCTGAACTTTTGTATGAATAAAATTTAACTGAAATATAAATCGACTTGTTGTTACGTTACGACTACCTGGTAAGCATTTCGTTTGTTTATTAACCCTGCGTCGTCATGGCGTTCGTCACTTTGCAACATTTTTTCATCCTTCAAACTCTTTTATAGAATTCCAATGGGCCAACAAATAAGCTTACGAATTTCCCCACTCAAGAAAATCAAGTCACAAAAATTAACGATGCTTATCTTTAATCTCCACAACGTGTTCGTGCGAAAATTATGTTGAATACTTCATGAAAATTTTCGATCATCCACTTCAATAAATAGAAAGAAAGCCAAAAAAAAAAAAAAACTTTTTCGATTTCGGCCGTGAGCCGCAATTTCCTTATCGATGAATTTTTATTTGTGTTTCCATCGACACCTAATTTAAATAACTTTTTCGATATCATCAACCAACAACCTTTTTTTTATCGCTCTGTTTTAAAAATAATATCTTTGCAGTAACATCACATCAAGTGAATGTTTTCATTCTGTTTTTGATGATACGTTGAATATTCTGTTTGAATGCTATTTTGCCTAGAATTTTGTCAATTATTTATAATTCGAGGTATTTTAGCGAAACGGAAAAGGCCCTTTGAATTAAAATTTTATTTTTGCTTATAATTTTGTTTCATTTTTCGCATATTTCACTAACTTGCAATTATTTATATCTCAATAAAATGGTTGTTTTTTTTTTTTTTTGTTGACGTTGTAAGTTTATCGTTGTCCCGCTAACACTCTCAGTGTCGCAAAGGATATTAAGTTGTTCTGTCTAAATATAAATTAAGTCTCTGATGCTTTGAAAAATGGATTTACAAATGATCTTTTCAGACTATAACCGTTAATCAAGACTCACAAGCGCTTTCTTTTTCCACTTTGCTCACTCGTTTGTAAATTCACCTTCATCCAGATTTTTTTTTCTGTTAAAATAGAAATTCAAGCGATTTATACAAATTTAATTGCGGTAATCAATCATGCTCCAAGTTCTTTCACGAAGATTGTCATTAAATAACAGTTTCTAGGCACTTGGGTGTGTTGCCATTTCTATGAACTTGACTGGCGGAAAATACCCTTTAAAATATTATAAGCGTTGAAAGTAAATAAAGAAAATATTAAAGCTCGTTTAAAAATCGTAAATCGCATTATGTTCTAGTTGCCATGTTTTAATATTAAATATTGTCAAAACAAGTTGCATTCCGTTAAAAAATAACTCCCTCGAAATAAATTTTACAACAGATTTTTTCTCCTTTCCCTCAAGAGACATAAAAAGCACTCAAGAGTTTTTCTTTCTCCTTGCAAGCGCCTCGATTTGTTTACAATTGAATGATGATCGTCTTTTTTTTCTTGTGCAAAATTCCAATTTACGTCAAAATAGAGCAGCCTGAGTAAAAATCGATGGCATTAAAAATATACTTCAACATGCAAAAATATTCAAGGATACAAAGCGGGAAAAATAAATCAAAATGTGGATTAGACATCAGTTTCCGTCCACATATCTGCGCACAAAACTCTCATGTACGCCTCAAATAGCATGTTGAATACGCTTTGGGAGCATTAAAGGAAACTGTCAAACAATCAAAATTAATGGCTCGGTATGTTTCAGTGATGAATTTATTAGGGATGACAAGTAGAACGAGGGAACGAAAACTTTATCATTACAATGCTCATGAGATAAAGGTTGAGAGCATTTGAATAAAAGATGAAAAATATCTTTATCGCATAAGTATTTCAGCAACTTTATGACTTTTCATTACATCGTCTACATTGCCTCGTAACATGGGTCTGATTTTCTTTCAGTTTCCGGTTCCACACTGAGTGATTGTTCATTGGAGGCCTCTGAATATGGACTCCAGGATTCAGATCTTTGTAGAACATTTCTTCATTTATAAGTGCTTTATCAGGTTATTTTATTGTAATCTCTTATTTAAATCAAACACCTAACGTTTTGCGATGAAGGCAGCTTAGCATTAAATAGCTTTGCATTTTGTTTAAAATATTGTACCATTTAAAATTTGCATAATTTGATACGCGTTGAAAAAGTATAAATTTCAAAGTTTTCATCACAAATTCATGTCATCTCACTCGGTGCAAATTTTCTTTTATTAATGAAAAGCCATTGCAAGATGCAGACGAATAAATTTAGTTCGAATTAAAAACTTTTTTCTTTTTTGGAGCCCGAGCATAAATAACCCTTTTGGAAGAAAGTGCACATTTTTATGAACTTTTCCGCACCTTGTACGTTTATTTTCCCATTCACTGAATGACTGAAACATAAATTTGAGATTCTAACGCTTAATTCGTATTAAATTGGAACGATGGTTCACAAAAGTAAAAAAAAAAATTACCAAATTTGCACATAAATTTGCATATCATTAAGATTTCTTTGAGTTTTCGGAACTTCTAGATTTTATGATGCAAAAGTTTCAAAGCACCCAAGTGTTGTTGATTTTCATAAAATATCATTAAAAGAAACCACAAAAACGAGAAATTTGACTTCTAATATTGTTCCAAACAAGTACGTTTGAGCTTTGTCTGATCCTTTTGGTGCTTTAAGTGTCATTCTAAATCCATCTGAAAATTCTGTTTTCCTAATACATTTCTTAAATATACACTGAAGATGATTCACACGCGTAATATAAATTTTCGCTTCATGCTGAACTGACAAAGTATTCAAATAAATGTAAATTCAAAGAAATTCACGTGGATTTAACGTTAACAGGGAGCATGAATAGAATATAAATTTGCATTTCCACATGTGGTTTTATGAGTTTTCTTCTTTTCTTTCGTGAACCTTGTATAGTGCTCTAAAGTATAAGGGGCACATAAAAGGACAAACATTGCTTTAATCTACCGCATAAGATTCAAATGAAATCGCTGTTTGATTCATGTTGAGTCGCGTTTCAAAATCATTTCGCAGAACCATCTTGAGTGCTTCAAACGACAACTTCTGGAATTTATCATTTTCAGTTCTTGAATATTTGCAATTGAATAGCTCGTTAGTGAAAAAAAGGAATGCATTTGCCGATGAAAAAGTTATGTAAAAAAAAAAATATGCATTACACTCAGCATTAAAAGGTTTACATGAAATTCAGCCCTAATGGCACTGCTAAGTGCGCGGAATTGATATGTAGAAATTTTATGGTATTTGCTACATGCAAGTAATGGAAATTTCTATGTGAAATAAATCGTTTGCACATAACATAATAAAACAGAATTTGGAGGAACTTTTTTTTTATTCTGAAAAAAATTTAATCAAAAAGAGTTTTTCACTTTTGAGCATTTTCTTTTCACATTTATTTATTCACTTTTCCGCAATTTTGGTGTTGTAAAATTTATCATACAAAAGGAATTTTCTTGCAATAAAAAGAGAATTTGAATTGCACACATCGGCGATTTTGATTAGAAATAAATTTTTAACTTTTCAACGAATTATATCTTTAAAATAAAAATGATTTAAAAAATATTTGCTCCTACAAATGAACTAACACGATTCTCATGAATTGAAACATTTTAAACAACAATGAATTTGAAAAGTGTTTGTCGGCTCTCAAATACAGCATCTTAACTAATAATGGTTTCTGCTTGTTTGCCATTTTTATATTATATGTACACAAACTTTGAGAAGTTGTTCAATGGAAGAAACATATTGTGATGCTCAAGCTCCCTATAGTGAATAACTTTGCTGTCCACACTATCTGTTGAACGACAGTTGTAACAATTTTATAATCCATAAACCTGCGAGAGTCGTTAGCACTGACGCACATGGACTCTTGAACGCTTTGCCCTTGCTAAATGACGTGACTGCAAGAAGAAAGAAAACAAAAATAAAGATAAAAGAAAATTATTCCGGGGGCAACGGAAGCATATATAAATATGTATATAAGCATCGTTGTCGTGTGTTATCAGCGGAAAGTGTCTAGTCGCATACATACAAAAAAAAATTCAGCATGATAGAAAAGGCGATTCATGGTTCTGAAAATCTTTTGTGCTGCTGTTGCTGATTCAAAATGTGAGATAAAATATAAAAAGAAAAACTTTTCTTGACAATTAATTTCATTACTTTTGTCTGTATCTGACTTGAATAAATGAATTTATGCGATATCTTTGTAACAGCAACGAGAAATGTCCCTTCTAAACGCAGAGACACGATAAAAGTGTAGAAAAAGTTATTTTCTATAGAATTTATTTTTTTTCTGTGTTCTTTGTTTCATTTTCATCATTAAAATGTCACCGAAAGCTACAGTTGAAAGCTCAACAATCATGACTCATACCTAGGGCCCTGTAAGAATAAAGAATTTTATCTACTGTGAAAAGTAACGGTGGAAAATTTGTTATCACAGCTCATGAGGAGTGCTTGCAAATGACAATAATATGTCAGCAGCAGCAAAAATAAAAGACTCTATGAATATATTAGCAAACACTAAACAGTGATAACATAAAGACACCAACAAGAACAATGCAAACACTGTCATCATTTTGTTCTTTCATAGAATTTATTTTTAACTAAAGTTAAATAGAAGCTTGCTCTCTGACAGCGAGACGCTTTTCAAAGGACTTGCTAATTGCTTGCAATTATATTCTCATTCATATAAGCAAAAGTTTCGTACCTCGTTCTGGTATGGGTTCCTTGCGTGTTGTCTCAAGTGGCGCCTCTGTGTGTTCGGCATAAAACATTCCCACTTCAGCTGTACAGCGCAATATCAATTGACCATTCAAGTAATGCGAAGGAAGAACCTGTGATCAAATGGCATCATTAATTTGTTGTCAAGTTAGTAGCAATAGGATGCTTAAAGGTTCATCACCTGAATCTTGAGATCCTTTGATGCCCACGACAAATTATCTTGGGTCGGATGATAAATCGTCGGTTCACTGCCGACCTAGAGATAAGAGCAAAAAAAAAAAAACATACAAAATACCGAAACACTAGTTTTATTCAGCAAAAAGTTGATATTAAATTCAGGAAATCATAATTTATATTGCGACATTAAACTTTCAAGTCTTGGGCCAAGAAGAAATTTTATTACCGGCAAAAAGAGCATAGCAACGGAGACAGACATGTGGCAGACATTAGTTTTATTTAGTCGGCGGCGCGGAACATTTTCTCAAATAAACTCAAGATAACGACAACTGTAAAAAAAAGGTATATCGTTCATATGCCGGAGAACGAATCATGCGGAAATATGCCTCATTACAGAATTTCCATGATCTCCCACTGCCGCCTTTAATGGAATTAGATTGGAAAGCATTTAACATAAAGCTCACATAAGCTCGACTTCAAGAACATTTCTGTGTCTTACAAACAGCAAACAAATGAAAAACGCCAATAAAACATGATTGGAACCGACAAAAGTTCTTCTTTTATTGATACTTTAATTCAAGTTTGATGATTTCGCTATGTTTGCTGTTGGAAATGGGGGAATTATTGTGAAATGATGCTATAAAAGTTTGAGAAAAGAAATCTCTTAAACTGCAATATCATTTACAAACGAGCCCCGTTGAATCGTTGAAACGGCAAATTTAAGTGTAAGCTGACGATTCATTGAAAAACGAAAATCGATCGACATCTAACTAATCCCCACCTAGATTTATTTCATCAAAAGCATTATATCGAACTCTTACGGTTCCTCCATTCTTCAGAAACTCTTCAAGAAATATACACACAAAATGTAAAAGAAAAATATAAGCTCGTTTTCCAATTTCCCAGAGACAAAAGAAAATTCTATTATTTCAAAAATTTTATTTATTTTTCTAAATCTGAAGGATTTCGAAATTCTCCGACATTAAATTAAATGTTTCATGTGCTTTCGATAACGAGCGCAATGAGATCTTATTTCGTTTGTTGAAATCGTGCTCTGCAAAAATGATGTATAGCAACTTATTTTTCTATAAAGTTTAATGATATTTTATCATCATTTATAGAAACTCCCCGAAGAATACAAAGCGGGAAAGCTCTAATGATCTTACATAACTTCCTGTTTTTGGAAAATGAGTTTATTCAACATTCGACTTGAGTTTCATGAAATCATTTTAACATAAAATATTTCAATTTACCATTTCGTGTACTGATGCTGTTTGCGCGAAATTCATAAACTCAAATTATTTTGACAAAAGCTATAAATCAGTATAAAAGTGGATTAAAATATTGATTTATTGCTCTGAATTTGCAATCTGAACGCAATTAAATAATATTTAAAAGTATTCTTTTTTTTTTGGCAAACACTGCTTCGCAAGTGTTGGTTCATACACTGTGTGAGAAATTGGCATAGTTATGCAGGCAGAATCTACTTATGAATGCAAATAAAATTAAATTGCAATTGATATTCACAATGATATTTAATATCGAAACGATTGAAAATATTTCATTTCACTTGCAATTTCTTGCACATCAGTCTTCACAATAATACTTCATTTTACAATATTGAAATAATATGAACATTGGAATGCATTGAGCTTGCAAAATATGATTCAGGAAACGCATCGGAGATATTGAATTCAGAAATGACTTGAAGAATTTTACGTATCAAAAAAAAAAATTATTTGTATTCATCATTTTTCATAAAATATGGAGTGGAATTTTACGTGGGCACGTTTCATGCCCGTGTGACCAGATGTTTGTTTATGTATTTTGGGACCGAATTTTATTATTCTGAAACGCATTTATTCGCCATTTGGTAAATTTTATTTAAATATTATAATTTCCATTAGGCTTTGAGTTTATTCAACAAGAGAAGTGTATCCAATATGAATCTGTGGGAGGGATGATAGGTCGAAGTACCCCGAAAAATTTCATACTCCGGTTGCGCTTTTTTTATTCATTAACGAAATTCAATTTATGTTTTTAAATGCTCTGATATTTTTTGCCTTCAATCTACGCCAAACTCACTTGCTACATCAACGTTTCTTCCATTTTCTTTTTGTCAGTAACCGTACTAAATCCAATTACGCGTTGCTCTGTGTTTATATGTGATCTTTAAAATATATTTTTCCTGACCCATAATCCAATTGACTGTTCAATGTCAAAATATCCAAGTCAAAATTTATTAAAAAATGGAAGACGAGTTACATTTGTGATTTGCAGTTTAGGATTTCTGACTAGGATTTCTGATTAAATTTCGGGACTTTCAGCAAAGCCCACGGAATAGCTCTTTCTCTAGTAAATATTTTAAAAAAAAGATAGCTTACCGCATATTGATTAAGTAGAAAAGTTATTGTAGCACTCGGTCGTGATGGTTGGGTGGAACAGTTGGCCCTCAAAATGTCGCCGGGATCATATTTTGTGAATTCCGTCCAAAGTGTGGGTGGTGAATGTGGCAGCTCTGGAATTATAATGATGAAGTGTTAGAATCATAAAAACTTGTTTCGAACTCATTTCGAAGCTCTCTCGGAAAATTTGATGTCAACTGTGAAAGATTTCGATTAATAAATAGTTTGAATACAATTTTGAGTATGGGAGATAAAAATAGGAAACATAAATCATGAACCAAAATTAGTCATCTTGAATCTCTTGAGAAAATGTGAAAGTTTAATTCTTGATACCACCCTTAGCTGAGCCATGTCGGATGTACCAAATGATAATTTAGGGCGGATATTGCTAAAAAAAGAAGTTTATTTTGTATTATTTTCTTTGGGAAATATCTCTCCAAAATATCTCTTCTTGGATGTATTTATTCTAGTAATGTTCGATAACGGAATTTTTAGGTTCAATTATAAGTCAGATCAGAATACCAATGGCCTCAAATTTTCGTTTTGTAAATGAACTCCATTTTATTCACCTTCAAAACATAGCACAGAAATCAAGCAAAAATCATTTACATTTATTAAGCTACATCACTTTTGAAATTGTTCTTTTTGAAACCTTATCAACAGGAGAGCAATAAAAAAAAAGTTTGTTATTTGATGGAATCAACAAATTTATTCAAATTTTATAGGTGACGATGGAAGTTCATCGATAGAAAAATTGTTGTCACGGCCGAAATCGAAAAAGTTTTTTTTTTTTGCTTTTATTTTTATTATTCCTTTATTTAGTGAAGTCGATTATTGAAATTTTTCATTCAGGATTTTCGCATGAACAATTTGTAATTTGTTGAGATTAAAAGATAAGCATCGTTAATTTTGGCGACTTTATTTTCTTGATGGTGCAAATTTAGGGCTCCAGAGGCTGAAAGAGTTTGAAAGATGAAAGAATATTGTAAATGGACGAGAAATGAAAGCTGTTCTTGAAGAAGCCGATCGCCAAGACGACGCAAGGCAAACAAACGAACTACGAGGTAGTCGTAACAACCATTAGCTATGTTCAGTTAAATTTTATTCAGCTAGGAGTTGAGACGCAATAAAATGTTTCGAAATTTTTGGAACATTTTGACAAATTTCACGGACGTTTAACTTGCAAAGAAAATATTTCAAAAAACATTCTAATGAATATTCAGGAATATTGATTAGATTTACAAATGATTCTTAATTAATATTTCTTGAACGTTTTAATCAATAAATACAAATGTAAATATTTGTTAATTTCATTCGATTACGGTCAACAAAAATTGTGTCACCAGAAAATGGAAAATTTTAATACACGACATAGAAAAGGAGTTGAATAAAATTATTTTCATGGAAACTCGAGTCGATGATCATCACAGAAACACTGCAAACATATAGCTGATTTTATATGTCACAAAATCTATTGCGAATATTTGGAACAGAAAAATCCCAAAATGGAAAATAAAATAAATAAAAGGCGACCAGTAAATATTTTCGAGGAGTTATGTATAATAACAAAGCATTAAATCATGCAATGACATTTGCAAAATATTTAAACAAGTGAAAAAGTGCAAAATTGTTTAGGAAGCAAAAAAGGAATAAAATGGGGTTTTCACAAATATATTGTTCCGAACAAATAGTCATTCCAGACAGAATTTCAAATCTATTGAAAACATATGCGAAAGGTAAAAAATGTTCTTGTGTGCACAAATAAAATCTTTTTAAAGCTTTTGAAAAGCTTATAAAACAAAGCAAATATGCATTAACATTATTATGAGTACATAATGGATTTAAAATTTAAAAATCTCGTACGAAAATATTTGAGAACAAAAGGAAAAACCTGTGAATTTTTTTCTCGTGTAGCAAAAATCGATTGGCTGGAAAATTTTTAATTAAAATTTGAATGCTTGCCGAAAGGTTTGATTTTGCATTTGTGGAATTTTTTGAGTTAGAAATTTTCCATCAATATCATACTTGATGTTTCATATACACCTTTTATAGTTCCAATGATCATCTGATGTTCTAAATATTATACAAAGTGTTTTGAAAGAAAAATACAGATAAGGAGAAAACGGGACTGCCGAAAATGTATTGCACGGAACAAATTGTCATTCCAGACAGAATTTCAAATCTATTGAAAACTTATGCGAAAGGTAAAAAACCATTTTTTTTATGTACTCATAAAAGAGCTTTCAAGACTCTTGAATCAAGAGCTTTAACGCAAAGCAAGAACATGTATTGACACTATTATGAGTGTATATTTAAGATGTACATATACTTGTTTAGGCCAGGAGATTTCACGATTACGGGGCCTATCTCGCGCACCGCTTGATTATCGTAAAAAATTGCAGCACTTTAACCATTTCAATATTCGAGTTGAACGTCTAGGTGGCAAGTGTGTCTCGCTTTATGTTAAAAATTATTCAAATCGAGAACGATATGTTTCCTCTTAGAAAATTATTCAAGCGTTTTTATTAAGTACTTTTAATCAAAAATTTCAATAAAATAATTGAATATGTTTTAAATTTAATTAAAAAAATTAAAATTAATTTTTTACTGATTTTTAACTGTCAATTAGAAGATTCTCCGATTGGATAAATTAAATTGAAAACATTGCGTACATTGAGAATTTAAAATTAAGGATTTAACATATTTGAAACAATTAGGTTTCGAAAGATTCCATGTACGCCGCAGAGATTTTTCATTTAGAATTTTTCTGTCAATATCATTTTTCATATTTTGATAAAATTTATATATTTCCAATAGTCGTCTGTTGCTCTAAATATTTTGCTTTTACATTTTCAGCTGCACTCAAAACTCAGCCATATGATTTATTGCGATGGTCAGCTGCATATTTTCGCTGTCTCTCGATGGATATTTTGCCGCCAGTAAAACCCAGATATGAGCAAGAAAACATGTTCGGTTGCTTGACGAAGGGCTATTTGAAGGTTCTATTAAGTCAGGTGGGGGTGGTTTTGACAATTCCATTTCGCAAAAAAAAGTGCTTTACCCGAAATACTCAATTATTTATGATTCATGTATTCGGATTTACATCATGTTTCCATTTCTACAATATTTTCATATCCAAAATTTACTGTTGTTGCTATTTTTTATGTGATGATGATGGCTGGACAACGGATTGTAGGTTGGAAAAGGATATTTCATAAGGCGAGATGTATTAGATCATCGTTGGAATGGATTGTGTTTGCCCGAGGTATGTTCATTCATTAAAAAGGAGCACAAATGAAGCTTTTTAAAGAATATCTAACGAATTATTTGTGTCCATTTCCATTTGGGTTTATACATTTCGAGTTTGTGTTCATTTCCAAAAGCTTTTAATCTCAATTTAATTGATCAATTTTTTTTTCTCTTTCTTTTTAAATATATATCAAAATTACATCAGGATGAATTACATAAATTTTTGTCCCTAACAAGAATGTTGTACTGGCCTCAGGTTCATTGGCTCAAATTAATGGCGGTGATGGTCGGATCCATTAATCCAGTTAGAAACATTTCAATCATACTCCATCGTCTGATTAATATAAATTTTTACATTTTTAGAACTTCAAAGCGTCCATCATAATGTTATGCGAACTTTTAACCGATGACATAGAAGGCGGATGCGCTCCAATTCCATTGTGGTTATTTGTGGAATGCTTCAAATATCTCGCTGAACTCGATTGCAGTAGTGAACAAACATTTTTGGATGGCAAAAAAGTCTTGTTAGTTTCAATATTAAGGAAAAAGTTTGTTTACACTTCCATTAATTGAAATTCGATTTTTTTACAGGTTTAATGGCGTGCTAGAAAATGGAATGGAAATGCCAGAGAGTCCAAAAAAGTTTTCGTCCCATTTTTTTAAAAGTGCAATAATTGATTATTGGAAATTTCACATTGAGATCAATGAAAAGGTTAATCAAAGAATGAAATTTTAAACATTAAAAATTAATTAAATTAATTTTTTTTTATCAGGAAAAATTGCGATGTGAAATTGATGAATCCAATGCTGATAATACAGCTTCAAGTAATATCAAGTTAAAAAAAATTTCACAGTCCCCAATGAAATCTGGTTCAAATTTCCGTATTGTTGGTCAATTGAAAGACCCGAATGAAATTGTTAAACGATCTCAAGAGTTTTATAGGGTCATAGATGTCCTGCAACAGTTGAAATGTGACGGAACTTTTGAGCCTGAA
Organism: Propsilocerus akamusi; assembly: GCA_018397935.1. Taxonomy (NCBI): domain Eukaryota; kingdom Metazoa; phylum Arthropoda; class Insecta; order Diptera; family Chironomidae; genus Propsilocerus; species Propsilocerus akamusi. The sequence goes on along the minus strand of CM031469.1, from coordinate 16,540,984 downwards.
ACTTATGCCTCTGCACAAATATTAGAAGAGGGAAGTCAAAATTATTTTGATCAAGGATATTGTAATATGTTGAAAGTCATTGGGCCACCATGGAATTGGCTTTTCATTTTTGCATCACATAATTCTCACGAAAGTTCTTTCAATTTTCTGGAACACAATTCAACTCAATCTGATGACGATTTCAATTGTTCTGATGATAACGAAAGTTTCGATTATTTGAATGAAAAATGCATTTCGCGAAAATCAAGCGGCGCTTCATCAACAACACAAAAAGACAAAAGATCATTTGAAGTTGTAGTTGATGCAGAAATTGTTGAACGATCAACAAATAAACAAGCATCGATGATGAAAATTTTGGTTGATTCAATTTGTTCAATTAGTGATGCATCTGAACGTGGTGAATGTAAAATTAAAGAAACATCTTCAATTGCAAATTTCTTTAATGAACAATATTCGAAGAAAGAACTTAAGACAGTTGATTATGAGCGACTGAAATGTTTCATTGACAACGCTCAACAACGTGGCATTGTTTTCAATGACATTAACGAACTCTACAATTATTTCATTCAAGAAGCTTCAAAGGAGTTTCAGACATTGAATATTCGCAATGAAGATGATGAAGCATCAGATGAAACATACAAAAACAATATTTTATCATCTACAATTTCAAAACGACCAGAAAGTAGCGAGAAAGATGATAATGATAGTAAAAATGTTGTTTCAATTTTTGGTGAAAGTGGAATTGAAGTTGATAACAAATTGTTGGATGCAAAAGTTTCTGAAAAAATGATTTTGGGTCTTGTTGATCGACCAAAATTTGAAGAAAATTTCATTGATATTCCATCATCAAATGCATCTGTTTCTTCTATAAGTCATGCAGAAACTGTCAAATTAAACCACAATAATGTGACACGTGAAAAAGTCACACAAACAGTTTTAAATCAAGATCAAATTCATCAGAAACAAATTGATAGAAATGAAAAGTCAAAATCTTCAGCAACATCATCCATCAAATGTCAACCAATCACTTGCAAGATTCCATTGTTACCAGGTATTGGTCCATCAATGGATGCAGAACAACTTGGGAAAGTCCTTCGATTCATAACCCATCGATCAATTCAACAAGGCGGATTTGTTTATCCAAGAAATCTCATGGAAGACGAGTGTCCGCACATAAACTGAAATTGATGGATGCTCGTAATGGAAATTGATGAATTGATTCTCCTCTTTGGGACGCATCATAAAATTAAAGATAAAATATTTCGGTCTGTCTTTCACCGCAATAAATGTTCTGTTATAAAACGCCTTGCAGCCAACAATAATAATCGAGATTTAAATCTTTAATAGCATATTTCTCGCACGCTAATTTAGTAGGAGAACTTTCAAATTTACATTTCTATTTCGTTAAACAAATTTGAATTTAGATCAAATTCATTAGTTTTGTAACCGCTTAAAAATTGCAATTTACGTTTTTGAAAGAATGCGATGCGAACATAGAATCATTTTTTATGAAGCGTTCCACTTAAGCTGAATAAATGTAGAACATTCAATAAAGTTTAATACTCTAAACATAATAAATTGCATGAATCAATAGAAAATAGGGTAGAATATCTTTTTCTTTGCTGTTTTTAGTGTTCTCTTCAAACTCCCCTACTAAATAAATGAACAAAAAAAAAAGAAGAAATGAAGATAAATCTACATGAGACATTCTCTTTTGCTGCCGAGCGTTATTTTCACAATTTCAAGTTGTCAAAGCTTGAGAAAATATTTTCCTACGATTGTCAGATCTAAGTTGTTTCTTATATTTATTCTTCTTTTGTTTCGATGCTATTTTTATTTTGCTTCAAATTGCATTTTATGAAAATATTTGAACAGCCCAGCCCAATGGAGCGGAAGTGACGAAAAAATGGGCTTTTAAGCTCATTCTTTGCAATGGAAAAGAAATCTCGAAAATGTATTTTCTTGTGCTATTCAAATCGAGAAAATTATCTGTTAAATCCTCGAGATAAGACGCAATATAACAAAAAAATATGCATGTGTTTCTGTGTATATTGTTCTATACATGCGGAAAATGAGGAACACCGAAAATAATTAATTTCTCGTTTAAAAATAATTCTCTTTAACCTGAAATAAATTCAATGTAAAACAAAACAATAAAAAGAATGTTTCCTTCGAGGCATTTCTGGGCAAACGGAAAATTTGGCGCAAGGAAATATAAACATTCGCATGTTTAAATATTTGATATGCCCTTATCAATGTCAACACAACAGTAGAGTAGAAAAAAAAAAGAAAACAGACATAAAGAGAAACACAGTTGACATGTTGGGAGATGCTGTGTTTTGATTTAATTTGCTATCGACTTACCCACAATTTGTAGAATATTGGTTGCCGTAGCCGTGTAGAAGCTGGGTGATTCAGTCGTCACTTCGCATGAAATGTTACCGTTCAAATTAAAATCTACGTTGCGTAAAGTTACATGGGTTGCATTTGATGCTGACAACTGTGTCGGAGTATTTTAATGGAAGATGGAAAAATTTATAAGTGAATGAAGGTGAACATTAAAATTAAAAGAGTATCGCTTAAGTGCCTTTTATTGCTCTTTTATCGGGCAACACGTGATACAAATTTTTCTTTGAGTTTACTTTGGGACAACTTTGATCTTTTGAACCCAAACTGGAGTATTGCCTCGAGAAAGTATTTTATTTCCATCAAAAAATTCCTTTTATATATATATATATATATATATATTTGTTTTGCTTTGAGTGAAGTTCGGTTGAAGCACTCGCAGCTTTAATTATCTTCATGTGTTCACTTCAACCGTAAAAGTTTCCTTAATCAACGGAGCGAACGGTAAGATCGGATTAGGCTTCAGCAGATACTTTAATTTGCCTTTTGTGTTTGTCTGTTACAGAACCGCATCAAACGAATCAATAGTAAAATTATGTTTCGAAGACTAATTACTTTTCTATCTATCAAGATGAGAAAGGATTATGAGCTTTCATCCCTTCATAATTTATCAAAAAAAAGAGAGAAGATTAACAGTATAAATGAGTTTTTGTTCATTCGTACATTTCATTGGAAATTGTGGTGGTAAAATAGTAATTTGACTTTTGTTATGATGGTTGAATAAGTAATTGGAGCACGAACTGCATGCGTCGGTAAAATGTTCTTTATGTCAATTAACAAAATTCCAATATAATATGTGAAATGTGCCAGTTAACTTACATCAACCTTAATTCCGGTATTGAAAAAGAATGTTTTTCCCGCAGGATGCTCGAACGGTGTATATCTGTAGAACTCAAAGATACCGCGATACCATTTGACTGAATACAATGGCGTGTCATAAACTTCATAACTACAATGGAGCTGTGCGCTTTGGCCGCGTCGTATCACCTCGGGATACACCGTTAATGTGAGATTCTTTAATCCTTTATTTGCATCTGAAAAAATCGAGAAAGGAAAATAAAGTTTGGTTAAAAGAAAAATATATTGAAATGTTGATGTGAATTTATTTTTTTAATGTTGAATTTGTAATTCAGTTAGCCTATAAAATTTCATTTCATGACTTCAATTCGTCGTACCAAGATTTTTTTATGCGACTCTGTAACCATATTAACGAGACAAATTCAAATAATGTTATTTTATTTTACTTTAGAGCACAATTTCGACGTTAAAAATATATATTTACTTATTTGATCAAGATAAATCCATTACTCTACATATCTACACGGGAAAAATTCGAAAGTCACTGAATAAAATTTTGAATATTCCTAAGGTGTCGAGTAAGATAAAGACTACCGATTGTGTTCAAGAAGCTAGCTCCGATGATGAAAAGCTTCTCAACATTTTTATCGGATTTGTTGACTTAAAATGTTATTTTCCATCGCAAAAGTCTTCACACGATATCGATAGCGCTGGAGAAATCTGATAAGTAATTCAGCAAATAAACGAGATTTTCTTGAACTTTTGTAAATTTCGCTATTTGAAAGCAGCATTACAGATTGATTTCAGTATTTGGACTGATATGAAATTCCATTGAGATATTGGCGACGAAATGTGAGAAATGTGATTGAATTTTCTGTTTTTCTCATTTCTGTAACCATGAAGCATTAATGAAGCCAACGACGTGTGCTGTTTGTTTGTAAGCGGAAGGCAATAAGCCGAATGCCAAGAAATCCATAAATCTTTTAATGAACAATATATATCACGCTCATTTTGAAATGGGGTTGATGTTTCAATGAATGCCCTTACATTGAAAAGGGTTTAGATGCTGGAACTCAATAGCAAAATCAAGGCTTTCTCAATATTTGATTGTATTTATTTCGTATGTGATAAAGAAAACTATTTATTTTCTGTCATTTTATTGTTTCCGCTTCTTTTAATTCGAAACACTTCTTCCTTTCGGTATTCAATTTGGGATGAAAAAAAAAAAAAATAACTTTTATGTCTTGCCCTCGTTACATACTTTAATGCCCGAATAAATCGTTTGGATTTAAGTCATCACTTGACACATGGTTAAACCATTAATTTTGACAGAAACGATGCGATATATTCCTTCATGATCAGCAGAATTTCAATTACGTGTCATTCACGACGGTGCAGAACTCTTTTGGCATACAAAGCTGAAAAGTCATTGCTGCTGGAAAATATTTTTTTTTGTGCTTTATTGGATAGAAGTAATCGAAAGATGGAGCTGAATTTTAAAATTCACAAACCAAAAATAAAAAATGTTACTTGTGTTCGACATACTTACTTGAAAATGTAAACAACAGCAGCATTACTATCGAATTTTTAAAGATGATTTTATCTTTTTCAAACGTCATTATCGTTCTTTTTTTATACACAACTTTTTACTTTTTTTTATCCACGAAGATGATGATTTATATATAATATTCTAGATAAATTGGTAGAAAAAAAGTGAAGTAGGGTAAAAGGTTTTTGCGAATGGATTAGCTGGATTTAAGCTAGAGTTATTATTATTATTTTTTCCAGTTTCAACGTTCAGAAAGAATAAAAATTTACATCAAATTTTATTTATTTATTTTGATAAGTAATTGTTTCCATTGTTCCAACAGAAAAACCAAAATAGCCACGAAAATAGATGAACTTTGCATCGTGGTTATGGTGGATATTTAAAACTTTAATGTAAATTTTCGGTATCGCTATGGCTGAATCGTCTTCAATGTTTTATCTTCTTTGAGAACAAAAAGCAAATTCGAGAGAAAAAATTGAATTAAATTTTCAGATTCCCACAAAGCAATAAAAAAAATATACTTGGCAATTAAACTTTGCGAAGAACAAACAAGGTGAAGACGCAAGAAAAAAAAGCTGTGAGGTAAAGAAACATCTCATTAAAATTTATATTAAAATTACGAACTTTTGCATTTGCCTATTTTATCGCTAAACACACGTCTTAATTACATAATTTTTTTAAACTTTTCCTAGGCTCGATTTTGTGTCGAAAACATAATTAAGATTTCAAATTTTCTTTATTAATTTCGTAAAATTTGATTCGGAGTTTTTTTTTCTTCCTCTTTTAAATTTTTAATCTGTCAAGGAAGAAAAGCACGTTTTGTAATTCAATTCAATTAAATTTCTTCAGAGGAGGCTTCACATAAAAAGTTAACAACGAAATCGCTGTTGAGTTTTTGATTGGTGAAATATTTCACATTCACATAAAAGTTTTATTTCGGTTTTGTTTCTTCTAAAGTTGAACAAAGTTAGAGCATTACAACATTTTCACAGGTATACACAGAAATTAAGCGACTCCAAAAGACTAACTTTTTAAACCTAATAAAGGTTGAAAACTTTTCGGAAACACTTCAACACAAACACTTTATTCAAATTATTCTTATTCATGAGCTGAATAAATTGTTGATTTAATACATTTCTTACTTAAACCGTCCTTATCACTGTTTATCAAAAAACATTAATCTTAAGATTAGCTTCCGTATTTTCTTCTTTAGTTTCCTACAACTCTAATTTTCATATAATTATCACATCATTCACACTTTTAAGATATTTCATTCCTATTTCGTTTTGCGCTAAGTGACAGTAATCCTATGCTTGGTTCTTATTGTTGAATAATTATTGTTTATTACTCCTGTGTGTTAGATAGTTTTCACTAAAAGATCAATTGATTTGGTTATTGGTGAATATGTTATATCTCCGTAAACTTATTAAGAGCCGCATATTTATTTTTGTACCGATCGTTTCATGTTTACCGAACGACTGAATGAAATTTTGTGTAACATGCAGCAGCATTGGAGTAATCCTTCCAGCATCTCGATGAGAAATTTGAGAGAAATTTTCTGGTGATTTTGCGCAGTTCCAAACTCGCACTCAAATTCGAAAATTCAGGCAAATAACGATTGCAATAAATTTCCTTTTTTGTGTAGGACTTTAAACCCAGAGATGCCGGCAATTGAGATGTGAATTCAAATTAACAAGTTCAAGGCTCAATCATTGTGAAAAACGATTACTCATCTGCCATAATGACGTTGCTGGTGATTAATTTAATTTACCACATTGAAATTGTATTCACCCACATTTTACATGTCAAAAGCTGTGCATCGAATTTTAATTACTAAAATATTTTTCTTCTAATTACTTTTACCCTGAAAGCTTACTTAGTAAATATATAGCGCCACAAACAGTTGTAATTTCTGGCAAAAGCCATTTCTCAATTCCCGTCACGTTCATATTCATTCAATTATGCAAACAAATTATCAAATGGATATAAAATAACATTAAATATGATCGGCTTGGAAATGGTGTTACAGTTCAGTGCATGCATCAATTAAATTAAAAGTTTAGAAAAAAAAAATCTGATATGGGCAGAATTAATTTAATGTTAATATAGTGAATATTTATTTATCAATATTCATTTGCCTCACTCATTGTATACATTGAGAATGTAAATGCGGTTTATCTGGTTTAGTTGGAGGCACCGCAGAATTCTAAAATGAATAAGTTGTACAGACTCGCCACAATGTTGCATTTAAAATGTTATTTAATTCAAGATTTTCAGCTCTTTAAATATCCAATCCTTGTAGATTAAGTGCGCATTCGAGAAAAACTTCCAGCTGGTTGTAACCACTGTAGGTTTCTTCCATGGCATGTGTCTCGAAAAAACTTCCTTTTTATTTGTTTGCTTATACATTTGCTACAAAGAAAACATCTAAAAGCCTTCGTCTGACAAATTATTGCGATGTTTTCATGTGCTCAAATATACATCAAATCCTCAAGAAAAAAAAACCTTGTTAGTGTTAAAGAGCCTAAAATAAAATCGAATTTAATTACTCAACATATCGATGATGATGCTATAATCAACTTTGTTGTTAATTGATTTCTTGGCACTCAATAAAACTGAATGAATGTTCTAAATCGCGGTTTTATTCACTGCTATCGGATAAGACAAATTTATATATATATATTACATATGTATGCTGAAGGTTGAAAGCTTACCAAACAAATGGCGCGCCAAACGTAATTAATTTCGAGATTTATAGTCTGACCATGTTTCGTTAAATGACATGAAAAAGAAACACTGGATATGAATTCTGTGAATGGAGTGCTCAGTGCTATATATACACAACACATTGCCACAATATTAGAACAATCGTTTGTAATTATAGAGTTTTTTTTGCTGTTTTTGTTACTTCTGGTTATATATTAAGCTCAATAATTTAACTATGAAAATTTTGTGGGTTGGAAATTCTCAAATGGAAAACTTGTACAAGTTTTTTTTGTATGGCTGTATCGTCTGCATTAAATTATCATTCTTCACTTCCGATTCAGCTACATTTTGGAATAAAGAAAGAATCTCTCTACCATGCAGAGATGAAGACAAAGTTTCTAGATTTCTTTTTTGTTAGTCGGGATAGGATTTGTGTAACATGTATATAGAGTGCATGATTAATTTTGGGCGGATGTATGATTTATGGATTCGGATTTTATCGTAGCACTCAAAAATAATTTCCTGTCCATTAATCGGGAGAAAGAGCTTGAAGCAATGGTGGTCTCAAATATATGTATATAGTTGATGTTGAGCTTTCAGGATCAACTCCAGTTGCAATCTACGTTTATGGGAAACTAAATTGATGAAAATTTGTCTTCATTTTTCTTATTCTTTGCATTGTATGTTAGAAGACTTCATTATCATTCTGTGAATAAACCACCGAATATGATGCTGGTGACATTTTGCAAACACCGAGTGTTTGCTAGAACTTTCATACTTAATCAATATGCGGCAAAATTTTTCTCGGAAACATTTTTTCCGTATATGCGCTTTTAATGAAGCTTGCCTAATAACAAGCATCCCAAATTGGACAGTAGGGGAAAAAGTTGAGTAGGAAATTAACAAGAGGAAAAAATAATAATAACAAAACTCTCATGCGAGTCTTTGCAGTGAGCTCATTCGGAATTATATTTCAATGATAAAGTTTTAATGCTGTGAGTTCATTTGTATCCAGAGAATATCGTTTTAGAACTATAAGACTTGAAAATGCATGAAGAGCTAATTTTATTGCCATGATTCTTGCGTCGAGTTTTTTACAATGAGAGAAGTATGTTCATATAATCTTCATGTATAAAATTTTAAGTAGAAAAATTATATGAAAAAATTTAATATTTACACAGAGGATAAGTCATCATCTAAATTAATAGAACAGAGAGCGACGCGTGGTTGTGCCAACTTAACTTAATTAACATTAGAAACCTAACCAGCTATTTGTCATTTAATCTTAAAACAATTAATCGAGCTTAGTGATCTAACAAATGCAGAATTTAGTTTTTTATGAATGAAAATTTTTTGTATGAATTTGGTAGTTGAAAACTTTTTTTTCTGAGATTATGATTTTTAGAATGCTGGATTTGGAGCACCATACTCTTGATTAGGAACTCCATACTCTTTCTGTGGTTTTTCTTCACTCTTCTTGTATTTGATGAAATAGACTTCAGGTTTTGCAGGCTGAGTTGGTTCGGGCGTTGGTAAGACTATCTCGGGCTGTGGATCGGGCTTCTTGACTAGAACATAAACGAGAGTTTTATGCTCATCTTGTTGTTGTACTGGAATAATAGGGGCAGTGAATTTTGGATGCTCTGGAGCCTTAATGAAAATCAATTTATAATGCTTCTTTGGTGGCGGTGCTTCAAGAACTTGTGGTGAATTAGTTTCATCTTGATCATCGACGGGAGGCAAATGAACATACACATTTTTTGTGATAGTTAATTGTTTCGCTGGTGGAGGGCCATATTCTTGAGGCGGCGTTCCATAAGTATCGATTGGTGGAGGGGGTCCATATTGTTGACGTGGTAACTGTTGTCGTAATGGTGGTGCTTGTGGAATTTGAAAGCGTCCGCGAGGAGGCTCAGGACGGGCGAGCGCAATAACCAAGACAACAGAAAAAACCTGCAAAGTGAAAACAAATTTAATTATCGCTATTAGTCCCTTCGGACCGAAATAATTTTGTCGGCGCTTTTCACGAGATTTTTTTTCATTTTCATAATTTTTTTTGTTGCTGTTGTTGGCAACGACTAAAAATTATTCCAGTTTGCACAGATAAATAGGTCATTTTGATAATGTTGAATTATTAATTAAATATCAAGTACGTTGACACTTGATTGCATCATAATTTGGCTTTATTATTCAGTTGTTATTGTGTGCTTTAATTTAATGATATGAATAATTAAATTTCCATAAATTAAATTGCTCTCATTTTTATGTCGCTCTCTCGTTAAAAAAAAACGTTTTTGCGGTTGATTTTTTTCTGGTTAATTGCGCTTGAAATATTATTTCATTAAATCGGCTTTGAAAAATTGTTTAAGTTTTATTTTTGGAACAATGGCTTCCATATTAATACCTGACCGCAAGCTTTTTTGCCCAAACAAGCACAAACTCAAATATCCTTTTTACAATTAATTGGTTTTTTCCTATCACTCTCTATCCATTCTGCCGCGCAATCAATCATTGATTTAGGGTAAAATGTTATGAAATTTGAATTTCCATCAAGTCGCGCAAACAGCAAATGAAACATACACAAACAACGGGTTTCAATTAAAAGCTCAACGACATCCGCTATCACGTACTCACCAAAAGCAATTTCATTTTTTTTTTTCGGCGAGTCCTATCAACTGAAATATGCTTTAACACTGAATAAATTTGGATGACACAAAATAAATGTTGCACTGCACCCACACACGATTCGTTTTTGTTTTTTTTTTTTTAATTTGAAAGCGATCTGCGTTCGATGCCTTGATATCAGCGATAGAGCAGTGATGAGTTTTATTGATTATGTGTTCACAATGAATTCGCGAATTGCGAATGAAATACATTTTGACAGATATTTTGGTTTTTATACTCGAAATGCAAATGGATTTTTGCCATATTTTGTGATATCGCACAAATGTTTTACTCACACCTTCATAAAAATTTGTCGAGCGCGGGGGAGCTTCATGAAAGATTACCTAAAAGCAAATGAATAACAACAATAAACAAAAAAATGTCTGGTGTTATGCAAACAAATCGGACAATCACAAAAAAAAATAAAAATTTGAATTCTACATGTCGTTTGAGTGTTGCTTAAATTTTCGAGTGTAATAGTCAGACATGAGACCAGTTGCACACGCAAATTTTTAATTGAATACAAATGCAATCGTGTGGTGGATAGGACAGCACTTGATAGTTTGTTAAAAAGCAAATTGGACAATATTTCAATTAAAAACACAACATGCGTGATGATGTAAATTATAATCTTTAATTAATTTAACATGTCCCTTGTGTTTTGCTGCTTATTATCCATATTGAACTAATTTTTTCCTTTAATTTCCATTGAAATTTGTATTATTTAGTTGTCGAAATTTTCAATTTGCATTTGTATTTAGCTAGATGTAAGACAGCAATCAGAAAATTGCAAAACTGATCCCACAAAATTGAATGAGAAATGTTGCATTTGATGCATTAAACATTTAATCATTTCTCCATTCAATTAATAACTAAACATCCCTCATTCTAAATTAACTCTCAGTCTCGGTTTTATTCTCCACCATGATTCATATGCGATGAATAATTTTGGTTTATGAACAAACGCCTACCTAATTATTGTGCATGCATATTTGACATGCTGGATATTATGCATGAATTTGTCAATAAACTGAAGTGGTTTTTTGTATTTTATTGTGTGTTGCTGCATGTATAACCCTTTATAAAATCGATAAATATATTCTTATAAGCATCAAAATTTAATTTAAATAATCAACATCGGAATCAAATGTAAAAAACATTAAATTTGCTCGACACAATTAGCATAACAGAAAATGCAAGCAGAAATTGCATACGAAGTATAAGCAATTCGAAATAACTCATTGAGAGATTCGCGACTCTTATAAAGGGAGTTAAGGACAATTCAGTGAATGCAATCGATACATCCGCATGTATTGCTAACCGCTTCTACGTGATTCAATTTTGTAAATTAAAAAGCAATTTTAAAATGTAATGCAGTTCCAAAAATATAAAATAAAAGCTTGCAATTTTTTTCTTTCCTTTTTGGCTGATCTCATTTTTGGCAAAATGTGAAATATTTATTTTTCAAGTTGAGTTGTTTGTGGGCGGCAGCAGCAACGGTAGCGAATAAGGGTAGACAGTTTGTGTATGAGCAAAACAATGCAACAATAAAAGCTTGCTCAATTTGTATCTCTTGTGCTTTAGTTTGTCAAAAAAAGAACAGTAATTTATGGCTCCGCATTGTGGAGTATTTGTTTTTATTATGGACATTAACTTTTATAGGTTAAGCAGCAGTAACGTGTACTACCTGGTCTCCTCGCCCGAATCGCAAATCGAATTGGGCATTTTAATCACGTACCGTTATCAATCCAATACAATTTGTTTCATTTCTGTTCATTCAACTTCAGACACATGAAAGAGAAATTGTTTTTTTAGGTTCCTTCATTGCTCACGTTTCCAACCTAAAATAGCGATTGCATAAGCGCATCAAAACAATGCTATATGTGTGCATGATGAAACATTTTTGTCGTTTGTATACGGGTGGTTAGTGATACGCGTATTTACTTGGTATAAAGAGATAATAAATCTGTAATATTTGTTTTGAAAGATGACAAATTCCGATAAATCGATTGAAAATCCAAAATGGTAATTAAATCCTTAAAATCATTGCATAACATTCAGTTATATATGCGCGAAATAACCTAAACTCTTCATCTACTCGTACCAACTATACGTTCGAGTGTCATCCGTAGCATCGCTTTCACTATCGTGAATCACTTTCAATATAACTGCAAATGAGGCAAAATTGCCTCTCACCATTGACCATCAACGACTGAAGCAATGCCGTTTTTTTTTTCGTTGTTTTTATTCATTCCACTCATATCCTTGACATTATTTATTGGTTTAATAAAAAGCGAACTGGCATCCTCCCGAAAATAGGAAGAAAAAAATATGGTTTTGATTAAATCGATCGACTAGATTTGAATTACTAACATTACACATTCAGCATAATGTATTCGATGAGCATAAAACGTTGGCCATTTGTGGATGTTTAGGAAGACAATTGCTTGAGAACTGGCTTGTAGATGTGTACAACGATATCAAATCGCCTTCTGTCTGTTGAATGTAAATTTATTGAGATGTGTAATAATGTGGAACATAAAAATTCTGTAGCAAGCAATAAAAATAAAAGTGACGATAATGAGAAAAGTAACCGAAACTATTATCGTAAAATTTAAGATTAATTCACACAATTGCTACAAAAAAGTTGTTTCCTAGCTTATTTGTGAATTAACAACATTCGATAAGGGATTGCAAGTGAGTCGCCTTCAAGATTGTGCAATATAAAGATGTGTCTCTAACACCAATCTCTCGGCTTCGTGCTAACGATTTTGGTATGCTCACGTTTTGGCATATGAAAGCTTTAAGCTGTTCCGCTGTGAGGGTTTTCAGTAGCTATCATGCAATAATTTTAATGTCGATGTAAATTATTACAAAGTCATGAAACATCCTGAACATGCTTAAGGTTAGAGACGCTCTGAAATTCTCAAGAAACACACAATATAAATTTCGATACACATTAAACACTCGGTCGGGTAACATTGGCATTAAAAAGTATAAGGCAATAAAAGCACAATAAAATGGGTACAAAATTTATTCGCCGCAACATATTGAGACGAAAGGCGGGTTTGGTTCCATTCAATTCGTAAGCAATCAAAAAGGGTCCAATATTAAAGGCGAAATTGATGAATGTTTCAGCACTTGAAAAGGCAAAAGGCGTTAGAGCCAATTTCAAAAGAAAAGGAGACAAAAAAATCTTTGATCGTTTTGCTAATCTTTAATAATTTAAACGAAAATTGCCACACAGAAACGTTTAAATTATGGTGCATTATGTTCCATAATGCTTTAATATTTGCGTCATTTTTGTAACATAAAAAAGATTTATGTTGAACACATTATGTTTTTGATTTATCTGTGCTTGCTACTGTTCTCCTCTTACATTTGCTGACTGGTTCTTGAAACATTTCAACATCCTTGAACTCGTTTTTAATGCCACCAGCAATATTTTTCTCTTTACATTCACAGCAAACTAGATAATAACACAACGATTCATTTTTCGGGGTTGGAAAACTGTTTTCTTTCTCTTCCCGAAAGCTCAAAAGTTTCGCTCGACAACAAAATTTTGTTTGTCGAGAATTGTTTCGCGTTACAAATTTGTTGTTGTGCTTATGCTGCTGTTGTCTGCTTTCTGTTTCACATGTTATTTCCATGATCTGTGTTTTTCCTATTATTGCTTGTGCTGAGGAATGAGTATAAGATGCTACATAGTGATGAGTATGTTTATAGTGCTATGCTATGCTTAACATGTTATGTTGTTGCTGATAGCTCATGTGAGAACGAATTTATTTATTCTTTATTGCCGCTTTTATTGTACGTTTTTTGTGAGCCACTCACCAAGTTATTAATCAATACACGTGTTTGTTTGTAAATTCAATGTAAGGGATTTATGAGCTTTGCGCATACAATTTTTAATGAAATATTGACTGTCACAAAAGTTCTAAATAACTACTTTCAAATAGTATGAAATAAAAACCCAAGGACCATTCAGACGATAATTCATATTGTGCTCGGAATTTTTGCATCTGAGTTTCTCAATTTCATCTTAACAAAAACATATTTTGCATAACTTTTGATTAAAGCAAGCAAACCGAAAAAAAAAAACGCAACACCAAAAAAAAAAATAAAAAATTCAAAAGCTTTTTTGTGCATTCGGTGTGGGGTGACCAGATATTTTCGCCATTCGGGGCGATAGACGGAAAATCCTGATTATTTCGAGAGACTCGTCGAATTTGAGGCGTAAGTTGCCGATTTTTTCGGCAAAATCTGGGACTATTCAGGCGGCTAAAACCGAGCAGATGGTCAGCCTATGTTTTCCTGTCATGCCGCAGATCGGAACTAACGCAAATTGCAATTTTAATAAATTTTAGTTCTTTTTTTATCACTTTGCAAAACTAGCAAAGTGTCCTTGAATTCTCTTAAAAATGCTTTCGACTAAAAAAACTTATCATGCGGAAAATATATGTTTTCTGTGTTGAAAGTTTGATGGAAATTATTCGACGCGAGAGAAAAGAGTAGACAGAAGGAAAAACCACATGCGAGTAATGAAAATATATGATTTTTCATCACACAAACATCCATCATGTTTCGGAGCTTTTGCCGTTGTCTGTCTTCTCATATCTGTTATATGTGACACATGAAATTAGAATTTAAAAGGAAAACAGACACTGTTTACGTGTGATGTAACGAGTAAAATACACGAGGGGAAAAATGTTAGCATTTGCTTCATTTGATGGACATGCATTAAATGACAAATGTATGAGAGATGAAAAAGAAAAAAGGAAATGGAAAATTTCTGGTGGCATCAACAATGGATTATTCTCTCATTTCACACAATTTCTGTCAACGGATAAATGCAAATTTTTTTTTTTTTTGCAAAAATGTTCGTTTGCAAACATGATTGGTATTTTAATTCCTAAAAAGCTTTTCATAAGCAAAGCTTCAAAAGAGTTTCAGTATTCTATTGGTTTTGTTCGCTAAAATTTATAAGTACCAACTAAAATGATTTCACATTTGTGCTCAATTAAGCGTGATGTCTTGAAATTTCTCTGCGGGCTTAGTTAGAAATGTTTTCTTTTTAATTTTAATGAAAAGCTTTGATTAAAATTTCTCAGCTTGCCGAACAAATTTCGTACAATCAACCAAAAAAGCAAAATAGCAGTAAGAAACAAATTAATTTCCTATCGATCATTACCCCAATAAAGAAACTAATTACTCCACCCCTCAATTGAAACAATAAATGGCGCAAGAAAAAGTATTGCAGTATCAAAATTAATGATGCTTGAAGCAAGAAAAAAAAAATCCATTATGGCAAAATTTTCGTCTCCTTGAATAATGTCTGCAATAAATAGCAGAATATTAAATTTGAAAGCAATATAATTAACCAAAATAATTATATGGAGTGTCCAATACCCATGACGTTAATTAACATTGAATCAAAGCCATTACGGTTTATTGAAGATTCAAATTATTTTGTTGTACATATTAAGGAAGTTTAGTGACGTTAATAATGAAACGCCCAAGCATAAAACTTTTCTAAATTAGCTTCTCATTTTCATGAATTAAGGCTCGAGTCAACGTAATATTAAATTATAAGTTTTATTCATGATTCGAATTCGTTACTTATTATCATTACAAATTCTTTCGTTATTATCACTTTGCATCTTAAATTATTTCCCCCCACGTGTGCACTTTTTCACAGAATAAATCTTTTCAGATGTAACCCAAATCATTTTGCCGATGGAGACATAAAATTATTTATAATAAGATTGCACATTCAGAAATGTTTTTGACATAGCCGATCGACAGAAAGCCAGCGAAAAATTCCACTTAATATCAAGTGTCTCCTTGTATCAATCACGAAGTCGTACTTTTATAAGCCTGGAAAGTCCATCAGAAAATGATCAAGACATTTCATTGAAATTGAAAGTAATTCAATTGAATCTCTTTCGATTATACTAGGAAACGGGTAATTGTTTTTGCATTCGCAAATTACGAATTGTAATCACAACAGTGGCATGCAACTTTGTATTATTATCGAATAAAAATGATTAAAATAGAATGGGAAGCATTTCTTTTTTTATCTCAATTCAGTGTTATTTTTGAATATGCTTAAACAGCTGAAACTGAAAATGAGATCTGCTAAAAGTGACCAAATCATAAAAAAGATAACTTACAATTTGTGACTTTTAATAAATTTGTAATCAAATACATAATTTTATTTAAATGTCATTTTAAGACACGACATTGCTTTTTAACAAAGCGTATTCGAAAAGCATATAAAAATCTTCCAGTACAGTCTGGAACTCGACTAAAAAATCATCGTCGAGTAAAAATAATTATTGCTGTGCCTTATGAAGCCTTATCACAAGCTGTGACGCAATATTATTAGAATCATTTTCTACTAATTCATCGCAACAAACATCGAATGTAAATATGAAATATAACATTTTTTATCAGTTTCTGACTTGCATCCGTTGACATAGGAACAAAAAAGATTTGTTAAAATGGATAAATTTAAAGGAACTTCAATTATAATAATTGTGCTGCTGTTAATAACGAAATATTCGTTTCAAGAAGAAGAAAAGTTTAAGTGCGAGGGAAAAGATTCATTTGAAGAATACGATGAATATTTTTCATCAAACCAAAAGATATGCAAGTTTCGTAACATTCAAAGCACGATTGAATTGCAGGAACTCTCTAAAATATTCTATAAGAATCATAGTGATGTTGATCATCTATCTTTTGTGAACTCGACATTAAAAGCATTTCCAGGAAACTTTTTTGCGCCTCTTAAACAACTCAAAAAACTTCAGGCATCCAATATTTCACTGGAAGAGCTTCAATCAAATTTGTTCGCGAATCTCAAGAAAATGTATGAAATAGATTTTTCTTACAACAAATTAAAATCGATTTCTGATGAAACTTTTAAGAACTTAAAGACATTGTCTATCGATTTTTCTGAAAATGAAATCGAAACTATTCACGAAAATGCTTTCAAGGGTGCATTCATCAGTTCCAGCCTTTCATTTATGAAAAACAAAATTAAGTCTTTGCATTTTTTGGATTCAATGGAATATTTTTTGTCTGCAGAACTTAATGATAATTTTATTGAACATTTTGAAGAGCTCAGATTGGAATCTTTTAATTGGACGGCTGCAAATATGTTCGGGAATCCCTCATTCTACATTAGCAACAATCAGTTTAAGGAGTTCAACTGCCCACAAAACTTTAAGATCGATACAATTTTTCTAAACAACAACACTCAACTCACTACTGTTAATGTAAACGAATGTCAGATGAATGAAATTTCACTAACCGACTGCAGCATCTTACATCATATTGAGTTCAAAACACCGCTAAAAACCCTAATCGCCGGTCATACAAGAATCCAAACGTTACAGATCGATAATTCAATCGAAAATTTGGATGTTACAAACGCTTCACTTTCGCAAGAAATGTTGAATCAGATTCTTAATCTACCAAAACTTAATTCTCTAGAGTTATCGGGCAACTACATTGGCCCCGTGAATTTTTCAACATTTAAAAATCTTATTCATTTGACCCAGCTAATCATGCGAGATACAAATATTTCAAACATACAAACAGACACATTTCTACGACAATTGCACCTTAAAGTATTGGACTTGTCAGACAACCAATTAGGTCATTTTGATATGAAAGTTGTCCAGCATCTTATCGACATTGAAACAATTAGACTATCAGGAAACAACTTAAATAATCTTGAAAATTTTGCTAATTTTAATTTACGAAACATGGCAGAAATAAACTTGTCAAACAACAGCTTCACTTGCCGAAATCTTTTGAATATTTTGAATGGATTTAAGCAAAGTCAACATTGGTTCTTCACATTCGGAGAGGACAAACAAGAAAATTCGGCGCAATTACGAGGTATCAATTGCATTCAGAATATCGATGATGATACTGAAATTCTTCCATCGTACAATGAAGACGTCAGTGAAATGTTAATTAAAATCATTAAGCATATCGATGGACTCCACTCGAAGTTTGACGAACTAAAGCCATCTTTGGGTCAGATTTTGATGTATATTCTTTTGATCGTTGTTTGTGTTTCTATAACAATTTTCATCACAATGAAGAACTGGCCTCAATTACGTAGATTAGGAAATCCCAATCTCAGTTTTTCACGTCAAGTTCTGCATGTAAGAATGGATAGCATCGACGCTCAAAACCATTTTGTGTAAATTTCTTGACTCAAGAGCAATGTTTTTTTTTTTTTGAAAAATAAATGTTTTAAACGCAACACAAGCGATCTTGAAATTCGTATTTGTCTGATAACGAAAAAGAGTGAATAAATTTGCAGCCAATGAAGTGGCAAATACATGTAAATTGTATTCAATTATATTTGTATCTAAATTTGAAATGTTTCTTTAAGCATTTTCCAGCATCCATCAAATTGAGTATTTTTGTTTATTTCTCCGTTCAGTGAAAAGAAAATGGAAAATATTTAATTTTCATTTGATGATTCAGTAAATGCCATTAATATTTTCGATTATTTATTTGGAATTTTTTAATGAGCTTCGATTTATCATAACAAATTTTCCAAACGTTTGAATACAAATTTAAACGAAGCGAATGAATTGGCGAAATTTAATGGAAATTTTTCTAAACGAAGATAAACAAACAAAAAAAATTGCGCAATATGTGAAAAGCCATATTTCGTAAATCCGGAAAAAACCAGCCTCGGTCTCAAACAGAATGATTTGATGACTTATGAATAATGCAAATCATTGCCATTTTTCTCATATTTTTCGTCCATTCACTGCTCATCCCGAATTCTCATTTTGCATGAATTTCCATTCGTTGATGCTGACTAGTCGGCATCGTGTCCGGAAAAATCGTTCCCTTTTTTTCAGCTGATGGTCAATTTTCCGGCACTTTTTCTGCATAGTTTAAATAATTGAAGCAATTTTGTATACTTGAGCAGTGATTTTGTGCCTTGTTGATGTTAATAAAGCTATTCTTGGGGTGTAAATGGACGCATCATCGGAACGGATCGGACCCTGAGAAAGCAGAAAACCACATTTAAGGTTTACGAGTTTTCTTCATGAACATTTAATGTTTTCCTCATTTCCGTTTTTCTTCGTCTAATTAAAAGCCTCCTTCAGTTTTGATCCTTTTCTTCAGCCTTGTTTTCTTCATCTCACAAATTTTATATTCTAAAAAAAGGGTCAAGCATAGACAAAATATAAATAAAAAAAAAATAAATATATTTTCTCAAACATAATAAATTTAATCGTTATCAGGACATTTGAAGCATCATTAAGATTTCAATGGGTTTAGATAAAATGTTAGTTCATGGTTCGGGGCCCAAAATTAAATTGAGGACTTTTCTTGGTTTTTGAACATTTCAAAGAGCCTGATTAAATCCTAATTAAGTTTCAGTTGTTAATACTTACTGTAACTTGGGGATATTCAACTTTAAACTAGTAATTCAATGGTAAATGTTACAGCACTCGAATATTTCGTCATTCCACCCACTTGAACCAAAAATCCAATAAATAAAATCTGGAGAAAATATTCATCCTCTACCTCCCAACAAAAGAAAACTTTTTTCATTAAACTTTTCGGCACCAAATGCATTTCACATAAAAAGAATATTTCTTTCTCCCTCTCTATTTCTCGGGAATTTTATTTCCTTTTTTTTAATACATTTCTCTACTCGAAATATTCTGCATTTTCGTTTTTGTGGTGTTAACATTCACAAGAGAAATATATTGTGCAATATTCTAAAATAAAGTTTATGCGTTTTTTTGTTAAGCACAATACGTCTTAAGTTTATGGGCCGTGATGAAGATGCCTCAGAATATTGTTCCGAAGAAAGCATAAAGGTGCTTAGAATCTCGCCCACA
Source organism: Propsilocerus akamusi (assembly GCA_018397935.1). Classification (NCBI taxonomy): domain Eukaryota; kingdom Metazoa; phylum Arthropoda; class Insecta; order Diptera; family Chironomidae; genus Propsilocerus; species Propsilocerus akamusi. Next base: position 16,520,971 of record CM031469.1, on the reverse strand, counting down.
AATCGACTTTTTCACAATAAGTAAACTTTTTTTTTTCTTTCGCAAAATTATGAAACAAACATTAAATGTAATGTGAACACACTCCCACATTCATTTACGAAGGTTATACTTAGGTAATTATGAAGCTTTCTAAAAGTTTAATTTTAATCCAAATTAGAAATATTATAAGGAAACTTGAGGAACAGTCGCAATAAGGCTTAACTTCGGGAATTCGCTTGCCAAATCCAAAGTTCTTTAAATTTTCCACATAATTTTAGTATTTCATTCCAACGAAAAAAGAAAAGAAAGTTGTTCTTGAAGTAAAAAGAACATATCAATTTCGTTGGAGACATTTTGCTTCTTCAACCAACAACAAAAGTGACCGAAAAAGAAAAACTTTTGGACTTTCTCAGTTATTGGTCATAACTACTTTTGTCAGTTCTGTCGATTTATTTCATTATCAACCTTAAAAATATTCCACTTCGGCATGAATTGTATGATGATAATGAAATATGTTGTGATGGCAGCAAGAATCTGATGAAAATAAAATATAAGGAAATTTTATTTCAATTTTGGAAAAAATAAAAATTTCATTTCACCCCATGCAGAGTTTTATTTGTGATGTCAAAGCATCCATTCACCATGAAGTGCATTTTTGTTGTCATCAGTTGCAGAGAAAATCTCTCAATCTGCCGTTGAAATTTTACATCCAATATGCGATGACACGAAAGCTTATGCAAAGCGAAAGGAATGCGCATAAATTCATTATGGCACAGTGAACACGAATAAAAGATGCCAATTAAGGCGATTATTGGATGCAAACACAAAAGACAAGAAGCTGAAAATATAAGTCAAAATAAGTATAAGCTTTAAGGTTGAACAAAAGAAAAGGTATTCTTCGTACGAAGGAATTGCTCATTAAAATTTGAGTTGACTATTCTCAAATATATCCAATAAAGGTCGATTACGAGCAGGACAAGCTTCGATGTTATAGATGCCAACAGTGAATGTGCAAACCTTCTATTCACCATCAATGACAAATGCAATATTTCATTCGTTTCGTTCTTCAATATTTTCAATAAATTGAAATGTTCCTCATCTCCTGTATTCGTCATTGCTTTCAATTTGTTCTGTATTAGGATTGAGCATCTCTTGATAAAATGGACATGGGCAACGAAGTAAAAATCGAACAAGTTTGACAGTAAAATTGATGTCAACACAAAACTTATGTGATATAGCCATGCTGTAATAAATTTTTTATTCATTATAAATTCCTTCCTTCAAAAGTGCACTAAGTACTTGCCTGGAGTCCCTCTTACTAATATACAAACAGCAATATATATTGTAGAATTGATTACAAATAATAAAAGGAATTGAAAAACCGGAAAATCATTTGTTTCCTTATTGAATTTCGAACATAAATTTTTGATTAAAATCTCAATTTTCGCTTGCTTCTTTCTCTTAATTAATGCTTCAGCAACGAACACAAAGTGACAGAAAATTGGTAGAACCATTTCGAGCAAGTTTGTCGTGACGCCAAGCAAGTCAGGATATAGAAACATCAGTCGATGATAGCCGTATTGTAATGTAAGATTAATGGCAATAAAGCCAAAATGTACCAAACAAATCAATCGCACAAAAACTTTATCTGATAACTTTTCCTCGACCAAATTTAAGGCACAAACTTTGTGGACCTTCATTAATCGATCCATCTCATCCAATGGTTGAAATTAGTAAACGGATAATGAAATAGTGACAGATTCGGTAAAAATGTTAATAAGGTTAATGGCTTTCGTTCCTCGACTTAATGAATGAAAATTAAGACAAACATGAAGACATGTCTTACATATATAATTAGTCCTTATTGTTGACATCATGGATTGACATGTAAACAAGTAAATATATTGGATTCTAGGACATTCTTAATAAAGTAATTTTATGCTAGATTTAACTTTGTCAAATTTTGTTTCTCAAGAAATTAAATGTTTAAAGGAAAAAATTACGAATATTTCTGTATTCAAAACTGCAAAAGGAGTCAAGAAAATTAAATAAAATTTGAGTATTTATTTAGGACTTATGCCTTTACACAATTATGATAATATAACTATTTTACTTAAGGACTAAAGGATCTTATAATTGTTAACAACGTTGCGATTTTACGTTGTTATTTTTTGTTTTTGAGTAAATATTTTCCGTCTGCTCATTCCAAGGCTCAATATGTGCAAAAAAAAATCGAGCGAGAAAGCTCCTGGAAAAACTGTTTTTCGCAATCAAAACAAACTAATACATTTAAATCGAATGCTCCGAAATAGAGCGGAAACATAATTTCCTCTCATTTTCTCTGAGAATTTCTGACTTTTATTTGGAGAGTAAAATTTGTTTTCCATTTTTCACTGCAGAAGTAGCACTTTTCCACTGAACTATACTATAGAATCCCACAAATTTTCACCAAAAAACCAGACAACTGCACATTTTCGCAAAGGATTGTCGCATTTAGTGAGCACTTGTAGTTAGTTTTCGTGTTTAAAACGATTAATTTTAGGGTGTAAGTGTCTTGAATCGTGTAGAAATGTAGTTAATAAATAGATAGTGCTATTAAACTCCGACTTTGTTAATGTAAAATCACTTAATAAGCCAATCGGAAAATAAAAAGTGTCAAAAATGAGTGGCGACAAAGGTAGCTCAAAAGTTAGAGCTTTTATGGGTACACCGAAAAATTTGAAACAGAAATTTTTCTCCGTACTCGGCAACAGTTCAGAATATAGAAGGCAATTCATTTCAGGAATATCGAATAAGGTTCGTGATTGTGGTGCCAACTAAACGATAATAATTTGCTTTCAATTTTATTTCTTGTTATATAAGACGAAATTTTAAATCGATAATTTTGTTTTTGTATTTTTTGTTGTGTTTTAATTTTCGCAAATTTCTTGTTATTTTTATTGGAAATTTCGTGGAATTTGATGAGAAACGTGCTCTTGAAGACGAGTTTCATAAACATTTGTGAAACTTTTTATGAATCAATCACAATTTAATGCAATTAAACGTGACTTCTGACAGCCTTCATTTCTGTTCGTTCATAATCAGATCGATGCGGCTTTAAGTCTAGCGTCAACTTCCGAAACGGAAACTGCTGCCAACATCAATGAGGCAAAGCTGAGAAATAAATTAAAGGAGCAGCATGAGAAGGCAACAGTAGAATATTCACTTGACGATCACATTGTCGATTATGAATTGCGCCGAGTAAAAGAGCGACGAGCCCACGAAGAGGTGCTCTCGGGGCGTTATAGGCATCCTGCTTTCATTGCACGTAATTATCTAATTTCTTTCTTTAAAAGCTTTTTCATCTAAAAGCTCTTTGCAAAAAGCAAATGTTGTGTCTTGAAATCCTATATAGCTTTTGGGTATTTCTTTCATCTTCCTTTTTGATACATAATAATGAGATACTTACATCCACTATGCGTAAATTGTTCAATAAAAGCCCATTCAAATATTGTATAAGCATTCTGCATCGTTCAAAATTCTTTTGCTTTTCTGTTTTTCTTCACGCACATTTGTTCTCCATCAAAAAAAAAAAGGATCACCATACGATTTGAATACCATCAACAATGTCCATAATCATTCATTTGTCAAAAAAAAAAAAAAAAAATGAAAAACCAAATATCAAATTGCAATAAGAGAAAGTTGATATTTTATTGACAATGAAATACTTGTAATTCATTCGACAACTAGTGACAGATTGTACCATGATTTACAGATAGCATTAATTTAGAAAGTCCCCGAAAGCGCCAAGCTGTATCGCCTATTGTTATCGTTGAGAATCAAATCCATAAACATCAAATCGATAGTAATGCCACAACTATCAATCATCATCAATCGAATAATATTGCTATCAAAAATCCCAAATCATTGACTACAAAAGAGAATAATTTGCTAGGAATTCCGCCCACTAGTTCGTCGGCAACCAGCGAGTGTGGTGACAATTTGAGCATTTGCGAGGGTAGTTTAGATTCGTTGGAAGTTAAAATGTGGCACAAGTCTGAAACGGAATCGGTGGCGCCGTCGTGTTCTTCCATCAGCATGGATAGTTCATCGGATGAGGTCACCTTCGAATTCATGCGGCGTTTCGTGTCGGTCCTATTCACTGATTCGGTGGCGATAACACTGGAATTGAAATCGCAATTCGGTCAATATTCAAGAGTGAGTATAGAAAATGTTTATTATCTGATTCATAGGGTCAGTGGATAAATATATTCTCTCCACACGCACAAATGACGCGTTATGCCTAAACAGATTGCCTCCGGTCGAATGTGGTTCGCACGTTTCGTAAATGGACAACGCTCGAAAACAAAACGTGTCAACGAAACGACCTTTTATGCTTTAATTCAATATTTTGCCATAATCTTATTTGAATGTAAGGAGTGTGAAGACTTTCTGCCAGCTAGACATTTAATGTCGTTATGCTTTACATTTTATCAAGAAGGTGACAATTATAATAATAATGGAAATATAATCTAGCATATCTTAGTCATAAATATAAACTTTTAACCTTCACAGTCGAGGTTCCAGGCTGTGATCCCTATCGCGAATACCTTTTTAGCTACTTACGCGATCAACCGATTTGGCATACATTACGCTTTTGGAATGCGGCTTTATTTTATGCCCTTCAGAAGGACAAAATTCCTAAACCAATTGTGGAAAGTAGCCATAAATGCATCAGTAATATGCACCTGAAAGGTGTTGATGCTGAAAAAGATGCCTTAGTCCTTAAAGATCCCACACCCCCATCGCGCTCCATCTCAGAAACTTCTTTATCCAGCTCTACAGCAAGTAGCGTCGAAAATTCAAAGTCCAGCAGTAGCTCACGCTTAAAGCCAATGCGAAAGTTTAGTCGCTCAAAAAGTTCACTTACTGGCGCTGATGACAATACTTTTGATAGAGATGAACGAAAATGTCAGGATGGCATGGCATTCAGTCATTTGGGGTGAGTCAATAAATATGTCGGTGAATTAAATATTTAATACTTAAATATCGAATGAAAATAAATTCTAATTCGTTTATGTTTATTATACTTGACTGCGAGTAGTAGCTTAACGTGCAACATGCACGCCTTCGGTCTCAACAGAGAATTATGCTGTGAGTTTCTCAAAAAACAATGTCAAGCTTTAGCGTTAGCGAAAGGTAATAAAGTTTAACTTTACAGGAAATTCAATCAGTCATGCAATAAATCATTTGTTTTTTATGTTTCTTTTCCGATGTTTATTTACAGAACAAGAAAGGATGTTGAATGAGAATGTAAATCGACTATACAGGGAAACGGATCCATGGAGAGAGTAACTCCGATATTGAGAAACGTTGTTGTTTTATTAACCCTCTTTCACCGTGAAACACCTATCAAGGCTTAGCTTATTAAGAAACACAGAAAAACTCAATAAACTGTTCCTTAAATTTAGATTATTTTTCCTGATAACAAAAAAAAAACATTTGAAGCTTTTTCCATTCTAAAAAAAAAGCTTTAACTTATATATATTCCAAACAACTTTTAAATATTTCCGTTTCTCCTGAAAACTGATTGAATTGTTATTTTATAGCTAGACTTTGAAATTCAGCAAAAAAATTAATGTAAATCAAATTTGTTGAGCAATAAAGTTGAAACTGATTTACTTGAAATTGATTAGATACAGTTAAAATACTTCAATTTTGAACTTTTCTCAGTGTACAGAAAAGCACGTGCTGAACAGCCGATTTGCTGTTCACAGTTGCGTATTCTCGGTTTTTCCTTCTCTGTTTACAAATATTTTTTTTTCTCTCATTTGACGAATAGCGGCATTCCCTGTTCCTTGCCTTGTGCAATGCAGCTTAGAAGCACGTTGCAGAGAAGCATTTCTCTGGCCTTGTCTCTGACACTGCAAATAACATTTTCTCCCTTACGAGAGCATTTCATTCAATTTAATGAACAGCTGTGTAATTTTAGGTCATTGATACAAAATGATATTTTTGAGAGAGAGGGAGAGGAAAATTCCAGAGAAGAAGAAAAACAAATCTATGTGCGGAAATTTTTTTCATACCAGCGAGATGAACAGACATTTTCCATTTTTCTTTCATCTGGAGCGGATTGAAAAAATGTGAAAAACTTTTCGATCAAAGTTTTTTAAAGGAAATATTTCAAGTTTTCAACAATTTTAGCGCTTTCGAATGGTTATAAATAGCCCGTTCAACTGATTGTGCAGAGTGTGATTTCGATTAAGTGTGAAATATCAATCGAAAGGTGATAAAAAAATTGGTGAAAATTAGGGCGTAACCACTTTTATTACGTAATAAATGCCAAAGGAAATTTAACACTTTTTTTGTTTCTGAGGCAAATGCTTCGTTTTGTTTGGATTGTGTTACATTTTCGGTATTTTTGAAATAGAAATAACGAGTTGTTTGCGCGCCTGAAAGTCAACAACGATATTCTGCTATTGTGCAAATTGTGACAAAATAAAAAAAAATTGATTTTCTCTTCCCACAACGGTATCGCCTTAGGTTGATAAGCTTCACATTCAATGGATATAAATCGAGGCCGTAGTGGAAAATAATAAATGTCATTTAGAGTGCAGCTTATCAACATGGGTACACGAGCGGCAGCCTGTAAGTATTTTTTCTCTAATTTGTTTTCAGGATTTTCTAGATGCTGTCAAAAACGAACTGGAGAAAAACTTTATCATCTTTAGAGAGAAAACAAAAATGGCGTCGCAAAAAATGAGATGAAAATCGAAAATCTCATCACAAAAAATCATAATAAATATTTTATTGAAGCTTTGTGGAAAACCTTTAATGAAATTTATTTTTCATACAATGATTTCCAGTTCAGGCGAAGCTTCGTTCCCTTCACGATTATCATCAACGTCTTCTCCATAATTCCGTTCCTTTACCATCCGGTGTTGATATCGCAAATACCGTGAAATATTTCTCTCAAACTCTACTCAGTAAGTTTTCTCAATGGAATTGTTTTCTATTTTAATAATTTGTTTATGACCAAACTAGCTGTTCTTAAGGATGTTCGAAATTCTCCTCTCGAGCTGATTAAAGATCCTGATATGGACCAAGTACGAATGTCATCATACCCTAATCTAGAATATCAAAACCTTTACAATGCGATCTGTATGTTGGTGAGTTTGAGAAGCTTTTCTCTATGAAAACTTTAAATTATAAACATGCACTTAAAATTTATAGATCGATGTTACACCCAACATTCAATATGGAATTCAAAGTAAAAACGTTCTCTATATTTAATGCTACACGGCAATTAACTATTGAAATTTTCTTTGACAGTGTTTGGAAAAGCCATTCTCCAATGCATGGGATGCATATTGTTATTTCTCGATCGTGATTTGATAGAAAATCTTCCATATTTATGTGCTTCACTATTCTCTGTGCTACCATCATCCCTATATCAAGATATAATCAACTATTTGTGTTACTTCATTTTACCGTTTACAATTACACGACAAGGTGATCAAGAGTCGCAAATATGTCAATCATCAGCGTCGGTATCATCAGTAATCATGTTCGTGTTTCAATATTCAAACAATCCTGCACATCATTGTCAACTATTGGAATGTCTTATGCAATTGAAACACAATGTTGTTAAAGATCTCCTGTGTGTTATTGCATATGGAACTTCATCATCACGCTCAGTAGCAGCTAAATTGTTGTTCTATTACTGGCCTGCATTTAATGCAGAATTGTTTGATCGGAAAGTTTTGCTAGTGAAGTTCAATAGTAAGTGTTTAATCATTTAAAAGTTTAACGACTTAAACTAAAATTTACTATCACCAACTATGTAGATGATCTTATTCCATTTGTTTGCCAACGCGACAACTGTACGTCGACTGGAAATGCAGAAGCAAGTAAGGTATGCTACGACCATCACATAAGCATTCTTCATTCATGCGAAAGTCCACCGCCACTTTATTGTTGCATTGAATGTGCAAACGCAATACACCGCGAACACAAAACGACATTCAAGGATATGATTCATCCCATGCAACAAGTGTCTATGATTTGTGAAAACAAAAATTGTCGATCCTCAGACAAATCTGCATTCTCCATTTGCTTCTCTTCTGAGTGTATCAGTTATAATGGAAATCATCCGATTCGATATTGTAATCAATGTCATACAAATCGTCATAATGCAAAGCGTGGAGTTGATCATATTTTTCATCGATCTTTATTGCCCGCCTGGCAGATGGATCTTGAGTCATCGGGCTACATGATAGAAGCAGTAGTAAGCTTACTACGAGAAGCAAAGCCCTTGAATTTAGACTTATCAAAGGACTCTACAGCAACTGAATGTAAAACCCATGATAATCTTACAATTGAAGAGCGTCAACAGTTGGGAAAATATGGAATTTGGTTGCTCGTTGGTCGATGTTCGCCAACACCGGATACACCAGTTGAAATTCTTGGTCGGTTGCTGAATATGTTGTTCCATTGGTTTCACATAACAGCTTATTCAAATGAAAGTGGAATTGAAAGTAGCGTTGAAAAGCTTAAGATCGATCATGTTTGTGGATGGTTGAAGGAAATAGCAATATCACATGACAAAGAATTCATTTCATGCTTGCTTCCACATCCGCCAGAATATTCAAGAGTTGGTGGGCATTGGGACACATTGGCATCAAGAACATCTCACTTAAAGGAAGGCCTACAGAGACTTATTTGTTTGGTCCCTTATGAAATAATTACCCAAGATATTTGGGAAACAGTGATGCCACATTGGATGGAAGCAATTACAAATGATGTTCCTGAAAAGGAATTACCAGAACTCAAAATTGTTCTGCGAAAAATTCTCGATCCTTTGGGATTTGATGCAAAAGCTATGTATAACTTCATCAACATAAGGTTTGAAAAGACAACAGCAAAAGTTCAAATGCAGGCCTTGCATTGGCTTCAAGTCCTGACACGTTTGGAAATTTTAATTCCACTCCAGCAGTTATTTGCAATGTTTGGCGATGGCGTCAGAATAATGAAACATGGAGTTCAACATGATATATTGAAGGAAAAGGAAATCAAGTGTGGCAAAGTTATTGCTAAAGAGAAGGAACATATTGGACACCCACCAAGAAGGAGCTCAATATGTAAGTCGAGAATTTCATATGATTTGAACGAGCTTTTATGATTTTAAACTTATTCTAGCACCTGTTGTTGAAGATGAGTCCATTTCAGACTCTGCTATTTCTGATGATGAAGCCCCAACATCACGGCCACATGAATTTTCTACAGACTCCGAAAATAATCTAACATGCTGCATATTAATGTTGGACATTTTGCTGAAACAAATGGAACTGCAAGACGTTGAGCAACATCAAGGAATCAGTACATCAGTTTGTGAGAATGTTTGTCGATTACTTAAGTGCATGGTGACTGCAACAGCTGGAATTAAAACTAAAGGGCCCGGGAGTCATGCATGCTCAGAGAAATCCGATTGTTTGATTTGCGAAGCATCCGTGATGTGGCATCAACTCGCCACTAAAATTGTACAATTTATGGCACCAGCAAAGCCTGTCAGACCACCAGATGTAAGAGTTAAAATTTCAACTAGATATTTACTTAGTTTTCTAATTTTAAAATTATTTTTATAAATATAGCCGCCACCAGTAATTGAAACATTCGACGATGACAAAATTACAGACACTGACAAAGACAAACGTGATCGCGATGTTTCATTTTCAATGGCAGCATTGCCGATTCCGCTAGGCCCATTAGGTGGACTTTCATCATTAGCAGGTATGACTATTTGTGCTCCATTTAAAAATAGTTGTCAAAATAAAAACATAAATCAACACTTATACACACACACTTCAATTCAGATTATTATCGAAAGCAATCGTGTGAGGTTTTTATGAGCTTATCAAAAGCTCCTGAAGAAACTCACCAGAAATGAAACAAATAAAACACATGGTTCAGAAACAATTTTTTAGCTCACCTTGAAGCAATTTATACCACAAACATCAACACATCTCTCACTGTAAATAAAAATGCAATTAAAATAACTCTCATCTCTTTCCAATCCCACTGTTTGTGTATATTTTATGTGTACTTTTATATATCACAACTGGTGTAATGAAAAAAATTTAAATAAATGTAGATGGAGGCGGGAATATAATAATTTTTGCAGGTGAATTTCACACTAAAATCGAAGTCACAATTGTGGAAGTAAAATTTTTGGAGTGAAACATTCTGATTTGCATTTTTGTTGATAAATTTTATTTAGGCTCACATTATTTTCACCATACTTAATGGCACTTTCATTTATGCTTGCACTCTGCTTGGTAATAATACTTGGTTTATTATAAACTTTGTATTTATGTATATCTCAAATTAATGTGTGTAAAATATTTTTTTTTTTTCATCTTTTTCCAATCTATCGCAAATATTTTTTTAATGGCGTTTTGACATGGTACACTAATTACAATGAAAAATAACTTTTCGTTTTTTTTTTTTTTTCAACCTAAATTTGAATTTTTGACGAAATTAATTTGAAAATTATTTTCGAAATTTTATCTTAAGCAACAAAAAAATTAATGAAATTTTAAAACTCAGATGTTGATTTATAATTGCAGGGCCTGTGCCGCTGGCAGTTCCGGTACCAGCTGAACAACAACCATTTTCGATTGGAAATGTTTTAGTAAGTTTGAGTTTAATAATATATTACAGAAAATATATAACAATAAAATGCATTTCTTTAATTTTAGATGCAAATGCCGCACGTTTGTTCTGTGAGTACGCAACATAAACTCAATAAAATATTATGAAAAATCTTTAAAAAAAAATTCAAGCCAAGAAATCTTCGAAATGTTTTCATGTCACGTTTTTTTTTGCTGAGCGTTAAAAGTTTTAACCAAATACGATAAAAATATAAATAGAAATGTATTGTTTCTCAATTTAAATTTATAGACGAATGAACACGATAAGGACATTGCCAAATTTATTCAAGCTACAGATGAGGTAGACTAAAACAAAAGCTTTTCAAAATCGAAAATGTTAATCAATGTTTTTTAATCGATGGACAAAGTTTTTTGAATATATTTATTCAGTGTTGTGAAATTTGTTTGAAAGAAACCATCGCTCTATCTATATCTGTCTGTCTCTCTTACTGTATACTCTACTCTATCACTTCTACTTAGCTTTCAAATATGAGATGTAAATAATATTTAAGGATGTCAATGTAAATACACACAATGGAGAAATGTCCTCAAATGTTGTCAACTTTTTTTTTTCTCTCTTGTGAATAATTTAAACCTACAAAACCGTAACTGCATTTAATATAAATATCCACATTATATATTTTTTTCCAACATTCTTAAATGTCAACAGTGATTCCTGTAAAAATACATCACGAAAAACTTGTGAATAATATTCCGTTTTCATTGAAAGTCGTTCTTTGTTTATGCAAATTTTCCAAATGTGATGTCTCAATAATCGATTTTTTTATTTCATTCACAGATAATGACAGCTACGGTTGAAACAGTTTCCGATCAGATGGACTTGGATCTTGCAACAATGATGCCAACGGAAAAAGTTGTTTCGGCAGTTGCTCGATCTGTGACATTATCTGACGCTGATGTTGCTCAAGCAACTGTTCAGATTGCTCGTCCATCAATTGTTGGTGCTGATCATGATTCGGCTGACAATTTAGATCAAAGCTCTGACGAAAGTACTGATGGCGACTTTTGGCATACATCAGTTGGAAAGTTTAAATTTTCCATCGACGCATTGCCTCAAACATTGCAATATATTCATCAGCTTTTAAGTGAATTGCCAAATATCGATAATCCGCAAATTTTATATCAGATTGTTCAATGTCTTTACACATTGGTTCTTCATGGTGATGCATTTACTAAGGCAGCCAGAGATCATCGAGGATTTTTCATTTGGTGTCAAGAGAATCTATTAATTCGAAAGTGAGTTAAAAAAATTTTGGTTAAACTTTAAAGTCTTTAAGGATTTATTTTATTTCAGCCTTTGGAATTTGTGCAATTCAGAGTACTCACACATTTCTCAAGTTTGTGCTCCCCTATTGCTTCATTGCATCACACTTCCAGTTGGCAATGATACATTCTGGAAAATCTTACAAGAATTCTTCAACCACACTGACTGGCGTGTTCGGTTCCAAGCCGTTGAGAGAGTTACAGTTATTGCGCGATTTATGGATTCAACACCTTTGAGAACCGAAGTGAACTTACAAGCAGCTCTTGCAACAGCATTTTGTCATTTGATTGCAAGCATGGATGATGTTAATGTTTATGTTGCTCAGCGAGCAACTCTCTATCTGGGAACCATTCATGATTGTGCCATAAGAGTGAGCAGCACATTTAATAATGATTTTTAAATCGATTTTTAATTAAAATTTGTTACAGTCACTACTCTACTGTTTGGAATCACAATTTGATATGTTTATAGTGGATCGGCCGGTCGTTTTGCAGTCGGTTTATCAACTTCTCAACTCGCTATCAGATCGAAAGATTCTGACATGGGATTTTTTCCTTTCGAGATTTGATACACTTTTCATTGAGGCCCAAGTGAATCTCGAAAGAAGCGGAGATTTGACATATTTAAGAGACTTGAGAAACTCAGAAAATGGAAGCGAAATTTTGACCAGCAAAATTTCTAAAGCTCGCGAAGCTTTGTCGTCCGATTCATCAGGTTCACGGAAGATGAACAAAACTTTGAGTGCATCATTTGGAAAATGGCAATACAAGAGAACAATGTCAGCTCCTGCAAACATTACAACACGTCAGGAATCAAAAATGGGTAAAATCTGTGTAATAATTCAATTTTATATGACACTAATTCGATTTTTTGTTTTTAGAAAAAGAAAAAATCTACAATCGTCAAATATCGGCGCCACTGCTCAAACGTAAAACATCACGTTTCGGACTGGGTCAGTTTTTAACAGGAAATACTATTCATGCTCATAATAATCATAATTTAGCTTCATCACCTTCCACTCATCATAACATAATACATCACTTACCAGTTTCCAACACCACTGGCAATAACCTTAATCATCTTCATCCATCTAAATATCCTACACACTTATCTCCTTTTCCACCCAGTTCTCCTATCTTTACTTCCCCTCATTCGCCAACTTCCCTTCATTTTCATTTCCATCAACCACCAAGCTCGCCAACGCCGCATCAGCAGACTCAATATGCCCATCATAGTGGTGCAACAGGTAGGATTAAGAGTACGCTTGAGTGGAACACAAAAAAAAAAATATTTTTCATGTCTTTAATTGGTGTAACCTGAAGCTTGAAACTTCCAAAATTATTTCCCTCGGCTTTATTTTTTTCTAATATGTATGAAAAAAAAAAACTTATTTTGAGTTTTGTTCTTAAAGCTTGTTCACAAAAAAGAAAAAAAAAAAAAAAACTTGAATATACAACCAACACAATCCAGTTACAGAGACCAAATGTAGACGTACACGATGTGAATCTATATCAAACTGTGTAAGCTGTAGAATTTAGAAAGTAGTTAATCATCTCATCTCTATCATTTCCTGTGGTGTTTAAAATTGTTTTGAAGTCAATTTCTGAATTATTGATGTTTAAGTTTCTAAAGAATTCACTTCCAATCTATTTAAACAGATGGTCATACTGGCGGCTACGATGATGTCAATTTTTCTGGAAACTTATTCCGTGTCATTGATTTGGAAGAGTCTACGGATAAGGAAACAATCCATTTGTTAACACATCTATTGATGCAGTTCATGTCACGTCCGGATTTGGCATATCCAACAGACGAGAAACCAACTTTTAAATTAATGCAAATCGTTCTGAGACACGTTTATTTGCTGATGGGTTTTAATCAGCATGAGAAAATGTTCCAATTCAGTTCCGGACGAATCAGGCAATCGTCAGTATTTAATGGATTCCTGGCAAATCTTCCACAATTCCTGGATCAAAATCATGAAATGGGAGCCACTGACACACTTTTTAATTTCATAATTCAATTGTTGGTATATTCACCATATCCGGGAAACACTGTTCCAGCCAGCATGGATATTATGCAAAATACATCATATTCCTTGTGGTATTTGGAAGTTCAAGTTCGTCGCAACTGGCTGATGGCATTACTTGTTGTTCTTTACAAATACAATCTTAATTCCATTCAAGAGCCACTTTTAACCAGCTTGATAAGAATTGTGATGAATTCATTGGAAGCGCAATTTCATCAGTGTCGTCGCATTCCAACAACAATTCTTGTCCAAGATCTTCCAAGACGTGCTGAAGTAAATCAACCACTATTTGGATCTGAAGCCGATGAAAAAGAAATTGCAAGTCAGTCACAAATGAAGACTCCTGGTGGGTTTAAAAAGCCGCATGATTCTAGTATTGAATGCGATGATACTGAATCCGAACTTGTTGCCATACCTGAATCAGATTTGTCTGACAGTACATTGCAAGGAAGTATCGACGGTGGAATGTCTGACGAAATTGTTCCGCTCAAATCGGATTTGAAGAAAAAGCCTGGCGAGCAATCTGATGACAGTAAAAAGGTGACAAAGCCATTGCCAAAATCACAATCATCAGAGACAACTAAAAGTCTTTCGGAAGGAGTTCGCATGATGTTTTCATCCGCTATTTTGAGTCCACCAGTCAATGTACAAAAAGCCATTGTCGTTACACAATCACATTCTATTCGGCCTGTTCAGTCGACGAGCAAGGATACATGTGTCTCTGGAACGAGCACTTCCCAAATGATGGCTACCGTCGCTACAAATCAATTCCGAACAATAAGTGCAGTGGCAGGTGAAAAGCAAAAGGTATTTGCGAGTCCACAAAATGGAAATTGCATGACACGCAGAAGCATTTCGCCAGGCCGAGCGCTTGGTCGTCAACAAAGAATCATAGACACAAATGGAACATCTCCGTCTCAAATCACATACGAGGATTATAAGAAAAATTCTTCTGGTTATGTTAAAAACATTGAGAGGAGAAGTAATTATTTTGGATCCCCCGAGTCGCCACTTTCACGAATGGATCTTATGAGTCCACCGGATCTGTCTGAAACTACAGACGGCCTGATATCGCCATCAAGTGTCAAGCTGGAAATCCCAACGCCTGAACGTTTATTGCCAATAGGAAACATAAGTAAAGATGGTGTATCATCGTTGGTTGAACGAGTCCGTGAAGCATTATCAATACCAGATATAAGTCACTTAAAATCACAAGACAACTTAAATAATTCTCCCGACAGTCCTGGTAACTCATCACGCGCTATGTCACCGAGAAAGCTTACTAAACAATCAGCACTCATAGAATCGCCACCAAGTGCAAATCAAGTCGATTATGATCGATCATCTATTAAAAAGTCAGAATGTAAAAACGACCCGAATATGAAAGATGACAAGAATCATAAGAAGGTTGGTCCATTTACAATACCCAATACAGAATGTCGTTCAAGATATGCTGGATCATGGGCGCCGGAATCAATGACTGATGATGAATATGACGATAATGATGACGATGCATCGATGCGAGCGAATTATGTAAGAATTGAATTTATTTATTGAATTTCCAGTGATGATTTTCTAATTTGTTGATTTCAGAACGCATTTAGAGTTGGTGATGAGTGTGTTAGTGAAAGATGCACAGAATGTGGAGCATTGAAAGAGGAATATACTGATGAGGAGTTGGGATTGTTTATAGTTTTACTTGGAACATTCATTCATCGTGAACCGGCTCTCGCTTGTCCATTCTTGCCAGATATTTTAGTTATCGTTTCAAAGGTCGCACTTCATCATACATTTTCATGGCAATATGAGTCGTCAACACATTTACCAGGTGGATCACAATCTGTTGCTCATCAGTTCATACGATGTGTACTACATCAATTGGCACCTAATGGAATATTTTATCAAATATTTTTAACACAAAATCCCGAAAACGTTCGAATGAAGTTCTTCAAGTGCGTTGCTTTGGCATTGATGGATTTCACCGAGTTAAACCCCGCAAGTCCAGTGCAATTGTTGATGGAATCATTGAATAACAAGAAAACGCTTCCGCCAGATATGACGACTATACTGAGAAATCTATGCGAATATTTACAATGCATACCAATTGATACTTTCAGCGCAGCTATTTGGTCTGCAGCAGTTCAAGGTATTGATTCATTGTTTCGTCGCATTGTCTTTATTTTGCCAACACTGGACGAGTCTGAAAGTTTATTGGGTATTATGGTGTCAGTTTTGAAAATGCCTGGCTTACCTAAGAGCATTTTGGAGCCGTTCTCAAAAATATTCAGTTTTGCCATTCAAAACATGAACTTGAAGCACAAAATTGTTCATGAACTTTGCTGTCTAAACAGCAGAGCATTCAACAAAGAACGTGATAAATTTCAATTGTCCCGTCAAATTGCATTTGAATTAGTGCAATCGATGAAATTTAAAACAAATATTCCTGACCATAATTTACTGTTGTTGGTTGGAATTGTATTGCAAGATTTGGGTGGAAGTTTACCGAAAGGAATGGTCGATGGATTACCACAAAATCCACCAATATTTACCAACAACACGGCAGATTGTATGCGACAATATCTCAATGATATATTAGAGTTCCTTGCTGACTTTCATACATTGAGTAAAATTAAAAACTTTAAAAATGGCTCAACAACATCAACAGGATTGAGCGAAGACACACTTGGTGGTGCATTGAAAGGCGCGATCTCGCAATATCTTGCATTAGAAATGTCGCGCGGGAATTCAAAGGAAAATAGAGCTGTTGCAAGGTATCTTCCATGGTTATATAATGCACCAACAACACTGCAGCAAGGTCCAAAAGAATTTACTGAATGCGTTAGTCATATGAGATTACTATCGTGGCTACTGATGGGCTCTCTTACTCATACAGCTCTGCACACTTACCGTCGAGACAATATTGGTCAACAACATGGCGTGCATTATCATTTGAGCCAGCAAGCCAATCATTCTATGGCTCAACCCGTTCCTCAAGATGCCAGTTGTCATATTGCTGGTAGGTGTCAACATTTCTTTTTCAGCACAAAATTTACTCAAATGCTCTTAATTTTCAGATCACATACAAACAATTTTCACAGGATTTGTTGAGCAATCGAAAACTTCAATTTTGCATATGTCATCATTGTTCCATGCATTCACTTTATGTCAATTGTGGACAGTTTATTTGGAGCAAGTTTCGCATTTCAACAACGATACGATACCAACATCAATACTGTTTGAGTTTTGGGTCAAAGTAACGCCATGCTTGTTGCAACTGGTGTCTCATTCGAAGCTTTCGGAAATGGTTAACTTGCATTTCTTAAGCCTTCTTGAAGCTCTCAAGGAAACAAGATCAACAATTCTGTCTAAATTATTGCCACTGTGGAGCCCGTTGCTGTCTAGTAAAAATTTATCAGGCACATTGCATGTACGGCTACAGAATTGCAGAGATGTTGCTCCTGATCCCGATGAAGTTGATTTGCATTCCAGTGATGCACTTCTCAAATGGCTCCAACGATTGCAATTCAAAATGGCCCAAATTGAATTACAGTCGTCACAAGCAACTACTCAATTCTATTCAATCTAAACCAAAGTCATTATTTTTAACTGCATGTTTAATCTTCAAAAATTTATAGATTTCATGTTGAAAACATAAATAAAATCAATGTTTAGAGATCGAACAGAATGTTTTAAAAATTGTTTTCCTTTTCCCGCAATCACGTGCTAATTGATGCACAGACTCCCACAAAATAAAGGGATAAAAATAGGATGTCCTGCTCCAAAACCAGGAGATTCTACTAATCAGAAGTTTGAAAACCAAGAAGTGTAAAGTTTTTACTAACCAGGAGATTTTTGGAGGCCATATATGTAAAACGTTTTGCATGTAACTAATGTTCTGCAACCGGGTTTTTCCCAAAAGTTAAAGAAACCAAAATTCGAAAGTATTCAATTTCAAAACATAAAATTTTATTATTTCAATGTGTTTGGAAAAAATTTAACATTTTAAGATAAAAGAGAATTAATTAATATAAGTTTGTTTTAGTTTTTTAGACAGTGTATCTTCCTCATGTGTCGTGACAAACTATCAGCTCTTGACAAAAACTGATTGCAGACACAGCATTTTCTAATTATGCGATGATTATTTTTAACTTTATTTGAATTTAAGTTACTTTCTTATTTATGTACAAAACAGATTATACTAATCTCAAAGTACAAAAAATTTGTAACACGAAATTAAGATATCCCAACAAATGCATCGATACTGAAATGGAAATTAATTCAAGGCTTTACTTAAAATTTCAAAATTTCTGAACAGTATAAGAAATGACATGAATGAAGTGGCATGTATCTGATGAAGTATACCTTTCGGATCATCTCTGAGACTAACAATTATTTAGAAACCCAAAAAGAATGGACTGTAACATATTTAATTCTTTTTTAAATTATCGAATGTGGCTCCATCTACATCAAATTTTTTTACGGAAATTTTTAAAATTTTTTGGTCGTACATATTTTTATAATTATGAATATCAATTCATTATTCGAATATTTTACGAATACATGAAAATTTGTACTACATTTTCATTGCAACGCGATCTCAATTTATGAAATACTATTTTTTTTCTAGATCTTTTAACGTTTCTTCACATTCAAATTATCGCATGGCTCCATCTAAATATAACTTTTTATTAATTTTTCAAAATTTCTCGTCGTTTATCTTTTTCTTTATATATTGGTTATACTCATTGCCCGGAGAACAATTCCAAATCAACCAAAATTTAACCTAAACCACACAATAAATATTAAAACTTAAAGATTTTTTATAAACCAGAATGTTACCAGAGGTGCTTACTGCTGAAACGTATAGATTGTGAATTGAAATTCTTTTTATTCTTCTTCTTCTTCTTTTTAACAAACTTCTTTTTGATAAATTTCTCTTGCATTGGAATCTTGTATTGATTTACTTGTGACACTCACTTGAGTTGTTCCGTTTTCCGATCATTTCCGCGGACCTTATTATTTGCACACTTGTATTGCATGCGCCATTCGAATGTAATTTTGGATTATTTATCACGCAAAATGTCGCAATGGTTGAATTTTTCAAACTCAATTCGGGTAACTTTTTGTGTATTATCTTTCCGGAACTACACAGAGGGAACTAATATCTACACAGGATTACGGTTTGAATATTTCATGGCGGTTTAAGTAATTAACATTTTAATCATTATCTCAACTTCAAGGAAGAAATGTGGAGATTCACATGCTACATGCTAAATCAACAGGCGTAAGCAAAAAATTTATTTTTCGAACGATTTAAAGGACTTTGCTAAAACGAGTTTATAGCCTTGAATAATATTTAGTCGTCATCGAAGTAAACTATGCCTTTGCTTCCCAAATTAAGATGCAAGATGAAATTGTTGAAATTATATATTTTCCATCTTACCTTATATGCATTTTTTAAAATGTTTTATTTTTCCCTGAAGTGTCGTGTCAGGAAATCAAATTTTTGAATATAAATCTTTCAACAAAGTAAGCAGTTTTTTTATCATAAATTAAATCAAAATTGATTCCAGATTTTATATAATAATAGCTTTTACTTCAGAATGCGCGCGTATTCTATCGAAAAATGCGAATTCCATCCGAATGAATGCGCGCGCACTGCACGCAGGGTAAAATGACAATGGTGAAACATCAATAAAAAATTAATTTTCGAACTTCCAAGGAAAAACAGTTTAATTTTGAAATGCCTCATTTAACTTCGATAACTACCTTATCCTTTTCAATATGCATCTTGACACGACATAAATTCATATTTCATTATCATTCAATTATTTTTACCAAATTATATGTCTTAGGCTTTACGATTTTTTTTTATCACTACGAGTCTCTTCAAGGATATTTTTGATCATTGAGACCATTTACGTCTTGTCTTTCCTTGAAGCCTCGCTTGAAGCCTACACTTTGTTATTTCTTTATATGTCCAGATATTTTATAAGTCGAAAAAATTATGAGTTTTTTTTTTGCGCAGTTTCCACTTCAGTAAAGTCTTCCAAGAAAAATAAATTATGATTAATAAAGCAAAGAAACATATTCAATTCAATAACTCGCTAAGCAGTTTTTTTATTTGTTCTCTCTCTCTCTCTTTCTCTCTCTTTTGTCTCTCTCTCTTCCTCTTTAACCACCGAAAAAAACCACTTCGAGTATATCAGAGCTTACAGAAGCTGATGCATGTTAACAATGATTTCATTATTATCATCTCTTCTCTAGTTGTTACTGATGCTGCGATGCTTCTTTATAAACTACAGAAAATGAAAATTCTAATGGTATTTTCATTTTTATGACATACGTATTTTATTAAAACTCTGATATCTCTTTACAACGCATCTTCGATTGTTCGACGGGAGTAAAGAATCTCTTTTTTACACTGTTGTATAATCGGCACAGCACTATAATTGTTAAGGTAACTTAAAAAACTGGATAAAATAAAATTGCCTGGAAAATTGGATTGGGATTCTAATGTATTTGATGGCACTGCTGAATTAGAAGTTAATCATTGACTCGAAAAAGAAATATTGTGCAGATATTGAAAAGCGCACAGCAGTAGTATCTATCATTATTATTAGAAATAAAATTTTTTTATCATCATCCATATAATATGCAGAAAATTTATGGTTTATGAGGAAATTTCTAACATCTTTGCTATTCTCACTAAAATACATATACACACATAATATACTAACACCCACTCACGCCCATAGTCGCATTAAAGCGTAAGATACAACTGATTTATGCATTAAATTTTCCTTCATCCCAAACACACTCTTTGTTTTATGTTTCGAGATTTTATATCTTACTGGGTGCTGGAAATTTATCAAAACTCTTGTTCTTATCTTTAGAGAAAAGTGTGCATTTTGTGTAATTCAAAATATTGTCTGATATGAAAGAAAAGCTTTTATATTTGCTGCATAGAGCAAATTTCGTCGCAACAAAAAAAAAGTTTGTATTATAAATTTTGAAATCTACCTTCAAGCAATTCGTAAAAATTTATGATCAGCAGCAGCTCATTCTTTCCAATGGTATAATAGCGATAGCAGACTTTCCACTACGAAGCCTGGAGGAGGTGCATTGTGAAATATTCCGTTAAACGAGCGTCTTGTAATATTACAAAACGAATAGAAGCTTCATAATCAAGAATTAATTCACAAGTTGTGAGCGTCCTTTGTGTGTGTTTCATGCAGAATAATTAAATATAAATTCAGTACTATTCATAATTTAGCTTCTTCTATTCATTAGAAAAGAGCTTCTTGAACATAACCATACTTCTTTACCGCAACCAAAGAAATTGATTAAAGAGGACCAAGCTCGCTTTCCAAAGCTTGTGGAGAAAATTACAAACATCCAACTTTTCCTTAACTCAAAAAATTTCTCATCATAAGAAATTCAAAGAGGAACCGAAATACCATCAAAGCTAAATGAATGTTCTGCGAATTTTTTATTTTTATTTTTATCTTCAGTAAATATTAAAAAATGAATTGATGTCATTATGGATGAACAGCTCCATCATCAGCATGATCTTCGACATCATCAACATTTTCATTGCCACACCCCAAAGTGCGGAATCATCATAAAATTCACAAATAATTACACACCAAAATGCGATTTAAAAAAAAGCTTTCAACCTTCTGTGAAGCATGAGATGTGCTCTACCATGCGATTATGAACTTTTCATCATTCCAGCCACAAAACAGTTTTTAAAATTTTTGTTGTTTCCTTGAATGTTATAAAAATCTCATTTTTGTTTCGAATGAAATTAACATTTGAGTAATCACCATTTCATGCTGCTTTTTGCTGTCAAATGTGAAATGCTGCCTGCACCAGTGACTGTACAAGAACTTTATGATGATGAAATTTTTGTATCCATCGCTTGCAAACAGTCCCTTAACTTATGGACTGAGATTGTATAAAAGCTCTTCATTTATTTTTTTAACATGTTTTACATGATGAAAGCTCCACATGTGAGAGCGAATAACTAAAACAAGGCAGTAAAGAGATTTCCAAGTAAAATGACAATCGTTATGCCATTTTTTTTTTCAGTTTCAAATTATGAATATATGAAAAACATAACAATTTATATTATTTTAATATAATACAAACAGCAAAGTTGCAAATGGCAAACAATTTTTCGTCATCAAAATGCGAGTAAAAAAAAATAAGAATATTTCATTGTTTAACCACCACAGCAAAATGTCAACATTTTTCATATTTTTCTTTGCTCTCGGGGTTTTTCATCATAATTTTTATTGTACAATTTTTTTTTCTCTCTTTCTTTATCCCGGTGACGTTGAAAGACAACGATGGAACGTGGCTGGCTGATGAAGACATATATATGGACAGAGGAAGGAGAAAATGAATAAAAAAGTGGCAATGACTCTCAGAGGTTCTAAATTAGATCATTTTTTAAATAAGCATAACACGATTTCTCCACCGCTCGCCTAACGAACTTTCATTTGTCAAAAATTATCCCCACGACGACACTACACACCGATCTACAGCAGCACGATATGCGTGGGAAACTAGGAGGGAAAGTTTAATATAAAAATCCCATCGCTCAAAGAAAATTGCTCGAGAGCGAAGCGAGAAAGGAAAAACAAAATGCAAAAATAGAAAAATGGTCGGTAGACTTTCCATGGGCATTTATCATAAAGACAATCATGATGTGTTTTCTTAAACAGCAAAGTAAGCAAATCGTGACGAACAGACGTAATTGAGATGCGTTTCGCTACCACGAGCTTACTTCCCTTGTTTCCGAAAACATAATAACAACGAAGATATCATAGCAATATGTATGTAATCATGCTGAAATGAGCGGATAAATGGGCGCAAAAGGAAGTATAAACCTTGTAGCAGCAAATGCTTTGTTCCCATACCATCACATTCTCGTGAGATTTCAAAGAGTGATGGTAAAACCACAGTTGAAATGAAGTTACAAAAAGCATTTTTCTTCAAGCGCCCCCTAACCAGCATTTACAAAAGTTATGAAACGGCGCAACATGAAAAATGTATTTCCATTCCAATTCTTACGAACGGGCAAAACTCTCGATGAGTACGAAGAAAGAAATTTTACACTGAATTTCCTTTGAGATACATCAAGATTTCGACTCGAACATTTTCTCAAGCACCATCAGCACAATCAGGAAGATGTTGCAAAATGAAAGTGTCAGCAGATTCAAAAGCATTTTTCACTGTTCATGCTCTACATCACACGACCAGATTCTGTCGGTCATTGAAATGAGATTTTTAAGATATATTTATGGGAAAACAATTTTGATTCTTTCATTCAGTCCCATTGGAGAGTTTTCCGTACACTTTTGTAACATTAAAATGCTGTAATTAAATTTTCATTAACTCACCAAAAAATTTCACACATAATACAAAACGGTTTTTTTCCGCTGTTGCCTTCTGCTTGCTGCAGGCAAACGAAAGTCATATAAAATTTCATAATGTACTTTTATGATGACACTGAAAATGGAAAACTCTGTTTAATTATTTCCCAAGCCAGTGAGAGGTTGAACAGCATTAAAATGATGGTAAAATGTTTTTTTTTTTTTGCTGCAAGCTGCTCTAACATTGCACGTCGCAAATGGCTCCACTGAATGTTTAAAGTACATATATGAGTACTGGAATGAGAGTGTAACCTCAACTGTAATTGTTACAACGAATGTTATGTCTTAATGCAATTTAATGAGTATAAGGTTTTTTATGTTGAATAATAAACGTGGATTATGGTGGCAAAGCAGTTTTCAGGTTCTTTCTTTTTCTTTTCTTTCTTTCTTTTTTTTTGGAAAAATGAAAGCTGATGTTTCGTGTTTCAATTGGGAAATGCTTTGCTGGAAATGTAAAGTGAAAGCTCTTTGCAACATAAAACTTAATGCACTGAAGGAAGCACATGATATTATGGGGTAGAAAAATCTGTAATTTTCCTTACATAGAAGTGCGGTTTTTATATTTTGTACGACAACTTCTTGTGCGCACACAAAATATTGCCAATTTCGGAAGCAGGAAATTTGTTTTTAATTACTTATTGGATGTGGCAAACGCTTTATTTACTATTTTAAGAATCAGACTCTGATTGCATTTGAGTGCTTTACACATAAAATCGTTACCGCTTTACTTAATGGGAATTTACATTTTAATGCAACGTCTTTTTTTATTACAGATTTCAAGTGTTGATTGATGGAGTTAAATTTGCAGAATTTTCGGAATTGAAAAATAAAAAATTCTAAATACGTTTATGGACGTGGCCGTCGAATGGAGTTTATTTGTAATTTAATGGAAATTCGTTTTTCCACTTAACAGTAAATTATTCAGAAATGGCAAAAAAAAAATAGAAAACGTGAGTGATCCATTAAAAATAATTTACATTTTTTCCTGTGAAATTTTCGATGGTTTTTATTTTCGTTTTCGCCTTCAACGTATCTGAGGGATTTTGAGTTTTGCAAGAAGATCTTCCCTTTTTTGCATTACGAATATCCGAATTGCGTTTTCGCGCATAAATTTCAAAGCTTTGAATGCTTTTATCTCGGCTTTTATCTTCTGCGTACATAGATTGATGTAGATTGCTGTTGGAAAAGCGATATATTTTAAATTCGAAAGTGAAAACCAATCTATGGTCATGGTGCAGGATAAAAAGGGATGTCCATTAATAGAAAGATATCTGCTTAATGAATTTGCAATTTAAGAAGGAGAGTTAAAAGCTGTTATTCTTTTGAGAACTTTCAAAAGCATAAGTTTTTGCTCTGGCCTTAATTAAAGCTAGTTAAAAATAAAAACAATTCGAGTCCCTCCGTCCGTGATTTACGCTCGTCAATGTAATGGCATTTTGATTGAAAAAGTTTGTTTGTCTCTTGTTGGGCGTACGAACTGAAATTAAAAGCGTGAGATACATTTTAAATTGATATTTTGTTAGCAGATATGACAAAAAAGACGTTGTACACATAGGACAGAACTCGGGGCAGAACTTTGCGTTACGGGGACAATTAAAATTGTGTGTAAGTTACTTGTAATTGCTTTTTCCTTGGCTACCAGGCTTTCAATATTTTGTGCGTCTACGTTAATTATTTATCCATAACACATTGGTCGGTAGGGACAGAGCAAAGAAAGGAAGGAAACTGTCGAAACGTGCCTCGATGGAAAAACTTTTTTTTGTTGCTTCCTCTGTTGATTAATTTCTCTCCGCAATTTATTGAAGGAAGAAAGCTCGATAAATTACAAACACTGCGATTGAATGTAAAAGTTTTTTTTTTCTTATTCACTTGCATCACTTCCTGTTCGTGTTATTAAATGAGAAATCTTTCGATTAAATTGAAATTAATGGTTTAAGCAAAATTTTTAATAGGCTTCGTAGTCGATAATCTATCAAACTGCAAATCGATATCTTTACATTTGTGAATAAATTTCCTTAAAATGCTCTTTCGAAATATTTTAAAATATTTCAGCCTTCGATTTAAGATTACAATAATCATTTTTGCTCTGCATCAATGGGAGGTTCGGAGGTTCATTTTCGACATAATCGGCAAATTAGTGTTAAATTGTGGTTAAAAAAGATGAATGGTGATTATGTCGGAGCTACCCTTAAGGATATTTTTTTCACTCTTCTTTGTGGTTGTCGGTTAGACGGGTTTGTATAAAATAAAAAAAAAATATAATAAAAAATCACCAAAATGAACTTTTCTAGCTCTTTTACGGAAACTTCTGTCACCCCTCAAGTCCCTTTTTAATCCTCGCAATTTTCATTTTCTTTCGAGCGTTTATCGTCCTCATATAGTGAGCCTTACGGGCTTTTATGGGTCAAATGAATGATTTTTCTCTAGTAATTATCTGACAGTTTTGTGTGGCTTTGTACCATTGAGAAATATCATTACGGATTGGAAAAAAGGATAAACGGAAGAGATTTATTCTATGAAACAAAAAAAAACTAATTTGGGGTGGAACGCATCATAATAAATTCAGTCATTGTGGACATTTACAAACATCCGATAAATATTTCAAAGTCAGCTCTTTTTGTCAAGTTAGTGCTTTTTCAGTGGCTAGTTGGTTCATGAAAATAAAATATATTCCTATAAACACTTTAGAATATCTCAATTTTGTTAATCTTAAGATTTTCCTGCAAAATGACATCACTGAAGCGACTAAAGCAATGAAAGGATTCAGCCCACTCGGCTTCAGTAACAAAATGAAAGTCATGCATATAAATGTTATGTCAATTTTGTGTTTTCTTGGAGGATTGTGGGCGTCAAAATGTTTAATTTCTATCAGCATAATTTACAAAATGTGTCTTCAAATTTCCTTCCAACCGCAATCTACCGACATCCGTTTAGACTAGTTATTTCAATTTCATCCCATTGTTGTAGATAACCTCAGTCTCATAAGTAAAGGATAATTATGGTAAGAGCGAAAAATTTCCCTAAACACATTTCTGAATACTAATTTTCAACCGACAAAGCGCGCAAATTGCGATGAGAGAAAATTAAATAGTTCATTTCGAGTACTAAAACTGCACATTAAAATGAAACGTGAATATCCTAGTCAATGGATGTTGATGCCGCATAGCGGAAGAAATTTTAAATAATTAAATCGAATGAGTTAATTAAACCTAAAGTCATTTGAATTCAATATTGTTGAAGCATCTCAGATATTATTTAATATTGAATGGCACAACGATCTATACAAATTTTACGTTAATATTCCAAAAGCTTGTAGAAATAATTAAGAAAGTTTATCTTTATAAACGAATAAAAGATCAATTTAAGAGAGCCAATAGTTTTTTTTTCTGCGCAGAAATTTGATTACCCAATAATTGATCTTTTGAACACAACATTTTGTTCTTTTGTAGTTCAATCAAACAAAGTGTTTTACGTAGCCGAATTAAAATCTCCTCAGTAGCATAAAAGTGATGAATTTTTTTTTCTCCAATTTTTTCTGTGTTCGCCCAAAACAAAAAAAGGGGGGAAGAAAGGAATATTCTTCTGTGTTAATCAAGCTGAAAAATGGAAGTCTACGTGTGTTCTGAGTGCACAAATGTTCTGTTTTTACGTGTGCTTCTATTTTTCGTTACGATGATTTATATACATCCGCCAAACACATGAGCACAGAGAAGACTTCGAGAAGTTGGTGTACATATTTTCTGTGCGAGTCAGGTACAAGGAAAAGGGAGAACACGAAAGCAACGCAAAGAAAAAACAATGTACATATATCCCCAGACCGGACTATCTGCGGAACATATTAATGATTTGCTTTCATTATCTCTAATAGTGAATGTTTAAGCACACATTCGTGGGACGATAGAAAAAAAAAGTAGATAGAAGAAGCTTTATGGATTGCAACTGACATAGCGCAAAAAAGGACCCGAAAAAAAGGAGCAAAAAATACACGGAAAAAAACTTCTGACTACCAAAAGAGCCTTCTGTATTCTGGGTGGTGTTGTTGATTGTCTGAAATGATTGATAAATGTGCAGAAATGTTGATTGTAATGTAATTTCGCCAGCACGTTTTTATACCATATTTTCTAGCTCGATTCCCACTATCCAGTAATACTAGTATCGAACCAAATCTGAATCAAGAGCATGTAGATACGGAAAGTGCGTTTGATGGTGAACACGAAAAAGGAAAAGGCGTGGAATCTACCAATTAAACGGAACGAAGATTTCCCTAAGCTTTTTCCGTTTTGTTCATTTAATGCTTTCCTTGTTTACCTGCACGACTAAAAGGATATTTTTTACCATGGTTTTGCTGTCGATGATTGTTTATTTATCGACGCTAGATAGTATTGCGAGAAATCTTGTTGGAATAATCGGACAACATTCAAACACACTAAAGAATTTCTATTTGAAAAATCATTACGATATGCTTCACCTAATTGTGGTACAAATTTTCTTTTCGACATATCATTCATTCATTAGGGATTAATTACATGCAGGACAGCTGAACATTCAACGATTGATTTTGTGATATTTAAGAAATGTATTCGAAAGAAATGTTTAACAGTTCTGCAACTTGCGTAATGATTTTTCTTTATCAAAATTTCCTGCCTTCATTCTGAATTAATTTTTTTTTTCTCTGCCTCGTCTGCCGCATTTAATTATTTTGCAAAGATATCACGATTTCATGGGTTGCTAACTGATACGCACGCAAGTCGTCTTCATAAGAGTGTTGGCTGGATTTTGCAATTACAAAAATGAAATCTTTATTTAATTCGTTGTCAGCTTGTAATATTTTTATTTATTTCTTAAATAAATATTTCCAGAACATATTTTTCGAAAAGCTTTCAATCCTTGAAGAGCTTTCAAAATAAATTAGTTGTTTAACAATAATTTTCTGCTTCCAACCGCAAAAAAAAAAAAAACAGCCATGAACATTTAGTGTATGGGGCTCTTGGCGCGAATTCAAGACGAAATTATTCATCAGACAACAATTTATTCGCTTATTAATTCCATCATGAAAGTCCATTCCAATGCTCTACCAACATAAAGTGAAAGCAATTTTTGCCGCGTGCGACCCGCGCCTTACAAGTTCATTGCGTTGTTTAATGAAATTTTCATAAAAAAAAAAGAAATTTAAATTATATAATTTTGGTAGAGTTTGGCACAAGCACTTGACTGTGGTGGGGACGAATATTTTCATCTTGGAAAAATAAATAAACGATTACAAATTTCCATGAAATTCAATTTTCTTTTACGCCCGGAATGATGTTGTTGCAAAATTATGGTTTATTCTGAAATTTCTTCTGACATTCACCATATTTTAGACTTTCAAATGATGTAACAACAGATATTTTTTGACGCTACTACATCGTTTATACACTTTAAGATGGGTCGCCATCGCCGAGCAAATTTGGTTTGAGCATCTTGGTTGAGTCCGTGGTAGAAAATAGCGGGCAAAATGTGATGATTATTAAACAGTTTTCCTTTCTTTTGTGCCTGTTTGTCGGGAAAATTGAGCAAATTTTTGTTCGTCCTGCTGGTTTATTATCATCTTTAATGATTCGCTTTCTAACTCCATAGCCAACTCATCGAGAATGCTGCTCTGGCATATAAGTAAAAGGTAAAAGTGGTTCGGAAAAAAAATACTCAAAAAGACGGCTGGCTCCAATGTTTCCGGTCACAAATTTAAAGAAAGCACATGGAATTATGTAGGAAATTTGATGTTCTATAACTTCCATCGCCATCTTGCGAAACATTCTTTACACGACACACATTTTCCATGTATAGTTAGTAAGCCCCATTGAGGCATGAATTCCCTTATTCGTGTAATGAATGGAAATTATCGACATCTTGTTATAACACCAATTCTTCTTGTTTCTTTCAACATTTTCTTATGGTGGCGAATTGTGAGCAAAAAATAATTGCTATTTAATTTAAACATGGCATGGAAATTGGCGCAATAGTAGGTGAGCTTGTTGGGGTGCAAAGACAATAGCATTTTATTTCCTCTGAGGGGTGGGGGAGAATGTTTTTATGCCATAAGATGATACAGTCAATTTAAGATTTCACTTCACGTACATATCGTTGTCGAGCCTTAAAGTCACATTTCTCACAAGCAGCGCCATAAAAGGCAATTTGAAAAATTGCGTGATAAATTATCGATTAACTTGAACACAGGGAAAGAATAAGAAAACTCCCGATTGTCGAAAGTTGAGCTTTTAAATTGATGGAAATGTATCAGCAATGCGCGGGAAAGTAAATGGCAAAATGAACGATTTTTTTCTATGTTGAACGAGCGTGATACAGATAG
Source organism: Propsilocerus akamusi (assembly GCA_018397935.1). NCBI lineage: Eukaryota > Metazoa > Arthropoda > Insecta > Diptera > Chironomidae > Propsilocerus > Propsilocerus akamusi. The sequence continues at coordinate 16,491,201 of CM031469.1, read as the reverse complement.
GGAGACAATGACAAAAAGCTGATAGCGGAAGAAATCAACCATTAAATAATTTGGTGTGGTTTTGTGCTAAACATCGAAATATTTTTTTTTTATCTTTTCCGGTGGAAGTCAAATTTGCGGACAATTCCAAAGCTTTTTATTCAGTGTCGAAGAGAAATTTTTTCCACTTTCGTGACTAATTACAAACCAGAAGTAGCAACACTAGAACTGAATCATTTCCCCGTAACAAGAAAAAAGTACCCCATAATTTATAAAAATTCCGATAAATTTTGTTGCCTGATAAGATAAAAGTTTCCTCCACCCCATAACGACAACCGCACACAGAAAAATACCTAGCAACTGAACGCTTAATGTGACTTGGTTTTATGTCGGTTTGATTTATGTCCCTTTCGCGCTCGCTCTTGTAGTGGAAATTTTCTGGTCAAAAATAAAAAAAAAAATTGTTTCCATTTACAAATCGATGGTGAAATAATAATAATTTTATTTATCGCGCGACATTCCTCTTGCAATACGCCACTCGCGCAAAATTTTCCGAGAAAAATTGTTGAGTACGCATTTAATTTACAATTGATGTGTTACCGTCATCTCGCATGGACATCATCGAAAGATTTATTGCCGCTTGATGAAATTGAATTGTGATGCGATATTTCGCAGCAAAGCCAATAAAATATTTATTTGATTTTTCAGCAATCAGCTTTAAATGTCAAATTCCATTCATTCCACCACGAAAATGGCTTCTCATACAAATAATTTATAGAGTGATCAATCTTTCACAGTTTGACCTTTCGAACTGGAAATGTGCGTCCCGCTGTGACCGCATCACATATATTTATACTCATATCCAGCAATTGTACACAAAATTCAACGTGTTTTTGAACCCACGGGCACCCGCGCGATTTACGACCAATTGTTTGCGGGGATAACTTGATACATTTTATGGCCAATGTGTGGCGGATGTATATTTTATATTTATTTACAAGCACTCATAAAAGCGCTGGCGCATGCAATGGAACAATTGTATATCATCTGGACACGGTATGCATATGTATGTGTGTAAGTGTTACTGCGCTCAACCATGATCATAATCGGCATCGGATTTTTATTTATCTAAATTAGAGGCTTTGTATGGATGATTTTTGTTATTTCTCAGGATGTGCGTGTATGTGCGTGTGCGTGGGAGAGTGAAAAATATATAATTTAATTTTTATATTTATGATAACAGTACATTATGCTTGAACCGCGCGCTATCGACGGTTGGCTGCTCGTTTTCAACGATCAAAAACACATGGTGATATGATATGGATGAATATGGATATTTATTTGAGTGCTTGATGCATATACCAGCATCCTTTTTTTTACGATATACCGTATAAAATTTGATCAAATAATCAAAAAAATATGAATTTTATTGCAAAATAAAATGTTGTTTTGGAGCCTGTTTCTCGGGAGGGTGGGAGGTGATTTTATTGCAAAAGCGATGGCAACCGTCAAGTCAGAGATGATGATTGCACAAGAATAAACATCATTGAGCCATTCCACAGCACACATAAGAAATTGCGAATTAAACTTGTTTGCGTTCTTATGTTACGTTAAGCGAAACAATATTTTATGACGTTACACAATAAAAGACAAAATTAAAATGAGTTTCAGATAGGACAACTCAATAAAGAAAATTGCATAATTTTAAATGAAAGAATTTTCTTGATTCGTGTTTTATTGGTTTCTAGCGGGTTCTTCCAAAGTTGCTTTTGCTATTGGATTGCATGAAATATTCTTGGGGGTGAAGTAAATAAAGCCTTTTATTGAAGCGCCATAACTTTTGTACACTTCCCCATTCATTTCTCATATATGAAAACGCTTAAAAATTTCTTCAACCCCCGAAAAGAAACGAATTTTCTTTTGTTGTTTGCATTTTTCGCTTTTCCTTTTTTTATTAGATATGTCATGTAAACATTTTTTTTTTGCCATCACTTGATATGAGGAGCATAATATTAATATACATATTCCTTTCTTACTTCCATTCAGAAACTGACAAATTTCGTTTGTTGTCGGTGAAATATGTAGCAACGCACAAATAATAAACTGTATCTTCTTTTATGCAAATTTATGATATGAAGCACGCAATTGTGTAGGCAAAAAGAAGGCAATTCGGGTTGCCGAGAGATGGAAATGAAATTCTAAAGACTTAGTATGGAAAATCTGAAGCATTTATTTTTGAAGAATTTGAACGCTTTTTTGCAACATGAGCCTCAATATTTTGAGTAACTTGGTTAATTTGTTTTCATTTGACATACATAAGCTCGGTTAATTTAAATGCGTAACATATTTCTCATTCTTCTATTCTACAGATATATAACATATTTCTCGGATTCTCACCTCCGACAAGTTTCCTTTTCCTTTACTTCCAATTGATTAAACATCACGCTTTATGCTCAGCCAACTTTTCGTACAACTTTAATCTATCTGTCTACTTACTCGACACCCACAAACACTATTACTTGAAATAGAAATTTTTACCATTTTGCTCAGGCATCATCAGGTTAATTTGATTTAATTTCCTTTTTGTTTCCGGACAGTGACAGTTGCCGATGTTCAAACTCTTCATTGTTATTAATTCCGGAGTTTAATTTCAATGTTTTTATAGTGATCTCTAATCTCCATCCACCTGGAAATTGAATACCCAGGAAAGACTTAAAGACCCATGAAAAGTTGTTCGAACTTAAAATTTCCACATTATTAATGGTAAAAGTTCATGTCCATGATAAGTAAATTCATCAATTTTGGGGCGTCCACTTGCACCGGTATCAAAATTGACTAATACAAAAAATTGAAACGTTGAAGTTGTTGTAGGATATGTATCGAATATCCGGACAAAGAAACCAATTTGCAAGGTTACATCCAATCCTGCTCAGATTCCGATGAAGAAACAAACTCCAGGGTATAAAACCATAACTTTTCTCGATTATTTCCACAGCAGCAACGTTGAAAAAAAATTAAACAAAGTTTAGATATGAAAAAAAGTTTAGAAGCATTTAAGGAAAAATATTTAAATACTGACATTGTGTATGCCCTAGGTAGGTAGAAAAATTTCTCTGAATTATGTTTTAGAAGAAAATGTCTGATTGTCTGCACTAGTAATGAAAAATTAAATTATTCTGCAGTCTTTAATTTCCATGGAATATTTTTTTTTTGGTGTGGGTCAATCGCGCAATGTAAATTTCAATATTCAGATTTGCGTAGATTTGCCTTCAGCGCGTGTTCAGAAACGAATGAACCTTAAAAGATTCAAAAACACTTTCAAGATTTCATCATCTCCTTTTTATGCATGAAAACATAATAAAAAATTCAATGAATAATTTTGTGCGAAAATACCCAGATGAGCCAAAGACCGTCGAAATGATTGATTTGATGAGTTTCTCTCAGGCAAATGCCAGGCATAGGGAAAAGCTCTTAAAGGAAGAACTAGAATATTTGTTTATGAAGATTTAGGAAAATGAAAATATATTAAACCAAGCAATTTTTGAATCCGAGAATTTGATTCTTTCGAAAAATGAGGCTAAAGAAAATATTTTTCTCAAACTTTTTAATACCAGTTAAGTAATCTATTAAATTTATTTCGAAGAATTAAGAATTTCTTTAATCTTTTCCCAGACCTGAACAACAAAAAATCTTTTAAAATATTTTAATTGCATGTTTAACATAAGAAGTATCTCCACCATTCGCCGATATCGATAGATTGTAATATTATGTAATAAATATCAAAGCTTTTGTCAGGCACATATACAGTTTATCACATTCTTTGTTTCGCATATCTGACGCCTCGACGACAACTTTCATCACTTTCTTTATCAACACACATAAAATATTAATGCTTGTTTGATAAATGACAGTGAAACAATAACTAAAATATATTGATTGACTTTTCTTCCGAGAAGAAAATGTACAGAGACAGAGAAAATCCTCGAAAAATTCTTGTTTTTTTCTGATGTGTCAGGGAATGTTTGCAATCTGGGGAATTGAATTTTCCATCTTGTGCCGTAAAAATAAAAACCTTCTCATCGTCATAGATTAAAAGTATAATAGACAATTTATAGAATGATGACGTTTAGATTTCAAGAATAAATATTTACATTTTTGATCAGTTATGAGTCTGTTTTATGCGTTGTCTACGTTCTCCATCATTTTTTTTTTCAAAGACGCCAATAAAGAACTTTCGGAAGGCTTCAAATTTCCTTTTATGCCATTAATAAATGAAGAACAACTTTGCTTCCTTCAGCATGAAGAAAAGAAAATAATATGACACAACAAAGGCAATATTATTAGAAAACAATAAAAAGTAGCTGAAATGGCATGAACAAAGAATTTTTTTTATATCGCGATATGCTATCATCTATCACTGAGCAAAAAAAAGAGTGGGAAAATAAAAGAAATTCCACTTTCAATGGGAGAATGACGCAGATAAAAGAGGACCATAAATGCTTCTTTCCACCGAAAAATTTCAAACGATGAATCTCAAGTACAGCACTTATTTTATCATCATAAATAAAAGGGAAGGACGCATTTGAGATATGGAAGAAAGTGCTAATTCATTCTTTAAGTAATCGCAAATTTATATAAAAAAAGCGATCTCATTTCTCCTTTGATTTATTTTTCGCATCGCTATTTTTGTGTGTTTTGCTCATTTCAATATTCATTAGGAATTGTAAACAAGAAATGATGGTCATCGTCTGGTGGAAACTCGTGATTTTTCTGCCAAAATGAGTTTTCATTTCATAAAAAAGGCGCCAAAAAAAAATTGTAAGCACCCAGCAACTTGATAAAAAGCTCGGGAAAAAGCACAATCGTCGATGAAGCATGAAGATGAATTTCAGGGGTTATTGCTGTGGAAAAAATTCTACCTTTTTTCATCACAGGAATCACTTTTATCTGCACTTTAATGACTGTAACTAAAAAAAAGTGAGGATTTTGCGGGCATTTTGCAAACACCAAATTTAAGCGAAAGCCAAAACTTTTCACTTAAAGCGTAAAAAGGTTAGCTCACGACAAAGTTCAAGCAAGATGATGGAAATATACGGGAAGGTTGTGAAATTTTATTGACAATCCCGAATAATGAACTTTTTGAGACTGGAAAGCAAACAAAGGCATACACATTGAAGCCTTAAAACCACTGTAAATAGAAAATATCGCTTCAAAAATGCCGCCAGAATGTTTAAGTCAGGAAGCTGGATGAGAAAAAAAAAATAATATTTTAAATATTTTTGATCTCAATTCTATATCTAGATCTTGAGCAAAACTTTTCTTAAGAAATCTTGCTACCAAGCAAATTCTTTCTTTCTTAAATGCAAAAACTAGAAAGACTTCGTCGAAAATGACGAAAATGTTAAAAAAAAAAAAAATAGAAAAAGTAATTGAAATTCAACGTAGCTGCAGCCAACATCATAATCGATTCACAAATGAAGTAGATATAAGAATAAGTGATTGATAATTCATATTTGTGAATATCTGAGTTGAAAAAGGAAGACTGGTGAATTTTAATGAAAAAGAAAAGTTTGATCTCAGTATATTCATCCTCCCATGTTCATCATCAGAAACCTCATTTTCATTTTTCAGTGGTAAAAATTGGTATTAAGGTCACGTCAATGGAAACTTCTTTAATTCACACATTTATCGTTTATGACACGTGTTCAACGTAAAGGGAATATTTTGAGAATCGGAGAGAAGGCAATGTCATGAATGTTGTTTCACACATTCAGACATTCCAATGCATGAATAAAATTTTCAGTGTGAAAACGGAAGGATAATTTTTCGTGTCACATCCCCTATCGCTATCACACATTCATTTCTATCTACATTTTTTGTTTTGGACGGATGCGAGGATGTTAAAATTCTTGTATGGATATCCTGTCTGTCAGATTTCAAATAAAAACGATGTTTCATTAAATTAATGTTTGTTGACTGTGATGAAAAGAAAAACTTTTTCGCTGATACACCTTCAAAATTGACGCTAAAATCCACGAAAATTATCGCTATTCATTACTGTCATGCATGATAAAGAGCTTATGTAAACATTGTCAGTGAATCTAACATATCTGCATATGGATCTTTGTCGTTTCGTGTTGCTTGATAATATATGGTTAAGATTCACGCTCAACGTTAAGTTTTCAAGCCAGAGTAAAAGTTTCTCTTTGACTTTTGTTTTAATATTTCATCGAAAGTTTCTTTCTTTCTTTTTTTTTTCGCTCTGCCTCACGAAAGTTTTTATTTTACGACGAACGATGAGAAATATCAACATTTATTCTGTAGCGAAGCTAGAAAGTTTCAATCAGATTATTCAATCCTATGTTTTACATGAAACTTTCTTTTTCCATCCCTATTCATATTGTGCAATGGAGAAAAATTTTATATTTATATTTTATATGAAAACGAAAGATATTCTTGGAGGATGGGCGGCAAAAAAATTATTTCTCATGTTAGTTTTTTTTTTTTTTGCATTTAGAAGGAGAGAATAATATTCACTTTTACGAGCTATATGATTGCAAGTTATAGTTATCGTATGGAGCAGAATATTAAAAGAGTTTATTTTTACACATTTCATGTGCATGCTTATTTTTATTTTTTTTTTTTTCTCAAACTAGGATTCGTATAATATCATATAGCATCGTGAGCAAAAGAGAGATTTGTAATTTGTGTAACGAAGCAAAATTGCCAAGGATTTTCATATGAATTCATAATTCAAACAGCAGGTAGCGCCTTTTGTGCACAATATCTAACTGTAAATTGGAAGGATCATCCGTAATAGTAAACGATATAACAACAAACATGAACAACTTTTTAATGCTCATCCGAAAATCTTTCAGCTAACAGAAAGCTCATTCACCGATTCTCCAAATTGCTTAAACACTGAGATACATTCAATATTGATCATGAAGGTGTAAACATCGATTTGATGGCAATAAAAATAAACAAGCACTGGAGAGGCTTCTGCTTCAAGTGCCTTTTTATAGCGCAGTTATTTACACAAAAGCAATATAAGAAGAAAAAGGGAATTTCCTCCTTTAGATATCGATACCGCTCGTAAAGGAAATTTTATCATGTGTTTATTTACAAAGCTATTCAATTTTGATATGAACGTGTCTCGCAGTCATTCATTCATTCATTCGGCGGTGGCGGCAGTGTTGGAGCGAAACGTAATGTGAATCCATGCAAAAATTGCTGAGGGGTTAATTTTGATGCTTTTTTTTTGAGCTTTTTTGCCACAATACATTTCAAGACTTGACGCTTACTTACCCACTTTTTCGAAATTGAACTTTGATTTGGAATCGGAGTTTCATTGTTAATCAACCAATGATTCACAACCAATCAATAGACTCGGAAATATTGAACATATTGACAAAGCGATGAAATGTAAAGTTATAAACTCACCGAGCCTACAATTTAATTGCTCAGTATAGTTCTCCCGCATATCAAAAATGATTGCTTTGAGACTGCTGTGTGTTTGATATTATTGTTGCCACAAATCAACTGAGAGTGGTATGATGGGCAAATTTGGATAGCAATCGTGATGGACATCTACAAGGAATTAAAGCAAAACTTCAATATGTAAAGGATCTTGGAATGGATGGAGTTTGGTTATCATCAATTTACAAATCGCCAATGGCAGATTTCGGTTATGATATTTCTGATTTTCGAGACATTCATAAAGAATTTGGGTCATTGAATGATTTCGATGAATTAGTTAACGAATGTGATAAACTTGATTTGAAACTTGTTCTTGATTTTGTTCCAAATCATTCTTCAGATGAACATGAATGGTTTAAGAAATCTGAAAGACGTGAGCCAGGATATGAAGATTATTATATTTGGCGATCACCGATGATTGATAATGTTTCAAATATTATGATCCCGCCAAATAATTGGTTGTCAGGGTTCAGATACAGCGCATGGCGTTGGTCAGCAATGAGGCAACAAATGTATTATCATTTTTTTCACTATAAGCAAGCAGATTTAAACTACAGAAATCCTCGCGTTGTTCAGGAAATGAAAGATATTTTAAATTATTGGATGAAAAAAGGAGTTGCAGGATTCAGAATTGATGCGATTTCTAATTTGTTTGAAAAGATAAATTCAGATGGAAGTTATCCCGATGAGCCGAGATCATTCAATTCCAACTGTGATCGTTACGATGAATGTTATCTTAACCATATTTATGTATCAGATCAAGTGGAAAACTATGATATGGTTTATCAGTGGCGCAAATTGGTTGATGATTTCTCAACTTGCCATCAAATAGCTCCAAAAGTTCTTATGACAGAGTCAACAGTAAATTCAATGCTTGATTATTATGGAAACGTAACGCATGACGGCGCACAAGTGCCATTTAATTTTCTCTTACTTTCGAAGATAACTATTAACAGCACTGCAGAAGATTTCAAGAATATAATTGAAGGTGGATGGTGAAAGTTCCGAATGGCAAACAACCGAACTGGGTTGTAAGTTAATGAATAAATTTTGCAAAATACTTCAATAAAAAATAAAAATTTTAGTTAGGAAACCATGACACCCACAGAATAGCATCAAGACTTGGAGTCTCAAGAGGTGATTTGCTAAATATAATGGTGCAAACACTTCCTGGAATTGCAATAACCTATCAAGGAGAAGAACTTGTGATGACGGATGTTTATTTGACATGGGAAGAGACGGTTGATCCATTGGCATGCAATTCAAATCCAGATGTCTACGAACAACGTTCAAGGGATCCAGCTAGGACTCCATTTCCATGGGATGATACTAAAAATGCTGGATTTTCTACTGGAAACAAAACATGGTTACCAGTTGGCAATAATTATGAAACTGTTAATGTTAAAGCTCAAGAAGTTGCTGAAAACAGTCATTTGAAGATATTTCGGAAACTCACGAAAATTCGAAAAATGCCAGTTTTCAAATCAGGAAATTATGCTGGTGCTTTATCAAATAACAAAACAATTTATGCCTTTAAACGGCAACTTGACGATGAATATTCAATTGTTGTTTTGAATTTTGCCAAAACCGATCAAACTGTTAATTTAACTTCTTTGTTTCCATTAATTTCAAAAAAGTTAAAAGTTTACACTTCATCATTGAACTCAGCACTTAATGATGGGTAAGCAAACAAATTCAGAAAGTATTGCAATCTAATTATTTAATAATATTTTCAGTGACTTGATAGATACTGATAATGTTCAAATCAAGAGTGACAACGGAATCGTTTTCATGAGTAGCGGCATCAAATCGGCGTTATTGTTATTGATTTTAGTTTTTATTGCCGGAAAATGGGTTTGAAATCAAAATAAAGTTTTTATGATCATGAGAATTTCTTCTCCCAAAATCATTTTCTCTCCGGTGAAAATCTTAAACTCACATTTTCAGTTTCCTCTTATTCAATGTGGGATCGTGAAAATTCGTTGCAAAAATTTGTCTCTTCTTGCCCTCAGACAAATTCTTACTCGCGATCATAGCACAAGTCGGAAAAGTTGCGTCTGATCGTCTGAAGATTTTTTTTTTTCAAAGTCATCAAGTGAATTTTAGGAATAAATTTCCTAATTTACATAATAAACGCAAATTGCGGCTTTTAGTGAATCCAAAGCAAATTGATTATAAATGATCATTGATCGAGTGCTACACAAATAAAGAGGTATTTTTAAGATTTTTCTTAGTAAGAAAAAAAAAATCTTTGTTCAATGAGGTGTGAAAATATATAAAAAAAATGGAAGTGAAAAAAAAAAAATTGTGATCGGCCATATAAAAAAAAAACTCTTAGTGATGTCATCATTAAATTTCATTAAACTTGGAGAAAATAACTTTAAACAACAAAAAAATATTTTATGCACTTTTCATCGAAATGCACGAATGTGCGAATGACCCAATTTTGCAAATGATTTCACCTGTGACGTCACACATTCAATGTTTTATAGTGAAAATAGAATTTCTAAATTTATCTCAAACTTTATTTCGCATTAAAAGTTTTTCTTTTTTTTCCCCACACATAAAAAATATTTACAACAAACAGAATTTTCGGGAAAATTATAGAAAAACATTTGCAACTGCAAATAAATTTAAAATTAAGTTAATATGAAAACAATATATATACTTACATATATAATATATAGATATATATATTTAATTGTGGTTCAGATGAAAACTACGAAAAGAATTGAATATCGCAGAGAAATAAACATAAGAGAAAAAAAAATGTCTAAAAATAAAAAAAATCATGATAAAAATTATTTTCATGGCAAAAGATTCACTGAACATTCGAACATTTTTTTTTTACATTTTGGCACTCGACGACTCCAAATTTCTTTTTCCTCGTCCAACGTTGGTGCAATGTGAACGTCTTTACATCATGAGTTAATGAAACGTGAATGAGATTGTGAAAACAGCATTTTTACAGTGAAATGTGCCAACAAATAAATTACCGTGAATTCAATGTTAAGATTAATTTTTTTTTATATAAATTTGTTGTAGATGCCTCTGAACGGAAAAGCAAATCCTGTTGCAAAGCCATCATGGCTCAATGATAATGCGCCTGCACAAATAGCGACAGTGCCAGCGCCAAAACCTTCATGGGTACGTAAAACGCCAGATGTTAAAAAAGAAGAATCTCCATCATCAGAACGTGACAGTCCAGCGAAAGTGGTTCTATCGAGAGTTACCGCTAAAAAGGACAGTGAGAGCCCTAAAAAAGATGTTACTGTAAAATTGCAATCACGTGAAGTTAAAGTGCCCTTGAAAGTGGAGAAAATAATACCGACTCAACCAATATTGAAGAAAGCTCAACCCAAAGTTGAAATAAAACAAACTTTAGTGCCCGAACAAAAAACATTGGGATTGCGTGAGAATAAAACTCCATCAAAGTCACCCACGCCATTAAAATCAACTCCAAGTACGACACCTTCAAAATCCCCAAGCAAGACGCCTGACTATGACGACTCAGATGAGGATAGCTCAACTGAAGACGAAACTGAAAGCGATTCGGATGATGATTCCGATGAAATCACTGACAGTGATGATGGCGAACCGTTCAATAATGAAAAATCCGAATATCCGAAGCCACCGTCACCAGGCTCTCTGAGAAAACATTTAATTATACCGCCATTGAAAAAAGTTACGCCAAGTCCCGATAAAACCGAATCATCTGAGCGCTCTCAATCCCCAGATCACACATTTAAGAAACCAGAACTGAGGAAAGTCATCACTCGTCAAAAAAGTGAAGTCAAAGAAAGATCTGCATCGCCCGAGCCTAAATTTTTCAAAACAAAATTGCGTAAAGTGCCCTCGTCGCTAAGACAAAAGGCGTTTCCCCGAGAAAAACTTCCGGTTGTCGAGTTGAAAAAGGCACCACCCAAAGCTGACTCTGATATATCGTCTCGCAAAATGTCCGAACAATTTCCACACAAACCATCGATTTTGTTGAATACGGAAAGCAGTAAGAGAAGTAAGTTTTTCACTATATTTTTTTTTTTGTAATAAAATTTCTTCTTATTTCCCAATCAAATTTTCATTGTGAATGTGTGTGCATGCATGATGGAAGCACAGATCGAAACATTTTTTTTTTTCATTGATGTTTACATTTTGTACGAAAATCCAGTCGAATTCTCTCAAGGTTGACTTTAATTTTCTTTCTTTTCGCATTTGGCTTGCATGTTGTTAATCAAATTATTTATTTTATGACTTGTTTTCTTCTTCTAGTTCCGCCGCCACCGCCTCCGGTAAGTTTTTCAAAAGATTTTATTTTTGTGATTTTCAGGAATATTAATTGGACTAACGATTTCTAGCCTCCTCCTCCTCATGGCCTAAAACCACCGCCAGAATTTGAGAAGCGGGGTATAACGCCGAAAAAGCGTGAAATCATTGAGAAACTAAAATCAAGGCCACGTAAACGACCCGATTGGTCGGACATGATGAAAGAAGTTGAATCAGCTCGCACTAGAAAATTGCGACACGTGCAATGCAATGACAGGTGAGTAATAGGCAGTTGTTGAGTGACATCTTACAAATTAACGGAAAAAACAAATTTCGATTCAGATCGAGTCCAATCATCACATGCAAATCAATGACTAAAGTTCAGGGCCAATATATTTTCGAAACTGAGAAAAAGAATACAGAATTAGACAAATTGTTGCATGAAATTCAAAGCGGTGTGAAATTGCGCCCTACAAAGACGAATGACAGAAGCAGACCGATTTTAAATGGATTGAGAAAGTTCCGTAGACAAATGACAATAGAGGAACAAATACACAAATCTGAATCAAAGGGTGTACTAAATGAAAGTGTTAATGCTATAATACTGAATGATGATGAAGAGGATGAATTGGATGACATTGATAAAGTAAGGGATGATTTACAAAGCACCAAACAAATGCTGGCTCTCGAATTACGAAACAAGGAAGCTCAAGAGCGTGAGAACAAAAGATTATTAGCTAAAATAGCCAATTTGGAAGCAGAATTACAGCGAGAAAAGGAATTGTCAAGTGGAGACACAACACAAACAACCTCAGTAACATCAAACGGTACCGACGAAGTGCTCATCAAGAACTTAAAAAAGGATGCTGAGGAAGCACAAAAGACCTCAAAAATGCTTGAAAAGAAGTATCAAGAAACAGCTGAGCATTTGGATGCGGCACAAAAGGAAATTGAAGAACAAAAACGTTTGATCGCAAACTTGGAAAAGAAACTTCAGGTGTGTAATTTGCTGGAAAGAAATTTATTTTTATTTTTGTATGCAAATTTAACCGCAAATTGAACTTGAAAGTTTCAATTAAGTTTTTTTTTTAACAACATTAATGATGTTTTGATATTATTTTATGCTTTTATCACATATTGCTGCTGCTGTAACATTTTTAAATAGAATCATGACGACCAAAGCAGCTTTAACTATGTGTTTAAGGAGGTAAACGGCAACATTTTATTAACCCATAATTGACTTACTTATCACATATGCTTCATGAATAAAAAAAAGTTTAGACAATATCTTTCACACTTTGAGGTGCTGTCAAGAATATTAAACTATTGTTTGAAAACAATTTTAGGGTGCTCCTGATAACGAGCCTCGACGTCAAAGTGAAGCTGTTCAGCAGAAGGAAAGTTCACCTGAAATGGAACTTCAACTTTCCGAAGAGGAAGAAGATGAAACTGAGGAACAGAAAGCCGAACGAGCTTCAAGACGATTAAAACGCGAAGTTGACATGATGAGGGCAAAACTGACTAGATTGAAGGATAAAGAAATTAACGCCAAATTGGAAAGAAAAGCTTTGCGCGATGCAATGAAGAATAACCAACAATTATTAAAGTATTGATTTTTTATTACAATTTTACTAGAACACAAAGTAACAAACTTTTTATTTTTCTTTTCTGATGCGCCCAGATCGGAGAAAAGGAAATTCAAAAAGTTACAAAAAGAAGTCGAAAAAATGGCAGCCATGATGAAGGCAGTTGAAGACGAATGCGATGACGACGAAACAGAAGAAAAAGAAGAAGGTAAAGGTTAGGTTTCACCACAAATTTATCTTTCGAAAAAACGTGAAGTTTTGATTGAAATTCACATGCCGAGTAATTTTTATTTCTTATCAATCCAAACAGAGCATGAAGAAGAAGCAACTGAAGAATCGGAGCCTGAATCTGAAGAAAGCGAATCTGAAGAGTCTGACAGCGATACAGAAAGCCAATCTGAAGCAGAGGTTTGAAAAATAAGAAGACTGTATCACTAATTAATGCTGACACGTTTGTATTTTTATCGAAATCTTGTAGGATGCTGAAGACAATATAAAGAAGGAAAATTTGGATCCTCGAATTAAACGACACGATGGAAGGTTATCATCATTGAAAAAAGGCAATTATTTATTGGAAACCAATGTTGAACGCCTAAAGGATGAAATCAAGGTCCATCGAGATAAATGTGAAGCTTTGCAGACTGATTTGGATTCGGTCATTGATTTATGTTAAAATATATTTATCGATATAAAAATGTCACATTTTAAAGATTAACAAAATTTTAATTGCCATTTTTAACAATAAATTTGCTTTTTTCATTAAAGTTTAAAATGAATTAATGAATTTTAGCAAAATAAATTGAAGGACAAATATTGACAATTTTAGTGAAAAGTTTGCGGCTGTGTTGGAAGCTTTTATGTTTACACTTAAGAAAACGATTCCGTTGTCACTCTTGATTTGAACATTATCAGTATCTATCAAGTCACTGAAAATATTATTAAATAATTAGATTGCAATACTTTCTGAATTTGTTTGCTTACCCATCATTAAGTGCTGAGTTCAATGATGAAGTGTAAACTTTTAACTTTTTTGAAATTAATGGAAACAAAGAAGTTAAATTAACAGTTTGATCGGTTTTGGCAAAATTCAAAACAACAATTGAATATTCATCGTCAAGTTGCCGTTTAAAAGCATAAATTGTTTTGTTATTTGATAAAGCACCAGCATAATTTCCTGATTTGAAAACTGGCATTTTTCGAATTTTCGTGAGTTTCCGAAATATCTTCAAATGACTGTTTTCAGCAACTTCTTGAGCTTTAACATTAACAGTTTCATAATTATTGCCAACTGGTAACCATGTTTTGTTTCCAGTAGAAAATCCAGCATTTTTAGTATCATCCCATGGAAATGGAGTCCTAGCTGGATCCCTTGAACGTTGTTCGTAGACATCTGGATTTGAATTGCATGCCAATGGATCAACCGTCTCTTCCCATGTCAAATAAACATCCGTCATCACAAGTTCTTCTCCTTGATAGGTTATTGCAATTCCAGGAAGTGTTTGCACCATTATGTTTAGCAAATCACCTCTTGAGACTCCAAGTCTTGATGCTATTCTGTGGGTGTCATGGTTTCCTAACTAAAATTTTTATTTTTATTGAAGTATTTTGCAAAATTTATTCATTAACTTACAACCCAGTTCGGTTGTTTGCCATTCGGAACTTTCACCATCCACCCTTCAATTATATTCTTGAAATCTTCAGCAGTGCTGTTAATAGTTATCTTCGAAAGTAAGAGAAAATTAAATGGCACTTGTGCGCCGTCATGCGTTACGTTTCCATAATAATCAAGCATTGAATTTACTGTTGACTCTGTCATAAGAACTTTTGGAGCTATCTGATGGCAAGTTGAGAAATCATCAACCAATTTGCGCCACTGATAAACCATATCATAGTTTTCCACTTGATCTGATACATAAATATGGTTAAGATAACATTCATCGTAACGATCACAGTTGGAATTGAATGATCTCGGCTCATCGGGATAACTTCCATCTGAATTTATCTTTTCAAACAAATTAGAAATCGCATCAATTCTGAATCCTGCAACTCCTTTTTTCATCCAATAATTTAAAATATCTTTCATTTCCTGAACAACGCGAGGATTTCTGTAGTTTAAATCTGCTTGCTTATAGTGAAAAAAATGATAATACATTTGTTGCCTCATTGCTGACCAACGCCATGCGCTGTATCTGAACCCTGACAACCAATTATTTGGCGGGATCATAATATTTGAAACATTATCAATCATCGGTGATCGCCAAATATAATAATCTTCATATCCTGGCTCACGTCTTTCAGATTTCTTAAACCATTCATGTTCATCTGAAGAATGATTTGGAACAAAATCAAGAATAAGTTTCAAATCAAGTTTATCACATTCGTTAACTAAATCATCGAAATCATTCAATGACCCAAATTCTTTATGAATGTCTCGAAAATCAGAAATATCATAACCGAAATCTGCCATTGGCGATTTGTAAATTGGTGATAACCAAACTCCATCCATTCCAAGATCCTTTACATATTGAAGCTTTGATTTAATTCCTTGTAGATCTCCAACACCATCACCATTGCTATCCATGAACGACCTCGGGTAGATTTGATAGAAATTTGCCCCATCATACCACTCTGCTATTGTGGAAAAACTTTGCAAAATTGCAAAATATGTTACAATAAATTTAGTCATGTCTTATTAATTGAACTGTCGAAAGTATACTGTGAATATGTCGAATTATAAAAATAAAGCAATTGTTATCACTGTAGTTATTAAGTGTTTATTTATTAAGTCATATTTCCTACATTGCAAAATTGAAGTTGACATTATTATTAATATAATCGCCACAGCGTTTCAGGTGCAATTATGTGTTACCTATTATAATCAAATACTTAGATATTGAATGTTTTAGTTTATTTTATTTTAAAATTTATTGACATTTTCAATTTCCAGTGTATGTTTTGATAACAAAGCACATTTTATTTATAAAAAAAATATCGTTTTCATTCAAGAGATGTTATTATTCCCGTGCTCAGCAAAACGACTCCATGATTACTATTAACCGTAATTTTGATGAATCTAATTGAAGTCTGAAAATATTTTATGCTAAAACTTTAAAAAGCATTAAATAGAGTTTAAAATTACCCATTTTTTAATCCAGAATCAATTGAGGATGTGTAAACTTTAAGCTTATCCGGAACTCCGCTAAATAACGATTTTGCATTTACCGTTTGCTGTGAAGTTCCAAAATTTAGTAAAACAATTGCAACGTCGCTTTCATAGAATCGCTTGTAGGCATAGACATTTTCATTGTTTGCCAAAACTCCTAAGTAGTCACCTTTTCGGAATACTGGTTGCTTTCGAATTTTCGTGAGGTTCCGAAAGATTTTCAAATGACTGTTTTCAGCAACTTCTTGAGCTTTCACATTAACAGTTTTATAATTATTGCCAACTGGCAGCCATGTTTTGTTTCCAGTTGAAAATCCGGCATTTTTAGTGTCATCCCATGGAAATGGAGTCCTAGCTGGATCTCTTGAATTTTGTTCATAGACTTCAGGATTTGTGTTACATGCTTGCGGATCAACAGTTTCCTCCCATGTCAAATGCACATTCGTCATCACAAGTTCCTCTCCTTGATATGTGATTGCAATTCCAGGGAGAGTTTGCACCATTATATTGAGTAAGTCACCTCGTTCTATGCCCAGCCTAGATGCCAACCTATGTTGATCGTGATTTCCTAGCTAAGAATGAAAATTTTTAAAATTTTCACAATTTAAAATAATTTTAATATACTTACGACCCAATTAGCTTCAACACCAGCTGGCATTTGTCTCAACCATGCATCAACTGCTTCCATATATTGCTTTGCTGTGCTTTTTTCGTTCATAGTTTTGATCATTTCAAAATTGAATGGAATGTGTGAACCTTTTCTGGTTCCATTTCCATAAAACTTCATTACTTTGTCGATAGAAGAATATGATTCTGTCATCATAATGCGAGTATGTCCTACATTATTGGCTGTAAAGCTATCCAAGAGTTCTCTCCATTGATAAGACATTTCGTATGTTTCAGGTTGATCTTGAGTATGAATGTGATCAAGGTAGCAATGTTCATCATAATGACACATGTTGTTTCCAACAAGCTCATCAGGAAATGTTCCATTTGCAAACATTGTTTCAAAAAGGCATACAATGATATCAATTCTGAAGCCTGAAACTCCTTTCTGCATCCAATAAGATAAAATATCTTTCATTTCTTGCACAAGATTTGGATCGCGATAATTTAAATCCGGTTGTTTATAATGAAATTGGTGCAAATAAAATTGCTTCCGAACATCAGACCAACGCCATGCGCTGTATCTGAAGAAGCTATTCCAGTTTGTTGGAGGAACTAGCAACTGAGTGTGAGGATCGATTTTGCCATCACGCCAGATGTAATAATTTTCATAACCAGGAACTCGATTTTCGGATTTCTTAAACCATTCATGTTCGTCGGATGTGTGGTTGGGAACAAAATCTAAAATAAGTTTCAATCCAAGTTCTTTGCACTTATCCAAAAGCTCCTGAAAGTCTGTTAAATTTCCATATTCCCAATGAATTTCACGATAATCGGAAATATCATAACCGTAATCAGCTTGCGGTGATTTCATAATTGGTGAAAGCCAAACTCCGTCCATTCCCAGATTTTTAACGTATTCAATTTTTGACTTTATTCCCTGCAAATCTCCAACACCATCTCCATTGCTATCCATAAATGACCTCGGGTAAATTTGATAGAAATTTCCTCCTTCCCACCAATCCAACCCATTATCTTGAGCAAAAGCACTTAAAAACATGCAAACAATAATCAAAATCAACTTCATTTTCAGAAACTTGCCTGTTTGAAGAAACAATTGATACTAAATTGAAAATTTATTGCACATTCATTTTATTCTAGTTAGAGAGTAATCAGCGGTGAACACGTTTTTCCTATTGCATACTTTTTTTTATGATAACAATTAAAATTGAATCTGAATATGCATACACCAGAAAAAAAATGGTGAATTTCTCAAGTGCATTAAAGTTTCCCTTTTTAATTTGGTGTTTTTCTTTCATTGGAAATATATCGTTTAAATTTTATCTTAACGTCAACTAAGTCGATTAATTCACCATCTTCCAAAGAAGCAGGACAGTGATTATAAATTTAATTTATTTATTGTTTCAATTTAACTCAATTAGATAGCAAATAAAACACTTGAAACCATTAATAATATTTCCTGTATTTATCTGTAACCTACAATTTTATTTGTTTAACAATATTATAACTATGAGGATTTCCCTCTTATTTCAAGCGTCTTTCGAAAATGCAAATATTGTGATTGCTTAATTGTTCATATTTTGCTATGTAAAAATAATTGAATATAAATATTCTGCATTCGAGTTCCTCAGACGAGAAATCCAAAAGTCCTTGAAGAAAAGCTGTTTGATTTCTTTTTTTTAATGAGATGCAATTAGTTTTTGATGCAAGAAATGATTTAAAATATCTGTTACTGTTTCGTTCAAACTCGCTCCCGAATTCTTGAGTATCCCCAAAATTTTTTCCATCAAAAAGCTCGAAAAATGTTTGAAATATTAAAAAAATGAACAATTTTATTTTTATATTAAGAAAAAGAAAACAAAAATTTTCGACATAAATGTTTATAAGCATTAGAAAATATAGCTTATGCTGAAACGATAACAGCTGATAAAACCACAGCCTTATTCCCTGGAACGTTAACTTCCTTTAATTGTGCTAACGTGCTATAAAAGGAAAAATGAAAATAAATATTGAAATATGAAGATTCCATCAATTTACCCTTCAGTCAATCCAGCATCTAACGAAGCTGTGTAAATCGAAAGCTCATCTTCAGTTATTTCTGGGAACGCGTCTTTAACATTAACGATTTCAGTTTCACTTCCAAAATTAAGAATTACAACAACAAGATCAACATCATACCATCTTCGGTAGATTAAAACATTTTCATTGTTGACAAGTTTTCCTTCGTAATTCCCCTGACGAAGAACATTTTGTTTCCTTAATTTTACCAATTTCTTGAAAATCTTTAGATGACTATTTTGTGCATTTTCTTGAGTTTCAACATTATTCGTAACATAGTCTTCATTAACGGGCAACCAGGTTGTGTCACTTGTGGAAAATCCAGCATTTTTTTGTGTATTCCATGGGAATGGTGTTCTGCAGGGATCACGAGATGATGCCTCATAATTCTCTGGATCATTTGTATTGCATGCAGATGGATCAACAGTTTGTTCCCATGTCAGATGAGTGTTCTCGAGCATCATTTCTTCTCCTTGATAAGTAACAGCAATACCAGGAAGTGTCTGAAGCATAATATTCAATAAATCCCCACGTTCAACTCCAAGTCGTGTCGCCATTCTATGTTGATCATGATTGCCTAATACCCAGTTTGCGTGACTTCCTTTTGGTACACGACTCAGCCAGTTGTCAATACGAAGTTTATAATCTTTTGCCGTACTCGTTTTATTAACGTTGCTGATCATTTCAAAATTGAAGGGAACATTAGAACCATTACGTTTTCCATCGCCGTAGAATTTGATCATGTTCTCCAGTGATGTGTAAGCTTCTGTCATGATAATTTTTGTGATATTGTCATGAGTCTTTGCATATTCAGTCATTAATTCGCGCCATTGGAATATCATATCAAAAGTTTCCTCTTGGTCGTTTGTATAAATATGCTTTGTGTAACAATAATCATCCGGGTTCTTGCAGGTATCACCAGTTAATGGTTCATCTACATAATGACCTCTGGCATCAGGTTTTACTTCAAACATGAATGGAACCGCATCAATTCTAAAGCCTTGTACACCTCTATCAAGCCAAAATCTAATAACATTCTTCATCTCTCTAACGACGTTTGGATTTCTAAATTAAATGTAAAATTATTTGTTGAAATATTAATCAATTGGGAATTTTTGGAATTAATTGCTTTCTGTACCTGTAATTCAAATCTGGTTGTTTATCTAAGAAGGCATGATAGTAAAATTGTTTTCTTATTGGCGACCATTTCCATGCCGGAAATCTGAAGACTGACACCCAGTTATTTGGTGGAACTCTTCGGCCCGTAATGGGATCAAAACTACCCGGGTGCCAAATGTAATAATTCTCATAACCCGGCTCACGATTTTCAGACTTCTTAAACCATTCATGTTCGTCTGAAGAGTGATTCGGAACGAGATCAAGAATCAATTTAACTCCTTGTAAATTACATTCATCAATAAGCTCTTGAAGATCAGTCAGTGTTCCAAATTCTTCATGAATGTCACAATAGTCAGAAATATCATAACCGTAATCAGCTTGTGGGGATTTCATGATCGGCGATAGCCAAACTCCATCCATTCCAAGCTCTTAAGATACGAAACTTTTGACTTTATTCCCTGCAAATCTCCAACACCATCGCCATTGCTATCCATAAATGACCTCGGATAGATTTGATAGAAATTTCCGCCTTCCCACCAATCAAGATCTTTTGCTGAACTGAAAAGATGTAGTTGCGCTAACAACAATATTTTCAAGGACACCCACATTACGCTATGCACTTGTTCGATAACTAAATTCAAGTCGCGTGCTGTCTGTCACTTTTATACTGCAATTGAAAGTGTGTAGCGATCCCGCAGTTTCTGATTGCGGCGATTTATGATAAGAAATAATTTTCAACCAACAACAAAATCATTGCGGAAATCGGGCAAAACACATTTTTTTATTTGCTTGATGATTTCATTGATGCTTATCAGGTCATCACACAATTGAAGTTGATTTATTTACTCACATCAAGTGTTTCCCATTCGCAATTCACAGCAACATCAAATGAATAAAAGTTGTTTTTAATTATCACTATATTGACATCAAATATACTTTGCTGATTGAATAAAAAAGCCCCCACAAAAAGTTTTAGTTCGATGATTTTTCAGAGTCTGTGTTTTCTTTGGAAATTTGTCTCCAATTTAAATGAACAAATTTATCAAAAACTTAATTGAATCATATCAAGTGAAATGTCATCATTTAAATATTTGCATAGAATGATAGAATGATAAGGAAAATTAATTAAGAAAAAGCTTCACAAAATGTGTTTAGGGTTCTCTCGTCGAACAAACATCGAAAAATAATTTTATCAGTAGTTAAAGCACACGAAAAGATAAAAAAAAAGAAAAACAAAATAACACAAAAAGCCTTTCTACATCAAACATGACTTTTGCTGTTCATCGTGCATTAAACAAACATTTTTGTTATGTTGTCGCTCGTCGTTTTTTTGACAATTTTTTTTTATTATGTTGTGTCTCATACAAAAAGCTCCAACTATAGCTGTGTGATGAGGTCACATGTGCTTTGTTTTGTGTATGGCTGTGGGCAAAAATAAGCCCTAAACGAAAAACATGTTAAAACTCGGAATTTCGAGCGTGAAATGTTTTATAGCATGAAAGTGGGCATTTCATTTTCTGTATTTGTGTCCCTGTTAGATAGCACTCTTTTGAGCATCGGGCCAGGAAGCATCGTCACGAACTATTGACTTAAAAGCTTAATTGTGTTTTTCTTCTCGGGAAAAATAAGAAATTTCTTCACCGGAAGCTTTAAATTTTTGTCGAGTAATGAACAAATGCAGTTTTTTACTCTGCGCTCCACGAAACTTACAATGAAGTAAGTTTTTTTTTTTATTTATGAACACACAATTCATGAGTTAGCAGTTTGGTTCGAGAGTTGGAATAATGTAATGGCTGCTGGCGATGTCCATCAACTTTTCAAATTTGCGATGTTTCTTCTACTTATTCAAAGATAAAGCCGGTTGCCCAAATAAGACTTGATTGTTCCGTTTTCGCAAGGGACTATGCAAATATTAATTATGCGATTTAAAAATAAAAATGTATTCAAGTCCTTTCTTGCCATCGTCAAAAGATCCTTGTTTTTTGTTTTGTTTCTAGCAGCGTGCAAATAAATGTGAGGCCTCCTGTTTACTCATCTCGGGCACGCAACTTTTCTTTCCTTTGCCGAAATGTGATGTGAGTTTTCATCTCTAAGAAATTGAAACTTTTTCATGAATAAATTGTTTTACAGCCTTCTAATTTGGGACATGACAAAACATTCATGTTTTTTTTTATCTTCTGTTTAGATTTTTGCTTTTTTGTATTTATTCTGTTGTTGTTTGCTGTTTTTAACAAATAAACAATTCTTCATTTTCAGAAAATGTTTCGCTGTTGTTTTGCATGTTTCCGTTTAATTTTCGAATTAAACAAAACTTTATATTCACAATTACAATTTGAATTGAAAATTCATCAACGATGTTTCCCATTTGCTGTATGTTCTTGAATAAAAAGCTCCCAAATTTATATTAACGACAATAGTTTTATTTCTATGGACCAGCAGCATTTTGTCGTTATCACACAATATGCTCCTCATACTTTCAAAAATCTGTTGTTTAATATGTAAAGCTGCAAAAATAAAACTTGTTGCATATTAAAGCGAGGAAACACTTTTTTGACTTTTATGGGTGAAATAATAACATAATAATGATGCGAGAGGAAAACTAGCTCGGAAAAGTTTCCAGAAAAAAGAAATAACTTTCGAAAAAGAAAATTTTAGTTTTCTTTTTCTTCGCTTGATAGCAAGGCAAAAGTTTCTTCATCTTAAACTATTTGTTGAGCACCGACCCAAAAACCAATACACAAAATTTAAAGGTCACCAAATTGTGCTTGTTACGGAGAAAGAATAATTTTATTTATGGCACCAACGATAAGAAAAAAAATATTTCATCGAAGCCGTTCATCGAATGCTCATAATATGTGAATTAAGTTATAAAATGATTTATGTGGCATATTTTTCCAATCATCGAAATGCTGAACTGAGACGGAATAAAATCAATTACACCATAACGTATACATTTTACTGGGTCATTGGATGTAAATATTGTGGTTATCAGATGAGACATATAGTCGTCGCATCATTTCACCAACATACAAATCACAACAGACATAGATATCCGATGAAATCTCGATAATATTGACTTCTTAGAAGGAAGAGTTTTATGCGAAAGGTCAAAAAAATTCTAAAACATGCTTTCAATATTCCTCGAAATGTTGTAAATCACGGAAAATGAAAGGAAAAATTAGAAGAAGGTTCATGTTGTGCATCAAATAAAATGACTTTGTGAAAAATAAAATATTATTTCTCCGTCGTTTGTATTTGGAAGCGGGCCAAATAATATGGAGATATATAGCATTCACATTGGTACTGTGTATGATAGAGTTTTCGATATGAAATTTGCAATTTATTTCGTTTGACCAACGAACGGATCGAGAGAGAACAAATTTAGAGCTGCAACCCATTGTCGGTTGAGTAAGCCATTTGATGGTGCAAAGTGCTTGCTCATCGGGCAATTTTGTAATCTTTTCTACCATATCATTACATCTCAATATTTTTGCAAGCATCCTGAACATTATTTGGGGAACGTGAAACTGCCAGAAAGTCTTATTGGCTTTTAATAGTTGAATTTTATCTCCCATGCGAGCAAATGTTGTGTGGGCAAATGAATGTTCTGCAACTAAATTTATATTTTCAAGCTGGATAAACTCAAAAAGCTATAAAAGATGAGCTTCCAGCTTAATTGTGCGGTCAATAATTTCCTAATGTATTTTTTTTTTATAATATGTGTGCAAAAGCATAGGGACATTTTTTTCGGGTATCATCGGAAGCATTTTGCACAGAAATTATCACATCGCAATGTGTTGATATTAACTGTAGGTACACAGAATCGGTGAGAATGAGGAAAAGAAATTTAATGCCATAAAATCCCGTAAATTATAATTCATTCAATTGGGATCAGTGCCAAGCATTGAGACATGGGGTCCAGCCAAAATCCTCTGTCTATTAAATGATGCAGGTATACATTTTGCTTTTGCACACTCTCTCGCCAGTCGATATCCATCGTCTAATTGACCATGTTCATATGTATCCTAATGGACTGAAACATACTTTCGACATACAAAAACATCCATAAATGGATAAAATTTGGAAGGGAATTTCCTTCCAATCCAAATATGTGTGCTATGAATGACATAAATGGAGGGGAAAGGTTACATAACAACTTTTTATTGTTGATGCTGATGATATCCAATTTTATTGTAATAACTGTTTGTCGTCGTCGACCATTAGTCTGGTGACCTTTATCGCATGACCTGTTCGCATTTAAAGCCAAATTGTTTCGGGATTTCTTATTTTTGAAAGGAGTTGTGCGCAAATGAGGTTCAAGCAATGGCGTGCCTTAAGAATTGACCATTTATTATCATCACTAATGAAATCGGCCTCGATCCGAACATCATCACTAAATGGTAATTTCTCGAAACTCCACATCAAGCAATCAAGAAAATTTAGAAATTTAAATTGTGCCGCTATTCTAGCGAAAACCTTCATTTGGAAAATTTAAATGTTTTTGATAAACAAAATGGAAATCTCTCCAATTTATAAGAGACCCACGTATATGCAAATTGACTGAAATTCAAATTGCGACATTTGTATTTGCCGTATTCATTTGTCTCGAAAATTTAATTTATTCTATATCATAGATCGTTGAATGATAACATCCAATAACATTTATATTTAATGCACAAACATGCACGAAGGAAAAGAAACCTCAACAAACGAAGAAAATTAGTCTAAGCAAATAAAAAAAAGGAAAGCAAATATTTGAATGTCGACTCGAATGTTGACTCGTGCCGTGAAGCATTTTGCTCGTCAATGCGATAGTGAATTAAATCAAATCAATTAATCATTTAATTTTAATTTTTCATCTTATAACCGATCTTCGAATAAATATCATCATCTATTATCCATCCATCATCCATTATGCTGATGAAAAATTTGTATTATAAAGAAAATGCACAATACAACACAACAGAAGCTTCATGTGCGGATAATTCTTGTTCAAATTTGTTCATATTTTCATCTTGGGAAAAGCATTTATGTTATGAGCATGAAGGTAAGTATTCGCTACCTGAAGGAATAAATTAGCATTAATTTGATCAAATTTCTTTTTGCCATGCTTGCGCATTCATATATTTCTCCCTCGTGGTCGTGGGTAAGAAGAAATCTTTCGCCTTGACGATTCATAAATCTCGCGTTTTCGGAGCTTCATTAAGTGCACAGCTTTATGTCGTTGAATGTCGCAAGTGCTTTCAATGCTCCACGAGTCAATTAAACTTCTAGCCCCGTGGATATTTCTTTCTTTCTTTTTTGTGCCTTAGACTCTAAAACTCGTCAATGCTCGCATAATTCCAGCTTGCAACATGTCTTCTTGTGTGAGGCAGGATGTTTACACAAAAATAAGAAATATGAACAACATCATGTTAAATTAATATGAAATACCATTAAATGGCTTCCTGTATCCATTTTTAAGCCATAAATTATTTAAATCATAAAAGGATGTGAGTTATTTTAAGAAGAATTTATGTGAATATCGGTGACCCAATTTTTTTTTATGCAAGCATCATCCACGTTCGAGTACTTCTTGTCTAAAAAAAAAAATTGGCTTACATTCCCGAAAGTGGCAGTAGAACAAAATTATGATAGCATAATGTTGAATAACGTGTTTTTGCGGCAAATGGGTGGAACAAAAATATTACAGATGGAAAAGTTATGAGGTAAAATTTGATAATATGTATGTATGTTATGTATCTACAGCACTCCAACTGCATGATATATTTATCTCATGAGAATAGAAGCAGCGCAAAAGGCACACAATAAAAAGCATTTGTCATATGTTTAACGCGCCTTTTTGGTCAAAATAATTGATGTTAATTCTGTTTCATTTTTTTTAATGAGCTGAATAACACGAGGTCACTATCGCCAAAAGAAAAAAATGTTTTATCAATGATCAAATTACACACGACCTCTTTTGTGTATTTACGAAGCAATTTTCTGATAAATGAGACAAAATGAATAAAATAAAAGCAGCAAATAGAAAATTTTTAAAAGCATTTCTGATCTCCCGTGTGCAGCATCAAGAACCATTTGATTCAATTGACTTGAAGGTTGTCAATAAATAAAAAAAAAAAAAGAAATTTATCGTGCGACGTTAGAGAAATATTGCTCCCATGGAAATTTGTTTGTTTCATAAATTAATCGCATAAACATAGGCAGGAGGGTAACGCTGTGATCCTCAGGCAGCATTTTGCACTCAAAATTTATTTCTTTTAATTAACATTCACGGGTTTCTTTCACCAACCATACCACGACATCGAATCCCACCAGTGATAAATTAGAAACTTTTTGTGGCTTTCACGGAGATAATTGAATTTGGTGTATTGTTGAGTGTGCTTGTGCGGTGCCTTTTCGTGGGTAAAGATGAAATTAAAACAAAGTGAAAATGTGATGTACAAGAAAACCTTTTTCTACATTCTTTACTCTCTTTAGGGAAATTTCTGTGCATTTTATCACAAAAATTTGATAACAGTATATTCTACTACAACAAAAATACATCAAACACCGCACACATTCGCTATACCACATGCCCACAGTCGTCCCATTAAATAGGATTACAATATGTATTGTATAATATGCAACAACAACTGTTAAAAATGAGAAATAATCAAAAAAAAAAAAAAAGTATCACCGGGGAAACATAAATTCACGTTCGTCTCTCTCCCTCTGCATCAACCACAGTATTCATATGTGTGAAAGTTTTCATAATTTTCTCTGTTTTGTGGTTGGAACTTGCATACATACTTCTGATCGAGGGGCAAGAAGCCATGTGACATTCACCCGTTGCGTAAAGAAACGATGTTGTCCCCTTGTCATAACAATATTTAAAAAAAAAAAACATACAGCTCAGTTTCAAAGCAAAAGTGATATAAAAATTGTAAGGCAAACCCATGAATTGCTCCCCACTGAAAGTTCTCCATTGAATTTTATAGAATGTTATATGTGTGATGCAAAACTCATTTCATATTACCCATTGTTCTCTCTCCATTAGGCGAAAGCTATTCCCATCAGCAAGTAGAAAATATTTCTTAAGAATGTCAAAATGTAATAGAGATTGAATTTCAACTCGGAAATAGCGCCATCTGCTATTGAGTTATTCTCTTTATCATCTTTTATGTTTTAAGAAACTTTTCCATACAATTCAAAACGAAATAATTTCGAAAATAATTTTTCTTTTAAAGTAAAAAGTTTTCTTCGAATGGCACTTACTTGAATGTACTCTGATAAATGCATGACGATGAGCCCGACACTGGATGACTAAACTTTCATCACACATTCGCATAATGGTGACTCATTGCAATGAAATCTCCACGATGGAGAATTTTCTTCTTTCTTTCATTTTAGCTTCGGCTTTATTAAATTACACACAAGGGCACATGGAGAATGTTTTGCGGTGAATTGAGGATGTAAAAGTTAACAAAAACATTAAAAGGGATAAGAAATCATTACAAAAGGAATCTAATTTGAAAACTTTACCGATGCCTTATGTGTCTGCTATAGTGTAGGAAGGTGAAAGGTACTTTTATTGTTGTTATATTCGTCTTATTATTTCATTTCCCGCAAACCAAATCAGAGATACACAAGGCAAGTGTGTGTTTGTGAATTATTACAATGATTTATTATTTTTCATCATAAGTTAAAATCTCTTTGGCTAAAGGTGAAATGGGAGAAAATTAAAGGCGAAAACTTTTCATATATCTGTGGCGTAGAAAAGGGCCTGAAATGGAAATCCCAGAATTGCAAGGTAACTTTTGTATTCCAATTTTACGGATTTTCTACCATTGTCTGGTAGCGTCGGAGAAATACTGGGGTGATTCGAAAGCAAACAAAAACAAACTATAGCGGGAGAGTGAGAGAATGAACTTTCATCAGCAAGCAGCTAAGCTAATTAAATAATTAAGAATTTCTAGCGCGGGTTGTCAGAAATTTTTCAACTTTATTCAGTTCATGATTAATTGTGAAATCCTTGTTTTGTGCAAATTTCGCGCACAGATTTCCCGAGATCCTTGCAAAATGTCTGTTGATTTTTCTAAATTGTAGCGAAACGTTGCAAACTTGTGCAAGCCAAAATTACATTTTCCGTTGATTAATTAACAGCAAAAACTTAAAAAAAAAAATCAGTCATAAATTGCATATCAAAACATTTAAAGCACCAGCAAAAGTGATGAATTTTCATATATTTCTACTTAGTATATTTCCATTGCATGTTTATTGTCATAGTTCCGGATCTATGAGGGATTTAAAACTTTCTCAATTGTAGTTTTCCGCCCTCACACTCATCACTTTGGGGGAAAAAGTGCTTGTTCATGAACATTTCATTAAAAGTTATTCTACAATTATTTCTGTCAACATGAAAGTTTCTTCGATTGTTTGTCATGCAAAGTGCAAAATTCTGGAAGCGACGAACGAGAAGAACAAAAAAAATTTGTCAAAATTAATGAATCCAGTTTCCATTAAATTGCAAGTGCCGATTGTCGACACATCTGTTAGACATCGGAACGTCTGATATCATTCCATGGGTATATAAAAAATTCATAAATCTCATCACAACGCGACAGTAAAAATAAAAACGCATAATTCAATGTCTGCTTTTAACCGAATGATAAATTCATTTATTCGTCAGGGAATTTTTGTTTTTATGTAACGGTTTCACACATAGCGTTGCAATTCGCTGCTAGACCTCTTACTATTATCAAAGACCATTACGTAACATTTATATGCTCCCTTTCATATCCTAACGACAATAAATCAAGTCGAAGGGAAATATAGACACAATAAATTTCTTAACTTACTTGCAAATGTATGGAAATTTATTTCCGCTTTATACAACACGAGTGCTTTCAGTGTGCACAGCTTTAATGTCTTCTTGTTTCATAGAGAGCCTGAAGCTCTCTAAAAAATCCCAAAATATTGTTACAAAATTATGTTGAAGATAAAAAAAAATAAGATTTTTATTTGTCAAGAAAAAAAAATCCTTAAGTTCTATTTATGAAAACCTCATTACAGTCAAATATTGTCTTCCTTTCAAGAAACGTTTTTCACAAAAGGCAAGCATGAAAATAGACGTTTTTTTTTTAAATGCTTCAGGCAATTAGTTGCCTTCTAACAATTGTGTCGTTACAGAATACATTTCTGAATGAACCGATGAAATTGAATTCCTTCAGCAGCCAATAAGCAAGCAAAGCTAGGAAAAGAATTCGCATAAGTCGATCAATTATCAGCATTATCATCATTCGACGTTTGCTTGCAGGAATCGTCGTTTCAGGCTCTTTGAGCAAAAACTTTCGGGCACCTATAATGATGAAAAGGTTTTTAAATATTTCATAATAACCTTGTCAGACTAATTAGCTTTACCTTGCATTTGAGAGATGTAATATTCATAATCGTCTGTTACAATACGACGCATATGGAAGTCATCTCTATAAACCAATTAAATGTAAAAATAAAATAAAATAATAAATTAATTAACTATAATCCAATGACAATCCATAAGCTCTTTCTTACACATCACTAGGTAACAAGATTTTATTCAATGCTAAAAAGTTTTCCGTTCCAAAGTTCCATTTGGAGAAAATGAAGGTTTTCAAGGCACACGTAACATGTGCGATTTTCCTTTGAAGCTTCATGAGACTAAAAATTTAACAGGAAAACATGTGTTTGAATACTTAGTTGGGTAGTGCTGTCGACAAGTGTGGTTGCTTCCTTTTCACGAAAGCCACGTAAACAATAACATGATAAAGCCAACTTACAAAGCCGCTTTGCCCTGAGCTTTCAGGACCTCATCAACAATGGCAGCCGGCAATAGCTGAAAGCAAATGATCTGAAAAAAATTTAATTTAAGTCGATCGCAATTGTTTAGTTTTTTTCTGTTACTCCCACAATGATTGTCCAATATTCTGCCCACCAGCATCATGCTGATGAACTTTGCAGTGAGTTTAAAATTATAGAAGTGACAGATTGGACAAAATTCGTAAAGTGTAATAAAACTCACTCGCCAAAAGTTCATGAATTTACAAAGCGTCACGCCGCCTCCTGGCACCCACAATGAGCGTTCAAATGGATGTTTTCTAATCAAATATTTCCCATCGTACACTAACAAATCTAGCGTCATGTTATGTAGCGATGCACAATTGTAAACGGACAATTGCATGTCATTCAAATTCTCATTAGATTCATTTCGTCTTTCAACCGTTCTATTGTCAATGGCACATTTCCATGAAGCAACAATTAGAGTTTTCGAAACGATATCGACAGCCACACAATTGAGCTCAGCCATTTTTGATGCATACATCGTTCGCATAATACCAATGCCACAAGCAGTGAGTAGACCAACCGGACCATTAAAATTGTCCACCCATCCCGGCATCGGTTCATTTTCAGTGCCTGTTACAATTGACGGACGGACAATTGTAATTGGCAATAATTTTTCATAGCTTTTGCATATTTGTTCGGCGAGAGCTTTCGTGTAGGTATAGGAATTTGGACTGAATGCTGTAAAATGTGGCATTAGGCATTCAAGCAATTCAGTGTCAACATTTTCTGCTATCGCGATTGCTTTCCGCCAATCGCCATGTGCCGGATAAGTCTGAAAAATTACCGTTAAGAAGCTTTCTTTAGACAATTTGTCTCCATCATCACCTTTTCATTGGTTTGCGGCTCGTCGGGATAGCAATAAGTCGTAGAGACATGAACGAACGATGCCAAATGGCTGAGTGTCACAGCGAACTTAATCACTTCGTGTGTGCCTCTTGTATTCAGTATGATTGCCGACTTGAGGTTATCATCGAAGCGAACCGAGGCAGCCGAATGAAAAATTACCGAAACATTTTCCAGCAATTTACGTGTTTCATCAGTGAATCCCAGACCCACCATGCTCACATCCCCTTCAACGGCAATCAATTTATCCAACACATCCGGATTCGTATTCTTGATTTTGTCGAAAAGCTACGAAGGAAACAAGAAAAAAATTCTTTTAATTGCAGCTATCGCTTACACTATGATTGATTATTTTGTGGTTCGTGAAACGAAAAAAAAACAAAGAACAAGCTTCGTCGAATGGTAACAAAGCTGTCATGAGTTCATAAATGATGTTGCCTTAATAATGTTATGCATTTGTCATTTTATTTTATGAATATTAATTCTTTTTTTTTTTGGGGGGGGGTACTTTCCAGTGTCACTCAAAATAAATTTGCATTAATTTATGTGCATCATTTTTTTCATTAATGAATATTCATCGAGCACTGAAGCGATGACATTGTTTAAGGTGCAATCATTGAAAATTCTCGTAAATAAAAA
The DNA here is from genome assembly GCA_018397935.1 of Propsilocerus akamusi. Taxonomy (NCBI): domain Eukaryota; kingdom Metazoa; phylum Arthropoda; class Insecta; order Diptera; family Chironomidae; genus Propsilocerus; species Propsilocerus akamusi. Next base: position 16,459,584 of record CM031469.1, on the reverse strand, counting down.
GACCTTGAAATGGACTCATGACAGCTCAACCATCAGTTCAAAAAACAAATTTGCTAACCGGCGTGTTTTTAATCTCCTCAAGTCGCTCATTGATTGATTTCGAACGTTTAGCTCGCAACATCAAAAAAATTCGCTTAATCGGACAAGAACGAAGCAATTTTTCAATTAGCACTTTTCCAACAAATCCAGTTCCGCCAGTAATGAAAATATCACGATTGTTAAAAAACTCCGGTATTGTAATCATTCTGAAAATATATTTTCTTTCTCGCACTCGGTTAATAAACTTTTTACCCAAAAAAAATCTATCGACTTTTTATTGATTGCCTTCTGGCCGTGGATATACTTTCTATTTTATGGAATATCCTTGTGCACACTTCAACTACACAAATTAAACTGAAATTGAAAAAAAAAAAAGTTAAAAGTTTTTTTTTTGTCGATTAGTTTTTCTTTTATTTATTTTGAGTGATTCGCAATTTGCAACAACAAAAATGCTTTTGAACTTCATAAATAATTCAATTGGAACTTTTTTTTTATTCTTCTTTGTTGCAATTCAATTTCAGCCAAAAAAGCACATAAAAATAACAAGAACAATTTTGAGGCTTAATTAAATGTTGGCCATTCACCCGACTTACAGTCGATGAACTTTAGGGAAACCTAATTAAATTCCAATTAAAGAACTTTTTTTTATATTTTCATCCCTCGAATCGTTAATTACAGTTTGACTTTCATCAAACAATGAATAAATTAAAGAATAAATTGAATTCAAATCGATCAAAATATTGATGCTGCAGTGGAAATTAAAACAATTTAGCATGAAAAATTAATCAATTAATTGATGCAAATCGTAAATTATCCGCATTTTTTGTTTAAATTGTGATTTTTACTCGAATTTTAATTTCGATAAATTAATTTCAGAGATTAAAATGGGGAAAATAAATTAATTACTTGATCCAGAAAAAAAAATCCTGAAAAAAAAAAAATATTTTGTCACTTGGATTTACTTTTCAGCGTGAAATTCACTTTGTCATGGCGATTTTTTGATTGAATATTGAATGTATAAATTTTGAATGTTTAATTGACCTCCATATTTTAGTGATTTCAATAACGTATCAAACACAAAAAAAATAGATTTAAATATATTGCTCAACTTTGTTGCATTTCAAACGAAATTTTGTCATTCGATGTTCATTTGAACGGTTCGCTGAACTATTTTCGATGGAAATAGAATTTAAGTTATTTTATCGTTACAGAAAATCCACAAAACATTTATGAAATAATTTATTTTTATTTTTGTGTCAAAAACACAAAACTGGTTGACAAACATATTTCATGAACAATCGATTTTTTGCAACAAAAAAAAAAACTTCCTATAAGAAAAGAAAAAGAAAAACTTTCAACAGCAGAAGCGATAAACATGCAAAATTCCATGTTGTAACGTCGCTGCTGTTTTTGCTTGTTCGGTGCTCACAAAATGCCAAAATCCACCGGGTTTGTAGTCAGGAAATGCTTTGAATTTCATTTTCGATATTTATATGTATCAAGCGCTGTCATGTCAGTACCTTAAACTTCCATCAAACACCATTCACCGTTACTATAGTAATAAAATATGTTTCACTTCGCAACCCAGAAAATAAAAATATTTTCATTGTTATTATTTTGTTACTTGCTTGCTAGTGGTTTGATTAATCGAAACCCATCTCTGGTGACGATTTTCTTTTCCATCGAGGTTTGTTTTGCATGGGTGTAGTTTGTGTAAAAAAAAAATCAAAAAAATCAAAACAAAAAAGCTATTTAAATCATCCTCAGTTGCCTTCGCAATCTGTCAAATAATTTTTCTGTTTCTCTCAATTTTGTGGCAATATATTTGCATGATTTTTGTGTACAAAACCAGAGACCGAAAGTCAGTCTGGGTTTATAATGTCGGACCTACAATACATTTATCAAAAGGAGCGCAAAGAATTCGGTAGACAATGTCTGTTTTCGGACAAGAAATTCCTGATGGCATCCATACCACCAAATCATGATGAATTCAACGATTACATTTTGCGCAATCCCGTATCGGAAGGGACACAATTGGGCAAGCAATTTGCACTGAGTGAGGTGAACACTGTGTCGACAACGGTCGAAAGCCGTGGTATTTTGCATACGGAAGGCGGTTGGCCCAAGGACATCAATTATCAGGACAGCGAACAAACAGTACGTTATCGAAGGAAATTAGAAAAGGACGATACATATATCACTCAGGTGCCACGTTTGGGTGAGGTGAGATAACAATCCATGTAATGATAATAAATGGATTCATTTGAAAAGCATCATGATGTTTTCAGAGAATTGAATATTGTATACTACAAAATAATGCCGTCAACATTTACGAGGAATACTTTGATGATCTTGAGCCAGCACCAATTGTAGATCGAAGTCATTCACGGACAATGTTTGTGTATAAAGATGTCGAAACGCCAACGGTATAAATTTGTTATTCACATCCTACTTGTTCCAATTTAAATATTGACTTTATCTCTCAATCGTTATAGCGTCCCATAAGTCATTTATCTTGGTCACCTGATGGAGGCACCAAATTGGCCATCACTTATTGCAACACAAATTTTCAACAGTCCACTTCAGGCCTGTCACTTAATTCTTACATATGGGAAACAGAAAATCCAAATCAGCCACTTTACACATTGACGCCGTCGAGTCCCTCAATTTGCTTTGAGTATCATCAAAAGGACATATATCTCCTCGTTAGTGGACAATCAAATGGTCAATGCTGTGCATGGGATACGAGAGCAGGCAGGCGGTGTGTTGCGAGCACACCGAAAGAAGTTTGTCATCGTGAAAGTGTCAAATCAGTCCTGTGGATCAACAGCAAGACTGGACATGAATTCTTTTCGGGTGGTGCCGATGGACAAGTTGTGTGGTGGGATACACGCAAATTAACGGAAAAATTAGATGTCCTTTATATGGATCCAGTAAAATGCGATGACCAAGTCCTGGAGCGCTCTTATGGTGTTTCGGTGTTAGAATATGAGACTACAATTCCGACCCGCTTCATGGTGGGCAGCGAGCAAGGCATGTTGTTCTTTTGCAATCGCAAGGGAAAATCACCCATGGAGAAGATTGCTTTACGGGTAAAAAGAAATGAATGATAAAAATCATCACCTTGACGTGTTTCCATCTCATCCACCAAAGAAGAAAGCCCGTTCGTTCACATTGAATGAAGCTTTTTCCTTCACATTTTGATGTCACGGAGATTTTCTTTTAACTGGATTTTCACTTTTCTGAGAAAATGTCTTCATTTTTCATTCCAGATGCAATGTCATGCTAGTCCCATTTGCACATTAGCCCGTAATCCGTCTTTTTTTAAAAATTTCCTCACAGTTGGCGATTGGAATGCTCGCATTTGGTCGGAAGATTGTAAAGAGAGCTCAATTATATGGACAAAATATTGCTCGGTTGAGCTCACAGATGGATGTTGGTCGCCGACAAAATGCTCATTGTTCTATCTGAGTCGAACGGATGGCAATTTGGAAGCGTGGGATTTATTACAGCAACAAAGCGAACCAGTCCTCACCATTAAGGTTTCCTTTTTAATTGTTTAACGTTTCCTCCGTTCTTAATGTCTTCTTTTTTTTATTTGGAAGTTATAGAGAGCATTCAGTTTATTAACTTTTCTTTGGTGAAAGCTTTTGAAGATTTTATTTTAGAAATTCCATTAAATTGAATGTACGCTAGAGCAAAAATATTCCCAGTCAATGTTGGAAAAATGTAAAATCATTTCTCTTCATTTTTCCTGCTTCTGATACACAATGAGGAAGAAAAATGTTTCCTATCTTCCGTATCCGTTTTCATGCCCGAAAATTTTGCCACTCTCCCGTAGGTTTCTGATCATTCCATAAAATGTGTGAAGCCCCACGAGTCAGGAAGAATGATAGCATGTGGTAGTGCAAACGGATCCGTTTTCTTAATGGAAGTTTCAGAAAATATGACTTATAGTGCAAAAAATGATAAAGCGATACTGAATGCGGTAAGTATGAAGCTGGGAAAATCACATTTGTTACTTTGCAAACCAGTGGAAGCTTAACCAAAATGACTTCTACACAGTAATTGTACTCTTATGTGACCAAAAAATAATTCATTTCCCAGATGTTGGATCGCGAAAGCAAACGCGAAAAAATTCTCGAGGGCAAATTGCGCGAAATCAAAATCAAAATGAAAAAACAACAAGAGCTACAGGAAGCGCGCATTTCAGATTTGCTATCACTTCAAGCGGAAAAACCTCCAGATGAGATCAAAGTGCAAGACGATTTGCCTAAGGTCAAGTCGTCATTGAGTCAAGGTAATTTATTTATTTTAAAAAAAAAAAAAAAAATCATCAGCATTTTTAATGCTGAGTACATTTGCGAGATTCCATTCACGTTCGTGAATGAAAAAAGAAAAAAAAAATAAGTTTATTAAATTTTTCACATTGTTTTCCAACTCGATGAATTTATATTATTCTATTTTTTCGCCTGTCTTCAAAAAAAAACGTCCTAAATAGCTCTCATAACTGCGGCCGAAGGGGAATTTTTTCAAATGGTTGAAGAGGAAACGCAGCGTCGAATTAAAGAGCTCGACAGTCGTGATTCAAATAGGAAATCAAAGAGTGTGACAAAAATGAGCACAAAGGAAAACAATCATGATGAAAACGATGTAGAAGGTGATGACGAGTCTAGTGATGTACCGGAAGCGAAGGCTGTTAATAGTGTAATTAGCAAAACAAACAGTAAAAATGAAGCAAATGGTCTTCAACACGAAAACGGTCAAAATGAAAAACGAGATGACAAATCAGCTACCGCCGATGCGCATCACAATTAATTAAAGTATCATACTGGAATATAAGAGACAAAAGCAATTTTATTTTGATGTCACGAATGATGAAAAATAAATTAAATTTTGCGCAATGGAAAAAAAAGGAAATTAAAAATGAATTTAATGAAGTTGCTAAGGAAAAAAAAAACTCATTAATAAACATTAAAAATCTACATCTTAACTCCATCAAATTATGCATATAACATTGCATGCATGCATAACAATTCCAACATCATAAGCAGAAGAAAAGTTATAAATGAAAAACTGTCTGCTGATGAAAAGTTTCTTCATTAATTTCTTATAGTTTTTTCTTCCTTCGCTGCATGACATTTTTCTTCAACAATAACATTCCTCTACCGCCCACCATCGTTGTCGGCGACCTCTTTAAGAGCTCTTCGTTTTATCACTGTCGTCATAATCTGGCATGATTTTTTTTGTATTCTATTAACGCAGTGAAGTAGATTAGCAGATGTTTCCAATCAGGCTTAATGATGCAAAAAAATTGAAGGCCGCTACTGTACAAAGCTTCAGAGCTATTAAAGTGTGCCTTGATCGCAAGGTATAGAGAAAATGACTTTTCTCAGGAAAGGAATTAATGTAAAAAGTCATGAAACAAAATATATTTTTTAATTTTATATTTTTAATGAAATTTTTCATCATTTTCTCAGTTAAGTAATAACATCATTATATTGCGTAAGAAAAACGCTTATAAGAGAGTGTGGTGATCTCAAAATGTAATTAAATCGTCTGTTTTCATGTAAGTTCCGGCTTTGTTTTTATAACAATCTTAATTACAGATCTGAGATATTCTAAGGACAATTCAGTGAAGTGGAGTTTAATAAGAAAATGGATTTTCAATTATTTTTCATTTTCTGGTTGGTACTTAAGATTTCTGTCAGCAGAAGATTTCACAATTACTTTTAATTTGCGTGTTTTTCATTATTATTATTTTGTAGAAAACTTTTAATGTTTTTGCGTCATTGGGGATGATATAAAAATTATCAATGATAAATTGAAGTGCAATGAGATAAACAAAGTCAAATAATTGATATCTAATTAAAAATAAATTAAACTTTTTTTTTTGCTGTTTAAACTTTTTTTTGCTGTCGCCTTTGAATGATCTGAAGCTCTTTATTGATCATGCAATTGACAGCAGGGTTCAGAAAGTAATGCGTAAAGAAAATATTTAGTTCGAAGTGAAATTTATTTTGAACTTTTTCATTAACGAGATCAGTTGTACATGTAAATGCTATTGACATTCATATCAAACTTGTTCTGATAATAAAGTTCTGCTATTTTCGAGTACCATGAAACCAGTAAATAGAATTTGAAGTCAATATTTTTAATGCATTAAATTTTCTCCCTATTCAGTAAATAAATTCGAGTGCTTTCAACACAAAGGCAATGCTCTGAACCATTAATAATTTTTTCCATTACAGTATTCAAATTATATATGAGATTTTATATGTCTGCTGCTGTTTGGGAGGAGCGAGATTTTCGGTATCCACTTTGATGCTGCTGCTGCTGCTTAAATGGAGCAAGCTCAAGGAAAAAAAAAACTTCTCGATGAATTTGCTGTTAAATTGATGGAAATATCTTGTAGATCCAGCTCGACAAAGCTCACTCTATTGCGCGCATCAATTTGTCTGCTTTTATTCGCAAGTCGAACTGAAAGTTTTTCACTCGACCTCAATCAGTAATGTCATTGTAGGTCGCTTAGACCGTTTTAGGAGCAATCAGTCAATGGCCCATCACTTACAGATGATCCCTTCACTATATGTAATTTACTTTTGAAATAAAATAAAAATTTTAAAAGCACCGAACTGTGTCTTTTGCAGATTAAAGTTCAAATTTGATTTGAAATTCATCGAGTCGAAATTTTTATATTTGCGCAACAACAAAAATCAGTTTCGTCAGATTGTAAATCAACATTGGGAAGAATTCGAATTTATTGCGCAAAAATGCCAGCAAGACAAAGTGGTTTGATTAATCAAATCTCTCTGGATCAGTTTGCTTCCGTCAAACTCGCGAAACAAACACTAAAAGTGGATGTTTCTTGCATTTTCCTCGTTTCTTCTAAGATTTATCTTCTTTTTTTAACGTTCGAGATCAATAAAGCACTTCAAAAATTCGTTAGAGCACTCGAAGACCTTTTGTGCGGAAATGACAAGGCTTATCGGCAATGACGTGAAATTGGCAACATAGACAAATTGAAATGATGAATCCTTTTCTCGCTCCATTGCGATGGATTTGCTTAAAATCCCTCTAAATATTTTTTGTCGGTGCCAATTTATGTCATGAACACCAAACACCAGCTGCTGTTTCGGTTATCACTACGAATCCTACATACAATTTATCTAGAAATTTTCCTACAAAACCATGTAATTTGAATTTATTATTCATCGATATTTCTTCACACATCATCGATGGGTGCCCTGAACATCATTGCAATGGACAACCGTAAAGAGCCCTCGATATATACACGCAATGATGGACACTTGATAAAGGACGTGTATGAATTTCACCTCATCAAATTTTATGGCATTTGCCGTTATGTGCTTGAAAAAAGGCAAAACATGAAATGAATTTAATAATTTATCACGCAGCATGAATTCGTTTGGACGGCATTAGTAGGTAGATACCTTTGGAGAGTGGGAACATTTCAGCCTGAAACGCATGAGTAAAGTTTTTCTTGTGGTCTTCCATGAATACGTTCAAAATGAGAGGATTTTAAAACCACCATTTTTATAAGTTTTTCTGTAATTATTAAATTATTAAAGGGCTATTAATTTTTTTGTCTGCCAAAAAATAATCGTAAAGAGAAAAACTGAATTCCAGTGTATGGATTGGTAGGGGTGAAGTTGGGTAAGGGTTCAAAAATTGTCGATTCATTTCACATATATTCTCTGGCACACAGCATGGAAGCATTTACAGTTGAAAAATTAATTATTCAGAATCAAGCATTTAGTGCTCAAAAGCCAAGCATAGTAACAAAGAAAAATCGAATTCATGTGCATGAAAGTATTATCAATGAATGGCGTATCAGTAAAACCTGCTTTTTATTACTATTGATCCTTTCTTCGTGAATTTTCATGTAAAAAACATATTAATTGCATGTTGTAAATTTCTGAAAATTCCATGAATGTTTCAAAAGGATCGGCGCCGCCTCCCCGGATCCTAACGGAAATTATTAATTTCCAATAACTTTGGCCGAAGTACTTAACTTGACCTTTTTCACTCCCGGAACTTCGAATCTTTCGCACATGAAAATTGCAAAAAACCAAAATTTTTGCGCACCGAAAATTAATTTTAAATTGTGTTCAATGGTCTCCCGCTGCTTCTGTTCCGGGCTTTCCGGAACACTCACACAAAAAGCTCATAAAATTAATTGCATGTTTGAATCTAATAAATTATCAGAAAAAAACTTTCTGAATTGTATGCGCAATAAAATGTTAAACATACCAAATTTGTAATCGCTCTTCGGTTTTGAGAAGGAAATTCGGAAAATGTTCTGTGAAAATGGAAAATCTCCCGCATCGACAGAGATGGATTTTCATCACCTGCCACTTTTCAAATTCTCCCATTTGACATAATATTGCTGCAGTAACTTCCAATATCACGACTTGAAAAAAAAAAAAACATCATGAAGCATTTAGCTATCAAAATTAAATTGTGCGCTACTTTGCTGGCTTAACCTAGAGTTGTGATTTACTTTTTTAAACGAATTAAAAAAAAAAAATTGCCGAAGCACAAGCAAAACGGAATTTAAAATTCATTTTTACCGGATTATCTTCCATTAATGGCATGACATTCAATTCTATGTCGCGCTTAAAATCCAGTTTCATAAAATTATTATTTCCCTTCTTTTTTGTGTCAAACACAATTTTTTGGTAGCTCATGCTTTTGCTACGCCGTAACCGACTTTTGATGTGGCTGCCAGGGTAGCTTTATCATACACATTAAAACACATACAAACAAAGACACATGCGACAAGCATTGAGATTATAAGGAAAACTCATTTAAGCCGTTTCATGTATAGAGCCAGAAAGATTCATAAACTGGGAGCCCGAAACATGAAAAGTCATTTTGATTCAGTGACCTGAAAATTCAACTGATAACAAACAGTGCAATAAATTAGAAATATGTGCAGTGCTCATATCCTAATGCGATGCAGTAGAACTTAACATTGGGCAGCTGTGATGTTTTCCGGAATCATCCTTCTTGTCTTTGGTACAGAGAATTCATTAATTCGATTTGTTTGGGTGTGGTCGGAGCATAGTCTCGAGTACAGGTAAAAAAGCGTTTCGAATATTACATAATTTCACAAATCAGCAGATTTATTCGCTATGAAGGAAAACATAAACATTTTTTTTCTGGCAGCCTATTGAAATAACATATTTGTCAACTGTTCATATATTTACAATTCAGATTTTCCCCAGTCAGATAATGTTTGCAGCACTTTTTTTTGTGTATTTAGATAACGAAATTTTCCGGAATATTTCTGCAATTGTAACAGCGCAGGAAAAAAATTGCAAAAATGGCTCATTTTGCTATTTATTTTATACAATCCTCTAGGGAACTAGAGTTGCATAATTTATAATGAAAACAGCATGTTTAAACAATTCCGATTTATAAAAGTCGTAAGCCAAACAATAACACTCGAAAGAGTTTAAACATCGAATCAAGCTTATTTGTATTTCAGTGCGGGTACAACGAGCGAACCAAACTGCTACAATCAGTTGCTGGAACAAATTGTAACAAATATTCTGTAATAATCTTGATTGGAAGTTTGCAATAAAACGCTTTTCTTACTCCCATTAAATAATTGCGAAATTCCTCTTTCTGAACATATTGCCAAGCCAAGTAAGCATTATCCGAACAATGGATAATTCGCAATATTTCTGAAGCTCTCTCAGCTTGAACTATAGACAGTTTTCCTATTTATCTTGAGTAATATACCTCGAGCTTTATGAACGACATAAAACTATAAAGAAGGATTTTGTCTTTACTCCCCACTCGCTCCAAACCAGTGCTAAATTTTCATCTTCGACTATCCAATTTATTTTCACATAGAGAACAAGCAACATGCACATACAAAACTTTCGTTTGCAATGTTTCTCATGATTATTATACTCTCGAAGTCTTCATATGATACAGTAGAAATAATTTTAGCCCAGTGTGCTTACTGATGCTTTCGATACGTTTTCACCTAAAATCACCAACTAGAATCCTTAGACAATTTTACAGAAAATGCATGTTCTCAACGAAAGAAAAAATCTTTACCATTTTATTCTTACAAACACAAAACTCCCATAAATGGAAAGGAGCGAAGAGAATTTTGTTCTTGCTCCCCAAGCATTAATATCCTTAAAAACTTGTATCATATTCATGCTATAAAATAAAGCGAAAGGATAAAAGAAAATTCATACAAAATGTATCGGTTCTTATGTGAGGTTTTAAGATTCCATTTGGGAATTTTCAAAATGTTGCATTATGTTGTGTATGTATGAGGGGTGAAACGGCTACTTAAGTTTTATTATTGAGATTTTATCACTCATTTGTCCCCAAGAAGATTTAAAAATATTCGACGTCTATTCATCAAAATCAACGGTTTCAAATTTTCTCAAATTTTTGTAACTTTATGACCTTTGAAATATTTTTCTAATATAAATAAATCTCAAATATATGAACTCATTTCATAAACATTCAGATAGATTCGACCTTGTTGACATTTTCTTTTTCCTATTATTGCGAAAAGGGAACGAAAAATGTTTTCAAAGTCAATTAACATTTTGATCCTCAACAACCATCGCAATTGAATAAAGTTCACCATTATGACTGAAAATTGAAAAAGTTTTCCCAGTATTCGCAAAAAAAAAAAGAGAAGTAGGTAGCTTTACAGCAAAAATTATACAGCATTCATATTTGCAGCAGTTAAAAATCTAGAAAAACGGAAGTGATTCGAAGCATAGCAAAGAGACTAATTCATTAGTTCAAATCTGATTTTTTCCCCTCTTAGCAGAAAAAATAAAAACTTTTTTTACCATAGCAATATTAAAAGCCTTTCATGGAATTATGTCAAGTGACTTCATGAGCAACTTACCGTAGAAACATGATGAAATGTTTGTTCACAACCGATGCTGATGTGGAAACAACGGACAGGAAAATTATTTATAGCACTCGAGGAGTTGAGTTTGTGTACAGTTAATTAAATATGGAAGTAAATTAATATGCAATCGTTCAATGTTTCGTGTGCCATGATCCTGTGTAAGCCATTAATTGCTCCAGCAGCATCATGAATTATGTTTGAGCATTTTTTCACGAACGGTCGAGCGCGTTCTTTCGCTTGGCATCTTTGTGTACAAATGCTAAATTTGCTATACACATTCTATAGCTCGAAGCTTTTATTCATTCACGTTTCTCTCGTTTACAAAAAGCTTCTTAAATGGGGAACCTCGTCTTATAACAAGCCAGTCCTTATAGTTCGCTTTCATTGTTTTAAGAATGAATTATTGCTATTTTTCATGGTTGTTAACATGATATAGCACGGCAAACAAGCGGCGCGCAGTCAATGGTGGGAGATGAGAAAAAAGGAATTTTAATTTACGATCAAATGTACAAAGTTTAATTACCTTGCGATAATATTTTTCCATGTTTGTTGTCAGAGGGCTCATGACGAAGGAACCAAACCAAACATCGGTATTTATTGGTTGCTAATTTATTTAAATGGACACACCACTGTAGTTATTCTAGAAGAATTTAAAAAAATATATATTTAAGTGTTTTTCGGTCGAATGTTTCGGCACAATAAAAATAATTCTTTCCTTCTTTCTTTCTCTCTCAAGATCAAGCACTTAGCGAAAAAATAAAAATACAATAAATGTGACACTGTCGGTAGATAATAAAAAGTTATGAATCGTTATTAACACATTTATCTGAATACATCTCGAATATTAAATTGGCTGATGCCAATAAAAAAAAAATAACAATAATAATGAAAATTATACAGAAATTATTGTTGGCTTTTTATTTCCATGAAAAGCTTTTTTTGTGGAATTAATAAAAAAAAATAATATATAATCGAAATCTTATTTACTTCCGTCATTTTGCCCGGTTTGACAATGCATACCAAGTTCTTAGTACTGTTCGCCACGATTAGCGAACAGAAATCCCTCAAGTGATGGCAATGTTTACCGTAAAAGAATTCCATCGAAATTTATGAGTTTGAAGAGTCCGACAGAAGGCATTAGGAAGCAAGCGGGTCTCGATTGAAATCTATGACTTTTAGAATTTATTTTACAAATCTGTTGGATGGTACAAAGAAACGATATTAACGAGGGATGGAGTAAAAGGGATGCCAATCGAGAAACTATAAAAATTGAATAATCCTAGAGATTTTCCAACATTAAACTCATATATTTGACTTCAAGTCGTAGAGAAATGTAAAAAAAGCACACAGTTTGCTGATGGCACCCACAAAAGAGGAAACTTCAGGATGAGGATGCTTTTAGTGCTAAAGCTACAATTCGTTCTATTTTTCACACACTCCAGATCTCAATGAGGGGCAAGAGCTGAACAGAATAAAAGCTCGAACGAAGGAAAATTTATTTCCCATCGAACAATAAAATGGTTTTTCATCTCTTTTTAATGTATTCATTGTAAAAACAGTTTCTCGGAGACACAATGGAGTAAATTGAATCGAAAAGGGACTTTGAGAAGGGACGAATATTTTTGGGTAGCCTTTAAACTATTCACATATGATTTGTCCATAAAGAATAATGGGAATGAGTGTCGACTTGGTTACCGCACCGTAAACTTGATGTGCCTCCTAATTGTGTTTTATGTTATTCTCTCTCCTAAAGCATCCCGGCACTGAAATCAATTTCTTTTGTGCATTAACGGTGAGAAATTCCGAACAATACAAAAAGAAAATCAATCGGTTTGAAGTACCAGCAGAAACAACTCTTTCGTTTCCTTCTACTCATTGAGTCGTGTAATGGAATATTTTAAATTCTACTTGTTCGTATATTTCCCTTTTTTCCATCCATAATGAATCAAATCTAATATTTATCACTCAATTTCGCAATTTCTGAATTGAAAGTTTTTCGATTGAAATGTTCCTTTCATTGTTCTTTTTCATGTATAGCTTCCATCATGCTAAACATCGGATAACAAATGAATTTCATCAACATTTCAACATTTATTTATGGATTTAAATGTACAAAATATTGTGTATGCGTGTGAAGGGGAATGGCGAAGAGTGGTAAAATAAAACAAATAAAATTTTCCCTGGATTTTCATATTTATTTTGCATCGATAACATTTCGCAATCATTTCGAATTTGTGTTTTGTTTAAATTCCCTATTCTTTCAATTCAATGGCACTGAGTTGTGCTCGATGAAATTGATTGGTGCTCTAGGAGATTTATTTGCTGCATTTTTTTTAGTTTTTTATATTTCAACTTTATTATTTTCAGATTATCGTCAATCTTCTTTCAAGTTTCTTGTAGGAAAAAAAATTCTGATTCAAAAAGTTTCTCGTGAAATTGCATTCTTTTTATCACAATTATCAACGCGCAGACTTTCTGCAGAAAAGAGAATAAAAGTTTCAGTCAAATATTATAATTGTTTTGAGTGTTTCAGTGGAGTGTTTTTCTGGTCAAAGATTGAAATTCATTCAACCGAACCGTGGCCAGAAACTGAATTGAATTATCAAAGAATTAAAAAGTTTGCGTTTCTTGTTTAATTCACAAATTGAATTTTTTTTTAAACAAAAAAAAATTAACTTTGTTTTATCCACAGGACATTCAGGATTTTTTCTCTGTCGACTTTTCTTCATTCTGATTTCTTTTTGAATTTTAATTCACGAATCACAGTGAGAGCGAAAAAAAGTTCTATTGAATATGATTTTGAAAAGCGGAAACTTTTTTCGTGTGGAACGAATTGTGCAAAAAGTGGTTTGATATTTTTCAATAAGCAAATTTCCGATGTTTCGATAAAGTTTTTTTTTCTCGTTGTTTCTTTGCGACATTTCCAGTCTGTTGATCAATGGTTTCGAGATATGAATTTCATTGAGGTTATAGACGTTTAACGACATTTGAAGAGAAAGCTTATTGATTCAATCAACCAGTCGGGAATAATTTTTTTCCTTTTACAAATATATAAAATCTCAATTTCCATAAACATTTTGTTCTGTCGCCAAAATGTCAACGGGCGACAATATAAAAAGCTTTACGGTCATAAAAATCACAGCGTTCATAACATGCTTCGAATGCGAAATGTTCTTTAAGTCGATTAATAAATCAGGAAATCGCTTGCGACATCAAAATACTGCTTAGACATTGTCCATGTCCATGCCGTCACACGATGTCCACGAGCTCATAAAAACTTCATAAATTTTTGATCTTTTTGCGACATAAAATGAAATAAATAAGACATCAAATATTTCATAATCTTATGACTTGTACGAAAATAAAAGACGATAAACGTTTGTAAACGCTAGCAATTCCTAAGTTGTATGCTCAAAGAAGCCTTAAACATCTTCACGAATCATTAAAAACCATTTTATAACAATCTCCCTTTTTATATAAAATGAGTTGATAAACAAAGCCTTAAGTTGTTTTGGAAATTCCAAGAATTTACGAAAACAGAAAAATATTTCGAAAAATATCCTTAAAATTCCAAATGATATTTTAATTTTCCACGCCTCGAAAATTCCTAATTTGAATATAATTTCAAAACCGAGTAAAACGAAAAATAGCATTAAATCAAAGTTCATCGCTATTTTCGAGCAATTCAGATAAGAAGTTGAAAAATTTCTATCTTCGAAATGGAGCGCATTGATTGAGAAAAACCTTTAATGTTGCTATAAAAACATTTCAAGTCTTTACCGACTGACTTGGAAATTTTCTCCATCAATTTGCTGAATTAGCAGAAAAATTTAACCCAAAAATGAGCAGAACTGTGATGAAGCAACAACAAAAGTAATCCGGAATGTGTCAGTCGTTCAATAATTTTTATGATTTTGATCGAAAAACAATTTTTTTTTGCCTTTTTTTTCTCATCTAGAAATTTATTTATCGTTTCGAATTAAATGCCAGTGAAGTTGATCAAGCAATTTATTTTTGCTTCTTCCTCTCATTGCCTTAAGTAAAGGTAGGAAATTGATTTTTCTTTCTAAAACGGCCTATTCCGAAATCGATCTGTGAGGCCTTAGAGGCGAAGGCATGATGAGGATATAGACACAGAAATAAATAAATAAATCTTCCAATCTTTAGCGCTCTATCGCTTGCATAAATCAAATTAAGTGCCATGAATGCGAAACGCAAACACAAAACAATAGACCTTCACCCTATGTGCCGTAATTTTGCTGGTTTTTTCAGTACCATCGGGAGCATAATAAAAATCCAGATGATTTACACCATTAAATTCCCCGATATTTTATTTGTCAGAAAGTCATTTAATGGGCGCTTGGATTAGAATATTCAGAGGCAAATCGTTCATAAAGACACTTCATTTCACTTGATTTCATTCGTAAAATCGATGACAATTGATTGTTATCAATCCACACATAATGGCAATTAGGAGAACTTAAAAGTTAATCTTTATCTATACATGTCGGGCTCCAAACCCAGGCGAAGGACAACAAGGTTGTTTATCAAGGTACAGATTACAAAATAACCTTCAAGTTCATTCAATGAAGCAAAGGAAGGAAAAATTCATTTTTTACAACATCCTCTTTCCTTCTGAGTACAATTGCCGTATCTTTGCCCTGTCGTTTCGTTTCATTGAGATTTTTATGTGCAGTTTGTATTTTTAACACCTTTTGATAACGCCAAAGCACAATGCGAGCAGGACAAAGCAAGGAGAACAATTGAAATTATTTTTGAAAGGACTGTCAATTGTTCCTATAACATGTCCTTGAGTTTGTTATCATACTAAATGAATCTCACCTCCAAAGTGATGAAACTCTTTTATCAAAACCAGTTGAGAGAGAGAGAGAGTGAGAATTTTCCCGTCTTCAATTCTCAGTATTCCAGTTGTAAGAGCGTGGGCTGGAAGTTTTCATAATCTTTTTTCAACTTATACGCACGTCAGTCGCACCAGAAATCTCATCAAAGTATCAACCTAGTCACAGCTTATGTATTTTTTTTCTCTATATCATCGCCGCACCCATGACATCAGTTTTTCTCCCAGCAACAACAACGCAAAAAACAGCAACGCAAAAAAAAAAAAAAGAAAAAGTTTCCCACATTTATTTCTACTTGGGGAAAAAGTAGCGAAAAAAAATGTTGCACAATAAACAAGCTTTGTGTAGGGAAGTGGAAAAAATATTCATAACAAAACAACATGAATATTTTCACAAATGATAAATAAATAAGAGTTTTAAATATTTTTTTTTCTCTGTTCTGGTATGGCTGAGCAGAATCGTTTGCCAAAATAGCAGAAGGAAAATTGCACACGGGAAAAATGTTTGTGAAATAAAAACAAAACATTCCAACAGCAGTACAAACTAATAAAAAGAGATTAAAAGCCGGCAATGCAATAAAACCAGAAATTTAGTAAATTTTCTGCAATTTTCCTTGTTATGGAATTTTTTTTTCAGGGATTTTACTCGAAGAAATGAAAATTTTTAAATTAAAGAGATGGATTGTGTCCTTTTTTCGTGCGTGAAATATCAGACAAAATATTTATGAGCCGCTTTTCCTCTCGCACCGATGACCGAAAATTACAATTTATAAATTCATACAAAATTACGGTCGACGACAACGAAAGCTTTTATTCGTTTTATTGTCATTTTTTTGTACTGTGGAAAGTTAAACGAACCATAAAAAGATGAATTTTCATCACGTTTTCCTCATTGCACCATCCTCGGATGTCTTCGAAGTCCAGTAAAACTTTATGCTGTTAGCAATTGTTCATGTAGTTTTGTTGCTGATAAAAACGAAAGAAATTACAACTTTTTACCGTTCCCTAGGAATCACTCTCAAAGGATTTTAGACTGAAGAAATGAGCAGAGAAATAAAAAGAATCAAATGAAATGTTTGTTGGAACAGCAAAAGAAAAAAAAACTGTAAATCCTTAATATATCTGATGTTGTTGTTGTTGTTTGTTCTTTCAGCGGTCCCTTGTAAAATAAAAAAAGAATATGATTTATTACATGTTCCGGCATTACGCTTCATGTCCGTTATCAGAAGTTCATTTAAAATTCCGAAATTTAAGTCGACAGGGTCAAGTATATTAAGTCAAGTTGCAGCGGTTCTCTGTAATCTGAAATATTCCGTCAAGTTAAAACTTTTAGCATTAAAAATGCAAATCTTATAAAGAAGTATCAAATGTAATGTTTATGAATCCAACATAACCTCAAAATTGTATTTAATTTCAGCAAGCAAGTGAGCAGCAAAGGGACGGTGATGAATGAAACATTCTTGTGCAAATAAAGTCATGCCAATGCTAAGTTCCATATTATTTTGAATTCCCTTTCATAAGCAGGCAAAAACATCCTCTTCAACCAGAATGTTGTGATAGGAAGCGGCAAGCAAACTGAAAAAAATAAATATAACATAAACATTTACCTTGCTCATGAATGTTTCATAGCCCTTTTTTGTAGACTCTAGCACAGTCCAAATAACTTTTGATGCTTCTCTTGTACACGAGTTTCTTGTTCTTCGTCATGTGTGTATTGTCTTGCATGTTTTTATCTGACGATCGATAATTTTATAGAAATGTTGAATAAACGGCTTTTCCCTTTTTTCTCCTCCCAATTTTTCTCAACGGCGGCATTCGGCGCTCGGCTTATCAGCTCTCAGGGATAAAATTTACATTACTTGTAAAATTTAATTTGCATAAATTTCTTCCCTTAACTTTTTTGTTCGTGTTGAGTATTGAATGTGTATAGAGCGCAATGTGTGTATCTCATATTGAAAAGATTTCCTTATGTTCATCGGCATAAGTGAGCTCACAAACAAAATCATTTCAAAAACGCCGGTGCAGAAGACGAGCGTTTAACTTGAAAATCATCAGATTTGATGCTTTTCTACCCCACTGAATTTTCGTGAAAATATTTTCCCGACGTATTCTTTTTCTGTAAAATTCTAGCATAAATATTAGCTGAGGAAGGGTAAAAAAGTGTCAAAAGTATGAACACGCAGCACCAAAGAAATCCACAAACGTTATTTCAACATGAAATGCTGTCATGTGTGAATATAATTAGCTTTTTAACTGAAATATGTAATACTATTTCATGTTATACCATTTAATCTATCTCAATTCAGGCAACATTTTGATGAGAATTTCGTGCGAATATTAATAATGTTCTATAGCATCGCTGCCACAGAATGTTATAATGTTTTAAAAATATTTTGCTCAAATTGTGTAAATTGACTGTAATTGAATGTACACAATGAGCGTCAAAATATTTGATTTCTATCGAAAGAATTTTCTTGCGCGGTTCCCTGCGGACGAATAGATAGAAGGAAATATGCCAAAAGCAACTGATCAAATTTACATGTTATCACAAATTCAGCATCCGTTGGCTAAATTATTTACCAGAAGTTTTTTTTTTTTTTTTTTTGGTGAAGAACCAATGAATGAAAGAAGAGCAAATTTTAATTGAAAATCAATATTGACTAAAAAGAAATAAAAAAGCCACATGCACTCACCAGCTCGGGAATGGTAGAATTTTTTGTAGAAAGTCAAACACCACAGCAAGCCAAGAGAATTCAAACAACAAAGCTCGACGACGATGATGACGACAGATAGAGAGATCGGTGTGGCAAAATAAAGAAAGAAATATAAAACTCAAGGTTTTGATGAGCGCTGAATAATAAATAACAAAAGAATCCAATAAAAACGCCAAAATAAATGTTGAAAGGTTGCTGATGTCCTTCTTTCGAACTGTTGATGCTCAAACATAAATGAAGATAGAAGAAAAAGTATATATTAATGACATTTTGTTGGCTTTTGCTATGTTATGAGTTCTTTAAAATTATTTCATTTTATCGAAAGAAGATTTTGTCCTCACACAAAAGAAAAAAACATAAAAATTTCCGGAAGTCCTAAAGAGCGTCTGAAAAATGATGTCAAAAGGTGTTTTTACCACCCCCAATCGACTCAGTCCCATTGTTGAGTAGATTTTAACAAGATAATAGTCCCAAGGATCATGGGGAATAGAAAACACAAACCATTCGACCATTCATTGTGGTTAGTTCCGGAACCGTTTAATGAAGAATAATAGGTGTAATGTCATAAAAAATTACACTTTTAGTCACCACGCGTTTGTGCCTTCGTTGTCGTTGCTGGAGTCTTTCGTAATAACTGAAATGAACCCAGCAAAACATATGTTGGACATCGTGGATGGCGAGAAAAAAAAAACATTAAATGATTCTACCAGCTTTATATAAATTCTAAAAACACATCGTGCAACGGGAGAATGACGGGAGAAAGTACAAAGCAACAAAGAAGGACACCAAGAGCTTGATGAGTTGTTGTTATTTCCTAATAAAACATATTTCATATATGTTCGTCATATCTAGCTTTGGTTCAGGGTAAAGCACCATTTCATTCATAAATTTAATTTTATGAGATAAAGCGTTGCTGATACCGAAAAAAAGCACACTAAAAAAGCTGAAGCGTATCAAGTCTTGTATATGTATATAGAAAAGAACAATTTGAGCTTTTTAATGGAGAAGACGACGACAAAAAAGAGGCTGCAACGGAAGACAATGAAACATTTTCACATGAAAATTGTTGTTTATAATTCATTTATTTTAATTTATATCATGAGCTGTTTTTTTGTTGTTTGACATGACCAGAGAGCGGATAAAAATCCAAGATAATAAATCCCATTAGATGCTGGGATATTTTATCGTACATATATTTTCTTTACAATTTGTAAAGGAGTGCTGAGGCAATTTACAATCCCGGAAAGTCATTGTCATATGTTGGCTTCAACGGAAGCAGGAAAAAATGCTTTATCTTGATCACACAATGATTTTATCTCTCGCTGTTGTCGTTATGTAAGTCTGTGCGCTGAGAAAAAATGTTTATTTATAAATTTTGAATCCATTTTTGTGCGTTTCCATCGCTTGATTTTCTTTCCGAGTCGCTGCTGTTACGTGAAAATAAAAACAAGCATTAGAAACATTTGTCATTTATATAACAGTTATTGTTCCTTGCTCTTTCTTGCCTTTTATTATACCTTAAGTTCATTCATACATTCAAAAATTCACAGAAGCTTTTGAATCTTTGATCGCGGAACAGAATTTATGAAACGTAAATTTCTACCATTCAACGACTTCAAATGATGCTTTTTTTTTGCTTTTGCAATGGGCATGAGCATTATCAAAATAGAGAGAGCAATCACAATGTATGACATAAAATAATGCTTATCTAGCTCACAAGGAATTAATATATAATGAAACAACAGCAAGCACAACTCGCGTGGATAAATTCATGTAATTTTAACGTGCTTTCTTTGTCATTTTTCTTACCGTGAAATTTTTGTAAAGCACATAAAGGGAAGAAAAAAATTCATATATTTCTTATTTTTCTCCTGACTGTGCTAAAATCAGTAAAATCATAGTTCGTCTTAGCCAGGGCAGAGCCGAACATTTTATTTTGTTCCGTATTTTACATGTAGGGAGGAAATAATTTTTAATATCTTTTTTCGTCTCATTGCTAAATTTGTTTCAAGAGATTTTCTATTCATCAGCAAAGAACGATAGAGAAATGAAATCAATTGAATCATCTGCCAAAGCACGACTGCACTGGTTCACCTTATTTATTATTGCAAAACTGAAAATTTGCTGCCATTTTTTTCTGCTTTTTTCTTCTCCATTCTGATCAAGCATCTCCAGCAATCACGTACGAGCCAAAGTATCTTTTATCCCTTGCAACGAATTTTTGCTTTGTTGATTCAGTTGAAAAGGTAAATTTTAGTTTTCCGAGTTGGGGATTTAACAGAAAAAAGGCAAACGAAGTGGAAGCTTGAGATATTTCCGAACTAAAAAAATATAAATTTTTAGTGGCATTTCTTCCATTCAGCTTACACTAGTCGTCGTCTTGGGGGTTGAATGGTTGAGTGGAGCTTTCTAAATGTGCAAATAAACCTCGCATAATCTCTCTTAGGAAGACAAGCAATGCACAAGGAGTGAACACTACAAGAAGAAGAAAAAAAATGTCGGGTCATAAAATTCTTGTGCCAGTTGAAATTCTATAAATTATTCATTCCATACCATGACTAGATGTGTGCATTAAAAGTTGCAATAATCGTAAAGCATTAATCATTCAATTTATGGCACCGGAGCGAGTGGCACTTGCTTTATGAAATCGAAAATGACTCGCCGAGGGCGAAAACTCAATGTGGCTTATGAGATATTTATACTTAATACGTTTTCAATATTTTATTACCAAACAAAAAAAAAATAGAAGAGGATTGTTCCAATTTCTGAATTGGTGAAGAAGGCGGCAATATTATAGTTGTGGAAAGATATCATTCGAAGGCACGCTACGCCATTAAGAACGTCACAAAAACGTAAAATCCTTTTAATAAATTGGGTTGCAGATAATTTTTTTTTCCGGGAATATTTTATGATGATCATCATGCGACTCCGTTTTGCCAATTTATGTATGCTTTCTCTTGTTGTTTTTCGCCTGGCGGACTCACAAATGACGCAATCGAGCCATTATTCATAAAAAATTTTGAAAGCAAAGGCCATAAATAAAATGCATGTCTCTGCAATATATCTAGTTACTCTATGCATTTTGGACTTTTCAGAATACAGAAAAATTATCTGTTTATTTTTACTATATCAATTGTGCCAAAAAGTTTAAGCACCCAACAAGTTCCCTCAAGCTGTTTATGGAACCCAATCATGAACAACGAAATTTCATTATTGATTCAAGTCAATTGCATGCTTGAAAGAGCCCCAAATAAAATTCCACCTTAAAATTGGTCTATTACGAGACAGAATATAGAGACCAAGAGAGGACCTTCGTCTTTCAACAAACGAGAAATGTTTGTCTGAAAATTCTTTCAACTGTTAAAAAAGCGAGCAAATTAAATTGCCATTCTGTTTCTTCGTCGTCGCCCTTAAACAGCATCCAATTTATTTCGAAATAAAATAAAAAGTGTACACAAAACGTAAAATAAAAGTTATTTTTTTCTATTTTGATGGTGAAATACAACCAATTTACCAAGCTGTCGGATAACGGCAGAGGAGAAGGATGGAAATAAATATATAAAACGAGAGAGAATACATCACTTCAAAATAAATAACAATCTACAATAAAACAAGGCAACAATTTTCGAAAGCTCTATCTTTGTTGATAAATGATTGTTTGGAAACTAAATAAAGTCACATTACATTTAGCATTAAACCCATGTGTGTGTTTAAAGGATAATAAGCAAGTAGCTGCTGCCTCTCATTCGGCAAACGCTAAAACAAAAACTGAGACTTGTGAGGATTTTATTTATTGGAATATTTTTTTCTCGTCTAAAAAATTACAAAATGTTCACGCTTTGCAGACGCTTCCAAAAGAAGCTTTCGGTATTTTTAACCATGAAATTCTTTACTATAATTTTTTTGAGGTTTAGCGCCGACTTATAGTTGATTATGAATGACATTATTTTCTGTATATCTGATTACAGCAATAGAAATTGTAAAAAAAAAATCAAAATCAAGCACAAGAACGAGAATTATTTCTATCACAACTCGTCTGTCGTTTATTCACAAGTACTCTTCACTGGAGCGAAGGAGAATATTTTTACAACTTCAAGCCCATCATAGATATACATAGCACCAGCAATATCCGATCGGCTCTGAATAGAAGCAAAAACACTCAAATGAGACAATAAAAATTCATTCCGTGTTGTCTTCCCAGCAAGATTATTTTAATTAAAATTAAATATTTAAAATATGTGTGTGTGTGTCGTAATAGGCAGAAATTTCTCGGGCGCTAGGCTAGATTGTGGGCTAAGGAGCGAGTGAGAGAGTGGGAGAAGTGTAATTTTATTGTGACACATACGAGCCGGAATTTCGTAAGAAGAAATTAAAAGCAGCCCAAGCGCTGTTTGAGTAATTACATTTTATCCTGGTGCTCTGCTGCTGACTACTGTTTGTTCAATCTCCTTACTAACTTTTGTTCAAGGACTAAAATTTATTCATGATTCATGTCTGGTGCGTTGTTGCTGTCAAAAAGTTGACATCTTCCAAATGTTTGGCAAATAAACAATTTTGCGTCTAAACACGCTCAGCATATTTCCAGTCTCTGGGCCATGTCTTACTTGACACGAGAATTACAAATATTTTTAATTTGTTTTTGTGACTTTTCCTTCTGAATGTTTCTTCAAATTATATTATGAAATAAGCGGACTATAGAATTTTGACGTTATGCGCTTGCCATTGGAATAAAAGAAACTGAAGTTTGCATCTTAACCGATTAGCAAAGTGCAATTATGAAAATGTTATCTATCAAACAAGTTGCTCCAATTTTAAAATGAAAGATAAAATGC
This sequence comes from Propsilocerus akamusi, assembly GCA_018397935.1. Classification (NCBI taxonomy): domain Eukaryota; kingdom Metazoa; phylum Arthropoda; class Insecta; order Diptera; family Chironomidae; genus Propsilocerus; species Propsilocerus akamusi. Next base: position 16,436,220 of record CM031469.1, on the reverse strand, counting down.
AAACCATCATCAAGCATTTCTTTTTTTTCGCTTCAATTTAAAAGCTTTCTTTGAGCAATCATTTTATTAATTACTCAAAAGAAAAGAAAGCTGCCAGCATGAAACGTAATGATGTGCATAAAAAGGAAGATATAGAAAGACAGAGACGATTTGAAAGCCAATTAACTTGCTTTTCTTTCTTTGAATTGTTTGTCATAAAATTAAAAGAATTCTTCCAAGCATTTAGCAACATTGAAAGAATAATAATTTCAAATGGACTTCGATTCTGTATCCCGTAAAACGATTCAGAAATATCTTCGTCGGGTTTTAAACTTTGTGTTTATATTCCTTTTGCTCAAAACAATCATAGAGTTTGAAAAAAGATAGAAGGAGGGACAAGGACAAAATCAATATTTTTGTTTGGATCAATAAATTCTACAGCAGATCGCTGATGAAACGCAAAAAAAAAATTGTTATCATGCTTGTGCGGTTGCTGTTTGTCGAAAATATTGTCAAACATTTTTGAAATATCATACAAACACATAATAGGTCTGAAAAAATTAAATGAATTTAAATGTTCGATGTGGATTTGACTTGCATTTAGTTAACAGTGAGTTATGGAGAGAGCGTGACGCCACAATATTTAATTGCAAGCAACATTACCTGTCAAAAAGCACACAATATAATGAAACTCATTTTCAATTTTAATAGACATTTTAATAAAGTTAAATTGATAAATGCTGACATGAAGCTTTCATGTTGTCAAACTACACTTCAAGCCCACATAGACAAACAGCGACAGTTGCGAAGTGAATAGCATTAAGCTACTGCAGTTTTCATCGCCAAAAAAAAAACGGTTGTTTGTGCAATGATATTAAAATCATTTTTAATTGAATTTTTTCCATGTCGCTCGTTAGGATCATGAGAGTGGGCGAGCTTCATTTGTTTGCTTTAGGTGCAAAATAGAAAAACTATTTGAGGTTATAGCAAGCCAAATCGATTTTGGACGTTACCAAAAAAAAAAAAAAAACCGAAAATCCCACAATGATTTAGTGCACATTAATAAAGTGACATTTTGCAGCTTAATTGTGAAATAGATCCGTGGTTTGGTGTGTTTGAGTTTGTTTCCGTTGCACATCAATAAGCAAATATCAAATTTCTCGGTGATTAAGTGGAAAACCATTAATCAATCGAAAATTGATTTAATTTGAAAATCGTTTTTGGCTTTGCATGTTCTTCATGCTACTTGCATTCTGATTTATGTTGTGACTCGACAAATCATCATCACAGAAACACTCATTGTGTGGGTGGAAAATTCAATTCACAAACGAGTTGCTTCAAATTTAAATGCATTTTCAATTGAATTGTCAACATGAAGCAATTTTTGGAAATTTAATCAAAATCATAGCAAACAAAACCATCTGAACACTTCGGATTACAGAATTCGTTGCCAAAGCCGAAATTCTATTTCAGTGACACATTTTGAAGTCATAATAATTTGCGAAGGCATCCAAATGATGTGCCATACCATTTGCAACATAGCATAAATATAATCTGAAAAAAAAAAAAAAAAAAAAACCATCACTAACAACCCAGAGAGGGAGAAAGACAACTTTGATGTGCAGCAGATGGATCATCGTCAACGACTTCATTTCACATTCATTTAGTTACATTCATACAATTTTGGGAGACCCAAAAAAAATTCAGTCATTGCGAAAATATGTTTAGATGCCCAGCGAATAATGCACAGCTCTATCTGAAAGCTGGAAAAAATGTCAAAATTAGTTTTGTCACCCAACAGCCTTTTTTTTAACTCACAATCTCGCAAAAATATAAAATTTTCCATTCACATCCCCATAATGGCTTCGAGCAAATTTTTCACACACACGCAAAAGAATAACTCTTTTTCCGAAAATGTCAACACATTTTTTGGAGCAAATAATTTTAGTTTTCGTTTCTGGTTTTCTCTTTGGTTACTGGCAAAGCCAGCCATATATCTAGCATCGTTTTAATTCAATATAGATATGCTAGGATAATGTGAATGGAAAAATACATAATTCATGAGCCAATATTTCTCTCGATCTGTTACTTTGCTCTATTCTACCGCCGTTCAATAGATAAAAGACACGTTTGATAGTAAAATTGTGCTGCAGCTGTTGGTGAGTCGCAAAAAAAATCTGATTGTCGATAGATAAAGTCGGCACATAAAGTCGACACATGGTGACTGTGAAAATGAAAATATAACAATTTCTTTCAATGGCTTTCTCACATGTTACATACAACGATTCAATGTAAATCAAGCAGATAGATAGATGTTATAGAGAATGAAACAAAATCGATAATTTACTCCCAGCCATAGTTTGGCTTTAAATACTTAAATACTTCTGTACGGTAGAATTTAAGTGCTTCTGTTGTCGATTTTTTGATTCCGTTTGACGAGTTATTCAATTTTAATTTTCTAGAAGTGCCTCAAAGTAAACATAAAGAATTGTATACATAAAAACAGAAATTTTGACATTTTCTCATAGAGAGGTCACAAAACAAATATTACAGTCAGCAGAGAGCCCATGAAAATGTTGCAAGACTTTTGTGTTTGTTTGGTTCTGAGTCTATTTATTTTCCGGAAATCTGTTACGAGTCTGAACATGACATGAATTAAACATTAAAAGAGCGATGGCAACGAGTAAAAAAGTATTTCCTACTTAAATATTTACCAAAAGACCCGGGAAATTTTTTTTTTAAGAAAGCAATTTGAGAAATTTTATTGTCAAATTTTCTCGTAAAGATCTACCAAATAATTTCTCTTTCCCTAAATATTTACAGATCAACAAATACTCGACGGCGCTAATAAAATCCCTCCATAAATAGTTGTTTCAAATAACGATAAAAAAAATGAATTTCCACTAAAAATGTTAATATAATTTAGATTTTTGAACGCAATGAGCAAATAAATATGCGATTTGAATACAGATTTAATCTTATTAGAGCCATTTTGTAAGCATTCATAATTTGTCACATTAATAAGTATCATTTTCGTGCGCTAATGCTGTGGCAATTTAATCAACACTTTGCAATCGACCAATATAGTTAATTGTAACAACATTAAATATTTCAGGCAGACAGAATATTAAAATTCATCAATGATTTGTTGTTTACAAACCCCCAAAAAGCGAGTTGCTCCTAAAATTACTTAATGACTATCGCAAACATAACCTAAATAGTAGTAACCAAGCCATTCATCCAGTAAATTTGTAAAGCAAAAAAGTTTCTCATTTTAAAAGTTTTGTTAGTTTATTTTTATTTTTTTTTTTTCGCTTCAAATGATTTGTCAACATTATCTTATTACACTTGACTGAGCACAAATTTCAAGTTTAAATATTACAACGATTCTTCATTATAACTTTTCTCTTTCAAACAATTTTATTTGCATTTCCTTATTACAACTCGTTCTGATATTTTTTTTTTATATTTAGGTAATAAATAGTTATGAGTTGCTGTACATGTTGCGCAATATCATAATGAAATAACAAAATTTAAAAGCAATGAGACTCCTTCGGATGAAATTTGAAATGATTATTACTGCAATGAACAGAATTTAAAATGTTGAATTTATACACCAAATATTATTTAAAATAGATTTTTATGATATGTTTCGATATAAAACAACGAAAAATTGATTATGCAATAAAAACAATGTATTTTCATTCGAATAGTCTGAAAAATATTTGTTGCTTTTTCATATTAATTTCAAATTATTTGTTTGCCATTGTGCGATAACATTCCTCTCGCCCATTCCCGAAAAAACCTAATGAAACATTCATTAAATCGCACCAACAAAAATGTTTTTGTCTATAAATCAGTGAACGATGAATTTGATATTGATGATTGCTTCACCGGAATTGGTTTAGTGGAAAATTTATTGTTGTGTTTTATACGAAATATGTTTTTTTTTTTTGTTCGAATTAAATAGAAACAAATAAATTGTTTAAATTTAAAAAAATTTGGTTAGAAAACAAAAATGGAAATTTTGGGATTTTGAAATACATTTTCACTTACGATTCATTATAATCAAGGCCACTGGTTTATAAAATTACATTCAAAATGTTTTCTTTTTTTTATTTTTCATTCTTAAGCTAAATAAAAGTGAAATAAAAGTTGTAAAAACTTTTTCGAAACGCAAATTCAGACGATAAAGAAATTGATAATAAAGAAAGAATTTTTGCAAATGAACTGTTATCGTGAACATCTTCCAGTTGTGCCATTAACCCCTCAATTTGCGACATCGAAGCTTTACACAAATGGTAACGAAATAATAAACTTGAAAATATTTTCTGAATGGAATGTTTGTCGTGCGATTGGCGCGAGCAATTTCGGTGAGGACTTCTAGAGGGAAAAAAATAACAGCAATAAAAAGTTTGCTCTATAACAATAACGCTGAGAAATCTCGGAAAGATGTTAAGAATGTTTTAAGGATTTTCTCAATTGTGTAAATTTGAAAAAAAATGCGAGAACAATAAGGAGCAAACGAGAAATATTTGTCGACAAATTCAAAAGTTCGCTCGCTGGGGAGTCATTTTCGGGGGTAGTTATAGTAAAGTCACTTGACCCTGCTTCATGTCTCCGACTAAACATCTCGATTTGCTATTGTGAGCACATTCCATCTATTGGAATTGTAGCAAAAAATTCAATTGTACATCTTTTAAAATATTTTTGTGATTGTGACTTGAAGCAATGATAATTCTTTTTACCTTCCTTTTAGCTTCTAGGAATAAAGATGCTGAAGAATAAAGTGTATCTTGTTGTTTCTTTCTCGGAAATATGTAATCAAAATTGAGTCACATTGAGTCGAAGAATTCAAGAAAAATTTTCTATGCTTCTGGCTTAGCGATGCCATCACATTGAAGGTGTTTACTTCTCACGTTACAACACTCGTATGTTGATCGAAATATAATCAACTGTTAATCGAAGGGAAAGGTATTAATAGTAACGGCAGCTACGCTCAAACACCTTTATGATTAATTTCCAGGGTTCGTTGTAGGGGAAATATAATTAATTTCGATAAAAATTCGATATTTTAATTGATAAATGTAATCAAGGAGAATGTAAAATTAGGCTTCGATGCAACTTTAACATTCTGTTTCTGTTCAGTATTATATAACAAAATTGAGCAATGCACAGGAAAAAAATTTTTCTCGGAATTATTGAATGGAGTCACGAATAGATGGAAATGAGATTTATGAGGGTAGAAATTAGATTTTCTATAAAAAAATGTTGCATTAAATGAAGCTTATGAATGGTACAAATATACTCCTACAGTGTGAACTTCGGGCCCAAAATTGTCATAAGAGAAAAACAATTTTTTTTTTAATTTTTCATGTGCAATTTTATTTAAAACATAACATTAATTCACTTCGATTTGCAGTTTCTCAAAATTTTTTACTTTATCTTTTACTGGAACTTGTTATTTTTTTTTTCTTTTATTTCACACTAGAAAAAAGATTCTTTAGAAGAATGTTTTCTTCGGCTTAAAATCTTTTATCATCATCATCTTATGCACTGTTTGTTGTTTATGCTTTTAAAAGTACTTACACTTTATAATTCGATATCAACACAATTATTTACACTACACTCCATCGTTCGTTGACGCTGCAAATTGTACGATGAAAGCTGGCAAGGATGCTGAGTATTAGGAGTAAATGAGATGCTTTAAAGTTTTGTTGCGGTGAAGCTGTAAAGAATGTTAAACAAAATTTCTATTTAAGAAGAAAATTGTATAAATAAGCACAATTTATCAAGTAGCATAATGCATGTTTGTTGCTTGTTAAGCAAACAATGTTTCGATGCAAATATTTTTAAATATTTTTCATTCCTTACGGTCTCAAAGGCTCTAAGAAAATATGGAGAAAAAGTTTTATTTTTTTTCTGAGGTTTCGGGAAAAAGCACTTTAAGAAAGCAAAAGCGCACAGCAAAGAAGCAACTTAGAAGCAACTCATTTTACGCAAATTGTTAAAAGCTAAAACAGAAAAACATTTATGGAATTTTTTCTTACTTGAGGCGAAATTCTTACCGGGGGAGGATTGACGACGATGGGGTTCTCTCGCATAATAAACAAACTTTGTAAAAGCGCCCTTTTCAAGCAGCAACAACAACAAAAAAAATGCTCCACAAAGAAGTTTATTATCGCATAAATTTACTCGGCAATGATTATACAATAATGAACTTGCAGAAAATAAATGGTTTTGAGCATCGTGTTAAAGAACATACAAAAATGTATGTATCATGAAAGAGTGTGCTGTAATTAACTTTATACACAAACACAACATAAAGAAGCGCTCAAAAAAGTAACAAACTTTGTGAAAGCTTCACTTTTGAGTTCATGACGCTGCTGCAAAGAATGTTGAAGGAGTTGAGAAATATTTTACACCAAAAATATTTTAAATATTTTCGTAATACTCGCAAACGAGGGTTCATTAGGAAAGCTGTTAAATCGTAGTGTTGCTTAGAGCCGTGCGGATTTCTCATGAGGGGAGAAAAATTATGGTGGAAAATCACACTAGAAAATTCCCGCACATTAAAATTTCTCAAAATTTGCTTCGCTGTTGAGGTTTCGCTTGAGGTTAGATGATTTATAGTATTTTAGTTTCTTGCTTTTTGTTTTTTTTTCCACTCACTAATGTGCAATTTTCAAAATCCCCATTCGACGAAAAGGGAGCTTTCATTCAAAGTTTATCATTAAGCTTATGAGCATAAGAGAATATTTTCGTGCTTAACGAGGAGAATTCATTTTAAAATGTTTGAAAATTGAGTTATTTTAAATGCAAACATTCATGCATCGACGCCTGTCTTTACATGCTCTCGAAAGAGCAGGAAAAACTTTTCTCTTTCTTCTCCCTACAAAACAAAAAGCTCCATCATATGTGGCAAGCTAATGAATCACAATTTCCGTGCGAATCCGGAAAAAGGCAAAACGAAGCATTGAAACAAGAGACATTCAGCCTTCAGTTTCAGCTCAATCATAATGATTGATAACGAAAACTTGAACCATAATTTATTTTCCCTCCCTTACACTTTTCCTATATTCATGGAAATGCCATCGAAAACAACAACTACACACATAAAGCGAACCGCAATCCATTTCTAAAGTGTTTCTGTTGGCCTTAAAGTCATCACTTGAACATTGGTTTGGGAGCATTCAATCGTTGAAATTCTTTTTAAAGATGAATTTTCACATATGTAATCAATTATGAGCATGTGTGTTGTTTGTGCTCGTATGTGACATTTGTCCTTTGACTTTGGCGCTCAAGAATGTTATTTTAATGGCACCTAAATCTAATTAATCTGGAATGTGAAAGGACATTTTGTGGAATGTTTCTCATGTAAATTGTCTGCACACTCTAAGGACCATTGAATTCAGGAGTAGTAAACAAAAGATGGAGCTTCCTCTCACTCCTTTCGAAAATGTAAATGTGTCGCCCTTTTCTCTCTCCTTTTTTTTCGTATGGAATTAAATAAAATTATCATGGAACAAGATAAGAGCTCCTTTGTTTCAGGCATTACAACTTGTAATTGAGTAATATAATTTACATTTAAATATGAAAATTGCGCAATGGGAAAATTGAAAAGACGAAATTTCAAAACCGAATGAATTATTGCTCAACAAGCCGCACAACTGTTGTATCATATTATGGGGTTTTATTTATAACATTTTGGCAAACATTAAATTCCATCTCACCTGAATTCTTCCAATTAATTAATTTCTGATTCCGCAGATCATCCAACGACGACACGTAAAATATATGATTCGTTTCGCGTATCTGTGATGGCATCTGCTTTATTTGTGCGACGCACTTCATGTGAACTTTGCCATCGGTGATGAACGGATTGATTATTTTATCTATTCGAAATCGTATTTCTAAACTACGTTGGTGTAACTTAAATCCGAAAGCGTCTACTGTTTGCTCTTGAAAGGGTTGTAGCAGATTAGAATCAGCCTGTATGGAGAAAAGTGTGAAATTGAATTAGAAGCGCATGTTATATCATGTTTGTCATATACAATCTTCACAATAGAATGATGAATGTTACCTTTCGTTCATTGATATACCAAGACAATATTGGCGGCGGACTCGAGAAATCTGACGTGCAATTTCCAAACAGAAAGTCGCCCTCATAATAATTTCGTTCAATGCCTTCAATTTTGGGATCGTGCCGTGGCAATACTGTAAGAAATTAATGTTTCCTTACGTTAAAGTGCTATCAATTATGTTGAAAAGTATAATGAATATATTCATCACTCCCAATTACAACCTTGCAACCATCATCATCATCGTCGTACTTCGTTGTCGAGTCTACAATTCCGGAAAGTTTGCATTTCTTTCGTGTCAAGCGCGCCGTAATGAAATTATAAATTATTCACTAAACTGTATTTTTTTATGCTCCTGATGAAACTTTTTCCTTCTTTCCTTCTCGCTGTATAATTAACTCTGCACACCATCTCGCCTATCATCGCCGAATTGCCAGGCAATGGCATTCCGCTTTGATAACGGTAATAAACAAGGCGTGACCGCATTTCTACATCCTCTTGAAAATTATGTAATTAATTTTTATTCCATTTAATTGTTTCACTCTCGCTGGTTTTGCTTTTTGCGTGTTCCGTGCAGCAATAAGCTTTAAAGTGCTGGTAATTTTCATCTTTTGAGCCCTTTGTTTTCTTGTGGAATCGACATCAGCTTCACAGCTTTTTGTTTTTCAACTCAATTAGAGCGATTCAATTTTACAATGAGCGTAGCTTGTTGCCATATTTGCCGCAAGCCCTTAACCTGACGATGATGCTGATGAAAGTAGTTGAAAAAGGATCCGTGAATAGCAATTATTATTGAGTGTATTTTATGAGTTTGAAGTGCAAACAATGCTTCTATAGCCAGCCATGCGATATCTATAGCATTCTTATAGCTCTCTTGAGAGTTATCTTCATGGGGGTGTTTTGAGGAAATGTTGAGATTTGCTGGCATCGCATGCTATAATTGAAGCGTACAGAGGCGCCCAATGCAAGCTATTGCACAATACTTTTCTGTCTCATTGAAAACAACAAACATCTCGTGGAGAATGAGTGGATCTCTAGAAACAATTATGCACATTGATAGCATAAACTTATGTTGTATGCTAACACAACAAAAGCTTTCACTGGATTCTCGAAAACTCTCCACAAATATAATTTAATTCAATTTAACGTCGACTCTCCCTAATTGCTTCCCCGAGGATTTGGAAATATAATCTGACTGAACGAAGACGATGATGATGACGATAACTGCAGTATTAAGATATTCCCACTATACTGCAACGCGAAAAGCTAAGCTTGAATTCTTCTTGTACTTTTTTTTTCTTACCTGCTGCCGTTAAATTGCTCGTCTCATGTGAGAGCTTAAATTCCGGTGCATCACCAGATATTTCACAACGGTAGGCGCCAGATGAAGCACTACTCAAATTCTTCAAATGTACTGTGCAAAACATATTATTGCACATGTAATTTGGCATGACCTCGACGCCCTCCACACTGAAAAGCATGTTCTGTTTTGTTGGCATCAGTGGTGCGTACCTGAAATTATCATTTACATTTGTTACACAATGATAATGGTATCTGTAATGTTTCATTCATTGATGCCATTTCATATTTTACATCTGTTATTGCGACAAATCGTGAAGTATGTTTAAAAATGTTCTTGAAATGTTTTTGTTTGCTGTCTGTAGATACGTGCATTGTGAAATGGAACAATTTTTTTTACAGTGCATGCTCCATTAAACTTAATGTTTATGCTTCACATTTCCATAATGGATTCTATGTAAATTGCAGTCTCTCAAATTTATTAATGTCACACAAGTTCTACTAAATGTAGTATATGCAAAATGTTTGAATTTTTTGTTGGTGGTTCATGACCTTTGTCTTCCCTGTTTATACTGTAGATTTGTCGTAATGCCTTGAACGTTTTCACACAGACAAAAAAAAATTACACTCGACCAGACATTTTCCATTAGTGAAGCAGCATCAATTTAACAAGCATTTCATCATCATAATGTTGAAGACTCACCTGAAGAATTCCTGATCATTTTTATACCATTTTACTGAGTTTAGTTTATTCTTGCCCATGTTAAAGCTGCAACTTAACATAACAGATTCTCTTACATCCACATAAGGCGGCACAATGATGTTCGTTATGTGGAGTGTTCTCATATTTGGTAAAACTACACAAGATGAGAATAAAAAAAAAAATATTAATTAAAATTTCACAATCATCTTTACTTTACTGATTCTTCAGGGCTGTGGGTAGAGAGGGAGGTGGCGAAAGTGTATGACGAGAAGAAAAATTAATTAAACTCCGAGCCGTTCATGCAAGTGAATTGAAATTTTTTGCATTCATTGAACATCTGCAGACATCGTACAAAATGATAATTAATTTAATTTTTTGATTCGCAAAACAATTATTGCATTTTTAATGATTCTCATTGCTGCTGCGAGTCATTTTTCGATGCTACCTTTCCTTTTTTTTAAAATCGTTCCCGATTGTCTGAGTTTCATTATTCGACTGTGCGCGCCAAAAACAACAAAAACAACAGCGGTATTAAGCAAAAAAAAAAAAAACTTATTTAATACCCAAAATTTCTAGGGAGCTCAATGGAATTAATTTCAATCTTCTTGAAATTGCTTAGAGAAATCCTTATTTAAATTTAGATTGTCCTTTGATGTTCGTCGGTCTTCATGCGGCGCTCGTGGGAAGCCCTCTAAATAAATTCAATGGCAAAGGAAAGATGAAAAAAATGAACACGGCCAATGGAAGTACTTTTTATTCCTTTGCGCTAATCTGCGCTCTCTTAATTAATAAAATGCTAATTATCTCGGCTTGTGAAGCATAAATTTTAATAAATTAAGCCTGATGAACGAGTGACACTTAACAAAAGAGGGATCCTTTAAGTTCTCATCATTCGTTCGTCGTCGTCGCTCTCAGAAAATTGAAATTTCCTAAAATCATCTCTGACACTTTGCCTTTCTTTTTATTTTAAACATCAACACAATGTGCAAAATTAAATCCTGATTGTACAGTGTTATTTCCCATGAAAGCGCAAAAAAATGCTTTTGCCACCTGCCACAATGCCAAAGTGCTCTTTTGTGAATCTCGTACGCTTGAGTGTGGTGCAGCGATAACAACAACATGACCTAAAGCGTGAAATTCATCAGATGATGGGGAAATTTCTCCTCGTTTTTTGTTCCTGTTGTTTATAATTATAATTAATCTTATTATGCTTTTCGAAAGGAATTTTCCGTAAGCTTTTATGCAAACTGCAGCACCAGAAAAAAAGTGCTGTGATGTTTGCACACTGATTTATCGCAAACTTTGAGCTTCGAGCTGGCAAAAAAACTTTCTTTTGTTTTCAGTTTTTTTTTTCTTTCAGGTCTTAAACAGCGCTTTTTATGTGTCCTCAAAATTTAATATTATTGAACAATCGTAGTCATGACATAGAAAGCAAAAAAGTGCACAAAAAAAAAACTTTTGCTGTGTCAAAAAATTTGCATGAAGAAATCGAAAGGAATTTGTTCAGTTCAAAGCCTTAAAATATCTAAATGACATGGGCACAAAATTTCTAGGCTCTCGTTTTCTTTTCACTCATTCTCCTTCATGAACTCGAATAGAATGGAAAAAAAACGGAAATACGGAATTGCGAAAGTTTATGAGAAATTCAAATTGAAAGTCGCTTCATATAAATCGCTTTGAGTTATTTAAATGAGGGAAAAAAAAATATTTGCACAACGAAAATATTCTCTCGTTTTCTTTTGCTTTCTTTTAGTGTTCTTCTTCCATCACCAACTCAGTTCACCCACTCACTCGAATAACACTGCAAAACGCAAAAAAGTGAACGAAGTTAAAAGCACCCAACAGACGTAAAGTGCTTTTAATTTGTTCCGAAGGAAAAAAAAAATTTCTTTTCATTAATTGCATGCCTGACATTTGTTTTGTGCCCGCTGCTCCACATTGCAATGTTTTTTTGATGGGGGAGCGCGCCATGGGAGTGAATAGCAATATGAAAAAGAAGAAACAAAACGGAAAGACAGTGAAAATTCCCATTTTCACATCCCGTGCATGACTTGGATATTAAAGATTTGTTTATAAAGTTGCTCATGAATTTAAAATTTTAATCTTTGTTAAATTTCCGTTCAGCTCTATTATGAATTTACTCTATGAATTATTTTGACCTAGAGAAATTTCATATCTTAATCGCATATTACGACACTTACATGAAATTAAAACGCACATCACATAGCATAATTTAAACGATAAAATTCCTTTGATGTAGAAATTTTCCATAATTATATTATTCACGTCGCTCTTTGCTACTGTTGATGTTTTATTTATGATGTTTGCTCGCAGCCCCCGTTATGCTGTGTGATGATGTTGTATTTATTGATTTATGTTAATTATGGAGCATGTATGTTTAATCCTTTAATGGCATTAAGCCTTCGGGGAGAATTTTTTTTTTTGCTTGTCAACTTTTACACGACTACCCCGAAAAGTTACACAAAAAATAATAATATTTTCGTAGGCAATCTGTAGATTGTTTTCCTTCTTTTTCTGTTTTTTTTTTTCTGTCAGATACTTTTCACAAAAGTTTTCCTATAATCTGTTTTTCTTTTCCGAGAAGTTTTATTTTTAGTGGTATGTTTTGCGAAAATTTTTTGATCATAGAAGTATTCAGTAGTGAGTGACCCAATTTTTATGTCGAAAATCCATATTTTGTTAGACGGTTGCGTTAAGTTTATTTTTTTTTTATTTTTTGATCCACTAAATACACAAACGCATTGCTGCCGATAAATTTTCATAAAAGCTCGAAAGCTTTAAATTTCTCCATTGCTTTTTTTTTTCAGAATATTTGCTGTTTCGCAAGAAGCAAGAAGAATATTTTTGTATCGAAGAAATTCACTTTGGGTGTGGTAGAAAGATGAAATTTCGCTGTAATTCAATGATTTACATTTTTTTTTATCTTGTCTTTACTGCAATTTTGCTAATGTTCTTCTTTTGAAACAGCAAAAAAAAGTAAGAGAAGTAAATTCACATGAAATCAACCGACGAAAGATTTAAACCGTTCGATTGCAACGACATTCAAATACAGACTGAAAATTATTCTGTCAATTTGCTTCATTGTGGATGCTGCACATAGCGATGGAAAATCTCCTAAAATGACAGGAAGGTCCATTGGGAAATTCTTCCGCGTAATGCGATGGAAATTTAACATCAAACAATTCTCTGATTTCCAGCTTCCATCACGCATGCTCAATCATTATGCAAGTTAACATGCTTTCGGAGGAATCCTCATTCATGATGATTATGATGATCAGAGAGAAGGAAATATTTTTTCTCACGGTTTGCCTTTTGCAGCTGGAATTTTGGATGTCTTTAATCTTATGTGTGAGCAATTTCTTTCTTATTCTAAATTGTTTTGCCTTCCGGGTAAAAATTATATATATTTTTTTAAAGTGAATAAATCAAATATTGATTTTGCGAACCGAGCCGTGTTACCTTGAAATGAGCATTGCATATTCAGTCGCTTGAATTATTCATTGATGTTAGATTAAACAACTCAACGGAAATGTAACGGAATGAAATTTAACGAAATTGCATTAAACTTTTAAGAGTTTCTTGCCTCTTATCTTTGAGAAAAAAAAAATGAAAATTCCTTCATTCATCATCACTGTCGATAAATCAATTTTCTTAAACATCAGCAGCATAATTGAATTCGTGTCATATCACTTGAGCAATGCATGTCGTGTACTCTCATGTGCAGCATGTGGATGTGGAAAAGAAAAATTGTAAATTGATTTTGCATAATTCAAGGGAAATTCATAAAAATTGAAAGATATTAGTTTTTAAATTGCACACGATATTACGTGGAGGATAGAAAATTGATAACGATCAAAATTTACATTTCATGCATACATGACTGATTATGACAAATTTATAATTTATTCGTTGGTAAATTAATTTGAACTTTTCACGCCCTTTTGGCGGATCCTGTAATTATAGAATTTCACATCCAGCAAATCAATTATGCTCAAAATCACATCACCATCATCATGCATGATGAATGGACACATCAAATTTAATCAATTCTCTGAAATCATTCATTGGGTAATTAAATGTTTGACAAGCTTGTTAATTACTTTTCAACCTACAAAATATGAGTTATATTTTAAATTCTTTTTACGTTCAATTAATTTCAGTGCTTGGTAACGAATGATATTAAATTACATTTCACAAGGCACTGCTCTCAGGAAGCTTTAATCCTTATTTCTCAGAATATAAAAAATAATGTATACTGTGAAAATTTGCCCTGTTTTATGGATGATTTAAAAATACATGATGTGAGTAAAAAGAAGAAGAGCGAAGCGATATAAAACATATGCTAATCAAAAAAAAAAAAAAACAATATCGACATGTTTCATTTAAAATTCATTGCCTAAACATAACAAGAACAGCAAAATGTTAAAGGCGTTGGGCGATAGGACAATGAAGAAAAATTGAAGTCATCATTCGCTTCTATGCTCACATTGTATCATAAAAAAAATTATATCATGATGATGTAAAGTTTACGTCTTACGAGTACAGTTATTGATTTTCAAATTATTTTCAGTTCAAGAAGTTTCACATTGAGTTCAAGATGAATATCATAGTCATGACGCGATTGAAAATAGTGTTTTTTTTTATTATGAAATCTCGTATTTTGTTCCATCGATGGAAATCAATAAGGAAATTATTGGAAATCATGATGTAAACTACTTTGCCTTTGATCAGAATCAATCAAGCGCTTAAAATGAAAGAAATTGAAGCTTGGGGAGTGATAAGTAAAATGATGTGATAATGATTGTTTTCATCTTTTGCCGCTCCATCATTTCCCCCACATCATATCAAATCAACACCGAGATTCTAAAGGCAGGATAAATTCCGATTCCATTGCTATCACCGCGCAAAAATATCTTTCAACCTGGCAACAAAAGAGATTTCCCATAAAACTTCTTCCGCTCGTGAAAACACAATCAAACATTTTATTTTTCATTTCAGTCACGATTTTTAAAGCAAACGAAAAAAGAATTTCTTCTAGACACATAGAAAACGTCGCTATAGATGAAAAACTTTTTCTATTTTCTCTCATTTTCTCGGATGTATTTGTTCATTGCTTCAAGATTTTTTTTTTTCGCGAAAAGTTTATAAGATTTTCGTGATAAGACGAAAAAAGAATAATAAAAAAAAAAAAAACTTTTCGATTTGTGCGCGAAGAAAAACAAGATTCGAAAAAAAAAAAAGGAAAAATAAAATGTCTTTCACAACTTTTCACGAACATCATTTTCATTTGCTTTTGTATTCTTTGATTTCTTCAAAAAGTTTGGGTGCGAATAATACAATTACGCAATGCTATTTAAGATTTACCAAACCATGATTCATACGTGAGTCCATGACTTGTATAAAAAAAATGTTAGTAGTTAAATTGTTGTAACTTCATATTCACATAAAGCATTAGACTAAAAGCTTAATTTCCCCAAAGACATTTCAATGCACGTCTCGGAAAAAAAAAAATGCTCGCAGGAATTGCTCGCACCAAAAACAAAAAAATTAGAAATACATTCATTCATCATTGCCAGCCACTTCAGTAAACTCGTGCGTGAGCGCCTCAAAACTTGTGTACGCTGTGCGTGTGTATATGACTACTGTGACCCATTATAGTGAAACAATATATCAATCAAACTTTTGCCAGTTATCTGTCTCTCCTCTGTTCGCTTCGCTGTTCGTTGTTTTTATTGTCCAAGGGTAATTCGTGAAAAAACGCTCCATAAAATGATTGAATGCAAAAGTGAGATAAGTTTTGGTTCGGTGACATTTTGGCATTGTATATGCGTTATACACTGGGACACATTTTACATTCAGGAGAAACAATAAGAGGACGAGTGAAAAATCCTGAAAGGGATGACAAATATAAGCTTCATGTGATGAGCTTTTTTGCGGGCGAAAACAAACTGTTTTTGTGATAAAACAGAAAATGCCATGAAATGGTTTCTCGAGTTTCGCTCATCCAGCATTCCGCACTCCCTCCCATTCCTTTTCTCAATCATCAATGTGGGTCAGACATATTCTCATAAGATATTTCATTTCGAATCAAGCAAACATTTATACACGAAATTTTTGCCTTCCGGCGAAAACCATCAAGAAAGTCGACTTTATGTAAGTCAAAATGACAGTCACAATTTATTATTAAGCATAAAATAATCTTAATTTAAATCTTTACAATGAAAGAAAAGGATTTTATATTTGAAAAGTTTTTTGCATTGCATAATTCCATTGCTGCTCTGGAAAGAAAGAAAAATCTAAAACAACGAAAGCAAATTTTATGTTGAGCGACGTCTAGATACGACAGCAAAACTAGTTATCTGTCTACCCTCGGACTTGAGCTTACAAAGGACCATAGCTTTTGATTTGCGAATCTCGAACAATTGCAATGTTGCAAGGAGAAGAAACTTTAAATTGTTTGATCAAAAATTGTGAGCATTGTTTTGATTATGACGCAAAGTGTATTATTTAGCATATTTATCTCACAAGACTCTTGCAGCAAAGCTTAAGTTTTATTACTCCAAAACAGTTTGCTTTGAATATTTGGTATCAGCATTAAGTACTTTAAATAAAGTTTATCATTTAGTAAGCAAGCATTTTTTTTTTTTTTCAAACTTTATTTTCCTTAAATCCGTACGGAGAACAACAAATGATTGATGAAAATGGTAAAGTTTTTTTTTCCTTCCCTCGAATACAACACTAAGTTAATTGAATTCTACAATAGAGAACATTCTACGATTTCAAGAGACGAATAACTCAAATTAATTTCAAAACAAAGATCCAACAAAATTTCCCCAGAGGACCATGTTATGTTGTCCCATCAAAATTGAATTTTATTCCATATGTATTGAGTGCTGT
Source organism: Propsilocerus akamusi (assembly GCA_018397935.1). Taxonomy (NCBI): domain Eukaryota; kingdom Metazoa; phylum Arthropoda; class Insecta; order Diptera; family Chironomidae; genus Propsilocerus; species Propsilocerus akamusi. The sequence goes on along the minus strand of CM031469.1, from coordinate 16,419,240 downwards.
CGTTATCCATACCATACATATGTGATGATGAAACCACTGAGAATTCCATGGCGTTTTTGAAATAGCTTTATGGCGACAAGAATTGTTCGAATTAAAATATTATCATAATTTTTCCAGATCACAAAATACGAGCAACTTTTTCATGCTCTGGTGTTTGTTTCGCATAGACACAAATAACACACAACATATATGAGAGCTGCATGGCAGAAAGAATAAATATATTCCCTAAAGGTACAAACTTTGTCATAAAAAAATATGTTTATTATCCTGCCACCGCCGCACTACCAACATATACATCCAGCAATGTCAAACTCTGGAGCAGCAGCACCTCGACGCTATAAAAAATAATTTGTGATAACGATATTTCTATTTAGCAAGCAAAAAAGAGGAAAAAATATAAAGTCAGAGTTCACGTTAAAAAACATTTTTACTAACAAGTTTGTAGTTTTAATTGGACAACCTTTAAACATTGCATTAATTGAGCTGTTTCCCTAACGAACTGTGCAAAATATTCAAGTTTTTAATCTATTGAATTGCGACAGTGATTAAAACTGAGAGAATATTTTCTGAATAGAGAGAAATTCCCATTTACAATTTTTCTGGAATAATTAATTACTTGCTCCCCTGCCTACATCCAAGAAATTAAAAAAAAAAAAATAGCTCATAAATTATGATAAACTCTCAAGGATTTACAATATAATATACCGAAATTAAATTTGACATCTAATTATAACCAAACAATGAGTGTTTAATGACAATGGAACTGATATTTAATACAGTTTTCTTGATGAAACGTTTTGGCAAAGATATGACAGATGAAATCAGATATTTCCGTTGATGTGTTTTGATTTTTTGCTGCCGTCAATCAATATTTCTATTGAGGTTTTTATAAGCTGCTTCGCATTTTTCTATAATTTCATTGAATGGAACATATCTGAAATGAAGGAAGACGAAATTTTGGTGAGAATTTCTAAAAGCACTTCATGATGACTCGACCAAACGATTACAATCATCATGCTCGTTCATTTATCTGTGGTTCAAATTGGTTTGGATTTAGAAGCAGCAGCAAAGGCAATTGAAAATAATCGCAGATTTAGTGTGGGAGCTCAATTTTCTATGTGCTTTTGGTCGAAATAAAATCCTAACATCGAATGAAATGAGACTAATTTCGGTGTCCATGAGCAACTAGAAAAAAATAAATAAATAAAATAATAACACTCGAAAGAGGAAAAAAATCGTTTTCATTTGCTGTTAAATATCATGAGAAAATTAAACATTAGATGTATCACACACACATTTAGCCTCGAGTGCTTTTTGAAGAGCTCTCGCACATACAACAAGGAAAACTTTTCCAATAAAAATGGTTGAACTACGAAAGAGGAAGAACTTCGAGCGCAAAACTCAAATGGATGATCCAACCGAGAGCCAAATTGCTATTTGAAATGTGATTCAACAAAAATATCCCATCAAGCTAGAAGAGAGAGGAGAAAAAAATATATATTTATATAACGAAAAAAGAAAATGTAATTTAACACATCAAATGGGCAAATAGAACACAATAGCTGCACAATTCTAGGGTTAAAGTGTTATGCATTTTTAGTACAGTATAGATTTACTATATGGCCAACAGCAAACTGAAGAGCAAAAAGTTTTTTTTAAAATGTCATCTAAAATGTTTTCATCTGATGTTTATTTGCTCATTTCGACGGGTTTGTGATGCGGTATGTGTGATGGTGTGTCATCGCACAAAAATTTGCCTCCCAGAACACCCATTCTCATGTATGGTGGCTTAAATTCCATCAAAGTAATGTACAAACACACAAAGTTGTGCTTTCGTTCGTTGCCATGAAAAAGTAATAAGACGTCGAAGATGTCCTTAAGATTTTTAATATCGCTCTTGGCTTTCAATGTGATTCTTCCGCCATCAACTCTCATCACGAACGAAAAATAAAAACCACGAAATGAGGCAAAATAAATAAATTTCACTTCTAACGGCATTTTATAGTTATTTGTTTTATTTTAGCCTCGTCTTCCTTAATTTATTTTTTTTTTTTTGTCGCATTTACCACTTTGTTAATATTGTTTGTGTAATGTCATGTTTGTCTTAAGCAAACATTTCGATCGATTTTCACATCAACGAGCACTCTTAAAGCGCCCCAAAGGCATTTCACGTAAAGCTTACAAACGAGCTTTGGTGAGATCGGAAAGCATTTTGCAGTCAATCAGTAATCGCATTACGGCATCAAATCACCGAAAATCGTTTGATTCCGTTGCTTTTGGCTGCATGTAAAAGTTATGTCTATAATAATAAGTTGTAAACATTGCACAAAAATGAAAGCTCAGTATTGCTTTTGAGGTAGCAGCAAAATGTTTAAAATAATAAATAACCGTAAAAATCTTGAGAAGCTTTGCAATTTTTGATTTACGACATTTGAAAAATATTCCAATCGAAAAACTCTCACAAAATAGCGTCACACTAACAAATAACAAAAACGGCGGTTCAATATAAAATCGAATCACAGTCAAAGCGTTTACAATGAATTTTATTCTGAAAGCATTTTGTATGTTTGCTAGAGCAACACAGAAAAAAAGTTATTTCAGTAACAAATTGTGTTAATTGTTGATGCGAAATTGAGTTCATTCATGATTTGAACGACGCTTAACAGATGCTTCGCATTCCATTCAATAGCGAAACAATATTTAAAATTGCAGTCGAATGTTCGATCGTATTCTATCATGACCTTAATTAAATTGCGAACCAACATCGCTATGGTTATCAATCATTTGCTATGTAGACGCTCAAATTAAAATGATTTTAAATTTGCTGTGGTCCAATGGCAATGCAAGATTTTCTTCTTCTTACCTAGCATTGTTATCTTTCTTAATACCAAAATAGCCTTCAAAGGCTTTTCTTAACTAGCAAAATGTAACAACCGATATCAAACTCAACGCAATCCTCAATTTCCCGAAAGACATCAAAAATTAACGATTTTGCACATCGTAAAAACAAGAAGAAACTTTGCAACTCTGAACATCAACAGCATAAATTCCCAGTTCCATTCGATGGTTTTCCCATATCCGGCTGAAATTTTATGTTATTTCCTGCTTTCATTACACTTTCATGAACTCGATAGGAAAATATGTTGCAGATTTCGTTGCAAGCGAGCGGAATGGAAGTCATGCAATAATACAGCAAAAATCCATTCTGATTCAATTCCCAGTGAAAATGGCAATTTTCATAAAAAAAGGAAAAAAATGAAATTTAAATCGACATCAAAATTTGGCTTGCCCTTAACTGGCTCTGAAATTTTTTAAGCTCAATTTTATGGCAGAACGTAAAATCCCATATTTTTTTTATGTTGGATATCATCATGATAGTGGTGCAATTTAAAACTTGATGCATTAATGTTTTTATTGAATAATGTCCATTTAATTACACACCGTCCATGAAAATGGACTTTTCATGTAATTTTTTTTTGTCCATTTACGCATTTGCTGTTTTTATTTCGTCAGACCTTTAATCATTGCACGAACGCTCGAGCGAAGGGTAATGACAATATTAATTATGCCTCATGAGAGCATCATCATACACATTTACACCAATTTGTAGAGCTCGCATTTTCCTGGGGCTCGCCATCAAACTTTGTAATACATTAAATTATGTTATGACAAAAAGGACTTTTTTTTATAACACTGACAATACAGTGCTATATCTAACAGTGATGAACATTGTTTCTGCTTGTTCCCTAGACGGGGTAAAATCATAAATTCACGTCACACGAAACATTTTTTATCACTCGCAACAGACGAAAAAAAGAATTTTTTCAAATGATAATTTATTGCGAAATATTTTTTTGTGTATAATGATTTCGCCCAATGTGCCATCGCGATGCCTTTAGGTCACATTTCCATATATGTTGGTGAGCTTTTATACAGCATGTCGCATGCCATTTTTTGGGTTGTTTGTGATACAAATTTTGCAGCAAATTTATGAGTTAATAAATTATGGTGCATCAGTGGACTCCCTGTTTCTCTCTCTCTCTTTCTATCTCACTCTTTTTTGAGTTCAGCTTCTATGTACGGAAAAATTTCCATACATTTACACATGATTCAAGCTATGTAAGCCTTGCCGAAATATGTGCATTGCGATGTATTTAGTTAAAATCATCAAGACATGTTTTTTGTTTGTGCAATGTTGTCGATTTTGCATTTGTGTATGATGACGACACAACAAGAAAAAAAAAATTCCCATTGCATTATGTCATTTTGCTCTATGTCACCCAGCTGGAAACTCAGCAGCAGGCGGCAAATGGCAACATTTTTTTTTCGTGAAGCTGTCAAGATTGCTTTTGCCCACACAACACACCAGTTTTCCACCCAACAGCCGGATATCATTTTTATTTTATGAGCTTTGCCATTTGCATGTTGCATTTTTGTGTGTTGAACTTTTTTTTTGCTGCCTGCTGTTGATATTCTGTTGCATGAATTTTTTCCCCCGTTGCTGTCGGAACTGATATGTTATCATCGAAATACTGGAAAAAATGAGAGAGTGAAAGTCAAATATTGAATTTTTCTCACATTCACGCGCGCTTTAAAACGAGTAAAAAAAAGGAATCAAATGACTTTGTTTGAAATTCAATAAATTACTGCCAATCACTCCAGCTTAATTGACTACAATGTTTCTCATACCCTGGACAATAGCGATTGCAGTTTTTAACTTTATCATTGTGCCAATTTTAATCAAACTTTCCTCATACAATCACACAGTTTTCCTTTTTTTGCTGCTGCTGGTGTTGGACTCTGGCTGATCCATGTAATGTAGGTTAATTCAATTTTTACTCAGTTATGCCACACTCAGTGCTTTTTTCATACATGAAAAGCGACCGCTCTGTTCATTTTAAAACATCATAAATCATCACTGAATTGACTTTTCCCGTTTTTATTTTGCTCCATAAATGAACGCGTGAACCTTCTTTTTTTGCACTGTACGCATATGGAAACAATCTCGAGTCACGTCTGTATGTTTGTTGATTGTTTAATTAATTTTTTTGCAAGAGGTACTACTGAAGTTGTTGATCGTTTTTTAACTAAATATTATTAAGGTTGAAAGTAAATTTCGAGGGTCAAAAATGCTACATTCGGTTGAAAATAGAATTAAGTGAAGTCTTTTAAATGCAAACTGCATTGAAATTTCACAATTCTAAGAGTTCAAGCGAAAGAATTTCTTGTCGAATAAATTTGCTCATTTTGTGGATCCTTGAAAAAGCTCAAAATAATGCTTGTAACTTTATTCTTCTGACTTTTTTTTTCTTTTATTTCTCTTATTCGACACGGTAGATTTGCATAAAGAAATTGAATGGTACCATTTAGATGTGTACACGACGATGCAGATATAAAGTGGTGAACTTTTTCAATGGTTGCTGATGGAAGCTAGAGAGGAGTAGCAAGGAAAAAAAAATCTAAAAGAAAAATCAGACATCAAACGCTGAAATAGCAGAAAAAAAATTCTTCAGTGCTTTTCCACGTCCATATAAAAAGCTTTGAAGTTAAATTGCTTTGAATGACTTTTTCATTACATCGAAATGGAAGCAACTTTTAGCTTTGACATTTTCATGCCACAATGAACCAGATATCATTTGAATGTATAAAGTTTTTTTTTTATCATTACTATTTCAATATTATGCAACTACTTGCAAGAGAGAACAAAACCATCAGTCGGATAATTGCGTTTTAAAATTGTATAAATTTTTTTAAAAGAAAATGCAACATCGAGAGCATGGCATTAAATTGCCCCAAACAAGAAATATTTAATTGAAATTTCTCATCATTTAATTTGAAAATAACTTTCCGCCAAATTAAGTTCTACAGACGTCAAAGCGTCAAATTTCCTTTTTTTACCATTTAAATTAAAATATAAAATAAATGAGCGCATTTCAATTTCGTTCGCTATAATGCCCCCGATGACAATCGCTATGGTGAGCGCAGCCCCCGGAGAACTCAATTTCAATATTACTTTAATGACGTGACAAAAGCAATCGAAATTTTATGTAAATTTTTTTGATCCACAGCTTGACTCTCGTCATTTCTTCGCGACTATGAAGTTAATTGAATTTCGGTCTTAAGTGATTACTACTTCAGAGTCGAGTTAAATTATTGTGGGCACTTTTTTTTGAATCAATTTTCCGCGTAATTTTCCATTTATTTGATCTTCTAAGAGGCTCAAAATCAAATTTCATGAAGCAACTTTTATGTTGATGATGGAAATATCAGATTTGAACTCAAAATAAAAAAAAGTATGTATTCAGTCAAATGTATAAAATGATGATTTTTAACTATAAGAAACTGAGTCGAATGATGATGATTCTCAAATTATTCTATTTTCCAGTGATAAAAATTTCTAAAAATCGTGAGACTTCTCCAATTTGAGAGATGCTGGAATATTTGCGCATTATATGTTGCATTGCTCTCCATCAATGACTATAATGTTGATGATTATGTTGAAAATTATCTCTTCAAAATACTCACTTGCTTCAATATTCAGGACGCACAAATATGCAGACCATTACAGGAAATTGCTTAAAAAGGAACTGCCGAGAAAAGGCATATGTTTCGACTCAATATGATTTCCTTTTTAAATGACCTTTTATTTACCAGTGAAACATCCGTTTTTCATTTCTCCGATCAGCGTTGTCGTGTACAATGCGAAACTGACTTCGGAATCCTCTTTAAAGCAAGCCGCTTCGTTGGTAAAGTAACCGCTAATGCGATTTCCGGACGATTTCCCAAAAGCATTTTTGAAGGACAAAAACTGTTTTGTCTATTTTCAAATCACGGTTTTTTTTTTTTTTAGCTCTTTTCTGTTTTCTACAACGCTTCGAATTATTTTTGGCACACAATTTCATGTGTCATTGGCATGATGCGAAACGGACAATGATGAAGCACTGTGAATATTTATCCGAAAATATTTTTAATTCCATCTTTTTTTTTTGTTGAGAAAACATTTTTTTTTATTCATTCTCGTTATGGATGAGAACATCAGTTTTTAGGATATTTTTAACATTGCACCTCCATCTACGTCGTTTATCTAACCCCTTGCACATTCACAAAATATGAATCTTTTTTGTATAAAAATAAATAAAAAATAAATTTTTGATCCCTTCATCCTCAGAATTAAAAGCTTTCAACAACAACTATGTGTGTATGTGTGTTGCCAATTTTAATATCAGAGTCTGTGTGTATGATGTGCAATTGGAATTATTCATGAAAAGTACAGAAAAATGTTTCATCCGGAAGATTCTGGCCAAAAACCAAATAAATGAATTTTTTTTTATCTATTGGGTTGGGTAAAAAGAGCACATAAATTAAGTCGCACATTCTCGAATTGAAGTCCATTGGAAGTCACTACCGATTATAACCATATTCAATGGACTTTCTTTTGAGACAGCATCATTGAGTCTTTGACATGTCAAATGCACACTCACTTACAGTGTTACACGAAAGCAATCTTCAAATATAATCGAAAAACTCTCGAAAATCTAAGGGAAAGAACAAACATTTGGTGATGAAAGGACAAGGGCGATTTCATACTCTTGATGGCTGCAAAAGAAGAAGAAAATAAAAAAATAAGAAAATTGTAATATCACCATTTAAATGCATTAAATTTTTCAGTGATATCACAATCTTACCACATTGTCCAAACAATCGATAAGTTCTTCGAGATAATGGAGACCATGATGGTGCACTGCAATTTATTCGTGTTCTAACTTCGGTATTCCGATATAGATTGTTGGGATATCTTGTGCACTCTCGAAACTATTTAGAGCTTTATAACATAAATAAATTGCCGAAAAGAAAATCCAATTGGATTTTTTTATGACTCAATTTTATTGATTTCATGCCATCTCGTGCCTCTAGAGCTGCTTGCAATCTGGCATTGCTCTCAAGTGAAAACCTGTGGAAAACGAAATTAAGCTTTCATGTGATCTGGAAAAGCTCTGTGCTAGCATTACCCATCATATAATATTTTAGTGCCACTTGAACGAGCGACTAAAATGCATCGTTGTGGGGAAAGATGAAATGAAATATATTTCATCCTTGTAGTGGCATTAGTGTAATCCTGATCAAATATTGTCTGCTGACCTGTAAATGATTCGATAATAATAATATGAGAAGAAAAAGGAAAAACTCCGGCGAGTATTTCATCACTATAATAAAATAAATTTATCATTCTATCGATAGTGCGAATCGTAATTTTTCATTGTCAGAATGCTGCACATATCACTTGTGTGCCATTAAACATGAATGAGCTTTTTTGCCGTTATTTCAGTTGAACTTAAAACACAACAAACAAGCATAAAATATGAAGCCAAATGTTCGCATGCAATCATCATCATTCAAGGATCTTTAATATTCACGACATGCACTTTGCGGATCTAAACGTGAAGCACAAACTGAATTAGAAAAGTTAACAACTGTTTGTGTGGAATATATCATACTGAAATCTCTTTTCTTTTTTTTTTATTAAACTATTTCAAAATGTTCCATCATAAACCTCATAAAACTGGACACGAAATAAAATCAATGGCATTGTATAAATATTGTGCAAACTCCATAAATCTTTCACAATCCATCACAATGTCGCTCGCAATCAATTTTTCAAATCCGCATCGTTCAGCATGAGACAGCTACATCATTAAGGAAGATATCTGGAAGGATCAATTGCAGGAGAATGAAGAAAAAAAAATCCATTTGATAACGAGCATGAAATCAACGCCACGTCGCAAGACGACAACGATAAAAGTGCCATATCATATTTAGATTTAAATAAATCAATCACTTTAATCAATCATGCAAAGTTTAAATTGCAAACTCTCATTTCAATGAACGAAGCGAATATATAAATTCTCGTCTCGTCATTTGCATCATCATCATTTCCGGAGGGAATTAGAAGAGTTTTCCACGCGTCGATGCATATAAAATGAAATCGGAAAAATTGCGATTTGCGTTTGAAAGAATTCAATTGAAAGCCCAGCTGCGTAAATTTTCTTAAATATTTACATTTTTTTTTCTTTGCTTCTCTCTCGCATCAGATCCGCGAATGTAAAGGTCTAAGAGCATCTGAATAACCTTTCAAATCTCTATTTACATCTTATCAATCATTTTTATGGCAGTTTATCTGAACAAAACAAATAAATAACGAAGGAAGCGTGCGAGAGTTTCGACATGAGAAGCTTTGTATTATTGGCAGCAATGAGTTTAGAGGGAACATTTTTGATTGTTTAGCAACATTTTATATGCTTTATTTATACGCTACGAGGGTTTGACAATAATCCAATATTATGCAATGTTTTTCATCAAAAAATCATGTAACAAACAAATATTGCCAAAAATTTTAATTCTACGAACTCGATGTGGGTATGACAGAGAGTGTTTAATATGCAAGAGCACCGCAACAGGTCCAATATGCATGGAAATTATTAATGACTATCGTAAGCCCGATGGCTTTAATTAATTTTAAAATGCACTTGTGGCTTTCGTTTTATTAATAAGTTTACATTTTGCCTTCACTGCGACACGTGTTTGTTGAGCATATGGCAGAATAGCAACGCAATATATTTTTTATAATGAAAAAAATTATAATAACGCGATGCCAGTCAACAGACAGAATGTCTGATGTTATTTGTAGCTTCATGCAACATCAAGTTCTGAAAGCTTTAAAGTTTGTTATCCTTTTGCATTGCGCTCACTGATGCTAAGCTATTTGGACTTTGCTCAATATTATATTATGTGCACTTTTTTCTTATAGCATCAACTATAGACAACTCCATGGATCCATTAAAGAACATATTTTCGTAGCCTTCTAAAGATTCCCCACCGACACACAGCATCTTCTTGATATCTCCAAACACGTATTGAGTGAGTTTTTTTGCGAGTCAAAACTAATAAAAATGAAAACTTTTATCTTTTCCTTCTTCTTCTTTTTCCAAGTTCACTTTTCGATATATATTTTCGCACAAACCCGCACCAGTCTTAATTCCAATAAATAATTCAATTTCAAAGAATCCCGTCCCTCCCCCGCATCATCTCTTGGGGCCCTGTATTACGAAAGATTACTGTATACTCGCCAGTCAGCTTCTACGAAATTAAAGTGAGATATGTTTGTGTACGAAATTCTCACTTCGATAACTAATCAAATTATTCTAAGAAATCGAAATGAATGGAAACCAATTTAAGGGAAATGTTAGATGAGGTTTTGCTTCTTATAAGTAAACGGGCTCAGTTGGTGTACATATCGATTGAACAGAAATCGCATTTGCTGCTGGGGATTATTAGCAATTTTACCACATTTCATTCGATAGCTGGATGTTGCCTCAGGATCTCTCACTCTCCTTCTCACTCACACTTTGGGTCGATGTTTTATAGCGGAAAGGCATTAAACTGTGTGGAGTAATCTTATTAGCTTCCGAAGGTGAAAAATAACAAAATCAATATCTTAAAGCTGATTTGTTCTGCAATCGCTTTCCGATCTCACCATAAATCCCATCGATGGGAAAAATCGCTAAAATAAGAAAAGCTTACAAATGTATTGTGATTTTTAGCGGGGGGTTTTCTGTACGAAAACACAAGAATCACATCCGATAAAATTCTGAAAGTGATTTTGAAAATTTCAATGTTTATTTTCTGAAATGCATTTGTATATAGTTTAATTAAAATTTTCTCAAATTCACGTTAACCGCACAACCCACTGGAAGAATAAAACGACCACCGAGGTTCATTCGCTGTTATCTAATAATGGAAACGTACACCAGTGGTCTTGTGATGGCCACTGATTAACTAACGAAAACGCTTCTCTGCATATCGTTTTGGACATTAAAACCACTCAATGTTTGTTTGTGCCCGTGAGTTGTCGTCGAAATTAGTTTGCATTTTCGCCAAAAACCACTGAAAATTATTCGCCAGTAAAGCATCGGAATTTGGCAATCAAAATGTGAATTGAGCATAAAACCAAACGCGCTCAGAGCGATAATGAAATAAATTAAATTTTTTGGCAGTTTCCAGTTGCGTCTAAAAACTTTTTCCGGGTGCTCACCAAAGCAGCTTTTGTTGATGTGCAAAATATATTTTACAATTTTCGTGGCAAAATTTTGTAAAAAAAAATCTCATGGCAACGACGGTTTTGTGATGAGCAGGATGATGCAAGTTTTGATGTTTCATTTAAATTGTCATTTTGAGGAGTAATTTAGTGCAACACCATACTCGACAATTGTGCAAAATGTATTTTTGAAAACATTTCTCGTAGATAACATTTCTCAGAAAAGTAAATCGAAAAAGTTTTTTGTTTAACTCTTTTATGGTTTCAAAATTGCAGTTTCTTAAATAAATTCGATCAGATAAGATGTTATAGTGATTTCGTGCCACTTTGTAGTTGCACATTCCTCCCTACCTCTCTCTTCATTGCATTCGTGAGGTTCATAAAACTATTTTTTTCTCGCTGTATCTGATATTCAACATCGATCGGTCCGGTGTCGTAAAAATTGATTGAAGTTTGAAACTTTATTTCTCATAATTAATTACAACGTTTAGAGATTTTGAATTAACTTTTACTTTTTTCATTTACCTGCCACACAATATCGGGCAGTTTACCATGCAAGATAAAAGAGAGAGAGAGAGGGAACGATTTAGCTAGCAACAGCAATTAAAATCGCCTTTATATAGCTCCAATAAACTTTTTTCAAAAGCCAAATTAATCCTGTGAATTTTACTATCAGTCTTTTACTCATTTGCCATCCATTCAATCGCTTTTACCACAATCGACAGCAATTACTAGCATGCTCAACTTTTTTTGTGCCATTCTGGTGTTGGAATATTTTTATATCCCGAAAAGAAATAAATAAATAGCTTTACTAGTGTGATAACAATTAATACGTAACGATTTCAAAATAAACGAATCGAAGTATGGGTGGGATGTAAAGGAAACGAAACTCTTTGCTAAAGGGGGGACAATTACAGACGTGAAGTGAAAATTAATTTAATACAGTTCATTACACAATATAGTTTTTATATATAATTCTATTATGCTTTATCTTTTGCCTTTTTAGCACCACCCTCATGCATATGGCTTTGTTGATGTCGGACCGAGTACCAAATCGAAAGGAAAGAGCGATGTGCAGTGAGGTGATTCATTTAAACCATTTCCAATAAAATGATAATAGGATTTATAGCTCTTCTTCTTCTTCTTTCGCCTGTTTTTTTTTTGTGGTTTATATCGCACTGCAAACGAGAGTTATCGGAGCTAACGAACATTTTTAGGGGATAAAAGTTTGCAATAAAAGAATGTGTACGACTAATTTGTTAAAATGATAAATTGGTGTGGTGTTTTGGGAGCAGTGTGAAAGCATTCAAGTCTTGATTATGCTTTGAAAAACCATACCATTTGAAAAGAGTCATTGGTTCATGTGCGAGTGAATATTTTCTTATTTTATGGAAATTTATTGGACTTTGTGTTAGCAAAAAAAAAAATATATAAAATTATTTTAGTCAAGGCGACAACTCGCGAAAAGTTTTTCTTTTTTAATTAACTCAAGTCAAAGATCTTTTTTTTTTATTCGCTTCTTTCTAAATTTGGGATTATGCTGTTGAACATCTGCTTCGCTGCTGAATTTTCATGTCAATTCCTATAAGTTTCAATAAAACAAAATATGGCACATTGTACACATTTAAAAATACACTTGGTGAGATTTTTTACAATCATCAATCTTCACTGTTGTAGAGATCTTCAACAGCATAACACGTTTTTGCTCAAGTTTGCCGAAAATACGAAACATTTCAACAATGGAGCCATACACACACACACAATTTGCATACAAACATTCATCAATCTTTACTCCCAATGCGTCTCGTCTATGTTCCACGTCGCATGAAAATCACAGCCATTCGGCATTTTTCCTCATTCTCAGATGCTCCACTTGCACGGAAAGGATTCGGTGAGAATTGATATTCTTGTTGCTATTTCATATTGCTTAAAGGTTTGTAAATTATTTCATGCATGTCGTGTACGGTATTCGATTCAATGCAAAGCATGAAGAAGAAAATGGAATGAGGAAAATGAATTGATGTATGAGAACCTCAAAAGACATGATACACACAATAAACACATTGCTTACACATAAAATTATTCAACAATTGAGACGCTTAATTATTTATTTTCCTTTTGATGCCAATGCCACTGAGCCCCAACATCGTACGATACGAGTGCGGCTTTCACTGTCGAATTTCTCTAAATCTGATCTTACTAATTGCTGTATGCTGGTTCGGAAGTTAATGAGATACAATTAATGAAAACGTTTTTTTTTTTTTATGAAATGTTTGTGATGTAAATTCGGAAAATTGATTTATTCCATTTCCATACTTAAAACAACCGATTGTATACATGATTGTGCATATGAGGATACAGACATTATAATATTCAAATTATTTTCAAACTCTTGACATTCACGCGCCTGTATGCCTGTATGCCTTTCGATTTCTGTTTGTTGATTGAATTTGTTTGTGTTTCTGATTAAAATGCTGTGCAAGGAAAATGCTGATGATGTTGAGAGGGTGGAGAATTTAAGAACGAGGGAAAAAGGCGGCACTCGAGTGCTTTGTCTGTAAACAGTAATTGTCTGTATCATCATTCATTGTTGATGACGAAGATTACACAGAACTTTTTTTTTATTGTTCATAACGATTCCGCAAAGGTATGAATCGCTTACATTCAATTAACGATTTATTGATCCATGTGCATTATCAGAATTTCCATCATCCAGTGATGGCGTCATGAATTTTCATAACATTTTGAACCATGCACGACACTGCACAATGATCAGCAAATCATTGTTCATATTTTTTTACACGATTATTCCATATCGATATAATAATAATGCCGAAGCGCTCATTAACGCCCAAAATAATAAATTTCGATTATCAAGCGAAACATGCGAAGACCATTTCGAGCGGCTCATCGCTAATACCTCGGCTATCTAATATATAAAAATAAATAAAATATTCGAGTGGAAAAGATACAAAAAATAATAATATTGTAGCATAAAAACAGACAGTAGCAGAAGAAGATCAAGCAAAAAAGAAGCTTCTCCATTCATTGGCAAAACTGAGGAGGAGAAAAGGATGAATAAAATTATGAATATAAAACCTAATAATTAACAACTTTTTTGTTTGAACTAAAAGCTTTTTTGTTGATGTTGTTGCATGTTCACCCGAAAATACACAAAAAAAAAATGGCAAAAAAAGGTTTTTCCATAGCTCTAAGTACATCACGATATTGGGATAAAAAAATTTTTTCTCCATAATATTCCCTCGATGATTAAGCGTGTTAATTTGCATCCATCGGTATCATGTGAACTCCCCAAATGGAAAAATCCTCATTGGGGCTATAATTAATAAGGCATCGCAGCGATCGTAAAATATCGTTTGATGGCGTTACCGAGTGGCGTGAAATTTTCTTAATTAAAACGAAGGGAGTGTTGAATCATAAAATATTGACTGTCATTCACAATTCATTCGCAGCACAGTAAATTGGTTCACAAGGCTGGCGATAAAAGTTTGTTAATTGCCCTCATTATCACAGCTAATTGATTGTTTCACGCAAATCGTAGAACAAAGAGTTTAATCGGATTAGTTAGTACTCGCGCCATGTTATGAATGTCAACAACGAATTCCCACGAATTGACCGCGATTTGAGTAAATTCATTAGCACTATCAATTAGTTGCGCAACGATTAGCGATTAGCATTGTGCATGTGATGATTTAACAACTGTCGATGCGGCATTTTTTTGTGTGGGCAAAATGAAATTTCGTGACAATTGTTTGGCAGCTTTCGATGGGCGGCAAATTAAAAATCGATGCAACATTTTTTTTTTGATTCGATACTTGATGCTGGTTTTTTTGATCTGACTTTATTTTAACCCCAAAGCACATTTCAGAGCTCAAAATTGCATCACAAACTTTAATTGAAGGATTTTATTTCGTTCTGATTTGCGCAACTTTCACATCTCTTAAAGAAAGAAGAGTTTTTTTTTGTTCTTTCTTTCTGCAGAAGCATTAATCCGTGACTTAATTACATTATGAGCGGTGCCGTTTTGCGCCCGGCGACGCCTCCCCCCCTCACTTTAAAAAAAAAAGAACAAAAGGCGAGAAAATTGTTTTTTGCACTCTTTGGTGAAAATATATTTTAATGGAAAAACTTTTAACCATAAAAACAAAAAATTTCTTAAAATTGTGAAATATTTTTATCTTTCGCGCTATGGAACGATTTTTGATCGTAAAATTTTATTGTCTCCGTTCATCTTGGTGTGGTTTTTTTTTTTTCTTCTACTTTCGGGGTTAAACAAAAAGGACGTAAAACCGCAAGAAAAATTTTCGCGTATTGGCTCCAAGGCAAAAGTCGCAAGTTTAATGAGGAAATTCGCTTTGCCTCTCGTCCTTTTATCGCCTTCGGAAAATCGTCTGATGCCCGCAAAGAGATTTTTCATGTTTTCTATGCATTCAGGTTTGCTATCAAATATTTACAATCTTGTGAAAAACAAAACTTTCTTACGATGTAAAGAAAACGGGAATAATAATATGGAAAAATGCTGGTGTAAAATGATTGTTCTGTAGCATTTAATGATAACATTGAAATTTCTATTAATAAACCGCGATGTAATTATCTGATGAATGTAATAATCGGAAGGTGTTTTAAGGTTTTAACTTTCATTTGGCGATAAAGCTTTAAGGATGTTAATGAGGGTTGAGAGAGAAAGAGTGGGTGAAAGACTTTCCAAACACGACGATTTAAATGCGCTGCTATATCGCCCTTTAAGCTTAAAATCCAAAGCTCGAAATGATCATGAAACGATTTCGAGTCAATTCATGAAATTCGAGTTTTAAAGGTTCTTCTGAATTCTTTTTTCGATTCAATTTATTTTTTTTTTTATTTTTACAACAAAACGATAATCTTCTTGTTTGGCTCCTTCAGTCGCTCAATTTCTTCGCATAAAAGTCTATCGCATTTATTATAATCGTGGGATTTCTTCTTTTTTTTTAATTTAAGGATTTTATTGTTTTGAAATTTTCTAAACTTTTTTTTTCTTCAAGCAATGAATTATGATATTGATGAATTTAAACTCTCAGCCAGTACATGCTTGAACGGATGCGGACGTAATCGGGTAAGTTCTCAGTAGGTCCAACGGCAGCAACAGCTGGGCAACGATCATAGATGTACTTCATGGCAACATCACGGATGTTTTCAGCAGTTACATTCTATAAGAAAAATTATTTGAGACAAATTTAAGAAAGAAAATTAAATTCATCATCTTACATCGATACGCTTCTCGAGTTCATGAAGTGGAATTCTGCGATTGTAGCAGAGCATTTGGCGTCCAATATCTTCACAGATTGGTGTTGTGCCATCAAGCTGCAGCAGCATGTTTGTCTTTAATAGATTCTTTGCGCGTGCAACTTCGCTATCAGTGATAATTGTGCAGAGACGCATCCATTCACTTTGGATATTGAACAACATTTCCTCGCACTTCATTGGATCGCAGACATAGTAGATACCCCACAGACCGGTGTCCTTGTAGCAAGTGTTGAATGACTGGAAACTGTGGCATAAGTCTAGAAAGGAAAATTCATTACTCTCATTGTTTGCGTTCTAAGACATCATATAGGTTTACTTACTGCTTTCAGCGCTGGCACGTGCCAAGTTTGATGCGTTGTTAACACCACCACCTTGTGAGCGATCCCAGGCACCGATTAAAGTGTTTGCTACCATTAATGGAACATTATCTTGATCGCTCCATCCACACCCTTCAACAGCAATAGCAATGTGAGCCAGTGGCAATGTATCGTCACGAACGCGAACTTCAGAACCGGTGAAACGGCAAGCATCGAGCTTTGGTGCCTTTCCATCGAATGTATTCTTCAATTTGTTCAATTCTTTCTCTGCCAGTTTCACCAAATCATTGTGTTGGACACCACCGGCAGCAGCCAGAACGATTCTTGGTGTATTGTAATGAGTGTCAATGTAATCCCTCAAGTCTTGACGCGAAATTGACTTGATGTTCTTTGTTGGTCCAAGAATTGTGTTTCCCAAAGGTGTTCCCTGGTAAGCGGTTGCATGCAGATGATCAAATACAACTTCCTGCAAGTTGCTTTCTACTTCCTGCATTTCACGCAAAATAACACCGCGCTCACGTTCAATTTCTCCCTCACCGAGTTTTGAATTTTGAATAATGTCGCCGAGGATTTCAACAGCTTTTGGAACGTCCTTTGATAAGCATTTTGCGTAAAAGACAGTCTGTTCACGGCTAGTGTAGGCATTCAAATGAGCACCCAAATTCTCAACTTCTAACTCGAGATCGGTTTGTGAGCGCTTGGCTGTACCCTTGAAGGCCATATGTTCCAGAAAATGAGCGACACCATTGTTCTTGTCATTCTCGTATCGCGATCCTGCATCAATCCAAAGACCGACGGTGGCTGTAGCGGCTCCGGAATCTTCAGTTGCGACACGAAGGCCACTGTCTAATGTTGTGACTTGTGTTGGAGGTACATTCACAAGAGCACGAGCAAAGTCGGCAGAGTTGCTGGACTTGTAGCGCTAAAAAGATATGAAAAATCAATGATCGAGCACATTGGAAAATGGTTATTGAACGATTGAGCATAAATTCCCCGTCAAGAAATGATGTTTTGTAATTTTTATCAATGTTGAGAAACAAATATCATCCCAAAAAGCTTTAACTCGTCGATTTAATGCTGATTGTAATGAATTGCATAATCACCAAAAATTCATTTAATTATTTTGAATTCATTTTATCACCGACAGCTGCATAAGAATTAGCACTTACTTGTAATCCGGTGGCCTTCGGTAGAGCACGAATGCTGCTTGTGAGCTTTAAGATTCTCGATGCCATCGCTAAAGCCTTCAAATCTGTGTTTCAAATTTTTCGGACCGAGACAAAAAGTAGTACAGTAAAACTTCTCCTATATAGGGTTGGCGCTTAGGAAATAATGTTAAAAAACGCTAACTTCATGATATATAATATTAATTCTTCAACCTGCAACCTGCAATATAAAATAATTATGAATTTCTCTTCTCCAGATTCAGATCAATTACAGCGATTAGATAAACTCGAGCATAGGTCAGCGAAACTTGGAGACATCTGGAATTGCAATGACCTAAATCGTTGCGTTAAATTCGTTCGCGAAGGAGGTTTCTCCAGAGTTTGTCTGCAATTTTCGGACGAAATTATTAATTATTCAATTGATATTCAACGACAGTTACAAAAGCACATCGACTCGAGCGTCTTTATTCTTGCTGATACATCTTATGGCTCATGCTGTGTAGATGAGGTGGGTCATTTAATATTCACTAGACTAGAGGATGATATTTATTTTTACATTGCTTCTAGATTGCAGCTTCTCATGTCCAGGCAGATTCCTTGATTCACTTTGGGCATGCATGTCTTTCCAAAGTTACCAGATTGCCTATTCTTTACATATTTCCAAAGAACGATGTCAGTGTCGATAAGTTTATCGAATGCTTCAGATCGGAAATTCCAGACAAGCTTGAGAAGATCTTTATTTTCTATGATGTTGGCTCGTTCCACGCAATTGGTAGGATGACCTTTATATGACTTAACTTATAAGCATGTTGCGTAATTTTCATTTGATTTATGCTTTTTCAGATACAATAGCAAATAAGCTTCATCAATTAAATTACATAAATGTCGAAATCGGGAAACTAGCTGAAGATGGCACTGAGCCAGATATTCTTTGTTGGTCAATTAAGAACAATCAGAATACGGAGAACTGTATCTGTATCTATATCGGGCACGATAATCAATCGTTTTTCAACATTTCTATGAGTATCAAATGCAAAAAATGGCTTCTTTTTGATATCGACACTAACCAGATTAGCGAAGTCCATGCAATGGATACAAAATTCATCATGAAGCGCAGTCATTATATTGAAAAATGCAAGGACGCTCAGACATTGGGTATTGTTGTTGGAACGTTAACGACAAAGGGTTATCTTGATATAATCAAGCACATTCAGGAGCTGGCCATGAAGCGAGGAGTAAAAACATACATCATGTCAGTAGGAAAAGTAAATCCAGCAAAATTAGCCAACTTTATTGATATCGATTGCTTCGTGCTGATTGGATGTTCGGAAAATAATCTCTACAATTCGAGAGATTTTTACAAACCATTAGTATCCGTTTTTGAAGTAGAGATGGCTTTAAATCCAGCTTGGGATCGTCAAATGCCCGACACCTATAGCACTGATTTTCGTGAAGTTCTGCCTGAGGGAAAACTCTACAAATCGTCAAATGACGCACCAATATCTGAAACCGATGTTTCATTAGTCACAGGAAAAGTGAGAGGATATCGACCGGATGAAGATAACGCAACCAATATAGATTATGATGGGACTCTTCAGGAACGTAGCAAAGCAGAACTAGTCGAACTTAATTCTATGGCTAAGTTTAATGATCGAACATTTCGTGGATTGGAGCAACGATTAGGTCAGGATGAACCGTCTAGCATTGAACAAGGTCGTAAGGGAATTCCAATTAAATATGAGGAAGGCGATGTTTAGAGTTATTTAGAAGTTTATTTCAAATTTTTTCACATCTATGCAATGAAGTAACTCCAATAAATTTCAGCTATGCTATCAAAACTGACCGCGGAATTTCTTCGAAGGTGGTGGCGCAATAAGTTGATTAGAATCTTTATCTAATTTTGGCATTGTGATATGAAGAAACTCGCGATTCTTTAGTTTGGCTCCAATGATTGCGGCATATTTCAAAAGCTCTGTTCGACTTACATCAACTTCATCCATTACGAAGTTTATGTGAATCTTTAAATTTTCCGTGGAGAGCAGCAGCAAGATAAGATAGTAAATGATGCTTTTTTGTCTTGTGAATTTTGTGTTCTTGAACTGCGTCTGATCTTGAATAGTGAACTTTTTTCGTATTTCATTTTCTAACTGAGCTGACATCTTTGACAACTCTGCTTTCTCTAGTTTCTTACTTTTAGTGTTTATAAGACGGATCAATGCATCAATATAAATGAAGACAGCAACACGAGCAAGATTTTCTTGACTGTCGGGTTTCTTTGTGGTCTGAATTGCAAGTACTTGACTTTTGAGATAAGAATTTACGAATGGAAGTTGTTTTGGTTCCATATTCAGAACTTCAATGCTGATGTCTGACAAATGGCTCATCATGTCCTCACCAATCAACGCATTAGTATTGAAAACTTCACGAACTGTTTTGCCGGAGCTCAGATTTGGAAAGATGCTACGCGCAAAACGTTCTCTGTCCTCTTGTGATTTGTCGAACAAATCAGTCTCAAGGAACTTCTCGCTTTCAACTGAATCTAACTGCTTATCAATTGTGGACTCCAGAATGTCGATGTTAAGAACAGTTTTTCTAACGCGCTCATAGTTGGATAACGCTCGTTTTCCACCAAATTCCTTGTTCAATATCTTCTTTGCATCAACAATATTATTCTGATAAATGGAATTTTCGTTTTCATATTGAACAGCATTAAATAACCCTTCCTGACACTGCACCAATTTAACTTCATTTGTTCTTTTGTTTCGAATTGCAAGAAAGGTATTCAAATACTTGCTTCCGGGATCTGTGATATCACATTTGTAGATATTTGACTCAGTTGCCACAACAGCATATCGTTTTTCATCTTGTTCCATCCTTTTAACATGTATTTCTTCAATATTCTTCTCAAACGAACCATTTTGGAATTTCGCTGAAATTTCGAAACACTTAAATAGACGTAACTCAGATTTTACAAAATAATTATCTTACCAATGAGTGGTGCCGCCTTATTGCTGTTCAGAGTTTCTACTGAAACTATTGTAGCCTTTTCCATAATGAATATAATATGCGATTTGTTAAATCTGACTCGATTTGTCAACACGTGAATTATCAAAACAAAGTACAGTAAAAACTCTACACTCATAAGGATTCAAAATATGAACCAAGCTATGTAGAAACGGTTGAGATGATGTGCGCGCTAAAAATCTCTGCTGCATTTTAACTACACAGTAATTACAGGGGTTTTCATCACTGAACTACTACATCTCAATGATCATTTATTTATTTATTCACAAATTGATTCACATACTTATATGTAGTTAGAACAAAAAAAAATAATAAAATGAAGCTGGAGAGGGACATCAAGATCCCTATGATAATTCCCTTATCATAATAGTCAAAGGTCACCCACAAAATGTATTGTTTAAAGAGGTTTTGATTTGAACAATTAGATATTTTTAGTATTTAACTCTTTTTTTTAAATTTATTTGGGGATCTTTTTATGGGTTTCTTATGTATATGTTTCGGCTCATCATGCTGATAAGTTAATCAGTGTTTTTTTTTTCTTTTTAATCGATAACAACATAAGGCAAAATAGTCAAAACATCATCATTACATGATCGCACGTTCATGACCTCGTGCCATTCCCTAAATTCAATATCACGTCGTTTGTGCTTCACATCTTGGCAACTACCATCGGCCTCGATTATTGGCTTAACATCAACAGCAACACCATCATTAACGGAAGTTGGCAAATTGCTGCGATGGGGCACTGATAATGGTGAATCGTCGTCAAAGGTTTTTGGTATTTTATCGAGAGTAAGAAAGTCATAACGCGGTACAACACGCTTCCAGAGCTGATGTTTAGAATAGTCAATGTTCTCCATATCCTTTGAATAATCCTGTTCGGGTAGATCCTCGGGAATGCCATTCCAAAATCCATTGACACCACTCATGAAGCTATTGTGCAGACGCTCAACGTCTTCAGATGTTATTGGATTTTGTATGAAATGAATACGAGCCTGGCACATTGGATCCTCTACGCACTCATAATTGATGATAGGTGTACGCTCTAACTGATTTGGTGTTGGTTCTGGTATCATCAGTGTTGGCTCAATTCGAGATTGTTTCACAGCATTTTTCTCTATTTTCACTTCAATCACCTTCGATGTACCATCTAATGGCTTTCTTCGCGATACCATTTCCTCGATGAGATTCTCATTGGCATCATATTCAGGATCAAAAATTGATTTCACAGCACCGCGTGGTGGGGGTGGTGGTGACGGCGATCTCAGCAACATAATATCACCATCGTCCACAGCACAAAAATCATCAGTCTCATCATCAGAATCGTCTTCTTGATCAATAATGGGCTTAACATCGCCATTCTTGATTATTGCTGGTGGCTCGCCAATATCTGATGCAGAAATTGTCGCTTTCTCATCATCTTCATATGTGACGACTTCGCGAAACGTGCACGTACACTCAACGCCATCACCATCTTCCGTTACCGTACGGTAATCGTCAAAAGTATCTAATGCAGCTGCGTCGAAATCAATTGGCTTTAGTTGAGCACGTAATTGAGCGATTTCATCTTCAACTGTTAAGGAACGTAGAGCGCTTACCGCACCAATGAAGTTATTTTGCTGATGAGGCAATTGAGATTGTGACTTTTCATTCTTTATTGACGCTTTTGTCGAGGATTGCGTGATTGTGACAGGTTCCTGAGGTTCCAATTTATATTTCCACTTTTTGCGTTCGAAGTCATCGCCAAGGGTGCTGTGCGCTGGTTCCGATGGCTGATATGACGATCCTACAAAATTTTACAATAACAATTTGATAAAGAAAAATATTTTCACTTTTAGACATCAATTCACTAATTGACCAACCTCGATCCAGTGAATTTGTGTCTAAATCTCCATTTTGCCAACTCATGGCAGTGTTCTGTTGTGACTCGAGCATTTGTTGTAGCTCCATAGTTGTTTTGTTGCGTTTGCCGGCTGAATGTGCTAGCTTTTCTTTAATATCAGCTTGAAAATCAGGAATTGCTCCATTAAGCATTGAATCAATGCCTTTTGAACCTTTTTTACGTCCACGCCTCTTTGGTGGGTCGTCAGGCGGCTGTTGTTGTTGAACTTGAACAACAGAAGGTTGTTGCTGGGGTTGTTGCTGTTGTTGTAAAGGATGTTGACGCGCCATTGGAGCGTTCATGGTAGGCACGGCGGGAATAGGCTGAGATGATTGACTATTGTGATTGATGGAGTTATTGTTGGGATTAAGTGGCAATGGCGACAGTGTAATTGGACCCATTTGAGATTTTTTCATCATTTTCCGTCGACTGTGGTTGCTGTTTTCGTCAACATCGCGACTTGCACGACTTCCGTCCTGAGAGTTTTCCATCATTTTTCGTTTACCTAACAGTGACGTCTGTGTAGATTCTGTTATACCATTCTGATGATACTGCTGATGGAATCTCAATTGCGGCTGAGGACTGACGACAATTGAGGGCACCATCATTTGACTATTGTTAGATTTTGGCAGCAAATTTGTGAAGCTTGTTGGACCATTTACCGTACGCACTGGAGGCGGTTGCTGACTGTTTGGTGGCGATTGAGACGATTGTTGCGTCATAAATTGCGTGTCCGAAGATCCTTGTGACATATTTTGCGGTGAACCCGGTTGTGATGCTAGAATGATAGGCACCGTTGTGGCTGCCAAACGCTCCTTCCATTTTCGTAATATATTTTTGATGCGTTTGGCAAGCACTTGATCGTTAGCTTTGTTCTGACGAAGTGCTTGGAGATCTTTG
Organism: Propsilocerus akamusi; assembly: GCA_018397935.1. Classification (NCBI taxonomy): domain Eukaryota; kingdom Metazoa; phylum Arthropoda; class Insecta; order Diptera; family Chironomidae; genus Propsilocerus; species Propsilocerus akamusi. The sequence continues at coordinate 16,395,555 of CM031469.1, read as the reverse complement.
ATGATTCGGGTGCTCTGCAATGGGGCGAAAAAAAAAATGGAAGAAAAAAACGAAACGTTAGTATACTGATTTTAAACACTTTTTTGTAATTTTCGAACCCACCTGTACTTCCCGATAGGACTCGTGTGTGATATTGAATGTCTCGAGGCATGTGACGACTTTAATGACTGCTGGTTGATTAGTAATCTGTATAAAAATTACAATTTTTTTATTCTGCCATGACACAATTTCAGAGTTGCACAAATAATCGTAATTTCATTTCAAATGACCATTTAAAATGTCAGGTGACTCGAGTTGGTCTCAAAAGCTTCCACAACACAACATCCAGTGAAGGAAAATTGCAAGAAAAATTACATTTTTCAAAACCATCAGAAGCCATTTTCTTTTTTCGTTGCCTTCGCAATCTTCCCTATGGCCTGGTAGTTATCCCATGATAACACTGAACGATTGAGAACCAAAAAAAATGCTCACCGCTCAATGAGCGAAAACGACCCGAATGAAAAGCCGAAGTGCAATGACGTCGAGCCGAAGCGTGTAAAATGCACAACTACTATGGCGCTCGGCCATTTACGAACACGATCCGAGAGATTGGTGAGAATAAATTTTATTTTTCTTTAGTATCGCGAGTCGTTTCAGTCTCCTGCGAACTTTTTCGAACGATTCAAATAATTTCATCATTTTTATTCTTCCCTATACTTTTTCATTTTTCTGGTGTATAGAATATTTTTTTTTCTTTCTTTCTTTTCTGTGCTCAAAAGTGAGTGCGAACCAAAGGCAAAATGGAGATTTTTTTATTGGTTCAAGAAATTTGTGAAAAATTGGAATTTGGCTGACTGCAATAACAAGACTCGACTCTTGGTGAGTTAGGGTTTTATTTTAATTAAACTATAGCGTTTTCGTATTTTTATTTGACTTTATATTTTCTTAATAATTTTGTATGTGAACAATCGGACCGCTTCGCATTAGATTAGGTAGTAAGAACAGTGCCCAAGAAGGGGATACTCACGTTAAATTTCCCATCCAAGGCTCCTGATAACAATTGGGCCAAATCGATAACATTCATATTATTCACTAGAGGCCAAGAAAGTCCTTTTTAAAACCCGTGAACGACCGTAGTTGGGGGGCTTTAAATTTTTTCTTTTTAATGGATGGCACGAGATGAGTTAAGTGAAAAATTGCAATTTTCTGCTGCTCCCAGATGACTTTTCGATTGTACTCGATGCTTTCTGCTTCTATCAGACGTTGATTGTGTAGAAAAATGACATGAAAGCAATTGGAAGTCCCTAAATACTAAATTTAAATTTTATTCTTTCAGACATTGAACTTCCGTAACTTGCTTTATCGAGTGGCTGTCGAAGACTGAACATTCCGATATAGTTTTGTACCCTGCACTACGTAGATGAGCCCCGTGCGATTCGTCACGTATTTTTAAATTTATTCAAAGTTCGTTATTTTTATCACAGGTATGAATTATGAATACTTTAATAAATTGGTGGTATTACAAATTCAAATGTGTTTTGTTCATGGATAAGACCAAGTCTGTTGAAGAATGCCAGAATAATGATAGTTATCTACTAAAAGTACTGCCGATCGGTTTTTGATACTCTCATGATCTTGATACTCATGGAGGAACATGCAGCTGACTACGTTGCAATTCAAACATTTTTTAAGTTTCAGCCAAGTTTCCAGCTCCCAGATATATGTATTTGTCATTAAAAAACTTGTTTCGAGACATTGTTCTTAGTAAAGTCCAGTGACTGTTCGCATATTAAATTTCAATCGCGTAGTTTTTTCATAGGCTTTTGGCCCAAGTACAATGAATGGAATGATTGCACAAAGTAGTGTTTCTGAAACGCATCAACCATTGCAGCATGGCTAAAACTGCATTTTTATAGGTGAAGTTCGCAAAATTTAAGCTGATTCGCAGATTTGAACTGCGGAAAATGCATTGTTTACGATAAAACCGCACCACTGTTGTTATGCGTTTCGTTAGGTTTTAAATTATGTGGATACCGTTATTTATTTATTTATTTCTTTTTTTAGTATTCAGAATTTGAACTGTTTCAGCAACTTCAAACCTGTCCAGCTGTTAAGCCTTACATTTTGATGCTGAGTATAATTGTCTATTAGAAATGTGTTTGGCAATGTATCTCTCCATATCTACATGAAGAATGCGGAAATGGTGGTAGAATAATTCAAGTAGGATTTGTACTTGATTAAAGGACTTCATGTGATTGAACGTAAAGTGGAGTTGTAACTCTTTAGTCATCTACAGATCAAGCCCCGATCGTAGGAACATCTTGTAATCATGATTGCGTTTTGTGATGTTATTGCCGATGGAATCAATCTTCTTATTCAAAAATTGTCATCCAAGAATGTGTTTATGATTGAAAGGATCTAATAATTGGAACATCAAAATAATGTGGTATCTCATCAGTGATTTCTAAGTAGCTGGCGCCATTATGTGATGATCAGGATGATGATCTTCATTTTAATCCTTCACTTTAACTGACAGCAAATACCTATTGTGTGTTTTCTATAGTTGGTTTCAGTTTACTGATTATTAATGTGTCGCCAGACTCGACAAACTTGATAGTTCTTACCAAGGATTTTGAAGTGTAGTTATTTATTTTTATTGAATTTTACGCCAGCCTCGATTTAAGTAGATTATAGGCAATGGCGGTGTTTATCGATTTCCTTCAAGATGACTGATTCGTCTCGAGTAGATAATTTTTGCCTCTGATGACACTGTTTCCGGAAGCTAAGCTGAGCTTATGTTTACAGTTGTGGCATATCTCATTGGGATAGTTGTCTTCTTTGACTATCTAAAATCTTGTTTGACAGCTTATTTTGATAGCATGTTCATCGTACCTACTTACAAAAAATCCAAGAAAAAATGGAACAATTTCAACACAGGGTCGAAGCTCGCTGTTTCGCTGTTCCCTCTATAAGAGAACTGGAATATCGACAAGCCATCAGATGCCAATGCAACACAGATGCATAAATCACCTAACACCGTTTGTTCATATATTTTGGGTTTTTCTGACTTTCATTTGCGTAAAAATAAGCAGGTAATTAATTTTATGTATTGAAATCGGGACAGAAATATAGATGTAAACAATATGTGTATAAAATATACTTTTACGATTCGGAATATAAGTATGCGATTCGTTTAAAATTGAAAATTTTTCCGCTACTAAAGCACTAAAGCCTAATAATTAATACTAATAGAGTAGTGTTCAGTCATGATTGGCGCCTGAGCGGAAAGATGGGCCACAAGGTGGCCTCTTAAGACCTCGCACATTTCAAGGTTTGAGCAAGGGTTTGAGATAATCGCATATTCTGCTTTAAATCATAAAATTTTAATGACAGACAGACAAAACAGAATGAAGCTGGTAAAACGTAAGTAATACAAATAATAATAATATGTATACAATAAAGGTGCAATACTATGAAAAAAAAAAAATCGCCATTGAACATTGAACGAGAACATATATTTAGTTCCTCTACGATTCTTCAAAATATAGGACTGTCGCGATGGATGTAACCTGCTATATTTGTACAGAATCATACAAACCAGAGGATGATATTGTTAGTCCAAAAGGCTGTGGACATGTTGTACATGGAAATTGCTTGCGGGAATGGATAAATGCGTAAGTTATTTTTAGGTCTCATAACACAATGGAAGAAAATAAGCAAAATTATTCACAGCTCGGGAAATATGACATGTCCACAATGTCGACTAAAATTCACAAAAAAGACTCTTGGGAAAATATTTTTAAACATGGAAGATACACTGCTTAAAATTGACGTAAATGGCCTTTATGGTGAAATTAATTCCCTGAAAAAAAATGTATCACAACTCCAGGAAGAGAAGAACACAGTTCTACAAGATTTAGCAAGATTAAAATCCGAGCTATTAGAAGCCCAACAGAATGTTTCGAGTGTACTGTAAGTTAAAATGCTGTAGTTGGTGTGGGAAATAAATGTTCATTACCTAATCTCTATCGTCTGTTTAGTAATGACTGGAAACTGATAAAACGCAAGCTGGAAATCGAAACCTTTACTAATTCCGTTATTAAAGCATCCCGAGATGAATATCATACAGTCAGCGAAACATTGCGTGATCAAAACTATCAGCTCATCAAGGAAATTGAAGACCTGAAGCGCTCCTTGCATTGCGAAAAAATCAAGCAATTCAAACCAAAGATAGAAATAGTCAGAGACACATTTGTAGATCTCACATCCGAAGGAGATGATTCTGACATCGAAATAGTTAATGACAATCACAAGATTCCCAAACCAGTTAGTCTAGGAAAAAGAAATTTCCAAGACGATTTGAATGACTCATGTTTCAAGGAGATCAAAAAGTTCATCAGTCAGATTCCAGAAGAAGTGTTAGCTCTGACTAATTTAACTGACTCTGCCGCCATAATTTGAAAATAAACCTACGAGACGCAAAAATTTTTATTTTTACAATAATTTAGTGATAAGGCCAAATATAATATATAAAATGTCTGAAGAAGAAATAGGGTTCAATATTTTGTACTTGCTACTTCTGTTTGGTGTTATCTATCCGCCGTATGAATTCGTGTCAGCTGGATTTACGATAGAGAATCTGTTCTCAGAGTATTTAGGTTCTGAATCAATATTATTTGTAAATTATCATATCAACCGATCTTGCTTAATGATGCTGATCCATTCTGTGATTCCAATTATTTACTTCATCATCTATTACCTCTACTTCGGTATAGACTTTAGTGGATCAATTCTTAAACATTTCTGGTATTTACTGATGATGCTAGCAATGTTTCTTCCATTCTTTGCAATGGCTCTGATTTTTTATTACAAACAAAATGACTGGGAAAATCATCCAATTCCAAAGATTTTAAAGAAATACTGTAACTCTCCTGATCAAAAATGGACCGTTGTCGCAGCAGAAATAAACAATGAATATCGCCGTAATGACAAGTTAGTCAAAAAATTTAGCTCCATTACGAAAATCATTGCTACTGAAAGTTGGATCATTAAGACATCACTTTATTTCGTACATTTCGCGCATCAGTCCGATAGCGCCTTGATTGCGCATCGAAGCGACACCCATTCAATCAGCATTCATGACGCATCTGATTCGGCCCAATTTGTCAACATTATAGTAAAACCAACAAGAGCTGGAGTAAAAGAGTTTACTATTCGTATCAATTCTCTTGACTTTAAAGATCTGCAAGACCGCATCAACAGACCTATCACAATCTTATCATCAGTCAAATTTCACACGTCTATTATAGATAGATTCATCGAAGTTTTTATTGCTGAAGTATGCAATCTTATATGTTATCATATTGTACAATTATTAATATAACTAGTTCTCATTTCAGGCCGAAAAAAATCCTAGATATCCGGCAACAACCAATCTTGAATCCTGTTTCGCATGTATGGCGAGAACGCCAGATGTAAAAATTAATAAGCATTGCAGTGACCGACAAAACGAAGGAATTGAAAATTGTACAAATTGTTTTTGCCGTCCCATGTGGTGTGTTTCATGTCTAGGACGTTGGTTTGCAAGTCGACAGGATCAGGCCGAAAAGGACATGTGGTTGAGAAAACAAGCAAGTTGTCCTATGTGCCGAGCCAAGTTTTGCCTTTTAGATGTCTGTTTGTTGGAAAGAAATGAATAAACTTTTTAATGATCAACATGCAGCAAATTGATAATTATATTCGTCTCTGATAATGTTGGTTACAGTTGAAGATTAATAGAGATAAAGCGACGTTACACGCAATTTTTAAATCGTAAATTATCTTTATCATCAAATACATTTTTTGACAATCTCTGTTTCCGATTTCGCAGTCGATGAGCTTGGAACATTTGCATCTATTTTATCCTCTAGCTGAATTATCTGTTCCATTAGATGTTCTATGAGTTCATCAGTATCAATTCTTATTAATTCATCAGCGTCTCCGTCCATATTGTCTCCGTCAGAGTCTGTAGCGAAAATTTCTCTCGTTGCGTCAATTTTCCTATGAATTTCGCGAAGCTGCAAGCTCATTTGTGTGAGCAAATCTCGATTGCTGGATGAATCTATATGCGTCATATCAGCTATTTTTTGTTGTAGAGATACATCAGAAATGTCTTCCGAAGCAGCATCGTCTGACTCGTCGCAAGAATCTAAAACAATCACTTGCTGATGTTCGGCCGATTTGGTCATCACTGCTTTCATTTTGACGTCCTCAGATCGTAATGATGATTTTTCGGAGGTCTTCTTAATTATAATCAGCTTCTCATTTTCTTCTTCAATTAAGACAGCTTTAACCTCTAAGCGTTTCACAAATTCATCAATTACTTTGACGATATTCTTTGTTACATTTGATGATACATCCTTGAATGGTGGTAAAATATTCTGTGATGATTCCCTGGCCATCTGTCGAAACTTATAAAAATCTTTTACTTTCATAAAACACGTAAAGCATAGATCGGTCGAAGCATCATCTTTGTGCACCTAAAAAACCATAGGAAGGCGGTAGGTAATGTAATTGCTAAAACGTGTACTACTTACTTTAAAACCAAGTGTTTCTTCAAGCATTTCATTAAATGATAGATTTCCAGTCGCTGAGACTTTGAAAACATTGTACATTTCATCATTTAGGCAATCGCCACAGATAAAGCACGATGGTATATTTTCTTCAACGTCCAATTTTATTTTTTTTGCATCCATATTAAAGCAGCAATAGAAAAAGATGATTATCTTCTTTTTTTTGTGTGAAATTTGTTTGTTTTGATTTTGTAAGTTCAAAAATAAAATATTGAACCTTTTATACGAAAAACTGCGTCTTATTTGCTTACTATTTGTTTTGACCCTGGTTTTGACTGTATACACAAATATTCGAGATTTAAGTACCTATTAGGTAAATAAGCACTTATAAATCACAGGGTTTTAAGAGTTATCCTAAAAACGGGTCCTATCCTTCTTGCGTCGTTCATTTGGAATTTGGAGTAAGATTCTATCAAAACCGGTTATTCCGTAGCTTTAGGACGTACGCCTTGCCTTGGATTAATTCCTTCATTCAGAAATGACAGCAAAGAAAAGGAAAATTGATGATGATAATGAAAAAAACATTTGCTGCATATGTGGAGAAAAGGATGCTGATGAAATGAGCGACATATCTTGCGTATTTTTTAGAGAAAATAATTTTTACAGGCCGCTAGGTGATATCATTCAATTTACACTGGGATTCAAGGTAAACTTCGATTTTCGATCTTTCTAAATTTGCATATCCCCAATGAAACTTTGTCATCTTTTTAGATTCAAAAGTCAAAAAGAGACAGAGCTGATGTATGTCAGAAGTGCAAATCCAAAATTCTGGAGTTCTACAAATTCAAAAAAGCATCAAGAGAATTGCAAAAACTACCAGATGTTGATGAGCTAGCTAAGCTTCCTTCGCCTACGGCTCTTCCTGAGATGAGTAAGTTAGCAAAGGACGCAACACTCATAGTTAATAATTACATCAAAAAATATAAAATCAAGTCAATAATTATAAAAGAAACAAGCAAAAAACTGGAAATCTTGTCGAATGAAACATCCGCTAATCCTGAACCATCTCCACAGACACAACAATCATTTTCACAACCAGAAAAACCATCATCTCCACCCAGGGTCGATCAGAATAACGATTTCTCAGTTATTAACATAAAACAAGAACCCGAGATCGATATAATAGATGAGCAACCAAATCCTGCCGAACCAGAAAATTGGACCACCGAATATAATTCATATGACATACCTACGCATAAATCGCGATCGAATGTACAAAAAGATCTTATTAGCATAATGAATAGACGGTTAATTCAAATGGACAAGAAATTAGATGTTATTAAGCAAGGATTTAAGAATGTCCAGACAACTGTTAGTTATCTTGTGAACCCAATGAAGGGAGCTACGGAGCCACAAAACTTCCCTGATAAAATCCAATGTTCAAATTATGATGAAGTTAAAACGTTAGAACTCTTATTGGAAGATGATCATAATAAAACTCTTCTGGAGGCTTATTTCCTAAAAAATAATAATCAGGTAAATGGATCTGATTACAAGGCTTTTCTTCGCCAGGGATTGGATCTCGTTATGACACGGGAACTGCTAAAGCAATTTTCATATCAAGGTCAGTTTTCATTCCACTGTCTCAGAGATCTACAATGTACTGTTATGCTTCTGCAAATAGCTAACAAAATATTAAATGCTTCGCATGATGAAATGGAACGATACCTAACAAAATATTTGGCAAATCTAAGATGTCGTAAAAAGGCGTCAAGAGCATCCGAAGGGTTTGAGCAAATATTAGAAGAGAATGAGCAACACCAATGTACGTCAAATCATTCATAATAAAAGAATTTTTGTTGCATCAACTTAAATAAACGGAATTTTCAAACAACTTTTTTTCCAATTTTGCATCATTGAATCAAAAAAAAAAAATTCTCTAAAATATAATGTAAACAAATAACATTTACATAATTTTTTCTCGAAGTTCCCTCTTAAAAATGGATTCTGAACGATTTAATGTTTGCCGTGTGTTTGAGGAAAGTAGCTGCGCAGTATGCGGACGTTATGGCGTTGATCAGTATCTAAGTATAAGTGATAATTTCATCAAATATCGAGGGAAATTGATCTCATTTGTCGAAATCATTAAGAAAACACTTGATTTTGAGGTATATGTTCACTATTTCTCAGTTTCTTAAGCCTCCTAATAGCGAATTAAAATCTTAGGCAACCAAAGAATCTTGCTCAATGGAGATCTGCGATGTATGTAAGGGCAAAATTATTGATTTCTATCACTTCAAATTAAGGTCGGAGCAAGTGAGAAAGCAGCAAACAGGATTAAGCCAACAGTCTGAAGAAAAGATCTCACAACTTGACAGTCTGATTGAAGATAGGACAGTATTAAGTACGGTACAGATCGTCAGGAGCTTTTTGGAGCTTCATCCTGTAGCTGAAATTCTTGAAGCAGATAACGGAAGTCAACTGGTTTTTGTTCCGGCGTCAAACACGCAAACTGAGCCAGAAATAATACAATTCGAGCGGTTCAAAGATGAACTCGCCAAACCTGAATTAATCATTAGTGAGAAGCAAGACGACATTGATGCCTATACAGATTTTGATTATCTTGAAGAAGAGGAAGTGCTTGAATTTCATGAAGATCAAATAATAAATACAGAAAACTCGGCAGCAACCGATGATGAAGATTACGATGAAAATTTTGATTTTAACGAGAGTTCTGTTGACATGTCTGTAACATCTGCAAATGATTCATCTGAGGCAACCAAGCCAGCCCTGCCTCATCGTCCAAGAAATCCTGAAACATGGGCATGCAATAAAAGAAAGGCGTTACGAAATTCAGGAAAAACTTATTTAAGCTCTAAGGGAAAAATAGTTGAAGCGCGAAGAATGTATCCTAGCTGTGGAGAGAAATGTAGAAGCCATTGCATTAATCGTATCACAGAAGAAGATCGGCAATTTAATTTCAATGGATATTGGGCATTAGGCGATGTCGTCAAACAACGAATGTTTATTAATTCCCACATCACTCAAACACAGCCCCGCCGAAGGCGTGTAGTTAATTCTAATCGTAGCATCACCCTTAAATTTTATCTCGATGTAAGAAACGTTGATGGAACGACATCAATGGTTCAAGTATGCAAAAACATGTTTAAGAACACTCTCGTGGTTAGTGCGCAAGTGATTCAAGGCGTAATTAAAAAATATGCAAAAGCAGGCTTCGTTGATCCGCGCGGAAAGCACGCTAGAAAACTAACGGAGGGTCAAAAATACGCTCGTGAGCATGTTCAAAAGTTTCCGTTTTTCTACATCGATGGAACAATGACTATAATTCAAGTTTATCAGCTTTATGTGAAGGAGTGCCAGGAAAAGCGAATCGATGCTGTTAAAGAATCATACTATCGTGACATATTTGATAAGCACAACAACAATGGATTCCTGAAAACTGAAAAAACCCTTTGCGAATTATGTCCCAAATACTTTGCTGGATCTGAAGCTGATCGACTAGAACTGCAAAAGAGTTATGATGAGCACATAGCATTGAATAAGAGATGTCGAGCACGAGCATTGGCCAGAATACGAAACAAGCGAGCCCTTGAAAAGAAAACAGCAGAAAAGCTTGTGAAAGAACAAAATGCATCTCAGTTTTCACAGGATCAGTTTTCACATCTATAATCTTAAAACTTTCTGTTTTACTATAATTTATCTAAATTTCATTAAAGAAAGTTTCCCACTTCTCTATTACAAAATATTTGATCGTTTTGTTAGTTAATTTGTTTTGTTCTTATTTGGCTTATCGTTCGTTATCTTCCACCGACGATACTCAATACTGGTCCTTAAATTTGATTGAACTTGAAATAACGGTGGCTGAGATGTCCAAAGTTTGGAGGAACATTGATTTACACACTTGAACCAATTCAATTGTTCCATCCGAATTTTTAACGTCCAAGAAATGATGAATCATTCGAGAAGATGCTCGTGATTTGGTCATTGCTCGCATTGGACGTTCGAGTGTGATATGATTGAAAATGAATTTTCGTTTCTTCATCGTGTCGCTGAGGTTCCAATATTTACTGAAGTTCATTAAGCGATTCTTTTCGTTCACTTTGGTAGCACATTCTTTTCGACAAATACATGGTGGACCCATTGTTCGAGCGTCGACCAGAAACCCTTTGGCATTTCGATAAGGCTGGCCAGCATTGCGCAGCTTCTTTTGGATATTTGTTGCCCACAAATCTGGATTTCGGATGCGTCTTTTAAGTTCACGTTTATTCTTCATTGACGGTGGCTCCGTGCCGCGAATAACGAAGCGGTCACCATTGAAATACGAATTTTCTTTGAATGCTGGAAGACGTGAGTGTGAACCTTCACTAGAATTTGAATTGGTGTGCTCTTCGCTTGAATAAAAATCTTCGCCCTTGAACTCTGTTGTCAGCTCAACAATTTCCTGCTTGATGTCAGGTAATTCTTTTTCTGGCTTGATTTTATTTTCTTGTGGCTCCTCTTTAATACTGGGCAATTCTTCTACTGGGAATGTGGGTGACTCTGTTGACTTTGGTTGTTCTATGCGTTTGATTATAAGTCGAAACCCATCATGAATAATTTCTGAGATTAAATGGTGGGCGGCAAACTTTCTGACGACCTGCATTGTGGTGTAAATCGACTTATCCTCTGTATGATTACTATCTAATTCACTGAATTTATCTCTAACCGATTCTTCAGCGTTGACTGATTGATTCAACCAGGTTGCATGCGCTCTGAGCTTGAACTGATAAAGATCAATAACTTTTGTTTTGCATTCATCGCAAATTTCCACCGGATGTGGCATAATAGGAAGCTAAAATATCAGATTGTTAAACCACTTATTATAACTAACAGCCCCAATTAGTCTCAAAAATTACCTCAAGATCCAGAGACCATTTTAGAATTTCTATCAAAGAAATATAATTACAGTTGATTTTGATAAAATTGTCACTTGTCACTTGACTACTGGCTTTGTCTCTGTCCCCACAAACACAACATTTACTTTTAAATCTAATTTGTTCTTCTTTGACTTCCATTTTTGGCAAAGATGAGTCGCGTTTGCCCTTGATCGATAATTCTTCTGTTTATAGACAGTCCCAGGCAGGCCGCATTGGAATTTAATTTGTAAATAAACAATATTTTGCGCTTTATTATTTATATGTGTTAGCAAGATATAAAACTAAACAAATGACTTAGCAAACCTCTCTCTCATAGAATAAAAAGAAAACCCAGACAGAATATATGTAATGAGTTTATAATCATTAATTTTATTTTAATGTGTAATGCGAATTTGATGCAAGTTCTTTACTGCAGCTCTGATCGGTCGGGTCTTTTAGCCTTCGCTTTGCAAGTCTTTCAGCTCGTAGGCGCTCGGTACGTCTCTTATGCCTTATGCGACCCAAAGCTCGATCTCGGCATTTCTTATTGACAGTTGTGTGCTCATCAAATTGTTTCTGAAGCTGTGATTTTACTTCTTCGTCTCCTCTGTAATAAGAATCGCACACATGGCAGATAATACGATCTACTTTAAGAAAATTATTGTTATGCTCATCAAATAGCTTTCGATATATCTCGCATTTAATAGGCTGAATATCTTTCTCCTGGCATTCCTGAGTGTACAGCTGATAAGCTTGAACTTTTGTCATGGTTCCATCAATATAGAAGAACGGAAACTTTTGAACGTGCTCGATTGCGAGCTTCTTTGCTTCGCTTACCGGCCGAATGCGTTTTCCACGAGAATCAGCGAAGCCGCTTTCAGCGTATTTTGTTAAAATACCTTTTATGAATTGCGAGCTGATTATAAGTGTGTTTTTAAAAAGTTCTCCACACACTTTAAGTTTTTCTTTCGTACCATCAGAGTTTATCCTGTCCAAGAAATATGTAAGAGTAGCACTACGCTGAGCTGAGGAAGTTCCTCGTCGTCGTGATGGTGGTCTTGATGAGACATGTTCGAATACAAACTTTCTTTGTTTTACTACGTCGGCGAGGCCATAAAATGTATCAAAGTTCATTTGGCGATCTCCCTCTGTAAGTTTATCCATGCATCGATTCCTGCACATTCCGCAAGATGATCGCATCTTCTTAGCTTCAGTAATTTTTCCTTTGCAGTTGATGTACGCCTGACCAGAATTTCGTAGTAATTTTCGCTTGTTACCATAATATGTTTCCGGTCGACTCTTTGATAGTTTTTTAGTTTGTGTTGTTTCAGTTTCCGTGTGGCTCTCTTCTTCCTGTGACCGCTCGATGGAATTTATGGCGAATTCATCATCACAATTGGGAAAACCGTCGTCTTCAGATTCGGAATACTCTAGATGAGCTGATGATGGACTTGGAACGGGATCAATTTTCAAAATATCGTCAAATGATTCTTCTTTTACGAAAAATCTTTCATCTTTCAGTTCACGTTTAATGGGGTCAATTTCAATAGTTTCAGACCGTATGCTTCCTAGCTGATTTCCTGATCCATTGATTATAAGCTTTTCATTTGTTTCATCTTCAAGAATTTCAGCAACTGAATGTCGTTCAACGAAATTACGTATTATCTGAAGTGTATTGTAAACAGTTCTATCTTCAACTTGACTATCCAGTTGTGAAATATTTTCTTCTGATTGTTGGCTTACTGCCTGAGTTTGAAGTTTTCTTACTTCTTCTGATCGTAATCTAAAGTGATAGAAATCGATAAGTTTGCACTTGCATACATCGCAGATCTCCATCGAACAGGATTCTTTAGTTGCCTAAAATGACAATAAATCTTATTCAGTAAATGTTGGTTGCTGAAAATATAATATTCACCTCGTAAGCAAGTGTTTTCCATATCATTTCAGCGAATGATATTAAGGTTCTTCCTTTCTTGATAAAATTATCACTTATTTGCAGAAACTGGCCAACATCAGAGCGCCCACAAATACAGCACAAAACATCGTCGTAAATGTGCGTAATTTTCAATTGCTTCACTTCCATTATCCATAAGAAAATAGTAGAAAACACTTAAGAAAACTCCACATCGGTAGTTTGTTTTGATGCAAAAAGTGACGCGAGAGAAATAGACACCAATCTGTCGACATAAAGCTGTGCGCCGCAGAATTTCTTATAATAATCAATCAAAATGTCTAAACAGATTAAAATCAGCGATACATTTGAGAAAAATGCTTGCGGAGTGTGCGGTTGTTCTGAAATTAATCAGTACTTCAGTGTAAATGATAATTTCATCGACTATAATGGAATCTTTTATTCATTTCGGGAAATACTGGCAGAATCTCTCGATTTGCATGTAGGTATCAAATTGTCTCTACTTGATCAATAAGATCCTTACTTTCATGCATCCTAAGATCAATCACGATGAAGGCATAACAATGGAAGTTTGCATGGATTGCAAAGACAAAGTAATCAAATTTTATCACTTCAAGAGGAAGGTGAAGGAAATTCAAAAGAACAGAAAATCAACACTGAGCGAGAGAATTACCATAAAAAGCAAAAACCAAGAGAAGCGCAGCAAACTTGTTCACAACATAATAGACATTGTTGAGAAATACACCAAAAAGTGTTCAGTGACAACAATTCGAGTCGACGAGGACACTAAAAAACTTACTATTGAACCAGCGTCAAAAATTCAATCAAATTTTAGGAAAAGCTACAAACATAACGAGTCCCTCTTGGAAGAAATACCAGTTGAAGCTCAGTTCGTGGATATAAATGATATTTTGCACGCAAAGCATGAGCCTGAATGTCAAGAATCGACTAGTTTCGACGATGACGATGACACAATGTCAGAAAACACCACGCACAACGTACATGATGAGGTTGATGCTGATCAGTATCTTCTGCAGCAGTCTGCTAATTCATCAGAACTCGAACCGCTAACCATACACACACGAAATTCTTGCAAACAAAAATTATCTCGGCCTACTGGTACAGGAGCTCAAGGTGAGTAATTTTTTTTTTTGATTTTTTGCTCTCATAGATTCAACTCACTGTGAGTAGATATTGCAATTGTTCATTATCATATCTTCAAAACATTTTGATTAAAAACGATGAATTTAGTAAAAATTTGGGCTAAAGACTAAATAAAAGTAACGAAAATTATGAAGAATACAAGAAAATATACATTCAGATGCTTCCATTCCCTTAAGAATCAAACTATTCCATAAAAAATCAGAGCCTGGGGGTTTGAAGCTATTTTATTGTTCAATAAAAAGACGCCATTACTTTCGTTACAAGTAAGTCATTCCTAAGTAGTAATTTGATTACGTAAAGTCATGCTGTGCAGTTTCTTGCTCCTTTTTTTTACTTTGCGTTTTTTGGCTTTTAAACCTTCCGCTAAAAGGGCTTATCTCAAATATCTTTTTCAAGCAAGTCATTTTTTCCTGACACTTTCTCCTTTTACGCAAGAAATCATAAATGCTAACAAAATCGCTTCTTCTGCAAATTTTGAGATGAAACGCCTGTTCCAATCTTAAGATAAAATGGCCGCTATAAATTAAAAGTTCGCACGATTTTACTGTCGTAAAATTAAATACTTTTCATTGGCAAAAACCTAAAGCCTGGCAAAGGATATTTATCATTTTTCTGACAAAGAGTCCAATTTATGACTGTTGAACGCAAAACATGTTGAGAAAAAATAACGACTTTTTGATAAGCATATAGCACAAATTCCAGTTATTTTACGGGCTTAAGAATTAAAATAGAAGCTGCCTTCGCTGCGCTTTATGTGTGTGACCTGTTTTCCCGTTAGAAGTCACTACCCGTTACTAAGCCAGTAGCTTAGTAAAATTTGGAAAAATTTGTTTTTCCCCATACTGAGCCACTGGCTTAAGAAAGGGAAAATAACAATAAAAAATTAAATTTTTATACCTACCTAAACAGAATTGAGTTTCGTACCGATTAAAATGTCGCCGAAAAAAAGATCCACTTATACGCTAAGTTATAAGCTTGAAGCTGTAAATTATGCTGAGTTGACATCAAACCAAATAGCGTCGGAGCATTTCGGTGTAAATATCAGCCAAATTGTCCGTTGGAAGAAGCAAAAAGCAGATATGGAAGAAAAGCCAAGCAAGGTGGGAAAAGTTATGCGACGATTCAGAAGCAATAAGTGGCCTGCTTTGGAAGCTCATCTGAAAACGTGGGTTCTAAATGAAAGAGATCAAGGGCGACAAGTGTCCGGTTCATCAATTTTAAGACAAGCACGAAGCCGAGCAATTCAGATGGAGTTGGCAGATTTTAAAGGTTCCGCTCACTGGATCTTCGCTTTCATGAAACGGAATAATATCGTCAGACGTGCGGTTAATTCTATCGGGCAAAGCCTACAAGATAACTGGAAAGAGAAAATGAGTGAATTCGTAAGATTTGTTACAACGCACAAGGATAATTACTCATTGGAATCAATCGGAAGCATGGACGAAGTGCCTGTCACATTTGACATGCCATCAAAATTTACTGTGGATAAAAGAGGCGCGTCTGATATTCGAATATTAATGACTGGTGTTGAAAAGATTCGCTTCACTGTTGTTTTATGCGTCACTGTCAATGGTTACAAACTACCAGCGTACATTATTTTCCGAGGCAAGGTAGTTCCAAAAATGAAATTACCTCCAAATGTTATGGTATCTGCAAATTCAAAAGCATGTATGAATTCGGCCGAAACATTGCTGTGGCATGAGAAAATTTGGATGAAAAGAAAGAATGCTATCTTTGAGCCAAAGTCTTTACTTATTTTGGATGCTGCACCAGGACACATAAAGGAGGAGGTGAAAGCTAGATTTCACTCACGACAAACACTTATGGCAATGATTCCCGGAGGACTAACGAAAAAGCTGCAAGCGCTCGACATAGGCGTCAACAAATCTTTCAAAACATTGTTACGGGGAAAATGGGAGAAATGGATGATCCAAGGCTATAAACAATATACGAAATCGGGTCACATGAAGCGTGCGTCATATGAAGAAATTGTTGATTGGACCTCAAAAGCTTGGAATGAGGTACCAACAACTGCGATTAAGAATGGATTTCGCAAAACTACGATCAATTTCTACAATGAAGAACAAAATTTGAGTGATGAAGAAAACGGAGAAGATGAGGAATTTTATGAGACTGTGGAGAGCGATGAGGAAGCTGATGTTGAAAACAGACAAATTCGTGAACAATTGATGGATGTTCTTTTTGACGACCGAAATTTTGGAAGTGAAGAAGAATGTGATGAATAAAATATTTGTTATAATAATAAGCTGAGTTTTATGTTTTCTCACTCCGTTTACTTCTCTTTACTAAGCCTTTTGTAACCTTCACTAAAAAATTCTTTCTAGGTAGGGGAAAAAACAACTTTTTTTTCTTTACTAAAGCAGCAGCTTATAACGGGAAAACAGGATACAATAAAGCTTTTTTAAAGCAATGTAGAAAGAAAAAAAATCTGTTCACCGGAAAGGTTTTTGGGGTACTTTTATTGTGTCCGTTGATCGTTTTATATATTCGCTGATTTCTGAGCTTCCTTATTAAATTTTATAACTTATATAGATAATTAAAATGCTAAGTAATCATCAGTCTAATTAAATATATTATATTTTATTATTAAATATAGAAACGTCATCTGTTTGGAAATATGCAATGAGACGAAAGAATCCTGTTACAAAAGAGGTTATTGGTGTTTGCCGGCAATGTTCGCAGGTCATTAAATGTTCGGGGGGCTCAACAACATCATTAAAATCGCATATGAAAAGCAAACATAACATTAACTGTGATTCTGCCCAATAGAAAAGATGCTGAAGGACCCTCTTTCTCTTAAAACATTTGAGGTATCAAAATAAATAGTATGGAATGCCTGAAAAAATTTAAAATTAATCATCGAGTGCACTTATTTATCCATGATAAGATGAATGGAAGAAGCTCCCCTTCTCAAATAATGTGCAGGTTTTAATTTCGTTTTCACATTAGGGAGGCTTCCAAATGTGGAAGGTTGTTCAAGTATTTCCCCTACTAAACTTTAGAGCCTAAACCAAAGCCTTGACAGCAGTCATTGATACTTTCCGCCCGTTCATCATCGGTTTGAAGGAGTAAATCTTCATAAAATTTTCAATCACCACTATCCTTTATTTACTTCTTTTTATTGTAAATAACCATTGAATGTACCCTTTAAATCAATTGATCTCAATAAACATCAGGAAAATGAAGCGACAATTTTGCAAACTTTTATCTGAGCCACTACTTAATTATTCTGATGATAACAATTAACATATTTCAAGTATGGAAAATTAACCCGAGAAAATATTAAGAGCTGAATGATATTTTTATTTACTGCATATTGCAAATTATTATCATTTCAGGAATAAAATCCTTGATCAGTAGGAGGAGACAGGAGACTTCGAGGTTTTTGTCTGGTTTTTGAAGGGTTTTTGTTTTGGTTCAAACTGATGCGAAAACATGACGCGAGAAAAACAAAAAGCAAGGGAAGCTAATAGGTACTGGTTGTAACCAACATCAACAAATTTAAAATCTCTCCTTTTCTAATATAATCAAAAAATATGTCGTCTAAACCGATTAAAATCAGCAACACCTTTGAGAAAAATAATTGCGGAGTGTGCGGTTGTTCTGAAATTAATCAGTACTTCAGTGTAAATGATAATTTCATCGACTATAATGGAATCTTTTATTCATTTCGGGAAATACTGGCAGAATCTCTCGATTTGCATGTAGGTATCAAATTGTCTCTACTTGATCAATAAGATTCTTACTTTCATGCATCTTAAGATCAATCACGATGAAGGCATAACAATGGAAGTTTGCATGGATTGCAAAGACAAAGTAATCAAATTTTATCACTTCAAGAGGAAGGTGAAGGAAATTCAAAAGAACAGAAAATCAACACTGAGCGAGAGAATTACCATAAAAAAGAGCAAAAACAAAGAGAAGCGCAGCAAACTTGTTCACCACATCATAGACATTGTTGAGAAATACACCAAAAAGTGTTCAGTGACAACAATTCGAGTCGACGAGGACACTAAAAAACTTACTATTGAACCAGCGTCAAAAATTCAATCAAATTTTAGGAAAAGCTACAAACATAACGAGTTCCTCTTGGAAGAAATACCAGTTGAAGCTCAGTTCGTGGATATAAATGATATTCTGCACGCAAAGCATGAGCCTGAATGTCAAGAATCGACTAGTTTCGACGATGACGATGACACAATGTCAGAAAACACGACAGGGAGTCAGCACAATGCGAGTGACCTGAGTGAACAAGGCCTACAGCAATATGCTGACTCATCAGATCCCAGTCCGCTTTTCAGAGACCGACGAATTTTCTCCAAACGAAAAATATCTCTGCCTTCTGTAACAGGAGGAGCAGCTCAAGGTTAGTTATCAATTTCACCGTCAATTTTTAATGATAATGGAATATTGTTCTAATGTCGAAGTATCGTTTAAACACAAGTTGCAATTGATTGCTATTTTTTTCTTACCCTCACAATTTTTTACATTTCCATCGAGAAATCTTAAACAAGGTTCAAATTTTGCTCGGAAATCACAAAAGCGTTTTTCAATTTAAATTTTCACGTATTTCGGATTGTCGAATTGAATTTGACTTAAAAATAAAATAATTCATTTATCAGTTACCCGATTGAAACCGCTTGGCGGCCCAGCTTCGCCAACAAGCAAAGCCATTTGCAACAAATATTTTGGCAAGGCTCCAATTGATCAAGCAACAAAAAAATGGAAATGTTTCTGCGGCATAACGCGAAAATGCGACGTGCCCAAGAACGGCTACAACAACCTCATAGCGCACATCAAAAGCAAGCACCCTAATTACATGGACCTGTTCAACACGCAGCTACCAAAAGTCGAAGGCAGGTTGTCAATGGAACATGACTAGAAAATGATTAGATTTTCCTGATATGAGGTACCTGGTACCTAAATAAAATTCTGTGTATAAGAAAAAATTTTATTTGATTGCTACGTAAAAGTTACACAACATACATTCTCTTCTTTTTAAGAAATTTTCTATAGTAATGCCAAGGAAATCAAATATCTACGATTGTTCTGACAATATATTGTATTGTTGTATTGAGCCCACCGTGGGCCGCTTACGACAATATTGTATTGCTTCGATGACAGTTAGCAATACAATAACAGTAGTATTGTTGTCGCAACCATTGAAATATCCGAAATTTGACAGCCCGTAAATTCAGCATTTTACTAAAGGATAGAGAAAAAAATTGCATTCCAATATCATTATCATCTACTTTCAATAGAAACTGATATAAGTAAATTCTCGAAAAAAATTTAATGGTTCATTGAAATTACTATTCTCAATTCCAGTCAAAGAAAACTGCAAAATTTTGAGGACGTCAAAGAAGACATCTCTGCTCATCAGCATGGCTAATAGTTTTTGGGAAGCGTTTTCCCCAACTGAACGCATGTCAGCTGCAGATGTTAAATTGTGTTTGAATTATCAAAAGCCAAAAGCAAACATTCGCTGCCTCGTATGCAAGAAATTCATTACATTGTCTTCGAATAAAACAACATTCTCCTTGTCGAACTACACGCGACATGTCAAAATTATTCACGCGAAATCAATGAATTTCAAAAGCCATCAGGATCAATAAACACAAAAGCTTCTTACTGATTGATTAAGAAGAAAAAAGAACTCCGAAAATACCCTTTTGTATTTGCCTTGAACCGCATTTTCGCCGAAGGCACAACTGATAAAAAGAATGCTGAATAAAAAAGTATCAACATGTGTAACTTGACATGTTATTCAATATCCGCAAAAAACCGACTCGATTCGCTCACGATTGTATTGATGCATATTGAAAATTATGTTTTCTGGTTCTCATGTAAATATATATATAATCCACCATAAAAAAGTCTAAACGCTTTTCGAAAACGTGCGTCGCAAATAGTAAAATAAATGCATTTTTTAACAAAGCTCATTATTATTATTAAGTAATTATGTTTATATGGTCCTGGCAAAACTGTTGTATTAATGACCTTATATTAGGTAATGTTTTTCAGTAAGTAGTAGTTATTCTTTAAAAAAAAGTTGCTCTATTTGCATTTTTAGCCATTATTAACAACTCGAAAAAAAGAAAATCAAAAAAAAAAAATTAATATCACAAAAGATGTTTATATACGACGGTTCATGAGCTGCGGCGTGTTATCAGGATTCACCCGAGTAAATATTAAGAGCTGAATTATCCTTTAGTTTGCTGCATAGATATTAAAAAGTTAAGTAATTATCATTTCAGACCTCAAATCCGTGATCCGTAAAAGGAGGTGTCAAATTTTTTGTTTTGGTTACTATATAAACTGATGCGAAAACATGACGCGAGAAAAAAAAAACCAAAGGAAGCTGCATATCAATAAATTCAAAATTTCCTCTGTGAGCACTTTGCTAAAATAATCAAAGAATATGTCGTCTAAACAGATTAAAATCAGCGACACATTTGAGAAAAATAATTGCGGAGTGTGCGGGTGCTCTGAAATTAATCAGTACTTCAGTCTAAACGATAATTTTATCGACTATAATGGAATATTTTATTCATTTCGGGAAATACTGGCAGAATCTCTCGATTTGCATGTAAGTAGAAAATTGTCTACTTAATCGATAAG
This sequence comes from Propsilocerus akamusi, assembly GCA_018397935.1. Classification (NCBI taxonomy): domain Eukaryota; kingdom Metazoa; phylum Arthropoda; class Insecta; order Diptera; family Chironomidae; genus Propsilocerus; species Propsilocerus akamusi. The sequence continues at coordinate 16,374,391 of CM031469.1, read as the reverse complement.
ATCCTTACTTTCATATATCCTAAGCTCAATCACGATGAAGGGAAAACAATGGAAATATGCATGGATTGCAAAGATAAAGTAATCAAATTTTATCACTTCAAGAGAAAGGTGAAGGAGATCCAAAAGAACAGAAAATCAATACTAAGCGATAGTATCCGATCAAGAAGGAACAGAAATCAAGAAAACCGCAGCAAACTAGTTCACAACATCATTGACATTGTGGAAAAATACACCGAAAAGTGTTCAGTGGCAACAATTCGAGTCGATGAGGACACTAAAAAACTTACTATTGAACCAGCATCACAAAATCAATCTAATTATGAGTCAAACTGCCATCATAAGGAGTCCCTCTTGGAAGAAATACCATTTGAAGCTCAATTCGTGAACATGCATGATGTTTCCTTTATAAAACAGGAGCCTTGTTTTGAAGAATCACCTAGTTTTAAAGATGATGATGACACAATGACAGACAATACAGAAGGCAGTCAATATAATGCAAAAGAGAAGGCTGGCATTGAAGAAAATTTTTTGCAGTACTTCGTAGATTCATCAGAGCCTGGGCCGTCAACCAGAAACCAACATAATATCAGCAAACGAAAACTTCCTTCGGCAACAAGTCATTTATCTCGATCTACTGGAACAGTAGCTCAAGGTGAGTTATCATTCGCTGCTAATTTTTTGATTTTTGTATCGATTGATGGAGAAATTTTTGTCGAATTCAATGCGCTTTACCAATGTTGCAATTGTTTTATTAACATATCGTTTAAATTCGCTCTACTATATCAACGAAATCAAAAATATATACCTGTGTATGTTATTCAACATGAATATGCAGCCGATAAAATTCTCCGTGCTCCGATGCAAAAGTTTTCATTGTGCTCTTTGACTTCAACAATCTCTAACAAACTCATTATGTACAGGCTCCATTAAAGATGAATTCGATAAAAAGCTATTGAAAAAGATGACAAACAAGACTGATGCTGCTCGTAAAGCTTTTAATGAAAGAAGAAGGATTTACTTGCAAAAGTATCGCCAGAAAATATATCAGAATAAGGAACGTTATGAAGAATACAAGAGAAGAGATGCTCAAAGGGGCCGCGAGGCAAGAGCGCGGAAGAAATTTACAGAGCTGACTTAGTGCAAAAAAAATCGATGATCGTCTTTAAATAACCGATACAATTAACTAATCGAATTAGATATTCACAAAAGACAAAAATCACTGAAGCCACGATCAAAACTGCTTAGAAATGTGATTCAGAAGAAGAAACAAAAAAGTGCGTGAAGAATTTTCGTAGCCAAATTTCATACGAATAAATGAATAAATAGTGGCACGAAGACCATAAATTTAACGTCAAAGCTTTATTAAACAAATGCGTTGAACCGCCTAAGGTCGATACAAAAATCAAGGAAATTAAAAAAAAAAATAAGTTTAAGAAAAAAAAATATTTTAGGCTTCAAACCTGCGGGCAGACGGAGAAAAATAAAACTCGAATTGCCTGCGAACGCAAATGAAACGGATATCAGAAGAGCTAAATGGCGGGTTTATATGAAGCGCTATCGTGACAAAAAGAAACGTCAAAGATTTGTGCATTAAGTTGTTCTTTTTCACTTGCATAGAAAACAAAAGCTCACTGATCAAAAGAGAATCATGCAGTTAATGCCGAAGCTTTCAGTTGCCTCTGATAAAGCGACAATTAAGTTAGAAAGTGGAATCTATCTATTAATCTTCTAAATGTTTCGATGCCAATCATGAAAGTATAGCGGTGCAGTTGAATAGTTGAAAATAAAATTTTCTCTATCAGTCGGTACTTAGAGTTGTAAAAATAAGGGAAAAAAATATTCATACATGAATTGTAGCGTGGTCAACAAATGAAGAGCTACAAGAGCAACGAAAAATTCGCCAACGATTGATGACAAGGAATCGAGTGAAGCGCTACCGTGAGCGACTTAAACAAAAGAAGGACCAACAAAATGGTTTCAGCAAATATGTGGAACACGTGCAAATTGCTTTCGATCCTACGCTTGCAATCAAATTGGAACCTGCGTCAGAATCAGAAGAGGATGATAAAAATTTATCCAAATAAAACCGACCCTTCAATCGATACAAAAAAATTAATTTTATGTTTCAAATTTCAAATTTAACTAAAAAAAAAAGATTTCAGTTGATGAATTTTTTTCAGGGCACGAACTTTTTATGATTGACGAAGATTCTAGCATGAATTCTATTGAACAAAGATATGGTGCGTCGTTTTTCAATAATATTATTGGGAAAAGTCTTTTAAGAACTCATTCAATATCAGATACAAAAATTACTGATACGATGAGCCCTCTAGAGCGTAAACGATATTTTAACAGAGAGCGGGCTAAACGATTTAGACAGCGACTGAAACAGAATAAGGAAAAATATTTGTATTACAAAGAAAAAGCTACTGAAAACAGGAGAATGCGTTTACATAAGGCAAAATCAGAGCAAGCGCATGTCGAGTTCGAGAATGTGAAGATTAAGCTAGAGCAACCGGGGTCAGATAGTAATTAGTACATAGACCGTATAACTTATAAGCTATCTATATGAGTTTACTACGTAATAAAAATATTTATCGCAAAGCATTCAAACGTTATTAATTAGTGTTTGAACATCTGATGAAAAATTTGTTTCTTAATTAGCGGCGGTATGTAGATGATTTAACTATACATACATTATGCTACATGAATTTTCGGTTTCCTTTGACATTTTCCGCATATGTGTTCGATGGCTGAAGGAATAGTTATTTTTTGCAGTTTTCACAGATGTCTTGTATGTAGGCTCCGTCAGCAACAAAATAATAAATTCTTAATTTGAGTCATTTATGCCGCCGATATTTCTTACCTACATTTGAAGCAAGTCGTGAATTATTATGCCAATACAAGCACGCTGAAACCTAGGTAGCTGTGTTTATGGTTTCTATTATAACATCATCGTCATTACATCTGTTTCAGTCGGATTTCTGCATCCAAAATTTGCAGAAGGGCAATGCTAAGAAATCTAATCTAATCTGCAAAGGAAGTTGATTATAGTGATGAAACTGTGAAAGAAATTCCAAGATACCATTGGGACGAATGAAGAAAAATCAGATATTGATTGCATGTTCCCTACATACTGAAGATACAGCAATATACATTCTCATACCGACCTCTTGCCATAAGTAAAGTAATAACAACATTTTCGAAGCATTTTGAAAATCAACAAGAATGCAAATTCCTGGTACCAAATGGCGAAGATCTTGCCACAGCATATCAAATGGCTGAGATGTTAAGTAGATCTTCAAATCTCTGTTGATGACGGCAATGCTGGATGGCAACTGGAAAATTGATTTCTGCAAATGAAAATGCAGCATACTACATAAAGGATGTGTTTTTTATAATAGCTGATATCGGTAATGCATTAATTTAAAATCTTATTATATTTCCATAATTTGTTTTTTCTTTTATTTTCTTGAAAATTTTTTTTTTTTTTTCAAATATTTTTTTCCTTATTACAAATGAAGGATATCATCAGAATAGATAAGCAGCAGACACAAAAGAAAAAATAATAAAGAGAAACAAAAACTTTGAAAGATTCGAATATAAAGCAATTAATTTACTTGAATCAATTTATGATCTTCCTTTCGGCAATAATATAAATTAATTATACTGGAATTATTTTAGTTTGATTACAAATCGCATACTTAAAAACTGTGTTGCTTTTGTATTGTAAAGTTTGAAGGGGTTTTCGCAGATGTATCAATGATGTGTGTTGCTGATACGTTGTGATGCGTTTTGTTTTTGCGTAACGTGCAGGAACGAACAAATTTTACAAACTAAAATAAAAATATTTTCTATTTCAATCTTCAAACATGGGTTGGGGTATTTTGTTGTTGCATGCTTTTAAGCGTGATGGTTGTGTGACAAAGAGTGGAATACGCGCGATCATGATATTTAACTTGCATATGAGCGGAACAGATAATAAAATATTTGAGGAGAATCCTACTACCAAAATTTCAAATGTATTTCTTTCTATTTTCTTTTCTTTTTTTTTTTTTTGGTAAAAGTTGTCCAAAAATTGTGCAATCATTTCTTAGGTTTAATTCTCAGATCAGAGAATGGAAACAAAGGAAATGAATGAAAACACAGTAAATCGACTTAATACAGCCCCTCAAACTTTATGGACAGACACTTGAGAAAACGATTTTATTTATGACGCTGGCGGAGCAAAGTACAGATAAACTGGAGGTTGGGTTGCTACGATTTCCAAAATTGAAGATGGTACAAGGGTTTTGTTGGAGTTTCTTTTCTTTTTGTTTTCTTAAAAGGATGACGACTTTGAAAAACTGTAGTGCGAAATTAACAGCAACCACCCTTATTGCCTTCAACTGGACGTCCTGTGTCAATTTTAACTTTGCTCGCGGTATCTGTGGCACTTGATGGTGGACCAACACGATTTTTGATTTCCGCTGCCATGGTCATGAAGGCCTGCTCAACATTGGTGGCATTCTTTGCAGATGTTTCAAGGAATGGAATGCCGAGCTGATTGGCATATTCCTAGAACAAATACACGTAAAGATCATTAGCCTTTCCTTCGACAAGTGGAAAATTTGACGAATATGTTATGATACACTTACCGTAGCCGTAGTCGTGTCGACGACTTTCTTTGTCGTCAAATCACATTTATTGCCTACGAGTAATTTATTTACATTTTCACATGCATAACGCTCGATTTCCTCCAGCCACTGCTTTACATTGTTGAAGGATTCTTGGTCTGTGCAATCGTAGACAACAATGATTCCATGAGCGCCACGATAGTATGATGACGTGATAGTGCGGAACCGTTCCTGTCCAGCAGTCTAAAGGAATACAGAATAAAGATTAATAAGGCACTCATATGCTCTATAAGATTATTTCTTAATTTACATCCCAAATCTGAAGTTTGATCGTTTTGCCATCGAGCTCAATGGTTCTGATTTTAAAATCAACGCCGATGGTACTAATGTAGCTTTCTGTGTAAGTATCATCAGCAAATCTCAGCAGCAAACATGACTTTCCGACTCCGCTGTCTCCAATCAAAAGTAGTTTAAACAAATAATCGCTGTAAAAGAACAATTAAATAAGTTTTAAGGAATAATAAATTCACTGTGCAAGTGTATCCATATCTAAATATTATGCTTTACGCCCCATGAAACAGAATAACACGTCACTATTGTTTTGTTATGTATCATGTGCGGGCAATGTATAGAATTTGAATCGGATGACCATAGCATGGGTCGCATTCTTATAATCATTATAAAATATTACGAAGGGAATAAAAAAAATATTGATTTGATACCGTGATAAAGAATGAAGGCATAACAACTTAGAACCTTCTTAGTCTTCAAAAACTTTGTTATTGAAAATCATTGCACAAAATTTCTGGCAAAGATGGTCGGCCAGGGCACTAACTAATAGCAAATTGCGAAAATGATAATAGATTTCATCTCTTGTTGTTCAATGTGCAATGAGTCGATTTCATTTGAATGTGTTTGTGAGTTTGATTCCGTTTCCAACAAAGAATCAGCCCATCATCATCGCAGTGACTCATCCCCATTGCGTTTCCGTCTAACATAGCAAATTTTTAAAATTGTTCTATGCTTGTCTTTCTTATTGAACTGCTCCCAGAGGAAATTCTTTGTGATATTCGCCCAGATCCATCTTCATCGCAATTCCTCCAACAACTTCGATTCGTCATCACTAATTTCGATTTTCTAAATTTTTCTTTCTTCATTTCCAGCACCAATACTCACTATTCTGGACTCATTGCCGACATGCTGCGATCGATAGTAGTGTTATAGAGCGATTTAAATTAAATTTGGATATCGTGAAAGCCTTAAACCTTAATAATTGCGTTCTGAAAATCGACAATTTTTTTTTTCTTTATTTTTGCCTCTTTTGATGCGACGGGTGTGTTCACCTATCTATCATAGATATCCCTCCAATATCAGATGTGTTCAATTCGGTAGATTGACGGTTGGAAATTGACCGTAATATTTATTAATCCACAAATATATTTCACAAATTATTAAACTAAATTGTAATGCTCTTACTTACTACACAGCTCTACTTATGTTTCTAAATTCGATAGCCAATGAAAATCGCCATAAATTTCAAAATATTTATAACTGAACTTTTGTGATATATTGTCACATTGAACGTACACAATTGACGCGAGAAAAGGGAAACAAGTGTCTCAGTAATTTTTATATTTTAAACAATTTAACTACATACCATTAGCTTTTATTCAACAAAAATGTGCCAACAAAGGCACATTAACTTTGTGCTACTCATAGCAATAATCCTTATAGGTAAACTTCATTCTCTGACCCGAATAATTTATAGTAACATTTCTAAGACAACGCCCAATTAATAATCACCTGCATACTAATGATATTTCAGGTGCAACAACTGGTCAGCGCTACAGCGATAAGTCCAGAAATCTAAAGATTCCGAAAATTCTGCAAGGAACCTGGTTCTCTTGGGAAGGATACTCCAAAATTACTGTGCTGGATGAAACAGAAATGACTGAACATGGATACATATTTGATCTACAGCGAAATGGAAGTGATTATGTTATGATCTTCAAAGACAAAAACTGTTACTATTGCATCAAAGCATTTACTCGAACAAATAATGTTTTTGAAAAGCTGGAAAGTCCTTGTGTCAATATCAACAGTAATGAGGAGGCAACATTTGAGAATGTCTGCAAAGGCATTCGCAGTGACCAACAACTTATTACATATTTTAATGATAACTATGTGCCATTGCTTTGTCGTTCGTCTCTCGAAGGTGTCTGGCAGTTTGCATATCAGAATCGTTTCCGTTTTACTGGTGAATGCGACAATGAAGATGCCAAGATTCAGTCGTGTCAAACCGCTGGTACCCAGTTCTTAATCACCAATCAAAAATTTAACATCACGTATAAAAAGTGCCCGGGAATGGACGGAACATTTGACGGTGTCGTTGAATACAGCTGTTTGGGAGATTGGTTTGTTGGCAAAAATCATTACTTTGCCGTCGCCAATACGAAGGAATCGCGAAAAGATGAAAAATTCCGCTGTTTCTTGAAAAATCGTGACGACGACTTGTATCTTGGCGTTTCCATCACGGCTGAATGCAATACTCTTCAAACCGTTGAAAAGTCACCTGAAAGAATGCGAATTACTCCTGTGAAAGCGGAAGTAGTTGAGCCTGGCTGTAGATTGCCACAGAATTTCAGTGGAGAATGGATCAATACGGCTAATATTGATGCTGATGTATTCATGAATGAAACGCACATCATTGAAACTTATTATCCCGACAAATCACGTTATCGTCGCACAGTTTATGTTTGTCGCGAACAAAGAGACACTAGAATTATGATGGCTCGCTTGACTGTTGATGGTTGTCAAAAAGATTACGTGTGCTTTGACTTTGTACCGAAACATCACAACATTATTCGTTACCGAAAAGGATTAGCAGTTATCAAGGATGATTTCAGTACAGTTTGTTCGTGGGTGCAATTTCCGAATAAAGAGCAATGGAAGTATGATTTGTTTCTTGCAAAACATCCCGTACCAGTTCGTTGCCCGGTTGCTGGAAAATTTAACTTCACCCAAAAGGGTGAACATCCATTTAAGACCAGAATTCTCGGTGGTGTTACGCTCAGTCCACGTCCTGATATTCGCTGCAAACAAAACATTTCTGATTTGAGTGTTTGTGATACGGATCAAAAAGAAATGTGGATCGATGAAAATTACTGTCTGTCGGTGGATCATCTTGGTCGACCGGTAGATATCTATTCTGACCCCGATTACAAAATGAAATGCATAGGCTTCTGGAAGGAAAATTTGAAATCATATTTAATCACTTTTGATGATCTGGATCCGTTGAGCAAGTATCGATGCTGGGTGTATCAACGTGCCGACCTAAATCGTGTTCTTATGTCACAAGCTGTTGGAGCATTCTGTTCGTTAAAGCAAGAAGTATCTTCAACAAACTACACAGAAGGCGCTGTGGTTGCGTTGGATTTGATTGAATACGAGCGTGAAAGAGATCAATGTCCGTTGCATTTTGATGATGGTGAAAATCCATGGGCACCAAATCAAGAGAACACATTCAAGATCTTCGGTTTCGTCATCTACAAATCAAGTGCATCCAGTATAAGTCTCGTTTCCATTTTTGTAATAAGTGCCTTAGTTGCAGTACAATTCTTTGGGTATTTTTAATTAATCTCCAAATCATATCAAAAAGGCATAGTGCTGAATCAGAGTCCGTCCCATAGTATCTATTTAAAATAATGTAATTAAGATCTGCAACATAACAAAAATTAAATTCTCATTTAAAATAATTACGTGTAAAGTAGTTAAGCCATTTAGTGCCCTTGACATTAGATTTTAAGCGACTTTGTACACTGTTTTTAAATTCCGTCCGAAATAAATAGAAACAAAATGTTTTTCTTTGACAAATTTTATTTGTATCATGTGTTGTCTTTACATTCTGTTAATTGAAAGTTTCTTTCTCTATAAGAATGTATCAGAGGATGCAGAGGATAAAAATCACGAGGGAGAAAATAGTTACTTCTAGGAAACCGAAGTTACGGTTCGTAGAAATGATGAAAATTGTGTAAACTTCATAAAGATGATCTTGATGTGCTGAACAGGCTGTTTGTTTGTAATATATTCGGTTGCCCTGCCGCAGTTGCCATCATTTTATTTCTTCTTTCCGTTCTTATCGGTTTTGGCACCCTTTCCGCTATTTGCAAGTTTCTGTTTTTTGGATTTTGGCTCATCAGCCTCTTCAGCATGGATTTCATTGTCAGAATCATCCTCTTCATCGATGGCTTCCTCTTCGTCGATTTCCTCAATTCCATCGAGTTCCCCGAGCAAATGATGACCATGAATATGTACCGGCCCAGATCCTTGAATAAGTTTAAATGTGACTGGTGCATCAGGGAATTCGAGGAATGATGACGAGAGTCGATTTTCTCCAACCTTCAATACTGCAATTGGAATTTTAATGCTGTCATCTTTTGTGGTAGTCTCGACCTGAAGTTCAATAATAATGAAAAAATTGGTTAATAAGTAGCATGGCTTCTCATGAAATTTATATTGCGCGCCATCACGTTGAAATTGAAGGCTAATGTAAACAAAAGGCTGAGTCACAGCAGTGTCGAGACATGAGTTTCTTACCTCAACAACGTTATATTCTCCTTCTTTGGCTTCAACACCAAGCAAAATTTGCTTAACAATGAGCTTATTGGCTCGTGGAAATCCCTCTTCCTCCTTATCTTGTGGATCCCAAATTACTTCAGCATTTTCGCCTTTCAACGTGGCGCCTATAAATAACACAAAGGAAAATAAATACCTACATTACAAATAATTACACTTCTGAGAATTGCATTCTCAGGCATCTGCAACGTGCTTTCGCGAGCCATTCTTCGGCTTTTTGATTTTTACATCAGTAACTCTCACAGTATTGACTAAAATCCATATTTCACATGTTGCTGATAAAACTTACCATAGAAATATTCATCAGCCATTGTTTAAGTTATACGGTTAGGAGGTATATATATGTTAATCAAATATTCTTAGGTAGGAATAACCTAGGGGTCTGGCGCTTTATTAATGGCGGTGGGGTATATAACTTTTCCGCATCACTTCGCGATGATGACTCTCATCTTTTGAATTTGTGGTCTACAGAAAGCTTTGATTTTTTTTTATTAGATTCATTAATTTTATTGAGTAAAAGGTCATTTGCGAAATCAAAATCAATTAAAAATGCCTGGAGAATTGTCCACAACCAAGGTGATTATTCATCCACTCGTCTTACTGTCGGTTGTGGATCATTATAATCGAATGGGAAAAATTGGAAATCAAAAGAGGGTTGTCGGTGTTTTGCTGGGATGTTGGAGAGCTAAAGGTGTTCTCGATGTCTCTAATAGCTTTGCTGGTGAGTCGCTTCAATTGTCATCACATGCAATTATACTCAGATAGATATTCTATTTCAGTGCCATTTGATGAAGATGACAAAGACAAGTCTGTGTGGTTCCTGGACCATGATTATCTCGAGTCAATGTACGGCATGTTTAAGAAGGTTAATGCTCGTGAGAGAGTTGTTGGCTGGTATCATACTGGACCCAAATTGCATCAGAATGACATTGCAATCAATGAATTACTTCGTCGTTACTGCCCTAATTCAGTATTGGTCATCATTGATGCAAAGCCAAAAGACTTGGGTCTTCCAACTGAAGCCTACATTGCTGTTGAAGAAGTCCATGATGACGGATCACCAACTTCTAAGACGTTCGAACATGTTCCTAGTGAAATTGGAGCTGAAGAAGCGGAAGAAGTTGGTGTTGAACATTTGCTGCGAGATATCAAGGACACAACTGTTGGTAGCTTGTCACAGAAAGTCACAAATCAGTTATTGGGTCTGAAAGGTCTGAATCTTCAATTACGTGACATCAAGAATTACTTGATGAAGGTTGGAAATGGCGAGTTGCCTGTTAATCATCAGATCGTCTATCAGCTTCAGGATATTTTCAATCTCCTTCCCGATATCAGTCACGATAACTTTACCGATACTCTTTACATCAAAACAAATGATCAGATGCTGGTTGTCTATTTGGCTTCGTTAGTGCGCTCTATCATCGCTCTACACAACTTGATTAACAATAAGCTCACAGAAGTTTGTCAAGATTAGAGAGTGATAAACTAAAAATTTAATTACCTATATTCACAATTCAACAATTTTTTTTGCAAAGATAATAAAATTTTCATTTTGAAACGTAACGGTTGCTTTGACTTATTTGAAACAGCATCGTATGGAAGCAAAAAACTATTTTCCATAGTGCATAGTGGTAAGCCCTTTGTGACTAAATAGAGTTGCTGAAAATTTATTTCGTAAAACCTTTATTATTGTGTCAGATCGCCACTATAAAGTTTAATTAAATATTCAAAGTGTTGGCCATAAGGTAATGTACATAAAGATTTAATAAATTATTTAGTGCGCATGTTTTTTATACGTTTTCCTTCAAAAAAACATTTTTTTCGCTTCAAATTCTCATTTTTTTTTTGTCCTTCCAAAAAAAGCATCACCAAACACTTCGCTAATAATGGCTTGGGAACCGCAGCCAGATGGACTTAATCAAATAATAACACTACTCAAACAGAGCCAGTCGACTGATAATCAAATTCAAAGGGATGTTCAATTGGTGAGTTTATTACCCTCAGCACCATAGCTCTGGGGTTGTCTTATATTCCCTGTAACTGTCCTTTTTGTTTAATTTCAGAAACTTGAAGAGCTCAATCGCTATCCTGATTTCAATAACTATTTGATCTATGTTCTAACGAAACTAACAACCCAAGATGAGCCTACTCGTTCGCTAAGTGGTCTGATTCTGAAGAACAACATCAGAATCCATGCATCAACGCTACAGCCAGAGATTATCGAGTACATCAAACGAGAATGCTTGATGGCATTGGGTGACCCGTCACCGCTAATTCGTGCTACAGTTGGAATTCTTATAACAACCATCGCTAATAAAGGCGGAATTCTCAACTGGCCAGAGCTATTGCCGACGCTTTGCGATATGTTGGATTCTCAGGAATACAGTATATGTGAGGGCGCATTTGGTGCACTTCAGAAAATCTGCGAAGATTCAGCTGAAATTCTTGATAGCAATGAGCTCCATCGGCCATTGAACATCATGATTCCGAAGTTCCTTCAATTTTTCCGTCACAGCAGTCCGAAAATTCGTTCACATGCCATTGCGTGCATAAATCAATTCATTATTCATCGAACACAAGCCCTGATGGTTCATATTGACACATTTATTGAAAATTTATTCCACCTCTCCAGTGATGAGGATCATGAAGTGAGAAAGAATGTTTGTCGCGGTCTTGTGATGTTGCTTGATGTTCGAATGGATAGATTAATGCCGCACATGAATAACATCATTGAATACATGCTGGTGCGCACACAAGATCCCGACGATACAGCCCTAGAGGCATGCGAATTCTGGCTGTCACTCGCTGAACATCCTGTTTGTAAAGACGTTCTTGGTGCGCATCTTCATAAACTAGCTCCGGTCCTTGTAAAAGGAATGAAATATTCAGAAATTGACATCATTATTTTGAAAGGCGATGTTGAGGAAGATGAAATGATTCCCGACCGTGATGAAGACATCAAGCCAAGATTTCATAAATCCAGAACGCATACACTTAAAGCTGATGGCCCGCATACATCTGGTGATGGTGACATTGGTGATTCCGAAGACGAAGATGACGATGGACTTGTTGATGACTCCAATTTGAGCGATTGGAATTTACGGAAATGCTCAGCAGCTGCATTGGATATTCTTGCAAATGTGTTCAAAGATGAAATTTTGCCGATTCTTCTACCCATCTTGAAGGAAACTTTGTTCCACGATCAGTGGGTTATCAAAGAAAGCGGCATATTGGCACTTGGAGCTATCGCTGAAGGCTGTATGACTGGTATGATTCCACATTTGCCCGAGCTTATTCCATTCCTTATTGGCTGCTTGAGTGACAAGAAGGCTCTCGTACGTTCCATCACATGCTGGACATTATCACGTTATGCTCATTGGGTTGTTTCTCAACCACACGATCAGTATCTTAAGCCGCTAATGGAAGAACTGCTGAAGAGAATTCTTGACGCAAACAAGCGAGTGCAAGAGGCAGCTTGCTCAGCATTCGCAACACTCGAAGAAGAAGCATGCACCGAACTGGTGCCATATTTAGGCTTCATATTGAAAACATTAGTTTTTGCCTTCAGCAAATATCAACACAAAAATCTGCTTATTCTTTACGACGCCATCGGTACGCTAGCCGATTCAGTTGGACATCATTTGAATAAGGCAGAATATATCAACATGTTGATGCCTCCGTTAATTCAAAAGTGGAATATGTTGAAAGATGAAGATAAGGATCTTTTTCCACTGCTTGAATGTTTGTCAAGCGTCGCAACTGCATTGCAGAGTGGATTTCTTCCATATTGCGAGCCCGTCTATCGTCGTTGCATCTCATTGATTCAGCAAACGCTGAATCAAGATCTTGCAAGTACCACCAGTCCAGGACAATTCGAGACGCCCGATAAAGATTTCATGATTGTCGCGCTAGACCTACTCAGCGGTTTGGCAGAAGGACTCGACATTCACATTGAATCACTGGTGATGAGTAGCAATATTATGCAGCTTCTTTATCAATGTATGCAGGATTCAATGCCAGAGGTTCGTCGAAGTCTTCTAATGATTAAGTTGTTTACAATTGATTATCATTCTAGGTCCGTCAATCATCATTTGCATTGCTTGGGGATCTCACAAAAGCCTGTTTTCAACACGTTCATCCTTTCATTTCTGATTTCCTGCCTATTCTCGGAAGCAATCTTAATCCAGATTTCATATCCGTTTGCAACAATGCCACTTGGGCCATTGGCGAGATTAGTATAAAACTGGGTGCTGACACTAAACCATACATCCCTTTGGTACTTGTGCAGCTGATTAAGATTATCAATAGTCAAACAACACCGAAAACACTTCTGGAAAATACTGGTAAGTGCATTTAATATAATGGCCACAACTACTGGATGTAGAAACATTAAATTATATTTCTTATCAGCAGTGGAATATTATTTATTCTTATCAATTATATTTAATTTTCATGTTTTTACATAAAACATATTTCGTTTTTTTACCTTAATTTAGCGATTACAATTGGTCGACTTGGTTTAGTGTGTCCCATGGAAGTGGCACCGTCCCTTCAACAATTTGTCAGACAGTGGTGTGTAATAATTTTTTGATTTATTTACTCGATTTAATAACTTGATGAATCGCGGCAAAGCATCGCGCTCTCTTAATTTTCTCCGTTTTACTTATAAATGATTGTGATTCAGATACATGCATTTCATTTTTCTATTTGTTGTAAAACCGTTTCCCGGGTTGTGTTAAACAGCCACAGTAATATTAGCTTTATGCATAAAAAAATTAATCATTTAAAATTCAAAACAGGTGTTCATCATTACGCAACATTCGTGACAACGAGGAAAAGGATTCTGCTTTCCGTGGCATGTGTCAAATGATCACTGTCAATCCTGCTGGTGTAGTACCCGACTTCATATTCTTCTGCGATGCGGCCGCTTCGTGGAGTAATCCGAAAAGCGATTTACATGAAATGCTGAAGAACGTAAGATGATAATGTGCTATTTATTTATTCTTATTTTGAACGAATATATTTCACAGATTCTCCATGGCTTCAAGACACAGGTCGGTGATGAAAATTGGCGTCAATTTGTCGATCAGTTTCCACCACAATTGGCCGAACGTCTCAGTGCTATGTATGAAATCTAAGTAAATCCATCAAAACAATCATCAGCAGCTCGGTAAGTTGCAAGAAATAAAATCAGCTGTTCAGAAACTTTCGACTATTTAAATGAATTTCGAAGTAACAAAAAAAATGAAATAGACAAAATGGCATCAATCTTCAATTAAACTCGTTAAAAAAAGAATATACATCAAATCAATAACTGTTAGTTCAGTAGCAAAACAATTGTGAATAAATTTTATAGTCTCCCACATATTGATGTCATTTTGAGAGTTACCATTTTGGTGTCGAGAATTGATAAAATAAAAATTTACGCACTACCCACGGTCAGAAGCTCGCGAAATATATTTTTCTTCTCTTTTTTAAGACAACAACACAACTATTAAAAGTTTTAACTCTTCAGATGAAAACTCAACAATCCAGATTTTAGTAACACACAAACCAACAAATTTCAAAGTTAACAATTATTTTAAATAATTTACCTTTTAATCGACTCCATTCTATCTGACCGTGCTGATGATAACGGGAAAAATTAAAAATGATTTCTGAGAATAATATAAAACAATTAAAGAATAAAGCTACAACATTCGAAACTAATAACAAAGAAACAAAAAAGTTATCACAAAGAAACAGCTTAAAAATTGTGAATTGAAGCTTCATTATGCAAAACAGGAAAAACAAACTATATTTGATGAGGCTTCTTATTAAAAAAAAAAATGCGTGTGTGTGTGCGTGTCTGATAGAGACGGTGTCTAGTGCACCTATCCAAGATATTCTCTCTCTTCATTGGCTGACGTCTATAAAGAAAAAAAAAAATATCGAGCTACTGTAAAGCTTATTAAACAAAAAAAAAACACATGAAAACATTTGTAGATTCTAGAATGGACTTATTGCATTAGATTTTTAAGACACCTTCCACCTTCATATCCCCCAAGTCCCATTGCTAAAGAAATGATTCCTTACAAAGCAAAAAAAAAGTAATAAAAATGTTCCACCACCTCTCACTTCCCACATTTCTAAGGAAAACAAACATTAAAAAAAAAACCTCGATGGAGAAAAGTCCTTAAGTCCTACTATATAACCATAAGTTACGATTATTTCAAGAATTACTATTAATTTATTTAATCTTTTTATATCAATTGTCGGCATCCCGTGTGATGCATTCGCGTTGTGTGTATTTCGCGTATCTCGTATGTTCGGTCCGCGGTTAAAAACAAAACAAATCTCGTCGATTGAATTTAAAAAAAGGCTTCAAAAGCATTCGTCGTGTGCTGCAGAAAAATCATTGAGGAAAATTGAACAAACAAAAAAAAAACTCATTTTCGTTTTGATTTGAACAGATATTAATGAATTAAATTTGCAACTGAATCCCCAAACTCCTTGTTATCATACTCAAAATTACCATCTTGCTTTTGCAACACCAGTTATGAATTGAAGATGCTGCCGAATGAAAATCAATTCAAATTTGAATTATTTCTATTTGTAGCATTTTCATTGCATTATTAAGTTAAATACTATTTATGTGCATCATATATGAAAGCTCTGTATAGTTTTTGACATTTCATTGTCATCAGTTTGATTGTTGCATGTTCTATATGTGATGGTCACACAGATACACCAATTACACTACCAAAAAAAAAAATCTATTAAATCAATTATCAATTCAACAGACACAACAACAAAAACAAGACTTAACATTTGTAAATTTCTTGCAGGAAAATCTTTTTCTTTCTCTCGTTTTATCACGTTATGAAAAAAAGCTTTTTTTGTTGAAAAGAAAAGACTGAAGAAAATTTATAGAAAATAACACAAAAGAAAAATAATATAAAAAAAAAAAAAAACAACTTTTCTTTAAACTTTTATCATTGATTGAATCACTCAAAGTTCTGGGTTCGAAAAGTTCAGGTGCACAAGTCATTGTTAATTTTGAAAATTGATTCCTTAATTGAAAGGTTAGTGATGTTATTGTTTCTTGAGCATAAAAGAAATGCCAAGAAAAGATTATTTCTGTTGAGGGTTGCCAAAAATTTCTAGATACCCATTGTGGCACTAATCAATAAGAGATGTCACCCAAACTCTGAGTCATTTCATTAATGATGAAAGATATCATAAATAATACAAAAATCATAATAAAATAATACTAAAATAAAACCTTTTAATATCTGTTCAAGCAATCCTGAAAATAACAACAATTATGAATTAAATTAACTTGAAACAAATCGTGTTCGTGATAATAAATCGTTCCGCGTTTATTCGCGCGTCTCTCGGGTGATCTTACGTTTAATTAAACTAATAACTGTAAAATGTTAATAATGAAATTTGCAAAAAAATAACGAATAATACTGAAACTTATAATAAAATGAAGAAATGGGTCGTTGGTTTGCCATCGCGTCGCGCTCAAAGAATTTATCCTCCGGTTGAAAAAAAAATATCTCGTCGTGTGATATATTTGTGAATCTAACTTTTAGCAAATTTTTTGAGTATCTCGTGTCGCGTTTAACTCGTTCGCGGTTGGATAGTTTTTCACGTTGCATTTGCGTGTTGGTCATCTCTGTTTAGAAGCCATGACAGCGCCATAACACTTCTTTAGATGTCCATCACATTTTGGTTCTATCCATTGTATACAACTAGGCAGCAGCAAAGAAACAGAGCAATTGAAGAAATTAATTTCTGGTGCTATATTATTGAAATCCAGTTGAAGAAACCTCCCTTTCTTTTAAAACATTTGTTCATAATTAAGCTTTAAGCATTTACGATACTCTTTTATAAAATCATCTTTCTCTGTCTCATGATCATCGATGGAACAATTACCCAAAAAGTTCTTGAAAAATTATCCAACAATCAAAATAAATGTCCTTTATTTTTCGCATCGGAAAAGAATAACAAATTTTTAGGGAAACTTTTTCGTTTTTCGGCCCAACGGATGATCTCGATGGCGCTCCACCAATGTCAGTCAGGGCGCGAGAACCGAAAAAGAAAACTATTTAAATATTTTTAGTAGCTTTAAATTGAAATTTGTAAACTCGTACCTTGAAAAAAAAAAAAAACACAAGCTCACCGTGAGCTTGTTCGCGTTCGTATTTCGCGGATTTTTTTTTGTTTAACGAAAATAATTAATTTTATTCAACAGATGAAATCGAAATGGTAATGTTTAATTTTTTTCTTTTCTGGGTCACAGCTTCCCTAAACCCTTTTGGAATATGCTGCGGGCATCCTTAATTCTTATCAAAAATTTCTCCCTCTTTCTATAATAGTCATCTAATGAATTGTTTAATTATTTTGAGATCAATGACGTCATCGGTCGTCATATTTTTCTACTCATCCACATCGACTCCTCCCCAACAAAAAAAAAATATCTTCGTTGACGTCACATTTTAATGTGAGAAGCAATTCCTTTCTAGATTCCTTAAAGTCCTTTATATTATAAAAGTTAAATAATTGCATGATAAATGATTCGCTTTAATGAAACAAAAAGTTCTTGAAGATGGAAAAAAAAATATTTAATAGACGAATGAAAATGCATGTAAAGTAAACTGTAATTGGTTGATAAGAGGAATGGAAAGTAAATAAAGATTCTGCAATCAGTAACACGTGAATTTTTTTATTTATTCTAAATTATAAAAGGCAAACAAAATGTCGAGCAAATGCAACTGTTTGTTTAGAGTACGTCGCTGATCATGTGACGTTCAGTTGGATGGTGTTCATAATACTTTGTGACATTGTGCATATGGAAGAACTGTTTGCCATATTCAAAGGACGATATCATAATTGCACAAGCTGGTGCTACTTTGAATAAGCGTGGAGTGAGACCGGCATAAAAGCCTTTAATGCCTGAAGATCGCAAAATATTTCTAAGAGTTTGAAGCGTTCCAGTCATTTGCTTATTCTTTCCGTTGCCATTTCCATTCACGGAATAAAGAAATTTCTCTCCAAATTCAATTTGTTGATGAGTTTTGATAACATCAAATGGACATGTGATAAATGCAGCCATGCATCCCGATATAGCACCACCAACAAAGGAATCCATGAGTTTGGGTTGAGTGATTCCAATAAATTTTTTGTACGTTTCGTAAGACGTCCAGTAGATACTCGAGAAGGGTGCATCGCGCATAATGGTCGGTGCAAGACCTTTAAACAATCCACGCATTCCATTTTGACGAATCATCTGTCGAAATGCCTGTCCAACTTCTAAATAACTCATTCGTTCCGACTGCATTTTTGTGCGTATAAGTTCTAGTGGATTGACAACGGTTACCGCAAAGCACCGAGCAGTGCAACCGGCGACGAGAGGTATCCACATCGGCATTTGATATTTCTCAGGATCAGTCAGACCGATGTCACGATCTTTGAGTTTCACACGAATCTGTTCATAACATGTAAAGTAGAGGACTGTCGTGGGAAGGGCAAGAACCAGGGTTGGAGTTAAACCAGACCAAAGTGATTTGACACCCTCCGTCCTGCTAATTTTCAAGAATGCATCCACAGTACCCGTGAATCTCTGTGCTTCTGGAACTAAGCTACCGGTAGGACCACAAGGACACAAATGATCCATAAGTCCGTTGCAATAAAGATAGCATTTATTTGACAGCACCAGCTTTTGTTGAACCTGCAAGCGTGTTTTCACTACATCTAGTGGTGTCATAAACAGTGATGTGATAAGAGCACCGGTAACACTACTGGCAATTTGCTGATAAGGTCTAAAATGTCAATTGATTAGAATTTCGTAGTAACCGATAGATAAATTGCGAAATCTCACCGTATTCTGAATCGATTATCATCGGCATCATGGCCATTAATTTTGTTGGTGCTTGTCATTATTAGCTGCACCGGTCTCACCCGAAATCAAGAAGTGTAAAAAGAGATTACGCTAATAATAATTTTTGTCACAAGTGATTATTTCTGCTTCTATTGAAGCAAATTTTTTTTTTATCACTGGAAGTAAATTGGCACTAATTTCTAGTTTTTATTAACGTACGTTCGTACATAAATTTAAAATGTTTGCATCTCTTGAAGCGAAAATAAGTAACTTTTTATTTTATTTTGCACTGGATGTGTGAATTTCCTTTAAAATTTATTCAACTATCCAGGAGGAGAAAATGGAAAAGAAAAAAGGTCCAAAAAGTACAATTGAGTTGCCAAATGACAGCCATCATCGAATCAAGAGGCTTATTCAAGATTTAGAACGTGAATTCGATGCTCTGTTCCAAGAAAATATAAATTGTAGGTGAAGTTTAGACACAAAACATTAAATCGATAAATGTTGCAATCGATAATACATAATTACATTTGATTAACCTCGTTTCTTTGTAGTGCAAGAACAGCTCAATCGATTTGCGTGTGAAAGTGGAACGGCGGCGAGCAAAGAAAACCATGAACGACCTTCAGCAGATTATTTCGAAACAACAGCAGAAGGCAAAAAACAGCTAAAGCAAAAATATAAGGAATTAACATCATCAGGCACAAAAGCTGGCTATAAGATTAGAGCACAGACAAGTCGAATTGTTTCTAGCTTTAAAACGCAATCCATTGTTTCATCACTTGTACGTGACTTCAGTGGGATGCACACTGATGGAGTTTGGGAGGTTTCTACAAGCTCCAAATTACCACTTATTGCGACTGCATCAGCTGATCATCTTGCCTGCATTTGGAGCATTGATTCTGGTCGATGTCTATTAAAATATGAAGGCCATGGTGGTTCAGTAAATTCCATCAAGTTCCATCCTACAAAAGATCTTATGCTGACTGCATCCGGTGATACATCAGCTCATATTTGGCAAGGTGCCGTCAATTGGGAAAATTCATCTTCTGCACGTCGCGGCCATTCGTCAGAAGAAGAGCTGGAAGACGACGATGATCCAAATGTTATTGAAGAGCGTGATCGCATCGAAGCATTAAGAACACCATTGCAGGAATTTAATGGACATTCATCAGTAGTAGTTGCGGCCGACTGGGTCTCAAATGCCGGCGAAACACCCACACAAATTATCACAGCATCATGGGATCGGACTGCTGTACTGTGGGACGTTGAAACAAAAACCGCAATTCAGTCTTTAACCGGGCATGACAATGAGCTGACTCATTGCTCAGCGCATCAAAATCACAGACTTGTGGTGACATCATCACGAGATTCAACATTTAGATTGTGGGATTTTAGAACCGAAATTCCTGCAGTATCCGTATTTCAGGGTCATTCAGAGTCCGTCACATCGACAATCTTCACCAAGGATGATAAAGTTATTTCAGGCTCCGACGATAAAGCTGTTAAAGTATGGGAGCTAAAGAACATGCGATCACCATTGACCACAATCAGAACAGATTCACCCGTTAATAGGCTAGCCGTTTCATCGTCTGGTGTAATTGCCATTCCGCATGACAATCGTTCGATTCGGTTATTCGATTTGAATGGTCAACGAATTGCGCGTCTTCAAAGAAATAGTCGAATGGGACATCGACGCATGGTGTCGTCGGTAGCGTGGAAGGAAAATCCCACGTCAGTGTGCAATCTGTTTTCTTCTGGCTTCGATAAGAAGGTGTTTGGCTGGATGATTTCTATCTAATGTCTTATTCACGTTTACAGTGATGTCAGTCAAAAATTGCTTTAATTTTATCTCCTACTTATGAACAACTACAACAAAGAAGACATTTATCAAATCTACACTATTGTGATCAGCTCAGCATTCGCAAAGTATTAGATGTTATTCATTATTTGTACACGTTTGTACAGCTGAGCCAAGTTACCAATGTTACTCTACATTTGTATTCCACTTCTGTTTTCTACTTAACAACACTTGAAAAATTAAATTAACGATCTTTTTGGATAATCATCAATTTACTACATATTATCTATGTATCTCGCAATTTACTTTAATTGTTCTTTTGTTTTACACCGATTCTGGGAATCTCATGAATTAACCAAAATTAATATTTTATTGTTGGTTTGAATAAAAAAATAAATACTGAAGATGTTTAATTTTTTGTTGACGCCGATTATGAGCTGCCTGATATCTACTCTAAAAAATTCTGAACATTTTGCACCTGTTACGTAAGATTTTACTTGAGACTTCCTCGTATTTGAATGCCATTGGTGCTTTCATTTGGTTTTTCTGAACACAAAAAAAAAAAACAAAAAACCGTTTTTTTTTTTAAATTATGTACTTCTCTCTTTTAAGTACGCACTAAGTCAATCGGATTTCAGTGTAAAAAACTACTTAAGTAGCATTTATTTAAGTAAATCCTACATCATCCAAAAATGTGAGTTTATTTGAATGAATTTAGAATTGAGGATTACAAGATTAAATACTATGGCGAGAATGTGATGATCTGAATTCTGACGGTGTCTGCAGCAGATCCTTGTTCACCATTTTTTATAAATGTTTCTTTTTTGCTTTCTAGAATAAAATTCCAGAATGGCCAAAGAGAAGAAGAAAGTAAAACATTCGCGATCGATGTCAGATGATGAAACAGACGGAATCTATGAAGTGGAAGAGATCGTTGCGTTTAGATTTCTGAAGTCTGAGTTGCAATTTTACATTAAGTGGCTAAATGTTAGCATGTTTTACTTTTACATATTCATTATCCCTCATCTGCTTTTTTTACCATCTCCGTTTGTTTTACAAAGTATCCTGCAAGCTGTAATACCTGGGAGCCAACAGACAATCTGAAACATTGCACAATTTTTCAAGAATACGTAGACGCTAAATTTCGCAGTATGGAAACAGACATTTTTATCAATCATATCAACATACGAAATCATCTAGGAAAGAAAATCAGCAAAGCAATGCAGCAACCAAAACGTATTACTATGCAGGAAGTACAACCATTTGATAAATTCGATTTTAAAGTCAATCAGGTATTCTATCATCTCCTACCAAAGACCGAAGAATTCAAGCACCATCTTGAGGCACAAGTGTTCAAAAATTACTTCATTAAACTTGATGAAGTTCAACAGCAACAGAACAACGAACTCTTAATGCGCATTCGAAAGAAAGAAGACATCGCTGTAACAATCGAGAATGACGTAGACTTTGAGGCACCGCCACAGTTCGAATACATTACCAAGAAACTTCTGTCAGAAGAAAAGTATATTTTCAATCCAACTGGCATCGCTGGCTGCAAATGTATGGGCACTTGTGAACAGCAAAATCAATGCTGTCCCAAATTAATGAGTCAAGGATTTCCATATAAATCTGTAAACGGTCAAACTGTCTTACGACTTCGAAAAGGAAATATTTACGAATGTGGTGATCTATGTGCTTGTGGTCCAGACTGCATCAATCGCCTTACTCAACAACCCAAAAAGGTGCCACTATGTCTTTTTAAAACGGAAAACTGCGGTTGGGGAGTGAAAGCTCTTTCAAAAATTCCAAAAGGCACATTCATTCTGGAATACGTTGGTGAACTGTTGGGACAAACAGAAGCAAATTCTCGCACTGAGACTGCGTATCTTTTTGACCTTGACTTTAACCGTCGAAAGAATGACCAATTGTATACGATCGACGCCTTCATATATGGAAACCTATCACGATTTGTTAATCATTCATGTGCAGCCAACGTTATAATCAGGATTATAAACCATTGCCACGGAGATCCCAAGAATCAGAAATTGTGCTTTTTTGCCGATCGTCTAATTGGGGCAGGTGAAGAAATAACAATCGATTATAAAGGAGGTGATGATGATCGTAGTGCTGCTACTTTGCAATGCCTTTGTGGAGCCGACAATTGCAAGCGTTACGTCTACTAAGTTCCTAAAGAAAATCTATCCAGCAGGCATCGTTAAATTTTTTTATTTTTTTCTTAGTCTGTGCCGTGCCAATGTATGTCAGAGTCGATAATATGTACAACAGTATTTGCGATTAATAAATAAGCATAAGCAATAGAATGAGTTTCAAAAAAATGTTCGATTTATTTCTTATTAGCCCAGGAATCGTAGCTCTGCAGGTTTAAATATTTATAGCGGCATACAATTTTATCTTTTGCGTTATTTGCCGTGATGATTCTCCTTGTTTTGAAAGAATTGAATTTAATTTAATTTTTCCGTCATCTCAGCCAAAACATTGAAGGGCGCACATTTTGTTGTGTGCAACTGAGATATAAATAAGCAAAACTGTGGATGATAGGCTATGAAGTGCAAAGGCTGCTATAAATTGATAGAAAACCGAAAAAAAAAAATTTTTGAAATTGGTAGGTAGTAGCATCGAGCGATGATCAATCACATGACGAGCGAATGGCGGTGCTTACTTCTCCTCGCACCAGGTGTTTTCTTTACGGACCTGTTCCTCTTCTGCTGGAGTAAAATCATTCTTGATGTTGAATGTTTTGCGAATCTCATCAGGAGTTTTGCCTTTGATCATGTTAGCCACTGTCTTGCAGGTGACGTCTAGCAAGCTGCGAATATCTAAATAATTGGCAGCAAGGATAAGCTCAAACAATGTGCCTTGATCAACCTTCAAGAAATCAGCATCCCACGACGTGATGTCATCTGTGCGCTTTTCCTTGTTTTCGTCATCGTCAGCACTCGATGGAACTGGATCATCCTTGTGGTATGTGCAGAACTGAATGACCTTCCGCAAGATAGCAGAGTTGACGTTTGGCAGTGGGACGACTTCATCTTCAGAGTTTTCATCAATGCCCAAATCTTCCAACATTGTTCTGATGGTGCCCGAGCATTTGGCGACGCTAATGTCAGTCTCAAAGACTTCATTGTCGGATGATTGCAGCTTAATTGTTTGCATTTTATTTGTGATTCTGTTGGTATCTGAAATGGTAGACAGGAGCAATTTTTGAGCAAACTGCGTTTTATAAAAAAAAAAAAGGTGAGCTTATGAAATATTTTTCTTTCATTGTTCTAAATGGCAGAAGTTTAAAATCACAGAAAAGGTGGCATATATAGCATACAGCATTCACACTCTACCCTTAAACAATGTAATGACCATCAAAAAATAGATTGTGCGTATTCTAAACGTAGAATAATAGACTTTACCTACCTTAATCAAAGAATTTCTTATTTATTTTTCGAGAATTTTTCGACACGGTATCTCGCTCTCTCTCTCACTTTTCCAAATTTGCTTTTTCTGTACGATTCGGGATGCGAAATTTGAAAAATGACCGTTGGAAAGAAAAATTTAGAAAAGTATTCTGATATTAATAATATATTAATACATACATGTATGCAATGTAGTGTTTGGAAAATAAGATCGTTTCGATAGGCCAGAAATTTTATTCGATACGCTTTTAAGATTAATAAACGGTTAAGATGTTTTAACTAATTCTCTTTCTGCATCGCAAAAATGAAAATCCTTGCACAGTAACTTAACGGCATATATGACAAAAGCGGAGGCGATCATAGCTCCACTGATAATATCTAACAGATGATGGCTGTTATCAGTTAATCTAGTAATCGAAACAATCGTCATCCATAACAGTAAAATTAACTGAAAAAATGGAATGAAAAGTTTTGATGGCACTCTTGAACTTCTTGATTGTAGATAAAGCATTAGAAACAAGCAAGGGTAAACTACTGAGATTACGTGTCCGCTTGGAAACGAGCGACTAGATTCGAATAATAGATAAGACGATGCATTTGAATTGGTGCATTTGAAGTCCACCACGAGTCCTCCGATAGTACAATTACTCGTGTCGGGTCGACAAAGATCGAAGAAATGGGGACGATACGAGCCGATTAGATTCTTTGTTGTGGACGTTAATATTATTAATGATATAAATGTGATGAAATAATCTTTGAACCATGTTATTGCCTTCATCGTGATCACTTTGAATCTATCAAATCCTTTCTCGGTGTTCCCATCGTACAACACGAGTTCAATGAACCAGACCTAGAATAAATTTATTAGTATTATTTCAAAGTGCATACCTAAGTAGTTAAAATTTCATAACTTACGACAGTAGGCGCACCATAGAAAGTTCCATGAAGCCAAATTCCGCGAATGGTATTTCTTTTGAATGGCAAAGACAGTGTCGGATCACCGCACAAAAAAGCTCTTTGCGATTTTGGGACTGACTCATCAACAAAGCGCCATGCAATTATAACTGAATTGAACAGATTAGATCATATCGGCGATACACAAATTATATTATGCTTACTTATCGCATATATTAGTACGTCAACTATCCATCCAAACATTTTACGTTTCTCCATTTTATGAAGGTTCCCTTTGAGAAAATAAAATAATTTCAAATTTCAACCACAATTACTAAGAAATCTAATGACGCAATTTATGAATTTAATTTTAGTGATCTAGGTCAAGTATTGTAAACAAGATCGTCTTAGGTTTTTATTTTCCAAATTATTTTTTATCAGTAGCGGCGTGATCATTTCTGTCTTTACGACTTTTTGAAATATTGATGCAACATCATATTTTTGTTAATTCTTTGCTTCTGCATGGTTGTGACTAAGGAAGTGGTTGATGGTCGCACAATATTCACTGCATTCCAGCCTATAATAAGTTCACGCTGTACATCTAGTGGCAAAGCTTTCCATACTTCTGGATCTACATTTGATGGACTTGATGGTCCTTCGCTTCGACTCAAAGAAGCTTCATCTACTTTCTGCTTCTTAGCTTGATGGCTAATACTCGATGAGGACTTTTCAGCATCGTTGCCTATTATTTTTGTTAAAAAATTGGTAATTGATGCTGCGCCTTTTTGGCGTTCTTGGAATCTGCAGAAACAGAGTCCCAGAAGATTGATGTAAAATTTTTGGCCATCCACCATTTGATCAAAAAGTGTCATAACTTGTTTCATTATCTTTTCATCAGCACTATCAGCAAATGCCAGTTTGCCATCAATGCATCGAAAATAGGATGGAGTTACATTAAATTGTTTCGTTTCACGATTGCTGGTCTTCGTTGGAATGTCGAATTTCCTGATCGTAACTCTTATTGCAGTCGGTACACGTTCATCATCGTCATCCTGAATTTCAACCAGTCGAATGAGTAAATCCTGAAACATTTCAACAGCATCTTTTCGTTCAGAAATGGGGCTGCAGGAGTCTTCGAGGCCCGAAGTTTTTGACTTTCCCGAAGGCTTTACTTCCGAAGTATCATGACCGAGTGACATTTCTTTAAGACGTTGTGAAGTTTCCAAAGTGAACGACTTTTGAAGTATTTTTATGTCACAGCTCTGAAGTTCCGCAATTGTCCTGATACCCAACTCCTCGATTCTTGAAGCTGTTTTTTCACCAATACCCATGATGATTCTCAGGGTTTCAAGATCTGCCATAAAACAATGGGCTGTCATTGGAGCAAGAGTTGTCTGATTGTTGGGCTTATTCATCTGTCCTACAAGCTTCGCTAGTAGCTTGTTGTGAGCAATTCCTACTGAGCATGTCAGTTTTAATTCTCTATGAATTATATCTCGAATTTTTTGTGCCTTCTGACTTCCGATAGTTAATCTCTGCAAACAACCGCAACGACATTCAGCAAAAGAATCTTCATTCGGATGAACTGGTCCAACCATTTTTAGATCTTCATGTGTCGCTTCTGCCATCTGTTTTTCTACATCCTTTGTTATGTCAAAATAATGTTCATCAAGACCCATTCTTTCTGAAGGACCAACAATCGAATGCACCAGCTCCGTAATTTTCTTTGAATATTTTTTATAATTAGATAGGTCCTCTCCATTGACAAGAACTAATTCAGGACATTTTTCCAGACATTCTTTCACTGGCTTCCATTTCTTAATGCCATACTCGCGGGCTTTGTAATTAATGGTCACGACGTTAAGTCCCTGCTGAACTCCAAATGGATAATCTTTTAATTCAGGATTAAGAAGTTCTTCGACTTGTGCATAAAAGTAATCAATGTCTAGATGAAGAATCACTCGCGGGTGATTGTAATCTGATTCCAAATTCATTCTGCTATATATAAATCTAATTTAAATTAACTATTTAGGTAAGCAAGTGCTACAGAAATAAATGTTTGTTTTGAATTTTACCTTTTTAGAGGCAGCGATCGAAAAACAAGCTGATCAGACATGGCCGTCTGCATATTTGCTGGCGACGAAACTTATTTTTTTTTTTTTTCGAAGATGACAGTTGATGATAGATAGTTTGATTATATACGTATGTTATATGCACTTATTATCGCGAGCAATTAATTCTACCTGATACATTCTTGTTTTATAATGCCTAAAAGTACGATTTTCATTTCATTTGTTTTCCGTGCCAGTCATGTGTAATTTTTTTTTATAAAATTCAAAGTATTTTATTTTCTTCATTTTTTTTTACATGTGTCTCAATAGGAAAGTAAACTGCTTTAATTAACAAAATAATTTTCCCTGTTGGTGCAGCCTTTTTTAAAATGCTCCATCACATATCCACAAAGGTCTTAATTAATAGCGTATAAAAGTTTAAGATTTATTATTTCGAGTATACTGTTTGATGTCTTTAGGAATTTCTTATGAAATATTGATGTAAAGTGTTCTTTGCCGTTGCCTTGGACTTCTGTTGGCTTGTTATTGGTGTGGAAGTTGACGTCTGAAGAGTGCTAAGCGGTTGCCAGTTCATAATTAACTCTCGCTGCACGTCTAGTGGAAGTTCTCGCCAAACATCTGGATCAACATTTGGAGGAAATTCGGGAGATCGCGACGATGTTGTAGCAATTGGCTCATTAGCGATACATAACGGTGAAATGACACGTGCTTGTGTCGACGAGGCTTTGAGAATAAGGGCTTCACCTGTATCCATTGAGTTACTGAGACGTAGATCAGACACATTCAGTTTACTTGGTGATGCTCCATCATCTGTGCTTGAGTAACGACGACGTCTTGCGACCAACAGAAGGTTCAGCTTCTTTCGTTTTTTTGGCGACGGTTCTAACTCGGAATCTTCCGAGCCAGACATATCTAGCGATGTGTTTGACATAGTTTCGTAGTCCATTATAGATGAGGACGGCGAAGCCGTTTTGGACCGGAAGCTATCACTAAACGATCCATTCGTGCCAATGCTTTCATTGCTGAGATTCGTGATCGATTGAACTTCAACATCTTTGTTTTTGATAAGAAAATTCGCAATCGATCCTGAACCTCGTTGACGTTCTTGGAATTTACTGAAGCACAAACCAAGCAGTGTAATGTTGAACTGTTGCTTCAAATCGACCATTCGATCAAACAGCACCATAACATTTTTGATAATTTTCTCATTAGCGCCATCAACAAGCTGAACTTTTCCATCCACGCATCGAAAGTGTGTTGGCGGTAAAGTGCACTGCTTTGTTTCACGAATACTGTTTTTCTTCACGGGATCATATTTTCTTACGGTGACTTTAATCGATTGTGGCGTGCGACCATCATCTTGGATTTGCGTCACCAGTCGGATTAAGAGAGCACGAAATTTCTCGGCTGCATCGCCTCGAATTGATATTGGACGACATGAATCCTCGAGTCCAACTGTTTTTGTGAGTTTTCCCGAAGGCTTTACTTCTGATGCATCTTGACCGAGTGCCATTTCTTTGAGACGACTCGCCAGATCCATTCCAAATCTCTTTTGAAGCTTCTTTACATCACAGCTTTGAAGCTCTTTAATGGTCTTGATACCCAGCTCCTCAATTGTTGACGCCGTTTTTCCACCAATGCCAGTGATACTCTGTAGGTTTGTCAGATTCGCCATGAAGCAATGGGCTGTCATTGGAGCAAGAGTTGTCTGATTGTTGGGCTTATTCATCTGTCCTACCAGCTTCGCGAGGAGCTTGTTGTGAGCAATTCCAATGGAGCAAGTGAGCTTAAGCTCTTGGAAGATTCTGTCCCGAATCTTTTGTGCTATCTGACTTCCAATCAATAGTCTCTGTTCGCAGCCGCAGCGACATTCAGCAAAAGCATTCTCATTCGGATGAATCGGGCCAACCATTTTCAAACGTTTAAAGTTGTCTGTTCCCATTTCGATTATTTGTTTTTCGACCTCTTTCGTTACATCCAGGAAGTGTTCATCGAGTCCCATTCGTTCTGAGGGCCCAACTATTGTATAGAGTAGGTCTGAAATTCTTTTTGAGCATGCTTTATAGTTTGTAAGATCCTCTCCATTGATGATAACGAGTTCAGGACACTTTTTGAGGGCATCATTAATCAATTCCATTTTCTTGACCCCGTAATCCCTGGCCTTGTAATTTGTTGTAACAATATGAAACCTTTGTTTGATGCCAACAGGCTTGTTCTTCAATTCGGGATTAAGCACTTCTTCGACTTGGGCATAGTAATAGTCAAAATCAATATGGATGATAACATTTGGATGCAGCTGATCACTTATTTCAGGAATTTCATCATCGTTTTCCATTCTACAACAACAAAAACAAGCACAAACAATAAACAAAGAGAAATTTTTAATTTTAGACTACTTTAGCGACGCTAAAGCGGAATGCTACTTTTGCTGTGCGAGTCTCACCTGGTCGGTTGGTAAACTTCACCATAAAAATCAGGTTTCGTCCAGAAATTGCAATAACAGACTGGAAAAACAAATATGAAATAAACACAAAAACCTTAGCCATACATTAGCGAAGTTGATACTTTCGCATCATTTTTCCGCATCTCTGAAATTAACACATCGAGAGCCGAGAGTGCTTAGACATCACATATATCCAAAATAAAAGAAGTCGATAAATGTCACACAATGGCTGAAAAAACACCTGTAATCAGTGAACAAGACATGGAGACAATAAGCCAAGCAGAAGCTGAATTTAGGAGGTATAAATTATTGCCGCAAATCTAGCAAAAAAAAAACTAATTTTTTTTTGCTCAGGAAAAATTACCAGGCCTGTTCCCAGCTGCTACAGAAACTGGATAACTTAACAGGCGTTGATCCTCTTCGCTTGGCTCACAATAAAGCGGTTTGCGATTTTTACAAAAGTGACTTGAGGAAATGCGACAATTGGAGAAAAACTCTCGTCTCATTCACAAATTTGGTAGAGATTCAATTAATTGAGAGTGTCGAGATAAAACAGGCTAATCAATGTCCTATCTTCTACAACCAAGCGGTTCTCCTGTTCCACATGAAACAGCCGTATTCAGCTCTTAAGATCATGAAAGCAATACTTTTACACATCGATCATTTGGATAATACATTTATCGAAAAAGCAGGGCTACTGACAGTGTGTCTGCTGCTGGATACAAATCAAGCAAAAAAGGCCGATCAGTTGTTGGACATGTTGCAGAATCGTCTTGACATCAATAATGACGATATTCTTATGCCAGATGACTACGTCATTGATCCTGAA
Source organism: Propsilocerus akamusi (assembly GCA_018397935.1). Taxonomy (NCBI): domain Eukaryota; kingdom Metazoa; phylum Arthropoda; class Insecta; order Diptera; family Chironomidae; genus Propsilocerus; species Propsilocerus akamusi. The sequence goes on along the minus strand of CM031469.1, from coordinate 16,343,808 downwards.
CAGGAGAAGAGAAAAGCAGATATGGATGAGGAGCAAGAAATGTTTTGGAATCTTTTTCGTCTGGTACTGATCAGATCGAATCTATTGAATGGAAAAAATGCTCTTATTCCACTTGAGGAAACATCTAATTTTTCCATACTGAAGGCTCATCAGTTTTATTTGGGAAATGATTTTCAAATGTCAGCTAAGGAATTGTCAAAGCCTTTCAAAAATGAGCTAATTACTGTTAGCAAGTATGGTGAAGATCAGAACGTGTGCATCGCTAACAATATGGGATTGATTCATTTTGCCGTTAAGCACTATGCGCTTGCCGTTCGCTTTTTTCAGCAAGCACTTTTGTTCGATCAAAAAGCTATTGATGGTGTTAAGAAAGATTACAACAATCAGCTTCCACTTCATTGTCTTGGTGCTACTAAGCGGCCTGACATACTCTATAATTTAGGCATTGCTCTGCTTTACCTTCAACGTCCTAAGGATGCATTCGAATGCTTGCTGGTATCGCTCAACATTTATCATAAGAACCCAAAACTATGGCTTCGTTTGGCAGAAGCTTGTATAATGGTGCACAAGCAGTCGTTGAAAGATCAAGAAGCACAGAATAAGAACATCGTTTCATCCGTTATTGGTAGTGGCACTCATCGCAAATATGTCATCACTCCCACGCCACAAAAATATGTCACCGATGAGCAATCGTCAGCTATTCCAAGTCCAAATTTGGAGTTTGCTTTACTTTGTTTGCGTAATGCACTAACGCTCATTAATTACTATTCCCAGCTTGCAAATTGTTTTGGGGATGGTAAAATGGGTCCAACAACCAGCAAGAATGAAACATTTGGACTTTTCGGTAACAACTGGAACAAGATTAACGACGGAATACCTTGCAATCCATCAAAACCTTTAACAAAGGCTGCAATTGATAAGTTGAAGCTACATATTCTGACTGCGGCCAGTTACGTTGCATTATGCTTGGGAGATTACGTTTTAGCCTTGCAGCACGCTAAGGACATCATTCGAATGGAAAATCTCCCAGACACTCACAAGATGTTAGGACATCTCTATGCAGCTGAAGCGTGCATTATGTTGGATCGAGTCGCTGATGCTCTTGTATTTTTGGATCCCAAATCGATGAAAGAACTGAAAGGTGAAGACTTCGAAACTCGCGGATCTCCAGATTGGAATATCAACACAATTGAAGCTGCCCACTCAGTGATGGCTTACAATCTGGCTGTAACACTTGTTATGCTTGGCGATTATAATCTTGCACGTTCCCGACTTATTTTATGTCGACATCCTGTTGTCTATCATCGCGTTAAGATGCTAGAATTTTATCTGGAACTACAATGTGGAAATATTGAGAATTGCAAGAAACTTATTCAAAAAGATACGCCGAATTTTTAATTCTATTTTAAATAGATCATAAAATTTAAAAATAAACTTGCTTCGATTTTTATTTCAATTACTTCAACTCTCATTTCCTTTTCATTTTCTTAACTTTCTTTCCACCTTTTCTAATGAATTTATTTTTGTTGTTTCCATTTTGAACCAATACTTCTTCACTCATTGGCTCTATAATTGTGCCTGCCTTAGTCAAAACTGCAGGCATTGTGAGCTTCCGCGTTGCAGTTTCAGGAATAAAATCACGTCCAATTGGTATCTTCAATGACGCTTCGAAGTCTTTTACAGTTGTGAATGGGAAAGGCACAACCGACACAAGATGTTTTTGAAGTTTTTCATTCGGCGCATTATTGATTATGACTTTGTCTTTTTTTTTCACAATTTCCTGCTGTGTTTTCTGGAATCGCGATTTCTGTTCTTTAACACCTTGTCCACCCCACGCTCCCCAACCAGGCATTAACGATTCTTCAATACCAGCACTTTTCTTTGCTTCCATTTCAACATCTTCAGCAAAATCATTAATGATGTCATCATCCTCAAAGGCCTCGGCGAGGCTCATTTTATTGGCACTTGTCAGTTGATTCAGTTCGTCATCGTCAATGTCATCGAACTCCTGTGACCTTGGTATTGCAGTTATGAGATGTTTTGATTTGACCGCTAAAAATGAATCAGGATTGATATCGGAACATGCAACAGCCGGACCTTTCATAAACTTTTGTTTCTCATCTATACGAAGCTTGACTTCGGAAAGTAACGATTGTGATGCTGCAACTGATTCGTCTAAATCTTCATCTTGAATTTCATTTCCTTCCATTAAAGCTTCATCGTTGTCACCGATTCGAGCTACTTTTTGAAAACCCAAGTAATCTGCGTCATGAACATTTGCACGTTTGCTTTTCTTATCTAACTTGTGTTTGTTAACCTTTTTGGATCTATCGTTTGTAGCTTCTAGCAGACGCGGCTTAAGACTTTTAAGTTTCGATTCCACTTCGTTTTCAATTTTTTCTTCCGCTTCATCGAAAAGGTCGTTAATAAATTTTGATGGATTTGCGTCGTCATCGTCACTTTGATTATCCTCTTCAACCCATCCCGATTTTGTAACCAATTTAACAGGTTTTTCTTTCTTGACTGTAAGTGCCTCCTTTTCCAGCTTCTTGCCGGTGCTTTTTGGCCTAGTGTCTAATATCTTTTGATTTGAATTGTGCTCTTCCCAAAATTTCTTGTAGCCGCTAAAAGCTTCATCTAAGGGATCTTTTGTCCCGTCAGAACCATCCAACCAGGGATTGTTACCGTTTTTAGCAGATACCGCTTCCTCATCATCATCGGAATCACTTGAATCTGACATCTGATCTTTCTGAGTTAACTCGCGTCCGAGGGCCAACTGTGCTTCCAGATCCTGTCTTACATTTGCATCATATTTCGCTCGAACCTAAAATAATATAAAAAATTTCAGAACTGCTTGCTGCTTTTGTCATGCATAAACGATTTTACCTGTTTATTTTTAGCCCATGTGCCAGTATTTTTGTGTCTTAAATTGGCTCGTTCCTGAACCCTCTGGCGTTCAATTTTCTCCAGCTCCTTGAGCGCTGCTTCCGGATCAGTGGTCTTAAGATCCTCAAATTCCTTAAGTTTCTTTTTTAAATCTTCACGCTTCTTCAATTTGTGATATTTCTTTGATTTAATTTTACCTTGCATTCGCTTCTTCGCGATTTTTTGAGACTCTTTGGCCCTGATCTTACCGAGCTCCTTTCGCTTTTGTTGCATCTCTTCGAGAGTCAACATTTCAATTGCTGGTTCATCTTCTTCCTTCGATTCTGGAAAACATTCGCTTTGAATTTCTTCGATTTCTTTCATCATTTGAGTCTTATAGCGGAATCGAACATCTTCTGTAGGCTGGTTTTTCTTCCTGAAATTTACTTTGTCCAGGTTTAATGGAAATTCCAGTTGTTCTGCTCGCTGGTTTTTTGTCACAATTGCATCCCATCGACTCAATTTTGCTTTTGTATTATCATACGCTATGGTTCTCTGAATCCTGTCAGCAAAAATCTTTTCCAGTGGCTTTGATAAAACCTTCCCATTCTTAAAGGCTTCTTTCAGTTGTCTGCTGATCAGCTTTTGTTTGGTATTCTTCTTTACAATGTCAGCGACTGATGATATCGACACATTTTTCTTATTATGCTTGTACTTGTTATCGCTGACACCTTGATCATTATTACCGTCATCTTCCGGTACTATCGTTGTCTTAACTAGATCAAATTCGGTGTTTTTAATTGCCGCTTCACCTCGAGTCGGCTTTTTAATATGTTGAACTTTTACAATTTCATTGATCTCAGATAGCAGCTTCTTGTGGACAGCTGAATTGATAGGCCCGTAGTCTTCATCATCCGATGACATCTTGATATATTATTTAGATTCCCGTTGTTGAAAAAAAAATTGCTGGCCGCATGTACTAATGCTATCTCGCATCTCTTACGGAGGGGCAGCATTGTGGTGACTCGGGTCGATTCAAAAGTCCGTTAGTGATGCAGAAACACGGACGCTTGCTCCGAGCTTGCTTATAAACAAAAAAGAGAGTTTCAATTAATTTAATTGGATTTAATAGAATATTGTGGAATTTCAAATCGTATGAACAATTAAGATGGAGTTTGAATTCGTTATACCACAAAATCACTCTGATCTTCTTGATGCGAGCGCTGGAAATTCTTATTGTGTCAGAAGAACGTACAATTCAAATGAATGCCAAGAGAAATTGAGACGTGAGTTAAGTTGTCTGATTAACAGATTTAGATATTAAAGTTAAACTTTTGTTTCAGTTGCGCGTTTGGCACTCAGCTCGCAAGGGGTTTCATATATTTTTGATCATTTTGAAACGTTTTTTTCGATCATTGAACATGTCAAGACGGTGCAGAAACAGATACTGTTCAGATCAACAGATCTTTTATTCGAATCCATTGACGCATTGGGAAAGATTTTGGCTGAATTCCTTGAACGGCCAGATGTTTCAGTCGACGAACGGAATTCTAATTTAAATGCTCTCAAAATGTTGATATATACACAAATTTCACTTGTAAAGACTGTTGATAAGGATGTTATGGTGCAAAATGATGGCAAGAATAAAACCAAGAAGCAATCAGCTGAAGATGTGGAACAGACAAAATGGGATGATAAGCGATATATTGCATTGTTGCAGATCTTTAATGTGCTTGAGCTTCCACTGAGCAATCTCTGGCAGCCACCAGTGGCTGAGGAAAGTTTTGTGAATCTCTGTGCCGATCTCGCTTATCGGACACTCGAACATCCGACTATCAAAAACAAAAAAGTGGAGGACACAACGTTCCAGATTTTAGGAACATTACTCAAAAACTACAATCACGCTTTTGTTTTTCCTGTTCGAATCCTTCAGGTCCTAAAGTCTTGTGAAACGGCTCTACCAGCAATTGCAAATGGTTTGGTGCTTCTGCATGATCAATACAAAATTAAATCGATTCTAAAATTAATTATCGACAAAGTTCTTGGTGAACTTCAAGATACTCCAGATCCAGCCCTAATCAAGAACGCTTCTCATTTCCTCGCTGAGCTTGGGACTGTTGCTCCGAATTTGATGATGCCCTACATCCGTGAAATTGGTAGTGATTTTTTGGATCTAGAGTCATATCAGCTTCGAATTTGTGTCCTCCAAATGATGACTGAAGTAATTTTAGCAGAACTGACAGGCGAAGAGCTAACACAAGATGCCAAAGACACTCGAGATGAGTTTTTGGACAGCTTGCTGCTGCATATGAATGATGTGAATGCTCATGTTCGCTCAAAGGCAATATCCTTGTGGATCAACTTGAAAAATGAAAATGCAGTTCCACTTATCTGGTTATCGTATGTTGTGAAACAGGCAGTTTTTCGTTTGGAGGACAAGTCCAATTTGGTACGAAAGAATGCGATTAATCTGGTCAAATCTTTCCTGGAACACAATCCATATGCAGCGAAATTGTCTATTGAAGAACTGGAGAAGCGTTACAATGAAAAGAAAAATCAGTTGGCCGATTTCAGAGACAAGATGATGAAGGAGGCAAACAAAATGGATGAAGTAAACGAGAAATGGGAAGCATTTCTGAATGAAATGATGCCTTTTATTGTGAAATGTGTGAAACAAGAATCAATCGAGGATGAACGAATTCGAGCTGAAGATTGTAGCGGACTCTATGAACAATTTCCGCAAATGCTGGAAGACAAAAATTACAAACGCTTAGTGCTTCTAGTGCGCAAAGCTGAAGAACTGAATGGCAATTGGGAAACTATCAGAGGTTTTGAACCAGAAGCCGCTCACATTTATTTTGGATTTCTATTGCGCTCTTACTATTTGTTGCAAAACAATTTTAAGAACTATGAAGAAGATTACAAGAAAACTGAAAATGCTGTTCGATTTTTGGAAGACTCGTTGGAATTCTCACGGATAATTGTAAGCGCCGTACCAAAACTTAAGGAGCTGTTAATGTCAAAAAGCGACAGCGATGTCAATGAAGCAATTGATTTCTTTACCGCTGCATTCCGTTTCGGCATTAAGAATACTGAAGGAGGAATGCGCCAAATGCTGTATTTGATTTGGGTTGCAAGTAAAGAAAAACGCGATCCACTTCGAGAAGCTTACAAGTGTGTTTTGTTGACAACAGATCTTCAGGGAAGGTAGGAAGACGGGATTCGCACTATTTAATTTACATTTTATTTTTTTTTCTACCATTTCTTTCAGAGCTCATTCAGTAAAAGCCGTTAACAATCTCATGCGGTTCATTGAAGGACTTACATGCAGTCATTATATCGCATTCGAGGAGTTGGTTAAGGAATTTGTGCTTTCTGAAGATATTGATACTAATATGATTCAAGTCATGTTTGAAATTTTCACAAAGAAACTGGAAAACATTTCGAATAACGATTCTCGCTTGGCGTTGCAACTCCTTATCATTTGTTCCTCGTAAGTTTTATACGCAATTGAATGTATCGAGAAAATTTATTAAGTTTTTACTATCATCAATAGTGTCAAGCCATCGATTGCTCGTGCCAATGCTGATCTAATGGAAACATTGTGCTTTGAAGAACGAGGTCCTAAAGATCCACGTGTGTTTGCCCAGTGCCTGGAGTTTCTGATGAACACTTATGCCGACAAAGATGACTCAACTCAGCCTCGCATTGAATCTGATCACGTTAAAGTAACTAAACTGGTCGATCTATATGTAAAGTTCTTCATGCATGAAAATTCAACCGATTTCGATGATGTATGCAGCAGAACGTTCCAATACATTTACAAAATGTGCAATTTACCAAATTTGATCAGTGAGCGCATTATATTAGACATTTGGGAGCGCTTATCCAAGATATCAGAGCAATTGGCAAATGTTAAGGTTACAGATGACTCGCCTGTAGTTCCATTGTCTCAAGCACCATTTATTCCTGGAACCTTTTCCTCAACAACAATCGCCTCGCCTATAGTGACTCTTCCAGTTACCCTTGCAGCAAGATTTATTTTCATGATCGGCTACATTGCCATGAAGGAACTGATTTATTTGGATATCGACGTCTATTGCAATTTGAAGGTACGTCAAGAGTTAGCCAATGCTAAGAAGCACAAGAACAAGAGCAACATTTCTGAAGCAAGTCGAGCGACATCACAAAATTTTTCAGCGACCGCTGCAAAGCGTAAATCGATGATGCCACCTGCAGAGGATGAAGAGCTCGAAGATCTAATAGGACAAACAGCCGATGATGCATTTGCCGAGCAAATCAATGGTATTTGCGAAACGGAATTGTTAACGCACAAGGACAGTATCTTCCGGAAATTCATCCCAATGATATTGGAAGTTCTAAAATTCCCGACACAATTTAAATATCCTGAACTTCAAAGTGCTGCTCTGCTTTCGTTGATTCATCTTATGTCTGTGAGCTCACAGTTTTGCGACAAGAACATACCATTCCTGATTAATGTGTTCCAACACGCTCAAAATGTTGATATCAAGTGCAACATTATTATCGGCATGAGTGATTTTACCTTCCGATTTCCTAATGTAATTGAACCATGGAGTGGTCAACTCTATTCGACATTGCACGACGAGGATCGCGATCTTCGTTTAACATCGGTTCGCATTTTATCACATCTCATTTCGCATGAAATGATTTTAGTAAAAGTACAAATATCGGATTTGGCGCTGTGCCTTGAGGATCATGATGAAGAAATCAGAAAGACAACAGAAGTTTTCTTCAAAGAAATCGCAAACAAGAGCAATATTTTGTACAACGCATTGCCAGACATTATAAGCCGTTTAAGTGATCCTGATTTAAGTTTGGAAGAGGGAAAATACCATAAAATTATGAAATACATCATTGGTCTAATAAAAAAAGATCGTCAAGTTGAAAGCCTGGTTGAAAAGCTCTGCTTCAGATTCCGAATAACTACACAAGAACGACAATGGCGCGATATAGCATTTTGTTTATCACTGCTGAATTATACTGAAAAGACAATTAAGAAGCTGATAGAGAATATTGGATTCTTCAAGGACAAAGTACGAGCACAAGAAGTTTTTGATTATTTCAAATCCATCATTACGAACACTTCAAAACTTGCTAAACCAGAATTGCGGGTAAGTGATTCGACCGATTAATGCCTATAATGCGTAATTAATTACATTTTATTTTTATTTACAGTCGATATGCCAAGAATTTGAATCGAAACTGGAAGAATGCCTGACACGAAATGATGAAAACTCTCAAAATGAGGATGAAGATGGTAATCGTTCGAAAATAACAGCGACTGCTAAAAAGCCGATTGGTCGTGGAAAAGGAGCAATAAGAGGCAAAGGAAAAATGCCACAAAGACGAAGTGCTCGTGGTCGACGTCAGTCAAGTAGTTCTGATAGTAGCGAAACAGAAAATCAACCACCGAGACGTGGCCGAGTAGAGCGTGTTGTTGAATCAGATTCGAGTGAAGATACAATACCCCGAAAAAAAATACAATCAGCGCAAAATAAGCCACAAGCTCCTCAAATCGCTCGTTCTCGACGCAGAAGGGCCAATGAAGAGCCAACAACTTCAGGTGAGCACAACACGTTGAGAGAAAACAACAGTTTCGATAATTAGATTTAAGCAGAGAATCAGTTTTACGCAATATTTCTTTCCTTTACATTTCTTTGAGTGCGCCATGAACAATTTTAATCAGATATAATCAATTCCATAATTTTTTCTTTGTGAATAAACGATGTCATCCCTAAAACCGTTGTTTTCTGTCTTTTTGAATCCTTTTGATTCAGGTTCCTGGATTTTTTCTTCTTGTCTTTGATTACATTTCAGATGAAGACTCGCAAAGCTCAAGGAAGTCTATAAAAAAGCGTCGCAAATGAATGAAGCTTGCTTGATACCGAACTAAGTATACATCCATTAATATCACTTTATTTATTTTGAAATCATACTGTTATTAACTTTTTAAGTCATCATTAAATCCGATAAGGAATGAGCATTTTCATTAATAAAATTAAACTGATGAATGTTTAAATATTTTCTTATTGAATGCGTCACAGGGGATATTGTGCAAGAAAAATATCCTAAATCAATTGCATCATTTTGCGCATGTCTCGGCATGCATTGAGCTTTCGTTGGAGAATATCGGAAAACTTTTTCATTCTCAATTGTGCTCTTGACGTGAAAATCCTTGCATTCGATTTTGTCTGAGGAAAATTTTAGTGAAAATTTTTGAAACTTGTGAGTTTAAAGCTTAAAAATCCTTAATTTGATTCAAAATTGAACTGAAAATTGCTTTATTGGAAAATTGGAAAAATTATTAAGGAAAATTTTCAATTAGAAATCGACAAAATGTTGTTGTAAAGTATTTTTTCAGATCAATTTGAGCAAAAAAAAAAAAAAGAGTTTCCCAATTTTTCTTTTTGAAGCTACTCCATCCACGGCGATGGTGGTGTGTACGAAGGATGGTTTTATTTTAAAGTGAAGCCAAAAGTGATAATTTATGAGCTTCGGCCCAGGACTCCATTAAAAAAAATTCGAGTGTTATGAAAATTGTGTTTAAATTAAATTTATTTTTTCAGTGTGCAAAAAATTTGAGCTGGAAAAAATCTTAATTAAAATTTGATTCATCAGAAAAAAAAGGATTAAAGTTCAGACATTAAAAAGGATTTTGTTGGTTTGAAGACTATATGAAAACTTTTCATTCGGTAAGTAAAAGCTTTTCCCATCAGAAAAATTCCACCTCGTAGCCATTTAGGAATTTTCTCTCCTCACACTCCTTTTAAGTCGTCGTCGTGAGCTTACGCTAACGCCGAGGGTTCAATGAAACTTTTGAATGTGCCGTTCAGAAATGGGCTGAGAATTTCCATTGCACGCCCATCGAGACTTTCTGTACTCTTCTATCGGAAATGAAGTTTACGCAACTAAGTGAATCTCGGAGAAAATTCATGAACTTTATTTTCCTTTCATTTGAAATTTCCATGTTTTGTCCGTTATCCGCCATCAAAAAAAAAAGAAAGTAAAACGTAAATTGAGGGCGAAAATTTTACGCTAAAAGCTTCAGCGACGGGGTGAAAAAAAAAATAACCATTCGCAACAACTAAAGCGAGGAAATGGAAAATGAGGGAAAATGAAAAACCCCGAGAAAAATCCATGTGCTTATCGATTTTTCACAATTGAAACATTTAATCTAAAGCTTTTTGTCTACCTTTTGATGATTATTTCTGTGTCGGTTCGTACGGAATGTTAAACTATTAAAGATAATAGTCGCTTCGGACCCGACTCATTTTATATTGCCCAGTTCAAAATCTTGATCGCATGACGACAATAAAATCCAAGCTGAACAATCCAGCTGAGTTTTTGATGTTGCAGAATTAAGTGACGACAGGGATTTAGCAAAAATACTGAAGACAGAGTCAGCAGACATAATTCTCATTTTATAATTCACTGCTGAGCCTGCTCTAAAAGATTCATGTAGCAGTTATGTGGGGATGCGCATAGAAACCTTCATTTGAAAAAATTTAAAACTTATTTTAATTATTTTTTTTTTTCGCTTCTTAGTCTCCCCAAATTAACATTTCAAGACATGCCGCAAATTTATGACTCAAGATGCAAAGTATTTTCTATCATTGCCATACATAATTTCAAATTGATTTGTTATCAAATTTGTTTGTGAGTATGGGACATGCTTTAATGATGTAACGCTTGTTTTTGGAGATTTAGAAACTTTCGCTCTGAACCCCGTTAGCATTATGAAGGTTATGCATGCACGTAATTAAGTAAAGGATTGGACACACTTTTGAGAGATCTCTCATCTGGAAATAATTGTTGTTCATTTCTTGAACTCTTGACCTTAAGTGAACAAATGTAAAAAAAAAATTCACAAATTCATTGCTAAACGATAAGACTTTGTTTATTTAATTTATTTAATAACATATTTTGAGATATTTGTGACTTTATTTACAAATCATCCCTTCCCTGAGTGTTACATTAATTATCTCATCTCAGTAGAATTCGCTCTATTGAAATCAGTTTTAAATTAAATTTCGTTCAGAAATGGCGTCTAGAAATTTTTTAGGATTTTTGAAATCTTTAGTTATTGGATTTGCTGGTATTCAGCTTGCAGGAAGTGTTGCGGCATTAGTAATTTTCAAAACAAATAATCCCGAGCTCAACTTAAACGATTTCTCGGACATTTTGGTGGTGAACTTTACGATGGGACTTGTTGGAATCTGCACTATTTTTATGATTTTCAAGTCCAAGTTTGAGCTGCTAATCCTTAATCTATTCATGCAAGGACTGCCGATGACCTACTTTAATTATTTGCTATCAATGTTACCAAAATGCGATAATAATGAACATTTAAAAGCGATGTTTCAAAGCTGCATCGACACCTCCATGCGCAAAAATTTGATATTTTTAATTAGTAGGTTTTAATTTAATTTCAATTATAATTATGAAAACGACTTATTATATATTTTTTTAGGTTCGTGCATTGTAGAAATTGTGATGGTAGTTGCTTTAATATTTGCGAAGCCGCAAAAATCTTATACATTTGAGCCAGTTTGAAAGAAATTACTGATGTCTATTTAGATAAGAATTAAAAATATTTTAAACTTCTTTATTAATATCTAAACAGTAGAAAATTCTTTAAATTGTCACATAATGATTTTTTATTTATTCCACTAAATTTTTGAGGTCTCTCACGACACGATTCGCGTCGCAGCGCAACTTTTATGCTCGGTGAGCATGACTTTTATGCTCTCCAATTAACATGAGATCGTTTTAATCTTCATTTTAATTGATTAAGAAATTTAAATTGAGGAGTAAAAAGAATTGGATCCAGTACAATTCGAACTTCTGTCTGAAAATGACGTCAAACAAGTTGTGGGTGCTAAGATTTTTCCTGATTCTATTTTCTACAATTGACATATTTTACATGCTGTTTGTATCCTACGTTAGCTCAATGGATCTAATGAGAGCTGATAAGTCTTCAGTTGCCTTTATTCTCAGTGCTTCGCTGCGAAATTTATTGCCATTTTTTCTCATTCTTGGCTTACTGAAATCTTATAGGAAATTTCTGATAACGATCTGTGTGCTTTATGGAATTTCGATAGCCCTTCAAGTGCACTCGACAATCGAATATTATTTTTCCAACGAACGATGCTCTGATATGTGGTGCAATTATGAATATTTTGATCCTCATTATTGTCGTCGTTGTAAATATATATGGATTCATACTTATCTGGCGGTTCTAATGGCTTGTGAGTTGCTTTTTCAAAAATATTATTTACACTTTTTTCAATTGTTTTCATTATATTTGTTTATTGTTTTAATTCAGTTGTGCATCTTGCAATATTAACCGGAACTATAATAATTATTGTGGCAACAAAGAAGGAAGAACAATCTCCAAGTCCTACTTCAACTCATGTTCATTTTACATTATAAAGAAATTTAATTGCACAATAAATTCTGTTGATTTCATAAAGAAAAAAGTTCCGAACTTGATTAATTTTCGTTTCTTGAAACGACATTCATCCACTTAATTGATGAGATAATTGAATTAATAAAATATCATAATTGTAGAATGGGTGCACCACCATATGTTTCATCAACATCAGTTTATTGTTCAGTAAGAACTTTTAGCTCGCTCAAAGATGTCGTCGGCGAAGATTTCTGTTTTGAAGTATTTTTTGATTTCGTTTGCAATTCTTGCTTGCATCGTCGATATCATTTATTTGATTTTTGTGACTTATATGAGCTCAGATGAAATACCGAGAGCTAATAAATCGTCAGTGTCTTTCATATTGATTGCATTATTGCGCATCACATTGCCGATATTCCTTCTTGTTGGCATTTTTATGTCTTATATTCGTCTTCTGATCCCAGTTTGTGTGTTTTATGGAATATCGATGATCTTTCAAATGTTTAGTGCCGTTGAGAATCATTATGAAAATAAGCGCTGCAGTCAATACTGGTGCAGCTATGAAAATTATCATCCTCATTATTGTAGTCACTGTCAGTTTGTCTGGACGTTCACATACTTGGCGATTGCGTTGTCTTGTAAGTTTTTAATACTTTTGGGATTTATGTTCATTTCAAACGAAATAATTCATTTTATTCAGTTGTACATCTCGTGACATTGTGTGGAACAATTTATTATGTAATTTTGATCAAGAAGGAAGAAACAGCAAGCGATGGACACTCAGAACAAATGGAGTCTGATATGCAATAATCATGATTCAAGAGATTACATATTATTCAAATTTGAACTTCTTCGAAACATTAGAAATTACCAAAGCGTTTAGTTTTCTAAATGCTTAATTAAGTAAATAGTTTAATTAATTCCCTCCATTAAGCGCGTGTGCCCAATAATACGCAAAATTCTGTTCAGTTTGTTTTAAAAGCTCGTGTGAAGATGACGTCTAAGAAAATTATATTGAATTATTTTCTTACCTTTTGCGCAATTGTTGATATCATTTATTTATTGTTTGTTGCATTTGCTGGATCGGACAGTGCATCAAAGGTTTATAAGATCTCATCAATATTAGTTCTGGCTATGTTAATATTGCGATTTTCGCTGCCATTATTGCTCATCTATACCGTCGTGAAATCTGAAGTTAAAACTTTGATTCCAATTTGCATTCTTTATGGATTTGCATTTGTTATTCAAATCGTTATCGTTCGAAGATTTTACTATGCGATAAAGGAGTGCAAGGAAAATTGGTGTAATTTCGATGAGAATGTCTACGACACTTATTATTGCGATCAATGTCGATTCTTTTTGCTATCCAAATATGTTCAGCTGACACTCGCCATTTTTATGGGATGTAAGTGATATTTTCTGAAAATAATATAAGTTTTAATAAAATATTGATTCACTTAGTGCTTCACGTTGCTATAGTTTCTGTCGCAGTTTACTTCATAAAGCTCAAGACCGGATCTTCTAATCAAGAGACTACCAACGCCTAATTAAAATCAACTGTCGTCAACTTGAACTTTGATCTGCTGATCTATTAATGCATTCAGCAGAAATTTTATTATTCGATTTGATGCAACATGTAAATTAGTTGCCGATTAGTTGCCATAAAGATAAATAATATCAGGGATTAGAAATGATATAAAGAAAAAATTTACACAATAAAGTTCAATGTAGATTTTAATCTTATTAGAAAGAAAGCTACATATATGTAGGAGAATACTGCCCCAGTCAACTTAATTTGAAGAACGTTTTTCTTTTGCAGTTTTAATTCGATTTATTAAAATAAAACAAAATATTAAAATTTCTTAAAATTGTTAGAGAATTAAAAAAAAAATCGAAAGTTACCATCATTTAAATATTTATAGCGCCAAAGTATAAGCTTTTGAAAATTATTCTGAATATTTTTGTAACGAAATAATAAATATTTCACTCAAATATTCAAAAGCTTCCAAATATCATCATCAAGTTTTGACATGTCAAATATTTTGCATAAATTTTCGATCCTACAATGTTTCAAAAGCTCAAGCTGCTTAAAAACATAAGATTTTTTTTTCTTTCAAGATCCCAACGCGTTCCATTAACAAAATTGTATGAAGGAATTTAAGTTTGAATTTCCTTTTCTCTTTTTATATAATTTTCACAATATTTCCCACCGAATTTCCCTAAAATGTCTGTGTCGAGCAAGCGATTTTTTTGGGAAATGTGAGACCCAAATGGGATTTTGAGAGCTCGTCAGAACTCAATAATTTTTATTGTCCCCAGTAGCATTATGAAATAATGGGAAAAAAAGTCATCACAATTTGCCTGGGCCATTCACCAACACAAAATAATTTTTTTTTGGGTTGCGAAAGGGACAAAAATTGTGCTTCTATTGATTTTAGGTTTGACGCCACAAAAGTTTGTCCGCAAGATAATTTCGCCAAAAAAATAATCTCGATCCTTTTGAAAATGTTCATTATTGTTATGTTCACAGGTTGTTTCGATAAATCAAGAGAAACAAGCTCGTTGAGCTGAGACTGTTTGCTTGTTATGAAATTGTCCCATTTTCAAATACATTCTGAATGTTTTTTCTTTCATTGGTTGTTTGACAAGACTCGTGTCGTAATACAGTAGAAACACGCTTAACAGCCAATGTTGCACACGCTTCAATGCCATTCATATTTATCATAACAATTATCACTTTTCCTCTCAAAACCGTCTAAGTTGTAAATATTTTGTGCTGTTTATTGAAAGGGCGTAGCAAAGAAACGCCAAATTCACTTTTTGACAACGTTTGACAACGAAGCACAAGTAACAAAAAAAATCTCATTTTATTTTGGACCGTGGTCAAAGAAGCAACGTTTATTTTGTACTCCAAAGTTTATACGTTTTCTTAAATCTTTTGATAACAGAATAAGTTTCAAGTGTGAAGATTTTCAAACATCGTGCAATTTGGAAAAGTTTATTAAATTGCAATTATTTAAATAATATATATATAAAAAAGAAGTTCAGTGGTCAACGCCCAATAGAGTGATTTCATTTGCCAACTCAACCTTCTAAGAAAATATTTTGAATCACACAACAATCGTGTGATTACATTTAGCAGTTTATTCATCAGGAATATAAAATGCTTTCACGGTAACAAATTTAAGATTTCCGATCAAAATTGTGAAACTTAAAGTGAGAAATTTTGCCTTTCTAGCTACGTACTTGCATTTTCCCTGTTTCTGTTGGCAGCACATGCCCAACAATTTCCGTATCAACCAAATGATGCCGATCCAAGGGGAGTTTGTACAATCAACGGAAAAGTGTATTACGGAATTGATTGCTGGTGCTATTCAAGCCAATTAGGAGCCACACTAGTTACCATCACAATCACATCGATGCTGATTTTCTTCTTCATCAGTGGCTGCATTTGGGCATGTATATTTTCATGTTGCAAGTGCATGATTCGCGGTAAGGAAGAAGGATTTGATGGTGGAATTCAAAGTCTCCGTGCATCAGTGCGATCTTCAGTGAGACGGCCTCAACGAGAGGGACCAAGCGATTCAGCAATTTAGTGTTTTAATTTTAAATTTCCTCCATTTGTGTTTCGTTTTTAAAAAGCTTCGTAATATTGTTCTCGATGTAATATTTTTTTTTTATAAATGTACGCATAGTTTTTTTTAGTAAATAGTTAAAGTAAATTTCACAAATAAACATTAAATTTTTTTTTGGGTGACGTAAAAAAATCGGAATGTGCTCGCTCACACCTTCTCTCCTCTGCATATGATTAACAGCGTGGTGTTAAATTTTTTTCTTCAAATATTCATCAATTTAACTTTTATGAGTTACAGTCACGCTGTTGTCGTAAATGTTTGTAAAAGACATAAATGGTCTTTATTGAAACATTTTTATGTTGCGCAATGAGCTTTTCCTCCTCAATTCGTTATTCATTTTCATTATTTATGATCGCAGTACGACACAAGAAAAAGTTTTCCTTCAAAATGAAAAAGTTAGACAAACATCTCCGAAATCGTTGTTTGTATAACTAATAAACTCATCATTACGAGTGCTTCTCTATATCGATCGCGTACAATGTTTCATTGTGTGAAATTGATAAAAAAAAAAAAAAAAACCAAATTTTTATAAAAAACTTTTGCTAGTTCTGTGCGTCGGTGGATAAAATTGTGAAATTGATATAACAAGCAAACAGTACTCAGAAGTTTCACCCTTGTAAGATCATTAAAGACCATCACTTGAGTTGTATGTTTGCTTAAGAATAGACATTCTTCTGGGCTTAAGGGTGTGGGCCAACCAGAAATAATTTGAGAACAAAAACCACTACACATAACATATTTGTTGAGGGTTTTATCGATTTTTGTTGCTACAAAAAAAGTTTTCTTTTTTTTTTTTTTCGGATCCTTTTTTATGATGGTGTTGTTCATTCTCGATGTCTATTCGTTTCATTTATGGATTCTCCAAATTTTCCGTTCATGAGGTTTCAAATATCGTTGCTAATAATTCATTTGTGACGCAAACAGAATTGCTGCAGGTTCATAGATCATGATTTGATGGGATAAAAACATCAGATTAGCTGTCTGTAAAAATGAAGCTTTTTGCATTATGAAGGAGCTTTTTTATGTCTAACTGATGCTTTTTCGTTAGATAATGATTGCCTTTTCCTTTTTTTTCTACAACCGTCCTCAATTCAGAAGCAAAACGATATTTGTTAAGTGCGTCGTTACAAATTTCCCGAACTCAGCTGAAAATAAATTTTATTGAAAGCTTTCAACTTGTTTTGTTTGGAGATTAAAAATTAAAAGGGAAACTTTTTCGATTCCATTCTTTCTTCTAAGAAAGATTCTTATGATTCATCTTTTATTGTCTTTCGAACTTGTGATTCTAAAGATAAACTCGAAACTTTCTTTTGTGTCCTTAAAGAAACAATTACTCGAAAATCCAGTTCAAATTCTTACGCAATTCAATTTTCTTTTATCAAATAATCGATAAGGAAGAAAAAGTTTTATCATAGAAACGTGGCAGCATTTAGTCGGTCGAGATTTATTTCAATTCATGCGAAATTACATTCAGCTATATTTAGGGCCGTAATTTTTCCTGGAGGCTCTTTGAACTTCTTAAACTAATGAATTAAGAAATATACAAAATTTTTATATTTCGCATTAATTTTAATTATCATCAACAATAATTTACATGTGAATTTTGCGTCACACGCAATTCATCTGAATTTGCGAAAATATTTCAACACTTCAGTGATGTTACTTCCCATCATTCAAAAATATCATTTGAGCACGTGCAAACGACAATCCAGACTTGAAGTGTAAATAGTCATTACCTGTAATTGCCTAAAGTCATTATGATAATTTGTTTCTTTTGTGTTTCTTAGGCTCAAACGCATGTATATCTATATAGAGGCAAGCAAGCAAAAGAAATAATCACAGATAACTCTTAGCGACGTTCTCATGGAAAACTTATTTATTTATTTATACACGCAATGCTCCTACGCATAATTTTCATGATTTAAATAAATTACCTTAAAATTATTCCGTACAGATGTTCGCATAGTAAAAAGCTCTTTAGGGAGCTTTCATTATCCATCCAGGCATCGTGCGATACGTTTTCAAAAGTTTAGTTCTCATCAAATTAAGTTCTCAGAAACTTTAGCAATTAAGAACATGAAGAAAAATAAGTTTGTCTTGAAGTATGACGAAAGAAATTCCCGTGAAATTAATTTTCTCTTCTTGATTTGAGTCATGAATATAATTATGCGCAGCTTCTGGCGTACTGACATTGACATTGCAAATCAACAAAATGAGATAACAAAAAGCAAAAGGAACAGAAAGAAGAATTGAGCGATTTTATCAATTTTCTTGTCCGTCATGTTATGTGATTGCTGCGTTGCATAGAACGATGAAAAAACACTTTAAGCTCCTCCAAGCAGAAACTTTTTGATTTGATGGAAACCAGAGAGCAACCTACGCTAAAAAGATTCATGAACATCCATTAAAAATATATTTAGGAAAGTAATTGCGACAAATGTGGACATGAAGCAACCCACAACATTATGATCGATTGCCTTCGTTTAACATTTCTTCAAGAAGATTCACTTTGACATAATTATTAAACTGGATTTATTAACGAGAAGAATCCGATGAAAGGTCTGAGAGCGGGTAACTAAATAAATTCGGACAAATCCATTTATCGATCGGGATTCAGGGAGGATACCATTTCGCTGTCATGCTCAAATTGCAAAAATGTTTTTACCTTTTATTTTTTTTTGCTTCGTTTTCATTCTTGGCACATTTCATAAAGTGACCCATCGAGTCCCATCAATATCGAATGAACATCACACTTTGTTACGTTCTTTGTTATAACACCTATCGTCGGCTCGGATTTCACATTGAAATCGAATCGATTCATAAATTTACATCGCTTTCATTGCTGGAGTCTTCTTTTGTGACAAATGCTGCATGCGTCGGTGGAGAAATTCCAAGTAATATGAATGAGTGAAAATGAGACTTATTTAAAGAGTATGATTCAAAATATGAGCACAATTTACGGTTTAAAATTACTGAACTTACTTTGAATTTTTGATATACGCCTTTGGGCTATTTATTGCAAATTAATTAAATCATAACATAAAAGGAACTTTTAATTTTTATATCAGCATTCTGGTTGAATAAACAATAATGTCAGACAAAAAGTGTTATTGTGTTCAATAATGCCGAAAGGACACATCATGACATTAACATGAGCCATATTTATTATAACTTATCATGAACCAGCAATAATATTAAAAACTAAACCTTTTAATCATGGTGAAAGCATTCGAGGCATTCAATGGAAAACTTTCGTAATAATTTTATGATTTTAAAAACGAAACTTCACGAAACCTAAAACATTTTATTGAGATTAGCATTTCATGATTCCTGTGTAAGTAACAAGTAATAAAAATCATTAACATAGAAGCTCCCAAAGGGTCACAAAATATATAAATTTAGATATTCCGAAATGTCTAGAAACAAATGAAAAGAACGAAGAAAAAGTTTTGCATTTTATTTGTTTCAAAAATATCTAACAATTTTCATGATTTTCAGAATTGTTGGAAGAAAGGAAAGCAGGGAAAGAAAAGTTTCTGGCAATCTTGGGCGCATGACAATGTCATTGTTTTGCTTTGTGGCAACTGGCATTTGCTGTGTTGGTAAAAAGAAAACCTTTAAGGGATAATCGATTTTCCGTCTTGAATGATAGAGTGAGAAAAAAATTTCCCAATCATAATGATCTCAATTGATTGGACTAATGAGCCTGAAAATGTGCCGAACGTTGAATTGCTAATGAAGCTCAGTAAAATTCATTTAATTGATTTTCAAGATTTCATGGAAACATCTTTGTCTTCAAGAACGCCCGAAGCTTTGAAATGTCGGTCAACAGAGTTTCACATTTCTTATTTGTCAATTTCAAACGAAAAACTAATTGCTAACAATCTTCTGTGGAAATTCAACGCCACAGGTCTTTCATAAGTATTTTGTATGAAAAATAAAAGCTTGTGAAAATTGACTCCACATATCATTTGTACATAGGTAGCAATTTTCTCCTGAAGCTTCTTTCTATGTGTTTACGAAACGAATACTTTAGTCAGTCTCGGCGGCTACACTAATTACGTGAAAAATTGCCGACTGTCGGACTCCTTGAATTCCACAAATATATGCGTCTATTCAGCAGGATGATAATGATAACGTGTCTTCGTTCCATCATAATTTTCATGCCTCAGTTGCCAGATGCAAATAGGAAAAAGAGCCATATAAATTTTATTGCAAGGGAAATGTAATGCTACGCTATGCAATATGGTGCATTTTATGATTTTATTGATAGGGATGAAGTTAGATTCAAACGTAATTCAAACGGAATGATATAATAAAAAAGAAACATGGTAGCTATAAAGTTCTATCGTGTAGGATGCCATTATAAAATTGCTCCATTTGCATAAATCTAAAGCAGATTTATCTTAATTGAAATTCATTGCTGAAAACCGGCATTACGATTATCACGTGACATACATTTACAACCGAAAAGACAACTTTTTTTAGAAGATTCATTGAAAATGAAATGGCGAGGTTAAATTTTTATAATTTATCGTGCAGATTTCAGGCGATATACAACTGTCAAAAGCATCTTTGTACTTAACCTTTGCCCTTTTTGCCTTTTCATGATGTTATGAAATAGAGAAAGATGAAAGCTATATTGTATCCTTCGTCTCGCACTGAAATTGAGCTGTTTTTGTGGAGGGTTTATGCCTTTGAGTAACCTCGAAAATAAAGCAAAAGAACATCAAAGTTTAAAGCGAGCTTTATTTGAAGCTCTTGGGACTGTAAAATGCAGGAATATAACCGATGACGTTTATCAAAAGAGATTTTATGTGAAATTTTTAATAAAATTCCATGCTGTAAAATTTTACGTTTTATGTGTTCAGTGTCTCGACTGCTTTTTTTTTTTAAATTTACATGACTTGATATCAAAATTATATTCACAGTGAACAAAAAAACCGTCATCAGGTGGCCTGTTACATGATACGCGATGCGAAGGATCTGTTTATATTTTGTTCCAATGGATGCTCGCTTTCCGCATGTTGAGCTTGCGTGGGTGCTGTTTATATTCATTTATTTCGTATTTTAATAGAATCAAAGCTCGCCTGAATTTATACTTTCCTTCGAATCGTCTTCGAAAATTTCATGAAGTTTCATTTGAAGTTCAGTTTCAAGTTCAAATAAATGGAGTGAAAATGCAATTAATTCTTGACATTTTTAAGGAACCTCAACAAGCTTTTCAATTCACTTATGATTTTTATATGTTTGACTATGGTACAAGACGACGGGAAATCGCCTCGAGTTATTCTTGTGAAAGTTTTGCATGGAACTTTCTGAGCCTTCCATTTCAATTTCATTAAACCATTCAAATTCACTCTAACCACAAAAAGGCTTTGTGATAAGCCCTGGTTACCAGATTATATTTAATTTTGCTTCTTATTACGGTTGTTTAAAAATAAATTTCAGTATTAATTGCATAAATACCAGGCTAGAATTTTTGAATGAAAAAAAAGAAGAAAAAAAAAGTTTTTTGGTATAGTTTCATTGAAATGGAATCTTAGGAAAACGAATATTTTCTTTATATTTAGATAAATTGAAATTATTCAAATGAAAAAGATTTATTAAAAGTCTTCAAGTTTCATGTTAAAGTATAAAAAAACACTGTAAAGAGATATTATTGCATATGCATTATTCGACACAAATTTTGACATGGAAAAAGTTGTGAATATTTCATGAATTTTCAGATACAGCATCTTCATTTTTCAAATAGAAATGAAAGTCATTATAAATATACCTCTAAGTAGGATGCCAGATTCTCTGCTTTTGACATACCAGCTGTTTTTGGCCTACACATAAGCAAATTATGTCTTAATTTCCAAAATCTTCTAGATCTGCTTTTGATCCCGAGTCGTTTGATATCCCTTGTTTAACACAAAGAGCGTGCTTCTCATTCAAAATGTACTGTAAAGTTTATGATTAAATTATTCAACGTTACAGGGAAATGTCACTTGAGATTATCCGAGTTATTTTCAGTATCATGAATAGGTAATCAAATTTCAGTGACATCTCTTGGGAAATATGGTTGCGAGCAAATTTTTTTTTGTCAACAATTTAGGATATTACTTTGAATTTGTGAATTTGAACAATTTTTGTTATAGCATCGGTTTACCTCAATTATTTCTTAAGCACCTTGCTATTAGGTTATTTAAAGAAGTGTGAATTTGGGTATTCCATACATAAATTTAAGCAAATCCGCAACTGAACCTGAGCTATATGATGATTATCCATTAAAATAATTACGAAAAGCAAAGCACTTATTTATTTGAGATAGAATTCCAGCATCAACATATAATATAATAACAATCGTATCGCTCAGGATTTAATTGTCGGGTGCAAAATATTGAATTTGACGGAAATGATCCCTTTTACCCAAACTTATCAGTTTTGGACTTTCAAGGAATCTATCTGAATGTATGAATTTTTCAAACGATGCTACGTCAGCTAAGGAATTACGCTCAGCAAATTGGCTATAAAGCTATTTACGAATAGTTTGATAAGATTTGCGAAATGAAATGTTAAATGTTGACATAAATTGGATTTGCTCTATCGGTGTCTACTTAGTGTCTAATTTAATGAAAGTTATGCAAATTCATACGATGGAAAAATTTATGCAAATTGTATTTCTTTCGTCTTTAAGCTTTCGAAGCGAGTGAAAAACTTTCAGGGCGTTTGCATGTAAAAAAAATTACGATCGTATCTATAAAATGCAAACATGATAAATTTCCTTTGGCAATAGATACAACTTTCTGAAATCGAAATTTGCCGTTGGCCCACTGGATTAGATTCTCTAACAAATAAGGACGAATGGTTTTGGAACATATGAATCCTTTTCCCTTTTCTCTTGAGTAACTTTTGCGACCGAATTAAGTATTTATTCGATAAACTAACGAGTTCTTTCTTTTTATTTCTTTCAGGTCAGAGATTTACTCGTGCGAAAGTAATCAGAGAAAACTTTGGAGGTGAGAATTTCGTTCTTAGCAGAATTTCGTTCTTCAATTCATCTGATAACAATAATAAACTTTATACCACTGACGATTCTTCCAATTAGAAGCTGAGATTGACGTCTAGTTTCTATCGTGAAATAAGTCTTTAAAAGCTTCAGAAGCTAAAAAAAACCTGAAAAGGATAACATTTTCTGCTCTTGAGGTAATTTTGGGCTTAACTGGAGTGGGCTTTATAAGATGCCCTTGTATATGTATGTGAATCATTTTTCGATGACGCAATTTGACTTTCCCTTGGCATTAACCATCGAAAAATGATTACATTGAGCCGAAAGAAGAAAAAGTAGCAAAGTAGATTGAACTAATTAAATTATTCATCCTTCGTTAAATTTTCCCTTACATAGCATTTAATTGTACTCAAAACCAAATAAAGCCCTCTGAGACTGTTCAGTTGTTGCGAAACCCACTTCGAACCGTTCTTTGACAAGAAAACCATTTTAAGGACGAGTTTTTTTTGGTGGAACTTTGTAAGGTTCCTTAGAGTATTGACTAGGGGTGTACTTTAAGTTTTCAATATTAGCGCCATAGACGCTATCAGTTGCGGGGGTGTCTGTCCCTCGCCTCAAGTAAAGGTAATTTCGAAAACAATTTTGTCCTTTCTTTTCACATTACATCTTTATTTGCAAGATTTTTAATTTGGCCTTTCAAAATAACTGTTGCTATCCTTTCCATATTTGAGCTTTACTCAAGATGCAGATTAAACTTTTTAAAAAGCTGGTGGAACCTGAATCTAATTAAAGCATTTATTTTTATGTTCAACACACGAAGCGTTTAAATATTTATTTTTGCAATTTCAAATTTTTATTTGAACTCTTAATATAAATAATTAAATCCTTTTCATTTTGAAAATCTTTTAGTCCGTTTGCTTTTTTTAAACAACATCAAAAAGCAATTATTATCATAAAAACTGAACAGTCTTTCAAAACTATTTGCACTCAAAGCATTATTATCTGTTGCAAAAAAAATTCTGTTATTAAAATGCATTCGATTGAATTTTTTTTTATTTAGTAAATAAATAGATGTAATAAATTCAATTAATTTGCATTATTAAGACTTGCATGATACTCTTTATAATTAATTCTCTGGTTATAAGAAATAAATATTGAACTTTTGATTATAATTTTTCCATATTTCTCCTTTTACCATCATTTTTCCTCATAGGAACAACCAACCGGCACACTGTCTTTTGCAAGCTTCAAAAGTAGTTTTACAACCAATGTTAATTTCCTGAAACGAAGGTAAACCATGAGCTTATTGTTATGTAACTTTTAATTTGGTTTTTCGTCAAATGCCCAGCAATTTTCTATCCAATTAGCAACTTTTACTTGCGTGTTATTAATAGATGAAATCCCTTCTCCTCTTCTTCTTCTTCTTCCTTTTATTTATTTTTGATGAAACCAAATATGAAAAATGAAATTCCACATTTTTTATTGGGAATTTATAACGAAACATATAAATTAATATAAATATTTATAGCGAAGAGTTTCAGAAGAAGCTCCAAAGCAGATAAGTTTTGCCTCGAGCTAATTTATTATATTCTTTTATGTCACTGTTACTTTCGTTGCATCATTTTTTGCAATATTCCTTTTTCTTTTAATTGATCTTGCTATTTTATAGCTAGTTTTAATGTTATTTTGGAGAATTACCGCAACAAATTTTACAAGAAGCATTCAGTTATTATTTTCGTTTTGGCGCAATTTTACTAGGAACTATGTTGTTTTTTTTTTATTTGGTTAAACAAAGAAATAGTTTCTTCAATGTGGTTTGTCCAAATTCCATTCTCAGCGCAAGCGTAATTTTACCAAAACTTTTTGTCTTTTTAACTTTCATCCGTACAATTTTCCATTCATCTTACAAATTCACATTTAATTTCAGTTTGTCTTCACGCCCACCCGCAATCTATAATAGACCAAATTTCCTTTTTCTCAATGAAGTTTGATTAATAATTCATTAGCTCGTTCATATTGATTCAGAAAATTGCTGCTATATTTATTTCTATGTTTATAACGTAAATTACTTCTATGTTCATAACGTAAATTACATTCGTTTTTATAACCTTTTCCAGGTACTATTATTTATTTATTTTTTTCGTTTTGTTTGTGGGTGGACTTGATCGCAACAAATCATGTGTTTTTCAATCAAATTCTGAATCGTTACAAAACATGCAAGTCGTTAGAGTTGGTTATTACAGTAATGAAAATGAACATTGTAGCAGTTGGCTGATGTTATCGGCGCTTTTATTTTCGAAAAAAAAAAAAAAATTCCCGTTCCACCCTTACTTGATTGCGTTATTCCATTCAAATGAACAATAAAGAATCATACGGAAATGTCCTTTGTCTCTCGCAGATTTAGCTCGGGCGACTTAAGCTCCGAGTGCGATGAAGTCGACCCGAATGATCCGGGTGCTGTGAAGCCCCTTCAACAGCAGCCAATGCCTGGCGGACCTCCGAATATTCCGCCGCCCCCAGGTAAATAAATCAAACACATAATACAGTTAAAGTTATTAAATTTGCTTTACAAATGAAAATCTCGTTACACAACAAAACATGAAATATTGTAAAAGTTTCTCGCCTCAAAAACGTCATGCAAAGCTATTTCGTAACACGTTAAAAATATGGTATATGATATGAGCATAAAGCTTTCATGCCATAAAGTGCTTCTAAAATGAAAATTTGTTGGATAACATGTAACTATTTAGTTATATCATGAATGAAAGGAATCAACTAATAATTATTCACTGAATATTGCTCATGCGTTTTAACCTGCAGTTGGTTGCTTTAAATAATTGGCATTTGTTGGTGTAACATAAAACTATGATTCTTTACATCATGTAATAGAGCAAAAGCAATTAAGAATCGCATGTAATCGAAGTCAGAAATAATAAGCCCTGAATATGCACTTTATAGGTTACAATGCTTCTGTAGCATGCATTTATCTCAATACGTTTGTGCAACTGTCGTTTATGTCTCAAATTTGTTACACAAAAGGCAGTCGGGTGGAAATTTTGCCCCAAGTGTTAATATTACTGCGCTTTGCTGATACTAAGAAACATCATGGAAACAGTATCATCGTCCACAATGCTTGTAATCATAAAAACGATTTTTCCACCCTTGCGATTTTGCGGATTGCTATTCTTCACTTATCTATAAAATGTGTGAAGTCATTGAGATCTAATTCTTTTTATCTTTCCCATTTTGCAGCGCCAGGCTCTGCTGGACCAACATCAACGGCACCCGAGCTTTCATTAAGCTTTGGTAAGGGTCCACCACGTGGCACTTCGGCACCATCATCGCCGGCAAAATCACGTGAAAGCTTATTGCAACGTGTTCAAAGTTTGACTGGTGCTGCACGCGATCAAGGTGCATCAATTATTGGTGCAGCAGCATCAACAGTTTCGCGTGTTCAAGCTTTCAGTAAGGATCGTTGTTTTATATTGTTGGTCATTGATGATCAGAACACCGATTGGTCAAAGTATTTCCGTGGAAAGCGCTTGCATGGCGATTATGATATTCGGGTTGAGCAAGCTGAGTTTAGTGAGATTTCTGTTGTTGCCAGCGGTGAAACTGGGCCAACCGTATCTATTGTGAGTTATCGAACTGGATCAAAGGTGATTTTGGATCATCTTTTAATGGTTCCAGTGTTGAGTGAATGACATAAACATTTCTTTATCATCCATCGTGCTCCTTTCTAGGCAACGCGCTCATTTCGACCAGATTTTGTTTTGGTCCGACAACCACCACGCGATGGTGCAAAGGATTATCGCTCGACATTGTTGGGTTTGAAGTACGGTGGTGTGCCATCGATCAATTCCCTGAATTCCATTTATCAATTCCAAGTAAGTGTTCAATAGTTTTGTGCTTTCCGCTTGAGCTTTTTCTTCACAAAGCTTCTGCTTTATTCTTTAAATAAAAAAAAACACCTCGCGGTGAATTTTAGCACTAAAGCAACCAATGTAATTGTCCAAGAGCTTTGCAATGAAATTTGGCTTTTGCTTGGTAGCCTAGGTGTTGGAATCTCATAATAAAGTGCAACCGACATTATATTAATGTGCACCAAATTTGCTACCATATAGATATATACATATTAACAAGCTGACCTTAAACATTTTCGATATTGATTACTAATTTGATAAACTATACGATTAATTACATATTATGTTTCTTTTATAATTTTTCACATCGTCTTTATGATTCATTGCACGTAAATTTAATCAAATTTATCCAATGATCCGTTATTCATCCCACGCTACATTCTGCTATAATCCAATTAACTGTTAGCTACTGTAATTTAGTAGCCGATGCCGAAAAAGTTCATTAATTTTCGGTTCTTTTTCTAGGATCGACCGAATGTATTTGCAGCGTTGCTTCAATTACAGCGTCGAATGGGCAAAGATCAATTTCCACTCATTGAGCAGCACTTTTTCCCGTCGCCCACAGAAATGGTGAGTAACGCAATAAAGTTTTTTTTTTTTTTGGTTTTTGCAGTTTCATGCAATTAAAATAAAATTTTTATTTATTTTGTTTTTTTTTTTTTTTTTTAATTCAATTCCTTTTATAATTTTTTCTTACCGCAATAAAAACTGTCAGTGACATATAATTCTAAATGATGATGAATTTCACGCAATTCCTCGTCCGGTTTTCCTTCATTGAAATGCGCAAATTTACATTCTACATCTTCTTAGCGTCTATTTAATTTGTACTGGTAATAAAATACAAAAAAAAACTGAAGATAAATTATAAATTTTGGGAAATTTCTACAATTTTTTGCTTTCTTAACATTTTTTTTTTTTTTTCATTCTCATGACACAACTTACAAATTAATCCCAAAGATTGCGGTCTAAAATTAGAGTCGTTTCCCAAATTGCTCAAAAATAAAATAAAATTAACGAACAAAACGATATAAAAAAAATTCCAATTTGAATTAATCATAATAATGAAACATTAAATTATAGAAAATAAGAAGTATTTACATCAGCCAGAAAGCAAAAATATAATAAAAATGTTTATTTGGTTAAACTCTAGAGATTGTGCCAGTTACCGATTGCGATCTGCTGGTGATCTCAATACGATCCAAACAGGCACATAAAACTCAAATTATCTTGAGTCCCGTAAATTATTATTCATAGTTAAAGAAAAACAAGAAATGAAGTTTTTAAATTAGACCAAATTACGAGTGATGCTAATTTTAGCATAACAAATTGTTGAACATATTTAATACAATTAATCGATATGCAGTTTCGTAAAAAAAAATAATTTAATGTTAGAATTTTAAAAAGTAAAAAGTGCTTTTTTTAGCCATTTTCAATTTGATCGATTTGGATGATGATGATGATTAAATAGGACTTTACGAATGGAGACCCCATTTAGTATATCCCCCATTCACATGTATCTATAGTTAAAAATATTTGTAATAATAATATTTTCCATTGCATGCATTTGGGGGACGTGTAAGCTGAAGATCTCTAAGGTTCACTAAGACAATTTTGATACAGAGGACTGCGTCGCCATTGGCATTTTGTTTGTTTTGTTAGATTTTTTGTGTTTCGCATGGGTACGCAGATACCAAAGTCTGTTTCACACTCATTGTACAGCGACCACTCGCAACTTGTTGAATTAGAATCGCAGCCTCGATTGTTCATGCAAAGATTGATCTAAGAAATGAAGAATTTCGTTAAAAAAATAAATATGGAAGCAAAATATTCAACTACTCACTTCACAACTACAACCCTTCTTGTATGCTCCAGCAATACCTCGCTTTTCCACCGGTGACAGTTTAGAATATTCTTTGATATACTGACATAGACCGACTTTTTGTGAATTCCCAGCAATTGCATAAAGTTGTCCGATTTCTGAAATTTGCACATTTAAAAGCAAGATCATTTTATTATGACTAGTTGTGAAAACTCACTGAAATTAATTCCGCACAATCCATCATTTGGGGCTGTCATCAAGCGCGACTGTTTCAAATACTGTTGAGCTTTTTCCGAAGCTTTGTAGGTCTTTACAATATCAATTTTATAAATATGATGATTATTGATACGTCGATTCGATCTTCTCAGAATGCGAGCAACAATAACTAAATGAATTTGAGTAATGAAAATTAAAACAGTTATTGACTCGAATGTGCTTCGAATGCTCACCATATTCAGAATTACAATAGCTCGTCTGCGGATGTGATGGGTAGCATGAGCAAGCTAAACTTTCATTTGCCAGCATAAGAAATGTGAAGGATATGGCGAATATCGTTAACAACAGCTTCTTCTGATCCATTTTGTTTATTACAGGAAATTTTCTTTCTATAAAATTTGTGGTAACGAAATCTGAAATCAAAATACAAAAGAAATCAGAAACATATTTATGGAAAATTTACTTTCTCGACACAGCAACAAATATAAAAAAAAACTTCCAACGAAAACCATTGCAAGATGTCGAATCAGCATCGATATTGAGAGTGATAAAAAAAAATTATTGAAGAGGTCATAAAAGTTTTATTGGAATTTAAAATTTTTTTTCCTGTAAATTCTCTTATGAATAAAAACATCGAATCAACTGAATATAGCTGTATATAACTTTTGTATTGATTTTAAAAAATTTGCGAAAGCTATGGCGAAACAATTGAAGTAATTTATGAGATTTTCTGTTGAAATTTTTTAAACTTTAACGACTTCATTTTGTGGCAATGTACGAAAGTAATTAACTGGTGTCGACGTTAACGGAATATTAATCAGCTTATTGTTGCTTCATGTGCGAATGACAGGTGAATCATATCTATCGCTGAGCAGAAATCCCAAATCGTGTAATATCATATCGCTGAACAGTATCCTCCTACATTCATTCATATCCAAATTTATTGTTTACAATCCAAAAAGCCCCCTAAAAGATCCCAAACTGTGTAATTGTTGAGCCGCTCGAAAGAATGAAAACATGATTGGAATGTAATCAAACATAAAAATTAAATTATTCATGGACTCCATCACAGCGAATAAATCAAAAGTGATTTAACAAAGAATATGAACGACAACAAAGCCGCACGTTTAATTCTGTTTAATTCTTCTCTGATTACTCAATCGCCTGCGAGTACAAACATCGTTCGAATGTTTCTCGCTCTTTCGTCTTTTTTATTGTTGATATTTTTTTTTTTGCGTATCGCCGAGTAAAATTCTCAAGATGAGTTGAATGACTGACTGAGAGCTTTCATGAAGATTTTATATTTGTCGAGATATGTTTCATAAAATTATGTATTATTGTTTGTCTACGAATAAATTTTTTGCCAATTACCGTCAACTTGGAATTTCCTAAATGTGTCACAGAATCAAAACAATTATTGTGCACTTTAATTATGTTGAAATGCAAAAAAAAAAATTAAATAAACTAAATGACTAATTCAGCACTTTGATTGCCGTTTCGCGAGTAATTTTGTCGGTCAAGTTATTGTCATAAAATCACACATCGCATGAATGAGTGACTTATTGGCTTTAGATGAACATGACATATCAAGACTGAGAACAAATCCGCACAGAAGTGATATTTGCACTCAATAGCGCCTCTGCAATAACGTTGCGCTCAAATAGGCAAATATTAATTAAAATTAATGATGTTTATCGCTTGCACTCACACAATACATCGAGCGATAAATTATCGATGTTTAATCTACTGCGGGCAAACAAGAGAGTTGTGTGGTTCCGGGAAGTTATTTTCATTGCACAAGTTTGGGAACAAAAAAATTCCATTCCTTATTCGGTTTCTTGTAATCCCAAACAGCTCGCTCCAAAAAAGAAATTTTTTTTGGGTTCACACAGAATTCCATCGCTAATCACATTCAAATTTTATGACTTTTATCCGTCATCGAAAGCGGGCTCCATAAAAGGGAAATGTCAGATGGTTTATCGCGCCGCGCGCATCGTATTTTACTGCCGCAAAAATATTTTTTTTTGTGCCATTTTTATTTGATTTTAATTAAATTTATTTTTATTTGCAAAATCACATTCGGCGCTGATGGACATTTTGTCTGATGATGGTTTTCATTTCGTGAGACATTGATTTATCGCCATCATTACTCGACCATCAAGCTACTGGCCATTGCTGACTTTATTTCCATTTCAATTTCTCTCGAAACGTGCAGTGAAAAAAAAATCTCCATTAAACGTTTCATTTTACTGATGAGTTTTCATCATCATCAGCTACAACAATCGCACGCCAGACGTCCAAGGTTGATGCACAAGAACTTTAATTCGTTCGTGCAATCAAAGCGAGAGAGCGATAGAGTCCTTCAAACAATATGAATTGGATAAAACTTATATTTTTCCCATTTACGAGCATCAATTTCAAGATAAAAACTGAGTCGAGTTGAGACGCAAAATGTCTTGAGGCGTAACGAAATGAATGAGCCATGAAGCCATTAAATGATTGAAAATGATTGATACGCCTCCACATTAGGAATCTGCTGATTATACCCGTAGCCGGATTCTGAAAAATAAAACCCCGCTCATTTCAACTGACTGTAATGCACAATAACAATTTTTCGATGAAAGTCAACGATCGCGGGAATGTTTTGCGGGAAATCCTCATTCGGGCGAAGAAGAAAAATAAATTATTAGCAATAAAATGAATGGGCATTCGTTTATCATTTAACGTCTTATTTGCAAATTGATTGGAACTTGAAATGCAATCATCGACATCGAGCTTCGGTGAATTTCAAGTTCAAGTTTGACATTGAGAAAAATATATTTTTTTTTCCTTCTGGGATGAAGTCATAAATTTTGTGTGCGCTTATTTTAAGTACCCAAGCATGTTCGAAAGGAAAAAAATAAAAGCAAAATTCCACCAGAAATGATCTAATTGATGATATCAAGTGCAAATTCCAACTCACATTTCTTATCAAAAATCAAATGCTTAAGTAATAAATTCTGGTTGTGAGCTTCATGGAACTATTCTTAGAACTCGTCAGCAACTTGAACTGGAGTGGTGTTAAAACACAATGGTTTGCTATTGTTATACCGAAATGAGTCTTCGTACAAAATTTACTATTATAAATGGATCTGAAGAGCCATCAAGCGATTTGCGTATATTTCCATAAACAACACAAGCCAACCAATTAGGCAATAAAACTAATGAATTATTTGCCACGAAACGAACAACAAAAAACTGGTTCATGCCGCGATGAAATCGTAAAGTGATATTTATGATGGACACTATAAATTTACAATTTTGAACATGTCAATCAAATAATAATTCAAGTTATGTTCTCTCGTTTTTTTTTTTTTTTTAATAATATTATTACTACAAATTGATTGCGATCTTAAATCGTCGATGCATTGCACGAATTGTGAATTACAACATGCGAACAATGAGAAAAAAAAATCTATTGGCGAATCTAATTTAATCGCATTTATTGGCGCGATTTATATTTGCGATTCTAATGTGAGTGTCACGAAACATTTGTTAGCTGACCACAGTGATTTAAATGCAATTATCGTGTTCATAAAAAAAAATTGATAATTATTTTTGGCTGACAATCGAATTCAATGCGCTACGTGAGACTGGCTTTGCATGCATAAGCATTTTTTTATTATTTGCAAATCACTTTAATGTGCCAATCATGTTAATTAACGTTGGAGTTCTATTTTGCGCTTTCTTGAATTCTCGGGCATTCATCATAAATTTTCACGTTTCCACGTTTTTCAGACACATCTGAAGTCATAAAATATCATCATCCATATCTTGAATGTCTTTCATGAGTTTTTATTAAGCACAAATATCTTTATGTGATTCGAAAGGTTCATTGAATTGCATATGCTTGCACCTGACAACATTTGCGTTGAATAGAAGAGAGTAAAACTTAAATATTGCATAAGCCATCGACGACTATAGCGCCAGAAAAGGCAATAGCATAAAGGTATTAAGTGGCTTCTTTCAAATGTCTAGCAAGCGTCATAAATAATTAAATTGAGCTCAGATCGTGGCTGCCATCGAGCTCGACAGCAAAATTATTTTTCCATGTTTCTTTTTTATTCCTCTTTTGCCAGACAATAATTGCAAAGACATGAAGCCGATTAGTTTCAAGTAGAAACGCATTTGAACAGCAATAAATTGCTGTTTATGTGTCATGTTAATGTTGCTATAAGAATGAAAGCGAAATGGAATTAATAAAAGTAACAATCAATCCAAAAATTTCATTCAGTTTAATTCCATTTGGATGTACATTGTACCATTTCGTGTAGAGGTGGAAATGAAATAATTTTCCTGATCCCAAAAGAGTTCACTTTCATCGCACTTTCGGATGGTGATTATTCAATTTCCTTCTGTGTACCGACAACAACAACATCATGACAAAAGTATCTCACGCCAACTCCAAATTTGGCTTACAATTGAAAATGTAAACACGCAGCCAGTGGAAATGAAGTCACAACAAAATCTCGAGCGACATAGAGTCTGACTATAAGAAGTTGGTGACGTTAATTTCTTTTACACAATTTGACAGCACGAAAGCTGAATATCCGAAGAACGGCTCAATTAGCCGGCAAATACCCAATGTGATATTGGCTCTCAATCCTACAATAAATCTGTCAGAAAGTAATTTTGAACAATAAGTTTCAATCTAATTGCTGGCAAGATGGAAGTGTGCTACGTGTCTAGTTTCTATGAGTGGGCAGATAAAATTTTCTTCGAGATTGTTCCCATTTTATTCAATTTATGACTATTTGCTGTTCTTTCATTTTTGGAGTAATTCAGTGAGTCGAACGACAATTGAAATGAAAACACAATTTTTGTGAGATTCGACCGAAAAAAATAATGAACCCACGCTAAGGCGTTATGGACACGAGAATCTCATAAGATTCACACTCACGCCTTGTTGAGCAAAAGATGTGGATCTAAAATTCGAAATAAAGATCGGTATAATGGAAATTTTATGAGATTCTTAATGGGGAATTTAACACCTTTTTAAGTTGAAAGAATCTATTTTAAAAATAGAACTGCGGCTTGATTTCTTTATTTACATTCTTTTTGGTTATTTTCTTTCCTTAAGACACTCACACGTTATTGCCGTAAATTTATAATCTGAACCGCTTTTTTTATCGTTTCAATAAAAATGCAAATTTAAATAAGTTCAATGTGAAATTTATTTTCATAATTAACCATAAAAGAAAACTTGAGTTTATAATTGCATCATGTTGCGCAATTGAACTGATTCAATTATTTCGCGATGGTCAATAAAGTTTAATTAATGTGAAAAATTGTTATTATACGCAAGTTCATTAGTTCCACGTCTGGTTTTTTGAATTAACTTTTAATCATTATCTTTACTCAGACACACGAGACGCGAGGGGGCAATTGTACTCGGCACCGCACATTGATATCGCTGATCGCCGTGAAAACTCACAAGCCCATAAATCGATGGCAAAATTAAGTCATTAAATGTTCGCGCGCTATTTTCTCTGCTGTTATCGAATTGTGCTTTGCTTTATCGCTGATTCGATGTTTACCTAGCGCCCCATTAGTAGTTATATTATGCCCACCAGGAAACTTTTCATTTGACTCTTTTCTTTTGTAAAATCAAAATGCAAATTTATGTATTTTGCAAGTTGCAACCTCTTGATAAAGATCGGCGAATAATGCGCAAAAGCAAAAGTGCATGTCGCCGACCGATCCCAACTGTCGATTCTTTAATTCTGTTGTTGCACAATTTTGTGTTTGTGCATCGAAGCGATGTGTGCGGCATATGACATTATTGCGATGAACTCACAACCTGGAGAGTTCAAGTCAAGTGAATCATTCCATCTAGCGCATTATGCTTATGTGTTTGCTCGCTTGTTGGATTTGGAGTTAAAAAATCGTTTTCATGTTTCTCGTGTCTTGTTTGATAAATAATTTTTTATTTTGAAAAATAAAAAAAAGAAGAAGAACAAGAAGATTTTTTTCTTGTTTTCTTTTTCGGGACTTTTGACTTTGCGATTGGGTTGCGACTCGCGACGCCGCTACAGAACGTTTTGGAGATAAATTAACGTGATTTTAATCCCCTTGGTCGAACTGCAGCGTCCTGCTTACACTTGGCTGATAAATTTGTTTGCGTGAATCTTTAGTTTGTTTTTTTCTTTTTCGCGAGCTAATCTTTTTTTTTTGTTTCTTGGGTAGATTTTTTTGTGTTTCTGTTAAATTGAAATTAAACACTGTGCGAGTCATTAATTAGTGAGCGAGAAAATAAATAAATTAACGACTTTTTTTGCGTGTGCCAGTTTTCTTCAAGAAAACTGCAGATACACAAAAGTTTATTTAAGTCTCTCTCGTGCTGATAAAGAAAATAAATGAATACATAATATCAGCGGGCACCTTCGAGATTGCGCTGCGTCGTCATATTATCGACATATTTATTTTCGACTCTAGAAATTATTGCTCTTGAAATTATCACCTTGAGATGTGTCTTCTATCGAGTAGATTTGCTATTGCTTTTGAAGAGACTGCATTGTCAAGTGGCTGTAGTTCATGTTTAATATCAAAATTTGAAGAGTTTCGAGTATTAATCAACGATATGAAAAAGTCTCAGTTGATGTGACAGGGAGATTGCTGGTTGCGGATGGGTGCAGTTTGTTATGTTAAACAGTTACTTGCAAAATACAGGAAAAAATGCTTTATAATTTTCATTAAAGTCTCTTTTTAAAATTTTCTTATCGCTTGCATAATGACTGGTCCCAATGAGGCATTAAATTTTCCTGTCTTGTAATCAACAAAGTAATTCATTGATAAATCGAGGCGCGCGGTAAATTTAATGCCATTTCGGAGGCGCTTTAAGGCCAATCGCGGTCCATTGTTTCTTGTTGCAACAGATTCATCAGACGTATATACAAAAACCGAGCTGCTGCTTTTAAAATGCACGATAAAACCCTTTAAAAATATCGTTTAATGCATTTATGCTGCTTTAATGTGGAAAGGTGCAATTAAATTGCGGGTTATGTGTCTGGATTGTATGTTCTTTCGCTACCAAGCTGCTGGTTTCATGTCTTCGTGTCTCGACAGAGTTGAGTGATTGCAAGAAAGGATTATTGTGGTGGAAATAAATTCTGATAAAACCGCTTGCAAGGGTCAAAAAGTGCACTTTCGAATTGGCATGAAACACAGGCAATCACACCAAAACAATCACGTAATTAGCCACACGATTAATTTGTATAAGCGAGCATGCAAGGAAATCGTGGAATGTCGTGGAAAGAGATGGAAAGAAGCACAACTAGCAATTAAGCCCGTTTATGGAAGCGAAATAATGCGCCTACCTAGAGATAACCTTTAAATATGATATTAAATGTTGCGTCCGAATTGTACTCAATAATTTCTTGCAAGGTTTCTCGCGCTATTAATTTTTACACGTAATTTCGCAATGTTCATGCGAAAGTTCCCTCGGGAAATGTTGATGATGGATCATTCGCCTGCGCATCCAGACAGTCGTCGGCGATGTTATTTGCCTTAAAACAACATGAGAAAAAAAAATTGAGCATCCGATCGCTCTTTTATTAACCATTTTCCGCATCGGTAAACAAATTCGTGTATATATTTATGAGATTCACTGTTTATTCGCTAAACTTCGTCGCTTCTCTTGATCTCTTTACGTAGCTGGGTCGTTAACCAAAGGAGACAAAAAAGCAATGGTGTCGTATACATATATACGAGTATGTATGAAAATATTGCTACATAGGTAAAATCATTTGACTCGTCCAAAATTAATAAACTTCTTTCTCGTTCATTAATCCATGAGCAAGCATTGCAAGTAAACAAATACTAGCACAGATCCATTCTGATTGCTTCTTGTTCCTTCGCCAAGTTTGTTGTTCATTTCTTTAATTTGTTTCAACAATTTCGAGTCATAAGATTTTTATACTTTTTTTTTAATATCTTGATCCTAAGCTGCTCACCACTTGGTGTCTTTTAAGCCTTTTTTTTATATATTTTTAATGAAATACTTACTTATTTAGTTATTTTAAAAATACAAAAATTACAAAGTGCATGAAATAATAAAAACTTTTCAGTCCACACTTCCCCCCCTCCCCTAAAAAAAAAAAAAAAAAAAACTTCAAATTCAGCTCAGATTTTACTTTTCTATGGCGTTGTTTGTTTGATGTTATTTGCTGTTAAAAGTTAAAAGTAAACACCACGTGTGATATTTTTCAAACCGTGCATTAGAACGAATCAATTAGTTAACTTCTGAACGGCATATGATTTTGCGGTTTCTTTTACCTGAATGCTCGTCTGCACCACACAAATTCATCAAATTTCATATAGAAAAATTCATATTTACGATGAATGAAATTTTATGCCACAACAGCAGTTTCCTTTCTCTCAAAAACTACATAAAAAAATGTGTTTAGGTTTGGCATTTTTTTTTTTTGCTTCATCGTTCATTGAAATTATCTTTTTGAGGTTTGCTATTTGGTCTGATCTCCAATTACGTTCGACAATCGATCACAGCGGAGCGCAAAATATTAATAAATGTGCCAAAAAATGTGGCTTGCTGTCGATATGAAGATATGAAATAAGAAATATTCCGCTAGTTATTTATGAAATTGGAGACAAACGGTCGGGATCGAGTTTGAGCGGGTTTTTTTATATGCGAGAGCTGAATGTTGAATTCAAACTCAAACAAATGATAAATTAAACTTTGTTTCCAGGTGTTTCTTATGGCTGTTTTTCTTCCTGTGCCTGCTGAGCTATAATACCCTGCAGTTGTAGATTAATGCTCAGCGATTTAGATTTAAAGGCATTTGATATGTTTTATTTTGCATAATTTCACTTTCTTTTTTTTAGCAAGTTCTTCAAGATACTTAATTTCTAATTTTTTCGTTGGAGGTATATTGTTGTTGTCTAAAGCAATTGTATTTTGCATGATCAATTTGCCCAAAAACAAAATCAGAACATTCACTATCAAGATTTTGAAGTTTTTGCGGTATATCAAGAAAATTTAATTACGTGCATCTCGATCTCTGATGATGTTATACTTTCATTGGAACTTCCAACCTGCGATACCTCGACATGCGATGAGTTGTTTGAAGCCACTTAAAAATTCCAGATCTAAAGATTGTTCATAAAAAAGCAATCTTGATTCATCGCACGTAAAACATCTTAATTTTCCCAACATGTACAAAGAGAGATTCAATGAAAGAAAGTGATTCAAACAGATTGCAAAAATAATTCAATGTTCGTAGATCATTTTATGTCGCTAAAAATAGTTTCCTTACTAACTGAATTAATAAGTCAGGGAAACTAATATGTACATCAAACTTAATTTTCGATATAAACTCGCGGGCAGGAAAATAAAATTTCACAGAAAAAATTCCTTCATTGCATCGTAGTAAATTCCAATTTACTTAATTGATTCCAAATAATATGTTTTAATATGTCACACAAGACGCAACGTGAACACATTAATTAATCACCGATCGCTCCTCTAAAATTAAATTAGTCTGAAACAGCAAAAAAAGTCTATTAAAAATAAACGTCAGTTTCGCTCTCTATTTCTATCTTGCGGACATAATTTATGGTTTCTGATATGCGTGTGCACACTGAGCAAGCGGATGAAGAAGTTTAATTAGAATAAAGTTTTGATTTCAGCGGTTGATGATATTCGGGCGCGAAAAATGTTTATCTGCTGGTCACGCAGCCAATTTTGTGATGTTGTTGTGAAGCTTATAAATCATTTTGACGGTGGTCTAAATTGTTAGAAATACGAAGATCACCAAGAAAAAGGTCCGAAAAAAAAGAAGAACATTTTTCGATGGACACCCGCATTACATGAGATTTTCTTTAGCCAATTAAATAATTTCGAAAACAGGATAAATTACAGAGCAGACTCAAAAGATCATTTCCGCATTAGATGTTTCTCATCAGTCATCTTGAACTTAAAAAATAACCTTTCACTGCTTATACTTTTATGATTTCGCCTCAAACAACCGACAGCGAAAAAATCGCACACAATTTTCACGTTGAAAGCAGATGGTTCACATTTGATCTACACTGAAGCGCAAAACGAGGAAAAAAAAAATATTCGAACGGTTCACGCGCGCCTTATCGGAGAATTTGCATAAATTTTGCATTCATTCTTTTGCCTTTCATTCAACCATAAATCATCGCCATAAACTGGCTCAAAGACGATCGCGATCAGTGAACCAACCAAAGAGTAAATGTGTTATTTCCATAAAGTATGATGGACGAAGGATTTATTTCAGGTTTTATTTCAGTTCAACTCGTGATTTGTCTTCGGGCATCAAATAATTGGTGATGGTCCATCAATGGAACGGTGTTTGTTGTAATTTATGATTTTACCATTAAATGCAATAAAAATTTTGCGAATATTTTTTTATATTGATGAAGGCCCTTAGGTAGGCCTCCACTGTGTGACTCGTCCTCAATTTATTTTAGAGATAGTAAATTTGAAATGCTCCGATTCCGGCACTCGTTAAATAGTTTAAAAACCAACAACTGGTTACGCATAAATCACCGCATGTGGTGTGATATTCAACAAAAAAATGTTGTGACTCAATTGTGGACCGGAAATAAATTTAAAGACATCAAAATATTTATCGACAACCAGCATAAAAATTCTGTTCAAGGGAAATTTATGATATCTTAATATTCTGCTGGAGAGCAAAACTATTAATTACCTGCTTGCTATCCAGAAATTTTGGAATAAAATTTTAGTAAATTATTAGATGACTAAATAGAAACTCGAGCACGTTCGAGTTATTCATATTTATTCCACTTGAAGTTGACCTCAAAATGAGATTATTGAATATCGTGAATTGTGAAATGCTGGAAAAATTCCTAATGCGAGTTTTGCAATATTGGAAAAAAATATGGAAAAATGAGAACCGTAAATAGATTGCAGCGCAATATATTATGGCTCATCATTCATTTGATGAAAACATAAAATGCATTGAAATTTTTAAGGAACATATTAAGACGTTTAGATAAAACATTTTTATTAACAGCCACGAAATGACCATAAAAAACTAAAATTATGTTTTTTCCTTTTAAATGGAAAATTTCAAAATGAAA
The DNA here is from genome assembly GCA_018397935.1 of Propsilocerus akamusi. Taxonomy (NCBI): domain Eukaryota; kingdom Metazoa; phylum Arthropoda; class Insecta; order Diptera; family Chironomidae; genus Propsilocerus; species Propsilocerus akamusi. The sequence goes on along the minus strand of CM031469.1, from coordinate 16,303,778 downwards.
CAAACAACAAAATGCATAAAGTCATGAAACAATGTTTCGTGTCTTAAACAAACTGATAATGGTCATTTGCATTTTCTAAGACAAATAATGACTCTTCTTCTTTCTTTTCTCGGCTTACATGTTGTTTTAATTTTTGTCACCTTGCATTCGACCGCCTCGATGGAAAATCATCAATTTACATTTCTCTTTCCATTTTTCACTCACGACTTGGTGTTAGCTGTCAGATATTTAATAGGCGATAAGACTGTGAACGATTGTTTGCTTAGTTTTTCTTCGGCTCAATGATTTTGTGTACACATTTTTTGTATAAGTTGGCAACAAATGTCTATCATAGTGCGTGTCAAGATTGGTTACTAATTTGATTCAGATTTTGCATAATATATATTTGCGGAATTTAGTGAATCGCAAAATAAATATTTATTTACAAGAATTTAATCGACACAATGCACTTTAATTATTCCACACACCGCACAACAAAAAATTCTAACTGCATGATTCATTTCACAATATCATTAACTCATTTACACAACAAAACACACATATTAAAAGCTGATTAATTTCAATGGACGACATTCTGGTAAATGTACATTTTGACTTCAGAATCGTGCCTACTGCCGATTATCAATATAACACTTCGTCAGTAAATCGAAAGTGTTTTTTATTTTCATAGATTATTCATTAATAACTGAATGATAAACGACAAACATGCAAATTATCATCTCTGCTTGATTCGTGGATGTTGTATTTAAGCCTTTTGGTTTGCTGTTTAAAATGAAAATTGAATAATTTTTATGGGCAGCAATTAAATTTTTAGTGCCTTATTGGTTCTAACCATATCAACAATTTGCATGAGAATGTTCTGTAATAATGTGGCAGTACAGTAAATTTTCGCTTTTCAGCAACATTGAGCGAAATAAATATTTCGCGAGCTTTATAATTGAGCCGTAGCAAAATTTTTGATTTATCGACTCACACCCAGAATATTCAGTAATGAAATGATTCGTAAAATGTTCTGTTCGCCAAACCACATTCAGGTATTTTATCAGTTTTGTAAGATCATTTTCAGTTTTCGCGAAAAATTCAAAAAAAAATGAAGGGCAATAAATTGCCGATAAGATGTTCTTGAATTAATCATTGCATCGAAGTGCATACGACGAAATTCAATGGAAATTTCCTTTCATAATGCATTTGATCGATAACATTATTTTGTTATCTTTCCTAGAAAATCAACGGTAGGTTTTAGGTGACTCGAAAACTTGTCAACAAACTTAATTGTTAACATGCAGGTGAAAGCAAGGTTTTGCTATCGGGGATTTGTTAGGCACACGATATAGACACATTTTGCTCTGGTTATCTCATCCGCCAATATTTTCAATTAATCATCGTTTGCTGTCCACATTCGCTGTATATGCGCGTACTTCTTATCAGTTATATATTTTTTCGTGTGAAGAATTTAATGGAATATTAATTTTAAACACATTTCACTTGAAAACAACGACAAAAACACTTTTTCGCATTTTTTTTTTGCTTTTGCTCGTCAAGTTTTGCGTCTTGATTAGATAACGAGACTCTACCGCAAGAGTCAGGTTGAGGCACCAGCAGAAAAAAATAGTTACTCATCTTAAACAAAAAAAAAAAAAAACGAAAATCGCGATATGGAAAAGTCTTGCGTTGTATTGTTTTTCGTCTTCAACGTAAAATGGAATTTTTTGATTAAATATTTAAATGGCGAAAAACTGTAAAGAGCGTAAAAGATTGAAAAAAAAAATATGGTGAAATGAAATCTGAAATCTAGCGAAACGAGGAATTCATAAAATCAACAATCTGATAAGGATTTTTTTTTAGTGAGCGTTTCATTCCATCGAAACTTTAAATATATGTATTTGGTACTGACGATGATGAAACTCGTATGCAGTTTAATGAATAATCTTTAAAAAAAAGTTCACCGAAATTGGTCTCGGAAGCAATACACCAAAAAAGAACTCGTGAAAGAACCTAATTAAGGTACGGAGCAAAAACCAGCTTCCATTGCGATCGAAGTGCCTTCAACTTTGCAAGCCAAAATATTTTATTAACCTCATTTCATCGCGCATCTCGCATTTGAGTTTGCTACTATGAAAAATAATTTCGTTTTAAGTGCCTTCCAAGTGAGCTGAAATTTCAACCTTCAGAATGAATCAGACCAATTATAAAAATAGAAAAAAAAAAAAATTGTTTGTCATAAAGCTGTTCTCGGGAAATGATAAAAAAAAATCAGTTTGTTTATGTCGAAACTGAAGATGAAGAAAAAAAAAAATCTTATTAATTCATTTAATTTCTATCTCATTTTTCGACCCTTTGCCGCCTTTTTTGCTTGATATTTTTAGCCGCACCGATGAATTCATTTCTGTACACTATGAATCGGCGACTTGTTATTTTTTTTATATTCAAGGGAGACGTAAGTGGCTTTTTTTAATTCTCTCTACAATTTTCACCCGAAAAAAAAGTGAAATATAAAATAATTTGTCAAAATAAAAAAAAATCACTTCTTTATTGCTGTGCCGATTATGCATATGGCGATGAAAAATAATAAAAAGCAATATTTTGTTTTGAGACTCACACCGTCAAAAGAAAGAGACCAAATTGTGCAAAAACAGTTGTTTTCTTCTCGAAATTTATCTTCGTAAGCAAATTTTATTATTATTATTTTTTTTTTTTGCTAGTCGCTGTTGTTGCAGGAAAAAAAAGTATAATATTTTTTTTTATTATTTACGATCCACACTGAGCTTTCTTTCCGCAAGGTTAATTCTTTTTTAACTTTTTCCTTCGCTCACTGGTTTCATTTAATAATTTTGTAAAGTATTTTTTTACACTATGCAAGAAGCCTTCAATTTCTGTTGTTTCATGGAACTTTTTTCACACAGCTCACAATAAATCCGACTTTCAATTCGAATGTGTACAATTTCTTGCGGTGATTGAAAAAAAATATATATAAATCCGCGACTTTTAAGTAAGAAATTTTTTTTTCTTCTCTTCTTTAGCTTTCGATCTGAACGCCACGACGGTTTTAAAAATACTAACTCGAGTGGATTTCTCGCACTCAATTCTTATATTTTTTCAAACTGAGAGCGACAATTACGTTACGTCGCTATCGACTCGGGTTGTGAGAGAATTTATATTTTCACGTTAATTTATTGACTTAATGATTTCTGTAATTTCTTACTGATTTTTATTTTATCTTTAGAACTAATGAATTTTACTATCGAGAACCAAATTTGGACAAATTGAATTGAAAATTTTTTTGCAAAAAGAAGAAGTCAAATCAAATTTTGATGATGAATGAAGTTATCTCTTTACGATATTTACGTCATTCTCTCGCGGCGAGACTTCTTATTAATTAGCAATTTGCCAGATGCTGACTTTTTGCTTATTTTTTTTTTTTTTACTCATGAATCGCTCGCGCAACATAAAAGATCATCCAGCAATTTTTTATTTATTTTTTTTTGATATATGATATTATAATTTAATCGGCGCTAAGAACAATTCGTTATGATTGTTTCTGTGGCATCGTGATGAAATCGCGGAGAAATTTCCGATGGATTCCAGGCTTTGCCTAGGCGCCTAATTATTTAATAAGCGATCGCTAAATTGTGTTGGAATTTTTATTTTGCTCGCATTGTGAAATTCCGAATAAATCGAGGAGTAGAAAATGTTTCCTCGCCAAACGAATTTTATTGGACAGTTGAACATTGAAACAAATTGGTCACACAGCGAGTTCTAGAGTACTTGGAAGTAAAATCCACATGATTATTGGCACTGCTTGTGTTTCTGTTCGACATTCAAATCGCTACTTTCCTCACATGATGATGCAAATATTTTTCCTCGTAAATTTCTCCTCACGAATGTTTATGAAAGAAGTGCAATAAGGAAAAGTTTGAAGTACATTAACGAAAGATGCAAATTTCTCTATAATTGATGAGACCAGAGATTTGCCATCAGCAGAGTTGTGGCGCTAAGCAGACGTTTTTATAGTGATGTGCTTTCAAGGAAATTCCAGTAAAATAGAACGTGACGCATCTGAGTCAAATTTCGTTTGTTCACATATATTTAACAATCCATTAATGGATATTTGGCGTCGTATTTTTTTTGGCATTCAAAAACATTCATATCGTTTATGTTTACTTCTGTTCTGTTCTTTTTTTCTGTTGAATCTCTGCCTCCACGGGTGATCTCATTTCCGGTGTTATTTTTTATTATTGAATTTAGCGCGAATTTAACATGATATATGTAAATATTTTTCACGATTCTTTTTTTTTAAATTTCTCAAAATGTTGATAACAAGTTTCTTTTTTTTTTGTTTAAAGATGTTTAAAAATAAATTTGGATGCCGAAACAGCAAATTTTCTTATTGGAAACAAATAGTTGCAAATTGATATTTGCTGTTGAGTGCAAAATTTCAATAATTCAAACGAAGTGCAAATTGAATAAATTTGTTTGCTGTCTTCATAAGGTGTCTGGTTGCTTCTGACACATGCAGCTATGAAACAACGATTTCGATTCACGAGAAGCATGTGGCTAAAAAAAAAAAATATTAAAATAAATATTGCAATTCCAGATTTTTTTTTCTTTCTTTCCAGGCGAATGAAATTAGGTTGCGAATTAAAAAACCATATGACGTAATTTAAATTACAATCAACAACAACGAAAAAATTCGTATAATTTTGCCAAACAAGTTTTCGCGCTGTCAGACGATGAACCTTAATTACCATAACTAATTAAAAAGGACACAAAAACTCGTCGATTGCATTTTATTTATGCAGATTAATTAATTTTAAAGCTGTTTTTCGTTTCGCTTTCGATGCCTCGTAAAGAAACGATCGATTACGATGGAAACATGAAAGAGCAATTGTCGTTTCATTGCTTATCATTAAATTTTGCCAAAGATATTTTACCGTGTCTCATGAAAATTATTTTCAGCTTCCCATCCCCTGGAATTTGGAAAAAGCATTAAATAAAATAAAAGAAAATTGCTTTACAACAAAGTCATTTCGACGCTACACAAGTAATTTGCGGCATGAGCATTTCATTGAGCATTTCGCGTTAATTTTTGGTTGTGTATTGCAATTTGTAAAAAAAAAAACATTCCTTGAGGCGAAGTTTTGAAGCTCATGCACATTCGAGGATGGTGCAGCGAATAAAAAAAGATTTCTATCTATTAAGCGGAACTCGCTCTCTCTCAATTGACAATTTCAGAAATCTGCCTGACACATCAAAGGTGTTAATAGACATTTTTGAGTTTGTCGACATTATGAAGCTAATATCTAGTGGTGTCTCATTCAGCACCTTTCCTGCCTTTAGCTGGCCGTATGCCAAAATCAAGCATTAAATAAAATAAAAGAAAAATTGCTTTACAACAAAGTCATTTCGACGCTACACAAGTAATTTGCGGCATGAGCATTTCATTGAGCATTTCGCGTTAATTTTTGGTTGTGTATTGCAATTTGTAAAAAAAAAACATTCCTTGAGGCGAAGTTTTGAAGCTCATGCACATTCGAGGATGGTGCAGCGAATAAAAAAAGATTTCTATCTATTAAGCGGAACTCGCTCTCTCTCAATTGACAATTTCAGAAATCTGCCATGACACATTCAAAGGTGTTAATTAGACATTTTTGAGTTTGTCGACATTATGAAGCATAAATATCTAGTGGTGTCTCATTCAGCACCTTTCCTGCCTTTAGCTGGCCGTATGCCAAAATCAAAGAGTGATGAAATTAGAACGCATTTCTGAAATACTTCTCCTAATAAACAGTTTAAATGCTAATTATTGTGATTTACGGAGCGACATGTAGCGGCACATTTCATTACCTTTTTCTCATAAGTGATACATTATGAATATGACGCAATTAATGTATTCAAATACTTTTGCCGATTCCAATCATATATAATATAGTTTGTGCTAAAAATACAAACGTTTTCTCATCAATTTTCCACTTAACTGTTTTCAAAATAAATGCTTGCGATTCATTATTTGTTATATACACGATCGTGCGCCAAAAACTTGTTTCACACGCTTTAGAACCATCATGGTCTACTATACAATTTGATCACCAAACTGACATCGTAATTTCTGTATGTTTTCTTCATTTTATTTTATCGCTTGTTGGGTTTGCGAATAAAAACAAGCATCACATGCTGCAATTTCAATGTCATTAACTTCCTTCTGCTGATTCGATGATGTCATTTACAATTAGCACGCATCAACAGTGTTCGTGTGAATGAAGTTTAATTTTAAAATGCATGCTGTATAGCGCCGCATTTTATAAACAAATATTGCGCGTGCCAATAAGAATTGCAATCGAATGAATAAGTTTGTTTGGGAAATTCCGGAATGTTGAAGGGTTCCGACACGTTTATGTCTATACACGACGGGGCATTAGGTCGAAACGGATCTTTGTTTCATAATTTACATCAGTCACGTTCAGACAGTTCCACGTGACTTTATGACTTTCTGTTATTTCTTGTACTTTAATTTCGCCATATGATCTTTTTGGAGTGTACAAAAGGTTATTGGTCTCTTTTTTTTCTCTATTAAATATGTTCTTTTCTATAATTGCAGTGCAACTGGCAAAAGTTCCCGTGCGTCTTGAAAGCTGGCCACTCTCATGGTGGTAAAGCAATAGCCAAGCTGGAAATTCCCGGTGCCCTTCAAGATGCTGCGGGCCTGTTGTGCGGTCCCGTATTGAATGTTCAGGGCTCTTACTGTTGCATCGAGCCATACGTCGATGCCAAGTATGACATTCTTGTTCAGAAAATTGGCACAAGTTACAAAGCGTTCATGTAAGTATTTATAGTCCTGAGTGTTCCCCTAATTTCACTTTTATGACCACATTTTCAATTAGTTGCGTTCCATCCTCCGTTATTGCAAAGCGAGCCATCTCTCCAGTTGGTTTTTTAATGTTTTTCGACTGGCCATGAATTAGACAATTTATTGACTTCAGAGTCATTGAGCAAATGGCATTGTGGTCGATGCAAGTTTGTTTGTTATGCGCCATAAATAACTCATTGCGGACGTGTACTGATGATTTTCGAAGCCGAGATGAATTTGTGAAATATTTTGTTTTAACTAATGTTCGTCTTTTCAAATATTTTCATACAGGCGAAAATCGATGACTGGCAATTGGAAAACTAATCAAGGCTCAGCAATGTTGGAGCAGCTGCCCATTACCGAAAAATATAGAATGTGGATCGATGAGGTAAGAAGCAGTTATACATCTATCACTGCGCCTCACGAAAAACTCATAAAAATTCATCAAATTGCCATCAAATCCATTTCATTTCCTAATTTGGTGCTTGCGCAATCTACGATGACTGTATGAGAAATTTATGTGAAAATGAAAATCTTGCCAAATGCAGTTGACAGCGATGCAATTTTTTTTATTTATAATTCATGTTCGATGTCTTTTGTATTTGCTGTGTTGAATTAACATCAACAAAGCTCCAAATATGAGCAAAACATCTTGTATAGCCCCACGACAATGGGCAGTGAGCACGCAATTATACACTTACAAATTAATTTAAATCGCGACACGAAGTGACAACTTTTGAATTGAAGTTGACTTGACAGCAACACTAGCTGCGTTCCCCGTCACTTAGCGACATCATTTAATGAGTCATGATCGCATTCACAATCAATTTAATTTAAATAAAAGTAATTTAAGGCAATCAATTGCCGGTAACAATATCGTAAATAGTTGAATTTTCAATTGTATTTAACTACAAAATTGCTACATTTACGAGTGCACTTAAAATGGGCAAAATGAAACAGTTTCTGATTTCCTCAGATTTTTTTCTTTTGTTTCAATTGAAAAGTTTTTTTTTTATTTAAATGAAAATTAATCATCTCATTCTATAAAAATAATTAAATGATGAAATCTTTGCCGCGCGCAAGGAAATTGCGTTGGCGTGGAAGAGTGAGAGAGGAAATCTGTTACGTATCTATTCTGGTTTGTTTTCAATGTTCCGCGGAAATTGGTTGCCAATTCGGTGGAAATTTGATTCACACGCTTTTAAAAGTTTATAAATTTGCTGAAATGCCCACACATCATCTGTGCGCGACGAGGATTTATTATTATTATTATTTTTTTTTTTTTTTTTTTACGTGAATGCGAAATTCTCGCGATGGTCGCAAAAGCAAAATCAAATAGCGAAATGAATGGGATACAAAAAAAAAGGAAAAAGAGTTTTCATGCCAAATGGCTAAAAAATAATTTTTTTTTGTGTCTGATAAACAGCGACAATCATTCAATCACAAAAAGTCATTTTTAGATTTTGCCCATCATTGCGAATTATAAATCTTCATGCGACTGACAGCAACTACGAACAGATGAAACAGCCAAAAACCACCATGCGATCGTACATTATAATGCGGGAAGAGAAACGAAAGAAATTTCGTTAAAAAAGAAGAAATAAGTTTTTCATATTCTGAACAGAAAAATAAAAGTTATGACGTTAACATGGCTCGAGCGAATTAAGAGTTATGAGACAATGAATAAAATTTATTTTGTGTATGAGCAGAAATTACTCGGAATCGCAAATGAAGTCATGACGATTTTGCGGTTTATGAAGTCATATAATATGCGAGCGATAGGTCAGGGATTTGGAACTTTCTTAGATAGATCTTATATAGATAAGAAGTGCTTTTTTTAATGTTGACCTAACATACATTTCATAAGATTTTACATTTCTGTGAGATTAAACAATTTGAAGCCACTAATGATTCGCACATGTGATGACGAAATATGTGTATCATTTCCATTATTCTCATACAAACTCATGATGTCATGAAAGAGTCAGCGCACATGAAATCGCTCAAATATTAGCAGATTTTTGTTGTTGCTTTTGCGATCGCGTTTTTTTTTTTTTTTTTTGAAAAAAGATTCCTCAAAATTCCACAGAAAAATTCCGAGCGTTAGACAAATTGTCTAAAAATAAGTACTTCGATCACGATTCGTCAGAATTAACAATTTAGTAAGACGATTTATGGCATTAATAATTTTTTTTTTTTTCTGTTTCGTGAATTTATTCATTTGATTTTTGTTTGTTTTGTCTTCATCTTTCTCCTACTCTCGTTTTATGACAGATTTATGAGCTCTAAATCTCGAGAGAAATTCGTTGAGAACTTTACATTCAGTTGAATTTGGAATGACTTATTCTATAGCAATGCTAAGTGATTGCACTACAGGAGAATTCCATTAAGTTATTTAGATTGAGGCTCTTTATAGCAGCTTACAAATAATTAAGAATATTCAAAAAAAAAACATGCAAACAATATTAGTGGCGACCTTCTCGTTGATCTTATTTATCTTTTGACGTAAACAGATTTAGCCGACATAGCGTTAAAGTTAAAGCTCAGCTCACAGAGTGAAAGCAAACATTAATATTCAATTAATTACTGTCCTTCGCATTTTCCGCTCAGCGCAAATTTTCATATGTCTGACAAAATTCACGATTTTTTTTTTTTTACATAATTTGCAACAAAAAAAAGAAGTTCATTCAATCATTTAACAGTCATCAAACTAACGTAGCTACCACCGACCGGTGCTAATATTTGTATCAATTTGTATAGTGGTACAGTAAACAAATAAAACTCGGTTAAAACGATTCTGCATCTGATGGATCAATTTCAAGGTAATCAACAGATCATGATCCGCCCATCAGGAAATTAACAATGCAGTTATCGGCACTTGCTGCTGGGGAATTGGGAAACAAACGAAGCTATTTATCTTTGTTTCCATCTCAATTATTAAATGAATGTGCTAACAAACACAAGAAGGAACAAAAACCGGAATTATCGATCTGATAAATTGGTGGTAGTTAACAGTTGTTTGGTCGAGTTTCAGAATTGAATCACATTGTTGAGTGGGAATAAATCGAATTAATTATTCCAATTTATTGAAACAATATTTGCTATTTTTTTTTTTTTTTTTTTTCAAAACAAACCAGAGATTAATGCTTTTTTTTATCGCGCTTACAAAATGGTTTATTAAACAAAATTTACACGCTCAATATTAATTTTGATATGAGTTTAATGGAGCTAAACGGCATTGCTGAGCGATTAAAGAAATACTGAAAATCTAATTTGCATTTCAATTGATCTCCATTCAATATGCATTTTCGATTGCTATATAAGGGCTCCTATTGATTAAATTACCCACTGATTCAAACGATGATTAATTTGTATGATGATCTAAATTTAGATTAATGATTTAATTGCTCAATAATTCCTTTTTAAGGTATCCGAGTTGTTTGGTGGAATGGAGATTTGTGCTATGACGATGATCGTTGGCAAAGATGGCAAGGAATGCATTCTTAAAGCATCAGATTGCACATTTGCATTGATTGGTGACACACAGGAGGAAGATCGCCGCACAATTGCTGATATAGTCAGTTCTCGTATGCAGGTACTTAGCTTATTAATGAGGCACTTCAATAAAAAATAATAAAAAAAAACCTTCATATTTAAATGTTAATTGAAATTTACTGTTATTTTTAGAATGTCTGTCGTCCAGCACTTCCCAAATCACAGTCACGACCGTTGACTAATTCACAACGTGGCAGTCCAACAGAAGAAAATGCTCCACCCCTGTCAGCTGGTCCGCGTTCATCAATTTCCGGAAGCTTTTCGCAACCTGCTGGTGCACCTCCACCGATCCCGGAGCGTCAAACACCAGGTGTCGGCTCAATTGCACGCCATGGAAGTCTCAGCGGTTCAGTCAAGGGAGATATTCCAGATCAAACATCAGAAAGAGCACCATCTCTCTCGAATGATGGACGCCGTGACTCACAAATATCACAGTCATCGCAGTCAGGATCATCCCGTTCACAAGCACAACCAGCACGAACGCAGCAACAATCGTCCGTTGTAGATGAAGCTGAAGATACGATGAAAAATCTTCGTAAAACATTCGCAGGAATTTTCGGTGACATGTAGGATTTAGCAAAGAAGAAAAAGCAAGCACGCGCCGGTAGCGCTGTATCACAAAACAGCATTGATGTCATCAATGATACAATTATTTCACAACCAAAACCATCATCCACTAATTTACCATCAACAAGTGCCAATGAAAGTAAAATTTTGAATGGCACAGTGAGCTCAGGAAGTAACATAGCTACCACAAAGACGTTAAGTGGTGCTAGTTTTTCTTCTTTTGATCGCAATCCTATATCGTCTACGACAATGGCCTACCAGCCAGTCACAACACATGAGCCCTATCGACCGCCACCACCGATTTCTCATGAGCGCATCAATCCATTTGATAAAAATACGACGCCATCGTATAATGCAAAAACGACAGGTATTTATTCATCATTATCATCGAATGTAACTTCAACAACTAAACCTAGCTCACCACCAGTAACCGCCAAGGAAGAGAAAACGCTTGATGATTTGACAAAGGATCGATTTAATCGACAGCAAGGGCTCAATGATCCACAATCAGATCGTTGCTCTGTTCCTCAAGAGTCGCCAAAAGTGGCATCGACCATTTCTTCAGTCAGTGACTTCGATTACTCATATAATTTTTGGCAATACAAAGCCAATAGAGCAAAGTTCGTGACAATTCTGAGAAAAGATTTGGTGCGTGTTTCATCTGAATAAAGATGGTGATTTTTCGAATGATCCAATTGTGATGGCAACGCGGGCATATCAAGGAATCCAAAATGATGCGTTCTCTGATTATGATTCGCCAAACATCCCACCAGCAACCAAGCCATGGAGCAATATTGATGACGATTATGATCTGAAATAAATATATTCGCTTTATTTGTTTCTTGATGACATTTCACATCTGATATTCATTTGCTTGCTTTATTATATACAAAATCAAATTGGATCAAAGTTATATACAAAAAAAAGTGTGCTCCGGACACATGGAGATATTAAAGGAAAGAAAAAAAGAAGAATAATCTTAAATGTGCGATGAAATTGTTGAATCGATATGAAGGAAGAAGCAAAAAAATAAATAATTGATTTGCAATTGAAGTATATTTTAAGATTTGAATAAGATATTTACTATATACAATAGTGAAGTAAAAGTCACAGTGAAAATGAAGCACTAAGTAGCCTCTGATGTTTCCTGGTTTCATAGATAAGAAAATATTGACAAATGACTTATTTCGAATGAATGAGACATGTCGAGTTTAAGAATCATTTGAATTCACTTCTCCGTCTCAACCGTTGACCATTCTTCAACTATTTGCAAGCTTCTGTCATCGTCAGTCATTGAACCCGCTTCTTCTACACTTTAAGTTTATTTTCATCTTGTGTCTTCATTACTCTTTGCCATCTCATAAAAAAAATTCATTTATCAAAAAATATAGAATCGTCGTCGTAAAGAAAGTGATAAATAAAATGACTGGAAAAATGATTCAAGTAATGAATGCGAACATCCCATCCGTGCATGAATATAAAGTGCGAAAAATTTAGAGCTGTAAATTAAGAGAAATTAAAAAATAGAGTAGGCAAAAATGATTAGTGAAAAGATGTGTTTACACAAATAGCAAACAAAAATCGCTTAAAATGAGTTCTTTCTAACGAAACTTTTGGCATTGTAAAAATAAAATCGAGTTTTTGGTCGCTAAACATTTGATTAGAGATGATGCAAGGTCACAGAACCCAAAAAATCACACTGCTGCGTAGATAATGTAGATGCTGCAATAGCTCTAGATTTCTTAGTCACAATCCGAAGGTGTCACAATGTCACAAACTTCGCGATTTAAACCTTGCAAAACGTCAATTAACAATGTAATTAAGATTAAGTCTTCAACGACAAATCAAAAGACTTTAGCTGAGCTGTCTTTCATACTCATTAAAATCACGAATTCAAAAAAAAAAATAATTCACAAAAGAAAAATGCACAAATGAGTCTTGATCTAGAATTTATGTTCTTTAGATTCCGAATAAAAGAATTCATCGACATCTGTAAACACATCTTTGGGACAATTCGGAATGTTTTAAGGACATAAAAAAAAATTATAATTCTCCTAATTGAAAATTTCTCTTATCTCAAACTATAACCAGCAAAAATTGTGTTCTTATAAAAATCTATGTTGCTTTTTGTGTCATTCATTCTTCTCATCATTCTCTCTAGTTTCGTGTTGAGAATCAAGTCGAGCGGTATTAAAAGATGAACTTAATGTCATTTCTTATCAATTAAAGCCTATATCACAATCAATGTTTGCTAATTAGCAAAACTAGTCAGTCGTTTCCTACATTCCTGCTAATCCCAATATCATTCCATTGTATAGTCGACAATTTATAAGTTCTCTGGTAGTGATAATAGAGACATTAAAAAAATATATATCATAAACATGACAATATAATTATTAAGATGAACAGCAACGTTTAATTATTATTAATATAAAGTATTATACACTAGATCGATCGATATTGTGCGAAAAATAATTGATGAGATATGACGTGACATGATTTATTATGATACAAGAAGAAGATATTTATTAATCCCTCAAGGAGTTTAATTAACCTTGCATTCACTATTCATAAAGTTACTAAATATTATTGCAGACATATTATATTATCTTATCGTAAAGTATGAATATTCATAAACTGATTCAAAATGCTCCAACTCACAGTTAATAAATAATCTGTATTTTGACTAAATTCGTGTTGTTATGCTACGACAATTCAGTTGAAATGATTGAATTTTAATCAAAATTCCCTCAGAAATAGATTTAGATTGTTTTTGTTGACAATAAATTAAACTATTTTCTTTACTGTTATTATTAATATCACTAATCAGTTATCATTTAGTAAGTTGAAAATCTTTGAATAACTTTGTTGATGCTGAAAATAACAAATCGTTAAATATCATTTTGAGCAACGAAAAAAAAAAAAATACCACACGAATTAAAAATTTCAATAATTTTCTAGCTTGCAGAGAGTTCAGAGATTTTTAAATGAATTTTAAAATACCGAAAAAAAAAAACATACAAAAAAATAAAACATTATTACTTAGCTTCGCTCGTTAATCCAAGAAATGAATTAATGTCGTCGATCCCTGATTGGCATTTAACCAACATAATAAAGGTAATGAAATGATGAAATGTTAAATGTGTGTAATGTTAAAATTATTAAATAAAATTATTATAATAAAATTACAATTTGAACAAAATAAAATGTCAAACATGAGTTACACAAAAATATTTGCAATTTGTCTTCTTATTTTAAATATTTCAGAAAAATGATAAAGCTATAATTTTTAAAGTGAAGTGACTTCATTCATTTTCAGATATTCACAATTCATTGGGTACGAAAACATCGCAAACATTAAAACCGCTCGTAAACGAAAACATTCAACGCTAATACAAATGTTTTACACAACTTTCATTGATAAACTTGTTGAAAGCACATTTCACAAACCAAAACAAAAACATTAATTTGTAAGTGTGCGTGCGAGAGAAAATTCGGAAAATGCTGAGCGTAAAATGGATTTTCCCGAGAACTTGTAAAATGGAAAATATCGCTCACTTTTCATTCAGTCTTGAGTTGAAATCCGCTTATAGTTGACGTGTTCTTCACTAGTTCCATTTATTATAGGCAGTGGAACAAGGAAAAAAAAATTTAATGAAATTTTGCAATTTAATGACAATTGTGGGAAAATTAGTTTATGAACTTTACTAATTTATAAATTCTTTGTTAATGAAAGCATTTTAAGCAAATATTTGTGTCGAAATTCATCATTGCCAAATCAAGTGATTGCCAAAGTGATTGTTGAAGTGACGAAAAGTTAGTAAATTATCAATTTCGAATTGTAAACTTGCACACTTATGCAATTAAAAATGCAACAAAAATACGATAAAAGTTCTTTTAATATTTCAATCTCACGACGTGGTGCAGTTGTGGAATAAAAACAGAAGGTTGTGTGAAAATAATTTAAAAAGAAATTTGTTGGAGCCAACAGAGAAAAATATCGATCCACTGGCAGTGTGTCGGTTGAACCAATTTTCCACCCTCATCCCAATTATCAAAGCGATGTTGCTTTCTCTCTCTGTCGTTCGCTCATGTTTTGGTTTTGCTATTTTACATTTCGCAATGCTTGTTTTCTTCTCTCTGGGCGCGCAAAATATGTAATATTTATAAATATTAGGCTGAAGGGCATCTATGTGCCTCTCTATATTTCTAAATTTGGACATTCGAGTGTGTGCACTAAATTGACTGTCGGTTTTGATGGGCAACACATTTGATACCGAGATTTTAGAATTTTTATCGCTTGGCAGGTTTTCAAACCTTTTTCCTCCTTCGTGGAAACATTGAAAATGTCAGATTGGTTCATGTTAACGCAATTACGTAACACATTTAGCTTCTTTTTTTATATGATAAATGGAACTCGCTTTCCTTAAAGAGAAATGGAAATTACTTTGAATGCTCAACGACTTTACCAGAAGCACTCAACAAGGTTTTTGCGGCTCTTTGTTTCATACTGGTAACAATAAACTGATAACGACACTTGCTCGTAGTTAATTAATATGCAAAACCTTGTTTGAAAATGAAATCGCAAACTAATTGCTTTTGCGCTATCGTGACGTTCACTCACTGGAATTGGAAAATTGAAATTCCGAAGGCTAATTCTAAAAAAAAGAAAAGAAAGGAAATCCCCAGTAGTGAGGTTGCTTTGCTTTGATTTTAACGACATGAACAATTTCGCAAATTTTAAATCATTTAGGTACAATTTGCATATGAATATCTGGAACCTGATGCCAACTCTTTTTCATATGCCACTAAAATAAATAATAGAAATTTAGAAAGCTGTGTAACTAAATGATTGCGTTCATTAACTTTAATAAAAAAGGACTCAGAATATAAATTTTTAAGGCTTTTTCATTTACGATATTACTGCGAAACATCAACCAAAGAGTAAAAAAATAAGCTCATCGTAAGCAAGAAGCTTTTATCTTTTAATTGATGCTGTAAGCTGAAGTTATCTTTCGGTTCTGTTAAGAAAATGGCAAATATCTCTACAGTTAGGGTTGAAAACACTTTTCTTTTTTCTTTTTTGTTTTTAAATTGGACAATCACACTAATGACTATGACTTTCAGCTATTTTGATATCTCTATCCCATTAAAAGTGGCCCGCAGCCAGGTTTCGTTTAAACCTGGACCTCATGAACTTCCTTTAAGTTTTCAATTGGAAAAAGATTTATCGGTACCAGCAGTAATGCATGTTTGTATAAAATTCTTCTTACTTTATTTTATGCGAAAGTCTACTTAGAAGTGTGTTCATCAAATCGTTTAAATATTTGCAACGAAAAAAAAAAAGAAGAATTTTTTGATGTGGATGTTTGTTTTAGGCGTGTGAAAGAATATGTTTCGTAAAAAAAAAAATTTCAAATGGGCATAAAATATGTAGCCAGAGAGAACATCGATAACACAAACATTGGGAATCTCTATAAATATTTATGTCGTGCTTATACTTTATATGTTTTGATGTCGTTTCGTGACTTTTTTTTGGCTTGTGCTCAGCCAGAGTAATATTTATAAAGGTTACCCATGCTCAGTACAACAATGAAAAGCTCCGCCAATCCACCATCGCGAATCTCCCGTACGAAACATAAATGGAATTCTTTTTTACTTTTGGTTTAACCATAATATATTCATAACATCTTTCGTTTTTGTTCGTTGTATTTGAGAAATTGAGACAACGATGATATGTCGGCAATTTATTCAGATGAGTTCAAGAGACACGAGCATGCTGCAGGGGATTTTCTCTAGAACAAATAAATTTTCATCAAAGTCGATTTCAAGTTTTTGTTTCGTATTTCGGCAAAGTAAATTTTCTTTTCTTTATGTCTACCTTTACATATTGCGATCTCATGTGGAAGTAAATATCATGAAACATCATTAAAAGTTTAATAACGTAAAATATCGCTTTCAGAAATATTTTTAAAATTTTCTTTTTAAAATCATTCTCTCAAAATGTGGGCTCATTCCACGCAAAAAATGTTGTAACCGGAATATTATATAAACGTATATGTGCTTGATAAATTTGCTATCAACTCCCAACAACCATATTTTATCATGAAATCCAATAAACATCTTATTTATTTCATTGGAAAAGGTCATAGCTGACATAATTTTTCTAGAGAATTCAGCAAACGAATTAATTTGTCAGAAGATTAATCTTATCAGTTGCCACTTGTCATTTCCGAAATCACTCATCAAAGGCCCCTTTTTCCGAAAAGCCATTTCCATGTTGTTTTTAGCACGGTTGAAAGTTAAAAACTGAAGCTCAACAGGTCGCAGCTGTGTTAAATGAAATGAAAAGACTTTCATTGGATTCATGTGAACGGCATTTTATTTATATTTGTTTTTCTTTCTAATGCCAATTCGCTTTATTTTTGAAATAATAACAACGGAAAGCACAAAAATCCACGAGGCAACGCAAGCTCTTTTTGGTAGGCTCCAGAAAAATGAATCCCAGCTTGCATACCCAAAACCTCTTTTGAAAAATGTCATTTTCCGAAGCTTCAAATCTTGATTTTTTAATGGAGGATCCAGGAACATCCGTATGTTACGACGTGCAAATCGCAATGTGAATACTTCCAGAACTTAAATACATGGCGATAATTTGATGTTGCTAATTTTGCCGAGTTGTTTTTCCAAAGGTTGCTATACACATATATATATATTTATTTATGTGAAATTAAATTCTCGTAATTGACTTTTGCGTGACTTTTTTGTTGGTCATGTGTGGTTAATAAATCAAACCTTTGCCTTTGATAAACTAACAATTTTCTGATGACCCAATTGATCACAATTCGTAATTTAAATGCACTTTCGGAAAAAAATCAAATTATTTTTATTTCACCAAAACTCGTGCCATGAAAATAAAAAATAAAAATTTTTCGCTCTTAATATTTGGAAAATGCTGAACAAACAATAAAAAAAACAGTCATAGGCGAATAAAAACTTGTTTATCTATGACAATAGCAATGTGACAAGGAACTCGTTTAATGCGATTACAATGAAAAATAAATAAATTCTTTATTTTTAGCAAATAAAAAAACACATGCGCGCTACGACAAAGTCTATTGAAAATATTTCACGTGAGTCTGAAATGAATGAGGGAAACCTTTGTAAGTTTAATGAACCATGAAATTAAAGCACAGGATTCGAGCATCAGACAAAAAATGTGAAAAGACTCGTCGAAAAGCTTTTATTTATTTTTTATGTTGTTCGTTTTCTATGAAAGCATAACGTGATCGCTCTTGTGTTAACTACACACTCGAGAATTCGAACTCTAAATTGGTACTCGCTGTTTCGATATTTCAATATTTCAAATTTAAATGCTTCTTAAATAAATGTCATATGCCGAGTTTTACGAAAAACCGTAACATATTTATTTTTTTCTGTACACAATATTCCACTCAATGAATTTCAATAACGTAAAATGAAAAATGTGCTTCAGCTTTTTGCTCGGGAATGACATGAAATAACGAGCTATCAAGTTCCAAGTTAAGTAAATAAGCAGCAAAAAATGACTCGAACATAGTCAGTGCCAGTGCGTGTTCTTGAATAAAAAAGCATAAAAATTATGATTAAAACAGTTGGTGTCAAAAGCACCGCGCAATTTTCTTGTCGAGTTCGGCTTAAGTGAAATGAATTGCTTGTGAATGATTTGGATCTAGGACGAAATTGCCTTATGAGAAAATTTCACTTCCTGAGCAGAATATTTTATCATTCACTTGCAATGATTAGAGCAATTTTTAAGATTATCCGTTTTTAGGATAGATCACTCAAAATGAATCATCGCTTGAGAGCGCTCTATAAATTATGCTTTACATGCCTCATGAATTCCTTCATTGTCCGTGCTCATGATTCTAATTAAAATGCCCCATCAACGACGAAATGAGCTAAAAATTGTTAAAGCTCATAACAGTTCATTTTAATGAGGCAAACATAAAATGTCTCAGTGTTATACATATGTGCAAAAGACGCACTCTTTACTGGCAAACAAAATTGATTTCTGCTATTTAATGATGATTAGTTAGCAGTCAATTTTGAATTTAATTACACATTCAATGGGAACGCGTTCAGTATATTATTCAGGCACAGCGCAAACGATTTTTGCCTTTTCCCAAAAACATAAATTTACCATCATAAATATTATAACTGTGTGTACTAAACATAAATTTATATTTATCACAAATGCTCACATAATATAATGAATGATCACCATGGGATGTACGAGAGAAGCTCAAACTGGCGAAAGTTTTTCCTGTTTTTAGATAAAATAAAAGTGTTTTAAATTTCTTCAAATATTGTTGATGAGTTCTCTCGATTTAAAGAGTAAATATTTATGCAACAAGAAAAACTTGGTTAAACTTCAGTGACTGAGTCTTTAATAAAATTTATTTGAATGTTATCCTCCTCAGACAGAATAAAAAGATATTTTGCGAATTACAATCGTTGCTGTCGCCCAAAAAATTCTTAAATGAAGATATTTGCTAAAAGTTTGTGCTGTGCTTTATGTTCCATCTTCATGATGACACCGAGTGGAAACATCAGAGAGACAAATACACTCGAATGTTTAGGAAAACGTGGCAAGTGCGGTGCGGAATAAGCTAGAGAAGGGCGGAGAAAGCTTTCGCCGCCGTCATGTTGTCTGTAATATGCATTGAATAGGAATGAGTCTGTTGGGTGATGGGCCGACAAGAAACATTAAATGAAACCGCTTCTTGCAAATGAAATTAAGATAGTTTTCGTGATTAACTTTGACATAAAAAATCTCCACCACGAGGGTCGTGTCGTTTCCTTAATGTTTCTGCCACATTTATGCTGTTTACCGTTAACTTTAATTACTTTTGCTACCGCCGAGTAATTCTAAAATAGTTGAATTCTATACTATAACGTAAATAAATGGTATCTGCATATGAGTACAATATATGCTAAGCTATAAGGGACGCATTACTTTAAAGTTTTCATCAATGAATAATATTCGAAATATTTTTTTTTTTAAAGCACTAAACTCAAAATGATTTTTTTTCTGTCAAAAATGGGCAGGATTAAATTTCCTTCTGTTGTTCATTTTGCCAACGAAATGTTCCGCCCTATAATGCCGTGACACTTAAAATCACTTTTCACTTTGCAGAAGTGGAAACTAAATATAAACTTCAAAAGAAAGCGAAACTTCCTGAAACTTGACGGTTCGGTTTGACAGCATGGAAAATATTCGCAAAAAAGTTTAAATTTTTTTAGAAATGTTGTTTTAGGCGACTCTTCATTAAAAGTTTTAAATGTTATGTGACAACTTACTTAAGTTAAGCATACATTTCTCCGAAATATTTGCATAGTAACAATGTCGATGTCGAACACAAATTGTGAGCTTCTGTGAACAAGAATTTTTTTTTAAATTTATTAATAAATATAAAATGCCGGATATTGAGATTGTACAGAGCGAAACAGCACTTATTGTTCCTCAAACCGCGTGATAATTTGTTCAATCTACCGGGCGCTGTAATATTATAAAAATCATGATAATTTTACATAAACAAATTGATGGACTTATTTATTATGCTTCGTGTGATTTCACGTGAGAAATTTTTGATTATTATTTAGCGAAATTATAAGATGATTCTCCGTTGTCGATTATCACAAATCCACTAAGAGTTGTTTATTAATTCAATACTCGAATAAACAACAAAAAATTATTTCACAAACATTCACAAAAAAGAGAAGCGACATATATGAATTCGCCCTGAGCGCGTTAGTATGAACATTCTAATGAATTATGAAGTGAGCTTTCATGCAAATTCCTTAAACGATAACACGATGTATTTTTAACACAACTTTCCCACAGAGATTTCCACATGATTTATTAAAAAAATTAACTTTTGCCATATTAAAAGGTCCTTTGTTTGATCCCTAATGAAAATTGCTGAAAACAAAAATTTTTTATTCTCTTATAACTAGGCAGTGTGTCGTATGCATTGCATCGTTTAGCGGCACATGCATATTGCGTCGAATGCCAGAATTGGAATTGAGAGGATATTTAATGTAGTGACGCCATGCTTTTATTTCTGCGGTTTAATTCAATTGGTGGAAACATGGAAATTTTACAATAAAATTGTGGGGGAAAAAGGTTTCCTGCGGCGTAAAAGTTTGCAGCGTGATTGGAACATTTTTCTCTAATTTTCTTTTTTCGTGCTGAAAATTCCCATTAAAATTGATTGCAAAAGGGTTTGTCGACGTTTGTGTTCAGGGAATAATTTCGATACATTCCGGTTTGGGCGAGATGTGAACTGAACTGTTGATTCAGTGGATAATATCTAAAATGTGAAATTTCGTTATGAACAAGCATATCGGTTGCGTAGTAAACCTCGTTACCTGCTGGGAACGGTATGATTTGATGGCGTATAATAGCCATAGTCGGAGCTTGTTGTCCTATAGATAGGATGTTTTCGTTCTCGCTGAATCCCATACCCAGAAAATGAATCTATTCAGAATAATTGAGGCAGAAAATATAGAATTTTCATATTTAGTTCAAGCGTTAAAAGATTCTTATTCAGCTAAAAAAGTTTACTCACATGGACATTCGAAGCGCTTGGGCAATTCTAAACCCTTATATAATTCTTTAGTGTTGATGCTGCAATCCGTTGTCTTAAAATTACAGAACTTGTTACTTATATCGTCCATTTGTTTCAAACAAAAACCTTCAATTCGATAAAGCAAGCAATTGGCCACAAGGGAAATTATACGTTCACTAGCTGTATGATACCTTTCGGAATTAAAGTTTGATTCCAACGCAGCATAAAAAATATATTCGCTAAAAGTTTTCTAGAACAAATTTTCTGTGTCGTTGCTATTTATGTTAATAAACGGCAATACCGTTGCCATGACACAAACGACGGTAAAAAAAGACAGTCCTGTCTCGGTTTCAGGTGTTTGCTATATACGAATCATCCCACGGCAATATTAGGCTTAGTTGCTACTTATGAATCCCAAGTCTCGTTACTCTTATGTGATGTTGTGCAATTTATATTTGTGACATTTTTCACACATTCTTGACAGTTTCTGCCGATAAAAGGCGTTGAGCAGCTTACTTAAGTCGTATATTTACGAGTTGTTCGCGGAATGGTTGAGAACAAATAAAAGAGCTTGAAAAAGAGCTTTATAAAAAGCTTTGAGGACTCTTCTGAAAATAGCAAGGATATAAAAGAACATCTTGGAAAAGTGTGCGTGAAAACAATGAACAAATGAGTGAGGAAAAGTGCCCAAAAACAGAACAAATGCTCCCAAAAAGGATCCGAAAACATCTTGTAAGAATTCAATGAAGGCGCTATGGAAATAAATAATCTCGATAAGACTCAATACAGTCCCATTGAAGTTATCTCAATCGGTGGTTTAGAAGCGTCAACGATTTGCACGATCCATAATCGTCTGGCACGACATTTTTCAATAAACACTCGACAAATTGCAATCAATTGGTCTTGACATGAGCGCGAATAAAAGTCCTGAGTCAATAAAAAATCTGGCTGGAAGTGAAGACGTGAATAAAACAACATCATCGTTGATATCGGCAGATAACACAGAGACATCAAATGCCGCGATGCCCTCAACAGCACAGAAATTGGATGAGGGTAACAATAAAAAGGGTAATAAAACATATTTTTTAGGTTATTAATTTTTTATTAGTCGACGCGATTGTTGGTGCAAATGATACGAATGTAATACGAGCGACTGAACCATTGTTGAAACTTATGCCAAACAGCGTGAGATAAACTGTGATGCCCTCGAGCTTTAATCTCGGATTTGTTTTTTTAACCTTTACTGTTTTAATTTGTCCCACACAGTAGCAAATTTATTTTTATTTTGCTGAGTTCTCACATTACTTGACTAATCAGAATAATTTCAAAGTGTTTAAATTTCACACCCCATGATTGAAAGCTCAATAAATGCTCCTTCAGACAATAATAACGTCTGATGTAATGGCTAAAGTTACCCGTGATAATTTATCATCACAATAAAGCTTCTGGAAAAAAAAGCAATTGAACGAAAACTCGTGCCACGATCTCTAAAGCAACAATGATATAATCAATTAACTAAGCTTCAAGCTGACTTGCTCAGAGCAATTATCTACTATGCGCGCATCCATTAATTTGTTCCGCTTTAAAGCCAAATTTTTGTAAACAAGATTAAAAAACGGAACTTTCTTTTTAACTTGTTGAAAGTACCACGTAATTATTAATTAAGTACCCAAACAAATTGTTTTATTCACTGATGGAACCTTCAAAGATTTATAAGAACCGCAAAATTGATTCGCTCCTACTCGAAAAATTATTCTCGCTCTGATGAAAACTGACAAACATTTTTTCATTTTTCAATTTGTCAGAATTTCAATCATGATGGATTTAAACATGATGAAATTTCGCGTCTGTTAACATACGAACATCGAGAGCAAAAATAAAAAAAAATTAGGAAAGATTAATGAGTGAGCGTTCATGAAATGAAATTTCCCTTGGTGCAAGTTTTATGGATGCCAAATCTCAAATTACGTTAACCTTTCAAGCGCATCCCACACAAAAAGCTGTTGCTCTTGTGGGGGGAAAAAAAATGTTTCATAACTCTTGCTGCTGTGTATTTTTATCAAAAATATTTACATTTCCATAAGTTAGTTCTTTGCGACCTTTTCAATTCATGAATAAAAGTTTTCCTTAGTTTTTTTTTCCCCTTTTTTTATTGTTTTGAGCTTTTTGTCTCCAAGACGTAAATTCCTGACGTAATTATTTGCACCAACGCATTTTGGGTTTAACGTTGTTCCTTGTTGTTCAAAATCCTGTTTTGGACAGCGCTGATGACGTTGATAATGTCCAGCCCACTTCAGTCCTTTTAGATCTTTAATTCCTGTTAAAGCTTATACATTTAAAATTTTTGTTCCATGAGCTAAAATGACTCAAATTGAATTGAAACATAATTTCCTTCAAACAAAGGGACGAAAGAAAGAAAAATATTTTCAGTTCTCTCCAATTTTCAAAAGTTGCGCCTAATCAACTTAATCGTTTTATATTATAATCGTATATTAAGTTCATCATTCAATTTCATAAAACAGAAAGAAATGACCATAAAAAGACGATCGTCCTTGAACAAAACTTCAAAGACAGAAATTTCATTAGCCTTTAATTAAATTTTTTCGAGAATTTCTTCTTCTTCGAAACCTCGAAGTGGAAAACTTCCTTACGAAACAACACAAATACGTGTCTTCAATGTCGTATCGAATTAAATCGTAAAAAAATTTTTATGATATCCTTCCATAGAAAAAAAAAGAAGCTATCGATACTATTTGCAGGCGTCTCAGCATGAGAATTGCATCATATTTCCATGTCGATATTGCGCTTTTTATATTTATTCTTTGAAAAATATAAAACTTGTATTAAACCTTTGCTCTCTTTCTGGTTGCTGCACATTTATGAACTACAACTTGCAAATAAAAGCTCGACGATTTTCTGTTCGTCTTCCATGCCATGGTTCTACACATTTTCCCACTCAATGATTGTACGTTTCAGAATCAATAAAGGTTGTTAACACAATGCATTTTCTGCTGTTCAGTTTCCAAATTTTATTTTTTACTATAAGTAATATGAATAGGCATTTTTATGCAATCAAAATATAACTGCACGAATATTTCGGGAAGCTTTAATTAAAGCTTAAAAACAAAACATTAACATTTTATCTGTTTTCAATCAACAAGTGTTAATGAAATTGTACAATATTCGGTTTTTTGGCGCAAAAAATATCCTGCAGCCAGAGAGAGAGAGATAGAAAGAGAAGGTAAAAAGATATTTATAGCGAAGCAAAAATTTTTTTTACCGATCAAACAATGCTCTGAATTAATGAATACATGTCTAAACACATTATCCAATAACGGGGTTGGTTTAGAATTACACATAAAAACAGCGATTGGAGCGATTTTATTGAATTTTCATGTTCATTGAATTTCAAATTTTAATTGAATTTTAAATCTGATCGAAATCATTTTTACATTTTGGAATAATTAAGCTGATGACATGAAGCTTGAGCAGCATAAAGAGCGTACACCAGTTGCATCAACAAGTAGCAGAATGACAATTCCGGAATCGAATCCGGAATTTAATCAATGGCTCGATGCAATGAAAATGGTTTCACGATTGCCCGGCGGAATGCCAATAGAATTTCGCAGGAAAGTAAGAGATTCTATAGTTAACCTAAATTTCATTCAATTGAAAACTAATCGTTTTTTTTTTAAACTGCAAACGCAGCTGTGGTTGGCATTGGCAGAACGATATCTGAAACGGAGAGGCGTAGACTGGGAAGTTGAACAAGTTAAGTGGTTCAGTGAGAAATGGCGAGCTGACGATGAAGAGTTGGGAATACAAATTGTTAAAGATCTACACCGAACAGGTTGAGTAATAAAGATTTATAAGACGAATGCTTTAATTCCCATCACGAGTCGTTTGCTCTAACAATGGAAATATATTTGCAGGTCACAGCTTGTTATCGGGTCCATCGGGATCACTGAATCAGGCCAAATTGAAACGTATTCTGATGGGTTACACGCGCTGGAATCCTGAGGTCGGTTATTGCCAAGGTTTCAATATGCTCGGTGCTATAATATTGCAAGTGATGGAAAAAAATGAAGTCGATTCAATAAAAGTTATGATATTTCTTATCGAAGGACTGCTGCCGTAAGTTGTTGCTTCTTTTCTTACTAATTTAATTAGGTTTTCGTTTTCACAAAATTCATCTACTTCTTTTTCACTTATTCACTATCTATCTCTCTTACACATAATCTAACAGCAATGGATACTTTTGTGGCTCTTTAATGGGACTTCAAGCAGACATGGCTGTGTTTAGAGAATTGTTAGGAAACAAATTGCCAAAATTAGCTAGACATTTACAGAAGCTCCAAAGCTCTAATGCTGAACCCTCTTTTGAACCCCCGCTAATTAATGTGTTCACTATGCAATGGTTCCTCACACTTTTCTGCAATTGTCTGCCTATGAATTCAGTCTTAAGGATTTGGGATTTAATTATGATTGAAGGTAGCGATGTGCTTTTAAGAGCAGCCTTGGCAATCTGGCAAATATTAGAACAGTAAGATGAGACATAAAATTTTAAAAAGCTTTTTCTTTTCCTAACAAAGATCCGATTTCAGCCGCATATTGCGCCAAGTGAAAACAGCTGACGACTTTTACTGCAAAATGGAAACACTGTCGGCCGAATTACTTAATGGAACATTGATTGACTCCAACGGTATGGTGCAAAAGATAAGCGACCTGGGACCAATTAAGGATTTACAGAAACTGCGTCATAAGCATTTGTCAGCTTCGTATCAGGACCAAAAGAAATTGAAGTACGAATATTTATTAATAACCTTAAGTCCTTATAAAATATTTAATAAAAATCCAATTTATTTTACAGAATTCTTTACTCAAGTGTCGATGGTGAAACTGGCGATGCAAATGCGTGGGCGAATCGAACGAGGCGAGGCTCGCAACCGAAACTTCAAACGGACCGGGAAAAAATAGCTTTAGACATAACGATTCTCAAGAAGCAATATGATAAGTTAAGGGAACGCCAGAAACAAGCTCACATAATCCTTACATCAGCCGTATCCAAGCAACATCAGCAACAACAGCAAATGCCAGCTGGTCCATCACACGTAAACAAATTGTTAGCTGGCAAAAATGCAATAATATCGAAGGGACGAAGAGGACCACCGAAGGGTAATTTGATAACATCATTTATTCTAATTAAGGCTATTCTAATAAAACCTTTCTGAAATTTCAGGATCAATTCCACCCGCGCGAAATTTAAAAGCAATAAAGCCACTTAAAGCGCCACCAAAGCGTGAGGTTAACAACATTAATCATAAAGATTCTGATGATCCATTGAAGCGAAGAAATAGCATGTCGTGGAAAGAACTTAATGCTGAACGTTTAGCCGAAACTATAAAGCCAATGTCAAAGTCTTCCAGTGCCTCAGCGTTAGGTAATAAACCAGAGCCATCATCGCCAAAACGTCGCAGCGATTCATCGTCATACAGTGAGGACAGTGAAGGCGAGTCAAGTACGAGCACAAGTCTCTGCGATGAAGATGTTTTAGGATCATCACTTGAAGCGAGTCCAATGAAAAAGAAACTTCACAAAGATGTATCTGAACATGTATTAAAAGCTCCATCAAAGCCAAAATCACATAAATTACCGTTGAAGACAGATCGAAATCCTGAAATTTCCATCGAATGTTCAGCTGATGATAAAGAAATGTCGCCAACAAGAGCCACGTTTTATCTTGATTTGTCATCAAATCCTGATGGTGATATCACAAGTATAAGCCAATTATCTCCAATGCCAGATCTTTCAACATTCTTTACTGCAATCAGTCCAATACAATCACCGTGTGGGTATTTCGAATTTCCCGAACTGAATTTTAGCAGCTTCACGTCCAATCTGACGAATGATGAAAAATTTCATGTGAACGAAGAAGGAGTTACAAATGAGTTCTTCGAAAGAATCACGTCGTCGTGCAACGTCTTCAATTTGCCGGAAAATAATCGCATCATGTCAACATCTCATTCATCATCGGTCCCATGTAATGAGGAAAATCCTAAATTAGCTAATGATAAAGAGACGGCTGATGCAACTGATTCATGTGATCGCTCAAAATATGTGAAACAAAAATCACTTTCAATGGATGAACCAAGTCAAAGTCACATGGAGACATCTGTTATAAACAGATCCTTTTCAGATGGAACAATCATTGTAGATGATAAGGCAGATGGAATTCGTAAAATAATTGCAGAAAATTCCAAAATCCTTAATAAGCTCACGTTCCGAACACCTGATTCATCCGAAAATGTTTCAGAATCACATTCCGTAAAGATTCTTATCGAGCCAATAATTGAAGAGGTCAAAACGCCCAGCAATTCATCCGAGTGCGATGAGATTGCTGCAATTGATGATTTCGTTGAAGATGCCGAAGAAGCGAAGGAAGAAATATTTCAATCAGACATTCAGGACATTGCTGATATTAAACTGGAAACACAGACAACACAATCAAATTATTCAATTTCCGATATCGTGTACAATAACGAACAGTATTCCATAATTGACAAGAAATTTTCGCTTGATTTGTCATGTAATGCATACAAACCTGAAAGCGACGTCACTGTGGAAAATGAAAAATCGATAGATGAAACAAACGCTGCAGCGCTGGCAACACTCGATTGCAATTTCTCAACAAACGTTTTAGTTGATGTAAAAATTGTTGATGTGAAGACATTGTCAGTGCATGACAGTGCGATCAAAGTGGAGCCGAGAAGGGAAGAAATCAAAATTGAATCTCCAAAATTCAATGAAATTCAGTTAATGGTGACAAAATTGAAGGAGGAAATGGAGAGTCAATTAATAAAAAATAGTGAAACGGAAATTGTGGAAACGCAAAGTGTCAGTGCAAAGGAAACACCAGAACCTGGACCGGATGCGGTTGTAGAAGCGGCAAAGCCCATTGTGAGAAATAGTGATGACGTAAAGAAACAGGAAGGAATAATAAATGAGCTTTTGGACAACAATAAAAATGGAAAAGCTCCTGAGCAAAAGCTTGTAATAAATGAAATGAAAATGGAAAATATTTTTGAATTAACTGACTCGGATGTGATTGCGTGTAAAATAATTGCAGAAAAGGATCAGGACCATGAAATTGCGAGTGACCTTGAAAAATTATCGAGCGAGCCTATGCGAAAAATCGATAAAAATGAGTCTGATATAATAATAGAGAAACTTAATTCGCAGTTGGAAAAGTGCCAGAAAATGGAAAACAAGGAAATTATGCATTCAGAAAGCAAAATTGAATTGCCTAATAAAGAGAAATTGACCGAAATTTGGGGCTCGGAGAGGGCATTGCGACACAATGACGATAATGATAAGAAAATTGTCGATTCTGTTGATGTTGATATTAAACTTGGTCATTCAAATCAAGCTACATCGAAAGAAGAATTAAAAGTCGAACATGAAAATGGTGAAAATGAAAAGGATTCTTATAAAATCATTGAAAAGCTTAATCAGCAGCTTCAACGATATGATGAATCAAAGAAATCAAGGGACTCACCGCGTCGTGATTCTCGCAGTCCATCGGCAGAAGAGGACAGTTATAAGCAATCCGTTTCTGAAATAGAAGCTTTAATCAAAGAACGTGAATTGGAAAAGCTTTCGGAGAAAATCTCAATCGGGCGGAAGGCTGAAGCTCTTAAAGATTACGATTTAAGTATTTCAAAAGCACCACGTTCAACAATTGCGGATGCTTCCTATCGTTCTGAAATTCACGATCCCAATAAGTTGATTAAATACACAAACTCACTCTACGATCATGAACCGCGTCCCGATACACGCGGCCGAGAAATCGCCAATCTCGAAACGGATCAGAGAATGAGAAGACCTTTTAAATCGAGCCCAACGAGCAGCCTATCATCGTCGCCGAGTAACATTTCGAGCACTTTATCATCAATTCAAAACACAATAAAATCACTCGATTCTGCATGTCAACGAACTGAACTTTACAATTATAAAAAACTCGACAAAGCAATGGAAAATATTGAAAAAATTTGCGAATCTGATATCGAGTGGAAAAACTACAAGAAAAAAATTTACGACTCCCCACCGTCATTTCGAATTGATGACATTCTATCTGAAAATTTATCGACATCAATTAGAAAACAAAGGTCACCACCAGTGGATGATGACAAATTATTTACAGAACGGTCGCCGCGTGAAAGAAGTCGCGATAGGTCACCACGTCGAAGTCGCTACGATAATGAATTTGAAGAGAAAATTTTCCGAAGCTCTCGAGATGTTTCGCCCTTAACTTCCGTGCAAAAGACATCAGAAATCGATCCAGAATATGTTGCAAAATTAAAATTTCTAACGACTGAAGAATACATTGCAGGACGCAAATCGCCTTTAAGTCCCAGTGGAAGCAAAACAGATATCCGTCAATCGACTGTTACATCAACTCTGTATGATCGTTATCAGTATTGTAAAAAAGATGGACGCATTGACAGATCTCCGACATCACCAATTCTATCAAAATCTTCTTATTCACCACGTTCACCTCGTTCGCCCATGCAAAACTCATCATTCCTTAAATCCCCATCAGGTGAATATCGAACAACAAAATCTGCTGAAAATTCACCGTCACGTTATGCCGGTCTGGAGCCTATTGGGAATCGCAATCGTTTGTCTCCTACTCATTCATCAGATTTAAAGGCCGAAAGCTTGAGTAATTTATCATATAAATCGTCATCAGATAGAAAATATGAATACGATTGGGAGAAGCCGTCAGCGGTGTCAAATAAAAATTATGACTACAAATGGGAGTAAATTTGAGTGATTTTGATAATATAAAGTATAGGAACATGTATGGCTGATATTGCATCATGTTGTGATATCATATAGCAAATAAAATTTCAATTGAATCTTTAAACAATCTTTAAAACCAAAAATTCTCTGTGTGCTTTAAAAAAAAAAAACTTTCCGCCAAAAATGCTATCAAACAAATTTCAAATTTCGCTCTCTTTGAAACCCTGAAACTGAAGTGCTTGAAGTTGTGGAATTTATTCGATATACAGAAAAATATATGAATTTAGGTTTGGAATGTTGATGTTAAATTAATAAAATATTAATATTTAGAAAATAAAACGATTTAATTATTATTATTATTCTCTCCAGTTTCGAATGTTGCTGCTTTTTTATGTACAAATTAATTGTTACGAAAATGTTAAGGAAATATTTATGGTTTTCACATTATAGACGATGCCTGATATTCAGTACAATTCTACAAATGATGAAAGCAACAATTTTCCTCTGAAAAATTTCTCCTTTAATTTTTATTTGTTTTGCATTTTTTTTCTTCACTCTCAAATTTTAAAATGAAAAAAATTATAAAAAAAATCTTATGCAATTTAATGGAATCTTTATAATTTTAAAAATTGTGCAAATAAAAATGAATTACAAGAATCTATTATGAGAACATGAATATTTATGTTATCTACAAAAAATTCTCTGAAATAAATTTAAATTGTATAAAATTCGATATTTGTTTTTCACGGTATTGCACTAAAATTAATTAACCTAAATTATATTTACACTTTCAGAAATTTCAGAGTGCAGTTCCCACTAAACTGTACTACTCTAAAAAAAAGTTTCTAAAAAAGTTCTAATAAAATCTGCCATGTGGAAATTGTAATTCCGTGCAGTTTGACTAGATATTGAAAAATATCTCTTGGAAAGAGTCACAGTTGTACTTTTGTTCTATTTATAATCCTTTAATTTGCTTAAAATTTGTCGGAAAATCTAAAATTTAATCATGATTTATTTATTTGCTTTTTGTTGTAAATATTGAGCATTTGATACAACAATTATTTGTTGATGTTCCGTTATCTATTCATTATACAAATATATGCACTCACATAAAAATAAACAAAAAATTGTTCTACATGTTGACTGTCTTTATATATATGTTTCTAAACAATATTTAATCAAACTGATTTTTGTGAATAACGTTAGGAATTTAGTCATTTTGTATTTGTCGTTTCTGGATCTTGTTGTGGTGGAACACAGCAATATAATGCATCATTATCTATTGTTCTAGCGCAAATGCTTTTTCTTAAATATTCTTGTTTCATCGATGGCAATATTGAGCTGTATAAAATATCCGTTAATCTCTCACAATCAAAGAATGGTCTACAAAAGCCATCGAGTCCTCTTGGATCTTTGCACATTGGAAAATTTATGATAGATTGTGTTATAAGATGCTTTGGTTTGATATAAATTTCTTCTCCTTGTCTAAGTTGATAATTTTCAGGTTCGGAACAGCAATGCAATATTAAGCCTTTCGATGTTGAGCATCTTCGGCTATCGAAGAACTTTGTCTTAGTCGTAGATTCGACAAAACGATCATCAATAATTCTTAGATACTCGCAACTGTTGAGCGGTTGACATAAAGCCTCTTCTCCGCACGATTCATAACTATGCTCAGCTACTGTTGTGGTTTCTTCAAAATATTTCTTTAGAAATAAATTTGAAAATTATTTACGAAAAGAAACAATTCAACATACCTTCTTCTGATATTGCCGAAGCAATTGTTATCAACAAAATTATTCCCGTCATAAATTTCATTTCCAAAAGTTCAAAAGTCTGCTCAAGATGAATGTGCTCAAATGACTGACGTTATTTCTTAGTTGTTATCGGAACACAAGAAAAAAAATTGAGAGTACATTGATGACGCTCAAAATCTAAGTTCGCTCGAACCGATCGCAGTTTTTTCTCATTAAATAATACCTTAGACTCCGTGAATTTTGATTAGCACTAGAAATCATGATCAACCATAAAAAAAAGATGAAAAAAATATTTTTTCAAAGAGAAAAAAGAGAAACTTGTTCACTTGTTCAGTTTGGATTTCAACCTCGCGCTGTAAACAACAAAGAGCAAAATGGAAAATTTCGATGATTTTGAAAACAAAAGCTATGAGAAAGCCCGAGTAATAAATTATTCAGTTGGTGATTATATAAAATTTATTTTTAATTTTATGATGCTTATCGTGAAAATGACTGCAGTTTTAATTCCGGAAATAGCAGAAAATATTATAAAACTTTTCTCACCATCAAAGCCAAAGAATATTTCTGGTCAACTTTCTCTAGTTACTGGTGGCGCTAATGGATTGGGTAAAGAAATTGCGATGCGACTAGCACGAGAAGGCTGCAATGTTGCAGTTGTTGATATAAATTTTCCTGAAGCACAGCGAACGGCAAAAGAAATTGAAGATTGCTTCAAGGTCGCCAGCAAAGCTTTTAAAGCTGATGTATCAAATTTTGCATCAATTGAACAGCTTAAAATTGATGTGGAACGTGAAATGGGAAAAATTGATATACTAGTTAATAACGCGGGCATTTTAAGTGCTCTGTCATTGCGTGAAGGTCGTCCGGAAGACATTCAAAAAGTAATTGATGTAAACTTGACAAGCCACTTTTGGGTAAGCAAAAAAAGTTAGATATGTACATAGTGAGTTATATATTTATTCAAAATCATTTGATCGCAGACCAACCGTGTTTTTCTTGATGGCATGATCGAACGAAAGCGCGGTCATATCATTGCCATCTCTTCACTTGGCGGAAAAGTTTCATTCCCTCTTGCCGTCGCGTATGTATCTACGAAATTCGGCGTCGATGGATTTATGTCGGCGCTGTTTGATGAGCTGTGTCTTTATAATCACGAAAAATTCATTAAAACAACAACAGTATTTCCAGGATTTATTAATACTCGTAAAGAACTTGGAAACATTTTGGATGAAGTTGGTGAAATTGCACCACGAATGTCATCCGAATATGTTGCAGATGTTATTGTGAAAGGAATTCTAGTAAACAAGAAAAGTTTAGTGATTCCGACCAGCGCACACCTGGCTAGAATCTCACAGTGAGTAAACAGTTAAAAATTCTATAATTGACAATTGTTTGCATATACTCACTTATTTCCATTTATGTAGATTCCTTCCGTCGAAAACAATGAAATTTGTGAAGACGTTGACGTCACCAGTCCAAAAACTAAGAACGTTATAAATGATTAAAAAGATAACAAAACATTCTTGTCATTACTTAATTATGCGAGAAATTTGCAATTTAATCAAAATTCAAACTGCGAAATTAAATATTTCATCACTTGCAATTTCGTAGCTTCCATTTATTTCGATTTCTTTGATGATTGTGTGTGACTCTACAGGCATCGCCTTTATTGGATGAAATTTGGAAGGCTAATTTGATGACTTTGTTGAAAAATTTGTCGAATTAATTACATGAAAATAAACTTTTTAAAACACTAATTTAGGTTTAAACAGTTGAAAGCGATTAGTTTTGTTTACGCTTCACATGCGATCAGACCTTAAAACATGGACGACTTTAGTGATTACGAAACAGCACAATATCACAAAGCTGATCCGATATCAAATACAGTATCGGACTACGTTTATTGCACGATAGATGTTTTGTGGTTTTCTTTAAAAGTTTTTATATTTGCTGGATTTGAACTTTTGAAAAATGCTTTTTATTGGCTTTTCAATAAGTCTGAACCGAAAAGCATCTCAGGACAGTTAGCTCTAATAACAGGTTCAGCAAATGGTTTAGGTCGTGAAATTGCTATTAAATTAGCAAGTGATGGATGCAATGTGGCAATTGTCGATCTTGACTTATTAAATGCTAAAAGAACTGTACAAACAATTACAGGACTTTTTGATGTCAAGTGCAAAGCTTTTAAATGTGACGTCTCAAAGTTTGAAGACGTACAGAATTTGAAAGATGAAGTTGAAAAATCTTTTGGAACTTCGGTTGACATTCTGGTAAATAATGCCGGCTTATTGCCACACATGTCACTTGAAACCGTTACTCCGAATGATATTCAGAAGATCATCAATGTAAACTTGATGTCACAAATCTGGGTAAAGTTATGCAATCGTAAATTAAATATAATATTGACTTTAAAACTTGGAAAACTTTCAGACCGTCAAAACTTTTGTCGGCGAAATGATCAACCAGAAACGCGGTCACATTGTGGCAATCTGTTCAATGGCCGCAAAGACAACATATCCTTTTGGACAAATTTATTGTGCATCAAAATTTGGCGTCGATGGTTTTATGAAAGCATTTTTTGATGAGCTTCTTGTGAACGATCAAGATAAATTTATTCATCTTTCAACAGTTTATCCAATGCTTATAAATACGCGTAAAGAATTAATTGACAAAGCTAATGAATCTAAATTGCGATTTCTAGCAATGACACCAGAATATGTAGCCGAACAAGTCGTTAAGAATGTTAAAAACAACAAAAAATCTATTTTTATTCCATGGTTTGCTTGTGCTGCTGCTGCCTATAACTGGTAAGATGGACCTTGAAATCTGTTTTCAAATATAATCCAATAGCTTTTCGTTTTAACTTCTTCTTAGTTTGCCAAGAAACACAATTAAGCTTGTAAAAGGAACCGTAATTCCGTCATAAGCTGATACATCGAATGTTTAACCTTTGAACCTCCGACAAAAGAAAAGAAGAAATTTTTTTTTTCGTAATGTTGAACTTTTTAAATTTTATTCAAATAAAATAAATTTCTTTGTTTATTCATAAGTGTCGTTCATTGATGTGCCAAACATGTAACGCTTTTTTTTGGGCAGAATAATTCCTTCCTGGATGTGCTCGCGTTTTTTTTTCTTTGTGTCTTGTTTCTTTAACTGCTTCAGTATAGTTCTGGTTGCTGCTTTTGCTGGATTGTTGATCTTTTCTTGTGCCAATGACTTTCTGCGATCAACTCGCTTTCTCAGCATTTTTGATTGCAGCTCCATTCGCACTTTATCATATTCCTGCAAACCAATTTTGCTCTTGATTTTGTTGCCAACGCGAGTAGCAACCAATTTTAGGTCTTCAATTACATGCTCGCCGTCCACCATTTCGCGCATCATCGGCGTTAAGATGGAGCTCGCCAATATTGCAAGCACTTTACTGTCGATGACATCCAGGAGACAATTGAAAAATTCAAAAATAGACTTGCGCAAGATGCATGTTGCGGGGGATGTTGCAATTTCTGAATGGATTGCATAACGTAGCCGACGAATGAGCCACATGAGATTGAAATCTTTTTTATCATTCACCATTCCAGTTGTCGGAATTGTTTTCAGAATTTTGGCAATCTCAACCAAATTTTCCATGACGGCTTTGAGGAGATCTTCCTCGACATCTGGTTTTATTTGAACAGCCATATCAAATGTAACTGAACGCAACTCAATTTTGTTGTATAAGAATTCACGCGGCTTAACAATGACTTCCTGGTCAAGAAGAATTTTCTCAATAATTTCCGAATCAAGTGTAGTTAGCATGAAGTAAAGAATTTTTAGTGATCGCAGGCGAACCCAAATATGATCATGGGAAAGCAGAAACTGAGCTTTGTACCCAATTTCATCAATCGTTTGGCGATATGTTTCGTCATTGAGGATTTTAGTTTCCAGCTCAAAAATTCTAATGATGGCATTTAATGTTTGAATCAAATGGTGATCCTCAATCGTTTGCTGGTCACGCTCGTCTGTTGTATCTTCAGCGACATCGTCATTTAATTTTTGCTTTTTGATTTTTACAAATTTTCCTGGCTCGCCATCGTCAAAGGATCCGTTCATTGATTGCACAAGTAATGGAAGCACAATCGAAAGCTTCTTTTTAAATTCTTCAAAATCAGCGTTTGCAAATCGAATCAGTAACTGTGCAGCCATCTCACGATGCACTAGCTTCGCGTCTTTCATCAGCAATAGAACTACATCAAACAGCTGTTGACGCGAATTGTTATCCAATTGCTTTATCAGCAGCTCAATAGCTTCAGCAATCTTTTCGCGACACAGTGGAGATTCATCATTGACCAGCCGAGTACCCAGCGACAGGAACAATAAACCACTAAACTTGCACAATAAAACCTTAAAGTTGTAAATATTATGTTATTTTTGTTTAAATTACTGATGCCAAATTTAAGACTCACCAGAGGAAAATTTTTGAAAATCAGACTTATCATCATAATCGCTGATTCACGTCCACTGATTTCCTCATAATTTAGCTGTGCAATAAAGAATTTAATTAAATTTTCAACTTTCTTCCCAATTGGATATTCCATCAGATATGTGAGAACGATTGGTCTTGTTACATCACGTCTTTCGTCCAGTTCCGATGTTATGCAAATCTCCGCAACTTTCTTAAGGATTTCGTGAATTTCTGGCACAATCAATTTTCGGTCTAGTATGGATTTCAGAAGCGTGAAAGCCATGGTGTCTTTATCATAATTGTAAAGATCCTGTTCAACATATAACAACAACGCTTTCAATTGATTCTCATTGACTGTGTAATAATCCACATGACGCAATAGCACCACTACGCATTTGAAGGTGTTCTTTACGAGCAGATAGTGATAGTCCTTACGCGACACTTCACTGGATGCATACTTGTGTAATATTGCAAATATTTCAGCAGTAACAGCTTCAACATTTTCTTTCAAATTTTCCAGCGACAGCTGATGATGCCATATGATAGTGATGCATTTGACCGATAGCATTTTAACACGCAAAAAATTTCCTCTCAATGCATCTAAAATCAGCGGCACCAGTGGATTCAGAAATGAGCCGTCTTGGCATTTTTTCTTTTTTAGCATAATGTGCAACATTTCCAGGCCAAATTCCACAAGAACATACGAATTCGTTTGTTTGCTAGTTTTTACTAACTTATTTGACACCATTGCACCACGTCTTTTTGGCTCCTCTTGGATGATAAAAGAATCGTTTGGAATTCGTTTTGACTTTGTCTCCTTCTTTTTAATGCTCGGCAACAGATCTGGGATAGATTCGGAAATTGTTCCATGGATCAGAATCATAAGAGCATCAACTGGCAACTTGTTATTTGATGTGAGCCCAGTTACAATCCTCATAAGACATTCTTGAATTTTAATAACTGTCTTCTTTGATTGTGTCTCCAGCAGCTGAGTTTTGAATGGCATCAAAAGATCAAGAATATACTTTTCACTGATGGTTGCTGCAAGAATATTCAATGTCAAAAAGCTCTTTCGGCTTGGTTTGGCTTCAGGCGTTCTGCGACCAATCTTTCCAATTTCCTGTTCATCACTGATCGTTCCAAAAATGTCATCGAAACAAATATTCAAAATTGTCTGAAGCAATTTATCCGTTACATGCTCATTCGCTAGCTGGTTCTTCAATGAATCCATTAGTGTGTGGATTGTCGCTGATAGCACATGAACTTGGAATCCTTTGCTCAACAGTCCTTTAAGATTATCAACTATATTCTCTAGATGTGATGGACCAAGAGATATAAGAATTTCTTTCAATGTATGACGTGCAATTGCTCTGACTTGCTTCAGTGTTGATTTAAGGAACGATGAAACTTTTAACACAACTTGTGACAGATAGTCATTGAGAAAGTTCTCGGGTAATTTTTGAAGGAGTTTGATGATGGGTAGCGCAATGGGAATTTTCAACATTTCCGTTTTCTCTTTAGATCGTCGCATTTCCTTGTTCAATTTATGAGCGCCATCACCTGTCATCTGAGAAATAATCTTGAACAGCGATGGAATTAGGCGACGAGTAAGACTTTTGATGACTCGCTGTGCAACATTCGTTCTTAAAATAGTAACTTCCGTAACAGCTTGCGTTTCTGGTTGCTCTACTTCTGTTTCCTCTGGTTTATCATCATCATCGTCATCATCAGTCTCGATTTCAAGTTCATCAGCTTCAGGTTCTATTTGATTTAAGTCTACAGGCGCTTCAAGGGGCTCAACTTTGATCGCAGCAGTTAAATCAAAGTGAAACGAATCCAAAATAGCAGGAATTAACTTGATGAGTTGCTTTTGATATCCTGCCTCATTCCGCATCTTTCGAATGTAGAATTTCAAAACCATTTCATAATTGTTCCATGGCAGAAATTTACAAATTGTCGCAATGAAATCAATTGCAGCTTCGATGACTTTTGACTTGCGCTGATAGTCTTCCTGGCACATAAATATTTTGGCTATTGGCAGTAGAAAATCATTTAATGTTCTTAGATTAGGCACTTGCTTGTAAGTCTTCGCGATTTCAACAAATCTGCGTAATGCTTTCATGTGCCTGAATTTCTGAAGATGCGTAATATTATCGAAGAAGTCCAATTCACGATTACTTGCGTCGGTCAATGAATGTAAATCTGCAAAGACTGGATGAACACTTGGATGTTCTCTGGACAATTCACCCAACAACTGGATGGACTCTGTCCTGATTGATGGATCGTCGCGAATTCTTTTCTGAATTAAATTAAGAATAATTTTATCAATGAAGAAATCCATTTGTGTCTTGTTATCACCACATTGTTTGATAATCTTATGACAAATCAATTTCAAATGATGACTTGAGTTATCACGCATTGCCAAATCTTTTTCATATTTTAAAAAGTAAAAGCAGTGATAAATGATGATAACTGCAAGATCCATAGACAAATCTTGAGATGTCATCGATTTCTCAAGCTGATGAAAGACATCTAAGCGCTTCTCAAAATCCGGTCGTTCAATCCATCTTCGATCAAAAGCATTTAAATCATTGATCATTGATTTCAATTTTACGTCGATGCACATCTGATTGAATACTTTTACCAAGAACTTTCGATGGTTCACTTCATGTATTTGCTCGAAAAGCGGTGCAACGAGACGCATATATGGCGTTGGGTCATTGATAATATTCAGGAGATTTGAAATTGTAGTTAGAAGCTTCATAATTCCATCTGAATCTTGATGTTTCTCCATTGATTTCTTAAGCGTCAATGGGAACAGAATGTCTAGTAGAGTTTTTGATGATTCTATACTTGTTACCAACTCTGTTACTCTTGCAAGGATAAGTAAATTACGTGAACTTAATGTTTTCAATCGCTTGTCACTCAAATGATCCTTCAACTTAAGCAAGACATCTTGAATAAAAGGCTTTACCAACTCTGTTCCATAGTTGATGCCATCAATGACTTCATCATCCTTTTTCAGTGTCAACAATCTTTCCAAGATATCCATCACCGACTCGCTAACTGAATTGCTTGTGGATGGATTTTTTAACAAGTTGATAATTGACTTCAATGCGTAATCACCGTCGGGATTTGTTTTTGCAAGCAAATAAAAATATTTTGGATTTTTCGACCATTGTAATGAACAACTTCATTAAACCGCTGATGTTTTGTGATGAATCATGATGAAATGCTGGCAGATATCTCGAGACGAAGATTTCAAATAGCACATCTATCTCACTGTCAATCCATAAAAATTCATCAAAATGTTCAAAAAAATCTACGATGCTTGATAAGCATGATTGCTTTAGGTTCTTGAACATTGTTGTATCGCCATTGATTGTAAAACAGCTGATCGCAATGATGGATGTGAGAATTTTTCGTTGATATTCCATACTGAATAATCCAGCAACATTTTTTTTCGCCAAATCCAAGAATTGTAGCATTGATTGAAGCTCATTCACTTTAATTATTGAACTCGAATTTTTAATTGCTTTCAACATCGTCGTCGTATCTTTTTCATTTATGAATGTTGAAATCTTTTCAACAGCAATATTCGTCAGCTGAACCAATTCTGGCTCTTGCAGATTGCTCATAAATCTCGTGATGATTTCTTTCTTATTCCTGAATCCTTCTTGATCTTTTTTACTCGCTTTGATGGTCATTTTTGAATAAATTATTGGCAGAAATATTTCAATGAAACTCGATCGATGTTCATCTTGAATTTTGTCACTCAGTTTAAGTGCGACAAGCTCCTGTCGAAATGTTTTTTCATCGAGACATCTGTACAGAATCTCTTTATAATTCGCAACCTGGGCTTCCTTATACTGCATAACACAGTCAAGGGCCAATTTCTGAACTTGAAAATTTCGATGCAATAAAAATTTCAGATACAAATCGCGCAGCTCTGACGATTTGTACACACATTTTGGATTGTTGAACTTTGCTAGAACTTGAAGATGGGAAATAAGCAGCTTTTGTCGCGCCTTTGGTGCTTCTTTGCTGTTATCATCAGAAGAGTCTTCTTCATATTCATATTCACTTTTCAGAAACTCATAGAACAGCTCAACAATATCATGTTGCTTTACATCTTGAATATCCGTCTTCGACTCACTCAGCATTTGCCAGAGCTTAACACGATACGATATGGGATCATATTTCTCAGTTAGTTCATAGAAGTTGGTAAATTTTAGCTCAATATACTCATTTTCGGTCAATGCTTCAATTTGAGTTTTGGTCGGTGGTTTTTGATTGATGCTTGCAACTAACTGATTTTTAAATATTCCCCAAAATGTGTCAAGGTTGAAGGACTGTGAATACGAATCAAGCACGTTCTTCGTAGGCTCACACAAAAGCTGAAAGTTGGCATGCATGAATCCCATGCAAAATTTAATTGCATCTTCGACATAAGGTGTGTCTTTTACATCGTGAAAATATGTTGAATCATAATCAAGCCTTTGAAGAAGCAAAACTTGATCTCTGTATGTTTGAATCGTCGATGGGATTTCATGAATTCGTTTAAAGATTGTGTAAATTGATTCGTTATCGCTTCCAACAATAGCAGCCTTTTTCAAGTGATCAAATGAAGATAATATTTGCGACGTAAGCAAGCGAATGTTATGATATGGTGACAGAAGATTGTCAATTAGAACTCCATGAATTTTATCAAAAAGTTGTCC
This sequence comes from Propsilocerus akamusi, assembly GCA_018397935.1. Classification (NCBI taxonomy): domain Eukaryota; kingdom Metazoa; phylum Arthropoda; class Insecta; order Diptera; family Chironomidae; genus Propsilocerus; species Propsilocerus akamusi. Next base: position 16,262,478 of record CM031469.1, on the reverse strand, counting down.
ATCAAGAGAAGACTTGTTCAATGTTTGAATGAGGAAATTTAGTATTTTCAGCGAAGGAAAAGCGATTGTGTCACATTTAGTGAAATGAAGCATGATGTTCACGATTTCAATAGTTTCAGCATTATTTATGGAGCTGTTGATGCAATGGAGGGCCGAAGCAATGACCGCAATGAGGAAAGTCCACTTCATTGATCCATCAACCTTCAGTTTTTTCGAGATATCTCTCAATTGTTTCTTTAAATGCCGTTCTACCTTTTCATTATCAAATGACATCAGATGTGGTAGAATTTGAATTGCAAGCAAAAAATCTTCAAAATCCTCTCCGCATTTGTAATGCAATATACAATTCATTATGCTGTCGATTGTGTTTTGATTACGTAAATTTATGTTGTAGCTGACAAATTCGCTGGCATCTAATAATTCATTGCTGGTTCTTTGACTAATTATTTTTGCGAGAATTTCCATCGTTGATTTCTTGAAATTCCGCTCAAAGTATTTAAGGAAATCGGGCATAATGAGCACGTCAAATTGTGAATATCCAATTGCGTTAACGACAAATGCTTCAAACACTGTAACATGGCTAGTGCTCAAAAGTTTCTTCGATAATCGACTTGCTTCCAGTTGACTGATAAGAAAGAATTTTGAGAGCAATAGGAGGGCACCAATTTGTGAAAGTGTCATCATTACTTCCTCATTGAAATCTGCATCAATTATTTGAATCACTAGGTTGGTAACTTTTGTAAAGTCATGAAGTTTTTTTCCTCCTCTGTACTCAATTGATTGGCCAAGAATATGAAGTAGATAACGAATGCTGATGGACTTGTCTTCCTGCGATGTCATTTTATCATGTAGAAGTTTTTCTATTGATTGGTGAATGATATTCCAGTAGCTGGAGATGTATTTCATGTCGATATAATCTAGAATATCACCGATTGTTTGTGCCATTACCTAAAATTGTTTAGAAAATTGTAAGTGGTAAATCAAATAAATGTCGATGTCCAACAAACCTCCTTTAGAGTGTCCCAGAATTTTTTGAATTCCATTTTTCTGAATACATCCAATAAAGTATACAGAAATTCTTCACCTTTGCTATGAAATTGCCCGTTATGACCACGAATCATCTCAAAGAACAATTTTCCACAGCCCATCAAGCACGAGTCATCCTGACTGATAACTTTAAGGATCACAAGAATAAGGCTATCTTTGTCTTTGAAATTTCTAACCAGAAATGCAAAGCATTCGACAGCGAAATTAATGATGTGTTCCGGTTGGTCCTTATCACTCAGAAGCGGGATGATTTTATGAACAACGATTGAAATGTCCTTACATAGGAACGGTTTCAAGATTTTAAAGAGATACGCCAAGGTAATCAGGGTCCACTCCGTCTGATCGGGATCTTGTGTCTGCAGAAGTTTGACGAGCCTTTCAAAGAACTGATTGAAGTAAACGTAAAACTCCTCTCTTAGATCTTTTGATAATGCTACAACAAACCTGAGGAAAAAAAAGAGTTATATCACTACATTAGCGAACTAAGGCACAGGAGTGAATCTCAACATACTCTAAAAGCGGCTGGAAAGACAATGTCGTAGAATTATCCAATCGATTCAGAAGAACATGTATGACTTTCTCTTTATGATGAAGCAGTTGCGGAAGTGTTGCTGTGGTTACTCCCCTGAGCTCACTCTCGAAAAGCCGATATTCATCGGTTAGGTTCAGCACATTCCATTTTTCATAGGTTTGATAAAAGTACGAACGATCCTCATCTGGCAATTCATTGACGTGTTCGATTCTATACAACGCCGATGAACGTAAGTCAACTTCAGAGATCCTATCGCTGAATTTCTTGAACTAGAATTACCAAAAAATATATACATACATAAAATTTATCAGTAATTTCAGTTTAATGATTTTTACCTTGAAAACATTCTCGCTTTTGTGTTTATGTGACATCGTTCGTATCGTTTAGCTAGCTGATGGCTTTAGAATATTTATTGACTGTAGAACAATTGATTACTACAAGAAATAATTAAATTCTCTTTTTTGTTTTGATAAAATGAGCAACGCACATGTTACTACTACAGTGAAAGGTCTATGGAGCATGTTGCTCAAATCTATTATTTAAAACAATTTGTTCGCAGGGATATTTAATAAAATTATTTATTTTTGTTCCAGTTATAAGCTGACAGCAAAATTGTTAGTGAAAAAATCAATAAGGAACAAAATAATGCTTATTTGACGTTGCAATTCAACAAAGTGCTCGTGATTCTATCTCCACTGACGGTCATCATGCTAAATTCACGCCATAAAACTTCACCGTCAGAGTTGGTTTTCAGATCAGATTGAATCTTATCCCAAACTTTCTTCTTCGGATTAAGCTGAGCCACATCAGCCTTTGTGTTATCAAAGCCTTCAATAATAATTCTGTCTCCTATGTTTGAGTCTGATGGAACCTTCAATGGCTCATATTTATCATTGCTAAAATATTTAAAGACAATGAATTAGTAACTTCATACCGTTGTCAGTCATTAGTGATTATACTTAAAAGCGCACAGCACCAAGCCTTCACTTTCAACACCTCGTATCTTGGATGATTTCATGTTGGTTAGAGCAACAACTTGTTGATTCAATAGTTCTTCAAGCTTGTAATATGCCATTAGATTACTCACAATCTGAGACGAAAATTGAAGTTTCAGAAAGGTTAGCGGAAATAATTATTTCTTAAAAACTTACAGATTTTTTAATTCCATTTGCAAGATCAACTTTGAGAACACAAAGTGCATCGGCATCGGGATGTTTATCAGCTTCAACAATTTTGCCAATTTTCAATTCCATTTTATCTGGTGAATTCTCATTCTGAACTTGAGCCTCCTTTTTCGTTGGATAAGCACTTTCGGTTAATTTGCGATGGGCATCAGTGTCGAATATCTTTCTGATTGGGTCAAGTAATCGATTGATATACTTTTCAACGGATGCCTTCAAATCACCTGGATGGACTTCCTCAGAAGCAAAGGCTTTTTCTAGATCATCATACTTGTTGAATGTTACATTACCACCGAATTCGGGCTTTCTGCATATTTCGAAGCCTTCACCATTCTTAAATACGGAGAACAAAACGTGTTTGACAAAAGATAGGAGTCCATTGTCTAGCACATTTCCTGGTTCACAAAATGCTCGTTTGATCTTCTTTTTGACATTTGCCGGTGAATCGAGCAAATCGATTTTGGAGTCTTCCTCTGATGATGACATTTTGCCACCAGCTAATCCCGGAACCATCGGATTCATTAAATGAATCCTCTTTGCGTAACCCAGTTGTGGTAGATATTTCTCAGCAAATGTAAAGATTTTCCTCTGATCAACGCCACCGAACTGAGCATCTATCTTTAGGTATTCTTCATCGAGTGCTTGAAGTCCAGGATATAACAAACCAGACAACAACGGATACTCAACTTGTTTTACCACTTCAGCACCAGCCTTCTTCGCATCATGTTGAGTGACAGTTGAAGAGAGTTTATAAACGTCTAATGTGTATTCACGAGACAACTGAAAGCTGGTACCTTGGACAAACTTCAATTTATCCACTGGAACATCAATGGCTACCAACATGGCTTTAATAACAGCTTCATAGTATTTTGTCCTCTGTTCTAACAACGGCCATGGGGCTTTCATATTATCCAAATATGCATGCAGATCAGCAAACAGAATCGTGACCTACAAAAGATATAAAATGAAAGTAACCTTTTTCTTCTACAGTAATGCATGCGTGTCATACTTCACATCCTGCTTTAAGGAAATCACCAATCTTTGTCATAGGCACGAAGTAAGCGATATGCGGTTTGCCTGTTGTGGCCGTTCCCCAATAAATCTTAAGATCTCGCTCTTTCACAATTTTCTTTAAATTTTCTTCACCAAGCACTTCTTGAAGATTTCTGGTTATCAGATTAACTTTTTCATCAAATGAAATTGCGTCCGTCATTATGGCCTACTAGGTGAACAACTTTTAATTAAAATGAAATGTGATTGTAAATATTATCGGGTCGAATTTAATGAAAACTTTTTTTTGTTCGTAATGTCCACATGAAACGTTTTCTTGGCATGGGCAACAAATAAATAATTTGCTCACTTTTTCTTTTTTGAAAAGCAGCCGTTTACAAAACTCGACCGAAATTAGATTTTTGTATTTTTTGAAGGCATTTTCTGCTGCAAAACGGTCCATCTGCTACAAAATAATGCCCATTGTTGCTAGTGACTCGTTGTTTACTATTCAGTTTAATAAGATGGATTTTTTCAAAGATCGGTACATCAAAACAAAGCGATTCGCACTTGACGCAGTCGGGTGAGTAAAATAAAATTTCCTTAATAATTCGTGGAATGTTCACATTCATGAATGGTATATTGTGCTTCATGACAGCTCTAGCAGAGATTTCAAATAATAATGGTGGTCGTAGCTCAAAGTTTGATAATCGCTGATGGTTCTCCAGAACGTCATTAGTCGGCATCAATTCGACTGGAAATTTGTTATTCGTGATATCAATGACATCTAAATTCAACTTTGTGATAGAAGCGGGTAGGGATGATAGTTGATTATTGCCAAAATTAATATGTTTGATGAATTTCATCTGCTTAATTGCGAATGGGATTCTTCCAATTTCGTTGTGACTCATATCAAGATTGATCAATCTTTCGCACCAAGCAATGTCGACAGGCATGCATTTTAATTTGTTCTGAGACATATTCAGTACTTGCAGCGACTTCCGGATGTTGTCGCCATTCAGCCAATCCCAATCCCGCTTTAGTGTCGAGTCTCCCAGTTGATTCTGATGAACCAAAAGCTGATTCAATCTCAAATTTCCGAGGGCCTTTGGAAGCTTTGTAATCGAGTTGTTCGAGAGATCAAGAAATGCGAGATTAGTTAGATTCAGAATGCCAATCGGCATCTGTGAGTAGCCCACGCCATTAATGTGAAGCTGTTTTAGTGTTCTAGCGAATCCTTTTGAAGGTATGTCTGCTCGCTGCGTAATAGAAAGTTTGTAAATAGGCTGTTCCATCATCTTGCTTGTAGTTCCGAATGCTCTTATAAGCTTATTATCAGTCTTTGTAACGTCCTTGTTAGGATCAGGTGGACTCAGTTCAGTTTTCATTACGTTTAAAAAGGCTTTTAACTGTATTGTTTCGGCTTTGATTTGAATGTCGAGTTCTGGTAATTTCAGTGAGATGGTACACTTTCCATCGCCAACAAATTTCAGAAAAATATTGGCGATGTTATTTGTGAGATCTGAAATCAGTGACCTGTAGGGTGAATTTGTTATTAGATGTCTTAGCCGAAGAGACCTACCGTATTTAGTTCCTGATTTGTTGCTCGTAGTGATGAGAATGAGACATAAATTCGATTTTTCATTCTTTTTCCCGACTGCCAATGTTGATTTGTAAAATCTTCCTTTAGCTTCTCGATTAGCTCGTCGAACAACATTTGTTTCGCACAGCAATTTCATCTTGTTTGCTGGCAGCGGCTGAACAATTTTTACAAATGAGTTTGTTTACCTTTCGACAAAATATTTATTGGCGCCAAAAACAAAAAATATGCAAGGCTCCGCAACCAAGCAAACAAACACGAATAATTTCTTATCCATTTAAAAACTGCTTTATTTCTAATGCTCTATTAGTTATTTAATTAAAGTATGTACATTTTTCAATAATCCTTATAGTAGTGAAATAATGCTCTACGCGAATAGGATCTATAATGAATTTTTCAGCTATATAGAAGACTATTTCCATGTTGTTAAATGATCAGCAAAGAAATTTTATTTAAAAAAAAAACACGCGCGCTTTAAATGAAGTGCCCTGAAAAGGACGCGACGAGGAAAGTGAAAATTAAATTAATGTATGTTGGTTTTGTTTATGTGTGTGTGTTTTTTTTGTATTATGTTCATATCTATTGATTCACCCTGACATTTGCTATGATTGAGTTCCCTTTAGATGTAGGCGCTGGAGACTTTTTGTATGGTTTCTTCATATCATTGACGTCCTCCAACATAAAATCATGATCATCAGATTGCTCGTCCTCATCATCGGGATCAAAGAGACTCTCATCACCTGTCACTGTTTCACTATCTGAATCTCCACCCATTTCGTCATCATAGAGTGCCTCAACTCCAATGCAATTAATCAAGTCACTGTTGTTATTGTTCATCAGTTTCTTGAGTACTGCTCCATCAGCCGTTGTGAGATCAATGTTCTCTAGCAAATTGTGATTGTTCCGCGGTATTAACACATTATTGTTCTTTCCAATCGTTGCTAAAGAGGACGATGGCAATTTCTCTTTGATCAGTATACTTTCGCTGATACTGTCGTTGTGTTTTCGTGGTTGTCTTGATAGTTGGTGTTGCATTATGTGCTGCTGGGGTGGTAGTGAACGAGGATAACGTTTAGAGGTTGCCATCTGACGACTAGTACTCTCATCTAGCATTGATGGCATTGTAAAATATTTTTCCACTTGCTTTAAATGCTCCACCGGCATGACGCGCTTCATTCTTTGCATTGATGGTTCGGACAGTGGGAAACGCAACGGCTCATATGCTGGAATTGTCTGCGGATGATTGAGAATGTTGAGATCATAATTGAATCGATAAAAGCGTCGTCAAACGAACCTCTTTGATCGGTTCTGGTGTCATGCATCGGGAGGGCGCACCACTTGTTCCACCATGCTCAGCATTCCAATCCATTCCGTCCTTCTTTGAATTCGTTCGGCGACGTTCCTTACGTCCATTAAAGGCATATTGGATTGCTACAGGAAATAAGTTTTAATAATCAAGTTAATGCATGACTGAATGCTATTAACTTACCACTAATCGATGGCGGATCTTGTAGCTCTGTACCATCCAGTGGCGACGGAATTGACTAGAACATAGTTGAAAAAATTAAATCGTTGAAAAATTTAAATCTTTGTGTAACAATATCCCTTTTTAGAACCGATGAAAAAACTCACTTCCAAATCTCCCGCCGATAAAGCTGGCGCTGGTGATGTAGGATCAGGCGTATTGGCACCACTTGATTCGTTGCCACGGCTATCGATTCTTCGATTGGCACGCGAACGACTTGTGAGTGGGAATTTCAAGTAGGTTTCAAATTTCCTGCGTTCGTCCAGTAGCGCTTTTTCATGCTTCAGACACATAGTTTCCTCGGAAATATCCTCGCTGTCAGGCCATTCGCCAATTTGATTGCACTGATCTTCTTCAACCAGCAACTGCTCCTGCTCTTCCTCTTCGGTTACAACGCGCCATCTAAAAATTGGTGCAAAAAAGAGTCATTACTTAGTCATAATCATAACGTGATGTGGGATAATATTCTAAATTAAAAATCGATTATTTCACACATGTCTCATAATGAAGACATGAAACAAGAAGAAAAAATATCAAGGCCCATCCCAGATGCATAAAAGTTATGCTCAAGGTCAACAACTAGATGGCGCCATTATTTGAATTTTATACAGCAACGTGGTTGCCGCCATCGAGAAATATGTTTCTTTTTTTTCCTTTTCACAATTCTGACGAATTGGACTTTTACGTAAGTTTGAACTATTCATTACATCATCATTCAATTTAAAGAGTTAATAATTCTACAAAAAGCTATCGACTTGGGGTCAAGGTTTTTGCGCTTAGGCGAAGACATGAATAAACTCACTTGGGCGTTGGGATCTCCTTATAGGTGAGCAGCTCAACGCGCGTTGCAGCTGCTACGGAATATGGGATAACGATATTGTCAATATCGTAATTTCGGCTCCTTCTTGGATCCGATTGTGTTCTAAAATAAGACCATATGAAAGTATGATGAAAATTTTGTGTGATCTTACGAAAATAGCAAACACTCACTTTTCCGGCCGCTGATTGGGGATAGGCGATGAATTTTTACTACGAATAATTGGCTCAAAAAGCTTATCATTGCCGCCATTCATACCATTGTGAACGCTTGTGTAAGAGTTATGCGCTAGATGTGACGATATTGGATCGCTGAACTGAATCTTTCTAACGCGCTTTTTGAATGTGTATTTGCGTGTTCCTTGTGACTGTGCCGTCAGATTCGTAAGATTACTTCCTCGCCTTTTCTTATGCTTCTTACGCTCTTTAATTTCTAAATATTTTAAAATTAGTGGGAATAAAAATGTCGCTTCCTGAAACAACAAATTTGACTCACTGTTTGATAGGATACCTTCTGTTTTTAGGAATTTCTTTGTGTACTTTCTCTTGCCGGTAATGGGATCAATTTTACCTTTCGGAACTTTCTTGTCATCTCCCAGCATGTGCGAACAAATAAGGTTGTGATGTTTGGCGTCATCTTTGAATGTTCCATTTCCACCAATGGCATATCCCCCAACTTCTTGTTGATGCTTATTCGCCTGTTTCATAATAGACTTGGCGGATGTTCGGATCATCTTTGTCTGCCATTCAGGAATATTCATTATGGCTTCAAGGTGAATGTTGCTGGATACATCTAAAAAGGAACATTAGAAAATTATTAGTTGAATGAAATAATGAAAATGTTTAATCCATACCATCAGGGAAGCTTAGAACAGAATGAAAACCAGGATCGAGCAGAGCAACACGCTCAGCGGCTGGCAATGTGTCAGGCAGATCTCGTGGTGCTGTGGGATCAACTCGAGCTGTACATAAAGCACATGGCTGCAATGGCCATTGGCAACCGCATTTCAATGTGCTAAAACCCCCCCAAAAAAAAATAAATAAATAAATTGTTATCAGTTATTTGGTTTGAAGTAAGCATTAGTAGGTTGTCACACTTACCTCGGTCGACCAGCTTTTTTTGACATCTGATGGAGGTTTGCGGTGTGAACTAGCTTGCGTTTACGGAATGATGTTCTCACCAACGGTCTAATACGGGCCGCTGTTCCTTCATCATCTTCAGTATCTGAATCAAGGTTGTAGACAATACCATCGCCCTTGCTTCCTGGCAAAAGACCTTCAAAGCCTTTCACTTCTAAGACGATCGCGCCTTTACTATCCTTGATGTGTTTTCGTAGATCTGTGTGCTGGCGTATTTTGTAATCGAGCTCTGAGATTTGGGTGGCTAGCCAGCACCAACGTGATGCAACTGCACCACGATCTTTTGAATATTTGTAGGCTACACGCTTAGCACTACAAGAACGTGATGGAAAGAAACAAAAAAAAAATAGTGGTTACTTAACACCAATACAGTGAAGAAATATGCATAATATGGGCAATGCAATGCCGACTATGGAAGGCAAAAGCAAAAAAAAGTATTCGAGGCTGTTATTTTTGCCGGCGACTGGCACTTTGGCGAAGCGAATAAGTAAATGTGAGTGAAAAAGTGAAAAATAAACAAAAATAGTGTGCCGGCAAAACCCGATTTTTTTTCTTTCTTTTGCTTTTGTTTGCCATTCACATCATCATTTCTTTTTGCAATATGTTTCTTATTTCATTCGACGGCCCGTGAAGGTTCTCTGCGTCAAAAAAAAAAAAATTTTCTTCTCCTATAAAAACACAAAATTTCTCGCGAATCGGGATATCGACAAATCACATGGGGAATGCGTGAATATATTGGTTAATTAAATGATTGTGCAAATAATTGTCTTACACATACACAAAACAAGGCGAATACTTACATTGATAACGGTTGTTGATATTGATTGTTGTATGGAACTAATTCATCAGCCGACTCGCCACCAGAGCTACTGAGTGTTGCATCTGAATCAATTTGCTTCTCAATCAGACGCATTTCACTCATCAACAATCCCGACACTTGCTCCAATTGATCCACATCACCATCGTCAAAACGCGCAATAATGCTGTTGCTTAAATTTGTTTCTGATTTTGTCAATTGACTGAGAGTGTTTGCTGATGACATGGATGCTGATGGTTTGCTAAAATATTTGAGTGCATGTACTCTCTTATTGAGCAACGTGTGCTGCATCGTTGAAACGTTGTCAATTCGTCGAAGAAATGTTTTCATTTCATTCAATGGTACCGGCCTTAAAGGTTCAGGCTCCGGATCTGGTTTTAATTCTATCACGTCTATTTCTATTGGTGCTGATGCTGCTGAACATTCTTCTTGATGTTCAGGCTGTTGTCGACTTTCAAGTTTTATTTGATGAGTTGAAGGTGATGATAAGAGATTAACAGGCGGTTTGGTTAATGGAGTTAACGGTGCAATAACTGAAGGTAATGTCCCTTGTAGATTTGCAGAAAGACAAGGAAATTTATTGCCAACCAGTGCGGCTGACGATGCGGCTGCTGCTGCCGCTTCTTTAAGTTGCTTTTCTTTCTTCCTATTATGACGAGCAACATGTTCCACGAAGCCAGCAATTTCCTCACTGACATGAAGTCCTGTTTGTCTTGCTACAAACTTATAGAGTCGTCGAATAAGGAAATCCATTTTGCGTTGAAGTTGTTGTTCCTCGCGACTGATTAAATCGAGTCGCTGCTGAACTATGAGACGTTGGATTTCATCTGGATCTTCTTTGCGGGGTGAGTCTTCTTCATAATTTTCTTCTTGATCTACCATATCTTGAATATGATCTCCATTGCCACCAGGATGGGTTAACGATGAAAGATCCTGACCATCGAGCAACTCATTGAGAATATTCAGGAGTTGTGGCATTTCGGGCGGATCATTTGTATTTTGTAGGCTTTGTGCAGAACTGCTGCCATTGGCGCCAAAATGCTGATAACCAACCAGACCCAATGATGAAGTAACAGATGTGTTACTACTAGCTGATGTTACAGCTGCTGTTAGAGTTTCCATCAATATCTGCTCTAATTTCGGCGATTCATCGATATTTGTTTGTTGTTCCAGGCTTTCCATCAAAGTATCGCTGCTGTTCACAACTACGGTGGAAACATCCGTTGACGATGCACCATCTTCACTACCGCTCGCTTTCGTCGTCTCCGTTTCTTTAGGCAGCCTATATGTGTGTATGTAAAAAAGACGCAATAACAGAATTAGCATTTCAAATGGAATTTCCACTATCAAATGTCCCACCAGTAAGTTTTTAGTGATAGTCTAATGTAATGAAATAAGTTTTTGTTTACGATGCATAAAAATGTATAATCGTTTGATGCTATTTTTTTTTTATGTTGAAGGGTGTCTATTATACCTAAGGTATTTTTCTTAGGCGGAATTATTGAGCAAGAATTCCAATAATTTTGTAATTCAAATTTTCTTTCCACGATTGGTCGTTTGAAGTTATTATTGTACTGGACCCGTCAGACAATGCAGAAATCAGCAAAAAGAGACATTCTCAAATGGCGATTGGAGTGTAGTATGTGTGTAAAATAATTAATTTAAGCGGATAGGAAACACAGAACTTTTTTTTCTTCTTTTTTACAGGGCTCATGCGTCGATGACGCGTTGGTTTATTGTTCACAATCACAATTCACTCGTCTGCCATTATAATTCACTCAAAACTGACTCTCTAATTAACATTTAAAGGCACATTGGTATGCATGATGTAATTTAGTGATGGTCCCGCAGCGCGTTTTTTTTCGCTTGGTTGTGTGTGCTTGCTACTCGTCCGTCCATTCGGAAGGAATGGGAAAAAAATCAATCGTTTAAATATCTTACATTTTTCCGCAGCTCTGACTCGATATTTTGGTACTAGCCGATAACAAAAGAAGTTATAATGCAATAGCGATCAATTTTATCCACTTTGGCTTCCAACAACATTAAATAAATTAATTAATCTTCTGGCGTTCACTGCGTTCAATTTTTTTCAGGAATAGTACTTTGTTCGCTTCCTTTCGCGTCATTTTGAGTTAGCAAATTTTGTTTTCAACACTGATCAGTTTACGTCAGTCTGGCCATCATTTCTCGATATGAATCCGATAAGATTAAGAAATTAAGAAGGTAGTGGTTGGACTGCTTATGTTATTTTACATCTTGTTAAAGGATTTATGTTACATTTTGACAAAACCAAAACCACTTAAAGCGCTTTTTCGTCTCGAAGCAAAATATTTAGCAAACGTTCCCAACAAAAGAACCCACTACAACGATCTCTGAGAAATCAGTGGATCCTTTTTAATCATCAATCCTCACAAGCTGTTACTTCTAAGAGGTTGACATTAAGTAGGCTTTAAGTTGTTTTAGGTTGTCCACCCGATCATGCCGAGGCTTAGAATATGTTTGCAAAGTCAAATGCATTGCTTTGTACTTTTTCAATTATAATTAAATTCTTCATACTTCAGTGTCTTTTAAATAATATTAAACTTCTGTGTTGATTTTTTTCATGCAAGGAATAATCTATTTTAGTGGCATTGACAATCTACTGTCTACTTTCATCTTCCCCCAATCTTTTGTTTTGAAATCCAATTTGTTTTATAATTTCGCAAATCTCATCCCTTTCGATCTGATTCAATTTACAATTAATAAAATATAAACTACTAGATATTCAACTTACGTTCTTGAACTTTCATATTAAATTTAATATGCTTATAACAACCAAATTAATGAAATTGCAAAATTGGGTTTAACTGTTTTCCGTTGCTTTATCGCTTCTCCGTCACTGTAATGAAGCAAAAAATAAATTTTTAAAAATAAATTTTGTTTCAAAAATAGTTCTCTCATCTCATCCAATTTATAGAAATCCCGTTAGATCCTTTCTGGCAAGTCTCATGTAGTTGAAATAAAAGTTTAATTTCTCAAAAGAAACATTTACATTTTTGAATTTGGTAATGAATCCCCGGATCAGTAATGAAGCGAAGCCCATTGACGGAAGTCGTAATGATCCCATAGTAAATTCTTGTGGAGTCGTAGGAGCAATAAGCTCTGAGTGTTGTTCGTTTATTTTATTAGTTATAATCTTTTTTAATGTTTTATAGTGATAAAAACAATTAATATAATCCAAAATGGATGTGTGGAAGAGTCTTGGAAAACAGTATTTGTTTGGAATAGGTATTAATTATATAAAAATATATGGTGTTTTAAGAAGAAAACACTCCCTCGAAATTTGTCATAAGCATTGTGTTTACAATATTGTGAGCAAAAAAAAAAACATTGCGATGCATTATGCGATCAGCGTCCACTGAAACTCTTAGCTGTGAAATGAATGAATCATGTGTAAATTGAGTAGTGGTTTTTTTTTTGCGTAAGATTATGTTTGATAAAAAAAACTCAAGACGATCCACATCTGGGCGACACTTGCTGATGTCTTTACTAATGTGATCTTTTCAAGAGGAAACCCAGACATATTCGACACAAAAAAAAATGAGTCGTGGGAAACCGCAAATGAACATTTCGACAAGGTTAAAACTGCGATGATCATAAATAAATGAATGGGTGGCGTACATCATAGATATACAAACTAAGACATAATAAAAATGCTTGATTTATTTAAATACAATTTAAAAAATGCACCCCCCCCCCTCATGAATTGTGTAAAATAAACTGATAAAAAAAACCCATATATATTCTGAAGAGTAATCAAAATTGCAAACATCCGAAAAAGTGCTGAGTGGGAACCGCTGAACAATATACTTGAATGAGTATATGTATTTTTATACCTATAAAAAGCAGATATCTTCGAGTTGTTTTATCATGTTTCTTTAAATACATACTTCCATCGGAGAAAAAGTCACAGTATGTGTCTAGTTCTGTAGCTCCCCAATGTGTTTTTTTTTTCCTTTTCTAATACACAACAATCGTTGCATTTATTCTTTGGACGATCTTCGGGGAAAAATGATATTTCTTGTTTTTAGAGAAAATCCCATCACAGGATAAATCGCTTTATTACCTTCGCCTCAAAATCTTTTTCACACCACAACACTTCTCAAAGCAAATTTTACATATATTTCAACGTGAACGTTCATAAATGTCTCATAGTATCAGACAGAGTATTATTGATAACTGATAAGCGACGACGTTTGCACAACAATAATACCAAAAGTTTCTCATACAGCCCATGGAGCTTTTTATTTTCTCAAGATTTGCAATCTCGCCAGCATCAAAATGTAAATTGCAAGTCCATCAAACATGCAATGAGATCATGCTGTTATTTTTATTAACTTTCTTGCCAGATTACAATTAACCCACTTCGATCATTGCAAACATCATCATCATCATGATCAAGATGCAGTTCAATTATCTGAACCAGCCGCAAGATCATCAAAGGCACAAACACCAACAATCTTTTTGTCGTATCGAGTAATCGTGTAGAGAAGCACTTCACAATCAGAATTTTACAAGTCAAGGTTCTTTTGGTCGCTAATTGCTGATTTTAGAACCTGATACGAATTGAAGATTTGTTTGTGTTTGAGCATAGCGTGCAAATTTTTGGCATATAAATAATAAAACACACAAAACAAATATGACGCAACATTTTGATGTTCAGATTGCCATGCGATGACGCAAACAAGGTTATTCATTCTAGTGCTACACTATTATGTTATCTCAGAAAATAAAAATTCTTTATGACGCAACATTGATATCAAATGCGAAGGAAACTGTCCAGCCAATAGTACAATTGAAGATGTTTCATTAAAATTTCCAACAAATGTTGGCAAACCACTCATTGATATTCATTTTAAATACAAAACTTTACTGATTTACAATGTTCACCATACAAATTGTGCACGCGCCGAGTGAGTCAGTATTTCTTTTGCCCCATTCATGCTTCTTTTAGCTTCCGATGTGAAGTTGTTATGCCAGGTGATCAAAACAATAAACACAAAGAAAACTTGTGCAAATATCAAGTGATCATGTAATACGAGTGCTAAATATTATTAACGAATGTGTCAGACGAGCAGTCAGCATGCATTCAACAGTCGTACATGAACAAACAATATTCATCTCGCTCCATCGACGATGAAATTCCAAGCACATCAATTAATTTGATTTAAACTGTTTGTTAAGCCATGTCGACTAATTAAGCATCTCAATGAGTTTCTCTTGCTAGTGTTAGCCCCGCATGATGCTTCGCTCTAACTAAGCAATGAATCGATTCAATACACACCACTTGGTCTCCGACAAATACAAGCGCGCTCAAAACGAGATCAAAGAGATCAATGGGGAAAAACATAGTTTAATAAAAAGTGAAATTGAACACTTTTTTGTCGCTATCTCCCTCAACGCGACTGCAAATTCGGAAATATGAGAAAAAAATTTCAATTGGCGCTTTGCGCGCGTAGAACTGATTAACTGTCATTGTGTGCAACCTATAGCTTTATTAACTCCTATAGCTCTATTATACGTATAACATATTAAGATAAAATTATCTAAAAATACCTTCAAAATGAGGTTTGCGAAAGTTGACGAACCGGAAATTTTATGCAAAAAAAAAACTTTCAGTTTCTAGAGCACACTTCCATTCGTTTTGTTATCATTTTGAATTGTGCTGCCACTTGTACGAGAAACAAAACTTGCTGAACTTTAGCACCATGCATGAGTGATCACAACAAAATGTTTTCAGTTGGCTTCTTAGTAAAGAAACCATTTTCCATCCAAAGGGTGCATAAAATTAAAAATCTAATTGGGCAATTAATTTCTTCGTCGCGACGAAAACACTTAATTAGCCATTTGATGACGATGATTAATGTTATGATTCCTAATGTTCGGATACCCGAAAAATTATCATCGCACTAACGTGCATGTATGATGATGACTCGCAGTTTAGTCACCAGCCTGGAACTTCCTGCTGATTGTTTCATAGAATCCCACTTACTACAGTTTATTGAAAGATGTTCAACAAGCGCCTCATTATTAGAGATTGTTTCTCTGAAATGTTGAATTAAAAAACAGTTGCATGTGGCTCGTGACCTAAAACAATATTTTAAGCATACACGCACAACTATGCTTCAAAAAGATAAGATTCGTCGCAACATAATGTAACATAAATAAAGTGAAACAATTATTGTGGATGTTGTATAAACGGTAATGAAGAAAAATAAAAGAAACGTAGAACTGTGTGATCAGCTTATAATTGCTTATATTTATTCACATGCAATAGGCACCGCGATCATTTGGTCTGCAATCTAATGGAAATTTTATGAGCCATTTGGGGTCAGAGATTGGGAAATTTTGTTTCATATTGAAACAAAAAAAAATCTTTTAAACATTATTTTAATTACGCAATTTTCTGCTCTCGTTGAAATGTTTCATCGTATTTTCAAGTCGTATCATCATGTCGGCGATTTAAACCATTGAATTACTTTGTGAAATTATGCAAGAGAATTCGAGACTAATTGATTAAATGGACCCCGACACTCGGCATGTTCGGAAATGTTTGCTGGAATGTTAACCATGTTAATTGACGACATATCGTGCGCTTTATTTGTTTCCTTCTCGTTCCACCATGCAGACGTCAGTTTTTCCCACTTGATTTAATTCCTCTCATGCGCTTCTAATCGGCGTTTTATTAAGTGCTTCGATGTATATTTATAGATGACTGAAGTCATTTTATATATAAATATGTTGCAGCTCACATAACAACTTAATCCCCGAATTGAAGCAATTCAGACGCAGAAACATAAATATTCACGAGTTGCAACATGTTGCAAAGGGGATGCCATAAATTTAATTTTAACGAAAAACGCAAAGTGCATACATATGGAAACGAGGGTGTGCTTGCTTATAGAGTTTTGATGATAAGGCATTTCAAGTTTGTTCATTTCGAAATTTTCGTTCTGAATGTTCAACTCATTGACGATGAATCAGACACACAAACGATGATGACCGCTAGGCTCATTTAAAGTACGTCGCACTTGACTTCTCGTCTCTAAATTTATTTTTATTTTCATCTCGTGCTCTCTCACGCAGACACAAAAAAAGAATACAGAACACCAAAAAAAAAAACTTCAACTATCGTGATCTGTTCGTTACAAGTCTTTTGAAATATACAAAAAGAAAATTCGGTCCTTTAAAAAATTTTAGTTTCTATGAAATTACGTAAAAAAATAAGGCTTTGATAATCTTGCTCAAATAAACAAAACTTCTAAGAATGTTCCCAAGACTTTGTTTATTGTTTACTTTTGCTCGCTCAGCAAATGCATGAATAAAATGCAACGGATTTCATTGCATAAAATACATTTTAACGCTGCCGAATGTGACTCTTTCCTGGCTTGAGGCAAAATTTTTATCTAAAAATTCTCGCATACCAAAAAGCGATAACGAGGAAGTTCCATAAATAAAAATCAAAATGCCGGAATACGCGTGCGAAGGAAATGATCAATCAAATGCCAATAAACGCATGTTATTATGTTAATTTAAACATTGATCGCGGTAAATAATATTTATAGCTACCAAGCTTTACATTCCAATTTTGAAAAACCAACACCCGCAATCGAGCGATTTTCCATAAATAAACAAACTGAATTAATGAGGCAGTTGGAAGCATAATTAGCAGCTAGATATACTATGCACAGAAAGGAAGCGTTAAAATTCGTGAACGAATTGAGCTAATTCATTGAACTCAAAAAAAAATATGCGTTCTTTGCGATAATAAATTGCACAATGTCCATCAGAAAATATTAAAATATTTTTGATTGTGTGAAGGGGGGAAAAATTTGCAGTCGCTGGCATTTTTTCCTAAAAGGGGGAACTGGCAAAACATAAAAATTTTCAGTGACTCTGGTCACAAAATGCTTGTATGAAATTTTAATGCTATTGGTGGTCTGGCTAACAATGAATGAATTTGATTGAATAATGCTCGATTTCAGTAGAAGGTATTTTTTGGAAACCTAATGCATTTCATGTTGACCACTCGATGGAACGCGATCGTGAAACTTTTCGCTGCTAAGTAGTTTGAGTGTGAAAATTCGAAGTGTTTTTTTTTTCCTGTGCAGAAGAATTATTGTGACTGTTATTAACTTCCTTACATTTTCACAGCCAACAACAACTTCCAACAAGTCAGCACTAAACCGAATCGGTTGCCTTTGGACGTTGGTGACAGTGTGATAATCATTCGTGAAAGTACCAACTGGTATTATGGTTACAATAAAAAGTGAGTTTAAATGAAAATCGAAATTTTATTTCTTTTTTCTCCAATTTCTCATAAAGACACAGAGCAGCGCAGAAATTGAATAATTGATGTGCTAATTGTTTTATCATCACTATCGTTGTTGCTTTTTTTTTACTGATTTTCATCATTACGCATCTCTCTTTATCTTATACATTCACATCTCTCTCTAGAAATCGCACGCTGAAAGGCATTTTCCCAAAATCATACGTCCAGATAATTGCTGACGTTGCGATCGTTAAGCATGAATATGTAATTAAACGTAGTGAAATTGTTGATGAGATCACAACTGTTTTGAAGGAATGGCACGAACACTTTAAAAGATTCTTTTTGGTGAGTGGTCTTCTTTTATTTATTCGCTATAAATCGCGATTATGTAATTCATTTATCCTCAAAATTTAATTTTCGATTTTTCCAGTTTAATGACAACATCGAGCTCAAGAAGCTTCGCGAAAAAATGTTGGAGCTCGTTAGGTTACGCTCACAAATGCTTAGCGGTAATTTACCCGTAGACGAGATGAAAGATGTCAAGCTAAAAGCAACATCGGAAATTGACACAGGAAATCAAATGTTGGGTAAGGTTAAAGCGTCAGGCAAATGGTGTTTTTGTTTATGCTACACTCACAAAATAAACGCTTCATTAAGAGCAATTTAAATATGCGGCAATGGTGGGTGCTGGAACGAAAACATTCATCATCGTTGTCGTTATCATTTTCATATATTTAGTACGTCATGTATTCATGTATCTTTTTTTTATGGTCGCGCTCAGGTCTCGACATGGTTGTACGTGATGATAATGGCAACAAATTGGACATCAATCAAACGTCAACAACACAATTGTATTTACAGCATCGCGAAGCAGTAAAAAGAATTAAAATGGCTACGGTAGGTTGGAAAAATAATTTCTCATTCAACTTCAAACCTTTCAACGTAATATCAGTAATTATAAAATGATCCTTACTTTATTATCTTCACAGCAATCGGATTTTAATAAGAACCGATCATCAAAGACAATGAACAAATTCTCGCACAATCTACTGATCTCGGTGCATAATTTTGTGTGTAAAGTTAACGAGGACACGGAGCTTTTATTTACACTTTATGATGGCGAAGAAATGAAAGCCATAACAGAAAATTATCTGGTCAAATGGAATCGCCAAGGAAGTGCGCCATATTTTAATAACATTCGAATGCTGTTCACCGATTTGAGTTCAATGGATCTTCATCGCAATAAAATTTATCTTGTTGCATATGTCGTGAGAGTTGGAGCGATGGATGGAAGAGAACAAGAGTCGCGTCGTATCAGTGTTGCAAATGCTGTTTTAGCAAAACGGACGTCATCTCAAAGTCAAAACAGCTCATCATTGAACCTCAACGACTTAATGCGACGGCCGTTTGGTGTTGCGGCTTTAGATCTAACGCCAGTTATAAAGAAAGCTGAAGACTTTAAGAGTGATACACAACTGTCGATGCCTTTTGTGCCATGCGAAAAAGAGACAATGGAAACGACTTTGAAGAAACTAATCATGAACAAAGAGCTAGGCAAAGACGGTTCAAACATTTGGATAAGTGTTGAGCTTCTTCATGGCGATTTGAAACAATTAAAGGAAGAATATCCACATTTAATTCAGAATAATGTTACATTTGCCCGTAAAATGGGCTTTCCTGAAGTGATATTTCCTGGCGACGTTAGGAACGATCTTTACGTAACGCTAGTATCAGGTGAATTTTCAAAAAGCACGGGAAAAACAAGTGATAAGAACATTGAAGTTACCATAAGTGTGTGCAATGATCAGGGAGAAACTGTGAGTGATGTGATTACGCAAGGTGGTGGCGCAGCAATGGTCAGTGAATATCATTCTGTCATATACTATCACGAGGATCGTCCCAAATGGAATGAAACGTTTAAAGTCAATGTTGAAATTGATGATTTCATCCGGTGCCATCTTAAATTCACGTTCAAACACCGAAGTTCCAATGATACAAAGGACAAGAATGAAAAACCATTTGCGATGGCTTTTGTGAAGCTACAGCAAGACAATGGAACAACACTGTCACAAGATAAACATTCGCTGGTTGTTTATAAAATTGATTACAAAAAGTACGAAAAAGAAACACAATTCAATTACTACACACTGCCATCACAATCATTCGAGCTTCTGGCAACGCCAAAACCATCGGCACCAGGATTTTCTCTTCTCCATAAAGATTCATTTGTTATTGAAACAAATTTATGCAGTACAAAATTGACGCAAGATGTTGATCTTCTCGGTTTGCTTAAATGGTCGGCGAATCCAGAGCGTTTGGAAGATTCACTACGGCAGTTGTTGCGCGTTCAACCTGAAGAGATTGTTAAATTCCTTCAAGACATTCTAGATGCTCTCTTTAAAATATTGACTGACAATGTTGATGCTTTAAAGTACAACGACTTAGTGTTTCAATGTCTATTGTTGCTTATCGAAATTGTGAGCGATAAAAAGTATCAACATTTTCAATCAGTACTCGATCTTTATATTAATGAGAGCTTCTCGTCGACATTGGCTTACAATAAGCTGATCGATGTACTTGAACGTCATTTCCTGGATGCTTTTAACAACGTCGACGGAACTGATCCTGCAACAATTTTTGAGTCAGATAAACCATCAGAAAGAAAATTATACAAGACAATTCGAAATCTTCAATACATTATGAAGTTCATTATTAAGTCATGGATGCTATTTGCTGATATGAGTGATGATCGCGCTCGATTGGCATTTGAGACACGTCTCGAAGACCTGATGGGATATTTTGTACATTTAATTTCACTTCCACACCATTTGCTGAGATCGCAAGGTGCCATATTAAAGTATTTGCATGTTATTGCATCAGATTTAATGCAAGTTTATGATCCATTGAAGTTAAGGTTTGTAGAAAATCTCAGACTCAATTGAAAGCATTAATTAATTTGCCTTCTTTTGTATCAACAGCAATTTTGTTGTGGAAATTATCCAGAAAATACCTCAAGGTCGCTTAAATCAATCAAAAATGACTTGCATCAAGGATCTTGTGGATTCGAAGCTCTTCCGTTTGCCATTGTGTCGTGGAATTTTGCTGCCTGTCTTTTGTTTGCAAATCAAAGACAAATTGGAATCTAAGGAGGAGGTATGTTTGCGCATTATTTTTCATAAACATTTTTTTTACTATCGCATATTTTTGCGCGAGTCCATTGTGTAAATATGCATCAAGCATGTGACTGTGATCGATTTTATTTCCGTTTGTTTTTGTCCCAATTTGGCCTCGCGGCAGCTGCAATTGTTTTGTGTTTAATTTGTCTTGCGAATGCTCTCTAATGGAAACTTCATCAATAACTTCTCATCGCAAATTCCTTTTGCATTTTGCTCTATCCTCGTCACTATCACTATTTCATCAGTAACACGCTTTCATGAATCATGATATTTGTGGATAAAGTTGGAGATGGGTGAATGTTTAATTGTGTGTATGTGCTTTCGTGTCATAAAACCTTCATCAATTTCATTAATTCCTCAGAAACGAATTATTCTCTTTGTTTGCATCACATTTGAATTTTAATTAGCACAATTAAATTAATTCTTTACTGATAAAAAGAAACTTGAATTAATAATCTGTTCAAATTACATCTAATGCCTAAAGAATTTTTGTAGTGCAAAAAAAGAAATGCATGACTAATAAACTTCTTAGAAATTGCGCCTCGCAAGAATTCATCAAAAAAGTCTCCGTGTGGGCATTAAGTTATAACATACTGAGAGTACTTTGTCATATTTTGTTGCAAAAAAAACCAAATATTCATAAAGCTTCAGTTTGTTAAATAACATTGATAACCACAAAAATTATCAGTACTGACTCATTGACACTTGCTATATATAGAAGGATTCACAGCTCCATTTTATTTTTGGCGCGAGCTGTGTTTTATTTAATTAAACTGGTGTTGGAGCTTTATCAGTAACGCTGATTCATTAGATGTAGTATGTTTTGGTGCTTGCGTCAGACAGTTATTAGACTGTTGCTTACATTAAATTATCTGTAAGGTTCAAGGAACATTTCGTTTTATAATTGAATTTAATTTTAGAGATTTGTTTTTCTTTAATTAGCTTCTTATTAACAAAATTTTATTATCGTTCTTCCCAAACCTACAATCAATATCCTGCTTTTGATAAATCCATCAATCCGAAACCGAATTTATGTATGCTTCATGTCGTCTATCAACATTTGTACAACCTTGTTCTAACCCGCCCGATTCGTTTTTTGTGATTAAACTACCCTCAAATGCTTAAAACCTAACTTCTCTTAAAAAATCGACGACGAAATTTCCCAAATCCAACGATATTCATGCGAAACCATAAAAAAAAACTTAAAATAGGGCGACATCATTTCCGATATATGGCAACAAGAGAAAAATCTCACGAAAGCTGCAAAGATTTTGGGCGAATCCAAATCACAGCTCCATGCTCGAGAATCAACAGGAAAAACGAAGGTATTGTGCAAAATAAGAAATCTGATTCGGGAACAAAGTGTTTGTTGTGATGTTTCATTAGACGTTTAATTTGTTATTGATGTGAATGAATTGTGAGTTTTGATCTTTCAGCTTCCCCAAAATTTTAGGCAACAGAATAATATTAATAATAATTGCTATTCACGAAGCAAATTCCCGCCTTGTTGTTGTCGTTGTTGTGTTTTATTTGAGTGGAATTTTTAGTTATTCTTGTTTTATATTCTCTCGTGTCTATCGAAACGCAAACTGGAATTTGAGATTGTAGCGTGTATAACAATCAAGTTCCATAGCGGCAACATATTTTTCCAATAATTAACACCACGTTTTTGGGGATTTTTATAGGTATCGGAATGCGTAACGATTCTGAACAACATTTTGGAAATTCTTTTTGCCAAGGACATTGTGGGTCCAGTTGAGAACGATATTCGTGACATCATGTTGATTTTGCTACGAACTGTCATTCAATCATCAATCGCGATGGATCGTGATAATCCATTGGTGGGGAATTTAGTTGCCATTATGCTCGCAATATTCCGAAACATGACCGAGACACATTACAAGATGTATGTAAATCATTTCAACACACGCTACGATCTGCAAGACTTTCTCACGGAAATCCTCTTGGTGTTTAAAGAGCTGGTGTCGAAACCAGTTTTCTTACCCGATTGGATGGACATGATCATGCATCAGAACACGGTTATCCTTGAGAGTTTACGGCATTTTGCAAAGATAATTAAAGATCATTTCTTCGATCAGTTCGAGCAACAAGTCTGGTCGAATTTCTTCCATTGCTCCATCGCCTTTTTAATTCAGCCAGCTCTGCAATTAGAAATATTTACTGGAAATAAAAAGTCCATCATCCTCACAAGATATTGCGACATTCGACGTGACACTGCAAATGAGATTCGCGATATGTGGTTCCAATTGGGAGACCATAAAATTCAATTTGTGCCATCGATGGTTGGACCATTATTGGAGATGTCAATGATTCCAGAAACTGAATTGCGCCGTTCGACAATACCGATATTCTTTGATATGATGCATTGTGAGTATGTTTCATCAAAGTATCATGCTGAAAGCTTCGGTGATACAAAACGTAATACCTCACACATGAAAGCAAGTTTCCGTGATTTCGAAAAGGAATTTATTGAGAAGTTGGACATTTTGGTTGAAGCTGGACGCGGGGATCATGAATACAAAGATCTCTTTTATGAAATAATGATGGAATTAAGCTTGAATCACATCGCTTTGAAGAATGAAGGAACTATTTTTGTGAATATGGCCACGAAATTAATGGAACGTCTCCTGGAATATCGATTCCTTATCAATGATGAGAGTAAGGAAAATCGAATGTCGTGCACCGTAAGCTTGCTGCAGTTTTATTCAGAAGTAAACAGAAAGGAAATGTATATCCGTTATGTGAACAAATTATGTGACCTTCATATGGAGTTTGACAATTACACTGAAGCTGCATTCACATTGAAACTGCACAGCAATTTACTGCGTTGGGATGATACTCAATTGTCGCCGTTATTGCGATCATGTCGTCATCCACATTGTCAGACACATCGGCACTTGAAGGAAGAACTTTATAAAGAAATTGTAAGATACTTTGATGAAGGAAAAATGTGGGAATGTGCAGTTGAAATTTGCAAAGAATTGGCTCATCAGTATGAATATGAGATCTACGATTACATGAATCTAAGTAGATTGCACAAACAAATGGCAACATTCTATGAGAAAATTCTGAACATTGAGCGACATGAGGCTGAATATTTCCGGGTGACTTTCTTTGGACTTGGCTTTCCGGAACTGTTACGTAATCGAACGTTTGTTTATCGCGGCAAAGAGTATGAACAGCTGTCTTCGTTCTGCGCACGAATTCTTAATCAGCATCCACGCGCTGAATTGATGCAAAAACTTGAAGCTCCAGGACCAGAAATAACAATGAGTAATGGTCAATTTATTCAAATCAATAAAGTTGATCCGATTGTGAGTGACAGAAATAATCATTACCAGAATATGGTTGGAATAAAGAATATTTCGCAATCTATATTACGCTATTACAAAAACAACAGCATCAGTGAATTTAGATTTTCGCGACCATTCCGTGACTCATCGAAAAATTGGATGGCAACCAGCGAACCGGACAACATTGGTAATTTATGGCTCGAGCGAACAATACTTAGAACTGAATTCCCATTACCAGGGATTTTAAAATGGTTCCAAGTGGAACATTCAGAAACATTTAAGGTAAAATTAACATTGTTGCAGCTTCGAAATGACCAATTTAGTAATGATTTTGTATTTATTTAGATTCCACCAATAGAATGTGCCATTGAATCGATGGAAAATGTTATAAAGACACTACGTGACTTGCTGATAAAACATCAAAATAGTCCATCAATACAAGTCAGTCAGTTGACAATGATTATTCAAGGCTTTGTTGATGCGGCTGTAAACGGTATGATAATTAATATTTATTTCTTTTGCGAATTATGTTTCTATTTTTTTTTTATTTCATCATTTTAGGTGGAACTGCAAAATATGAAGATGCTTTCCTGACAGAAGACTACGTTCTGATGAATCCTGATGATGTTGGTTTCGTTGAAAAACTCAAGAATCTGCTTGCTGATTCCATACCAATTCTTGATGTTGCAATTGGTGTTCATCGATCAAAAGTTGGAGCCAGTCTACTGCCATTGCACGAGCGCCTTGAGGAATGTTTTATCAAGATGCAACAACACGTAGAGGCAAAATATGGTAAACGTACAACTGATTTGAAATTTGAGCGTGATGCTACAGTGATCCTGCGGAAGGGCATCCTGTCAACACCACACATGAGTAGTGATAATAATCGTCTATCCGAAACAAGCATGGGTTCTTCTGAGTAAGCATATTTCGTTCAACTAATGTGTGAATGTCTGATGGTCTTATTTCAACATCTGATAAATTTTTTAGCAGCGGAATTGCATCACGCCCTCCAGGCCGTCAACTAACAACGGCATTTACAAAAGTTATGAACTTCACATCACCAACTTCATTCACAAGGTACAGGGATCACAAAAAAATAATTAAAACCATTAAATAATAATCATATCAAACTCATCCTCATCGTAATTTAATTTACACTTTTCTTCCTCTATTTCTTATTCTTTTCCATTCATCCAGCTTTTATATTGAACTTTTTTCGTTCTTTAATAACATTTCATGATTTTTCTCATGTGAACTGATATACATTCCGAACACAATATTTTTGTTTGCTGCATGTTGCAAACATACATGCAATAGGTTAACGCTTAATTTTTTTTTATTTTTCTTATCAAATTTATTCTTCTTCTTATGTTGCGTGTATGGTTGGCTCACTTAACTAATCTGCTGCACATCCTGACCACCATGGCACTCATAATCAGACAAACGATTGGCCCATCGCAAATGAATCGCAAGTCGAAAGACAAAATAACGCCATCAAAGACGCGTAGGAAGAGCATTCGTGGGGTAAGCTGAAACGGAATGATTTTGTTATTTTGTGTGCAAATTAACACAATGCTTTTCTAGTCTGACCGAGATTCATTGTCGTTACCAAATAGTCAATTTTATACAAGTGCAGTATCATCAATAACAAGCTTATTAAGTCCCATCGCACCATCACCCGTTGATAATGAGCAAACCAGTATTGTCAGTGCTGCTAGCAGTAATGGATCCCAACCGTCAACAGCACCAGTTTTAACAACATCAAGTCAACCTGTTTTTGAATTAACTGAAGAAGTTTGTTTAAACTCACTAATAAATATATATAAATGCATAATCATTTTCATTAATTCTCAGCTTACACCAAAACGGCCACTGCGATCAGAAGCTGAGAAAGAAAAACGTCTTTCACGGACACAGAGCATGGTTGCAAATAACAGTGGCATCGTGGCTGTTAAAATGGATGATGCTTCAGTGTCGGGAGATAGTAGTAACAGCCGCAATTCTATCAGTCAGTTGCAGAACTAAACAACCTTGAAATAGTTTTAAAATATTTTATCTCCTTTACAGTCACAACCGATTCACAGACGTCGGAGGAAGATGCAATTCCCCCACCTTTACCGGCGAAGAGTCATCGTGATTCAGATTATGGTAATTTGCCCGAAGATTCGCCGTCGTGTTCAAGACCACCGAGAGATCGTTATCAGATGGTCGTATCCAATAAATCGGTTCCAATAGAACCAATTAGCGAGATCATCTTTCACGAAAAAAATGCATCAAGTCATTATGAGGTGTTGGAAATAAGAAATCATGAAGTTATTAATACAAACGAGAAGCTAATGAAAAAAAGTCCACCAACGCCGCCTCCAAAACCAGCAAGGGGCTGCTCGAAGGATGCACCAAAATCCCCTGAATGACATTGTGTGCAGGATAATTTATCGATTCTTTTGTCATTCAAACAGCTGACGATCTCTACCCTCATATAAAAAACCTCCGACATACTGCACAACCAAATTTTTTTTTTAATAAATATTTTACTATAAGCTTTATTTTGAATTTCGGGTTTGAAGGCGAACCAAATAGGATGAAAGAAAGCCAATGTGATGAACCATTAACTCAGAAATGCATGTTCAGCCTCATTAGCTTTATCATTGATAGAAAAAAAAATGCAATCAAAAAATGATCGATATCCGAAAGAAAAGTTGTACAAACAGCAATTTTACTTATTGACAATCAAAATGCTCTTATCGATAATCAATCGTGCACAATTCTACTATAAGAAACTAATTAGTTCATATTAGACATAATTGATAAAATAGTTACTCAAAAACAAGAAAGCCCAACATTTAATAATTGGTGCCTTTTAAGCGCTTTTTTATAGGCAAGTAGTCGGAGCATTTAATCAAAAAAAAAAAAAAAATCTACTTTAAAATTTTCGTAGCCAAAGAAATTGAGCAATTTTTATTTAGACGAAAATTCGGTGAATCACTTTGAAGGAGCCGATCTTAAAATTATATGTTTACCACTTTTATGAACTTTTATTGGGGGTAAAATAAAAAATTATCTTTTATTTGACCATTTTAAGGATAAATTAAATAACATGTGCGTTTTAATCCTAGTTGAAATGTGCAGCCATTAATTGTTAAGTTGTTTTTTATTTCATGTCAAACATCAATTCGAAATTTCTTTAGAACCATCGACAGTTCACAGTGATCAAGAATCTTCTTTGAAGATCTATTGGCACGCTGTGTTTTCTCTAGCAATTCATAAACTTGTGTGTAGTCTTGTGTAGGTGATTTTGGAGTAGGTCGTGGACGACGTCGCAGAGTTACTCTGCCATTCTTTAAGTCATCAATAACAGCATCTATACCTGTGAAGAGAAAAACAGAAAATTCGCGGTTATTTCTGTTAATTTATACAAAGTTGACAAACTAATTTTTTTTTGTTAATTTCTATCCAATAAAAAGTGAAAAAAAAAATCGCCAAAACCAAAAAAAAAAAAAAAAGTTTATGTTTATTGGCAACTTGTTGTTTACACAATAACAATCAAGTCTATCCTCGTGGCCAATACGATAAAGATGTCTTGTTGATTCACATCGGAGTCAATCATCAATCAAAGAAACAAATGTTGCTCCATCACACACATCTCAATCAAATAAAAGAGCGGAAAAGCAAACAACGAAGATGGAAAATGTATTTTCCCGAACATTTACGTTTGTGATACGATGCGCGCACATCAAGTGCCATTCAGCATTCAGTGTCGTTAGTTGAGAAGAACCGAACCGGATGGAGAATGAAAAAAAAAAAAAATAAGTTCCACGACAATATTGAGCGCAAAATGTACTACTCGATTTTCATAACAATATTCAGTTGATGCAAGAACTTGTTGAGATTCAGTCGGCCGATTTTGCAACATCGCGATGAAAAGTGAATAAATAATTCTACCTAATTGAGTAAAAAAAAGTCATCGCACGATTTTTTTGTTATTATAAATTTTGTTGAAATACGATGGGATTGCAATTTGCAGTTTAGTTGTGCAACTGAATTTGTGGCGTTCAATGTGTGAGAAGGTGCTGAGTGAACAATTTAAAATTTGACAAATTGATTTATGGTTTAATTGATGATGAACGTCAATCGATTATCGACTGACAATTTAATTAACTAATTGCATTGAAATAAGAAGTTTAAGAAAAGCTCTTTTTGCGGTCCAATTAGAAGCAATTGTCGTGAAATTTGTGGGAAAAACTCTCTCCATTGAATTTCATTCAATTGAAATTTCGTCAAACATATGAGAACTAAGAAGATTATCAAATTGACGAAAAGAGGATTTTCATAAAAGATTTAAAAAGTGAAATTCTCAAAAGACTGGATTATATGAATGTTGCCATGGTTGTTTGTGGCAGGTCTCTGCACTTCAAGTGACTCGTCGCTTTTCTCATTCATCGCCACGGAGAGAAGGGAATTTTTCAATTATAACTAAATAGAGCAAGTCAAAAGAAAACAAATTAGCGGCAGCAAAAGTTGTGATGGCAACCAATTGAGCGCGTTCTGTGTACATATAAAGATGCCTGGGCATCTAGCATCAAGGGTGGGCTGAAGTTGGGAAATGAGAGAACAATAGAAACTTCAAATATCAAGCGAAAGAAAATACCGATAATGGTAAACAGGAAAAAATTAATATTCTCGCATGTTTATATGATGGAAGGATGAGTGGGAATTGGCATCCTGTTTCTTCTGCCTTATAAAAAAATAGGAGGAAAATAAAAAAGAAAGTTCTCAAATGACACTTCACAATTTTCTTTGCCGCTTTTCTTAATCTAATCAAATTTGCCTATGTTGCGTTGAGGTGAAAGATTTATGATGAGATGACCGACTGTTGCATTGCAAATTTAATTAGTGCATCGTTAGGCTCTCTTTTGGTGTTCTCCATTTTTTTTTTTTTTTAAAAATTGCACTACAAAGTCATCAAAAGTTTATTGCAAGCGAAGAGAGGAAAATTTTATTTAATCTCGGCAAAAAAAATTATATAAATATGGAATGTCAACGGTAAATATGGGTAAAGGGGTAAAGCAAAAGCACTGAACAGCCGCCACTTTTTTGCGCAAATTCAATTGGGCCAAACATTCATTCCTTTTTTACACGATGTGTCATTTTCCATTGGACCTGATTTGAGCCGATGAAGAATGTTTTGAATGGTTCGATTCAAATTTATTAGAACAATTCGAGGAAAACAAAGTTCGGTCTGGTCTAGTTAAAAAAAAAGGACATTCAGCGGGAAGCAATAAGGGGAAAGTACAGAATCATAAAATCAAAGCTACACATATTAATACTAAAAGATTTCCCACATGAACATGACCCTCAGTTTATAAAACTATCGACAAACAGAATATTGAATCACCTGGATCGATAAAAAAGGATTTTATTGCTTTTTGTGTCTCGCAAAAAAAAATTGTGTCAAAAATTCGGATGTGAACTTTAAAAACAAAAGCTTTAAGCATTTTTTTTTTTTTGGGTAAATAGTCACGTGGCTTGAAAGTGCAGTAGAAACTAACTTACATATTTACATCCATCACCAATGTCTTCAAAACATTTTCCTGCCACCCGCAATTACATTATTCGTTAGAAGCATTTTGCTAAATTCTCTAATGAAAATATGCTTGGCATTAACATTTTCATTTTAGCAAAGCAGAGACGGAGAGAAAAAGAGAATAAAGTTTTGGGTTGGAATGGGAAGCTTCGACAGGAGGAAAAACGTGCTATTGGTAGATGCTATAGATTCCCTACCTGTTGCTTTTTTCGGTCCTTTCGATTCAGTCGATTGCAATTTTTGTTGTGCATCGCTGATGGCATCGGTTAGAGTTTGTGAATTTGACCGTGACCTCGTTGTGTTGTTAGTTAGTGGGAGATTCAAGAATAGCATTGGTGGGGGTGGCGGTGGGGGTGGAATAGGAATGCTAGGAGCTTCTTTCACATCATTTGATGCTCCAGAATCCATGTCAGTTATTCTAGCGCTCATTCTGATTGTGGCTTTGAGTTGACGCAAATCTTCTTCGGCATTCTCGGCTTGACGTCTTGAAAGCTCAAGTTCCGTCTCCAAAAGTGTTATCTGAATTCGAAGCGTTTCACTTCCTCGCTTATGCGCTCTTGCATGTCCAATCCCATGGCAGTTTTCTGGATTGTTTTGTGGTTTTTTGAGGTTGTAAAATGTGAATTGTTATTTGAAAATTTTACATGAAACT
The DNA here is from genome assembly GCA_018397935.1 of Propsilocerus akamusi. NCBI lineage: Eukaryota > Metazoa > Arthropoda > Insecta > Diptera > Chironomidae > Propsilocerus > Propsilocerus akamusi. Next base: position 16,231,790 of record CM031469.1, on the reverse strand, counting down.
TTGGTCTTCGAGGAGCATTCCAATTTAATTATAACAAAATTAAAATGATCTTCGAAATTACATTCGAGAGTGTGGAAGAAATTAGTATCTAATTATTTTGTTCATTAAACCATGAAAAAGTGTAAGCTAGAGAAAATTGTCAACTCATTTCAGTGCTCCAATTTAATTTAATTTAACCCACAACCGAGCATCAAGGTGTACCAGGTTTTTAGCCGGGGACCATTTATAAGTTTCTGTAACTCTCAATCTACAGTGAAAAAGACGCGCGAAAATTTTTAATTTTGAAGCTTTATTTTCGTAAGATGCATCAAAAGTTACGCAACTCATTTAGAAGTCCCCGCATCCGATCACCAATTATTCGACTTACGTATTCAATGAATTGAGCCTCATAGTGTGCCTTTTGACGCTTCAATTCTGTCTTGAGATTGGCGATTTCATCGTTCACGGTTTCAATCTTGACGCCGCCATCAATGGCATCGCGATTTTTTTGTCGCATCAGTTCATCGCGCTCTAATTTCACACGTAAAAATGTTTCTTCCATTCTATTTAAATTGAAGAGAAATTTCCCATTAGAGTCGCATATACATAATTTCAGGTGTCATCATCTGTCAATTGACCCAGAATAACAAATTACCTCTTACTCGTGCTTAGTGTTTCGTTCATGTTGGCAGTCATCAGTTTTGTTATATTGCTCAGCTCTGCATTTTGTGCTTTTAAATTCATGTTTTCTGTCTCCAATTCTTGCTTCTGTTTGTTTGCGAAAGATTAAAAAAAAAAGTTTTCATTGTCTGTCGGTGTGGAAATCATCATTCATCACTTACAGTTTCCAATAAATCGGAAATGCGTTCATTTGCCTCATACAACTGAAGCTCAACATTGTTCAAATATGACTTCAGCTTCTCCAGCTCACCCATTATGTTGTGAAGGTCAGAATTCATATTTGAATTCTCCAATTTATCTATAGGTGTTGCAAATTTTGCGACTAAAAAGGAAGGTGAAGAAATTTCAAGGTCAGCGACGTTGCCAAATTGAAATAAATCTTTTTCCCTTTTTTTTTTGGGACTAATAAAATCAGGACGTTGAAATTTTCAATTCACTCGATTTACCTTCATAATCCTTAATACTTTCAGGTAGAATTTCTTCAAGCTTCTTTTGCAGTTTCTTATTCTTATCCACTACATCGAGTTGATGTTTTTGTAAGCTATAAATAAACGGAGACATGTCATAAATATTTATGAACGAAAGCATAAATTGAAATCATACTTTTCGATAGTTTTCTGCAAATAAATCTTTTCAGACGCTTCACGTCGCGACTCAATCAGGTCTTTTTGAAGCCGATCATTTTTATTTTGGATTTCCATGTTTTCTCGAAGTGCTGGAATTTTGATGAAATTAATTCATATAAGAAACTTCCATAAAAGTTGAGAGCTCATATTGGAAACTTTACCTTCCTCATATTTGGATACCAGTTGCGTCTGATGGTCTTTCAATCGCTTGTTTTCGTCGCATAATTTCGTAATGACAATGTCGTTGTCGATCTCCAATTTTGGTGCCAGGTTCAATGGTCTTGCCTGGGGCGGTTTTGTTTGCAATCTGTGATGGACTTCAAGGATTGGTGGCGACAATGATGACGATGACATTGATGGCGAATAACTTTTTTGCTGTTGCTGATCATCGGTTAAATTCAAATTCACGTACGATTGGAATGATTTTGTTTTATTCGTTTGCTTCAGTATCGGTATAGAGCTTCGACGGGTCGGAGATTCTGACATGATTGATTCGCGGATTGTATGCTAATTATTATGAAGTAAATCTATGGATGAATGCCAGAATATCTACAATTAAAAAAATTGCCTTCCTGTTTTAAAATGTTATGCAAATCATTTATTTTCCGGTCTGATGATAAAATACGGCTGGTGTTGGAATTTCACCAACAGAACAATTGAAACAATCAAATGTGTACAAGAAATGACACAAATTTTTGGCATTTTTCTGAACATGTGGTTTAATAGAATTTGTTTGTAAACAGAAAACTCCCACGCAGTTGCTGTAAAACATTCATCGAATGCATTCATAAAACATTACAAAACAATCGACAAACTGATAAAAAGTTATCAATTAAATGATGTAATTATAGAATGATGATGGGTTGACCGTTTTTTGTTTTGAGGAAGTTGCTGCGTCATGCAATTTTAACAGAACTATTAACTGATTCATTGATAACACTTCAATTGATACGCTTGGGGGCATCATAAGACATAGATATGTGATTGCAATGTTCTGTTATAACTGTTTTTTTTTTGTATTTAATTTTTTTTCCGCACTCGTCGTTTTACTTTGCATAACATTTTCGCGATTTGCACCACATTTGAACTCCAATAACCATCTGTTTAAGTAATAACATGTCTCAGTAGCAGCACAAAATGCGCAGAGACGAAAACAACATTTCGGGATCGGCACATTCTATTTATTCTTTTTATTTATAAGAAACAAAAACTGGTTTTTATTTGTTATTGTTTATTATTGTTTTCTTCTTGATCACATTTGAGTGTAGAAATTAGTGACTCACTAGAGATACAAACATTTTCTAAGACTTTTGGAAATCCAATTCAATGTAAGTACTTGATTGAGGTTTTCAGAAATGTTTTAAGCACTTTTGGAAAATGTATAGCATAAAATGGAACATAAAAATTGCACACCGATAATGTTTACACGATCATCTAATGATCATCTACGAAATAAAAAAAAAAATGTTTCAAAGTCGTGTACTGCCCATTTTGTTTCGTATAAACAAACTCCATAAAGATATACATTATTATGGTTACATTCTGTTTTGTTCATGAAATTCCTGCAATAACTCGACTTTGAGACTTGTTGTGTGTGCCCATTTTCTTTGCGTTCATCTTGCGGCGCGAGGGGCACAAAAAAAAGAAATGAGTCGTAAAGTGTTTCGCTGAAATGGGTCGAAGTCACTTGTTTGTAGCATGAATAAATTGGCCACGATCAACTTTATCAAAATGAAAATTCTCGTTCTTCGATAAATTCGATTCGCTTTAATTGGCAATTCAGAATTGTATGTCGCACAAATGAGCTAAATATATTCCAAATTCGCTTTAAAAAACATCCTCATCCACCCACCTGTTGATTCTGATGATGCCCAATAGAGAAACGTTTTAGTATTAATTGACCACTTGAATTATTCTTTAAAATATTTCTGCAAATTTTTGTTCGCTTTTTAATCTAAATTCAATGCTTTTAAATGTCTTAAAATGTACTTTTTTTGTCTTGTTATCACTTAATCAGCTGCGTGCTCCAAAGTTGAAAAAAAAAAAAAAAATACAACCTGAGTGTTTTAACGGAACGAATGTAAGGCACGTCTGATCACATCAAGTTTAAAAACATAACTAAAACATTCAAACTAACGATTCAAAGAGGCAGCTCAAGAAAATGAATGTTGCATGCAAATTGCATGTGTCTCAGCATTGTTTTGAAGGTTGTTTAAGAGAAAATTTGACACAATTTTTTTTTATTCGTTCTGATGAAGCTGAAAATTGATTTTTAATATACATTATCTATATATTAATTAATATATATATTTAATACAATATCTAAAAAAAAAAATTGTTAAAAATTAAATAATTAAAAAATCTAGAAAATGCTTCAAAATGTTATCGAAATGACAACCCTGTTAACTGTTATCACTTCAAACGCCTTCTAATAAAAATGAACACCGTTCTCCCCTCTTTTGTGCCATGCGCCCTGAAAATTGAGGAAAATGAGTAATGGCTCCCAAAATAAATTACTATCAAAGTGTTGAATTCTTTTGAATGAGAGCTCATCATCTCGATTGCATTTTCAAATATCTGATAGTATATGTGAAGTTAATTTAAAAATTGGTACTTTCACCATTATTTAAATATGTTTAATTCGTCAAAAAGGCACTTGCGGCGTGGCGCGTTGTTCATTTTGTGCGTAAAATGCTTTCCAAGAGAAATCAAAGCGACGAAACATTTTCCATCTCTTTCTCATCCATTCATTTAGACGGCAAAAGCGATGAAGTTTGGAATATAAATTTTATTTGTCGAACAACGTTTCAGTCCGAGATTAAAGTCCCTGCTGTTCAGACATATCGCTGAAAATCATGCGTTGTTCGGTTGTGCAAAAAGAGCTTTTAGAGTTTATTTAATTAAGTTTTATTCATTTGGGAATTATAATTAAATTTCTTTAAGTTTTCATCTTGTTAACTAAAAGTGAAGAGAAAGTTTGTGCTGAAAGTTGAAAGGATTTTTTTAATGTTCCCAAAATTCGCCATTTTTTGATTGGAGAAGGAAAATCCCCCCGCGGTACCCCCCCCTACAATTGGATATAGTGAAGTCGTAGTCTGTGATAAAAACCAACTGAGTGAACGACAATAATTAAATTAAATTGCATTTTTAAAGGGAATCCAAGAAAAGCTCATACGTAGTATGGAAAAGCTTTGAAAGATTTTAAAAGTCGTAAAAAAAGTTTTTGTGGAAAATAAATTTTCCTTGGAAGCCATTTTGTGAAAAATCGACAGTGTGCATTAATTTTTTTTTTTGGGGTAAATTTTCCGTTTGCGGGGGACCGTCAAGAATAACACCGCTCTCCATGAGCCACTTTAAGCCACTTGGATAACACTTAATAGCACCAAAATTAAGCTGATTCGGATTACACAAGCACAACTTTAAAGATATGCAGCCAACATCTCGAACACTCGTCAGGGATTTTTATATCGTCGCTCTGTTGATGCTGTCATCAATTGAACATAATGGTAAGATAACTTTTCGCATTCAATCGTCAATTGTTAATGTGGGAAGATTTTGAGATTGCAAGAAGAATTTTAAGAAGAAAAAAAAAAATGTTGGTGTGAAGCTATCGCAAACATTTCCTGCGTTAATTATGAAACGAAACGCTGGTTACAAAAAACTGGAAAGATTGCAGTTATTATCAGAGTATATTGACCTGACGACTAGTTGAACAAATTTGCAGAACTGGAGTGAAATAATGATGGTGGTGATTTTTAACGCATAATTTAAAAGTTTCTTCGAAACTTGTGTGCCTGAGAATGGAACGATTCTCCACAAACAAGTCTTTCAAGGTTAATTATTCATTTCACTTTGTTTGGTAACTCAGCAACAACAAAAAAATCATCTTTATTGCAAAAAAAAATAAAACACTTTGGGATTGTGCTTTTTTCCAATTTTGGTAATCATCGACAGAAAACTGGTTTCTGCTTCTAAAAAACTCAAATGATGTATGATTCCTTGCTTAATTAGATCACTTGAAATTCTAAACGTTTCTTTTTTCATTAACTAGCATTTCTGAATTTTTCATAAAAATGCACGCAGAAATTTTGCGGAACAAATTTACTGACGTGGGTGGGTTTCAATTATTTTTAAAGTCTCGATGTTGTAAATAAGTGAAATTGAATGAAGATGCTGAAGATTTGATTTAAAGATTTGATGAGCTTTGAGGCATCATAATTATTTACCATTAAAGTTTTGTTACGCAAGTCTATAGAAGCGTAACATAATTGGCAATTGCCATATCAAAGCAATTTTGAAGATTCAATGACCTTCTTGTGCAAAAATGTTTGCAAATTTGTGACTTTCAAAACCGTTCGTCAAAAGTTAACATCCGAAACGCGACCACGAAGCGAGTAAAGCGCAGTGTGTGGTGAATTTATGACGGGCGAGAAAATAATTGAAAGTGAAAATTGGGCCACTCGCATATTTAACTTGCACTTTCAGTCTCGCTCTCAACTTTCAGCTTCATTGTTGCGAAATTGTTATTTCTTTTTCCAATATCAGCCATTAATATTCCAAATGGTGCACAGAGGAATTCAACTTTGTTTCTCGCATAATTGATTTTGAGAAATTCAACGAATAAATTATTTAAGGGCAAACTGTCAGTTGAATACCAGCAATTGGTTGCGCTAATTAGATCATTAAAAATTTATCTATCAACATACTAAAATGTTACGAAAGCTTTCGCAACTCTAAATCTGTCCATTTCAAATGAAACTGGTACTTGCACAATCATTATCTTATAACGATCTATTCTGTATTGGCCCCATTCCAATTTTAGACTCATATTCGCCCCAACATAAAAAAAGATTCTTCATCAAATTATGATTATACGAAATTAAATTGCAGGATGATGTATGAGACCATGTAATATATGAAGTACTTATCAAAAAAAATATATAGAAAAGCTTCCCCCTCAATAAAATAAAAAAAAGAAATAACACTGATGAACATAATACGCTCGTCATCATAATCACCCTTAAAGTACATAACTCACTGCGCTATGACGATACGACAACAAAATATGATCCGTGAATTTGGGAGTGGGTGGTTGCGAGGGATGAATAATTTGGAAGAGGGGATTGAAATTTAGGAAAATCAGCTTATAATTGGTGAACAAAATAGAGAGACATGAATTTTATAATCTAATAAGAGCTGACTGCATACACCAGCTGAAATTGAGAAATCTCCTGAAATTTGTAGAATTATTAATTTTTAGTCTACTCGGTGTTTTTTTACCACAGAATCGTCAATTTGCTGATTAGTTTCCTTTATTTGTGTGTAATAACACAAGCGTAATCAGACATTTTGCAAATTGGGATTTTCCGTCAATTTTAATTGACTCAAACCAAAAACTGAAGTCTTCTATTGAAATTCAAGCTTCTTCAGTCATTGATTTAATTTTTACTTTGCACCAACCGTAAATTCATTTAAACCAAAAAAGAAGCAGCGAAATGAATGAAAAATTCTGAAGTGGACTGAAGACGACGTTAAATTTAAATGGAAGCGAAAACAGAATGAAAGCGACTCACTGAAATTGAAAACGAGCAGAACATGAAAATCTTGAAATTTTTGTTGAATGAACTTTTGTCATTGCCAATTTCCGTTTGTTATTAAAGACGCGACTATAATAAGCTTGCTTATACTCGACAGTGATTAATAGCACATCTTGATGCCAGTTCTCGTGCAGAATCAGCATGTTTCTGTCTCTACCTACTTCACAAATGCCACGTGAATGATTTCATTTTTATTTTCATTACTTGAAGTTCTCGAATTCAAGGACATTATACAACAAACAAAATGATCACATTTAATCACAATAATTGAATTGTTTTCCTTTCATGTCTCATCATACGATGGATGAAGTTTCACCTTGAGCGTGTGCAAAAGAATGAAAACAGAAAAAATGGAATTCTGATGCAAATTAATCGCTATCGATTTTTTTTTTCTTCTTTTCATTGCTCTTTAATCTGAAGTTGTTGCCCAGGTAAATGTGATGACTGGCAGACGCGACTTCTTCTCGAATTTGAAATGGATTTAAAGATTTCAATTTTCCAGCGTTTTCTTTCTTTATTTTTTCCAGAAAACTGTTTGATTTTATAGAGTTTTCATTTTACCTTTTTGTGGTTACCATAAAAAAAAAAAACTTCAAACATTTTTCTAATTCTATAACATAAAGTCCTCCCCGAAACCGTACTTCATTTCATTTGTTTTCATTTCTTTGATCTTGGCTTGGTAGCAATGTATGTTTTACAGTTCCCCTCCAAAGGCTTCGTCGTCATCATTTTAATGATCGTTATCATGCTTTATTTTAAAAGTGCTGACAAAGTAAAAAAAAAAGAAGCGATTCCTATGGCAACATTTTGAGACAATTGTGAAATGAAGCGCGTATGATGAATGTTTACTGGTAGCGCAGAATCCCTTAGGACGAAAATCATTGCATCAGGTGATTTGAAGGTTGATTAAAATCGATAAACTTTAATCCACAAAATGCACATTATTTTTTTTTTATTTTTTGGTATTTCGTCGTTACACGCCAGGAATGAGCTGAAAACATCATCAATCCAGAATCGTGACGAATTCAATAAAAACTTATTTCCTCTCATTTCCTTGATGAACTTAAATATCCATTTAAGCCTTATTTGAAAGGAAAATCTCTACAATAGGGGAAAATCGAATAAATATCATTCTGTCCCTTCATTTCGGATGAATCCTTCACGAACAATAAACAGTGATTTGATGGTTCTTAATGTGAATTATCAGTAGACATTTACCATCCTAAATTCAGTGTTAATTCAATGACATCAACGAGAAATGCATCAATGTTGATTATCTTAAACAAACAGACATGGAATTTTGTCATTAAATTTCATTTTGTGTTCCATAATACCCTTTAATTCCTTCGACACTGGAAAAAAGGCGAGGGTGATGATGAGACTGATAAGAGAAAATTTTCCGGATATTTATTATTTAAGCAAACAAAAATGTTATTTCACAATTTTTTTTTATGCTAATTGACGAGAGAAATTTTAGAATTTCAAAATTATTTGTTTTACTAGCTGCGTGAAAATGAAGGCATTTCACCTGAAAATTGAAATTCATTTGATCGACTTTGGAATTTCCTCCTCCACCGCATTGCCATATGTGGAAAATCCTTACGAAATAGGGGAAAAAATATTACGTTATCATCAAATTCACACACGAACACTTCCTTTATTGCTATTTCTCAGAGCTGATGTTTATTACATTTTATATCCCTTGACTGCCAACTTCCCTCATTATTTCGTTTTCGACTCCTGAATTGGGCACGAAGGAAGTTCGGAATGAAAATAAAATTAAATAATCACAACGAGCTTCCACAGACTCGATATCGATTGAATTCTGATATTTTTGAATTGTAAAATGATAACAAAAAGAAACATTTCAACAGTAAAAAATAAAAGAAGAAAAATAATGAGATGGAAACGAGATAGGAGTTACAACAAGGGAAGGAGAAAAGGAAAACTGAAGATATTTACGTATAGCTGATTGATAGAAAAATGATTTTTCCCTCTCGGTGCCTTTATGCCGTTGACTTTATGATGCTTTCGTTCAATGCCTGCCAGCTATTTTTGAGTCTGAGCGCGTTGAAGTTTTTTTTCTTTTCTTTCTGGTTAATTCAGTGAGACATTCTGAAGTAGAGGGTGAATCATGGCAAGCAGCACTTTCTCGGTTTATTAATTTTGATGGAACGAAATTTGATGAAGATTGGCATTTATGGATTATTTTTCTACGCTTAAGCTTCCCCCAATAATTGACGACGCTTATTCGCTTATTCACAATCTCAAATAATGTCATCATTGCTCGAATTCTGACTCAAACTATTGTAGGGATGTCCACATTCCATTTATCCGCCGCAAAATTCAACAACAACAAGACATATAAAAATGTAAAGAATTTCTGGAATTCACTGAAATGGGGGAAACGACGACAACGCCTGGGGTTATATCATAATGATGGCAAAGGGAAATGATGTGAAAAATGCTTCGTAGCAATATTTCTGTCAACCAGTTGAACTTTTGATGCAATTTCCATTGATAAATGAGGGAATTGCGAGCAATATTTTGAATGAAAACTGCGAGTTATTATTTTACCAATTTCAATATCCGGTTTTTGTGCGGGCGTTTTGATAAAAGTTAATTAAATCCAACAAGTGAAAGTTAATTAAATACTTTTTTAACATGTTGCGTATTTGCTATCCTCGTCAAGCGTGAAAATCTCAAATTTACGTGGGCGTCTCTGTAAAGACGGTTTCCATCGAAAATAATAAAAATTAAATGTCTCCTTCCATGAATGAGCTAAAATTTGTAAAATTACGCAGCAATGATTCTCATTTGGGTTTTGTCGCATCTATCTCAAAATTGTTATCAAATTTCTCACGCTCAAAATAACATTTTCCCACTCAAATATTTCACAAACCACTCGCGATCTTACTGCATGTTTAACGTTCTCAAATCCCCCCCACGCAAAAGCCACCTACACACATTAGAAGGAACTTTAATTCATGTCACACAATTTTTCATCTAAAAACAAAATTTCAATTGAACTTTTGAGATGTAGAGTATGCGTATGATGACAGCATTATTCGATTTCAGATTGTATGCCGCCGCACAGTACAGTGTATTAACATTTGTAAAGCATTTCCACCGTTGGCATGCAGGGCAGAACAAAAAAAAAATGCTTTCTGTAAACTTTACATTTTTCACTGCTCCTCATCGAATTGTGAAATGAATGGAAAATCCTTTTAAAGAAATTGAGTTTTTCCCTGAACATGAAATTGCAGTCATAAATTTCATTTCATAAAGTGAAGTTCTTTATTTTACTCCAATCGGTTGTTAATTTTATGGATGAATAAATGTTGCGGGATTTTTTTTGGGAATTTCCTTGCAGTCTCACGCACAAAAAAGGGTTGAATTCCATTAAAATTTCGTTTCATTATGTTTTTTTTTTTTTCAGCTAATGCACGAGCACCACCCGAGCCTTATTATGGACGATATGTCGGAATATTTACTGACTTTGCACATGGAATAAAAGTAAGTTTGATGTCAGGTGATAATGCAAATGATTACAAAAACCGCATGTCTCAATTACTAGGGAACCATTTATGCGGTTGATGAGTCGACACTTTTCATCAAAGGTTTTGCATATGATGGCACCGGACCGGACGCATTCTTCTGGGTCGGCAATTCACCACGGCCCAGTCCTGAAGGCTATATAATACCGTATCCAGAAGAGTACAGTGGACGGTAAGTGACTGCACATTTCCATTTATAATCCAACCGAATCGATTTTTTCCACGCAATCAGATTGCAGTAAAACCAGTCTAATAGCACCGACACTTGATCGAAAGAGAAAGAGAGAAACCATCAATTTACACTTTTTTTTTTCTTATGCCATTCAATTTATGCTGAATGGAAAAGCCGAAGCGAGGAACCCTTTTTTAATGCAACAACAATAACAAATATCGAGTGAAACAAATCCACCATAATGTCTCAGTGATTTTGAAATGATTTCATGAAGGGATTGATGACAGAAATAGAGCGTCTCCCTTTTGCTAAGCAACTCGACGCCCTTGAACGATTAACACGAGAAAAAAAAATACATTCACTGTGTTGATCAGCAATAATAGCACTAAGTCCCGTTCATTTCATTCAGTGCGTGGTGCACTAAAAATAACAACTGATGGAGAGCTTTATCGACTTTCTTAAAATCATATCCTGAGAAGGCGACACAAGACAAACATCGAAACATTTATTTTGATTTCTTTTTTTTGTGCGTACACCAAAGCCGCTCAAGGAGGATTTAAGAAGGATTTCATTTCAAATGAAATAAAAAATATTTTACTACGAATCTGCTTTTCTTTGAGGGTTATTTAGATGGGAAATGCGAGAATTGTGACGTCATTTTAAGAAGCCTTTATTGGGTTTCATGATTTCTTTTGCTGCTTCATCAACAGTTTCATGTAAACCACAATCGTTTGCTTTGAAGTTGGCTTTGGTTGTACAATACGAATGTTGCTATTTACAAAAAAATAATAAAAAAACGGAAACCCCCAAAATCTTAGTAAAACTTTTTTTTATGCTTTTTTTGCTGAATTTGTTCAAAAAAAAAAAAAAACTTTTTAAGCATTCGTTTAAAGGACTCAATTATTGCCTATAATAAACGACTCCAGAAGCAAATAACAACATGATGAAATATTTTCATTACAAATGCACCCTTCGAAATAATTTCAAACCAGAAAAATGGCCTCATTGTTATTCATTTCATCCTCCGCTCCATTGTTGTGAACTGAAATGATAAATTAAATTGAAATAATTGTCAAACGTCTAATTCTGATGAAGTTAGTTCCTATTTTAGTTGTAAGAGTTTTTTTTCCCACTTTGACGCCTTCATTGTGAGGAAATTTGGCGAAGTCAATTAAATTTATGTTCTTGCTGTGTGGGGTGCGTTTGTGATGCCTGTCACTGAGCGAGTGCCTTTATTATTTATCTGTTGCTGAAATGTCTTCGCATGCATTTAAGCATCAAAACAAATTTACATTAAAATAATATGAATGGAATTTTTTTTCGTAAAACGAATGCTGTTCAACGGTTTCACCCTTTTTCTGTTTAAATCTCGTTTTGTTAATTTTACCCCCGGAATTAAATTCCGCTATATCACAGGAATAAAGGAGAATAAATTCCATCGAGGGCGTCAGCTCATTTGTATTTATTGGTCCATTGTTGCGACACGTAACTGGAAATTAAATTCATGATTATTACAGCGATAAAATCCAATAATTCCAAATTCTGCTTAATTAACAATGCATAGTTTTTGTCTGTTATCACATGACGGGATGCCAATTTTTGCTTCTTTTATCACATATTTTAAAATGCATACCAGCATCGTGCTGCCGGTAGCCATGTAAGCAATCCCTTTAGTGTAAAAAATTTCGAATAGGAATTTAACAATAATATGTGACGTTGACAAAGATCTCTACATCAGTCATTTGGCATTGCCATGACATCGACATTTTATTGTATACCTTTAATGTAATATCGACTAGGCAACTGAAGTGAATCCATTTGCAATCCAGATTTTAATACAATCGTACAGGCGTTTCTATACGAAAGCGTCAAATAATTTGATTCATAATTTTCGATCCCTACCGAACACACTTTTTATCATCGTCAATAAAGTGCATTTTTCTATTAGTTATGGCACGTGGCTTCATATTGTCATTAGTTTTTATTACACGCTCACCCTACCGTTAAATGGATAAATTCTGTTGTCGCTTTTGTATGATGTCTATCTCACACCACCCCACGCAGCACCTTGTCATGATGATTAGCTTGTATTTCGGATCACATAAAGTTATAATTCCTTCAAAAAAAAAAATCATAAGGCGTTTAATAAAGTGGAACTTTAATCAAAAAAGACTTTAAATTTCAACGGAATTCTTACTTCTATTGAGTTGTCGAGGGAAAAAGAAAATTGTATGCAACAACGTTGATATTTTGCAAAATCGGCAGGAGTTCTTTGCATAATGTATGCGGTTTTATGCTTCTTTTCCTTTTGTGTATTCGCAACATTTATAATTCCTAAACAAATCTTTGTAAAGCTCGTAAATATTTTCAGGCTTTTTCTTCTCCAAACATGAAATGATAGAAAGCAATTCACATATTTATAGCACCTTTACATCATTTGCAATTTATTTTCAGTGAGCCTCCAATTCTGCAAGCGAATAATAACACAGACATCATACTGCGACTGCCGATGGGCAAAAGGATCAGAGACATTCGATGGCTTTCCGTGTGGTGTCGACGATTCACGGTAGGTTCGATATTCTCATTTTCCTTTTTATTTGTCTCTCTCATCATGATGTTGATGAAGATTTGTGTCAATATTTGTACGCAAAAAAAGTTTATTAAAGCCGAGATAGATTACTTTCATCGTATGTTCTCTCGAGGGACTGATTGTGATGCGAATTTGAAATTCAATGCTGGGGAAGTTTTTTCACTGTGCGGTTACATGTTTTTTTTTTTTTTTTTTTGATGTTATTTTGTTTCCACTTCATTGCTTGTTCCTATTTGCCTTATCATTCACGATTATATTCTTTCACAATGGCAAATCCAATTGGAAATTTTGCTTATGTTTAAAGAGCATAAGAAACATGACAATAATGAAGCAAATCATATTTCGACAACGAGCAAATGATTGACCGCTTTTGCAAATAACCCGCCGCAGCGAGAGGGAAACGAGACAGAGTGTCTGGAAAATATATAAATTTTAATTTTTTTTCTGCTCTCCATTTAGTGCTTCTGCGACATGAGCATTGATTTTATGAATAACAGTCGAATTAGAGTGTCACGAAATGAATTTTCCGCGCAAATATTTTGTGTAATAAAATTTGAATTTAAAGATTATAAATTCGAGATATGATGTGACTCAATCATCGTACAATTCCCGCGCACAGGGATGAATAAATATATACAAGTGGATATTGAGAGAATTGTTATTGCTTGTATGTCGTGTGTAAATAAAAAGGGAAAATCAAAGAAATTATTATACGAAATGAACTTTTATTTTCTTCTTCTTTCCCCGGGGCCGTAAAGCGTGTGCCGATTTGTAGATAATTGAGATTAAAATTGCTGTTCGATGACGCAAAATTTCGTGAAAACTTTTTAATTAAATAGTTTATTTTCAACGTGAAACTCCTCCACACATCCGGTTCATTCATAAAAACACCCTTCGTGAGCTCTGAAATATTTTCATGTTAATTTTCATTAAATTTCCTGAATTTCCTGAAAATGTTCAATGTTATAAATCGATATTATTCCATGATCGTGTAATTAAATGAGCAAACATGGAGTCGCTTTATGTCTATACAATAAGAAAGTAAACTGTCATCGCTGATGAATGCAAATTTCATGAATATTTCGCTAATAAATCCTCTCAGCTCCCTGAATGCGGAAATGAGATGGCATTACTATGTTTTCTGACATGATTGCTTTGCTGACAATTGCGCAAAATCATTGACTTGCATCTTGCCGTTTCATTTTGAACCTGAAATTTATGTTTTTTTTTGGCGAGGTGGGGGAGAGGGGAATATTTCTTTTGTGTAAGGGACAAAGCTAATTTTTATAAAAAAAAATTCAAAATATTAATTGCAGGTGGATTTTGGTGAAGTTTTCATTCCACCTGGGCTTGATGTTCCGCGGCCACGTGTGTTACCAGAATTTAAGAGACTGGCACATGGGCTGAGATCCAGTAACATTAGTGTGCTTGACGCAAAGACTTTCTACATACCGAATCTACACTATGATGGCGCTGGTCCCGATGCTTATTTTTGGGTCGGAAATGGAACACAACCGAACATTATGGGTGTGAAAGTGCCCAATGAGCTTGGCAGTTACGATGTATTGCGTGGTTATCAGGGTGAAGATATTGAAATTCAATTGCCTGGCAATCTGACCGTCTATGATATTGAATGGCTGTCAGTGTGGTGCATTGAATATCGTCACAATTTCGGACATGTTTCTATTCCTAAGGATCTCGATGTTCCACCAGCATTAGGGCAAACAAAGATTACGGTAAATTGGTTTCTTTCTTTTTTTTTGCTTTAATGGTGATTGGTAAATTACTAACAAATATAAATTAATTATTCTAACAAAGCCCGAGTGGTGGTATAATCCTGTAAGTCTTAAAAATGTAATGAATTGTGTCATTAATTAAATAAATGTTTTTTCTTCAGACAACAACAACGACCCAGCGACCAAAAGCGAAGAATTGTAAAGAACTCATTGATGGTAAACTGCAAGTTCAATGGGAAATTCAAAAGGATTCTGTTGTAATTGAGTTGTATGGTCGCATATCTGAAGACCAATATATGGCCTTTGGTCTTTCGGGAGCTAATGGACGCTCACAGATGATGAACGCTGATGTCGTTGTAGGGTTTTATGATCGTAAGCAATTGCGATTCCGCGTTGAAGATTATTATATTTCACATTTGGCTCAATGTGATGGCAAGCAAGGCGTGTGTCCTGATGAACGAATTGGTGGAAAAAATGATGCCGTTTTTTGTAAGTGATGTGAAAATTTTTTCCAAGTTACAAATTAAACAATTATTTTCAGTGTCTGGTGATCGTAAAAATGGTGTAACTTATGTCAAGTACCGTCGATTTCTTCAAACCAATGAGCCTATTAATGACATCTCCATTCCAACTGATCGTGAAGTAAGCGTTATAGCTGCAATTGGTCCACTGAATAGTGCACGCGAAGCCAATTCACATTCACATTCTGGTGATGATCATACAGTCGATGATATTAGAATCAATTTCTCATCAAATGATGAACATTCGTGCATGTCATCACTCTACGATCGTAAGACACGAGTATTGTGAAACCATGGCCGATGAGAATATTGAGCGGTGAAAATGTTATTACAGTCCGTATTGGACCCACAGGTGGAAAACGTGGTTACACTGCAATTACAGGTTAGGAAAATTATTAATTAGACAATTCCGAATATTTAGTTTTTAAATATTTTTCAGGACATCCATCGTGGGGTATTGCATGGTATTTGAATGATATGCTTATTCCCGAACTTTATGTGGAACGTGGTCAAACATATACATTTTTGGTGGAAGGTGGAAGTGATCCAACACAACCTGCAAGGTATAACAAGATGTGATTTATCTTTATGAAACCTTTCATTATCACGAATTTTCTTTTCAGATATCATCCATTCTATATCAGCGACTCAGATGAGGGTGGCTACGGACAGAAGTCACAAATAAAGCAATCCCGTCAAACGGTTTATGCTGGCGTTGCATTCGAAGAAGATGGATATCCGAAGCCATCAGCTGCTGGTCGTTACTGTGAATGGCAACATATAACCGTCGATAAGTCAAATGATATTGAAACATTCGAGGAATACAAGAAGACATTAAAGCTAGAATGTGAACCTGGTGAGCCGGCAGTGCTTAATTGGACGGTCAAGATGGATACACCAGATTTAGTGTATTATCAGGTAGGTCGATCATTAATTTCTAATGTAACTAATGCTAATTGTTAATCACTTTTTAAAGTGCTACACTCACAATAATCTGGGATGGAAAATTCACGTTGTCGATCCGGGCACAACATTGCACAGAAATGGCGCGGACAGTAGAATGACCAGCCATTTGATGATTCTGTTTAGCATCATATCATCTATGGCAATTCGTTTGCAAACATATTTGTTATAGTTGCTAAATATAAATCCAACATTTGCCTAAAACTAGCGAACAAATTAAAATTTCCTTTGGAAATTTGAAGATTTTCGTGCATTGAAAGTCTACAAATGACCTAAACCCAAAAAAAAAAAAAAAACAACTTAGATATTTCTTTAATCAATTAAAAAGATCCTAAAAAACGCATTTGGAAAAAAGTGACTATAGCAAAATATTTAAAATTTGCAAAGAAAAAACGAAAATGGTCACAAAACTCGAACAAAAATTGTCAACCATGCGATATCTACAAAAAACATATCTGTTGCGAATGTTGTGTCTGAATGGGATCGAGTGGGTGAGTAGATTTTTAATTAAGACAGTTAAAGTTAATTGATAAACATTTTACTGCGGCAATTCTCTGGTGAAAAAATAATTATCAGCAATGATGGAATATTTGTGAAAAAGAAAATCTGTTCAAGAAAGAGACAACAAATTCTTACTAAAAAGAAAAAAAAACGTGGGGAAATTTTGAAATTTCCCCATTTTAGGGAATGAAAACGAATAAAACGTTTTTAGACAATAAAAATTCTTAAAATCAGTGAACCATTGACAATAAAAAGAAATGAAACGTAATTAATTAATTGCATGTCAATTTTATAAATTATGCAAGGAAGAAATTTTTTTTTTAAACAAATCAAAATACATTTAACAACTTTTTGCTCGTTAATGTTCATTGGAAAACGATGAAAAACTCATCGATAAATTTACAATTGTGACAACATTTTAAAGAAACTCTGACAATAATTCTACAGAAATTTCTGAATTTTTTCTTTCTTTTTTTTAAGAAACTTTTCTTGTGAGAATGAAATTTGAATGAAAGACAATACTTAGAATTAAGATAAAAAAAATAATACTATGGCAAACCTCCCCGATGTTTTATATGTCTGGTTCTCATTCATTAAGTTAAGTTTATCAACTTAATCTCATTGTTAATTCACTTTATTGAGTTTCAATTACGATGGAAACATTTTGCGATGTTGTTTGTGATACAAGTAGTTGGTTATATTTCGAAAGCTTCAGTGATGTGGCTTTGGCATTGCAAAAACATTTATCAACTTTATAAAATCAACGAAATGAAGAGAAATTTTTATAATTTTTAAGCTTAAAAGCACTTTTTTGAGATATAAAAAATTGTGTAAATAAAGCATCACAGTATTGTGAATAGATTTAGACTTTGTAAACTTACTAATCAAATTAATTAATCTAATGACAATAAACACAAAAAACCTATTAAAGAAACGTTTCGGCTTGAAAGTTTAAAAATAATTATACAATTTTTTGGATGAAATACGGAGCAGAATCTTCTTTTCGGTAAAAAAAAATTAATTGTATTAAGAAAGTTGATTGTAAATGATACCCAAAATGAAACTCATTAATATGGCTGATAAAGTAAGTAAAAAAAACTGTGCAAAATCTAATGCATTTTCATAAAAGAGAAGAAATTTAAATATTCTTCAAACGTTATTTTCTTGATTCTTTTGCTTTTTGCAATTATGAAAATACTTAAAGCTGTGAACTATAAATCTATCATGGCATGTTCGACCTTTCAGGGGTTTAGTGTCCAGTCAATTTTGCAACCGATGTCATGCCGATAAAAGCTTTTCTGAAACAAAACCTTCTTAGTAATGGTTTGGAACTAAGCATGAATTTATTGGGAAATCATAACACAAGGTTGAGGGCATCGGCAAAGTATCGGTTACAAAATGAAACGATAGGAAATTTCTGCAATTTTCTGAACTGGCTCATAAATATTTTCATATTTTGTGAATGAATCCATTTTAATATTCAACGCATGCAGTAAATTGATAATGAAAGTTGTACCTTAAAAAAATTCTATACTAAAAAAAAGCACAAAAAATGTAACATAAAATAATAACGGGGACTGTTCTATAAAGTCACATAAAATCATATTCAACTGTCTTATTATCGAGAACCGACTAACTTTTTCAAACTTTCCAAAAGCTTCACTCGTTAAACTTTTTTTTTTTTTAAATAATATCAAAGAAAAACTTTTAAGCGTTTCATTGTGAGCAAAAACTAATGTTTGAATGTTTGATAAAAAGCAGACAATAATTTTTCATAAACTTGTGACAATAATGAATTAAATAAATTTACAATTGCAGCATTAGCATGTATTAACTATACTAATTGATATTCATTATACAAATTTTAATTTTCATTCATAATTTTACATGCGCGACAATAAAATAAATAATTGAGAAACTTTTTTTTCTAACGACAATACTTAAATGAGGTCAATAAAGATCATTAATCCATTATCAAATTCAATCGAAAACGAGTTTTTCCTATTTACTTCTTACTTTTTCAGATTTGAGACCGGCACATGTTTACGTCAAATATTTTACACATTTGAAGACGTAAACAAAGCTGAATTTTCTCTGAGAAAATGTTCTGATTTTTCTTCTTACGTCAAGATCCAAATTTCTCAGCGATCTTTAGCTCTCGAGCAATTTTTCCTCAGTTTGAGTATTCATCTCGTCGCGTTCAAACGCTAAAAATCGTCAGCTCTCAGAGCTAACTAAGATTTTCATCTTGTGAAAATATTAATAAACTGAATATCTGTAGGGAGTTGAAGCATCATTTCGTGTTAGAAGAAAAAGAAGGAAATCGACGGAATCTCATTTGTATGTGACAAAAAGTCATTAACGTGAGCATTTAAAGTGAAAATTCTGAAGAAAAGTTACTTTGATTACATAACTTGAGTGAAAAAAACTGCTCATAAGGTCCTTGAAAATGTCTGGGGTCTTTTAGAAAAAAGAAAATTTTCTTGACGAAACCATTTCTGAGCCATTTGCCAAAATATTATAGAAAAAAAAATTTACGCCAATTCAAATTTATGCAAACAAAAGTGTTGCCCGATTACAGCTGATTGGTAAATAGATTTAAAACTTGATATTTTGTTAGTGCGACTTGATCTTATGATTTGAGGGCTCACAAATTATTTACAAATATGATACAACAAAACTCTATTTTTGATCATTTAATCGTGCAATTTTTCTCGAATAATTTCATTTCTAAATTCACCACAGAAAAAAAATTTCTCTATTTCGGCGTCAAAAAATCGCAAAACATTTTTGAATGCGCGTCTTTAAAACATTTTTTTTTATTCTTTTTCGATGTAAACGAGAAAGAAGAACAAAAAAAAAACTTAAAAATAGTCACGAAAGGTCTGTGGGAGAAAAGTGATCTTAAGATTCGGAGAAATGAAAAACCATTGATCTCAAGAACGACATGACTACTCTGCAGCATCTTGCATCGAGTTATTTATTGTCTCATTTTTCTCAAGTCTCACTTCATTTTTAATGTCATCGCACTGCAGTGTTGATGTTATAATTATGCATGCGACAGATATTTTTAGATGCTGCCGATTGAATTCTATTTTCGGATCAGACTCCATAAAATTCTCTCCAAAAAATAATAAAAACGTATCACGCTCTCTTCGGTGAGGATCAAGTTGATATACGCAACTTAAAAAAATAACATTTAAAAGTCATTGGCACTATCACATACACAACAATTCTTCACTCGTAAATAAAGTAACAATTTACGTCTTTTGGCAAATGTAATTGATACAAATTAAAAAAAAAAATTTCATAACGTTTTGACAAAATACTAAGAAAAATAAGTCAAAATAGACACAATTTTGTTGTAAATGCTTGTGAAAAATAATATAATTTATTGTGGTTTTATCATTCGTTTTATGTGCTGACCTTTCTTCTTCTCACAAAAGTCATTAACGTTGTAGCTAAAAGCAATCGTTGCATTCGAAGACAATTTTAAAGAAAAACAAAAATAATTTGAATAAAAATGGGCCGAAAAGGCAAGAGTAAGGGAGGGGGATCAACTAATGCAGCCCAAGCAGTTCCAAAAATTGATGATGAAATTAAATTACCGGAAGAAAAAGATTCGGAAATAAAACCCGCAGCAAAAGAGATTGAAGCGATTCCAATTGTACCAGCAGCTGTTGCGAACGTGTGTGCAACAACGTGTGTTGCGAACGATGAAGAAGCTGGTAATGAGGAGACGCTTACATCAAAGAAGAAACGTAACAGAAGGAAGAAAAGTAAGTTAAACATATCAACTTTAGAATTCTCAGAAGTCTGATTATTGAATGTGGAAAATATTATTAGACACGGCAAGCATTATTGGGGCTGATGATCCTGATTCGGAAACTATTGTTGAAGAATCGAAGCCAGAAATTAAAGAAGCGCCAAAACCAATTCTTATTGAAAATCCTCCAACTGAATCAAACACTGAAACTTTGAAGAAAAAACGTAAAAGAAATAAGAAGAAAACAAATCTCGCTGATGGCGAAGATCAGAAAAATGAGATTGAACTTCAACCAGTTCAACCAGAGATTAAAGAAGAAAAGATTGAAGTTATTCAAGAGAGTCCTGAAATGTCTCAATCGAATGATGGATTCACCGATACGTTGAAGAAACGTAAGCGTAATCGCAACAAGAATAAACAAAAGGCGACATCTCAAGAACCAGAAATTATTGAGAATGTTGAAAGTGTTGAAGCTGCTGAATCCAATGAAAAACTTCCTGAGAGCCCAAATCCTTTAAGAGAAGCTCCATCGCCACCGCAGAAATCGGAATCAAGAAAAAATAAAAACAAGAAACGTTCGACATCAATTCTTGATGAATTGCAAGAGCGTAAAGAACGTGAACAGCAGGAAGCTCGAATCGCATTAAGGAATGAAATTGCGAAACGTGAAATGCTTCTTGAAAAAATTGATATGGTTTTGAACAGCAAGAAGAGTGAAGCAATAGTAGCGAGTCAACAGCAGTCATCACTTAAAGAAATAACACAATTGGCACACTCAGCTGCGGAACCTTTACCCGAACCTCTGCCAATTGATGATCCCAGAGAACAACTGGTCGATAAGATTGAACAAGTTTTAGGTGTTACAAAATTAGAAATTAAAAATGCTCAAAATCAACAGGCATTTGTAGGTCGATTAGAAGACGAACTTGCAAAAGTTCAAGTGAGCAAGGAAAAATATCTTCGTGGTGATATGTCGGGCGAATCATCAACAAGTGCTGAGCCTAAAATACCTGAACACATTGAAAAGTTGGCGAAAGAAATTCGTGACATCAGCAAAGAAAAACCCAAAACGAAGGAAGAAATAATTAAAGAAATTGAAACGCGAGATTTGCTTATGTCTGAAATTAATAAAGTCCTTCACACGACAAAATCAGAAATCGCAAAAGTTCAGAAGCAACAAAAAATTATAACAAACCTTGAAACTGAATTGAACAAGATCAAGGAAAATGAATTTAATGATCAGCTTTCAAAATTAGGAATGCAAATTAAGGACGATGAAGTTGAAGATGCTCCAAAACCGCCGAAGAAACCTTCCGCTAGTGCTTCTTTGTTGGACGCATTGATGGCTAATGTTGGCAAATTAAAGGATGCACAAGTTTTAAAACAACAGCAAACGTTTCCCAAAGAAAATGATGGTGCAAAAATTGAAAAAATTGTTCAATCCTTGCAAATGGCAGAATCAGCTTTGAAAATTGAAATAAAGCAAACAATCGAAGATGCCCAAAAGTCTTCGGATGAGCTTTTTAAAACGATGGATCCGTCGAAAGTTATCGATGTTGTTAAACAAATAACAACTCAAGAAGCATTAAAAACTGAATCAATGCAGGAAGTTGGAATTGGAAGTGTCGATACACTCATCAGTTGTGTAACGGAATCAATGAAAACCGATATTCATAAGAAACCTTCGCCAAAAGGATCACCGAAGAGAAATGACAAGAAGAAGCATCACGATTCTAAAGCTCCAGCGCAAAAGGCAGAAAATGTGGCACAAGTCGCAGAACCGAAGGAGTTGACACTTATTGATTCTACTTTGGCGAAACCAGTTGAAGAAATTGTAGAAATAGCGAAGCCAGAAGAAGTTAAAAGTGGACCAATTGAACCAGCATCTGCTCAAAACGAGACTAATATTGTTAGCCAATCAGCAACAGAATTGAAAGAAACTGTAAAAATTGAAGAGCCCTCAAAGGAATGTGCCAAAGTTGAAGCCTCGCCGAAGCCACAGCCTAAAGGATCACCAAAAGGTGTCAAAAATGTTAATGATCACAAGAAGTCGCCAGGAGCTCAGAAGAAAAATCAAGATAACAAAACAAGCGGAGCATTAACGACCAAAGAAAAATCGCCAGCCAAAGAAACGATTCACGTTAAAGAAAAATCTCCAACCAAAGAAACAATTTGCATTAAAGAAAAATCACCAACCAAAGAAACGATTTGTGTTAAAGAAAAATCGCCAACCAAAGAAACAATTCGCGTTAAAGAAAAAACTCCATCGAAAGATTTGGCGATTGCGACACCAGTTAAAAGTGTAGAGAAACCAGCGATTCCAGCTAAAGACGAAATAGCAGAAATTATTCCTACGCAAATTCAAGAGAATGTTGAAGAAAACGTACAATTGGAACAACAGAAAGCTGAAATAATAAAAGTTGATGACAAAATTACAATTCAACCTGATTTACCAAAAGCAGAAGCAATCAAACCAGTTGAGGCTACAATAAAAAACAATCAATTACCGAAATTAAATGAAAGTAAAAAGAATGATAAGCACAAAAAAGACTCACCAAAAAGCCATCAAAAGAATCAGAAGCAACATAAGCAACCGCCATCTCCTATAAAGACGCACGAACCTAAAGCTGAAGATAAAAACCATTCAGTCCCAGCTGTTGTGATTCCGGAAGTCCCTCAAATTCTTAAACCAAGCATGGCCGACATGCTTAAAAATGCTCCAGATCCAGTGCCGGATGAGATACAAGCTCCAGATATCATTGAAAAATTGCCAGAAGCTGTTGCTACTGAAGAAACAATCATACAATCATTAGCTGATGCACAATTGCCTTGTGATGTTGAATCTACGATTGATAATTCTTCAAAGGATATTCAGTCAGAACAAACTACAATGGAAGAAAGCATGATTATGTTGGAAAAGCCTGAAGCTGAAGCAGAAGCAGAAAATTGCACTAATCCAGAAACAAATGAAACGACCGATTCAAAAAACGTGGAAGGAAGCGGTTTTGTGTCTCCTGTTAAGGAATCAGATGCGAAGCCGCTTAAAACATCACCGCCTGGCAAATCTCGTTCACCAGTCAAAAATATCAAATCGGCGAAGCCACAAGCTAGCAAAACGCAAGCCACTAGCAAACCGGCAGCTGTTTCAAAACCGAGGCCAGCCCCATTGAAAACAAGGCAAACAGTTTCAAAGTCTCCTACTAAACCAGCATCATCAATTGTTGCACAATCGGATGCAAAAGATGCTCCTGTTGCTTCTACAGCAGTCGCTGATCAAACTGTAAACGGAACTAAATCACCATCATCTCCCAAAAAACCAGAAATTGCACCCAAACCAGATTTTCTAAAGCACGGTTCAAAGCCCTCTTCATCTCCCTCACGTGCCCCACAAAAAACAGGTAATGTTTCTCCTTCCATCCATAAGCCAATACCACATACCCCGTCCCCTGCCAAAGCCCCGGTAACTAATAAAGTCCCAGTTAGTCCACAACCATTGTCCACACAAACAACCACTGCTAAACCAAAACCAGCAGTTCCGCCACGACCGGCAAACACTAAACCCACAACTGCCAAGACGTCAAGTCATAAAACACCAACACAAAAAGCTAGTGTGCCCTCAAAAGCCACCACACTTGCCGATGCGGTAAATTTTTCCGCATGCCTTTTGACATGAATGAGTGAATAATCTTTCAGATTAACTTTTAGGTACCCACGAATGGCAGCAAATAGTTTAAAAGTTTTAGTCAATCAGCATTTAGTCACAACAATATGGATGAAAAGTCGCAAGATCCCATCAACAATCCCATAAAATCACCCCCTAACAATAATCAAATGAAAGCGATCTTAACCTCTGATGGATCCATCAAACTCATTTTGCAACCAAAATCCGATGATGATGTTCAGCAACAAATTAATAATGAAAAATTTCTCTTGAAAGAAATTTCAATGGCATCGTCATACATAACCTCAAAATCCAGCGGGAAACATATGAAACAGTCAATTGTTTTAAAGAAGCCCATTAATACCTCTGAAGATGATGATACAGATGACACATTCGATGATGATGATGACGAATCAGAATTCAAATTTACACCACGCCAAACCTTTATGGCAGGAATTTGTCAGGTTTTAAAATGTTTATAACAATCTTTTAAGCTATGTAAATTTACATGAATTTACATTTTTGTAGGTATGCAAAGTAAACCTAAGTCGACATTTCTTATGCGATGGATGCAAAATGGTTTCTTATTGCAAAGAAGAACATCTCAAAATCGATTATTTGAATCACAAAGAGCTCTGTTTAGCTATTCAACTCATTGCTAAACGACGAGGTTACTTACGAGATCTTTATATGCCACGAACATAACTTCAAAATAATTTTTTTTAATGTTTCAGGCGGCCATATCTATAATATGGCGAAGCATCTCAATCCATTTGAGTTTAGGAATTTGCGTATCCATGCGATATTTCTGTGTGAGCAATTCTTGAATCGCACATTGCAGCCATTTGAGCGTGAAATTCTGTACTTCCCGCGATTATGTCACGATGAGAATTGCAGAGAATGGAGACCGAAACTATTGAGCGACTGCAATAATTGCGAGCAGGTAAACTTGAATGAAATTTGCGTTCTGGAAGTAGTTTTTTCTATGCACTCATCAATTAGGTATCGCACTGTGCTATGCACCCTTTAACTGAACATCACAAAATCAGTTGTCGCTCATTTGCACTGTATCAGAAAATCATTTTACGTCAAAAATCTTACGGTCGCGTAGAAGTGTCTTTACCGCACCGAGTCATCAAGCAAACGGCATTTTTAAATGAAAATGTAGAAGGAACTCTAAAATTGCTTTACAAAAATATCACAGCATATCAAGAAGATTACATAAATGCCACTCTCATGCATATTGCAACTGCACCGCTCACAACATATTATGCATATCAGAAGCTTGGATTTGAATTTAGTGACACAACTGTCATTCATCTTGTTGGTAAAATTTTATTTACATAATTTTCTTTTCGATTTCTTCATTTAAATTTTTTTTTCTTCAGGAGCTGAGTTGCAATTTGAAGCTGACACCTTAGATAAGTGGGAAGCATTTTTCATGCACCTGGCGCCTCATATTTCAGATCTTCAGATTATCTTCATCGGACCCGAATTAAATTCTGAGAATCTTCCCGTTGATATCATCAGACGAACGAGGTTTGTTAAATAAAATTAAACTTATCTCCAAGAATTATTTCTGATAAATTGTCAAATATTTTCAGAATGTGCCGCTCATGTCGTCAGCAATGTCGTTTCATTCGATTCGATTTTCAGTGCAAAAAGTTCTACCATGATTATTGTGACAGTCCGGCATACGTCAAGCCAAATATCGTTTGCTTTTTCAATTCAGCTTTGCATCGACCAGGATTTCGTGGCTTTGATACATGGCCAAAAACTATTCGATCAGCTATAGAAACTTCAGCACCGATATTGGTGACTTCATGCGCTCAACATGAATCATTCTTGGACTTTGAACGTATTAAAAATACTTCATTAAATGAAATCGATGTTCTTCAACAACCAACGTCGAATCCTTATGCATCAACACGTCCCGAAAGAAATTTTGCATCTGATGATGTGACGCCATTAATCTTCAAAAATCATCATTATTTTGTTATAAGAAAATCGCCTAATTCAACTGAACTTTAAAATTTTGTATTTCCATTCCCCGCCCGCGACTTTTCATCACAGTTTTTAATTACAAACAAAACAGTTTTCTTCCCTTTTAAACATGTTTGAAGTTTTCTTTTCCGTGTTCAAAGTTCTTTTTTTTCTGGAACATTTAAAAATTTGTGAAAAATAAAACAAAAATCGAAAGTTTGCGTTTGAATTTGATGAAAATTCGTTTATTTAATTAAAAGAATTTAAATACTATTTTCTAGCGTATCTACCTAGATTACAAAAAAGTTTACTTGCATGGAAACCACGAAGACTTAATTTTTATTGATGTCAATTTAAAAGAAAATTCAATTTTTTGGATTTTTCATCATTGCGAAACTTTAAGGATCTACGTTAATTTGTCCTTCTGTTAAAACTTACAAAATCTAAAATTTTATTTATCAAAAAGTGCTTAAGAACTTTCAAACATTCCAACGCCATACAGCAAATTTCGCCGAGTAAAATGAAGAGTGAGGAATGGCGATTGCTTGGTTGGAAAAGTTCTCAGTAGATAATTGTCGCCACTTCTGACATCCGGATTGTGTGAGACGTTTACATTTTCACCGCTTAGCTCTTCGCACAACTTTGTAAAGTCCCAAAGTTTTAAATTACAATCTAATGCCCCCGTTGCCAGAACTGTTCCATCTCGACTGAAGCATAACGAATGAATTGTTGATGTATGTCCATTGAGTGAGGCAATCAAATGACCATGTGCCAAGTCCCAAACCAGGACACGATTATCAGATGAACCTGATGCCAGATAACGTCCATCAATTGAAAATGCTAGCGAATAAATTGGTCCTTTATGACCTGTCATTAGTCGAACATGATTTCCCGACAAAACATCCCATAATCGAACAGTTCTGTCGCTTGAACCAGTTGCGACGTAATTTGAATTTGGATGAAAAATACAACAATCAATATCAGCAAGGTGTCCTGTAAAGATCCTTAACGGCTGATGAGAATCCATCGCCCAAACTCGTGCGGTCCTGTCATGTGAGCAGCTGACAAAATAATGCCCGTGTGGTGAAAATTTTACATCCCAGACGGGATTTAAATGTCCTTTATAGACCACCAAACATGTCCAAGTTTGGAGGGACCATAGACGTATTGTACAGTCTTCTGAGCATGATAGCATTAATGAGCGATCAAACGTGAATGAACATCGATAAACTGGGCCTGTGTGACCGGTAAAAATGCGTGCTGGTTCTGCTTTACGGTCATCCATCATTCTCACTAGGACGTCATCAACATCGCGATCGATTTCCTTCAATTGCTCCGCTGGTTTCAACTCCCGCAATTTTGCTGGCGTCAATGACCATACTTTAATGGTTGCATCTGAGAATCCAATTGCCAGCAAACTAGAATCCTCGCTGATCTCAGCGCAAGTTACAGAGTAAAGCGAATTTAAAAGTGTGTAATAACAGACCGATGGCAAATTATCCGGTCCAAGATTTACACGCTTTTGTGCTTCTCGCAGTGCTTTAATCTTTTCTGTTTTATCATTGTCCCTTAATTGTGGCAATGGTATGCGATCAGATGCTGGTGCGTTAGGATCTGATTTTGATTTTTTCGAAAACAATGGATCCTTCTTTTGTTTCTTTTTCTTTGGCTTGTCACCATCCATGCCGATATCATCATCATCCTCCTCCGGCGGTGGTGCTTGCGTTGTCATTTGCTGATAATCGGGTTCTTTTAAAAGTCCATAATAAACTTTCACTTTGTTATCTTGCCGTCTTGCTTCACCTAAAACAGCTCCAGCTGTAGCTTCACATTGCTTTTTATTCCGTGCAACTCCTTCGTATAAGTCAAAATAGAGATGCTCATTGACAATGTTCATTACCACGCTTGCCTTTTTCTCATGCAAGTGGCGCTTGAGCAGCGACAAGGTATCTCGAGAAATCCGAATAATGAATTCATTTGACTTGAATGTATCAGTTAGATCATTGCCACTCATTTGATCACGTTTGGTCACCATCGCAAGCCTCTTGAGGTCATCCTGATAGTAATATTCCTGTTCAGGACCAAATTTTTCCATTAGCGCTTTTGCTTGATCCTCATGATTATTGTAGACCAATTCGATGTACATGTGAACAAACACGGGATATAAAATCATGCTGAGTTCATACTGAAATGATTCGAATTACATTACATGTCTGATATGCTGATGCCTTCAAACTTACTCTATAAATGTCCAAGGATGAATCGACAAACTTTCTGAGCTCAATATAGCAGGCTTCATATGAGTTTGGATCACCTTCACTTTGGTATGCTTGTAGAACACTATCAGATGCATCATGAGTAAATGATTCCGGCAAATCAGTAAGATTCGCCTCCTGCTTGAGAATATCTTCAGTTCCCTTTGGATCGAAAATTAAATGTAAACAAATGCTATTTTCATAATAAATCCATAAAATTACCTTCAAATTGTACTTTTTCAGGACTTGCAGGACTGCTAAGAGGTCATTTTTGTTTGCCATACCTTCAGAAATAGGCTTTTATCTCAAATATTAAATTTAAACTAAACTGATGAGTGAGAAAATGTCGGCTCTGGTAACTGAGTTGACCAGCCTTGTAATTTCTAAGTTCCATTTCTGAACCCTTCAATTTGTTTACATTTTGACTCGCATATTCTTGTTATCATCATCATGCTTTCGAATCTGGTACTCGGGCACCACAAATTTGTGCTCTTCGTGGATGAAGTGGGCGCTGAAAGAAGTTCACGTAAAGTTCTAGAAAATTTATTGGATGAACAAAAGGCGAAGCATGATTCGGTTAGAGACGAATATCTTCAGAAGATATCAGTAATTCTTGAGCCTATCTCAAAGTTAGAGCTGGAAAAAAATGAGACCGAAATCGTGGAAACAATACAAAAGCTGAAATACAATAAGAATGTTACACAAATTTTCGGTTGGGCTACGACCAAGAATATCAGAAGCCGATTGCTAATCCCATTTTTAGAGCACATGAGCGATTTAGTGGTGACCATTAAATCCGAAAAGCTATTGACTGTACTCACTAAACGGAAGTTTGGGAGTATAAAACTGAAAAGTTACCAACATGAACTGCTAACTGGCAAAACATCAATCCGGGAGCATAATGAAGAGAGACAGGCGATTATACATAGCGATCCTCCAATAGATCCAGAAACAATCGGAACCTTTAAAATTGGTCAATTCAAAGCAAACGAAATGGAAGCAAAGAAAAATCTCAAACTTCCTTTCGAAATTATGTGAGTTACAACAAAAAATGCGTTTTTTATGATCTTATTCCACTTTTATTATTTCTCAGTGACTTCCCCAACTCGTCTTCAACGAAAGAACAGGCAAAGATCATATACACACCTGATAAAGAAGACGATTTTGATGAAGAAGATGATCCCGATAATGATTTAATATTTTAAGTGCAATAAAACAAAGTTGTGCTATTATCTGAATAACAATGAAAGTTCGTGTAGAAGATCCAAAAGTTAATTGCATGCAAAACTGTCTCAATCAAGACCAGAATAGTGATGTCAACGCGTTTTTCGTTGATTGGCATAATCTCACATAAAATGATATCATAGGATGTTGGACTTCCAAATCCAAACCTAAATTCTTCAACTTTTCTTTCCAGCACCTTGTCAATTTTCTCATAATCGTCTTTTGTGTGGTTCGCGACGTAAATTTGTTCAGTAACTTGACTTGACCCATCGCTTGAATGCGATGAGAAATTGTATTCACTGTGCAAAATGACAAAATTGTTCCAACTAAACACGATGCGGACAGTGGACAAATGGCGTTGCTTGGACTCATGGCTATAAAAGCAAATTTCATTATCAACTGTCATCATTCATTTTCTCAATAAATTGAATTGGTGAGTGCGTGGCTCTTACGTAGAAACATCCAACAGTAGATCCAGCGATGAAAGCTGACAGTAAAATTATGACAGGCAGCAAACTAATCACATAAACGAAAAGTGGCCAACCAAACCACAATCGATAAATGAAGTTTATCATAAATCCTGTTGAAAATTTATCAAGAATTTTGATTAAAATTATATTTTACCATGAAACATCGCAATAGTTTGATGCAGATCGTGTTGCAAAAAATAATATGCACATTGCCTGCGCCGACTGTTTACCTGCTGAAAATAGTAAAGTAGTTTACATACAAATCATTCATGAAACTTTAGTCATCAAAATCGTATTTTGATATAAAAATTTCCTTTTAATCTTTATTCCATTTAGAATTTTAATAGCACGAAGAAATCTTAAAATATTGATAGAAAAATGATTTGTAACAAGAAATTTGTGATAAGAAAAAAATGAAACATGATTCCTGAATGAAAAATATATTTCCCAATATATCGTGCAGTGGGTGCAAGAAATTTAAATTTATACATAAAAAAAAAATATTATTTTTGAATGAATCCATTCAATGGACAATCAAAAATATATTTTCATAAATACTTTCTTTTCCAGCGTCAAGATGGTTCATAAAAACGCAATTGAGTCAATTAATGTAATTAGATATATCATTTGCCAGTGTTAGTGAATATCACAAATTATGGATACATCTCATTGTATGATGGCTTGAAATGATTAGAAGATAAATGAAATGGCACATTGTGATTTGACTGCCTTGAGGAAAAATGTCATTGAGTAGAAAAACAATATTATTCTTTAAAAACGAATTCCACAAGAACAGTTAATTTACATCACATCACAGCTCATCTATGCGCTATGACGATCCATCGAAATTTCCGCCACCCCCAATAAGTTCACTTTTAGGATCGGGCGCCATTGAGCTCCATGAAGTCTTTTTGCATTCAATAAATTTGTGAAAATTCTTATCTACGTCATCATCGCCATTACCCACTAAATAGCTGCCAATAATGTCGCGTATGCTCTTCTGACTGTACACAATGCACGTCTCTTTAATTGTGTAGAAATTTGCTATCATTTTATCTAGAATATTATGACTGTGATTGATATCTTTGGTTTCATTTAATGATGTTGGTACTACGAGAAATTTTGTTAGGCCAATGAGTGACTTTTTCTGAAGTACTTTAACCATCCACTCGCCGCTCACTAGCGGCTGTTTTAATGTCGACTTCGAAAAATTGATTGATGTGATTGTTATGTCTTCGATTATGAGCTCACCAACTTCTACAACTTTTTCGCTTGGATCTATCCATAGGATGGTCAAATTAGCTGTCGAGTTTTCTGGGTGTGATGTTGCCGAGAGTTTTAAAATTAGCACTGGCTCTGAATTAACTCCGATAACTCTAGCAAAGTTCCTCGTTATCATTTCTTTTTGATCGAAATCAGTGCTGACATCAAGCTGCATGATTTTCTTGGCAAGCTTCAAACTTTTTGATACCTGAGCGAGCTGATGATTTGGACGGCACAATGTTTCAAGTTCAACTGTTAAATTGGCATTAATGCGAGCTTCATGTTTAATAAGAAAGCCTTTATATACATCCAAGTCCCAATACTCGGTTATTTCGAGTACTTTTAAAGGCTCATAAAATTGCTGAATTTGATTTGATTTTGAATTAATGCCAACAAGACTATCAGCAATTGTCATTAAAGCTTGATTTGGTAATGGACTTTTGTCGAGATGATGATATAAATTCTGCCAATAACCTTTCAGGTTCGGATACCCATGCGGATATGGTCCATATAACCATTCCTCAAGCTGCAAAACCACCAGCTGATTAACAACGGGTTCAAACTTTCTTCCAAAGAATAATTGCTTCTGTTCAGTAGCTTGTAGTCGCGGCCAGTCTTCAGGTTTGAAATCATTCGGGCTACAGCCACACCAATCAACGACATGCTTGTATTGGCACTTACAGCCCATTTTTCGTTTCCAATTAGTGATGTGTAAATTGTTATCAATGTAAGTGTCGCAAAAGATGGAATTTCTTATTGCCGTATGGAAGAACGATTCTGCCGGCAGCAGAGTATGTTGGAAGATTCTTAATAGTCCCGTTATCAGTTCATCTTTGTTTTCAGTTGTCACATAACTGACAAAATTTCTCGATAAACATACCCAGTCACTTCCGCCATCAATCTGAACACCACTGGGAAGATTTCTGTCGCCAATTCGGAACATGTGTGTATCACATTCAACAAAAGTCTTATCTAGACCTTGCTTCTGAATAAAGCGTTGCACCTCTCGTCCATGCGACTTAACAAAATTTCTATTTTTGTTAGCCGTCAGGAAAGCGAATAGTTTATCAATTGTCTTAATAGGAAAATCGCTCTCGCTGAGATTCAACACAAAATCCCATTGCCAATCTGATTCCAGCAGATCAGTCATGCATGTCAGCAACATTTCTAGAAGAGATGCACCACCCCATATTGTGGAAAATCGTTTTCGTGATAATCTGATGTTCGGAAAATTCGACTCCAATTTTAAAAGCTCGCGATATAAAAAGTCTTGACGCTGAAGCGGAAGAGAAACTTAATTAGCATTTCTTTCGATTGCTGACTATCATTTTACTCACCGAATCTACATGAATATAATAGAAATGATCTACAGTATAAAGAGATTTCAGTAATCTATAAACTTGTCTGATGGCTCGACCATTAAGCGTGAGTAGAAAAGCAACCTTCACATGTTCGCTATTTGTTTTAGGTTGAGCTTCAGCGATCTGCGGGGAAAATTCTGAAACAGCAAGATTACTATAATTATAGATAAATATGTCGAACTTTTTTTTTTGATTTGATACTTACTCGCAATGCCAGTTTCATAAATATTAATTGTGTAGTAGCCTCCACATGCTGATTTCGGTTCAGCAGGACACTTCATATTGCAATTTGGATCTGGTAATTTTGTTTCTGATGATGGCGCATCATTGCCACAGAAGCATTCAGTAGAATATTGAACGCCTGCGTAGAGATAACCTGACTGCAGACACATCTGAATACATTTCTTTGGTGAATTCGTTTCCTTGAAATTTGAATAGAAGCCGGGCAAAAGACGATGTTTCTTATCATCCTTGAAGCAGCCTAATGATCGATTAGCTATGTAGTTCGAGCCACTAGGACAAAGATTGTGCAGATTTTTAGGGTAGAATGTTTCAGACTTTATTCGACAGGCAACATCGATTATGAGTTCTTTACACTGTTGCGTATGAGCCCGCTGTACAGCTGAGACAGTCTCCTTGTCCTTCAAGATATCACATTTGGGTTCAAATGTTAATTCGCTGAGTAATGTTGATGATGATTTTCCATTTTTGTGGCCTGTCGCAATATCCTGTTGCTGAATGTTTGAGTTGATGATGTCTTCGTCATCGTGACTGGATGTGAATTGTTTCGATTTCGGCTTCGTGATGATATTTTGCTTAAGATTACTTAATTTACTCACGAGAATTCCTGAATCGATCGGAATTGAAATAGATTTGTAGGCGAGAAAGATCTGAAGTGCAATGATGGCGAAGCCGACGAAAAAGAACAGCTTGTACCGCCGGAACAGTGATGAGATGATCATAATATTTCTTTTTGATTTCCTTCAAGCCTTCCTCCCTCAAATTTTCGAGTTTTCATTTGTGAATTAATATATTTTTCTTCAATCTCCAATCTTAACGACTTTCTTTCATTATGTGCTAGAATTCGTTCGATGCTCCACTTGATGGGAACTCGTAATGACTTTAAATCACATCCGTTAATTAAGTTTCAAGGCCTGTATGCGAATACCTTCAAAATTTTTGCAACTTTGTTGTTTTCTTATCACTGCTGATCCCGATAGGACGCAACTTCTGAATGGACCCCTTTCGCATCCCATCAAAAACAGAAGCGAAATTTAAATTTTAGCGGGTAATTTCATTGAAACGTGGTCACTCGGTCACCACATCTGCTCGTATCTCTCGGCTTGTTTGCCTACGCTATTAAATTAAATTCAATGTGCGGATTTTTTTTTTTCGTATCTATAAATTTTTATTTACATTTTGCTAAATATTATGATGTGTAGAAACCATGCAGTTGATTAAACCTGATGTTCTTTGTTCACACATCCAAGCCATAAATCCCAAAATATTGTTGATGAGATTTTTATTTAATTGCCACTTGAGATCAATCGAATGACAAATTTTTCGGCACAGAAAATATCAAACAAGGCCATTTTTTATGTAACATCCATGACCCAATACATCAAAAATTTCTCACTTAAATGATTTCTAAATGATCGTACAATGGCAAATGAATTTCTGATGAAAATCAGATGTGTGTTTATAAATAAGAAACCGAAAATAGAAATCAAATTAACAAAAGAAAACGCCAGCTCAAAGAGAAGTCTCCGACGGTTGTGAAATTGCACAGTTTCGACAGTAAATCATTCACGCAAAAATAATGCACTTATAAACAATACAACTTGAAGAATAAGAACAAGGAGGCAGCCTTTGTAAGCGAATGGTGGAAGAAGAAAAGTAACAAAGATGAATTTTTTTGCAATCGCATTAGAACCATAATCTCAAACCGAAAATAAATGGTTGCCTAATTCTTAATTTATAACCGTAATAATGTGATTTTGAGAAATTAATCTTGAAAAGAGGCACGAATGGTTAGCACAAAAGGAATGCACAAACAAAGAGTCCTTTTCTATTGTTTGGCGAGAGATAGAGCGTTGGGGATATTTTGGGGGCGAAAAGTCGCATCAATATTTGATCGACAGTGTCTAGAAATGCGTCTTATACAGTCAGTTATATTTGTATTTATTTTAAGAATTTTTAAAGGATTATTTTAAAGCTGAGAATGAAATCTTCTTGTAGAATAAAGAAAAGCAATTAATGAGTTATAGATGAATTTGATCAACTCTAAGAAATCTCTCAAACAATAGGCATCAATTTTTCTTAATATTAAACAAGAACAATATCTTCAAATGTCCATATAAATGAGACAAAGATACAGATCAAAAAAAATCACCAACTGCGTGTTGCTGCCTTCATAGCTTGTAATTGTCTGACATTAGCCTGGACCTTTATGGCTCGGCCGTTGCATTGTTCCACAAATCGATTCGAAATCAAACACATAAAAATTCTAAAGATAATATTCTTTAAATTTCAAAATAATAACAATTGGATTCTTTTTCGGGTGTCTCTTCATATAGAAATTCGCAAAAAATACGTATTTACACATGGAACAAAAGGTGAGCAATAAATCACACAAGCAACACCTTGACTACCCTTTTTCATTTGATCTCCACAGTAATTTCGGTCTTCACATTTCGGACCTTTTGGAATAACAAATTTCTGCAAAAATAGGAATTTAAAATTTTAACTTCTGCTGAACAATTGTTTGAAATTTTGGTAGTTCATTAGAGGAATCAAATGAAAATTTCATAATAATACTTCTCTTTTTTTCCTATACTGTTTGCAAATAATCCCTCACTGGCAAATGGTGTGCAAATAAACATACAATTATTCAGTGGCCCCTTTTTACAAAAATATTCATTATTTAAGTTTTACTTCTAAAATTCCAACTGCATTTGATCTGAAACTTTATTGACTTTGCAGCGCAATAAAAAAAAATTCCATTATTATTGCATCGAGCTCACTGCAATGGATGTAATGAAAAATTATATTTATTGTGTGAGTTGAATCATTCGAATTTTTTTTTTGAAGAACGGATGTAATGCCTTCATGTGAACTAATGAATTTGTAGATCGGCAGAAGAATTACAAAACTTTGTATGGCACAACGGCATGACTATGAGTAAAGAAAAAATGTATGATTAATTGAGAAGAATCCAGTTGTCCATGTGATGGCTTTAATCTTATTTGCGAGGTAAGTGATTGATTAGAAATTAATAATTTTCTTACTAGTGGAACGAGCTAATGCCTTAATTTCGAGCATATCTCCATCGTTTTTTTTTTTTTGATGGAAGTCCGATGAGAACTAAATCGTTAATGATGGGCTGTAAATTGCCACACATGAAATCGCTTTACGCGGAATTGAATTCTTATAATACGCACATGGCACAATGGACACAATAAGCGAGGACAAAAATTGTTTTTTCATTGTTAATGGTGAAAATTTATCATTTTATCATTTTGATTTAGTGATGAAAGTTTTTCTTGTTTTTAACAATTTTTTTTTTTTTCAAAACCTTTAATCAATGGAAAGACCCTTTTTCATGAATGAATGTTAAGGTTCCTTTTTGCACTAGGGATCGCCCATTTTAGTAGCGTGATTTATGGGACTGATCACTCGGTATTCCGCGCTATTATTAGAAGCCAATAGACCTACAATTATTGTACTGTCCAGCCTTCAGGTTAGATCATTGAAAAGATATCCCAGGGCGAGGGAGTGAGAGAGAGAGCAAAGGCCTTTTATTCAGTGTGTAGAAAATATAATTAAAATGAAATTATCTGCGTTAAATTTAATAAATAGCCCCCACGAAGAAAAATGGTTAAGAATTAATGATTGAGCGAATGATTCCGTTCTTAATTCTTCAATGCTTCACCATAAATAAAATCCGATGAGCAGTGGCGAAATCTATGACGATTTTTCGAGTCATTTCTTCGGAAATTCTTTACGACTCAATGATACATTTCGTCTCGCCTCCGAAATATAAAAAAAAGCAAACGATTAATGACCAATTTACTGCTTACCCGAAAATTATGTCTAAAAAGGTGCATTTCAAAAATTCCCGAAAGGGAATTTAAAAGAAATTGTTTGGAAATTATATTTGAGAGATTCCTTCATGAAACTCGTCCACTGAAAGAGCCGCAAAGCGTAAAGCGTCCTGATAAACTGCAGAGTCCCTCGAAATGAGAAAAAAAAGGAATATTGAACCGTGAGAATTGCACCTGTCTTTAATTTATTTTGAAATATTTTTCTTTGTTTTCGCTTTTGATTGCATTCGCATCTCAACACAATATCAAGAGCAAGAGACTTGAGCAATCTCAACCGCGCTGGGTAAAATTGCCGAGAGAGAAATGAAGGTAAAAATCATGGTAAAAGTATTTGAGGAATTGAGAGAATTTGATGCCCAATAAATTCATTACTACTTACAATGTTCTTAAACCAATCGTCATCATGTTAAAGCATTTTTCATCTTCCTGGGAGGATTTCTTCACAAAAGATATTTTCACTGTTGTTGTAAAAGGTCTAAAGTTTTTCAAAATATTTTTTAAGTGTACCACGGCACAATATAATATCGACTGTTGGTTTCCGTTCTGTTCAGTCTCATTCTTACCTTCGACGTGTTAACAACACAAAAATAGAAAAAATAATCAAAGTAAAAGATCGAGAAGTTTTTTTTTTGGTTTCGTGTTTGGAAGATATGTTATTTATGTTTATTACTATGGTTTTCCAATATTTAATGTGAATTAAAAAGGCATTCAGCAAGAATAAATAAATGGAAGAAAAACTGTTGATTTGTTCAATCTAAAATCAATAAAAGTTTCAAAGTCGAATTTATTTGAATTCGAGTATAAAAAACTTCGCCGAAAAGACTAAAAAAAAAATATAAATCCACAACTCTGATCAAATTCAAAACTCTCTCCATCATTAGACGGGTGGAACTCGAAGAAATTATTAAAAATTATTCATAGACGAAGATCGTTAAATTAATTAAGTTAATTGGAGAGAGAAGAAAAAAAAATATGGAACGTATCATCATAAAGAGTTTAGTGCTGTTGACTTTAACAAATTGGGCAATTGGATTAACATTGTGTCCTGCTGGCTGCTCATGTGAAGATGAACGATTGCTGGTGCGCTGTCATGACGGTCACAATTTGGATATTTTGCCTATCACACTAAATCCCGCTATCGAGAGACTGATCATCAAGTTTAACTCAATTAAGATAATCGATTCCTACATGGAGATCTACAGTGAACTGCGACTGCTGGACCTGAGCAACAATCAAATATTTATTGCCCAAGATAAGAGTTTCATCTATCAAAATAAACTCCTGCAGCTTCATTTGAATAATAACAAAATTAGTGAGGTAAACAACGATACATTCACTGGACTGGTTCGTTTAGAGACGTTGAATTTGCGCGGCAATTATATTATGGAATTGAGAAATGGTGTCTTTTCCACGATACCGAATGTTGAATATTTAAATTTGGGACAAAATAGAATTGCCAAAATTGAGCCAGAAACATTTGTTGGCTTGAAGAATTTGAAATCACTTTACTTGGATGACAACATTTTAACATCAATTCCAAATTATGCTTTCAAACATATTCCGTATCTCGCTGAGCTCTTTATTGGATTAAATTCACTGAACACATTGGAAAATGATGCCTTTAGGAATTTAAACAATCTGGCAGCTCTCGATCTGCATGGCTCATTGCTGACCAACATTTCAGCGGCTGCCTTCTATCGTCTACACAATCTCAAGTCGCTCGATTTGTCCGACAATTCAATGGGGAAAGTGCCGACAGCAGCATTCAGCACACTACAGCGTTTAGAGTCATTGAAAATTGGCCAAAATGATTTTGAACTCATTGGTGAAGGTTCGTTTTTCGGACTTTCTTTCTTGAGGAAAATTGATATCAGCGGCTGCAAAGTTTTAAAACAGATTCAGCCTGGTGCATTTGCTGCAAATCCCAATTTAGAGTCGATAACAATTTCATCAAATAAATTGCTTACTGACATTCACGATGGCGTGTTTAGTGATTTGCCCAACATCAAAAGTGTTGATTTGCGAAATAATGCATTTGAAAGGATACGCGAACAATGGCTTCCATGGGCATCCTTAAAATCATTTGAGGTCGCTGAGAATCCAATTAATTGTGATTGCGAGATGAAATGGCTGTTACACAAATCATTTGGAACATTTTGTCGTTATTGCGCCGCTGACAGCATTTTTGTTCTATAAGAATCGAAATTATTTGCGTCTGAAACTCCAACGAAAGTCACAATTCATCAACAACGATGCCGACTGTAGTTTCGAACAAAATCACATCTACGAAGAGATATCAGTGAAACATAATGAGAACATGAACAATCTCATGAATCACAACAATACAATAAATAGCAATATTTATAGTTTTGGGCGCCCATATCCATACCAAGTGCCTGTCACTCATCCAATTTACCTACCAACGGGATTCTATCACGAGAAAATTGTACCACTCTACAACACCAGCACGGCGACGACGACTCATCAAAATCAAAATCAGGCCAATCAACTGATGGTACTTTAGCTTACGAGTCAAATGGAAAATTCACTAGATTTAAATGCCTAAATAAGAGAGAAAATTTCATTTGTCTTTTACTTCTTATTTCGCTTATTGAATTCGTTCCCTCTAGTCCCGCGCGTCTCAACAAAATTTTTTCGGCTAAACGAATGCTAATTACTTTTAAAACTTTTATTTATGGTAATTAACGATGATCTACTTCTTATTTTTACCAAATTTCCTTCTCATGTATGCATAATTTTAATGGGCAGCGCTAATTAAAAAGAGAAGTGTTTGCTGTCCGCAAAAGTAGAGACATAAATATATAAAAAACCGGAGCAAATTTCAGAATGCTCGCAAAGCTGTGTGTAAATTGTTAAGGAAAAAAAATTGTACAAATTAAAGCTTAAGATGTTTAAAGAAAAATTAAAAGATTTGAAAACAAAAATTATTTAGAAATTTACTTTCTGTTGAAAACAAAAATTCCTTAAAAATTTCAGCACTCTCACTCTACAATTCAGCGCCATCGACATCAATTTCACCGTTGACTTAAATTGCCCACCATGAACTCACGATCATTCAAATAACGATGTCGATTGATTACGATGCAGGTTTTGTACGAGTCTTTCCTGGACGCATCTAATTATAATTTTTCAGAACCATCAGAAATTTTCTGTTTCATTCCAAAAGAAGTTGTCAGTTGAGAGCGATTTGTGTCGTGATTGCTGTTTGATCAAGTCTTATACGCGTACATATTTAAACAACTATTTTTTTTCGTTAATATCGGGTCCTTCACGAGCCAGCAGCCAGCATACACATTTTCTGAATAATAAATTTTTATTACAGCCGGCATCGGTAGAGCAAAAAATTGCTTGCAGGCTTAAAATCGAAAAGGTGATTTGAGTCTTTTATTAGTTTTTTTTTTGTGATGTCCATAACTCTATCGCTCGAATAGCATAAAATGTTTTTCTAAAGAATCAAATGCACGAATACCTAAAATGCACTTTTCTTGTTAAAGGGCAAAAAAAAAGTAAAGAAAAATGTGTATCAATCTCCATTTCTCTATCTTTGTTGTTTGAGCTCTTCGTTGCAGGTGGAATTGAAATCTTTCATGAAATTATCTCGTTTCTTCTCCTTTTCCCAGCTCTTCTTCTACATGCCCATCAAAAATCGTTCTCAGATATATTTTATATATTCAGTTTGTGCACACAACACCGGGCAGGTGTAAATGTTAATGAGAAACGGAATTTTATTTTTCTCTGGATTTTCGGCAGCAAAAAGTAATATTTTTACAGTCGAAGCTCCAGTGGAAGGATGAAAGATTATTAATATTTCGTCCTTTTTTCCTTGTCGTGTATCGACTGTAAAATTCGATTTGGTTGGAAGAACTCTTTTGTTGTCATATCTTTTTCATAACTTCTATCTGTCTTTTGTGACAAACATCCACACCAATTCCATTTCATACACATCCGATAAAGAGTGAAATGGAACTTTTATGTTGGTTTTATTCTCTCTACATAGTCAAAGGATAAGACCCGAAATGTGAAAGGATGTGAAAATGGGGATTAACTCTTTTGTTCTCATGTGGAATAAATTTCTTTTTTTTCTCCTCCTAATTCTGAGTTTTTGTTGGGACGAATGAAGCTGTCAAAAATCTGAGATTTTCACTGAACTGGAGTGACTGAATGGTTTTAAAATTTTAATGAGTTTTTTTTTCGCATTATCCATGTGAAATTTTATTATTGATTCAGTTCATCAACTCGCTTGCATTCGATACTGACCTAGAGCAAGAAATTCCTCATTTACTTGTGAGACGGGCAAATGAAACGTCTTCAGTTTTTGAACAGTTAGTTACCTTTGCAGTCCTAATTTCCTACAATTTCAATAGAACTCCTGCTGATTGGCAACCCCAAGGAGCGTCCTGCGTCGAGCTCAGTGGGCCATCTCGACTGTGAGTTTGTTATTTTGCAAACAAATTTTGCCTTTTGTACGCATTTTTCTGAATTTTCTTTCGGTGCCTAATTTTTCATTCCTTTTATGCCTCAGTTTGATTTCAACTCTTGATGCACCTTTCGACCATAAATATTACTTTTACGATATTCTTACCCATCGAAGAATCCACAAATCATTCTCTTTGGGGTTTTTTTTCTGCAGAAATTCAGATGCAAGCAAAAGCTGTTTGTACAATTCCGAATGGATTCTTTGCGCACCAGCGAATGTATGCACAACAATGAGCATCATTACCAGCCACCAGAACCCATTGAGCTACGTAACCAAAACAAATTTTAACTAATCCGATTAAAGATTAAGTTACATTGGAATTTGTTGCCAAAACATTTCGCTTTCATACTCGTAAAACGTTAGAAATATATTTTCTTTCTTTTCGGGGAGATTTTGTTAAATTTATGCTGCAATTATTTATGCTACTTTGCTGAATCATTGAAGAAAGTAGGCACAACATTGTATGATACCATAAGACGTTAATTCTGAAGGGCTCATTCAAATTTAATTAGTTCCACGGCCACAAAATTTATACAGCTCTTCGGATGGATAACTTTGTGCGTTTAAAATAAAGCTTCACCACCTGCATGACCTGTGCAAAAAAAAAACGACTATGAAAGTTCTTGATGAAATTTTATGTGAAATTACCTATTTCTTTTTTCACTATTTAACCTTCAAAACTTCAAAATCTAATGCATGATGTTCACGATCCCATGGCATTGCAATTGAATAACGTACTATCGATTAAAAACACATTCGTGCTCGTTCTACTTTAAGAGGCTTTTTATTGTGCTTCTTTCACCTGCTCGCTCGCGATCATCAAAATATATCGACTTTTATTATTGTTTCCACTCTAGAGAGTCATAATTTATTTTTTTTTTTCTTCTGTAAAATAAGAAGACACATCAGCGAAGAGAGACAGAGGAAGATGTGAAACATGCCCGTGGGGGCTTTCGACGAAAAGAATCAACATCAATTTAATGCCCGGTTCACTATCGTTTCACCTGCACTTTAATTTGAAAATCACGAAAATGGTTTACAATTTTGCCTTTTCATATTTAAGTTCTCCACCAACAAGATATGAGCGCAAGTGCACTTTGATACAATGTCGATGGCAACAGCTGAAGTAGAACAAATTATATGTGCTGCACTCTAAATCGCCTCTAGGTAGACTAACAAAAAATGACATATTTGATTGTGGGCATCATAACACTCGTAATCTCTAAGGCTAGAGACGGCCGGGAAATGAATGAAATATTCTGCCACAAATGAATGTTTCTCTGACTTATACGGTTCTAATTGTTTGGTTTGTTGATTAGTAGCTTACGGGCTTTGAATGGAAAAAATCAGATTACCTAGTTATTATTAAAACTTTTTTTTTTTATGGCGG
Organism: Propsilocerus akamusi; assembly: GCA_018397935.1. Classification (NCBI taxonomy): domain Eukaryota; kingdom Metazoa; phylum Arthropoda; class Insecta; order Diptera; family Chironomidae; genus Propsilocerus; species Propsilocerus akamusi. Next base: position 16,188,893 of record CM031469.1, on the reverse strand, counting down.
CGATTATGTTGGCAACGTTTGAACATTTCAAACACGGAAATTTAAAAAATTGCTTTAAACATCAACACTTTTCGACTTAAACCTCCTCAGAATAGGAAAAGAAATCTTAAAGAAATCATAAAAAAAATTATTTGTAGCTGAACGGTGTTGAATGTTCCGAGTTCATTGTTACACCAATTTTCAATAAACAATATTTTTCTTTCCATGGTGTTAAAAATAAGTGTAAATAATGTACCATTTCCTCTCTTTCAACGCTCGATCCATTATTATTATGTAGTTTTTTTTTTTGGCACAATACAAAAAATTCGAAGCCCTATAAACGAAGACGAATTTCTTTTATTTCATATAGACTTGCAACCTTAAATATGAAGAAAAGATCCGATTGAACAATTGACAAAATCCTGATGTAAGTTCCCTCCTTACAAATAATCAAATAATGGGCATTAAATAGTGATAAATTGCAAACGGAAAAAGGAAGAAACATATTGATTTCGTTGTGTTGAATGGACAATAGTCAAAATGCCTTCTAAACGGTGCGATTACAACAGATGCACATGCATCATCCATCAGGTCCATTGTGGATTCTTTCTTAAGGTGAGCTATTGGTATTCGACGAAACAGGATGTTTATTTTTGTAAGATGTCCTTTTAGATGATTTTCGCAATGAAATGTTTTCTTAACTTTTAAAGACTTTCATAGTACTTCTGTTAGAATTGCAAAATTCTTTTGATGACAATCGAATGATCTATCAATTTATTGCATTGCCGGATGTAATTTTACGCAAGATTCAATAATAAATCAAATTGCTCATTTAAGTCATCGTAAAATTTTAATAATTAAAAATTCTCCTCCCGTGATGTAAAATTGTTAAGATTTTTTTTTTTTTGAAATCTTTTGAACTCAAATCTCTTTCTTTGTGGTTTATTTTATTTTAAGAAACAATAAGAAACACGCTTCTAAATGTTCAGGTTTTATAAAAACAATAAAGGCCCATCGACAAACAGGAAATGAAGGATCATATAAAACAGAAAAATAAATACTCAATTTTCAAGGACAAAGAAGCCGAGATGGATAAAGCAAAAACATTTTCTTATTGGACAAGACGTTGGGGGAATTTGAAAGCTTAAGATAGCTTTAATACAAATTTATTGTGTTCGTTTTTTCATCAACTTCATGAAAAGCACCATACCTGTAAGAAGAAAAAATATAGAAGAGCTTTGTTTAAAAATCAATAAACAAATGACAAACCAATAAAAATCATAATGACCAGTCCTATCATCATCCACATCCAACATTTACAGGCACGTTTGGAATGTTCATCAAGCTTCTTGGATTCCTTATCTAATGAGCCGATATTTTGATGGGCGAGCTTTGTTGACTTTGTGACAATCTGATAAAAGAATAGTGAATTTTTCCATTATTTTCTCATATCTATTTGGCAAATATTCTAATATTACCTCGGTATCCTTTTTAAGAATTTTGTTGGCAGTTAACGTTTGTTCCTTAAGATTTCTAGTAAGTGACAACATTTCATCAGCAAGCCGTTCTTGGATATTAGCATAGTATTTTTCCATATTTTCACTGCTATCGTTAGCACCACGTCGCCGGAGTACACTTGTATCATCACCATCAAACAGCTCTTTGCGCAATTCGCTATCATAGCGAGCATTCGTAAGCTGCTTTATTTCCTTCATTATACCATCTTCAGATTTGTTGGACTTCAGTTTTTGTTTCACAGGTGGTTCCATATAGTTTATAGACGACTTCAATTCACGAGTCCTTTCTTCATAACTGCTCAGGCTTTTCCTATCAACTGTGTCACTAAAATTAATAGAATGGTGTAAATGTGATGCAATTTAATTAAAATAAACTTAATTTACTAGTCCTGAAGCTCTTGAAGCATAACATCTAATGATTTGATGTATCTGTTGAGTCTCCATCTCTGCTCTTCATCCTTTACGAGTCCTTCACAATGAGTTAAAAGACTTTTTATATTAATTTCTAGTTTAGCTGACATTACTTTAGGTAGCGATGATTTGTTGATTTCTAAAATTCACTTAGTTGCCTTGCCTAGCAGGGGGTACTTCACTCGTAGTGAAAAGAATCGCATCAAGCTAACTTGCGGTCTGTAATATTATTTGATCTGCGCTGTTCAAACCACGTAAACCGACGTGGAATCACGCTAAAATTAAACTTAAGCAAGTTATCTAATAAATGCATATAAAGGAAACGAGTGAAAACTGTTATTTAAAGTGTTTTTCGTCGACTGAAAATTTCTGTTCCATGAGGTTCGTATCGAAAATGTACGCCGCCATATTTTTTCGGGGACCATGCGCATGTGATGGGATGCGCAGCTTATTTTCTGAATCTAATTAATTCCAACTGATGCTTCTATTGTTAAAGAGAAACGCATTTTTCAATTTTAAAATTTTCGCGCGAAATGTGTTATATCATTTATAAATGGAACCCAGCAGACGGATTCGCAAAAAATCATCAGAACTTTAATGGCTTTTCATCTCGAAGAACAAAGAGATCAGTTCAGAAATGGGTACAGTCAAATGTTCATTAATCGTTCCATAACTTTTCACTCAATCAAATACCCGTTGCCACTTTCAAATGAAAAATCGAAGCGCGTCGCTCTCTCGCCCTATAAAAAAAAATTGGCCCGGAAAAAATGAGCGCTCGAGCAGAAGAAGAAGACGTTTTCTGTGTGGCACGATGTAAATTTTAATATTTTGCGGAAGTTTTCGTGTTTTCCGACTAGTGGTTTTGATTTTGTTTGTTTCAATTTGTTATGGATACATTTTGCGGAGACATCCGGTTAATTTTCTAATTTCATCTTTTTGCAGCCGTTCGCCATTTGAGTAAATATTGATTTGCCTTTGGCCCGGAGAGGAAAAAGAGCAAATTTTCTTTGTAGCTAGCTGTTCAACATATTTTTTCGATGATCTAAGCTGTATCAAACGCGTGTGTTAATGATACGAGAGCGCCAAAGAAAAGTCTTTAAACGACATCAACGTCCAACCAACATCCGAATCGATCAAGAAGGAAATTTCCATAGTTTTGGCTCAAAAATCATTATCAATGTCCCGTTTGACAGGCGATAGAAATTCACAACAACAGCAACCACAGACGAATCAATCAAATCAACAAATTATTCAGCCCATTCAGCAACAACAACCACAACAGACCGTGCCACTTCAAGCGATCAGAAATTCCGTTAATCAATCACAACTACAACACCAGCAGCAAATTCTAACGATTCCTCCAAGTGGTTCCTTTATCATTATCAACAATACTTCTAATACCAATGACGGTATTTTACGGACACCAACGAACGTTGTAAATACCATACAAAACAGTATTTTTTATTCCACACCGCCATCGACCTCGCTGGCTAATCAAAATCTCAACACAAATGTCTCATCAATCACAATACATTCGACACCGACGTCCCATTTAGATCCTACATCACCAATTGCTAAGAAACGACTGAAACTTGAAGTGGCCGAGAACTCAAAAAGTGGCGGAAACGTCAACATATTTGAAGATTTATCAGCGATAAAGAAGGAGCTATTGGAAAACGCATTTCAGAAATTGAAGAGTCTCAAAGAGAAGTGAGCTTAAACAATTTTTTTTTTCTTTTGCATTTTATAAAAAAAATCTTATTCTTTAGACACGCTGAACATGTAGCCGAACTTTTTTTTCTGCAAGCGAGTGGCAACATGATGGACTATCCAACATGGAGAAAGAAAGCACCCACGCCTCAGTTCATTACATTTAAAAAGAATTACAGACTCGATCCATCGGTTCCTGATGATGCCGATTCCTTCAGATTGGTAAGCAAAAGTCAAAATCGTTAAAAATTCCTTTTATAGATGATGATTCACGTTTCTGATTGCTTTTCATGCTCTATTCTTGAGCACGTTTAGCGTTGGTCCTCATTAATTTGGGTTCCAAGATGACATCGAGGCATTTGTCTGATTTTCTTACACAATTCCTTTTTTAAGAGATTTTCTCAATTTATTTTAAAACAACCATCTAATCGATTTTCTTTCAATTTCAGCTGAATCAACAATCTTTACCCGAAGGCGCTGAAATAAAAATTCCTGGCGTTGGCAGTACGCCGATTGCCGTTTCAACTCAACTTCCCGCCGCTGTTGCACACTTGAGTCAAAAAGGTTAGCTTCTCATTTATTGCGTATTTCCGGTTGATGTGATTAAATCAGAAATTTTACATTTGATAATTTTTAATAACGAATTGGAAACTAACAAATCCCTATCAAAGTTATACGCGAGCATCTGGAGCTAGAGATTTATTCTTTTATTTTATTCTCTCCCCCCCCCCCCATATTATCATTTGTAAAAAAAAAAAACATTCATATCAAAATCCTAAAATCCACTATTAGAGCTAGAGCGAGATATTAGAAATTCTAAAGACTACACTCAATGTACATAAATTTACGCAACAGAAACTCACATCCATTAGGCGAGACATTTTGTTTATCCATCATGTCTTCTATGTTTTGCATAACCGCACCACGTTTTTGGTTTAGTTGGAAGTTAAAACGGAAAACTGGGAGACGATTATATAGATCCATGCTGCTTCCAAATATACTACTTCCGTTATTGTCTTATGTTTGAATGGAAAAGAGAATGTTAAACTTTTTATGTCCATTCCATCAATATGTTACCTGTTCGATCACCACGACACTGCTATTTTTCTAGGTCCAATTCCCGGTAAACCCAAACTGGGCGGGCGCCACGGAATGGTCTTTGGCCAAATCACTACCAATCCATCCACAATTGGAAATTCTCCTCAAAAGCCACTGGTGCCAGGTCAGAGCACCCCCACACAATAATAATTATTTATTCTTTCTTATTATTTTTTTTTGTGGAATGCCCGTTTTCTTCTTGAGTTAACTAAATATATAACGTGATGATACCTTCAAATAATTTTGTTTTATAAGAACCAACATCAATTGGATGATACTCTTTTATCACTTTCCGTTGCTGTAGATCATTTGCATGGTAATCCCCTATCGATGTTTTATTGTTTATGTGTTTCATCCTTAGGTAAATTTCCTATCTCGTCTCAAACGATATTTCTTTGCATGCTATTAGCGATTTCTCCCTTAATCTATTCGATAATTGCTTATCAAAGAAAAAAAAAAGATGATTTTGTAGTGATTAATCCAAATAAAATTCTATACAGTTGGTGCCTGACAGCTATATTAAGTTTATATTATTCCTTTATTTATTTTAAAGATTTTTCTAACGTTTAAATTCATGTTTGTATTTTTCTAGGTGGAACTCCTATTGTACCTGATCCCAAACGTATTATTTCGGGCACATCAATAATCGGCAGTACGAATGGAGCATCAACTTCTGGATTGAATCTAAATGCTTCAACTTCATTAGCTCTCAACACGTCCGCAAATGCGAGCGATCAATTTTCTGTCAAAGCCAAAGAGGAAGTTTATGTTCTGCAGCGCGTTCAGGAGCTAAAACGTGAAGGATTATGGATGGGCACGAGATTACCGAAACTGGCAGAGCCACAACGGCACAAGGTTCATTGGGACTTTCTTCTCGAAGAGATGCAATGGTTGGCGACGGATTTTGCTAATGAGCGTAAATGGAAGAAGGCAGCTGCAAAACGATGCGCTCGTATGGTGCAGAAATATTTTCAAGACAAGGAAATGGCAGCGCAGAAAGCCGAAAAAGCTCAGGAGCAAAATCTCAAGCGCATTGCAGCATTCGTTGCCAAAGAGATTAAAACATTTTGGGCAAATGTTGAGAAAGTCGTCGAAATTAAGCAACAGGCAAAGCTTGAAGCGAAACGTAAAAAGGCACTCAATGAGAAGTTGAATTTCATTGTTGATCAAACCGAAAAATACTCGCAGCAAGTTGCTGAGGGAATGAACAAGGCGCCTGGTGCCAGTAAAGCTACAAGTCTCAATTCCAGCCGAATATCATCGCCAGTCCCGCGAGGTTCTGGTCTTGAAGCCGATTGTGAATGGTCACGACCAAACGAGGATTCTGATGATGATGAGGAAACCATCGCTCAAGCAGAAGCCGAAATACCTGCAAGCAGTACAAATGACGAAATCGATGCACTCCAAAAAGAGGGTGAAATGGATTTGGATGATTTTCTCCAAACCCTACCTAAAGATTACCTTCAGAATCGTGACAAAATCGTCGTTAGTGATGATTCGTCAGAGAGTGAGATGTCGGATAAAGATTTCCAAGCGGATGTAGATGATGCGGATGACGATGAAGATACCATTAAGGAGCAAGAAAAGACTGAGAAAAATACTGATTACAAAGCAGAAATTGATAAGTTAAAGGTTAGTCTTTTTTTTGCATATTCTCCTACCTGTATGCTTCTATATCCACACAATAATGATGATTCACGTTTCTGATTGCTTTTCATGTTCTATTTTTGAGCACGTTTAGCGTTGGGTTCATTAATTTGAGCTCCAAGATGACATCGAGGCATTTGTCTGATACTATTCCGCTTTTATTTCCCGATCTTTTTTTTAACCAATAAAATACTTTTATTAACTGAACTTTATTTAATTTACTAGGCGGAAGGAGAGATGGACATTGATGAGCTGATGGAAAAGTATAAAAATGATGTTGAAATGGAATCTGAAAGTAATTCTTGTGCCGATGAACAAGATTCTGACGTCAGTGATGAGCATATGGAAATTGATTCTGATGAAGAATTTTCCGACGAGTCCATCGATGAGGTCAAAGATTCGCCAGAAGATGTTGGTCTGAAAAATCTCCTTGAAGACCAACAAACATCTGGACCCGATAATGACAACTGTGATAGTGGCGATGCTCTACTAAACGATGTGGCAGCAATAGCACAAAGTATACAACCAAAAGGCAATACTCTGTCATCGACTAGTGTCGTCACACCTATTCCATTCCTGTTGAAACATACATTGCGAGAATACCAGCACATTGGACTCGATTGGTTGGTAACGATGAATGAAAAGAAGCTAAATGCTATACTTGCTGATGAAATGGGTCTTGGGAAAACAATTCAGACAATTTCTTTGCTCGCTCATCTTGCGTGTGTCAATGGCAATTGGGGTCCACATCTGATTGTCGTGCCATCATCTGTCATGTTGAATTGGGAAATGGAATTCAAGAAATGGTGTCCAGGTTTCAAAATAATGACGTATTATGGCTCACAGAAAGAGCGGAAACTAAAACGCATTGGATGGACGAAAGTAAACGCCTTTCATGTGTGCATCACAAGCTACAAACTTGTAATTCAAGATCATCAAGCATTCCGGCGAAAAAAATGGAAGTATCTCATTCTTGATGAAGCTCAAAATATCAAAAACTTTAAATCACAGCGATGGCAATTGCTGCTTAATTTCTCAACGGAACATCGGCTGCTGTTAACTGGAACTCCCCTGCAAAACAACATGATGGAATTGTGGTCATTGATGCATTTCCTCATGCCAAATTTCTTTGAGTCTCACCGAGCATTTGAAGAATTATTTTCTAAGCCAATGACAGGAATGGTGGAAGGCAACGTTGAATATAACGAGACAATCATTATTAAATTGCACAAGGTTCTTCGTCCCTTCCTGCTGCGTCGCTTAAAAAGTGAAGTTGAAAAGCAAATGCCAAAGAAATACGAGCACGTTGTTATGTGCCGCTTATCAAAACGCCAACGATTTTTATACGATGATTTTATGGGGCGTGCCAAAACTAAGGAAACTCTGGCCTCGGGAAATCTGTTGAGTGTTATCAATGTTCTGATGCAATTGAGAAAAGTCTGCAATCACCCAAATTTGTTCGAGGTTAGACCGACTGTATCGCCATTCAGGATGGAGCAGGTTGATATAACAGTTCCTTCGATGGTATGCAATATTGTCCAGTATGATCCAATGAAGGACATTGATCTCATTGCTCTGAATCTCGTGCTGATACATCTCGAAACATGCCTGAGTGCATTTGTTGCATATCGAATGAAACAACTTATCACACCTAAGAAGCTCATCGAAGAAATCGATAGCGCTCCTTCTTTGCCACCAGTAGTTCCACCGAAAAAATATAAAATGCATCTTCGAATTAAGCCACATATTCAAAAAGATATCGCTATCAACATGAGCTCACAGATCAAAGTCGGAACAAGTCCAGCACTGCGTGGTGATGGTACACGTTTCATTTCGTCTTTTGATAAGAAAAATAATCTGCAGAAGGATGCAATGATAATTGACGGTGACAAGCCACAATTTGAGCAAATTCAGATGCCATCTACGAGCGGAAATGTAACATTGCGAAATAAACAAGTTCATCAGTTTGTGCAGTCATCATCAGGTCAAATATTTCTCGTGAACACACGAACTGGTCAGATGCCATTGACAAAATCGGGCGTAGTGCTTGTTAATCAAGCTCCTTCGTCACACATCAGTCAGCCATTTGCAAATGCAGTTCTCAATGCTGTGAAGCAAAATCCAGCTGCTAGCTCCGTCGCAACTACAAGTGTTGTGATAGATGAAAAACCTGAAGCATCAGAATTTCGTCTTCATGACATGGAAGAAATGCAGCGAGAGTATCGACATCATATTTTACAACTTCTCAGTAAATCGAATCGTCGAAAATGTGACGCAGTGCCAATGTATGGTGAAGATATGAGACAAGTTATGCTAGTGAAACATCAACAGTCATCACAACCAGATCTGGTGCCGTTTGTTGTAAGAAGTTATACATCTTGCAATGAAATAATGGTTAAAGGTAGCGATTGGAGTCTCGCAAAATCTATAAAGAACATTGAGCAGCGTGCTGCGGAGCTAAAGGACATTTTTGAGAAATTTGTTTTTGTCGTGCCAGCTGTGAGTGCCAAAACTCCATCACTCTCCGTCACTCACATGCATCCATCCCAGCGGAATGAAGACGATCGCAGCGAGAAAATCATTTGCCAAGAAATGGCTCCCAAAATGGATTTATTGCATCCGATAGCATCTGCCATGACAACCCAGGTGAGCTTTGTCCTTTGCAAAAATTTATTGTTTCTATTCAATTGCAATAGATTTGTGTGATTTGAAATTAAAATTGAAATTGAAAATAATATATTGGAAAAATTGTCAACCATAGCAAGCAACTACAATAGCTCAGTTGGTAGAGCATTCGCCTGGCAAGCGAGCAGTCGCTGGTTCAATTCCAGCTTGTGAAAAATGTTTGGTATGGGGTTGCAACTTCCTGAAGATTAATGGAATTTTAATTTCAATTTTCGACAACTGAATTTATTGTCTCTATTTCGTGCACTTACAATCGGTTCCTTCGAACACATTTCACTAAGTTTGATAGAACTTTTGCAATAGTGCCAGAGTAAAAGCCAGCACATTGTACAAGCAAGTGGGAGCTTTTTATATTGATTCTACCACTTCTAGAGCTTTGCGCATATTCGTTAACAATTATTTTTGTTAGATTTTTTTTTTGTTTTGATTTCTTGTATTCTCATCAATATTTTTCGATTGTCATTTTTAGTTCCCCGATCCTCGTTTGATTCAATATGATTGTGGCAAACTTCAAGCATTGGACAGTTTATTGCGTCAATTGAAGTCCGGAAGTCATCGTGTTCTAATTTTTACTCAAATGACCAGGATGCTGGATGTTCTCGAAGCGTTCTTGAACTACCATGGTCACATCTATTTGCGTCTGGATGGTACAACAAAAGTTGAACAACGTCAACTGCTCATGGAGCGCTTCAATGAGGATAAGAGAATCTTTGTGTTCATTCTGTCAACACGCTCTGGTGGTGTTGGTGTAAATCTTACTGGGGCTGACACTGTTATATTTTATGACAGTGATTGGAATCCAACATGTGATGCACAAGCTCAGGATCGTTGCCATCGTATTGGACAAACGCGAGATGTTCACATTTATCGATTAATCAGTGAAAAAACCATCGAAGAAAATATTCTTAAGAAGGCAAACCAAAAGAGATTATTGGGTGATTTGGCAATCGAAGGCGGCAATTTCACAACAGCATACTTCAAGAATACGACTATTCAAGATCTTTTTAACGTGGATCAGAGCGAAGATGCATCAGCGCGTTTAGCTGATGTTGTCGATCGTGACAAAGATCGACGAGAAAAATTATCAACGACTCTTGCTACAACATCAAAAGAACAGCCAGTGCCACTTCTAGCAGAGAATGACAAAACCGCTGTCGGAGCATTTGAATCAGCATTGGCAGCCGCTGAAGATGATCAAGACGTGGAAGCTGCAACAACAGCCAAGGCCGAAGCTGCTGAAGATCTTGCTGAGTTTGATGAAAATATTCCAATCACTGAGGATCGAGAATCGGAGCAAACCAAGCAAGAGAAAGAAGTACAAAATCTCATAAATCAGGTAAGAATGCTTAGATTTTATTACGACTTGCGCACAATTCTATTTCATTTTTGAATTTTATTTTTATGTCGAGAAAAAAAATTCTTATAGAAATTTGCCAGATTAACTACACAAATGAAATCAGACTTCTGACACATGGAACACAAATGTGCTAGATATCAATATTTCATTACATTCCACATTTTTATTCCTTATGTAAAATAAGTTATTAGATATTTTCAAATTTATTAATATTTCGCTTACTTATCAGCTGAGTCCCATCGAGCGCTATGCATTGAAGTTTGTTGAAGACACCGGCGTCAATTGGGCAGCGATTCAAATAAAGGCCGTCGAAATGGAAATTGAGCAGCAAAAACGTGAGTGGGAAGAAAAGCGATTGGCTCAAGTGCAGCAAGAAGAACAGGAAAAGCAGCGAACTGATAAGGAAGACAACCAAATGCTGACATACTCACGCGAGGACGCATTGAATAAGGTTAATATGAGATCCAATAAGAAAAGGTCACAAGTAGTTAATAATAAACCTAATTCTGATATCGCGACTTTGCCGGCAAATAAAAAATGTAAACAGACAAGTAGCAATGGCACGGTAATCGTACCAAATGGCATTTCTAAAGAGACTAGTATTGTGAGAACCAGTAAAGGTAAGAGTATTCCAAAAACGCCGCCTAAAATTGAAACACCAGTCACACACATTCGACGTCATACCAGAAATAATATGAGCATTCCAATGGTTGATGAAGCACCTGCGAGACCAACACGTTCATCGGCTCTATTCCAGCGTGCCACGAGTCGTAAGAGTGATAGAAGCACATCAATGACTTCAGGAAAGAGTCAAGAACAGACTCGATCTACTAGTGAGAGCACTAGATCTACTGCCGATTCAATGAGCCGTCAAACAACAACAGCTGATGATTCTGATAGTGAATGCAGCCTCGATGTAATGATTGATTCAAATGACGTCAATGATTCGGATTCAAATTCAAATCAGCAAACAGCTTCCGCTGCTGCGAAAGGAAAAGCTAATTTTGATTCAACCTCACAAGACGATGACACACTCATGAATGATGACAGTACAATGACTGACGAAACGGCTATAGAGAAGATGTCAAAAAGTGGAAATGGTTTAGGTGAGAATACGAAAATTACAAGCAGTCCTCGAACGCGTTCTCGTGGAACAGTTAAAATTGATTTATGGTCACTTGATGAGAGTCCAATTCTTCCTGCCAAACGTCAGAAAACAAATAATCACAAGTCACTGACGGAACAGTCCAAAGAGGAAATTAAATTGAAAGCCGATTTCGGTGTGAGAGAATGCAAAGTTTCTATGGTTGATATTCATCCGAAAGCAAATGGACCACACAAAACACCCATAGTGAGGCCACCTTCACTACAGAGAGCTAAACGGAGCTCGTTTCTACTTAAAAATAATAGCACTCTCGACTCATGGCTTCAGAAAACGCCAGAGCCACTGAAGCATCCAACAGCAGCTGAAACATTAAATAAAGTTGAGAAAGATGATGTTGAGCCCCAAAAAACTAAAATTCGAACGCGTCGCAACACAATTTTAACGAACAAAACACTCTGATAAGTCTCTCAATTGCCATTTGATGCATTGCCATTTGCTGCCTGCTACACTGTTGCTCCATTGCATGATGTGCGAAATTCGTTATATTATTTTTACAACTATACAAATCAAGCGACAAACAAAATGAAAACTTTATATAAATTTTTTTCGTTTTAATTGATTTTTAACTTCTTCTGCGCCAATTTGCGCTCCTCCTACGCACTGAGAGCGCGTGCAGTAATGAATTTTGTTAAAGTTTACATGAGTTATCTGAAAATGAATGTAAATTATGTTTTATAGACTTATAGTCTTAGAAAGTCTCTTCTTCTATTCTTCTAATTTTTCTTTCGATGGACATCGCAAACTAAACAGTTGAACAGGACAACTGTATGCGAATATACATCGAGTGGTTTTTAAGAAATGAATCAAATGTGTAAAATAATTAACGCAGTCTTTTCTCTAAATTAAGAGAAAATAACTTATCCACGTACACTACATAAAAAAAAAATTAAATAAGATGTAACAAAAAAAAAAAAGTAAGAAAAATTCAGAACAGAAGAATACAGGAAAAAATATCTAATTTAAAAACAAAAATAATAATGAAAAATCTTCGGTTGGCGTTTCTTTGTGTTGTATTAATTTATTAATTAAAGCTTTTTGAGGGTTAAGAAAATAGCCGTGTCAGAGACCATTCCGTTTAAAAGTCTCACGAACGATTTCGATATTATCGGTCACTGCTGCTGAGTTCTGGAATCGAATCTCTTGTCTCTTGGCCCCTGTTTTGGTGTCACGAACACAGTTATTTTTGGTTCGACTGAATAATACACGCTTGCCACACTCGTTGTGTTTTTAATTGATACTGACAACAAAAAAAATATCTGCTGCACATTCAACAATTGTGCAATCAGAAGATCTGCAAAATACTTTATTTCCTTTGTTTGGTAATGGCAGAGATAGGTTAGCTCTTGAGGGTAGAAGAGAATAAGACGAGAGATTAAAATAGAATATTAATAAGTAAAAAATAAAAAAATATTTTTATTGATTGTGTGTTGGCACCAAAACAAATCACCAAGATACTTTGCCATTTCCAAAAAGTTGAACTCTTGATGTGGGGTAAAGAATCATTTTCTGAGACGGATATTTTTTTTTCTATAAGTTCAAATGAAAACTTTTTTTAATCAATTAACGACACAAAGAGTGTAAGCGAGCGTGGATTGGTGACAACCAAATTGAAGAACTATCCCAATTCTGTCCGAACATCACAATTGTCTTTAATTGGTTGTTGTTATCCACTCTCGTTGCCGTTGGCATCCAACCCGCGATTTTTCTTTGAGCAAAATGTGTATTTTCCTTGCAGATATGGATTTCAAATAACACAATGGAAGAGATGCCGGTGAGTTCATTTTGTTATCTCCCTGTAATCCTAAATAATTGCAACTCTTATCAATTATAGATGTGGTGCCCACCAACGCCCCCACAAGATGGAAATGACATTGTTTATGTCGATTATTCGCTTGGCTTTTTATACGACACGAATACAGTAATGGATGATACTCAATTACCGGCGGTTTATGTCAAAAAAGAATACAAACGTTTGAGAACAAGTGATGGTTTCTATATGGATGGACGTCGACCGATGAAAATGCGAAAGGATGATGGATATATTCCACCGAGGTCACTATTTGATAGGCCATCGCCAGCTTTAGCAAAAATGAGAAAAGATCTGAAGCAACAGAGGAATCGTGGACTGATTAGATCCATGCCGATGGCAAATATAAAACAACAGATGCCAATGAAGCCAATCGCTGAACCTGAAGGCATGGCAGAATGGCTTATCTTTGAAGATCGTTCTATTTTGAATGTGATTCAAAATCTTCAAGGATTACCATTAAATTTAATGCTTATCTCACCTGGTCATACACCGAATTGGGATCTTGTTGCTGATATTGTTAATCAAACATCACGAACGTATCGAACACCAAAACATTGTCGTTGGCGTTTTGATGCTGTTATTACGCCACGTGAAGAAGGAAAGCTACTGGACAGTCCTAAGAAACAGAAAAAGAATAAAAATCCTCTCAAGACATCGATGAAGAATTCACGAACGCCACGCACAGCTCAGTTGTATCAGAACGATAATAACAGTTCATTTGTAAAACTTTCAAAAATGAAATTCGATGCCATTAAATCAGCAATGATGAAAAAACAGCCGCAAATGAAAAAGTATATGGGAAATACGACGCTGAATCAGAAGCATCTTCAAGTGTTGGCTGATCTCGGAATTGCCAGTTATGATTCACCATCAATGCCAACAGATATTGCGCACAAATGCTACGAGCGACTAGTTCAAGACCGCAACATGGCACAACAGAAAGTTGAGCAGCAGATTAAAATGCAAACTAAACCATCTGGAACAACTCAACTACTATCGGATCAACTATCGCCGATGCAACAATCATCTCCATTGCCACAAGCCTCACCACAGCCAATGACACCTCTCCAACAAGCAACAATTGTTGTGCAACCATCTGGAGGAATAGTTTCGGCAAATCAACAGCTCCAGCAAGGTCAGCAGTCAATAACAGCAATGGTTCATGGTTCACCTCTCCAGACCCAACGCATCCAAACGCAAACAATTAATTTAACGCCCTCTCAATCGAATCAACAACAACAAATTATGAAAGCAATTGTCTCATCACCGGCAGGTGGAGCACAACAGGCACTCTTGACTGGCATCATTCAGCAAATAAATCCACAAAATATTCAAAATTCGCAAGCAAATCTCATTCAAACATCATCAGTTTCGGTTGTTTTAACATCACCACCAGCTACACTTACTAATGTTCAGCCACAAATTGTATCAATTCAACCAACAGTTGCGACATCAACACCCGTCGTTACACAATCTGGTGGCTCTATTGTTCAAACATTAAATCCACAAGTTCAAGGAGTCCAACAAGTTGTTTCGGTTTCGCAGTTAGCAGTTGGAAGTAGCAGTTTAACACCAACAATTGCGTCATCACCACAAATTCGCCAGCGATTGGTTCAAACAAAAGAAGTCGTTTTTCAACACCGACCTGGCACTCAAAATCCAACAGTTATTTCCGTTAGTGGCCTCACAGGTCAAGGATTGGCTCATTTGCAAACAGCAACGCTACGATTTGCTCCTAACTTTAGTCAACCAAACATTCGAGGATCAACGTCCGATAAGGTTGTACCGACTGGAACAAAATTAGTTACTGGCACACCACAATTTCACATTTATGGTCAACAACAAGTTCGTCATAAATTGAGATTCCTTCATGCAGGACAGCTCGCTCAAAGTGGCACCGCTCAGACGACATTAGTTCCGTCGAGCGGTACTGTTGGACAAACAGTTCAAGTTCAAAGTGGCCAGAAAGTGACAGTCGCAACAATAAATCCTGGTGGCGTTGGGACATCTCAGAATCAACTTAACCAACCAGTTGCTGGACAATCGGAAGGCGTTGAAGCACAAGTAGCATCGCCAAGTGGAAATGTTACGGTTCAAATTGGTGGACAACAAAGAGCACAATTTATAAAACAAGTTGTGGCGAAACAAGCAATTGGACAAAACACCAATCAGAACTTGTTAATGCTGAAACGTCAACATGTGGAACTAGCTCCGCAGTATAAGACACAACAGCTTCAACTAACACCACAAACGCAACTGGCATACGCTCCAAACATTCAACTTCAACAGGCTGGTGGAAATACGAGTGTTGGACAGCAAATAACAACATTAATGAAAACGTCTGGTACTACTGGAATAACAACAGTTTCTGGCACAGTCACACCAACAGTTGGAACTGGTCAGGTTGGAATGAAATTGTCACCAGTTCGAGCTACATTAGGCCAGAATCAAACTGTCCGTCAACTCATTCCACAAACGATGACAATGGGCATTCAAGGTCAACGAAAGACGGCACCAAAAGTCACCCAAATTGCACAAGTTGCGGGCAAAGGAAGCTTCGTTCTTCATCAGAAAGATGTCGAAGGAAAAGTAACAATTCAAGAGATTCGGCCGATTAAAACATCTGGTGGCGTTTTCGTTAGTAATCCTGGGGGCGTCATTCCCGTGTCCATTTCGCAAGGAAACAGTCGTGGTGAAACACTTCAAGTGAGTTGAAAAAATTGAGTTGTAGACGAAAATTTCTTAAAATATCTGTTTCTAATAATTTAAGTTTGTAACACCAACACGTGGTGGAATTCCGACTGGTAACATTCGATTCCAAGGCGTACAACAAAATGTCATTAAGATGCTATCAAATTCGGATCAACAACAAGCCATCTTATCAATTGGTCAGCGTCGCGTTCAAAACGTTCAAGTTCAAAAACCTCAGCAAAGTGTCCAGCAGCAAATGACAACTGATCCTAGTGTCAGTCCTGGACCGAGTCAAATGCAGGCGTCACCAAATCAGCAGCAAAACGTGACGCAGCCGCAGCAATCTCCCCAGCAGGTAAACTGAACTGATGATGAAAGATTTCCCACAGAAGATTAATACGTTTTTATTTCTTCTTTGTTTTCAGAAATAAAATCCTCCCACTTCTGAAAAGTTTTCATTCAGAATTGTAAAATAATAAAAATATATATATATATATTTTGTGCTCCGATTAACTTTCATGCACGCACGTAGGTGAATTAAATAAGAAAAGACATCATGACAAACAATATTTTTTTGAACCAAACTGACTTCTACTTATTAGATTAAGCAGTTTTAATGAATTTATCGTTGAAGTTTCCATTCCTCCATCCGAAACCCAATCCGAAAAAGAAAAAAACGAAAAATCTCTTCATCCCCCGCAATTGAAAGCTTGTGAATTAAAGTATTAAAACAGTTTCGATTTAAAAATCGTCTATTTTTTATTATGTACTTCCTTTTTTTTACAGATTGCTCAACACCAATTGCGATCAGTTTGACATTTTGCATGAAACCATTTTGTAATCATTTGATTTTTAGGTGAAAGATTATTGAGGACATTCTCATTGATTGGATTTCTAGGATCATCGATTGGAACCGGAAAGATTCTTCTTGTATCGCCGCGGTTAATATGCTCGCGATAAGCTCGATGAAGATCAGCGATATCAATGCTACTAAGACATGGTTTACACAATAAACAGTCAACCGGTGAACATGATTCTGAACATGGCAACTGACTACATATTTCACCATTCACCATAACGTTTTTATCAGCTGAGAGCATAACTTCAGTTTCATGGTCGCGCTTTTTAAATGATTCACGATGCAAATTGCTTCCGACGCCAACAAGATTTAGAACATGATAGATCACTTGTTCATACAATAAAAAGTTCTGCTTGAAGTGGGCGGACGATAAATTAGGGGACATATTTGCTTCCATTAAATGTACTTTCAAATCAGCATCAACAATCAAATCAAAACGCGCCATTTCGAAAAAGTTCTTATTGTGTTTATAGCGCTTGACAATGTCTCTCAGTAATGGTTCTTTTTTAAGAATCGCTAATCTTATTGCATCTTCAACCTGATCCCAGATAATGCGTGGATCCATTCCTTTACTCTGGATATATGTGTCGAATGACGATTTCATGCCATAACCAAGTCCATTATAATAACGTGCAAGTGATGGAATTTCCCATGTTGGCAAGTAATCGTCACCGACAATGTATTTATCAACATTATTTGGATCGAATGGGTGATATTTTTGAGGGCAATATCTAAAAAGAATGTCGCCATAGTAAATGTAAATGCGCAATGGATCGATTGAAGTGATTATTGTGTAGACTCCAATATCGAACTTATGTCCATCTACCAATAATGGATTTTCAATGAATTCTTGTATAAAGGTCCCATTGTCATTGAAATCGATTTCATCTACTTTCTTAATTTTAATGTGACGATGCTGATGATGTTTTGTCACAAAGAGCTTTTGAATATTTTCCTTTGAATATGCTCGAAATTTCTCCACATCAGCCGGAAGCTTAAAGGCTTTCGGTATATATTTCATGTCAGTTGTCGAAAGATCAATTTTATTCGTAATGAATCCACATCCGGGAAAGTGATTGACTCGCTGATGGCTCTGAAATGACGCAATCTTATTGCGCATTTTATTAAATGGATAATCATGTGCCCATAATAAATCGGCTGTTTCACTTTCATTTTCACCGACCCGATGAAAGCCTAATCGCTGCAAAACATTATTAACATGCCTCCATTGACTATCTGAACCAGCACCATAAATCCAATAAGTTGGTTTTCTGTTTACTGTCTCTTTTACTTCTGGGCATGTTAAATTGCATTCAGCATGGATCATTGACGGCTTCAAGAAATCTTTTACATGATCGAGTGGTACGAATTGGGTTAAAAGTGCTGCAAGAACCGTTATACAAATAAAAAGTAATTGCCCTCTAGTAGTTCGCAAGTCAAAAAATGATCCACTGGCGTCGTTGCGATCATCAATATGTGACTTTTGTGTAGCATCCGATGCTGGAAGTTCTTTTGGTAGTTCTTTTTGTGAAATTCTTTTCTAAAAGTTATTAATAAAATTCATCAAAATTTTCTATCACGATTTAAGTCTCAATTTACTTGAACTTTCGTTTCTTCCTTCATCGTTTCGTTAGTTAAAATTACTTAAAATCAATGTTGTACACTATCAATGGCTTTTAATTCGAAGGAATCAAGTTAAAACTTTTTTTTTTATTGTTAATCAGCTGAATTGCGTAAAATTGAGATTCAACACTGGAATGTTAAATTTCTTTCTTGGCTTTTTGGGTCATTGGCAACAAAACTGGATTTTGAGCTTTCCAGAAAATGTCTGCATTTTTGGCTCAAAGTTTATGGAAGATACAAAAACATTATTTCCTCGCAACCATCCACGTCAAGCACGTGCTTGCTAAGAACATCCCCTAAATTTTTGAAATTCTATCGCCCTTTTAAATTCACATCTTCTCTTCCAAGTAGTTACTTAGTCTTCTAGTTACCCTTCCTTCCAAAGAAATATTGTGCGACAGAGACGGCAAATTCACCACTTGTTGTCATTCTCGACAGTCGCCGCCTGAATTCAGATTTGAATTAATATAAATTAAGAAATCATGCTTTATGTCATTGGTTTAGGACTCGGCGATCCGAAGGATATTACCGTTAAGGGATTGGAGATTGTCAAGCGGTGTGAGTTAATCTATTTAGAGTCGTATACTTCAATTCTAACATGTGGCCAAGCGGAATTGGTGGGTTTCGTTATCCAGTGATGGAAAGAAAAAAAATTCCAAATATTTTCACGTTTTTATTTTTAGGAGAAATTTTACGATAAGAAGATAATTGTTGCCGATCGAGATTTCGTAGAGCAAGGCGCTGATGAGCTGTTGTCGAATGCCAAAAAGTCTGAAGTCGCCTTTTTAGTTGTCGGTGATCCATTCGGAGCGACGACGCACACAGACTTAATATTGCGCGCTAGAGAAAAGGGAGTAAAGGTTCAAATAATTCATAATGCTTCCATCATGAATGCTGTCGGATGTTGTGGGCTTCAGCTATATCATTTCGGCGAAACTATTTCGATTCCATATTGGACAGATACTTGGAAGCCTGATAGTTTCTATGATAAAATCAAGGCAAATCGTCAACATGGACTTCACACATTATGTTTGCTGGACATCAAAGTAAAAGAGCCAACTCTTGAGTCATTGATGAAAAAGAAACTTGAATACATGGCCCCAAAATTTATGAGCGTAAGCGAAGCAGCTAATCAGCTGCTTCAAATCATCGAGAGCAAACGCAGTGAAGATGGCGAATTAGCTTATGATAACAATACACTATTTGTTGGATTAGCACGAGTCGGCCATGATACTCAGGAAATTGTCGCATGCTCATTGAAGGAAATGGAGAAACTGGATTTGGGTCCACCACTACATTCATTAATTCTTCCATCCAAGGAGCTTCATCCAATTGAAACTGAATATTTAACCCAATTTCAACGGTAATGTGAAATTTGAAAAAAAAAAAAAGAAGTAAAGTTCTTGTAACAAAACCGGCTGATTTTTCCTTCACTGCCACTTTACTTAGTTAACTGCTTAAATAACTTATAAGGATTATTAAAGTAAAAAAAAATGAGTTCTGTGGACGACAAATTAAAGCAGATTGACGAACAAATTAAAAAAATTGATGAAGAACTATCCAGACTTACAGGAATAAAGCGATCACTTCAAGCCGCTAAGGAGAAGCTCATTGACCAAAGGCATCTAGATCGAAGCGAGGAACTGGCAAAGAACAACTGGGAGCAAGGTAATTTGGTAAATGATGTCTGTACGATATAAACTTATGCCACATATACTTTTTAGACAATTTTGCATGGTCAAAGACAGTAAACGAAAAGCTTAAAACTGTTTTTGGTATCACATCCTCCTTCAGAGCAAAGCAATTAGAAACAATAAATGTAACAATGTCCAAAATTGACGTAATCCTTGTCGCACCCACCGGCGGCGGTAAATCATTAACCTATCAGCTTCCAGCAGTTTGCGATGTCGGCATAACGGTAGTTGTGTGTCCATTGATTTCTCTAATGGAGGATCAGTTGTATAGTCTAAGAAAGCGTAACATTCCTGCTGAACTTTTATGTCAAGCGAGTGAACAGGAAACAGTTGCACGAGTTTATAAGATTCTAAATGATCCTGGGTATTCCTCACAGCTGAAACTACTATATGTAACCCCGGAAAGATTGGCGAAATCGAAGCGCTTGATGAATGCTTTACAGAAATGCTATCAAAACAGGAAACTTGAAAGAATAGCCATCGATGAGGTTCACTGTTGCTCGGTAATGGGTCACGACTTTCGAACTGACTACAAGTATCTTGGAACATTGAAAAAACTCTTTCCAAATGTTCCTCTACTTTGCGTCACGGCCACTGCTTCAAGAAAAGTTATAACTGATGTTCAAAAAATTCTCAACATTCGCGATTGCATGATCTTCAATACGCCTTTCAATAGACCGAATCTTTATTATCATGTCGTTGAGAAACCTAACGAAGCCGAGGCAGTATACGACATGCTGGCTGATTTACTTAAAAACCGATATGCGGAACAGACGGGAATTATCTACACATTCTCAGTTAAGGACACAGAGACACTTGTCAGTGAATTACTCCAGCGCGATTGTAAGGTTCGTCCTTATCACGCATCACTCGAGGCAAATCAACGTTCCGCTGTCTATCATAAATGGATGGCTGGTGAAATTCAGGCTGTTTGTGCAACAATTGCTTTTGGCCTCGGCATCGATAAGCCTAACGTTCGCTTTGTTATTCATCATACAATGTCAAAATCAATGGAAAATTACTATCAAGAATCTGGACGTGCAGGAAGGGATGGAAATTACGCTGAGTGTTTGGTTCTTTTTAAATTTAGTGACATGTTTAAACTCTCAGCCATGACATTTGTAGAGCAGAATGGTCTTAGAAACGTTTATTCAATGGTCAATTACTGTATCAATGCAAAGATTTGTCGTCGCGATTTATTCTCGAAATATTTCACTGAAGTCTGGAATGATAGAAGCTGTGGAAAAATGTGTGATCATTGCTACTTCAAGAATCAACGGCGAGCTGTTGATTCTCCAAAAATGGATATATTTACTTATTACAGAACATTGCTGAAAATTATTGAACGAGCATCATCGATGGATATTAGACTGACAGCTCTTAAATTATGTGAAGCCTGGTTTAACAAGGGTCCTGCTAAACTACGCTCAGATGTTCCACCACCAAGCATTGATCGCTTTTATGGAGAACAAATTGTGACATTTCTGATAACTGAAGATTATTTGCGTGAAGATTTTCACTATACGGCATACAGCACAGTCAGTTACATTCAGCGTGGACTGCGTATTCCAGAAGATGATCAACTTGAATTCCAGCCATCGCGAGTTTTAGATCTGCCTCCTGTGAGAGAGCTGACAGATTTTTTGGAAGCAACCACCACTAGCGATGATGACGTGAGCTTTGTCAAGGAAGAAAAATTGACGCCACAAAAGATTGGCAGTGAATCGCGAAAGCGTAGAATGTCCTCGTCAAGTGATGAGTCTGAAGACGATCCCCGAATATCACTTAGAGAAACTGATCTTGAAAAGTTTATTGAAGAAAAAGTTGAATCAAAATTAATGAAAATGCTCAACGAATCAAATACACAGTCGCCGATAAGAGATGATGACGTTGTTTTCATTACACCAAAGAAGGAGGATGTTGAAACTATTGAAATTGATTAGACAGATATTCTGGTTTCACATGACGTTAATAGGCAATTAAATTTAATCAATTTCTAATTTTTTAAAACTCCCAAAGCTATTATTTGTCCAACCTTTGACCTTCAATCGATATTGAGAAACCTTTTCCAGATCATTGATGGTATAAAAGTTTTTCCAACCACCATTAAATTTCTCCTGATTGAGCTCAAAGAACTTACGTGATTAAATGCCACTGACATCCTGCAAATTAAAAATTTTGTTTCACGGCGGGTTTTACAACATAAATAAATATTATGCTTTTATGAAGGCAGATGAAGGAATGTTTTACTTTTACTGATAGATTTTTATATATTTTTCGCATTTATATGAACTCTTTATTGGTAGATTTTTTTAGAAGCAAGCTGCGTCAAATGCCAGTTCTGATTGGATATCGTATTTTTTGCTGTTTGTATTACTCTGTTTACTGTATTATATATATTTGATTTTTTTTTTAAATAACTATAAGTTGGAAACGATTAAAACATTGAAGAGTACTTAGATAGGTGATTTTCTTTCGAGAGAAAATTCAACGTGTATTTTGATTTCTTCCAACTGCTGTATAGCTGGATTTCTGTTTCTGCTAGAAGGATGCGTGCACTGTATGATTTTAATCACTGATCTAAAAAATTGATAATTCTCGCTAACGCCAGTCGTTTTTGTTGGGTTGTTATTTTTTTTTTTTAAAATGTCTCGGGGAATTTTTTGATCAAATCGTTTTCACTTTCTGATGAAATACAACAAACATAATGATCATTAGTTGATTGTGATTGCCATTCTCTTGGACTGCATTTTTTATATTCTAACAAATCATTCCTTGCCTTTTCATTACTTAGCTTGTCATAAGACCTTTTTGCATAGTCACAATTTTCAAGCGACTTGCATATTCCAGTTCTTTCATCAGTTTGACATGATGCATCTAAGTTTAATATTTCATCAATTATCTGTATAAAATGATTCTGATCAGTTTTTGAATGAAGTGAACATACATAGTTAGCATATATTTGGTGCCTAACCGATGGTTCGCATTTGATTTTAGCTAAGAAAATTCTCATTTTCCTTCTATTGCTATCTTGATTCAGTTTTGATTCAGTATAATAATTCAACAAATATCCGCTATGCTTTAAACCTATGCAATATCCTTTTAAATCATTTATCGTACAATGATCTGGTGAAACAATTTCTGCATTTTTAGATATCTTAATTTGCCGATTTGGTGAGGGAACACAGCAATAATGTGGCTTTGCAAGCCTAGAATAACCACAAAATCGTTCACGAAAGTAATCATTTTGTGCACTTATTGATTTAATACTTCTTATAGTTTGATTTAACGATGGACAGTCTGCTGCGCAAAAGCCATTGGCTCCATTTGGATCCTTGCAAAATGAATATGGAATTGCCTGAATAATTTCGTACTGTGGTATAACATTAGGGAGTACTTTAGTATTCATTTGTTTACGTTCGTCGATTGAGCAGCATAAGTGAATCTTTCCTGATGATGTCGAGCATCTTCGATTATCAAAGAAATCTAATTTCTCTTGAAATTGCATATATTCTTTCACATATTTAAGATAATCACATTCCTGAAGTGGTTTGCAAAGCGCATTTTCACCACATGAATCAAATTCGGGTTCATTGGCTACAATTCTTAGAGTTGTAGTTCCATCTAAAATCAAATCATTCCGTGTTGTTGAAATATTTATATAACTTGCTTTAGTTGTTGTTCGTTCATTCTCTTGGATGTCACAGCAATAATAAGGTTTACTTTGGAAATAATGGCAAAATTTTTCGTTTAGAAAATTTCTTTTATCGTCATTATTTTCAATTCCTTTGATGCGATTTTTTAAATAAGGACAATCGTTATATAATTTACATGTTCCACTTCTTCCACATGGTGTGTCATTATCATATTGACTTGATGAAAATTCAGTAGTCATTTGTGGAGGATCTGTGCTTAAAGAATTTCTTCTGAAATTTACGTTTTCAATAATTCCGCAGCAGTATGGTTTGCCAACAATTCTTTGACATTTTTCAACTCTTGCTTCAATTAAATCATATGAATTTGGGTTTATTTGACTTTTGTAAAACAAATAATCACATGATTCAAGTGATACGCATATGCCTGCAATTCCTTTTTCCTTTGTCAAACAAGTTTCATCATTCCCTTTGATATCTTTGGAAGAAGTTTCTTCGATATTTTCAACTGATCTTACTGTTATTGCATTTTCTGATCTTATTGAATTTGAAAAAATATTCAATACTTTTTCTACATCTTTCTTGTTAAGGCAGCATATCATTTCTTCATCTTCGGAATCACATCTTTTAAATTTTTTAATTTCTGTTATGGTTAAATTCTTCTTGAGATTTTCCCAGATTTCACAATGGCGGTTGTCCAAACAAACACCTTTGACATCTTCAATGCCTTCAATCGAACACCTTGCATTGTCAACTAAATAAAATAAGATTTTTAATTAACATTTTTAATTAGTATTTAATCGTTAATTCGTACTGCTTCCTGACACGTAAGTCACCACCATTATCAGTGCAAAAAATATTATCACGAGTCTCATTTTAATGAAACAGAATTTTCATCCGATCGCTTTGAAAGTATTCAAATAACTAAAGTCTGATTTTTATTTTGGATCCACAAAGCTTTGATATTTGAGCACAATTCTCTCGTTCTTATATAATGCGTGCTCTGCTTTACGATTAATTATTTAATCACTGTCTCGGGGAATTCCCGAACTTTTAAATTATCATCAAATTAAAAAATAATGTTTTTATATGTGCTTTATTTCGTCACCATTTTTATGAATTTCTGAATATAAAAATATAAGTTCAAAGAGCAGCAACAGGCTACTACAAAATAAGATTGTAAATGATCTTTCTTAGTTTTTAGTTCTTAGTTTTGAATATTTGTTTCGATCCATTCAATGAATTTCGAGACTTGTAAGCTGGCCATTTGCTGTAGCCAGAACAGTCCGGATTTTGCCCAAAAAATTGGCAAATTACGCCTCAAATTCGAGGAGTTTTTCGATAAAATCAGGATTTTCCAAAGATCGTCCCGTATTTTTGGCGAAAATATCTGGATACAATACTTTAGGGTCATAACATATCCGTAATTTTCGTTCGTGCACTTCACTAAGTACATTTATGTAGGGATGCCATGCGTCCTGAATTTCGCAAGACAGTCCTGCTTTTTGATCGTCTGTTCTGCTGAAAATATTTGTCCTGCCCACTTGCCCAGTCCTGTTTTCACGAACTTTTGTTCTGACTGTCCTGTATTTTTGATTAAAATTATTTTTTAATTGCTAGAAAGGAAAGTTATAAAATATTATTTTCTTTAAGTAAATGTTCGGCAAAAAATAGTCCAAAAAACACTTGACAAAAACTTAGCATAAGATCTAAGCAGATTTTTTTTTAGGTAGGTAAGTAGGTGCTTTAATATGGCATCCCTAATTTATGACATACGAAATTGCGTTAGCAAAATCAATCAGCGTATAAAATTCAAGATCGAGTCGGTCGGTTCTGATTATAATCGTTTCTGTGCCGTTGTCTTTACGTTCGAAAAGTGGGAAACATAAACCAGCTGCGATTAAGTTGTGAGGCTTTGCCAGATTTTCACTTTCCATTCGAAATTTTTTTGATAAATCTTGGGTAAAAATAAGACATGCTCGAAGGCTTTGCATACTTTATCAATATTATATTTTGCGGCACAAAGAAATCTCAAGTGAAACATATCATCTGTAACGACTAACGAGGTTAAATTAATATTGATTTAGTTCTTCCTTTGTTTGTGTGGTTTGATAAAAAAAAATAACCTTCACGGACATTACAAAAATATACAAAACTCTTCTTGATCCATTTGCGAAATTGTGCCAACGATTGAGATATTCTTGAAGGCGTTTCACGAAGTTCCCATTCAACAATTTTAATAAATTTCTTATCCAGTTCTATCTTGTCACATCGACTAAAGCTAAAGTAGAGTACAGTGCTACACATTTTTTTTAAAATTAAATATTTGATTAGATAAAATAGAAATGGAATGAATGCTTCAAAATTGTCTACTATACTACTAATCGCCACTGATTAACAGTTAAACAAAATAAATAAATTTAATCAATTTCGAGCTTTCGAAAGCTCCCAACAATTTCATCATCTTTAAGTTGAATGCTCTCAGATGGAACTTTGTCCCAGAGAATTTCCGTTTCATAGATTTTCTTCAAAAGGTCACTCTTTTCTTTTACTAAAACTCTGAACTTTGCCATCATTTCGGTCTCTGATGGTCCAGTCCCGCCATGGTCTTTTGGAATTAGCGCTGGATTAACATAATTTTTTAGATCTTTCATATCGTTTGGAAGGAATATTCTCTTTCGAAGCTTTTCTTTGAGTGCCATTTTGAATATTTCTAACAAGAAATGTGCAATCGAGGGCAAATTGATGATGTAAATTTCCTTTTGACGTGACACATTGCAATTAATAAAGAAATCCATAAAATCTCTCATATCAACAGGAGACATGAAATGTTTCATTTTTGCCTCCGAATGATCAATGATGACACTAATTCCCGCAATTTGCGTTTCCTCTTCTTCCAATAAAACCATTCCGACAAAGCACAAAAGGTGAATTGAATCGTAAACAGTGTACAAATCAGGATCCATTTTTCGTGTTTGCAAAAAAACTATTCGTTGGCCTTCGGCATCACGTTCGGCGAGCGCATAGCAATATCCGTCATCATAAAGACGCATCATTTTCTCTAATTCCGGAATTTGATAGGCGACGTATCGCTGATACTTGCGCCGAGCCAAAAAATATGTTTCCATAGTTTGGTAAACATCATTCATAGAAAACTTTCGTGCACGTAAAAATTGTAGCAAAAATGTGTCGTCTTGAAACAAAAGAAAAGAAGAAAACATGAAGAAAAAAGAAGAAAAAAAAATCTTTTTTAACGTACCTTGACGAACGTTCTTCAAGAATGGATGTTTTGCAATCCATTCACGAAACTGTGCAAGCGATTGTGACTTCCTAAGATCATCTTCGCGAAGCTCATTCTTTGCTTTATCAATGTACATTTGCTCTAAAACCATATTTTCTTTAGGTACTTTGTTGTTTTAATTGAAGAACTGACAAAAATTTTCGTCAGCTTTGGTTCAAAAAATGGAAACGACTGATCTTTTGAGTGATAAATTTATATTTTTGGTAAAACCAGTTAAGCAAGACATTCACCACCGTGTGTTAAAAATACGGAAAATGAGACGGCGAGAGAATAATTCTCTAAGTAAATATTTTTTCATGGTAAATCTCCGAATTTAATATCTAAGACGTTTTCTTAATTTCATGTTACATCAACTTCGTTCTCTTCTCAAATTTATTTGTTTTGACTTCATTAGTTCATTGCGTTTAGAACGTCAGTCACTATTATATAAGTAGAACTTTCTTAAAATGATTTTTTATGGGAAATTTAGAAATTTTAAGGTTTCTAAAGGTCAACAACCAGCGACTAGCGAACATTGAACCAAAGAATTATTTCATGAGCAAAAAAGAAAATGAAAGCATTTGTTTATTTAATAAAATATTACCGTTCGTATGTTGTTCGCAAAGCGAAGTAAAGATTTGTGACGTTATTAAGAAACACTTCGTATTAGAAAGAGCATTAAGAATGGATACAAATATATTACGAAATATTAGGATTGGAATCACATCATTTGGAAGATAAGATTCCCAAAGGTTTTGTTTTATCTTGACTGGATTGAGAAAATTGTGCGGAAATAAATGCGTAATTAAGTGTGCAATTTATTTGGTGGTGTAGCTCAACAAATTCCTCCAATTCACTCTCATGATGTTCAAACATTTGCTCATTGTAGCGATACTGACGCAAAAAGTTTCCGAAATAATTTATTGGATCGGCGGGTTGATGAAGAACAACTGCAGCGAGAGCTTTTCGAATAGCAACACCAACAGTTTCATTTATGTACTTGAAATCTTGATTACTCAGAATTTCTGTTTGAACTTCGGATTCCAGTGGTTTGATTTGAATGTCATGTTCGTCTTTTTCATTCACCAACATGTGTTCAGATGCTTCCGGATCTACCTTATAGACACGATTTCCACTGACATCAATGAAGAATCGTCCAAATTCATCATCGAAATAATATTTGGTATAAATTTTACGTTCACGAATGTCAATAAAAAATTCGCCTTCATCATCATTGTGCAATGGTCGATTACAGTTCAAATAAAATCGGCTGCCGGAAACATCTTTACAGAACTGAGCAGATCTATAAATGAGACGCTTCAGTTGCATCATATTATTGTTGAATTTCTGCATTAATAACCGATTGCATTTCATTCCAGTCATCGACTCGTCAATGTGGACCTGATATTCCTTTACAACGTCAAGGCCAACGATAGACGCTGCAATCTTTTGAGCTTGTTGTATCAATTCATCTCTACCTGTTTCATCAACCTTCAACTGAGCTTTGAAATTTTCTTTAACATCTTCAATTTCCGCTTCAAGTGCCCTTCTGACAGACAAATCACCAAAATTCTTATAAATTTCCATTCGCTTTGACTCCAAATCAATAATGTGTGATTGAAAATGATGCAATTTGTCAGCGATGATGCCTTCAACATTCTGAATTTCGTTTTCAAATGCGATAACTTTCATGATGAATATAATATGTTGCTGTCGACTTTCGCGATTTTCAACTTTGATATGATCTTTTTTACTTTGAATGGTTACCAATTGACTTTCCGTTTCCTCAGTATTTGTCTCTAATTGAGCAATATAGTCCATTCGAGTGGTTGAATATTGTTCCGATAGAAAATGTGATTGTGATGAACCTTCATTTTCTTGTGCTTGCGATGAAGTTTCGTCATCTGATTCGGTGTCGCTAAGCGGCGGAGGATATTTCTCATGGACATTCTGACAAGGTAACTCAGACATGTGTTTGATTCGATCGGCAAGTCTCAGAGGTTTCAGAGAGCTTACTTCAATAAAATATTTCAAATTGGTAAAACTTCGTTGCAAAATTTCTGTGGCGTTTTCCTGCGTAACAATATTGCGCCAATTGACTGAGTTCTTATGGCAAATTCGATAAAATTCCTTCGCTAATTCTAAACGATATTTGATGTTGAGAATGTGATCGATTACTAAAAGCCTTCGACAGAAAAACTCAATTCTTTCACAAAATCTTTTGAAATAAAGTTTAAGGATTTCTTCAGAACTGAAAAAAAGGATAAAATGCATTAGAAAGAAACTAAAAAGTAAACATTTTTACTTACATTACGAAAAGTTTTAAAATGTGTCCCAAAGATTTTTCACCGGATAGCAATTGACAATCTGAAATGCTTGTCTCAATGTATTCGTTTGTTTCTGCCTTTATTTCTTCCAGGCTTCTAAACTGATCATTCAGTGTGTCATGGTAAGCAGCATAACTCGGGCTCGAATCAAAAATAAAAATATCGCCAATTGTTTCTTCGATTTCCTCAAGCGCCGAAACAAAATCTAAAATTTTACTGCCCAAAACTGCAATGTGCTGTAATTTACGTAGTTTTTCTAAATTTCTATCGATCAATTTAACCGTTTTCTTAAACAGCTGCGTTTCCAGGGAGATTGAATTCATTGAGGTTGAATTGTTAAGAAACACAGGATTTTTTTTTTTGAGAAAAAAGCTTACTCAGATTTTAAATATATCTATTTGTGCATGTATTTTATTATTCCGATTTTTTTTTAGATTCTTAGAGGTTTGGAAGCTTGCTAAATAGGTTAAAAGTGGGAGTGAGAGAGACAGATGTATGAAAACGCATTTTTTCTTGTTCTGTTTTTTTTTTTTTAAACTTGTTTTATGCATTTTGTTTAAGAAATTTATTTCCAAACCATTTTAATCATTTCTGCAGCTTTTTCTCCGATCATGAATGAAACAGCATTTGTATGGCTTGTCGTACTTTCTGGTATGACACTAATATCTGCTACTCGGAGTTTATTGATGCCATGAACTTTTAATTCTGGTGAAACAATTGCCATTGCGTCAGATGTTGGTCCCATCCTGCATGTTCCCACTTGATGGTGCAGAGAAATAGGCAATGTCTTTATTGCGCAGCGCCAATAGTCATCGGAACCAAAAATAAACTTTGCACAATTCGGAAAAGGAATACTGTGAAGTTTTGTGTTGATCTTTTTGAATGGCTCAGTTTCTATTAGGCTCAAAGTGTATTTAATAGCATCAAGTATTGTCTCAACATCATCAGAATGCCGATAATAGTTTGTATACAACTTTGGATTACTGAAAGGATTTCCATCTCTGATTTCAAATTTTCCAACAGACTTGGGATGAAACAACATTATAACTAATGAAAATATCATTTTTTGAGTTCCTTCAAGTGGACCATATACTGAATTGTAAAGTGATTGTGAAACTCTTTCGCCCAAAATGTAATAAATACCGCCATCGACTTGTGGACCAGAGGAAACTAAAATTATTTCAACATCAGGCGTATTAGGATCATTGCGATTTGATCTATTTGTTTTAATGTATCCTAAAGCTTCAACTGCTAGAGGTGTTGTGAGAAGTCCTTCACCTCGAATATATTCTCTCAAAACTTGAAATGGATTTCCAAATGAAAATGTCAAGTTGGTTGTGAAAACAAGTCCTGGAAATGACACATGATCGTACATAATTTCTCCAACGGGCAAATGTTTTATCATATTAACTTTAATGCGTTTGAGCTCATTTCGTTGTCCAACACCAGAAAGCATTAAAAGTTGTGGAGAGTGAAAAGTTCCAGCTGACAGAATCACTTCTTTTTTTGAAAGAATTTTCTCACTTTCCCTTTTCCCTTCCCTCAAAAATTCAACGCCATATGCGTCTTTAGTGATTGGATTGATGAGCACTTTAGTCACTCGCGTATTTAACATGATGTGGAGATTTTTACGTTTCAAGACGGGTTCGATAAATGCACGATAAGCTGAGTGTCTGGTGCCATTTAAAGTATTTGCTTGTAGGTATGCTACGCCAATATGTTCATCTGAGTTATAATCAATCTCCTTCAAGCCTTTTAATTTATTTCCTTTCACAAAAACGCCAGCGAGTGGCGACTGAAATAAATTATTTTTAACAGACAAAAGTCCATTTTGATTGTGAAAGTGTGGTTTGTTGTAAAATTTGAGCCTCGCTCGTTCTGACTTTTTGAAATATGGCAAAATTTCATCATATGACCAGCCTTTGTTTCCAAATGATGCCCATCGATCAAAATCACTTTTTGCGCCTCTAGTATATAGCATACCATTAATAATGCTACTACCACCTAGGCCTTTACCACGAGGATAAGCAACTTGTTGGTTTATAATGCCAAAACCAGAATCATCTTGTCTCTCTGCTTTATATCCCCAATTGTATTTTGTTAAGATTTGAAATGGTGCAGCGAATGGAATATTTTGGAAAAACGTTTCAACAGTTCCGGCTTCAATTAGCAGAACGTTCCATTTAGGATTTTCCGACAATCGATTGGCAAGGACGCATCCTCCAGGTCCCGAACCAACAATGATAAAATCATATTCCTTCAAATAAAAGTATCCTAAATTGACGGTAAAAATAATTTCATATCACAAGGTTAAGTTTTATAAAACTCACTTTCAATCGAAAGCTTCCTTTTGAAACTCTCAATATGATAAATTGCACTCCCGTTAACTTCATTGAGTAGTTTTGTAAATTCATCATATTTAAAGAACTCGGCACACGAATATATGACAAAGAAAGCTAAAAACGTTATAGTCCTTGCAAACTTCATTTCAGTATGAAACAGAATTCAATGTACTCCAGTATCTTATATATACTCCTCAGACATTCTGGAGAATGAAATGACCTTAATTATATAACTAAGTAGCAGCACATTTTGAGAGCGCACAGGGAAGCCTCTCAGATGGGATGCAAATAAAATGCAATTAAATATTTTCAGTGGTCTCGGAACTCACTTGAAGTAACCCCACGGTATAAAATTGTAAATTGCGCAAGACCAAGGTTAAATAAGTTAAAAAATAAATACTGTCAAGTTATCGTTATAACCGCATAAACGATTAAACTCTCTGTTAAAGACTTTCACTGTAGTTCTGTTCTTCTAGTTTTCTTTTAAAATAACTACAAATCTTTGGCGTTCAATTAAATGCAGTAGAAAGGAGATGTAGTAATATAAATAATCTTTATGAATCTAGTATGTAGATCAATTTTATAAATATTTAGGCAATTCATTTCTAAGTACCAATTATAGAGAAATATAGTATAGTGAAAAAGAGTAATCCAGCAAGATTGAGATTAATTTCAAGTTGGAAGATTTAAATCGTATGCAGTAAAAGATTTAAACAAAGCTGCCGATTCATCTAAAAACCGGAATTTCTTGTCCTTTTTAGTTTTAACTCTTTGATTATTTTTCACAACAATAACGTTACAAATATCATCATTACCTTTGCATATCATTTTTCAACTTTTCTGGATCAGCACGTTAGTAGGTGGCGCTTGACAGCAATCCGACACTTTTTCCGGGGCAAAAATTATTTTTTGGGGACACCAAATACCCATCCTCCGAAGAGAACTCGGCAGATAACCAATCGTGAAGCAAATCAGGCCAGCGGCAGCGATCCTTAAAATGAGTACTGTGTGATGGCTTTGGTCACACAAAATTGTGGAAACTTTTCTATTTATAAGGTCAACGTATGTGGCTATGACGTCACGCGACAAACCACAGGTGCATTCATTGCAAAAACATCAACGTATTGGTCTGAGTGAAAATTAGAATAATCTTGGGGACATTGCAAGCGCAGCTTCTCTCTAAATGTCGCTTATAAATGTCACCGCTAGGTAGCACCACCGTTTTTTCTCTCGTAAAATATGTAAAATCATATTAATAAGAAACTAGAAATTCCGCGTTAAAAATGATGCTGTCATTCTTTATCATAGCTTACTTTTTTGCCTTTGTGTTCTTGTCCATCTTACGTGTGGTCTTCTTAGCTCATTCTGTAATGTTTAGTTCACGATAGCAGCCAGCTTAGCAGTTAGTAGCTTGGAATTTATTTAATGATGATGATTATTTTTTTCTGGGCTTTTTCTTTAGTCATCTTATTGCTCAGTTTGAGATAACGTGCTAACCATGAAAGTTGTGTTCGCTTTCAATTTAAAGAGAATATTTGTGATTCTTTATTTTCTTGCAAGACTGTCATTGGCAGAAGGTTTTAACATTTAAGATTTTGAATTTAGTTTTTTATATATATATAAATACATAACATATTTAATAACCGGTAGATTATGAAACTTGCACAACACCAGAACAAACTGATGGCCGATGTGTTCCGATCAAAGAATGTAAACATGTTTTAGAAATTCTTCGAAAACCATCATTGAGTCAGAAGGTAAAAGATTATCTAATGCAGAGCAAATGCGATTCCCATCAGAGACCTTGGGTTTGTTGTGCGTTCGGAATTGCAACAAGGTCTAGCAAACAACAGCTGCTTCCTGAAAATGATGATGATGAAGGACAACAAAACTTGCCAGATCCGAAAAAAAATCAATGTGGATTGATATCGACTGCGATTCCCACAAGGATTACTGGAGGCAGTGAAGCTTTGATTGGAGAGTTTCCATTTTACGCACTGCTTCTTTATGCGAAACGTGAGATGAAATTTTTTTGCTTCTGATTTTATTACATTTATATACATAGTTATTTAAATTCTATATAGCAAATAATCGTTACGGATTTCACTGTGGAGGATCATTGATAAGTAATCGCTTTGTAATAACTGCGGCACATTGTGCCGATTCAAATCATTTGCCACCAGCTTGGTCACTTTATAGTGTGCGATTAGGCGAATATGATCGTTCGCAAGACATCGATTGTCAACGGATAGAGCTAAGTGATGGAGATGAAAGAATATGTGCGCCACAACCAGAGGATCATCTGATTGAGCAAATACTGATACACGAACAATATCGTTACTCCGATAAAATACATGACATTGCTCTACTTAAATTATCTGAATCGATAATCTTCTCAAACTTCATAAAGCCGGCTTGTCTGCTGACAGACGCTCTTAAGCAGCATCTTAATTATGGCTCGGTTACCGTTGTTGGCTTCGGTAAAACTGAAAATGCCAATTACAGCAAAATAATGCTGAAAACCGAACTGACAATTTCTGATCATCGCATGTGCGCGAAGAAATATCATTCTCAAGGACGAGAAATATTTGATACTCAGGTGTGTGCCTTTGGACATGATAGAGATTCTTGGTAAATATCCTTAGATAGTTTTTATAATTAAACATTTTAAACACTTAATCCTTTTTTATGTTGTTACAAGCTCTGGAGATTCTGGAGGCGGACTGTTTAAAAGAATAGAGGAGAATCATCGAACCTATTGGTATTTAGTGGGAATAGTGTCGTTTGGTCCATCAAAATGCGGACAGACACAAATTCCCGGTGTCTATACAAATGTTTTGAAATATGTTAATTGGATCAAAGAAAAAACAAGTCAATAAAAGTTTATAAATTGCAAGGAAATTGTATTTGTATTAATGTCAATACAGAGAGAACTGTAAAATTCCGCTATGAAAACAATTACAAAGAATTCAACAAATTGAAAACAAGTTTGATTCATTGAACTTGAAAGATGCGTTCGAATTCGAATAACCTTTAGATTATGCATAGTTATCAGTTTGCAAAAGAGCATAGAGATAGCTTATTATGTACAGAATAAATACATCTTGTTTTCTTTTTTCTTCTTATGATTGATTTGCCAATTATCCATTTCATTATAATAATTTTTGTCCATATATTTTCTTTACTCACTTAGAGACAACACAGCTTGAAACAAGACCTGAATTGCTCTCTAAACAAACAACTCAGTCTCGTCTTAGATTTTGTCCAGTAAAGGTCGTTTTCGGTATTTTTTTAAAGTCGCAGATAATTTCGTTCAAATGAAAACTCTGATTTTAATATTGTTTATTGGTGTTATCAATACGATTTCGGCACGTGAGTAAACAAGTTTTGAACATCTATAAATAAATATTAAACATTTAAAATCAACGAAAACTTAATATTTCCTGATTTAAATCTTGCAAGAAAGAAAAGTTTCCAAAAGAAAAAAATTAGTAAAAAAGCGATACACTTTGACATTAAGTGGGCTGAGAATTATTTCTTAAGAAATTTACTCTCTGTGTGTTTTTGATTTATTGAGAATTGAGAAACAAATAATATCAAGATTTTCTAAGTCAAATATTATTTTAGAGTCTTTCGGAAAGTGCTTTACGCCGAGGCAAGAGCGCGGTAATTGCATCTATTTCACCAATTGTGCGAGTCTTCAGGAAATTTTCAATCGGCGCCCACCAAATCCACAGGATCGTTTGTTTTTGTCGCTCAGTCAATGTGGTTACAGAGATCGTCAACCGTTAGTATGTTGCGCTGATCCACTTACGACTCCTGCTCCACCGCTTGTGCCAGTGACTGAGCCGCCAGTTCAAAGGAGCTCAGTGAGTTCATTAAAATGATATGAGAATCTTCTGGATTTTTTATTTTCACTTATTCTTGTTTAGCTTCTTCCTTCACCTGGCGTTTGCGGCATTGATGCTGAAAACCGCATTTACGGTGGAAATAAAACGCAAATCGATGAATTTCCATGGATGGTTCTATTGCAATATTCAAAACGTGCGTTGTAACAGATTAATTTGCATCTATCATCCACACATAATTCACAAATTATTGTAATATTTGCAGAACAAGGCAAGAAGGGATTCCACTGTGGAGGAGTCCTTGTGAATGATCGTTATGTTTTGACAGCATCACATTGCGTAAACGGCAAAGATCTACCAACGACATGGTCATTGACTGGTGTTCGTCTTGGCGAATGGGACACTTCAACAGTTGAAGACTGCGATGATTCATTCGTGAACGAGAGAGTGTGCTCGCAGCCAGCAGTTGATATTGAAATTGAAGAAAAAATTCCACATCCCGAATATGATCCTCAAGCAGCAAACCAACATAATGATATTGCATTGCTCAGATTGTCACAAAACGTACGATACACTGAGTATATTAAACCGATCTGTCTGCCGGTAGATATATCCCTGAGAAATAACAATTTTATTAAACAAACTTTAAGCGTTGCTGGTTAGTAGATCATTGATAAATATGAAAATGTCAGATCTTTATAAAAATTAATTTTAACGTTTCGCAGGATGGGGCAAAACGGAAAAAGTTTCTGCATCAGCTGTAAAATTAAAGGTCAACATTGATGGAGTTTCGAATGATGACTGTCAAAGAGTTTACAGCAGCGAGAATCGACAAATTATTGATTCGCAGGTGAAGTTTCTAACAACTTTTTACATCGAAAAATTTCTTAACAAAACAAAAATTCATGAAATGTCAATTGCAGGTTTGTGCAGGCGGTAAGGAAGGTAAGACGATTTTTATAAATGCAATAATGTATTCTAAATAATTTATAAGACAATTTTTCACAGGCTATGACAGTTGGTGAGAACGCAGTTTGAATTTTATAATGCAACGATTAACAATTAATTAATTTAAACAGTCGCGGTGATTCTGGAGGCCCATTGATGCGACAAAGTGAGCGCGGAACACCTCCGTACTGGTATTTAGCGGGATTAGTTTCCTACGGTCCATCACCATGCGGAATGAAAGGATGGCCTGGCGTGTATACGCGCGTCGCACATTATATTCCTTGGATTGAGGCAACTTTAAGGCCATAAAATAAATTTGTGTTTTGTTTTTTTTTTTTTTTTTAGTGACACTGAAGTAAAGTTGAAAGAGAAATAAACAAGCTGAGAAAATAAACTTGTTCTTAAACCAGTTTTAGTTGTATAAGCTTGATTCGATTTACTGAGTTGAGAGAGCCAAATTAGCAGCTGATGACACCAGTGCGTTGATTTCTCAAGTAAAATTCATCGACAGATAACTTTAGAAAATGACAGCATTTGAAAAACCCTCGAAGCGAGTTTTTAAAGCACATTTGAGCACAATTTATTTGTGTTCTCTGATAAAAAAGCATTTTTAACGAGACGTTTCTCATGTGGAGTCGCGAGTATTCGATTTAGTATCAGTTTGGTTGTCAAAGAAAACAGTTCTCGATTAAAAATGTTCTTTCGCATAGTTGCGATTTCATTTCTTGCCGTAACTATCATTTCAGCTCGTAGGTTAAAGTTCATATCTGTATCTGTCAAATACTGGTTTTCCTTTATTTTGCTTTATTTATTTTTTTTTTATAGAAAATAACAATGCAGCATGCCGGGATGCCAACGGACTTGAAGGCGATTGTCGCCAAGTTAAGACATGCAATTCTGCAGTTAAAATCTTAGGAAATCCTCCGATTTCGCCTGAAAATCTCAATTATCTGCGAAAATCACAATGTGGAAATGAAAACAGAACACCGTTGATATGCTGCATCAACGAAATGGTAACTGAAGTACAAGTTCCAGTAACAACCACAACATCTTCAGTTTCAGAGAGTGAACTATCATCAGATTTAACTTCTAGATATTCTGGTGCAGGGAAATTACCTAAAGCACCATTTTGCGGCGTTGATGTACAAGACAAAATTTTTGGCGGCACAGATACGAAACTTGATGAATTTCCTTGGCTGGCTCAAATCGGATACGATAAACGTGAGCTTAAGATGAGAATAATATCCTAATTACGCTTCTTAAGCAGTGTGATTTTTTATTTTAGCTTTTGGCGCTATTGGATTTCATTGTGGTGGTACTTTGATTAATCAGCAATATGTTTTAACAGCAGCGCATTGCGTTGCAAAAATACCAAAAACATGGAAATTATCGACGGTACGTTTGGGTGAATGGGATACAACAACAGCAGAAGACTGTGATGATTCGCATATTCTTGAAACAATATGTGCACCACCACACAAGGACTTCAGAGTTATTCAGAAGATTGTTCATCAAAAATACACTTTTGATAGCAATAACCATAACGATATTGCCCTTCTTAAGCTCGGTACAAAGGTTGTATATACGGACTGGATAAAACCGATTTGCATGCCGGTGGAACCGTCACTTAGAAGTTCCACTTTCAATGCGGTATCAATGAACGTTGCTGGTTTGTTTTTTTTTTTTCTCTAATCACATAATACAATTTGACATGAATATTTTTTTCAGGTTGGGGAAAAACGGAAACTTCATCAACGAGCGAAAGGAAATTAAAAGTCCAGATAACTACATTTAAAAATGAAGATTGTGCAAAAATCTATGGAAGACAAAATATTCAAATTCTCGATTCACAAATTTGCGCTGGAGGCGAGAGAGGAAAAGATTCTTGGTAAAGAAATTCTATTTACCTTTTAAAGGACAATCTTTAGTTCCTATTTTTTTTAACTTTAAACATAAAGCAATGGTGACAGTGGTGGCCCAATGATGAGAATGAATGAAAAAGGAATTGCGTCATACTGGTTTCAAGTCGGAATCGTATCGTTTGGTCCGAAAAATTGCGGCCTGAAAAATGTACCCGGAGTATATACGAGAGTTTCTAAATATATCGATTGGATCGAAGCGAATATTAAATAAAATTATCTGAATAATTTGCAGGAAGATTTGCACCTATCTAGATAAAGAGATTCACAAAAATAACCATAATTAAATAAATCAAAATGTTCGAAGATTAGTACGAAACATTTAATTCTAAAAATTAAAAAAAAAAATAAAATTTTAAATAGCCAAACAAATTGTATTGAGTAGCATAGCAAATACAAAAAGTTCAAAGTTCAAGTTGAAAGTTCTCTTCAATCAAAGGCTCATCAAATACAGAAAATTATAAAAACAACAATAAAAAAAAGTTACAATTAATTCTATTCTGTTAACAAAATAAACTCATAATATTCGTTATTGTTTCTTTATTTCGTTATTATAAAAGAAAGAAAGAAATAAAGAAAGAAAGAAAGGAGAAGATATTGATTCAAATATGTTGACTGACTGGATAAAAACCTGTTAAGGGTATTCCCCAGAAATCCGGAAATCCAGATTGGTTACTGTAACAACGAGCTCCGTGTTTTTTTTTTTCGATCAGATTTGCGTGATGATGATTACTTCTTGAGAGAGGCAAAGTCATTTAAAAATATTTTCAGAGAGTAGCCGTAATGAAAATGAAAACATTTTCAATTATCTCAATCTGAAATCAGTATAGAAGGAGATGAATAACGCTGAACACATCAAAAATTAACAAAAATGAAGTCTGCAATGCTGACGATTATCTTTGCAGTATTGACCTTTGTTATTGCTGGTAAAATATGATCTTATGCACTTCTTTCAATAATTGTAGTCACTTTCAATTCGTTTCAGATTCTGACTATCACATGTGTCATGATGCAAAAAATGCAGAAGGTTTTTGCATGCCAATGAATAAATGCGAGCATTATGCTAATCTCAGAGAGAAGCAGCCGATTACGAATGAGACTATCGCATATGTAAGAAATAGCCAATGTGGTTATGAAAACAAAATACGCTGGTTTTGTTGTCCATCAGTTGATGCTACTGAAGCATCCAACAAATCCACAATCATGCTTCTAAAAGCTTCGTTAGAAACAACGGCTGAACCTACAACAGCAACAACAATAAAACAATTGAAAGGGCTTCCAAAAACGCCTTCTTGTGGACTTGATATATCTGACAAAATTTTTGGCGGAAAAGAGACTGCGCTGAATGAATTTCCATGGATGGTACTGATGCAAGTGATTGATGGATATGGTAAGCATTTGAGAAATCTAAGTTAATCAAAATTTAATTTGATGAATCATTTTCTAGATGGAACCGTAACTGAATTTTACTGTGGTGGAACACTCATAAATGATCAATATATCTTGACAGGTGAAGAAGATTCAGATTCTTTTTTATTCTTTAATTGTTTTAAATAGTGTAATTTCAGCTGCCCATTGCATTCCAAATGCTGACTTTACTTACAGTGTGAGATTGGGTGAACATGATATTAGAAGCGATCCTGATTGTTTTGCTCCGCCTTATGAAAAAATATGCTCAGATCCACATCAGGACATTAAAGTGTCTAAAGCTTTTGTCCATGAAGAATATAACATAGATTCTCGAAATCAAGAGAATGACATTGCTTTGTTGAAATTAGAGAGAAGCGTTGAATTTAGTGATAGCATTAGACCGATTTGTTTACCAACCGAGGCAAATCTAGATAATTTAGAGAACCTTGTTTGCACAGCAGTTGGTTGGGGTATTACTGAGGATGGCCAACCCAGTAATACAAAGTTGAAGATTGATCTTGAAATAAGGTCGCATAATGAATGTGAAGAAGTTTATCAAAAATACAACCGCACAATTGGACCAAATCAGGTGAGGCGAAAATTTAAATTATTTTTCTTTCAAATTACTAAATTGTTCCATTTTTTCATTTAAGTTTTGTGCTGGGGGACTTCAATGTAAGTATAATGTTAATATTTCGTACAACTTATATCATGACTTATCTAGGATAATTCTCGCTCTTTACAGCTCAAGATACTTGGTAAGTGTCAATTTTTTCATGTCTAGAATTCGTTCCAATAAATAATTTTTTTTAAGTAATGGAGATAGTGGTGGACCAGTGATGCGACAAAATAATCTTGGAATGCCACCATATTGGTTTCAAGCCGGTATCGTTTCGTATGGTCACAAGGATTGCGGAACTCATGGTATTCCAGGTGTTTACACAAAAGTCTCGAAATTCATTGAATGGATCGAAACAAATATTCAAAACTAAGAACTAAAAACTAAGAAAGATCATTTACAATCTTATTTTGTAGTAGCCTGTTGCTGCTCTTTGAACTTATATGTTTATGTTCAGAAATTCATAAAAATGGTGACGAAATAAAGCACATATAAAAACATTATTTTTTAATTTGATGATAATTTAAAAGTTCGGGAATTCCCCGAGACAGTGATTAAATAATTAATCGTAAAGCAGAGCACGCATTATATAAGAACAAGAGAATTGTGCTCAAATATCAAAGCTTTGTGGATCCAAAATAAAAATCAGACTTTAGTTATTTGAATACTTTCAAAGCGATCGGATGAAAATT
The DNA here is from genome assembly GCA_018397935.1 of Propsilocerus akamusi. Taxonomy (NCBI): domain Eukaryota; kingdom Metazoa; phylum Arthropoda; class Insecta; order Diptera; family Chironomidae; genus Propsilocerus; species Propsilocerus akamusi. The sequence goes on along the minus strand of CM031469.1, from coordinate 16,147,609 downwards.
CTGTTTCATTAAAATGAGACTCGTGATAATATTTTTTGCACTGATAATGGTGGTGACTTACGTGTCAGGAAGCAGTACGAATTAACGATTAAATACTAATTAAAAATGTTAATTAAAAATCTTATTTTATTTAGTTGACAATGCAAGGTGTTCGATTGAAGGCATTGAAGATGTCAAAGGTGTTTGTTTGGACAACCGCCATTGTGAAATCTGGGAAAATCTCAAGAAGAATTTAACCATAACAGAAATTAAAAAATTTAAAAGATGTGATTCCGAAGATGAAGAAATGATATGCTGCCTTAACAAGAAAGATGTAGAAAAAGTATTGAATATTTTTTCAAATTCAATAAGATCAGAAAATGTAATAACAGTAAGATCAGTTGAAAATATCGAAGAAACTTCTTCCAAAGATATCAAAGGGAATGATGAAACTTGTTTGACAAAGGAAAAAGGAATTGAAGGCATATGCGTATCACTTGAATCATGTGATTATTTGTTTTACAAAAGTCAAATAAACCCAAATTCATATGATTTAATTGAAGCAAGAGTTGAAAAATGTCAAAGAATTGTTGGCAAACCATACTGCTGCGGAATTATTGAAAACGTAAATTTCAGAAGAAATTCTTTAAGCACAGATCCTCCAAAAATGACTACTGAATTTTCATCAAGTCAATATGATAATGACACACCATGTGGAAGAAGTGGAACATGTAAATTATATAAGGATTGTCCTTATTTAAAAAATCGCATCAAAGGAATTGAAAATAATGACGATGAAAGAAATTTTCTAAACGAAAATTTTTGCCATTATTTCCAAAGTAAACCTTATTATTGCTGTGACATCCAAGAGAATGAACGAACAACAACTAAAGCAAGTTATATAAATATTTCAACAACACGGAATGATTTGATTTTAGATGGAACTACAACTCTAAGAATTGTAGCCAATGAACCCGAATTTGATTCATGTGGTGAAAATGCGCTTTGCAAACCACTTCAGGAATGCGATTATCTTAAATATGTGAAAGAAGATATGCAATTTCAAGGGAAATTAGATTTCTTTGATAATCGAAGATGCTCGACATCATCAGGAAATATTCACTTATGCTGCTCAATCGACGAACGTAAACAAATGAATACTAAAGTACTCCCTAATGTTATACCACAGTACGAAATTATTCAGGCAATTCCATATTCATTTTGCAAGGATCCAAATGGAGCCAATGGCTTTTGCGCAGCAGACTGTCCATCGTTAAATCAAACTTTAAGAAGTATTAAATCAAAAAGTGCACAAAATGATAACTTTCGTGAACGATTTTGTGGTTATTCTAGGCTTGCAAAGCCACATTATTGCTGTGTTCCCTCACCAAATCGGCAAATTAAGATATCTAAAAATGCAGAAATTGTTTCACCAGATCATTGTACGATAAATGATTTAAAAGGATATTGCATAGGTTTAAAGCATAGCGGATATTTGTTGAATTATTATACTGAATCAAAACTGAATCAAGATAGCAATAGAAGGAAAATGAGAATTTTCTTAGCTAAAATCAAATGCGAACCATCGGTTAGGCACCAAATATATGCTAACTATGTATGTTCACTTCATTCAAAAACTGATCAGAATCATTATATACAGATAATTGATGAAATATTAAACTCAGATGCATCATGTCAAACTGATGAAAGAACTGGAATATGCAGGTCGCTTGAAAATTGTGACTATGCAAATAGGTCTTATGACAAGCTAAGTAATGAAAAGGCAAGGAATGATTTGTTAGAATATAAAAAATGCAGTCCAAGAGAATGGCAATCACAATCAACTAATGATCATTATGTTTGTTGTATTTCATCAGAAAGTGAAAACGATTTAATCAAAAAATTCAAATATCCACGAACAGATGAGAAAAACTTTTGTCGATATGACAACGAAACTGAAGGAATTTGTTTGTCTCTGGATAAATGCGCCTACCTGGAAGATCAGTACAAGAAAAATAAATTGCAGGGGAATTTTATGAATGATGTTGGATGTAATCCAATTGATCCATTAACTGGTGAAAATTTCGTTTGTTGTAATCAAGTTGAAAACGAAAATTTTTTGTATGTTCCTGTTACGGGTTTAACAAATTGTGGAAATGATGGACAAGCTGACATTGGCTCTGGTGAAGACACCAACTTTTACGAATTTCCATGGACAGTTCAAATATTTCATCGTAAGTTTTTTTTCACTCTTAATCGGATTTTGTTGTTACTAAATTTCTCAGAAATATTTAAAGAATTGAATATCGTTTGTGGTGGAACATTAATAAATGAAGAAGCTGTTTTAACTTGTAAGTAAGAAATGACATTTTGAGATTTCTTTACTTCTCAAATAGATATTTTTATTTAATTTCAATTAGCAAACTCATGTGTTGGCAATTACAGTGCAAACGATTTGACTGTGCGTTTAGGCGATTGGGATATATCTAAAGAAAAAGATTGCGATGACTCTTATTACGCTGACCCCTTATATAACGACTGTGCAGACGCTTTTAAAGATGCTAAAGCTAAGATGATCCTTAAGCACAAAGAAAGCGATATTGCTTTAGTGCAACTTAATGAAAAAGTAACGAACACGAAACATATTATACCAATATGCCTTGACAAATACAATCTGCAATCATTTTCCAACAATGAATTAGTTTCAGTCGGTAAGATTACATTGATTTGACTAAGATTTTTCTCTAATTTTTCTAACATTGTAAGGCTCTTTGAATTAATATTCCATTTTTTTTCTTCTTTCTATTCCAGGATGGGGTAAAATTTTTAAATAAGAAAGTAAAATTTTCCAACCATCACTTAATATTTCTTTAAGGTATTAAGAAAAATTTTGAAACCATGAGCACGATAAAACGGAAGTCTATCATCAAAATAGAAGAAATTGGCAATCACACGGTGAAAGGATTTTCTTATTCCGTTTTAAAATTTAATTACTAACCTTCTACTTTTCTTTATTCTTATTCAAAGTTTACTGCTGGTGGAAAAAAGGGTAAGAAGCAAATTCGTTATATAAAAATTCTTTCATTTTCTTGGGAATAACTTTTAATTTCTTTAGCGATGGACACTTGGTAAGATTATTGGTAGCAAAACGGTTGAAAGCTCTAATTATTCTTATTCACAGTCAAAATGACATCGGTGGTGGACTTGTGCGATTTGATCAGAATAAAAAGCTGTGGTTTCTTGTTGGAGTCTATTCAAACGGTGCAGAAAATTGTGAAAACGATCGAAAGCCTGCAGTTTACGTGGATGTTGCAAAGCATTACAAATGGATCGAAAAATCTTATCAGAAAATGCAAGGTCGTTTCTCACAATGGCGTCAGATTTTAAGTAAATGGTGTTAGATAGAGTGGTAGCAATGCAATTTAGTCAGTAACATGATTTTGGTGTAGTTTAAGTTCTAATTGATCGTGTGAATTGTTCTAATTATCTTGCTATTTCTCATATTAAAACCTGTTTCCATTTAAAGATGTCGCCGAAGATATAAACATTTCTAGTTTTTAATGTTTACCAGTTTTATTTGTATTTCAGTTGAAGTCTTCGTTTACCAAGCAAAAGATGTGACAATATTAGAAAAGGCAAAAAAAATAATAATATAAAAGTGTTAAAAGTTGTTTGCTAGATGATTCAAATAATGAAATTTCTGTTCATTATAATTGCGATACTTTCAAGCAGGGTTAAATCTCGTACGTTTAATAACCAAAAACTTTTTTTTCTGACTATCAGTATGTTTACGACAAAAAAACCTTCGGGCGAATCCGAAGAAAATTTTGTTTTGAAACCGATTGCTGCCAAATTTGACTTATCTTTGTTGCTCCCACAGAATATACGGCATGTGTGAATCCACAGAAAATAAATGGAATTTGTGTTCCTTTACAAAGCTGTGAAATCATTTTGAATATCGCACGACATCAACAGCAAAGTCTTCAAGCTCAAGCTTTCCTTCGAAAGAGTCAATGTGGCTTCAGCGGCTATTATCCGTATGTTTGTTGCCCTCAATCGACTCCATCGAATGCACAGCTAAATCTTGTGCGAACCGTTCAGGTACCACAAAATTTGTTTCCTAAGGATTGCGGAGTCGATTCAGAAGATCGAATTTTCGGTGGAACCGTGACAAGAATCACAGAATTTCCATGGTTTGCGCTTCTGAAATACTCGAAAGCTGGTTCAGCGATTCCTCTTTTTTCATGTGCTGGTTCAATAATCAATGATCGCTATGTAGTTACAGGTACAAGTTAAAAAAAAGCCATAACCTTTTATAGAAAATTATAAAATCTTTATCTTGAACTTCATTTTAAAGCCGCACATTGTGTCAACTCGAAGATTATAAGGTTAATTGGTATTCGTCTCGGCGAATGGAATATATCAGAAAATCCTGATTGTGACGACTCATATGTTAATGAGGAACCAGTCTGTGCTCCACACGTCACCGATATTGGCATTGAAAAAATTAAAATTCATGAAAAATACCAACCACAATCGCTCAATCAGATCAATGACATTGCTTTAATAAGAATGAGTGAGCGTGTAATGTTCAACGAATTTATTAAACCAATTTGTCTGCAGCATGATAAAAATTTACGCTCAGTGAGCTCAGTTGGGCAGTCTGTAGTGGTAGCCGGCTTTGGAAGAACTGAGAAGCAGACGAACAGTAACATTAAGCTTAAAGTAGCATTGGATGTTGTTGATAACAATATTTGTAATAATTCTTATCGTATCGATGGTCGACGAATAACGGACATGCAAATTTGTGCTGGTGGTAAAAAGGGCATCGATTCTTGCCGGTATTTGGATTATGGATAAATTTTATTAATGGCTTGAAACGCAGGATTTTTTTTTCAGCGGCGACTCTGGTGGACCGATGATGAAGCTTATTCAAAATCCAATACGATCTTATTGGGTTCTTCATGGAATCGGTTAGTTTTAGAATTTTTATTAAAAATTGTACTCAACTAGTTTTTAATTTATTTATTTTTTCATCAGTTTCTTATGGACCAACGCCATGCGGACAGGTGAAACCAGGTGTTTACACGAAGGTCGATAAATATGTCGAATGGATTGAGAGCAATGTGGAACCTTAAACTTTAATGTTTATACTTTCTTGTTAAATTAAATTTGGATTAATAAGCTTTAAGTGATGCTGTAAGCGGTTTAATAGTTTTATAATCGCTTCGGAGCTGAATAAAATTAAGAACCACCGATTTGTCGAGATAGTTGAGCGTGTCGCCGCTGCAGACTTCTTGAAGATTTTCATGCTTTACCAGTAGAAGATTACAAAGCGCATGAAGAATATCAAAGAGTTGAGATACAAGAGAGTCACTTAATTTCCTGACGCACTTTCTGTATTCGTTAACATCACATATTGCAACCATCGCGCCTCTGAAATGGATTTTTTTTGTGAGGTAGATAGAAGCGAATTTTAAAATTGAAACGTTTTTGTAATACTTACAGAGTGTTGTATTGATATTGCAGCAAATGCTCATAGATTACACGATGAAATCTAATGCCCAGTTCCTGCAAAACTTCTGTCAAATTCTCGCCGTCAATTGTTTTTTTTATTTGCAATATGCAACTATTGATATACTGAACTACGGCCGAACACGCTGACGAAGCCACAGTGTCAGTGTCGGATTCTGGCTTGAAATCGGTTTTCTTTTGTTCGTTTTGTAAATAAATTTTCACCCAATTGCAAATTGCATTCAGTGACCGATCGAGTCCGTTGTCCAATTTATTCTCAATTGATTCCATGCAAAAACGCTTCTTATGCATACAATCCAAATAGTTTGATGTTGAAATGACGTAGGGCATTATGGATGCATTGTAAGTTTTTTCAAGAAGATGAATGATGGTATTCGTCTTTTGTACAACATCGAAGAAATAAATTTGTGGTGGTGACTTTGTGTCAGCAATCGGAATAGATTGTGCGCCAAGTTCTACAGCATAATCACAATGCTCAGTGAGTAAATATTTCAGTAGAATGTCTGCTACTTTAATGATATTACTCGGTGTATCAGAATCTTTTGAGAGTACAGCACATCGCTCGAAGGCAGCTGCCGACTCCTGAAGCAAATTGATTGCAAGTTCTTCTGACAAAAAAGTTTCGCCTCCATAATTATCAATTTGCACAATATTTATGTTTGTTCTAGCGCTGATGATCGCCTGCATATCGCGTTTGAGATCTTGGAAACGCTCTGTCTGTTTCTTCTGATGATTTTTTCCATCGTAAAATTTTTTCAATTCCATTGCACAAATGCTGTCGAAGCATCGGAGCTCAGTTTCGATATAATTGGTCAAATATTTTGCAAACATATTTGATGTTAGCTTGGACAACAGATCATCATTTGAATTCTTAATGAATTCACTCAAATCATTTGATAATTTCATTGTTCTTAGATATAAATAGTGGAGTGTCTTCAAATATTTGACATCATCTTTACTGTCGTCGGCTAGTTTTGTACTCACGTATTGACTTATTCGGAGCTGATAGATGTTCAGAATGAATTTTGACATTACTTGGTCAGGACTTGCAAACACTTGTTTGATGATTGCATAGTGCTGGTGACATAGAGGTGAAATACTTTCAAAGACATCCTTGCCGCGATGGTAGCTTGTCTAAAAAAATCAGAAAATTAGGCGAAATCTTCTACACTATTAAAAAGCAAACAACTTACCGCTTGACTTTGTTCGATATAAACATCAATGCACTGATTATAGCCTTTAAATTGTGACAAGATTTTTGCCAGCTCCTTCATTTTATCTATGTTTTCCTCTTTCTGAGCCACAGCAAATTCCTCAATCAAATTACGTTCCACCTCGTCGTATTTTGATTCGATTTTCTTCTTGGAGGGACCAAATTTATCGGATGGTAGATCTTGTGCAACCAAATATAGCTTCTGAATTATATCTGCTGCTTCTAACAGCTAGAAAGAACAGCCGTTAAGCGCTTATTTATTTTATAGCCATTTTGTGGTGAGTCACTTACATTTTCCTTGTTTGTAAAGATATCATTAACGATTGGGCCGGGAACCAAAAATTCAGTCATATGATTAAGAAGTCTTAATGCTTCAGCTGTCCTGGTGCGTGGTGTATTGATATTTTCAAGTTGTTCGCCAAGATGAATGATTTTTCCAGCAACTGAATTGATTTTCTCGTCAAGCTGATGGAAGCATTCGACAGAAATGGAGTGTCGCTCGAGAAGCTTATCAATATTCCTGGCATGCACCTTTTGTTCTTCACTTAATGCCGACTCCAGTTTCTCACATTTACGTTGTTGACGTTCTTGTAGTATCTTTAAATCTTTAATTGTTTGCACAAATGTCTCACTTAGTAATTCAGAGTCAAAATTATCAGAATTTGTGCTGTTAGTTCTCCAAAACAACTTCTCCACAAAGTCCTCTACAATGAATGGGCTCTTTTCCAGTTCTTCCATATATTGTGAAAACATTTTGATTAATTTATTGGTCTATGGAATCAACTTAATGTTTTGGTTATTGCCAGGAGTATCGGCAGGGGGTAGAGTTATTCCTACATAGGGAAGTCAACTTGTAATATTTTGGTTTAAATTTTATTTTATCGTTACGAAAAGAAGAGACACAATAAATAAAAATTAAATGGACTGTAAATGCATTTAAATTTTGAATAATAACAAAATCAACAAGAAGTTCTTATATGAATTATATTTTCCTCACAATTTTTTAATATTTTCACTTGCATTAATCCAATAAATTTTCAATTTAATTTTAATCTAGAATCTAGATTCTAGAACAAAGTTAAAATTTAGAAAAAAAAACTATAAAGACACAAAAATACTTTTTAGAGACCAAAAAATCAATTTTTCCTCCCATCTGTCTAACTGATCTGAGTCAACTTAGCAGTATCTCTTTCTTCTACCTTATGATTTTTTCTGAATTTATTTAATAATTCAATTATTAGTTCCACGAAACCTGCAAGGGAAGAAAAATAAATTATCATGAAACTTTTAAAATGTAATACATACAAATTACTGCACCGGTAACAAAAGCGAGTGCCAATAACTTAAAAGCTGTTAAAATATCATGTATTGCAGCAGCCTCAAATTGCGCTGAAAAATTGCAATTTCGTTATCGACAAAGGGTTTTAAAAGGTAGCATCAGTAATTTTACCGAGCTCCTCACATTTTGGCATTTGTTCAGCATACATATTTTGCAAGCGGTTGCCGACACCTTCCTCGTTCATTTTCAGAATGCTAAAATCAGCAAAACAATATTTCAAGAGATTTAAGAATATGCGATTGATAAGAACTCGTTTAAACCATTTAAATAAAACAAAGAAGTTCAATCGATTATGATGGACATTTTATGATAAAATAAAAACAAAAATGTGCACGCGTTGTTATTCACGTAGCTCTCGATTGAGATTCGAAAGCTCTTTTTTTATTTTTGTTTGCAGTTAAAAAAAAATATACAGGAAACTACTTACTAGAAGTTCAGAAGACTTTCATACGGCGAATTCTTCTGAATTGGCTAGAAGCGGGATACATCTTTAGCAAATGTCAATTAAAAATGCGTTCGGTGATAAAATTTACCATTTTTATCGATTTGTATGAAGTCGGAATTTTCATCTCAAATATCTGCGCAATGAAAATATTATTTAATGTTATTTGATTTTCTTTAAATGAAACAGACAAATTTAAATTAGTTGCCGAACTTATTTAGTTATGTAAAAAAAAATTTATGAGTCTTGTTGAAAAACAAGTTTTTATTTTATCTCGTTGAAGCTAAACCTAAATATGCCACGAGAGAAAACGTTTTAAAACTTTAGATGCCTTTTGTCAAAGTGGATTCATTTTCATCCGATTCGTTTTCGTTGATGAGCGTTTCTTTGGAACGCAAATCAATAGAAACATTTTTAATTACATCCGAAAACCAGGTTTTGGCGAAGACCATGAACAATTTAGAAATAAAAAATGCAAATATTATTCAAAAAAAAAAGTTCACGAATGACCTTAAGTAGCCATCAAATGGAACGTTTTGATCATATTTAATTTATATACTGGTCTGGCAACCAGTGGATGTTTCTGGTGCTTTTTGGAGGTAAATGTTAAATGTAGCAGCTTTAGTCTAATGAAACATATGTTCCTATTGTAACACTGAGTACGGAAATTAAGCCCTTTGTGAGGACTTTGAATGACTCACATTGCAAATATCTTTACGTGGCAATTTCATAATTGCTCGTCGAAAGATCCGTTGATCGCCAAATATTGCATAATTGTATATGAGACACCTTTCAATGGCTTTATCTGGTTCCAGAATAAGTTTGTTTCTTTTTGCACGTCGATAAACCTCTCGCAAAATTGTGTCGTTACTTTTACTTAACATTATCTCGTCCTTGGGTGTAAAGCCGATATCGAAAGATGTGTCATAGAGCAAATCTTCAGGCGTAAAAATCTCTTGTATCTGAATCGAAAGTTTTGATGTCGTTGACGCCGAAAATACATTAAAGCTCATTAATGAAAATAAAAGAGCAGTTATTAAAACAGTTGCAGTAACAAAACTTTTGGGTAATTTCGGAGATCCTTGCATGCTGAAAATTGAAGCCAACCACACAAACAATTCAGGAGCGGTAACATCATCATGATCAGCATATTTTAGTGTTATCTTAAAAATAACTGCAAAAAATATTGCTATGCAAGCCAATGTGCCCAGCAATGGATAAGAGAAAGAGTTTAAGTAAATGTCGCGAACAACTTTCGTGATGGGACGACGCAAATAAAAGTTGTGCCTGTTGAAGGACGTTTAGTTAATATAAATATTTATCTTCCAAAAATGCGACAGGATGAACAGTGAAGCACTTACATTGAGTATAAGAAAGGCATAGTGAATGTTAAATTGTCTGATAGTTTGTTGTAATCGAGAATGTTCGATACTTGTATACCCAAATCTGTGTGACCCTGAAAGAATTAATTTTTGGCGGAATTAATTATATTTCATTTCATAATCGGGCTCTTTGTGAAACTCGTTTCAATTCAGCAACTAATGTAAACATATTTTGAAGATAGAGTGATAATCATTTTTTCGCAGTGTATCAAGTGGAAACCTAACGGTTGAGTTGAGAATTAAATGGGGAAGCAATCACCTGCATCACTGATCCGATGAGACCCTTGTGTGTTCCATTTTGAATTTCGTTGCCAACAATGTCATAGTGAAAAATATTAATGCTGAAATTTTTTATGTTAGATATGATAAATATTTTGTATTTGGAAACTACTTATGCGTACTTTGCATTAAATAGCGTTTTGAGTATATCTAAAAATTCCAAAATCGCTGAATTATCACTCTCATATAGATTTTTGTTGTCGTGGATGGCAATATTAAATTCATTATCGTAGAAATCGTGCCGCTTTTCAATATTCAGTGGACTTATCATGCTCGTAACGTCGCGCGAAATATTTTGCAATCCTGAAATCGAAACTTTCAATTATTTAAGTTTGATTATTAAGCGAATAAAAAAATTAAACAAACCTATGAGAACTTGTACAACGCTACCGTAAGTTTGCCTTATTTTGTACAGTTGATAAAACTTAAAGATATAATTCGATCTTGTTAATACATTTTTCGTTTTCGTGCCGAACTCAACATTCACACCAATTTCATGCGGTCCTGCGATGAGTTTCGTGAACTTAAATTGAAAAATTAAAAATTTATTGAGCGCTAATTTTTGAAAACATTTTTTTTTTTTTTTTTTCGGAAGATATGTTAAAGTTAACTTAAAATATTTTAAGCTTAACCTGTTTGTACATAAGCTTTTGACGAAGTATCTTTGGTAATGTGATTGGAGATTGTAATAGTTTTTTCCATTCAACCGTGATATCTTTCGATCTAAAGGAAAATCTTAAATTAATGAGAAACTTTTATTGAATTTTAATGTTATGATTACGCCATTTTCTCGATATCTTTGGTTTTGTAAGTCATCATTATCATAGCCGTATCAAGTCTCATTTTTGATTTCGCGAAATGTCTTAACGTAACATTTCGATTTCTCTCCTCAACAATGAATGACCACAAATAGTTTTTCTTGAAATTTGTACATCCGAGTCCATCTAAAAACGATACTTGTTAATTAAGAAGTAGAATTTATTAATTAAAAAATTTACGCACATACATATTGAAATAGTTTTGTTTGTTCACCAGCTGTTACATTTTCGGGAATTATTACAAATATTCCTAAGAATTATTTGTAAGTGGCATGAATAATTTTAAAATTATTAAAAATTACCCGTCGTGAATTGTGAATCGAATGGCATTTCATGATGATCGGATGTAATTCGCATTGGTATATTTTGGGCGCTGAGTATTTTATGTAGTCGCATGAACATAAAGCTCAATAAGGGACAATCTGAAATTTTTTTTTTTTACAAACTTTCAGCAAACATTGAATGTTCTTTTGACGGGTTTTACCATTGACAATATCCAAAAAGTCAAAAATTATCACATCTTTTATGTTTTGAATGCTTATTAGGAATGCAATTTGTTTAGTCAGAACATGGGTTGTTGAATTGGTTAAACAGCGAGGGTGTATCGGATCGCCATTGATTCTCCCAAAATGAGTCATTACCAAAATTGATAATGTCCAAAAATGTGAAAACCTCGTGGAAAAAAGGTGAATTTAATTTTGGAAATTTAAGCTTGTTAATAAATAAAAATATTGAAGGTTAGGTTTGATATTTGTAGGTAATGAATTTAGACATAAAAAAAAAATTCACCCCGAAACATTGTTTATTTATCAGCTCAAATGGAGTTAACGCAATTTAAATGTTCTTCGCTAAAAAACAGTTGACGAAGAAAATTTGGATTTTTTCTTTCTGTTTTTTAAACATCAACAATGAAGCAAATGCAAATATGCCTGATTCAGGTCTCATTCCATTTAATGGAAAGCAACTGATGTGTTCAGCTTAATACACATTTTTTTTTGCATAGTCGTTGAAATATTAAATTGACATAAATATATTTATCAATACATTTAATATTGGTTCATTGTTGTTATGATATAAATATTGTTTACGTAGCACCGTTGGGTTTGGCTTAGTATGAATATCTTTCTACCTCTCTCTCTCTGTCTTCTACGTGGTCTTCGAGTTTTAAATCCGCAAATTATTCTATCAGTTAATTTCGGAATATTGGCGAACTGACATCGAAGATTTCTTACATGAGATTCGATAAAGTTTGTGACTAAATCCACACATTAAAACTGCGGGTCACAAATCAAATTTTAATGAATCGCATCAAAAAAAAAAAATCACTTTGAAATTCGAGTGACAATTAACACCGAAATTTTTTTTTGACATAAGACGATCTTTGGTGCGAGTTGCTTTTGTGTTGTGTCAATTCGCTGGACGATATAATAAATTCTGTGAATCTGTGAAGTGCTTCTCAAGGTTTTGTTTTTCTTTGAATTAAAACCTTTGTTTATAGATAATTTTACAATAATTTTGAGGACATGGACGCGTAAGTGATATAAAGTTATTTTCGCGCTATAATCATATGGAAGTGTAAGAAAAATTGTAAATAATCGGATCTACGCAATTTGTATGTACGTAAAGTGTTAGTTTGTTCATGAGAGATAGCGGCCGTGAGCTTAATCATTTTATTAGGCTCAAACAACCGAAAACAAGGGTTTCATCATATGAAATGCTCTAGAACCGGTCACTCTCGTTTGGCACCGAAATATTAAAAAAAAAAATATATCCAGTAACAAGTTGAATCCATTGAAGTGCTATGTATGAAGAAGTAGAAAATATTTGCCTTGAATTCATTCACTGTATACTATTTGCATTCATTTCGGTCAACTTTAATAAATAAAAAAACATAACTGTAAAATGAACAATTTTTTTTAACGAAAACTCTTTTCCCCCAAAAAAATTTACTTAATTAAATAATGCATCAAAAAACCAGATTTAAATTTTATTTATTACGATAAATGAATTGCCAATAACGAAACGAGAAATTTGGAAGAAAAGATTAATTGCTGTTTGTGTCATCGGCAATGTTATTTTCTACAAAAATTATTTGCTGCTGTTGCTGATGTGTGTTGGATGGAAAAATAACAAATATTTATATATTTTTTTAATTCGTGATGAACGAATGCACTTTTTGTGCAGACTCCACATGGATCGCATATTATCGCGCGATTGCCAAAAACAAACGATCAGATGATTCACTAAATAGGGTGAATAGTTTATGTGAATTGTTTTATAATTAAATAGAGCCATCCAACGTTAAAATTCGAATGTAAGCGACAAACATAAAAGTCGACTTCTCTTTTCTTTTTTTTTTTTTGGAAACTGAATATTGTTTTACTTTTTCGGTGGAAGGAGTAAATTCAAAAGCCAGCATTTTTTTTTCTTTTATTCCGTTGGATCTGGCGAATAACTTTTGATTCATCTCAGACCTCAGTCGGCTGATGAGAGTCATTGCGAGTTGACCGCAAAAAATTAAAATCAGAAAAAAGAAAAGTTTATTTTGCGGAGAGCAAAAAATTTTCATTTGGAAATCGTCCATATGGATTGATAATATTCGACGTAAAGTAGTAATCATCAAACAAAGTGGCTTATTTTTTGTTTTCATCTCAAACTTTTGTGGGTTCAGCATAGTGAACAGCAAGAAAAAGAAAACTTTCTTTTTTTTTTCAACATTTCAAGCGTGTGACTGATTTCATAAGTTCATTACACTTTCATATGGTTAAAGTCAATTAAATAAACTGAAATTGTTTTTGATAATTTTGGAAAATTTCATGCAATTAAAATTTGTTTTTAATATTTGTAAACTTAATCAAAAAGTTCAAACTTGCAAGCACAGTGCGCAGAAAAATTGAAAGCAAGCACAATGAATCATGTTCAAGCAGTTACAGTGCTGGAAGCAATGCATCCAGACAATAATAATATTCGCAATGCAAGTGATAAAAGCAGTGTGACAATAAAGCGAAATGCATTTAAGGATACCAATAATAATACACATCAAATCACGAAGGAGTCCCTTAATGCGACAGTAAAGCCAGTCGACAAATTAGATGAGCCAGAGGAATATTTGTTATTTGGCCTTATCAAATTTAAATCGCCCATCAAATGGCTCAACACAGTCTCAATCGTCCTCATTCACCTGATATTTATTTACGGATTCCTAACATATCCAATGAAAGCAAAAATCCTGACCACGTTTTGGGGTAAGATTATTTTTTGGATATAAACCTTATTCATGAAACCTGTTTAAAAGATTTTGGCCGTTCTGAAATTGATTTTGCTTTTCGTACCCATACATTTTTTACCAAACACATTTTGTCATCATCAAACACATTTTTCTTAAAGAAAAAACACAATGACGCACCACATTTTATTAGACTCGTTTTTGTCAGTTCAATCCAAATGACTGCGCTGTTTCTTATTCAGGTTTTATTATAACAACATAAATATTTAAGATGAAAATTGAAACAGACTAAAAATTTTTTTGACAAAAAGTTTCGGAGGAAAAAAAAATTAACACCACACAACTTCAAAATAAAGTAAAAAATGAACGGAATTAAAAATTAACTAAGCTACTTTATAATTAACAGATTTCAACTAACAGGAACTGTCGCACGATTTGCTTCATTGCCATTCATGTGATCAGATTTTGTTATTGTTTTTAACACATAAATTAAATGCCTACGTGAAAGCAGATGCGTCTTGAAACGCACACCGTATAATGAAACTTGATAAACATTTTGGAATGTTTGCATAATAATGGATTTGGAATTTTCCCATTTCGTGATTATATTTTAAGACTATTTTAAGGGCACTTTTACTGTAGTGTTGCTATGCGCAATTTGACCATCAAGTGAAAGGGAATGAGATAAAAATTATCAGATGAAATGATGCTCATATGCAACCACCTTCATATACATAAAAGCTGTTACATTAAGAGCAAAGTAATTGGGCAAAGCAGAACTGGATATTCTTGAAATGCTTTCATGGTCAACCTTTATTGTGATTGTAATCGGTGAACGGTATGTGTTGAATTGAAATGAATAAAGTCGTAAAAATTACGACCATTGGATTGCACAATGTGAATTTACTTCCAATGTCTGGACTTTCCAATCCTTATTTCAAGATTTTCTTCATTTCTTTTTCGAGTGGAATCCAGTCTGGCATATTGTCACGTAACTGATAACATATATTCGGAGGTTACATCATTTCGTCTCGTTCCGTTAAACGATTTCAACTTTTGTTTTCTTTTCCCTTTATGAGAGCCTTGCATCAGAGACAAATAGTTGTCATATTTTGTAATAGCGCCCGCATCAGGGTTTAGTCTCTAATGCTTTCAAATTACTCAAAAATATTTAATTTTGAAGCTTTTTTATGTTTTGCTTTCTGCTGGTTTATATTGTGTGATTCAGTGAAGTTAAATATAACACAACCAGCCACTGTATTCACGATGTTTCTGTCAACCATGACAACAAATGTTATACTGAATTGACTCATCAGAAGATGCGAAATTAGAGAAAAAAAGAAGCCATGAAAAAATGTGCTATTTGTAAAAGAAAACGTGCCTGCATTTCAAATGATTTTGCTATCCACACATGTCATTGACTCTCGAAAAATTAGCGATGATTCAAATACGAAATGATTTTCATCATATAAATATATTTGAAGTCACACCAATTTTACGATCACTCTCTTCTCTGGCTCTTTTTAAACCGGATGCTCAACATAAATAAAACTTCAAAATGCTTAAATTTATGTACATATAATTAAATGTGTATGCTGTTCAGCGCAAATAAATGAAAACGAAAGTTGTTGAAAACAATCAGCAGATAATGTTTGGTTTTTTTTTCGCGGGACCATCTCTTTGGAGCACTTAACGGTGAGTTTCGTGAGAGTCACGAGATTGCCGGGAAAAAAAGAAAGGTTATATTGATACTGAAGCTCTTGTTTTTGTTGAGATTGGTTTCTTTTCTGCTTCTTCAATACGTGAAAATATAAAATAGAAATATTTATTTTAATTAAATAGAAAGCTGACAAAACGCCCAAACTTTTTTCTTTTGAGAGAGCCATAAAGTAAAGCATAAAGTGTTCGGTTTGATTTGTATATCATAAAAATGTCAAAACACATTTCTCTTAAAAGAGCATTTTGTTGCATGTTCGAACGATAAAAATAATTTAAAAAAAAAATATTAAAACGTCTAAGTGCCGGCAATTACAAGACGTCGCGGTTTATTAAATTGCTTGGTTTGATTATGTTTTCTTTGTTGTTACATGATGCTTTTTTCTATTTATTGTCTTGCGGCATAAAAAGTTAGCTTTAGACATTATTATTCATAAAAGCTATTCGTCGACATCCGATGAGTTGCTGCTGTTGCGCGAGATATATTTCAATATAGGAAACAAAATTTAGTTATTTTTATTATGTTTTACAAAATGTAAATGCCGTTAATGTCGTTAATTTATCATTCATTTTCGAAAATTGCGCAACATTGTAAATATTATATATTTTTGTGTTGATAGATGATCTTGAAAGTCCCATTTTTACATCACATTTATGTCTCGAAAAAAAAAATCAAAAGGCCAAAAAGAATTATTAATGAAAACTAGGTCTTGATATAAAATGCCCGTAACGTCAATTGTTTATGGTGTGAAAATATATTTTCGTTGACTGAATTAGTAAAATTTGAATGTGCCAAGCTAATTCCCTTAAAAAACTGGTTTTTCATCGTGCCATTAATATCTGTTTGATTTTCTTGTCGCGAAATGACATAAACTGACGTAAGGTTAATAAAAAATCCGAAAAATAAATATAAGTATATTCTTCTATTTTTCAGGTTTTGCCGTTGGAGGAATTGGTGGCTTCGGTGTTACAGCTGGTGCTCATCGATTCTGGTGTCATCGTGCTTTCAAAGCCAAATTGCCACTACGCATTATCCTTATGCTGTGTTATTGCACAGCTGGACAAAATACTCTCTATGATTGGGTTCGTGATCATCGAGTTCATCATAAATACTCAGAGACCGATGCCGATCCCCATAACTCAAATCGTGGCTTCTTTTTCTCTCACGTCGGGTGGCTTATGCTACAAAAACATCCACAAGTTTTAAAGAAAGGACGCGCCATTGACATGAGTGATGTTTTGTCTGATCCCGTGATTAAATTCCATCAAACGTAAGATATTAATTTATTATAATTTACCAAACTTGAACACGTGGCCCAAAAACACAAATCGAGTTGTCTCAATCACGTATACAATCAAAATTTCGCAATTTCACACTACTTAACAATCCGGAAAAAATAAACGAAACAATATAATCAGTACACCAACACTAAACACAAACCTGGTTTTCATGATGACGCTCATGACCATACTGACATCAGCAACATTTTTACTTATTATTTTGTTTTTTTGCTTCGAGTTCCAAAACATGGTGCATGTGCGACACAAAATAGCACAAATGCCACACGAAAGTTGTTATTAAAATAATGGAATTTTGCAATTATGCTAGTTGAGCAGTTATTAAAATAAATTGTGGTAGACTAAATGGGCCACAAAAATATCGATTTGACTTTAAGATAATTAACTATGTGGAAATTAATTCACTTTATTTTGCAGGTATTTTATTCCATTGAAAATCATGTTCTGTTTTATCATCCCAACGCTTGTGCCAGTCTACCTTTGGGGCGAGACATGGTATTTGGCTTTCCTGTCACAAGCCGTTTTACGGTATCTCTTTGGATTGAATTTCACTTGGCTCGTTAATAGGTAAAATTGAAATTTCATTTTA
The DNA here is from genome assembly GCA_018397935.1 of Propsilocerus akamusi. NCBI lineage: Eukaryota > Metazoa > Arthropoda > Insecta > Diptera > Chironomidae > Propsilocerus > Propsilocerus akamusi. The sequence continues at coordinate 16,129,792 of CM031469.1, read as the reverse complement.
ATGAAATAGACATTTAAATAAACATTTAAACTTTTTATTATTTTATAGTGCTGCACATATGTGGGGATATCGACCTTATGATAAGAAAATCAACCCAGTAGAAAATGTTGTTGTTGCAGTTGTGGCAATGGGTGAAGGCTGGCACAATTATCATCACGTATTTCCATGTAACTTTAAACCAAAATAATTTTATTTTTAACTTATTTTACATGTGAGCTTTTATTTCTAGGGGATTACAAAGCAGCTGAATTGGGCAATTACAAATTGAATGTGACAACATTCTGGATTGATTTGTTTGCCAAAATTGGTTGGGCATATGACCTAAAAGAACCATCGAAAGAATTGATTAGAAAAACAATAGAAAAACATGGTAAAACTTATTATTAAATTTATGAAATTTGTTATATTTATAATTTTCTGCCTTGCAGGTGACGGATCGCACCCAACATATGGACATAGCGAAAAAGCACATGACGTAAATTGTGATAGTCCTGTAGAATCAATTGCTTTCCCTGGAGAACCAAATCTCGGCTATTAACAAGCATTTTTTTCGAAATATTTTATAATTTGAAGGACTTGAATCCACAATGAGCTTAATTTTTTTTCGGGATAGATATACATGTGTGTATATTATGAAACCATAACTCTAATTTCCAATTACTATTCGATTTAATTATTTTATTTTGAGTCCTTTCTGAAGAGAAGATTTTGTGAACGAGACAGATGTTCACGAATTTACTAGGTAGTCTTCAAATTTGAATTCATTTTCCTATTTTTTCTTTTGGTTTTACTTTTTGATTGTGAAACTGTTAACTAACTGGGCTTTACAGCAAGAGTTTAATGTAATTACCTTTTTTTGAATGTAGTTTTTCATAGTTTTCTTATGATTTTACTATTAAAACATTTTCTTTATCAGTTCAATAAAGACGAATTTTTTTTCACAAACTGATACGGTTTGTTTAACTGCAAATATGTGTTCATTTGCATTTTAAAGTTGATTGAATTTATAGAGATTCTTATTAAATGACGTCCGTTGCAAAGACCACGTGTAGAATGACGGTTATTTTTTACTTCAAATAACATCAGATGTCAAGTTACGCAGCCTTGACTATAACTGTGCATGTGTTAGTTTAGTGCTGTGGACTTGCAAAATTCTATTAAAGCCATAGATTTTTTCAGTCGTCAGTTTCATTAGGTAGAGACAAGGCGATCGAGTGTGCAGCGCGCCGGAAGCCAAATTTTCAAGTTTTCTCTTTTCTTCCATATGAGAATGTTTTCAGAACTGTGAATTTAGTAAAATATACAACTTGCTAAAATAAGAAAGAAAAAAACAATTTTGGGTAAGTTGAAGGTCACAACATTCTATCTATTTGTTGCAAAAATCTTGCGCATGTTTAGCTTCATTCAATTAAAGAAGTGTCTGTCATAAACCTTCAAGCAGATTTTCTTTGTTTCAAGTTTGAAGAAATTCGTAATAAAGACGAAAAGTGCTCATTTACTTTCTTGTTTTCTCCAAACACTTTGTGTGTCTCAATTTTTTTTTATGATCAATAAATTTCTTTTTGGAATAAATCAGCACACCACAAATTGATGCTGCTTTATCGCATGACTGAATCTAAGAATAAGCCCACCGCCGAGGCCCGAACACAAAGAGCGAGAGCAATTTTGAAAAAAAAAAAAAATAGCGAAATAGTACAGGCCTGAATTGAAGAATACGAGCATCAGCTGGTGAGGCTCGCGTGCGGAAATTGTCCAATTACATACTCTTTCTCGAGCATCGTACGATTTTTTTTTGTTGTCTTCTTTTTTCTATGCCAGAAAACGTCTCTCCAACGGGCAAATAGAAGTAAAACAGAAAAAAGCAGATCAAATCGAATGATGAACTCTATGCTTATTTATGTCGCCTGATTCCGATAATTACACCTATTTTCTTTGTAAACAACGAAATTGAATCTTTGGCCACGTACTGAATTAACAATTGAATCGCTGATATCGTCGGTAAACGCGTGTGCGGTTCATTAGAGTTTGTTCATCTCAACTGCATGCACGCGTAGTGATTTTTTATGCGTTGTTGTTGTTTTGTCATTTCCATGGTATTTTGCACACCGGGCTTATCCTCCACCCATAGAGTGAGAGTGGATTTTACACCATGCTGACGAAGAAAAACGATTGCGCAATTTCTTATATTTCTAATAGTCAAAACGAGTTTTTCCATTTTGCACGTACGTAATGCTGGGTACCGGTTAAATCAAATACTTGCACAAACATCCGATCACAATTCTTCTCCTTTCTCCAACATATCGCAGTTCCTTTAGTGCCCAGAATTAATCCTCGCTAAGTGAGTTCGATTATGCAATCACGATCGGCTAAAATTTTTCATTTTAAAAATAAGAATTTTTGCATTGTTGCATCATCTGCAAAAGCGGAAAATCGTAATTGTCAGCTAATTAGGTATTTGCTCTTTTGCTCGGTTGGAAGTTTTTAGGTTTTAAAATGGCGTGCACATGGTAACATTACTGATCTTGGACACATAAAATATTTCCTTCATTACGCTAAATGTTGGCGACTAATAATAATTGTCCTAAGCTGTCACATGTACGATGTGCGACATTGTGTTTGGCCTTTATTAATGTCGTGTTGATTCCAGAATGGTCTAGTTATTTAAGATTTGTTATCTTGATAAAAAACCCTGATTTCGTCATTCATTCTTGAAAATAACTTGCCAAAAACTGATATTGATAACAATTTATTAACAATCTCTGTGAACTTAACACTTCTCTTATCAGCTGATAATCAGTCGAATTTTTCGCTTAAGCGCTGGGAAAATCAGCAAGGAAATCGGTAATGGTCGGTCGGCCAATTGAATTCTTTAATTGGCAACTCATGAAGTCTCACAACGAATAACATAGAATGGAAGAATCAAATTGTCTCAATAGGAGAATGGTCACTATCTCACTATAGCCAGGCAACGATCGCATGTTCGTTAACTATCACTGATATGCCAAATTAATCAATTATAAAAATCTATTTTATAAAACTTAAACGTCAATAATTCCTCTTATCAATTTGGATGATTGCGTTGCGTGATTAATTTGCATAACAACAACAATAATGCTGCAATATATGTACACGTGACGAATAGCTGAGATCACTTACTTGAGAACATTTAATTTGCTTCAATTGTTAATGTTATCTCATTGTACTCCTGATAAATATTTGCGCATTAAAAATTGTGAATTAAAGAATTGGAAAAGCAACAAAGAAACGGTTTGTTCAGGTGCTGCGGGGTTCCAACGGAAGCTAATTAGCGTAATCAAAAAGTCAGTTAATTTGGTATATTTAATTTTCGTATACACATATGAAATAATTGAGGAAAGTTCGATTGGAACAAATCGAAATTTGACATTATTTAATTCGTTATCAGTAAGCACAAAAAATGAATCAGCTGTTGACCACCTATTTAGCACTTACTTAGTAACTTTTCTGTTTTGCTCATTCGCAATTAATTTGTGTTACCAAACAGCTGGTTCTTATCACTAGACTAGTCTGTTGCTTGCTCCCTTGAGTCTGCTGTTAGTATCTCAAGGTCTCTGAAGGGTAACAAATCGAGCCTTCTCTAAGTATTTATGAACTTTATAAACTGTTTACCATTAGGGGGGTATGGATTATGTTTTTCTTAAATCATTTATTGCGACGCTGTTAACAATTCCTTACGAAATTTAAATGGAAGAAAAAAATCAATAAAAACAATTCACAGTCATGGAGTGAGTGGGTCTGGGGCCCCTAATGACTAATTTATTTGTTATTAAAAAAAAAATATTTAGTTGAGCTTTTCTCTTGCCGCTCGTTTGCTAAACGTATCCAATTCATTTATTTATTTATTTTTATCCGATTTAGATTAAAACAAACGAAGAAGAACTTTTAAAAAAAAGGAAAAGTTACAACAAACATGGCTCCACGTGCTGTAGTAAAAGAATGCGAAATTAGTGCCAGCGGTGTATTGGATGAAAACGATGTTGAAACCTTTGATGGTGGAATAGCAAAGAAGCAAGACGGCCATGGCGGACGCCGTAAGATTAAGCTAGTATGGCGCAATATTTTACTCTTCGGATATTTGCATCTTGCAGCCGTTTATGGATTGTGGCTGATGCTTACATCCGCACAATGGAAAACGGGAGCCTTTGGTTAGTAAAGAAATTGCTCAGAATTTCTTTATTGATGTTTTTTTTATTTTCGATTTCTCTTTATTAATTTCATATCTTCAGCCATGTTCCTTTACACAATCAGTGGCCTGGGCATTACTGCTGGTGCACATCGCTTGTGGGCTCATCGCTCATACAAAGCTAAGTGGCCTCTTAGATTTATGCTGATGCTCTTCAATACCATCGCTTTTCAAGATGCCGCGATGCATTGGGCGAGAGATCATCGTGTCCATCACAAATATTCCGAAACTGATGCTGATCCACATAATGCAACACGCGGTTTCTTCTTTTCACATGTCGGTTGGTTGTTATGTCGCAAGCATCCTGATGTCATTGCTGCTGGCAAAAAACTGGACATTACCGATTTGCAAAACGATCCAGTTCTCAAATTCCAAGTTAAATACTATCTGATCCTCATGCCAATACTGTGCTTCATTTTGCCAACCATTATTCCTGTCTACTGCTGGGGCGATACATGGAAGAACGCATGGTTTGTTGCAACTATGTTCCGCTACACATTCATCCTTAATGTCACATGGTGTGTTAATTCAGCTGGTAAGTTTTTTTTTCGTTGATGGTCTTCTAACAACCTATTTTTAAATATTTTGTTTTTGTTTTTTTATCAATTTTCAGCTCACAAGTGGGGTGATAAGCCATACGATAAATACATCAATCCGGTTGAAAATAAATCTGTTGCTATCTTCGCTCTAGGCGAAGGTTGGCATAATTATCATCATGTCTTCCCTTGTAATTATAGACAAACTTCATTTGTGCAGTCTATGATTGATAAAATTGTTTTTATTTTAGGGGATTACAAGACCGCTGAATTGGGCAACTACAGAATGAACATGACAACAGCATTTATTGATTTCTTTGCCAAAATTGGATGGGCTTATGACATGAAGACGGTCTCAAGGGATATTATTAAGCGTCGCGTTGAGCGAACGGGTAATGGCAACCACAATTTGTGGGGATGGGGAGACAAGGATCATGAAAGTGATGAAAAGAAACTGGTTCAAATCGTCAACAAGGAAGATTAAAATTTTTGAATGGCATTTTCCAGCAATCCGCGCAGTTCCTTCCTTCAACTTCATTCATTCGTACATAAAATCATTAACAACCTTTTTTTATACAATTGGAAATCTAAATTACATATTAGAAATATTAAGCTTACTTCATTTATTAACATCATCCGCTGGTCCAGTGAACTGTACCATACGTTTTCTACATGAATCATTCTTTCAGCCATACAACACGCTGGATCGCAAAAATTAAATTATTGCAACAAAAAATTGATCAAAAACATTATTTTTGAAATGAGTTAACTACAAGTTGTTTTGTCTAAAAAACATTTCTGGTGCGCGATGAAAATTAAAATGAGGATACATGAATTTCTCGATGCGTTGCTTATTGCATTTTTAAATTATTTCGCAATAACATCAATATGGACTTTCATGATCCGGGGCTTTGTGTATGGTGCATTAATAAGAATGAAACATTAATTATCGGACTGATTGCAACCAGAAATTAAAGGGGGAAAAATCTATTTTTATTATATCTTGTTAGAAGCCGAAATGATAACTTTCCGTGAATTGGGTTAATTGTGCCGGGATCTGATCCAGCCAAAATAAATAAAAAAAAGGAAATTTAACAAAATCAAGAAAAATCACAAATATGTTGTTTTACTAAGCAATATCAACAGTTTATGCTCCATCAGGCTTCTTATTATTTTGTTCAATTTGAATTTCTTCCTTTTCCCATTCGGGTTTATCCTTTTCTTTAATGTCAGAAAATGATCCATGACGTCCAACATGTTCATTGATGAATTTCTCAGCTCCATGCTTTGCTTCTTGAATTACTTCATTCGTACTTGTCATCAGCTCAAAATCTAGGGCATCATCTTTGTTGCTTGCATTATAAACGGAATTGAAGATGCTGTCGCGATCATGATGGAGACAAGCTTGCGGAAATTTAGCAATGGATTGAGCAAGATTCAATGCCTGTCCCAAAGACGTCCCTGTTGCTACAACTCGATTTGCAAGGCCGATTTCAAGAGCTTCTTTTGATGATATCTGACGTCCAGTGAGTATGAGATCTAGAGCTCTTGATAGTCCAACTATCGGTGCGAGACGAACAGTTCCACCATCAACCAATGGAACACCAAAGCGACGATTGAAAAATCCCATAATTGCATCACACTCCATAACTCGTAGGTCACAAAGCAGAGCGAGCTCAAGTCCATTAGCAACACAGTAACCATTAATAGCAGCGATAATTGGCTTCTTAATGATTCGTCTTGTTGGACCCTAAAGCGAAAGCACTGAATTGATGGAATTCTTATCAAATTCCGAATCTTACCATCGCTCCTTCTGATCTAAGCAGAATGGAACTAACTGAACCCTTATTGTGTGAAAGCTCTTTAAGATCATATCCAGCACAGAAATTTCCACCGATTCCGTATAAGACACCGACAGCTGCTTCCGCATCATTCTCGAATGCTTCAATTGCCTTTGACAACTGGTTAGCAGTATCACTGTTGACACAATTTCGCACTTCAGGTCGACATATCGCGATTAATGTAACATTTCCATTTTTTTCGGTCTTTATCATCTCGGGGACCGGCTCAGCGGCTTGTACTTAAATGAACGAAAGAAAATTGTGAAATTTGACTTGTGACTTGTTTTTATACTTACCATCTTTCTTTGAAGCGCAGTAAGTGCGACCCGGTGACAGAAACCCGGCGAGAACTCGTAATCCTGAATGGCGCGTGAAAACCGAGACCGATTTGATCATTTTGATATTTGTTTAAAATGCTTACTTGACTGGCCTTGCATATTTATAAAATTCTCGTAAAATTCGTTAAATTATGATTACTTAATAAAAATTTGAAATCCTCGATCCCCGATGTAACGACTCAAGATTTATGCTTAGCATTTCAGAAAAGAGTTTTTTTTAAATGATCAGCTAAAAGGCCCTTACTTAAAAATCTGGCATCGATCCGACCACAATCAAGTGTTGTAAATAGATACCATTAAATTGTCTAAAATATATTTTCGGTGTCTTTTTTAAAACTCAGATCTTTGAAAAACGCAATATCTCGAAAACAAACCAGAGAATTTGTTGTTGCAGCACATATCATCTATTCGATATGAATTTCTAAAACGCACTTTTTATCGATATCGTATTTTTTTTTTATTTATACATAGAAATTGTTACATATAGAGTAAATTTTACAATAAATAATTTTTATAAGAAAGATGCAAATTCGCACTAGAGATTTGAGTTTCATTTGCTAATTGGATGGAATTAATAATCTCTTCTTGTGTGGTTGTTTTTATCATTTTCATAAAATTGAAACTCTACGACGCTAACAATAGAAACTTAAAATATTTATTGCAATCAATAATCGCTAGTAAGCTCGCCTTTGCAGCATAACTAAATTTAAGTTCTAACTTTTTGGCAGCAAAAAAAACGAAGAAGGAAAGCAAACCGAACGATTAAGTCTTTTATAGAAATATATAGCTCAGCACGATATCGGCAAATAACAGATAACACATTATAAGTACAGTGACATTTAAGGCTTTGAGAAGTTTTAACTCAATAATCATAAAATTAGATTCAGTAAAAGTCAGCTAAATTAAACGCAGTTACTTCTCAAATTCCATCGTTTCTGAATTAATTAGATTTATGATTTATATAAAAATTATTTTCTGAAAAAAAAAATTTTTTCAGCAAAAGCTTCAAGTATAAGGAAAGCTTTGTCTTTGTAATTCATCTGGCTGCACATATATTTAATACATTTTTGAAATGAATTTGTCGTTAAATAGTTAAAATAAAAAGTTTTGCAATAATTAAATTGCACATTTATATTGCACATTGAGTTAATTGTTTTTTTTTTTTTATCAATTAGAAAATTTTGCATTTCGATTAGAATAAATGTTCAGCAAGCAATAAGTTGAATGGTGCTGCACAATTTTTCTTTTTCAAATTATTTCGAGAGCGCAACAGCGTGCGAATGATCCAATAAATGGTTTTGCGTATAGTATTTTTCTAATCTATCAAAACGTTTAAATCGTTAACAAAATGAAGTTATTTTCTTTTACTTGTACTTGGAGCTCATTTTTCTCCTTAAATTGTAATGATATGAACTGATTTTCTTCCGTGAATTGAATGCGGCGGCACTGGCAGCGAGCTAGATATAAATGTTTTGTAGAAAATTCACTTTTTCATGTTGCAAACATTATTATGACAATGACAATGAATTTTTTTTCTTAAGCCAATCAATGAGTGAAACCTTATTGCGTGTTTCCATCTGAATTCTTATTTATATTAATAGAATCTGGACGTTTATGAATTGTTGCATAATACGAGCACAAAAAAAAATTAAATACACAAATTGTGCAATCGTTTACTTAAGTCTTTGAGTGACATTTGCTAAAGCGACGCTGAATGCTTGCAGAGCTGAAAAAGGATATTGAAAGTCGAGTGTGTAAGCATTGCCATCGATACGTCCAAATTGCATCACTTGCTTTCCTCGAAATTCAATTTGAAAATTCTTTGCTGATTCCTGCGTAACGCGACCGCCAAAGTCCAACTGATAAACTTGACTGTTCTCGTTCCACATTGGCGCTGTTGAGAAAATAAAAATGTTTACGAGTTGTTGTAAAATGTAAATATTCATGATGCACACAATGTTTGTTGCTCGTTACCTTTGTTGTACATTACGAATTCACGCCTTACTGGCATGCTATGTGTTGTAGCTGATGATGTTCCATTTGGCTCAATTTTCCCACGTTTCAACTGTTATTTTGATGAAATTGAATGAAATTCATTGCAAATTTATGTAAAAAGTAATTTACCTTCTGGCGTAATTGAGCTTTTTGGAATGTTTCCAGGTCATGATAGCTGCTCTTGGAACCCGATGATGTGCCGTTATCGTCGTCCTTGTCGTCTTCATCCGAGCTTTCTAACTGTGGCTTTTTACATTTTCGGCGATTCAGAAGTGGCGAATTTAGAATATGTCGAATAGGTGATGAGCTTTGTTGGCGTTTGTTTTTCTTGTTTGGTGCTGGTGACGATGGAGAGCTTCGAGGTTGTCGGCTCGGTGAACTCGGAGGCTGTGTATTGGTACGATCGTCATCCATATCTCTTAATCGACTGATAATATTTTCTAACGTTGTCATTGCTTGTGTATGAAGTGAAACGGATGTTTTTGATTCGAGTGGTGTCACTTCAACTGCTTGTCCACTATCACTGGAGCTACTTCGATTCTCATTTCTTCTACACATTATTGGCGTATTATGTTCGCTTTGCAATTGTGGTCGATTTCCATTTACAAACTCATTATTGGACGCACGATATTTTCTTGAGAACAATGGACTATCAGTAAAGCTAGTTATAATCTCAAGATTTCTATTTCTTTTGTGCTCACGTGGAGCTTTACTACACTCGCCATTTTCATGATTCTTCTTCGACCATTTTGGAATCATCGGTGGTTTGCTTGTTACTGGCAACGTTGAATCAGCATTTGAGGAAGTTTTGACATTTTCATCGCTCTTTGAACATTTTGGACATAAGTTACTTGAGCAGTTACATTGCGTAGAGCTTTTAAATTTCCTTCCTAAAATTGGCGTTCCAGAGCGCGAACTGAAAAAATTGCAAATCTTCTCTTTCGGGCTCCGTTTCGGTGTTGATGTTAACTTGTTCTTTTTGGTTGTTGTTGCTAATTCAGTTGATGAGAACTCAGTGTCTTCAGTATTCTCCGACGATTCAGCAAGTTTTGGCATTTGCTTAAATAAATTATTGAGATCTTTGTTTAGGTTTGGAATGTCTTGAAGGACGTCACACGAATCTAAACTTATAGACTTTTTAAAGTTTTTAAATTTTGCATCTTGGATTGTTTTTCGATTTTGATTTGCTATTTTTCGATATTTTCGGTTTGATTGAATTTTTCTATCTACAAGCACAAGACGTTTTAATGTTTCCTTGCGCAGTTGTGATAATGTAACTTCACCCGGAATAAGTTCCATGTTGTCTAAGTAACCAACGCTGCAACTTCTCGTAATAACGTCAGGTATTGATGGGCAAATTGAGACGACAGTTTGTGTTCGATTCATGCGACATTCATTTGGAACATCGACATGAGAATTTAAAGCCATCGCTTGTGATGATGTTGATGGTGTTTCGTCATCGATATATTGAATTTCTTTCTTTTTGATGGCGCCTTTTGTTTTACTATCAATTATCCTTTCTAAATTTAGATTGAGATTCAATGGAACAGGATTGACGTGCGAATTTTGTCTCGAATGGTCGTTTATTAGCGCATTTTTCACTTGCACAACATTTCCCGAATAATCAGCATTACTTGAATAACTCATGAGAGTCGTTTGACCTGCTGGTGGTCTCTCAAAAATAATATCACTCGGAGCTACAGCATTCTTTGGTGATTGAAGTGTCGGTACTGATTGTTCACAATACAATGGGGAAATGGCAACACGCGATTGATTTGTTGATGATGATGACGATGATGAACGACCGTAAGAGCTAATAAGATTCGAATAACTAATGCCTTGTTTTACAGGAGCAACAGGTGTTTCCAATAAATCATCTTCATAACTTTCGGCTTTAGCAAGTGGTCCGAGGGATTTCGGTGGATTACTTGCGCATGCTGATGTCGATGGCAATGGCAATGTTGAATTTGTATTAATTAATGGCGATGGTCTTTTGCTATGACGAGACATTGATGGAAAACGATTTGGACGAGGTGACATTGGTGCTATTGGTGGATGCGATGTTGATGCTGATGTTGCGTTTGGATGATGAGTTATTTCCTTCACACGTCGATGCGTTTTTGGACTCTGAGTATTAAAAAAAAAAAATTAATAAATTATCACTGGAAATACTTAAAAATTTATTTTTTAGTTTCTACATACCTTAAGATTATATTCATCTTCATCTTCGGAGAAAATATTTGGATTGAAACTTGGATCGGGTCCGACGGGGAAATCGTCACGTAATTCTGTTATAACCAAGGTCATTTGACGCGGTTGCAAATGAAGAAGAGAAGTTTTATATGTCACTTGACCGAGATTCGCAGGCAATGATGTTTTAGCGATGCCATGAATTTTGAATTTTGTGCCCCAAATATTTGATGTCACTTCAACAAGTTTCATATGCTCGGGCAATGTGTCAACATATGTTAAATCATCAGCATTTTCACTCGTGTCTGAAGGTGGATTTGGTGGTCGTTCTATTGTACGCTTCTTTAATTTTCGCTTACGTTGCATTCTCGGTGAACGGCATAAATCATCTGATTCACTCTCAGATGTATCAGTGTTTCCATTTCTTCCACTTCCGCTTGTCGAATGGCTCGATAAGCTTTTGTTTGTATTTGAGTCTGACGAACATGTCGATAATGAATTAGCAACATCCTCCACTTGGGGATCGAAAATAACGAATTCCGGTCGTATCTTAGATGTTCGTTTTCCTTTAAGCAGCGGCACCAAGCCGCCCATAAATTCTAAATAAAGCGTGTAACATGTTCCTGAGCTTTGATTAGCATCGTCATCGTGACGTATCATTGTACAATGCAATCGAGTAGAACACGCTGGAGGACGGGACACAAAATCACGCAATGACTTTATGTTCGGCACACAGCAACGAATTGTTTGAGCAAAGAGATTTCCTATGAGAGATCGTATGCGTGCTGGTAATGGAAGTCGAGGCAATAAGGCTTCTGATGCTAAGCTTTGTTGAATTTTCAATCGGCAAATTAATTGAAGTGATGCAACACGCCTGGAAACCCACGCAATGTGCACTTGATTTCCAGTTGCTACAAATATGCGACGGTCGTTATGGCCCCATGTTAAGGCTGTCACGGGCGACTGTAAAAATAGAACAAAAATTTTTTTTTTTTAGACTAATTCTATCCTGCTGCTTTTTTTTATCAAGAAAATCTTACTGTTGTGTTTGGTATTTTAGCTGAATACAAAATTTGTCCAGTTTCGGTATAAAATTTCAGATAATTGAAATGCGATCCTGTCTCTTTCTTTATGGATTTTACATCGGTTGATATTTCTGAGCCAGCAACTGCTAAAAGCTCCCGTGAATTGCTCCACTCCATGCAAAAGCCTTCACTCAATCCCGTATTGATGTGTGATGGAGATAAGTCATCAAATGATTTAAGCAAAAAAATCGATCCATTTTGAAAGCTTACAGCGAGAACAAATGAACGGTTGGCAGCGTTTTTAACGCCCGGCTCACTGTCGCCTTCTTCCATTTTGAACTTTTCACACGACCATGCCATTGACGTTATTCCATGTTCAGTTGAAAGTTGCACTTGCGATACCATCGCACCATGTACGTCCATAACAATTATTTGACCTTGCGTTGTGCCGAAATAGACTTGCTGATCGTCAGGCGTCCAAATTCCACATGTTATTGTGGCATCAAGATTGAGCATGGATGACCAATAGCGTTGACCAGCAACTGATCCGACAAGTACAAATCCATCCTGATACGTTATTAATGCCATTCGACCATCATGTGACCATGAAAAGTAAGTCACGGGCGTATTGCGATCATTTATTAATTCAACGCTCCATCTGCCTTCGTACTTGATCCACACAAAAATAATTCCCGAGCTATCACATGATGCCAATTTCTGGTAAGGCTCATTCCATTTAACTAATATCACCTGACAATTTGAAATAATATATTTAAGAAGTAAATTGAGCATGAAAAGCAATCAAAAAATTGCGTAAGTTATTCAATTTACATCAGATCTGTGTCCTCGCAGATTGTAATTCGTACGCTGCGGATACTCGACATTCTTTTTGCAATGCGATGTCGAAAACGTCACACCAACGATGCCACGCGTATTTCCCGTTGCCAACCAGCCTTCTTGGTAATAATTTGTACGGTTAAGCTTCCAGCCTTCTTCCTGTATGTTATAAATAAATATATTTATAAGTTAAGATAACAAAAAGGAAATGTAAGATGATTAATGTAGCAAAATAAAGATAAGATTACATTGACGATTACAAAAATAATTTTTTTTTTGCGTTTTTGTCATTTTTCCAAAATAAGCTCCGTATGCTTATGAATTGCTTAATTTAATCTGAATTGCATGATAAGATTAGACTGCATGTTGTAGGTACGAAATTCCAATCAAGCGCTGTTTGAGTTTAAAAGCTTATCAGAAGCTTATCATTAAGATAAATGGTAGTTTTAGTTGGCAAAACGACAATTGCTTCAATTTTAAGCAACAACTCGAGTGAAAAACATCTCAATACGAAGAAATGGAAAAGATATTTTTATTTGGATTATTGCTGATTGCAACATCAGCAATGGCCTTTGAATTGCCAATGGTTTTTGATATAGGCGCCTTTGGATCGGAAATTCCAAGAATTCACCATCAAATTCAAGCAGCTGGACCTTTCGTAACAATGAGAAATGTTACGTTTTCCTTCGAGTGGGAGACACCTGATTACACAATTCATGGATTAAGAGTTCGTGGAACAGAGCCACGATATGATAGAGTATCAGTCACTGTGCGTGCTCTCAATAAGAAGTCTTATGCCGTCGATGTCACGGTGATTAATACAAATTTCGTACTTTTCTGGTGTGAGCCACATGGATATGAAGATATTTCGCCATTGTCGAAGGAGAAAATTGAGAATTAAATTAATTAATTTTCACTGTAGATTGATAATAAAACAATTTTCAGGCAAAAAAAAAATTATTTTAATATTCACAGAGACACGTGCTGAACTCGTTACATTGCAATTTATTAAAGTTAAACAAACGATTCACGACCAAAAAAAAAGCGATTTTAATTTTCCCAACTTTACTTCTTATTCGTATTCCGTTTGAAGATCTTCCGAAATTCGTCAGGTTTTTTTAAAGTTCAACCACGCTTTAATAGAACAAAAGTGTTTTTTTGTTTTATTGGAAAAACGTGATTGCTTTATTATGGGTTGAGCTTTTGTATAAAGCTTACGATGAAATTGAAGCATTACAAGTTACAATTCGGCCATCAACGGGCAGCTACTCCAAAATGCATCGAGTTTTATTTATGTTTGTTTTTTCGTACATAATTGTTATATCACTTCAGAATCGTCCGGAAGATGATATTGCACCATCGAATATCTTTTTTGGCAATCATGACTGTGCATTTTGTAAATTTTATTAAAAATTTAATGACAGAATTTTGTGGTACTTTAATCGAGCTCTATTTCACAGTTGGAAACCTAATTTACGCTAACACTATCAGCTCATTGTCCGTCACAAGAAGAGGCATTGTGAATTCCATGACATTGAAGATTATGAATCGCGGAAATAACAGTTTCATTCAAATCAACCGGAATCAAAATGAAATCTCCGAAGACGCAATCGATGGAAAAATTCACTTTTTCTCCATTTCACCAAACCGAGTAAATAATATTTGCTTGAACCTGTTTATTGCAATCTTATATCAACTACTTTCAGGATGATATTCGCATTAAATTCACCGTTTTTCCAGCGAAAGGTCCTGAATATGATATTCAATTTGAGCCGACAACTATTGATCCATATGATGTAATTGTAACTGTTTTTGAGTGCTAAGTGTCACAGCTTTTAACGATAGACTGAAGAAAAAGGAAATGTCAAATTAATGTTTATACAAACATAAATAAATATCGGAATGGTTCTGAATGAAAAACTTCAACAAATGTCTAAGGAATGATTCTATCTTCATCACGGGCTCATAATCAACAGGTTGGAAATGCGATAAAAGCACAATTTGAGCTTCTTCGTTTTTTCGCTTGAAGAAAAGCAAAAGCCAAAAAATGGCGTTCGAATAATTCAATCTCGTTGTTGTTGTTGTATTTTGCAATGAAAATGGAAACATTTAATTTCTCTCGAGGGCAACGATCTTTATCGAATGCTAATTGAAGCTTCCAGCCTTTTGACATTTCGTTTTCGCTTATTTAATATTATTTTATTCAAATTCCAATAATATCCTCATTGAGTATTCAGCGATGAAAAATAAATCTCAAACCAATTAGCAATTTTCTCACTTATGGCATTGCAAATATTTTTCGTACAATTCTAATCGAATGGTTGAAAATCAATGAATTAGCACATTAATTGCTCGGATAATTTATGCCAAATTAAATTTCAGGAACTTATAGAATTTGTGAATGAAAATTCATATTCTTAATTGAATCACTAGATTTCATTCATTGATAAGATATCACAATAAATTGAGCGATTTTGGGAATGTTGGATTCAGTCTACACTCAGCACTACAGTTAAAATGAAGTTGTTATTATTAGTCTTCGCAATTTTTATCACTGCCAAAGCATTTCAAGAAAAGTATGGCAATGATTTTGTGACTTATTCGATTGGTGATCGATATGAAAAAGGTACGGAATGGCTTTGCAATTAGTTGTGACATTTGTACTGGGAACGAGCGCACACAAATTTAACGCCAGAAATATTTAACATTTTAATTCTCCAGGAGACTTTTTAATACGCAATGATTCAATCGAATCCACTTATACCTTCTATCGTTGGCCCCAAGTTCATCGGTTGGAATATAAAATCGAGAATCAAGATGATTTGCTGAGTTACGCACAAATTGATATTATTGACACTGATGTGGGTTAAATAATGAATTCAATATTCGATTTAATTATTATATTTTATTTTACAGCAACCTCACGAAGTTCACATCAATACTCAGCAAACGTATTATCAAATACTCATTGTTAGTGCCAGCAAAATTAAAGGCTGCGTGAAACTCTATCATAAAGCACCGGAAAATTTTCAACATTTTACAAAACTCTATTCATCACTTTTCAACCAGAAGGGAAGTTTGAATTAATTAAAATCACTCCATTTTGTTAGACGTTAGATTGAAGTTAATTACAGCTGTGCGAATCTTTATCCACAGTTAATTTATCAAGTTTTATTTATTTAGCTTTTTTGTTTTTTCGTCCCAATCAAATTAAAGTATATTTGCAACAAAACTTATCCCATTAGTCGTGTTTTCCTTTCGTCTAAAAATAAATTTCATTTTGCCTTCGTTGTGAAAGTTTGATGGATGGAATATTTACGAAATTTGCTTTCGCTTTTATTTCGGGAGCGGTGAGGAAAGTGTGCAAATTTCAGTGTATGCTAGAAAGTTTTAATAACTTTTGAAAATAAACATTTCGTAATCGCTACCAAACCACACAACAACAGCCATACTACAATAGTTCCTCATTTGTATAACTCATAAGTTTTCTCATTGAAAATGTTAACCGGGTGAAAATGACGAAAGTTTATTTCTTTTTGCGGCATCAGTAGGTTGTAAAAATAACATTATTATATGCAAAACGCCTATAAAAACTCTCAAGGATATTAAAAGCGAAATCGATATTTGCTCATGCTTGAAAGCCGCCACCATCTAAGTATGTATGTTGGAACTGGATAAACAGACATCAATAAATGTGATATTTATGAAAGGAAGGAGAAAGGCGGTTGTGTTTGGCGGCATGTAAACATAAACGACACAAATATAGACTTTTAAATCCTTCAAATTTCACATTTATTTGAAAGGATTCATAATGTGATGTTGATGAAAAGTGAGGCTTTTATGAAAAAAAATGAGAAAAACCAAATTAATTTCGGTTGAACTCAAATAGAAAATTCCGAGTCTGTTGTTAGAAATTTTTAAACATTTTGAGGCATTTTTATAGCGTGCGAAGGATCCACATCAGAGCCGCAATTGGAGGAAAATAAATCTTTTCTCTTGCGGTTTATAATCTATTTTCTTTTGTTACCATGAAATACATTCGAAATCAACAGAATCAATCAATAATTTTCCATTTCGACAATGTTGGCAAATAGCGATTAAAATAGCTGCATGAATATCAGATTTCGGTGGGCTGAGAAATTGTCGATTGGCACAAATTTCCATCTTGCCACTGATTTATGTTTTGACATTTCGGTTTTCAGCGAGAAATTTTATTTTTTAATTTTTTCATTGCAATTTTATACTCACTTCGGGAATGTCTTCGGGGACCTGAAAATGAGGAAGATTTTTTTAGAACCAAATTTCTGTTTTAATGATTTCTCGTGATTAAGTGCTCTTCACAAGTGATGCGAGAAATATTTCAATGGAATATTCAGAGACAATGAAGCACTCGTCTCCATCCACGCGCATTATTCGACATTCCGTCACATATGAAAAACACTCTCGTAGTCTAAAATGACTTCTTAATGCGAGATTTTTTTTTAACAATTTTCTCACCTTTCCCATCCACGACAACGATAATATCGTACAGTCGCATTTTGTATTTGAATTCTTCTCGAAATGTAAATGCATTGTTGAGTCACTAAATCCTCTTGGTGGGGTGATTTTCTTTTTCACCCTTTTGATGTTTGACTAGCGCTTTAACTACTTTTAAACTTTTTATTTCACTTCATTGTTTCCATTCCATTTTCATTTATATTAATGCAATTTTTGCTGCTGAAAATAAATTTTCACAAATATTATGTTTGGTTCTATTGCATTGCACTAAACTTCTTTTCGTTTTTAAAGCCTTCATATGTTTTCGAGCCCAAAATAAACCACAATTTATGATTCAATGAATTTAACACAAACCAACAGACGATAATAAGTCTAACATGGAACTGCAATGTTACTGAGCCGTATTTGAAATAAACAAATTTTTTCCTCATGGAAATGCATTCTATTATGCGAAAATTCTCTCTATTGCGTTCCAATGCCACCCACTCACTCTCCCGCAATTTTCTCTCGAAATTTTCTCATTTTCCACATTTTTCTGATACACTTTTTTTCATTTTATTAAGGAAAAAAAATTATTTTTAACTTTAAGCGGGGAATTTGAATGACATTTTCAAGATCACACATAATTGCAAGATCCGTGAGTGGTTCAAATACTGAATTTAGCAAATGAGCATAAACTCATTATTAAGCTTTCATCGCTTCATTTCATTGCTCTAAAGAAGTAGAAAAAAAAACTATTCAGCGCTTTTCTGTAGAAATATTTTTCTATCATAATTCAATTATGAATTTTTTTTTTTTGAGCTCCAGCTTTCCGCAAACAAAATCAAATTCTGCAGAAATCGAAAATTCACTTTTGTGCCAAGAAAAATATGTCATCAAAAGCCCTGAAAATGTGCTGAAAATACTTTCAATTTGCCAAATGCTACGCAGAAAATTTTAGAGCACCTTGAAACATTCATAGTTTTTTTTACTGCGAATTTTCTTTACGAATCACTGCACACTTAATATTTTCGACGTTTTACGAGCTGAGAAATAAATTCTAACTTAACGTTTAAACTAAAATCTATTTTATAGCGCAAGCTTTAATAATTATCGTCCTGCTCAAAGTCAGAACTTTTCTCGACTAACTAAAACCATCCCTTTTTCTTTCCACTGATATCGATTTTTTACTTTCTATCCTGTTCCACATTTTGTCGTAAATATTTCAAAATATATGACATTGTTTGGTGAATCAAACAAAATACATGTGATATAGTAGAGACTAGAGAGACATTTTCCAATGAGAGAACCAGTGAATGAAACATTTTTGAAAATGGAATATTAACAACCTGTCGGCGGCTTATCATTAAATATTACTTGTCAACATGAATTTTGTGAAATTTGATTACTTTTCAATTTGCTAAAATTATTTATTTTAAACTTCAAGACAGGAATAAATCAAATCAATTTTTTAATGGATTATTAAATATTTAAAATGATATCTGAAATTCCATCACATTGTCAATGTCAACATGTGCTCGCTCTGAATGTGAATGTTGGAATTAAAAATTCAGTGGTGGTTTTACTTTACTCTTTGCGCTACATAATAAATTCAATACGCCAGCACTGCTATGAAATATACAAGTTCATTTCGTTCATTTGTTTTGTTTTCATCAATTCATTGCTTACAATTAGAATGGTTTAGAACTATTAAGTAGAGTAAATATTTGTTATCTTATCATTTCATGAAATATTTAGGAATAAGTTAATGTTGTGTTTTAAGTCGACTTGTGATAACAGCAAATTATAAACATTTTTAAACCAAATTGATTAGCTGATAAAAAAAAGGAAGAGCAAAGTTCATATGCATAAGACTATTCACATCACAATGGATGTTGCAAAATGTCATATAAATGCATTGTTTGCAAAAAAAGAACCTTGGCAAATTGCAACAATTACGGCATCATCTACTTTATTGCTCGTGTGGATTTATCAATTTGTAACTAAGGAAGAGAGTAAGATATAACTAAATAATTTACATGTGTAATTAAATATTTCTGATATAATACTTTACTATTATTCTAATTATTAATTACAACTTTTTAAGGTCTTACTTCGAGAGCGAAGAAAAAATTTTTCAAGTTAATTCGATACATTCCGTCGATTAGGAGGAAGATTGAGAGCGAACTGGATACGATTCAGAAAACATTCGAAGATGACATGTCGAAGTATGGTAATGATATTGGATACCTTGTGAAGCTACCAGAAGACGGCTGGCATCGTAAAGATATTCTGAAATTAATGGATGAATACCTGGATATGGGACATTATAAATGGAAGGATGGATTTGTGTCCGGCTCAGTATACAATTATGATGCGAAGATAATCGATCTAATGACAAAAGTTTATAACAAAACTGCTTATACGAATCCATTACATCCAGACATATTTCCCGGCATCTGCAAAATGGAAGCAGAGGTTATTCGCATGGTTGCAAGTCTGTTTAATGGAAACTCAAGTACTTGTGGTGGGTTTCGCAACAACAAATTATTTTTCTTATCTCGAAAATTAATCAAATTCTTATTTAAGGTTCAATGACTACTGGAGGAACGGAATCAATTTTATTGGCATGTAAAGCCTACAGAGACTACGGCCGTGAGGTTAACGGCATCGAACATCCAAATATGGTAATTCCGTCAACTGCGCACACTGCATTCGATAAAGCCGGCCAATATTTGGGAATCACTGTGAAAACTGTAAAATTAGATCCAAAAACATTTCAAGTCGACATCAATGCTATGGAGCGTGCCATAAATAAAAACACAATTATGGTAAGTTTTTATAATTTTCGAGTAGCAACATTAATAATAAAGTGATTTATAGCTTGTTGGATCTGCCCCAAATTATCCCTACGGCGTTATGGATAACATTGAAAAAATTGCTAAACTGGCAAGAAAATACAAAATTCCGTTGCATGTTGATGGTTGTTTAGGAGGATTTCTGATTGCCTTTATGAAGCGTGCTGGTTATCCTTTACCAAAGTTTGATTTCACAGTCAAAGGTGTTACCAGCATTTCAGCTGATACACATAAATATGGATTTACGCCAAAAGGTAATAATAATAATTTCAGTAGATTTTATTTAAATATTTATCAGTGAACACAAATTATTTTTAAGGGAGCTCTGTTGTATTATATGCGGACAAAATATATCGCCATTATCAGTATACTGTCACCGTGAATTGGCCTGGCGGTATTTATGGGTAAATTATTCAAGATAAATATTTAATTGCTTTATTATAGAATTTGATTGCTAAATAGGAGCCCATCAGTAAGTGGTTCCAGAGCCGGCAGTACAATTGCTTGCACATGGGCATGTTTGCTGCTTCACGGCCTTGATGGATATGTTGAAAGCACTAAATCAATTTTGGATACTGCAAAGCACATTGAAGGAAAATTGCGTCAGATTAAAGGGATCTTTATATTCGGTACACCTGTGACTTCTGTAATAGCAATTGGTTCCAAAACGTTTGACATTTTTCGTCTATCAGACGCGTTATGCAATAAGGGTTGGAATTTGAATGCTTTGCAGTTCCCTAGTGGGTAAGTGAATGGCAAAAGTTATTAGAATTATCCGAGAAATTAGACTTGACTTCTCATTTCTTTAAAACAGAATTCACATTTGTGTTACACATTTGCATACGCAACCCGGTGTATCAGACAGATTTGTGAATGATGTCGAAAATATCGTCGAAGAACTAATGATAAATCCAAAAGCACCTGTTGAGGGAAAAATGGCTCTTTATGGGGTAGCTCAAACGATTCCTGATCGATCGATTGTCGGAGATTTTACTCGCCTCTTTCTCGACTCATTATGCTTCACGCCAAAAAAACCAAAGAAATTAAGGAAGTTGTACAAGTCAGAAAAATCAGTTGATCCTGAATTCAATGAATCGAATGATGTGACATTGAAGGATGAATAACTTTTCGAAGGGTAAAACAAGTAAACAAATATATTCGACAACATAATGTCGTCTAAATATGATGCTGCTCCATTAATTGAATAAATAAATAAATACATATATCTATGTATATATATATTTAATTGCCATCTTATTGTTAACTTCTAAATTGATGCATAATAAAAGAAAAATTAATTTTCCCGAAAAATTGTGCAAGGTTTTGTGTTGTGGTTCTCAGTTGTGATTTTAATTACTCATTTTAATGTTCAATATGTTACAAAATTGTTTCATGTTCATGTCTGGGATAGAGTTAGAGTTATTTTTTAAAATTATGGTGCTCCTTTTCGAAACCTCGCTTATAGGTTTGGTGCTATTGGGATGACGATAGGATGTTCCCAATCTGGCATGTTTCCATTTCCGCCTCCATTTCCGTTTCCTTGACAATTTGCAAGGTTAGGGAAATCACAGTAGTTTCTCGCTACATTCCAATGTTGACCTGAAGGACAGCGGTATTCAAACGCGAGTCCATAATCGCATTTAAAGAAGTGTGCACAGTTTGTTGGGTGAGGTAAATGGACAGGATTCCTAGGATTTTGGTTCATTGGGCAGCGTGCATCTGAAACTCCATTTCCAATGCGTGGGGGCAATGTTGGTTGAATTGGACGAGGTGGATTTGTTGGTACAATTATCGTCGGTGCTTTTGTTGCAACAGGTGCCGTTGGAACATAAGAAGGTGCAGTCGGAATTGGAGGGAACCGAGTGTGTGGTGGTAAAGTGGGTGGCGTTGCTGGTGGATTTTCTGTGGGAGGAGCGACTGGAGGGCCAACTGGTGGTCCAACTGGAGGACCAACTGGAGGGCCGACTGGAGGGCCAACTGGTGGTCCGACTGGTGGGCCAACTGGAGGACCAACTGGAGGGCCGACTGGTGGGCCGACTGGTGGGCCAACTGGAGGACCTACAGGTGGTTGTGTTGGTATTATTGAGGGGGGTGCGGTAGGATTATTTGCGGGAGGCGCAGGGGCAGGAGTCTGAGGAACAGGATTTGGTGGAAGAGAGGGAGTCGGACGTGTTGCACGTGATGCTGTTACTGCGCCAGGACCCTATAAATGAAAATTTCGAATAAATGGTCAAATAGATACAAATAATCTACAACTAACCTGTTGTCGCGTTGGACCTGGTACTGTTGCGGTAGTTCTAGTTACACGCGTGGTAACCACAGGACCCTTAACGAAAATGCATAATGTGGTTATGTCTGGCTTAAAAAATAACAAATCAAAATGTCCTTACTTGCTGTCTTGTTGGTGCTGATGCTGGCCCGGAAGCCCTAGTCGCTCGTGTCGTGGCTCCAGGAGACTAATTTGAATTAAATTGTTTGTTATTATCTATTCATAATATACTTGAATAAGATATTTAAATTGTGTTACCTGTGGACGAGTTGGATTAGCACCTGGGCTTCGCGGATTGGTTGTCCTTTGGGGCCCTGCAGCTCCACCTTGTTGACGCGTTGGTGCAGCAGCTGTAGCTCTGGTAGGACGAGATGGGGTTTGCGAATCTGCAAAGTTAACCGCAAGTGCCACTAATAGCACAAATGCTATAAGATTTTTCATTTTTATGATTTCTGACTTTTTAAACTTTTTCTCTTTCTTTGTTTTTCCCGCTCCAAAAGAATCAACAATTAAAAGTAAACTGAGTGGCAGGTGATGAAATGTCTATTCTTTTATACATAGCAATTAATGGCGTTATCAATGATATGATACGGGATGTTCACTTCGATAATGTTACGTATACATGCTCAAAATGTCGGAACTACATAGTCATATTACAACGGAAATAACTATAGTTTCAGAATAAAGTGTAAATGAATCGACAAGACATCAAACGAGTTTCTCCGCCAGCACACACTTTGGAAAAGAACAATGATATCGATTAACATTGTTTTCAATTAGTGGCAATTATAGATAGCAAAAAAAAGGAACCACAAATGGAAAAACAAAAATTGATAATAATCACCACATCCCAGTAGTGTCATCAATGCTATACACAAAATGTCGATTTGCAATCATGTCGATGAAGCTTTGTCTTGGAAAATTTCAAAGAATGATAACACCGAAGTGAACGAGATATTGTTTTTTTTCGCTTTGTCTCGAATTTGAGACAATTCTGTATTAAAGAAGTTTATGAAACAAAATTATTTTTAAATCAAAATTTTATTTTCCAATTTTCAGATTTTATTTCAATTCGAATGGCAAATATATTTTCCAAATTACTTGTTTTACATTTCATTTTTATTAAGGGTGTCTTGGAATCTGACAGTTGACATTCTGAGCTCTATCGCAATAATTTCCATTGATATTCCATACAAGTTCTCGAGGGCATCCCAACAGAACGGCACGTCCTCTAACACACTGATAGAATTGGCTGCAATTTAAATGATGTGGGAAGTATACAACTCTTCCGGGAACGTCTGTTTGTGGGCAATTCAAAAAACTTGGATGATCACTGCCACCCGGTGAAGGATTCTGACGTGGAGGTGCGGGCACCGGAAGGCGTGGTGGAATAACTCCTGCGCTCATACATCCAGCTCTTTCTTGAAAATCGCACTTATTATTTGCGGCATTCCAATGCATATTCTGTGGACACGAAAGTTCACGAGCATTTCCCTGAATGCAACGAAAGTATCTTGTACAATCTGTTGGATGTGCAAATTGAACTGGTGAACGTGGATTTTCGGTACTTGGACAACGATTTGATACATTTTGTGCGGCTACCAATCCAATCAGGACAAATGTTAGAACGAAAGACTTCATGATTGTAGTCATGAGCAATTATTTTCGAAACGACTCGATGAAATATCAACAAATAACTGAGCGGCTGCGATACAGGAACCGATATTTATTGGAAAATTGTCTCAATTGATAAAGGTGACGCCAGAGTCAAAGTAAGAAATGATAATTTTATTAATTGTGTTTTGTTACATTTTGATTGTCTTCTATCAATCAAAAAAAGTATATTTGTTTTGTCTGATGACTGAAGTGCGCAAATAACTTTTAAAGCAGAATTTGTGATTTAGTTCCTCGTACGATGACGCTTACAACATCAAAAAAGATAATTATAGGAACTATCTATTTAATAGGAAACTGGCATTTCCACAATGTGATATTTTATCATTGCCAAATATCATGTAGGTACATATTTATTTATGAACAATATGCAGAGTTACCACTACTTAGTCGAAGCGAGAAAAAAAAGCGGAAATAGCTGAAATTTCAACATGAAAAAGACCGAGAATAGCTGAAAATCTTAAGACGAAAAACTGAAAATAACTGAATCATTTTTAATTTTATAAGACATATTCATGCACTAAATTATTAATGTTTTATTTATGTTTTATTAAATTATCCTGATGGCAGTAGCTTTAATGTTTGTTTGTGTTACTTGATTTTTTCTTTGTGTTTTGTCGATAACGCGTGTTGGATTAATGCGTGCTTTCCACGAGCTTTAAAGCTGAATGTTGACCCACACCAGATGCAAGATGCATTTTCATTGTCTTTGAGTTTGCACCACAAGACCAATGTGTCACGCTGAGCCATGTGCTTTTGAATGGATTTTTGATAGCCATGAGATGAAAGCTATAGACAAAGTAAACTTCAATTTCTGAAGGCAAACCTTACTCCTAATTTTATTCACAAATTTGGTATTTTCTGTTTTGAAACGTCTTTTTTAATTACGTAATAAGCAAAAAAACGAACTTTTAAAAACAAATGCTTTCTTACTTTACAAATATATATTTGGGCTCTGATTTAGGTACTTAGTTGCGTATCATGAAAATTCCTCAGTAATCTCACAAAGAATCGCTTTTTTGTCACGTATGCAAAAAAATATGAATTAAAACGTTTATTAGCAGTTTCACAGGAAAATATTGCGGATGTTAGATTCTGACTTTTTCTAAAATTTTGCATAAAAATAGCTGAAATGACTAAAATAGGTGAAAATATCTGATTTCGACTAAAATAGCGGAATAGTGGTAACTCTGACAATATGCTTATCACAGTCCAACTGAATTATCAATGTTTCATGCATCGAAACGGAAGTGTGAGGACACAACTCGATGATGTTGATACTTTCTTTCTTTTTTGGGAGTTGAACAAAAGCTTCGTGATATTTTTATCTGAATACGATGACACTACAATGATTTAGATAATTATTGCGAGGATTATTATTATATCATTGTTACAATGCATTTGCCCCAAAGCAGTTCTCGAGAACAATTGAATGTATGAATGTAATATTTGCATATTCATTCTTATTCATTCTCCACCGGCAATTGTTTTATGATGAATTGTTTTGCAAATTGTGAGCGAATGCAAAGAGTGAAATTCTTAATTCGTATATCAATTGCAAATGGACTAAAACCTGACAAGTTTTTCGAAGAAAATATCCGAAAATAAAACATTAATCGCACAAAATCTATCGTTAATAATTTTAGTTTGATTAACTTTGCGAAAAAAAATTGGTTTCAGATAATTGAGCAAAAAGAACCAAAAAAACAAATTTGACCTTGCTGCGAATATAATCTCAATATGAGCATTTCTTGTGCTTCCATTTGATTTGTGTGGTTGAATGTGTGTTTTTTTAAAGTCACAATCGCACTATGGAGACGATTTCTCTTTCTACTTATTCCCATTTCCATAATTTTTAATTCTCAGTCTCTGTTGGATCGCAGTCTATGAAACAAGTTCTTCATTCACAATATCTTTCTGTTTACGTTTATTCCATTTAAACCAGGAAGCCAAAAATGTTGGTTAAATTGTTTGTTGTTGTGGTTTTGTCGAATGTTTATGTGATCAATTGTCAGAGAGGTTTTTACGAGCAGGCAATAGCAAAGAGGCCTCGATGCGTCGATGGAGAAAATTTTGTAATTAAACTGTTTCTGGTCTGTTAAAATAATTTTACTAAAGCCAATTAAATATTCATACTACTAAATAGTGTCAAGTAAATTCTGACTGCTGTTCGCAAACATGTTTGAGCTATTCACATAAATGCACCGGAAAACCGCCACAAATAGTTATCGTGAATTCAGAACCTATTCAGAAACCGTTAGAAAATCGGTTCGGAGAAGAAAGTAGAAATTGTGTGCCAATTGGTGGAAACGTGAGTATATTTTATTGCTCTCAGCTTGCCGAATGCTAAAAATTCTCATTAATTCGAAGTGCAAAAATGCCAAATGTTGCTCGGGAGAGTGCGATAGTTTTTCCTACCAATGCACCACGAGCAATACTATCGTGACAAATAATAATCGTCAGACACTCGAAGAACTTGTAATTCAACATGCTAGCCTCCAAAAACATCAGCCGACGGCAATTAATTCTCCCATGAACGATACTACGACTACAAACTCAACCGGGCAGCAAGATGACGTTTGTGCACAGAAGAAAGAAAAGGTATTTTTATTTCCGATGACCGGTTGCCACCATATGCATAAACGATGCGAAGAAGAAGAATATTCGACCTTAGGACACATCATAACAACGTATAGATATCATTCATACCATGCACTTATTTCTGTGCATATATCCATGAAATGAAAAATAGAAAAAAAAAACTTTTTAAGGATTTTCTTTATCCATGACGTTCTTATAAGTACATAAATAGTGCTTGATTTATATTCTGTGATAAAAATAATTTGAAGAATAATCCTCATTCATGTTTGCATAAAATTGAAAAGAAATTTCTACAGAAATTTCGTACGTAGATCATAACACTTCATGCCGCCTTCCGATATCGCATTTTGATTTTATGCCTCGTTTATTCACAGTGCTCATCACAGAAGAGCTGTTGCGCATTTTTGACTTGTGATGTTGAAAATATATGTAGCGACGGTGCTGCGTTTGTTGAAGGCACAGAAACACTTGGTTACAATCCAAATATCGGCTTGAATAATCGATTTAGTGAGAATGAACCGAATGTTACTGAAGTGATAATCACAACATTGAGCACGGAGTGCTTAGAGCTCGGATCAAAAGTATGTAAATTGTTGTTCACACTATATTTATTACAAACTGACTAAAACATTGATTTCTTTCTTCCATTCATCAAAGTGTTACAAACATAGCGAATGCTGCTCGCAAAGGTGCCATTCATTCTTGCATCAGTGTGTCACATAAACATTTCTAAATATTGCATTTATGTATTCAAATAATATTTAGTGAAGAAATGATAAAACCTGAATAAATTATATCCTTTGCATATTCTCAAAATCTTTTGTCATCTATCATGAAGGTGAAAAAATGTCTGGTTTATTTTTCCAATATCAGGATTGACAGTTCCTTATTCGAGGTTTTCGAGGGAAAAAAAAAATAAAATATTTAGCATGACAAAGATTATTTCTCTTCATATGCTTGAGAACCAAAAATCATATATAGTATTGGCATTCGCTACCTGTGAGACACATAAAATTGTGCATCAATAGTTATTTCCCCTCAGGCTAATACAATAAATCATTCGTAGAAATAAAATAAAATTCTACCCGCAAACAGGTTGAAAGCAAAATAAATATTTATGACCGTACACACAACTCCGGGGACATTTGGGTTTCACAGTTTATATTTGCATGCCATTCTGGTTTGAAGGTTTTTATGTAATCTCCGTAATCATGCGGTTGTCGATTATTCTGATGGAATTATGGAGTAATAAATGTCTGGAAGCGTTAATATTTTTACGACGGTCTCAAAACACTCACAAAAAAAAGTGTTTACATAGATATTCGAAATGACCTTTTTTAACACCAGTATGGAGTTTGAAAGAGCTTTATGATGAGCTTTAAAAGTGTTCATTTTCCCAGATTAAACATAAAAGTAAATCACACAAATCCTTCAGAGTCATTGACTTTCATTTGGTTACAAAACTATAGTGAAATGAAAATTTGTTATACGAAAAAGTTTAAACATTTTTGGAGCAAACAATTGAAATTGCGATTGCAACAAATCATATCGACCCAACAAAAACAATGCTTAGGTTGCGCCATTAAGTACAACAATTGTGTTGTTCCTTATCACTGTTTCACTGTTGTACATTTTCCCACCCAGCTTCCGATAGAGCCAGAAACATTGTTGTGGTTCTTTGAAAGTTTATATTAGTGAAATGTGTTGATTGTTCGGAGGCGATTGCGGAACACAAGTGAAAAATGTGAAAATTTAGCCAACTGTGCAGAATGTGTTTCCGTTCTAATTTGCTTCAGAAAGAAATTTAGAATCACTCCATTGGAGTGGCTCTCCAGGCGCAAACATTCGCACATGAATTGCCGGACATCCTTTTTAAAGAAGAGATTTCAGATGAAAAGTATCGAGAAATGAATTATTCGTTAGGGTTTAGCTTTAGATATATGCAAAATTAATTTTTTGCAGTTTAGCAATTTGTGATTCAGCTGCAGACACTCTCTATTTATATAGTCATTGAAATGAACCAATCTTGTTTCAATCAACAATCCCTAGTGAATTAGTGATAATATTACCGTCTATGCCATTCACCTGTCCTCGAGCAATTCGTAATCGTGTTATTATGTAGTATCTTAAAAATGCTTATCAATTTCATATCAACAAAAACTGTCATGGACACGGAATGCTGTAAGTTAATCCTAACGAAATATCTACCTTAGTTATATTTTTATGATTTTGTGATAAAAACTTTAAATCACAGGAATGAAAAATTTTATTATTCCATCCGATTGTTATTTGTACTAAAGCGAGGTTTTTGAGATCTTTTCATATGGTTCCACGAAAACGTTTATCTGATTTGGCTTCTTAGCGACATTCAGTTGTAAACATATTCAATAGG
Organism: Propsilocerus akamusi; assembly: GCA_018397935.1. Lineage (NCBI taxonomy): Eukaryota > Metazoa > Arthropoda > Insecta > Diptera > Chironomidae > Propsilocerus > Propsilocerus akamusi. Next base: position 16,100,538 of record CM031469.1, on the reverse strand, counting down.
GACTTCAATTCTCGTTATTTCTATGCGTAAAGCTATAAATTCAATTCATATGCAAGCACTTGAAATCGACGCCCACACAAAAGATTCATAAATTATTCTACGAGCTTTATTCCTTCGCTTCTTACAATTTTTAAAGCTCTTGCACTCTTTACATTACTGATAAATGCGACCCAAATAAATAGGAAAAAAATTACCTTATTCAACATCATTAGACTAATATTGTTTGCCTATAGTCATGTTGTTCACATGCTGCTTCTATAATACAATCTCAATATTGGAAAATTTTCAATTGCACAGAATTTTCAGCTCAATACATTTTGTTGAGTACTTTTTCTACCAATAAATCAATCAATATATATACTCGTATCAATGTACTTTCGAGATGATGCTCATTCCGACAACGATTTTTTCAAAACATTTTTCTTATACATCTAATTTCTTCTTTCGTGAGCTTCAGAAGTACTTGAACATAAAATCGGATGTTCCGAAAATTGATTGCACAATCATAATAAATAATGCAGTATTGGGTATTTGAAGCATTATCAATTTTTATTTGTAGGTTTCTTTAAGAAATCCATAAAAAATAAATAGTTCCAGTCCTGTTTTGTTCATAATATTTAGTGTATCCCGTTTAACAAAAATTAATTTGACTTGCATTCTTTATAACTTTGATATTGAGATTTCTTTCATCAAAAAGCACCTCATTTTGTGGTACTGTTTATTTACTTTACTCATCTTAGCAGCATTTGTTTTGATGAATTATTCTGCAATTTAAAAAAGTATCTCTTAGATACATTTATGTGGAAACCACAAAAAAATATTGTTTCAAGTTCTTTATAAAGCAATTGAGTTTAGAAAATAAATCCAATGAAAATTTTTGGTCGAACTTATTTATTACGTTATTTCAAGTATAGCTTTGCATGTAATGAAGACTTGAAATTCGGAATTTCTTCCTTTCTTACCTAATTATAAACTGAAGAAATACCTATTTAAAAGTTATTTGTTTGTTTGTCAGGCATTATCTTTGCAAACTGAAATAAAAGTTTTACAAATTTGCGAGCAATTACTGTTGGATGGATGTTGTGGTAAATGTATGTTTTATGATTTTGGAAAATGCCAAAGAACCCATACAGTACTTGTTAATTAAAAATTTTGCACTTTATTTAACCCCCATTCAGATGTTTATCGAATGTTTCTTACACAGTTTTCAAGTTTCTCAAATTTGTACAGTAAACATTTGAACTTGTCTCTAAATGGTATGAGACTTCAACATGCAAAGGTCAAATAGAGTACTGCAAACTTTTCTGTGGCACGAATGCATATACGTCGTCATCTAAGAGTGAGGTAAAAGGAAGTTAAGTTTGTGTAAAGAATGTTTTTTTTTTTTAAAAGAACTTTCAGACAAATTTGCTGATGTTGTTTGAGTGTATTCTAACATGATTCTATCATGCAACATTTAACTGGAAATGGTGAATTTCTTTTATCGTGTGATCCATACGATTGTCGTTGCATTCGCTTTGCGCATGTAGTAAAATAGTCCTTTTCATCATGAGAATAATCCTTCGCACATTTTTCGATCGCAACTTCAAAGAATATGCAACAAATCAGTTTTAAAAAATTTCAGTTAGTCGTTGAACATCGTCGCGATGAGAAGGCAACTGAAAAAGCTCGGAGAACAGTTTGTGAAAAATTTCAGTGGCCACTTTCAAGACATTATGTACAATTCAAGTGGAAAACTTTGAATAATTTATTCTGCAAGCGATCCCTAGTGAAGAAGAAAGAACCTAAACAAAACTAATTTTCTAGTGAAGAGATAAAAGTTGGTTTCTGAAATTAATTTGCTAGTGTTTTTTTTTTTTGTTTTCGGGTTTGTTTTATTATTATTGCTATCATCGATAAACAATTGTTTCCACGTGCACAAGTATATAAGATAGTATGGGGAATGTAATAAAACTCTTAAAAACCCTCAAGTTATCAAACTCATTTGTTACGTAAGCACTTCTATTAGCAACTGTTAATTGAACACAATTTTCTCACTGTTACTAAATAAGCCACGAGAATGTGAGTGTTATGCTGATACTGTGAATGTGAAAAGTGTTTAATTGTTTGCGAGAAAAGGAATATACACGAAATAAAAATTATATCAAGAGCGGAATATATCCAAAAATAGAGACTCGTAGCTCAAATCTTTTGCTGTGTATGAAAAGAAGAAAATTGATTTTGCTTCCAGCGGTGGTCATTTTGAATTCACCTTTAAAAAATATTACTTCTCCATTAGGGATTTTCTTGTTTCCATTTTTTTTTTCGCATTGTGCAACAATGGAACATAAATGAAAATTTAATCATGAAGCTGGAAAATGTGAATATATATATGCTGTCTATAAATGTTTTGAAATGTGTTTCTTGTGTTACACAACGAAAATAAGAACAACATGAGAATGCGAAGAAAGCTTAATAAGTAGAAACAAGTAACATTGAAGGTATATTGCATAAAGATTTCTTTTTTGTTTTTTGTTATTCTGGTGCCTTGTCCTTTATTTTCTGAACAATGATAATATAAAATGTTCTCGTATTCGAAAAAACACAAAAGACGGTACATGGCAGCATCATAATGAAATTAGCATAATTCATTTCGTAGTTAAAACTTTGTGAACATGATTTCGACATCCTGTGACATAACTGAGATTAATTCATTGATTACCCCTTAACTGCTCTGTTGTCACGCATAAAAGTATTTAGCTCAAATCTGAATATAAATATTGCCTTCAACCAAAAAAAAAGTGCATTTATTGCTTGTGACTTAAACTTATGTCAACACAATTATATTTCGCCATGTTTGCGAGCGCTCGTGAGCAAACACGAAAGCATAAAGTTTCACTCTGTAGATTCTTTTTATTGCGCTGCATTTTGCTTTTGCTTGTGGTTTCCGAGTTGGAAAAGTTATAATTTATTTGTAAATAAAAATTGCATGCAACTTTTTTTTTTTCTCCATTCGTTATAAGCACCAAAAACTTGTCGGATGCGCTTTAATGAGAATAAATTAATTAAAAGTTTTAAGGTTTAATTTGTCTTTAATGAGCAACTAAGAAATAAAATTGGAAGAAAATCCTTTAAAGTTCAATGATACTTTGAAGCTTCAAAGATCCTTTAGAATTTTAAAAGTTTTTTGTTTCTTCTTCTTAAGATTCGAAATATTTTGGAATTTCTTCACTTTCCCTTTGAGCGCTGTCAAACTTTTTATATATTTCGTACCCAAATATTCTTTTATGAGAAGTCATAACAAACATTTTCACAACTCTCTAAAAACATAATCCACCGTGGTCGTTTGTTGAAATTCGGCGAAACGACCGAAATGGAAATAAAATGGAAACGACAAAAAGTCAAGAAAAATAAAAATTTTCCGTAAAAATGCAAATGAGTGTTGGATTATGCATAGCGCGAGATTGTTATGGCAACTAAATTAAGTCGGTTCCACGGAAGTCTAAGTGCGATTCTTCAACTGCCACAAAAGTCAAAGTGCTCTTTCGTGTGTTGATAATTAATAATTAAATCAAGGTCCAGATACCGGCCCGAGACATGTTGCGCGCGTTAATTTTTATAGCGAGAAAGAGAAAAAAAATTGTAATTGGAAAAGTTGTTGGAAAAAAAGGAATTACGCACAGTCAAAAGAAAAACGAAATTTCATTAGAAAAGTTCTGAGAAATGAATTTAAAATAAAATTATTTAAATTTTTTCTGTCATTCGCACTCTGAAACGTGATATCTGCAATGAATTCTGCTTCAGTAAGAAAATCTGAGAAATATTTACTCTGAACCTCTTCAATCAGTTTGAATTTTATTTATATTATTTTCAATATATTATGTGTATCGAAAGTAGAGCAAATTGTTACATATCAACATAACACAAGTTAATGTTGCCCGAAAAAACCTTCAGACGGATGTCATTCGTAGCGTACGGTAGTTGAGGGAAAATCAATTTTCCACATTTTCGCATGTTGATTGATGAACACTCACAAATCCCACCAATGACTGAACATTCGTTTTCTCTATTGCGCTTACATTTGAGCGACATTTCATTTACTAGTAGAAAAAGAGCTTTTTCACCTGCGTCTATTTTATGAAACTTTTCGCGGTTTAAAAATCAATAAATCCATTAATCTTTTAATTGCTTTTACGAAATGAGAAAATTTGTGCTTAACTGTGACAAGCGATGTGGAAAATATTTGTGGAAGTTTTAGGAGGGGAAATTGTATGTCGCACTATGTAGTCGAGCGTGAGGGCTTGAGGAGTTTTCAAAGCGAAGAACTTTAAAACGAGGAAATTGAAACCACAAATTTAATGGTGACAAAATTCAATTATCCAAGCTGATAAATTGAGGAATCAATTTTTTGATTACTTTATTTTTGAATTCATGCTATTTTTCATTACTGCTAAAGTAGAGCGAGAAATTTTTGCAGATTACAGGAGGAGCGATTTTACAATTTCCAGTGTCGTTCAATCCTCGCCGTTCACATTGCTTTCTATTGCAAATTGGATATCCGTCGAATGGAAACAATTTTGCAGTTAAGATATTAAAAAAAAAAATTGCTGCACCTGCCAGTGGATGAAGGAAGAAATAGTAAAATTTAATTAAATCGAACGCTGATTGAATTTTGAAATCATTTTTCTCCCATGCCAATGATAAATGTTTTCCTGCCGCAAATAATTTTTTCAACCGGAAAATTCAGAAGACTCATCAAAGAAAATTCTCTCGGCATACATCGAATTTTGTTCGGGCAGGGAATAAAGCAAATAAAGAGTAAAAAATGGCTTTTCCATCCACAAAATGTTCACTTTTACGTACTGATAATCTTCTTAAGGAACGTGTTTTCATGTTGCGGGAATCTTCTCACATTAAGCATTGCATGCTTTGAATTTCATTCCATAATCTTTACATTAGGCTTCATACACACAGACTTAAGCTAAAGAGTATCACCATTCACGTTTCTTACATTTTGTCTAATAAAGAACGTTAAATCCTCGTCGCAAGAAAATGCGAATTTGGTAGGGAAATTTCTAACGAAACTGTCTCACTGGAAATTGTGCCACTCTCTCAATATGTTCATTTAACGAGACATTACTGTTCAATTATTCCAACCACGGCAAATGTTAAATAACATTTTAAATTAAAATTATTCTTCCCTCGATTTCTACCAAAGAAATTAGAAGTCTGAGCTGCCTTACTTACCTTATGTCGCATTGTAGCTGAAAATTAATTTCATTATAACAAGAAATGAAATTCGCGAGCTTTCGTTTTTAATTTATTCCTAAATTTAAAAGCATGTAAAAAGAAATCTCCAAATTGAACTGAAAAGTACCTGTGGCGGGTGCGGGTGCATGTAAAATAAATTTGAAAGTAAGATTTTCGTGTGTAGGTGTGTGTATTCAGCAAATTTTATGTCAGATAACTGGAGGAGTAGGCGATAAGCTCCCATCCTAAAATGCCAAAATTAGTTTTGCGCTTTAGGTACACTTCTGATCGGTTCATATTGATAATGGCATGTAAAAGTTTTTGAATTTCCCAACGACGTTTATCAATGAACTTGAATCGAACTCAATAAATTTTCGATTTAGAGGAATCACAATCTGCTCTTTTGAATCATAATATGCCGGAAAGCTTTACAGCTTTATGTGAGTTTTATTTTTTCTTTCTTAAATTTCCAATAAAAATAATTTCTGTAACTTCAACCAAATATTGGTAAGGAAATGACAGTCAGCACCTGGCAATGAAAGCTCCGCTGAATACAGTAAAATAATTTTCGTACCTCATGTCTCACTCATGCTCAAGATTTAAGAAAACTTGAAGAAGAATATCTTATTCTTCTTGAGATATTTATTCTTCTCGTGTCGTTCAATTGTCTGCTTATCAAATCTTACTCAACCTTCCTTATTCCATTTCTTCTCTCATTCTACTGCTGCGTTTGAAATAATCGAAATCTTTTAATTCATGTTTATATAGAAGAAAATATATAACGAAGTTTTTTTAGTAAGAAATTCGATTCCACTCAGTATGAAAGATTTTTTCTTTTCGTTTCAAGCTTATTACCAGCGTTAACAAAGACATTTTTCATTTACTGGGACAAAAAAGAGATTGAACGCAACTTTTCGAAATATGATGAGATAAAATCGATCGATAGGTCAATATACTTGTAATCGCACAAAATAAAATATAAAAAAAACCAGCAATAACAACAACTATCAAATTTAAATTCATTTTATACTTGTCTCTCTTCCTTTCAAACTCTCACTCGTGTGCGTCTCGTTTATGTTTACCATCCGATTTTAATGTCATAAATTTTAAATGAAACCGTCATAAATTATTTATTCAGCAACTTTTTGGAGCATTATTTTTCCAGAGATATTTACAATTTTTTTTTTTATATCCGGGGACGAATTTGAAATATCTGGCATGCATATTTGACGGCAGTTTCCTGTAACCGTTCATGAAATATTTCATGATATTAGGTGACATTAGACGTTACTGATCAATCGTACCGCAAAATTTTTACAATGTTTACAGTAAATTTTTTAATGTGATGTAATTTCTCACAATTTAAAAAAAAAAAAAAAAAAAAAAATTTTTGCAGCGAACGAACAAAAATTCACTCGCCAAACAACGACGAAAAATTGAGTACAAAAAGTCAATAATTCTTTTTTAATTATATTAATTGTGCAAATCTTTTTATTTAATTTTTACGAGCGTAAATAAGGGTATTAAGGCACCATCGACAGCATTGCGTGTTGATTGCGGAAAGTTTTATTGTTTTTTGGAGAGCTTATTTTAATCGTCACAATGTCCCGTGACAATGCAAATAATTTTCATTTTCCCCCATCGTCGAATGAAGTCTAATGATTGATTTGAGCGGCGAGTTCTTGATAATGTTTAGTCTCGGTTTCGCCATGAAAGTTGCAATCATGTAATTCAGAATCGTGACGCTTTACTGATTTCAAGTATATGCAGAGCAGACACGAAACGGCGATTAAATATTATTACTTTGCTTTCAAGTGCCATACAATTTCAATATGAATGCACTAATATATTTACGTATTTGCCGAGATGTTATATGCATGATTGCATTATTTATGTTCTGTTTCATCATGTCTAAATGCTCATGATTTTTTGTAACTATTTTAATCGCACATTTATGGGGTTACTTACTGAATGTGGGGGTGAGAAAAGTTTGAACGGATTGTTTAACATAAAATAACTTCTATAATATGCTCTATGTGTACAAGGTACGCTTGTCGAATGGATGTAATTTAAATTCCATTAAAACATTTTTATGATTGTGCCTTTTGTTATGTGTCCCAAAGTTGTAATTTTACATTCGCTAAAAATTGCAGCACAGCATTTTTCACACAGCTGCCGTCCGTAAAGCATATCTGGAATTTTTTTTTTTTCATATCTTTCGAGATCTATTTTCACGCAAAAATACCGAAAACTTTTTTCTGTTTTTTTTTTTTTGATGATATTTTTACGTTGGGTATGCAAAAAATGCTCCTGGCGGAAGCTTTTGTATTTTAAATATTTCTCCAAGTTTACGAAGCAAAGGCGAAAATTGTAATAATTTTGCAAATCTATGAATTCAGCAAAATTCTTTCAGCATTTCTGCTGCTTGCAATGATTGAAAATATAATTTTTGGCCGATTAGGTAAAAAGCTTTCACTGAATGAAATTCTGTTTCCAGTGAAATTAAAATATTTCTACTTTTCCACAGTGGCGTAACTAGCGGGCCTCGAAAAAAGGGTCGTCGGTGAAAATAGAAATAGATCGATTGGATATCAAACAACTAACTATTACTATTTTTTTTAAACCTACTGCACTCAATTTGACTAAATCTTTGACAATGCCCCGAGCGCCCTCCCTTAGTTACGCCTCTGCTTTTCCATGTACTTTGGGGTTCATGCATTTTGTAACGAGCTTGCTCAGGAAATTTTGTGGAAAAGCAGAATATTCCCTTGAAAAATTTGCGCACAAAAGTTGTTTTTATATACCTTACTTCCGAAATTGACTTCGATGGATAAATCTCTGAGCTTTCTACTTAAAAGCTTTCGCAAATTCGTTTACGGTTTTCTTTTTGAGAATTTTACTCGATACGTAAATTGCGAATGTGTACAATTCAAAATACATAAATATAATTTGATTGATCTTCACAGAAGTCAACAAGCTGGTGCTGAAATTTGACTTTTAACGAGGAAACCTCGGAGCATTATCAATCTCTGTCAATGGAGTCAATGAGACTTGAACTCACGAAAATAATTCAAATGATATGCATTAAATTTTGTTCGCGCGTCCTCTAAACTAGCTTTACATTGACAAAGTGAGCTTGCTCATGACTCTGATATATCACATCTAAATTTGAATCACATTAAAGCGAGCAACGACTCGGGATTGTTTCGAAGCAGTACCTGAATTAATGCATCAGTAATTTATAATGAAGCATTTTCGCAAATTAACCCACACCTTATCGGGTTTTGAGTTCATCGATGAAATATTTTCACTGATGGCATAGGGAGCGTATAAGAAATCGATAAACAATTTTAATGCTACCTGCCAATGACTTTGCTAGATATTGGTGTGTGCTCTCATTTATATTCAATTTTGTGTACGGAAATTTGTTTGACAACACACCAGATAAGCTTTTCAGAGCTTCTTTTTACATGTATATCGATATTATTTTTTTTTTTGCAATTTTCTCCGTGAGGCATAGAAAGACAAACAGAAAAAAACAAGCAAAAATGGAAGCCTGGATCTGAATTTGCTAACAAAACCAAATGACACGTCTCATGCGCGATTCGCAAGAAATTTCATTTAATAACATTTTTAAATTCAATTCACCTACGCCTTGATACGTTTCACTGTCGATGAAAAAATTGTTTTCTCTCAGAGTTTTCCCTATTTCGAAACAAATTTTCTTTCGGCTCCTTGTTAACAGTGCAAGTTAATTTATTAATGAGCATTTATAGGATGAAATTTCGCAATTTATATTCATGGACTTAGCACGGCACCAATTGTGATGTCGTGCATAAATTATAAACATTTCTTTTTCGTGTCCGATCCGATAATAATTCAATTATAAGAAGTTCACAAAAAAAAGGTTGGACAAGATGCTTTTAATCTGATCTTGCTGTTTAACAAATCTCAGAATGAGTTTGAAAAACATTTCATTTTGCTTATAAAAGTTTGTAAATTTTAGAATATTTTTCTACTTCTGTCAATAACAATGACTTAATTAAAATCTGTTGTGCTTTTTTACGACATAATTTCTTACCCGCATAAAGTAAGAGAATTTTGTAAATTCTTCAACAACTGCAGAGTGCTCTTGAGGTAAAGAGGAGTTTTGAAGAGATAAGTAAATAGGCTCACAGCTGTGTCGAATTAAAAGTTATGCATAGGGAATGATTCAGTCGGTTTGAACATAATATCCCTGGCTCAGAAAACGTCACTGAAGAACAGAATGAATTCTTGAATCCTTTTACTTAAGTAATATTTTTTTTTTTTGTTTTATGTTCTAGTTCTTTTTTACTCTTTACCCGCATAATACTCTTTATATTTGTTTTCCGTTACCTTCCTGGACGAAGATTAGATTAAATTTCCATTTAAGGAAAGTTATTGAGAAAATGAGAAAAAAAAAACATTATTCACCATTCCTTAAAAAAAAAAGCTTATGTTCATCGTGCGGCTTTTAAATGGCTTTGATTAAAGGAGGAGTAAAAAAAATCCTTCACCACCATTTCGTAACTTTTTTTTTTCTCCCAACCACCTCTCAAAAATTTTCTTACATCTAAAGCCATTCGTCACAAGGATTTTACTTGATTCTGTCTTTTAAAACTCACAGCAGAGCTCCGAACAAAACTGTGAAAACATTTTGCGGTTTGGTGCTTTTTAGAATGCTTGATGGAAATGAATGTAATATTTTAATCCTCGAACGAAAAAAAAAAACCTTTCAAGTTTTCAAGACGGAAAAGGATTAAGGCTTTAAATTTTATTCATCTTTATCTTCTAAGATGCTGTCGCTTGTCGCTGTTCTTCCAAGAATAATTTTATTTAAGGAATTTTCTTTTGGGAGGGAAATTTAAACCAAATACGATATTTTTTTTTTCTTTGTGGTTGACCAAGAAAAATCAATAAGAATTTTTATTTATGAGACAGTCTGAGAAGTGCTGCAAGATGTGTGCTGGTTGACACATGAATTATCCATCTCTTTTCTTACTTCATCGAGATGCAAGGGCCGTAGACATCGGTTGATTATATTCGTCATGCATGATGATTGTGAAAGGTTTTGTTTCTTTTCCTTTTCAAGGTCTGCTTTGGGGGAGAAGGGCAGTTGAAAAGAAAAATAAATCCCATAGTCATACTGAAGAAGGAGAAAAATTATTGATAGCAACTGACAACTTTCCGTCGGTTGTGACATTTTTCATAACATATTTTCAGTTGCGATGATTTTGGCTGACGATGCCAAAACTTAATTAGATTATTCAAATTTGAAAAGTTGCTATAACTAAACTTTTTCTCTTCGTGGTATTGTAACGCGGAAAATTTTATGTAAACTTTGTAGATTTTATTTATTTTATTTTTTTCATATTTAAGCAAATTTCTCATAAAAAGTAAAATTATTTTTCTTTCCAGAGATCTATTTAAGTTTTTTGCCGAGTCGATTCGTTAGTCCGATAAGGGAAAGGAAAGTAGAAAGCCTCATCCAACAAGAAGCGAATATCGCAATATCGTGGAAACGTGAGTTTATTACGTTCATGCAGCACAACACGAAAGCAAGTGGAAGAAAAAAAGAAAGAAGTTTACTATCACCATATAAAGGGTGTCCATTGCAACGAGACGACGAAAGAAAAAAAAACACAAACGATAGCAAGATGGATGGAAATTTAGTAATTTGCTTATTAAAACATCATTAATTTTGAAAAATCATGCGAAAACGTGAGCAATAAGACGCTGGTTACGCAGTGATTTGTGGGAGCGAAGTTGAAAAAAAAAAAAACAAGAACTCGACAAAAACAGTGTGAAGAAGAGTGGCTGGTGGTAGTAGTATTAACAGCGGCACATTGTAAGCGATGGAGGCGGATAATTATGATGCGCATTTTAATGGAACCGATTCGGGTAACAGAAGCTCGTCAATTTTTAGACTTAATTCGGTCGATCTAGCCCAGTGGTAAGTGACAAGAAAAAAAAAAATTAAATGAAATATATTTATTTTATCGCATTTTCATATCATAATCAAATTCGCTGCTTATAGTGAAATTTAAAATGTAAATTTCACACAAAATTCCACAGAATCAGTCCCAAAATTGTTCATTAGAAATGGTTTGCAGCTAAAAAAAAGCAACTAATTTGTCATGGTAACATATTGGGACATGCTTCATCGTTTCGCATACAATTCAATTATGTATTTGAAATTATTTTCAGAAAATGTTTATGAAATTGTATCGACTTGCTTGCTTGTGATTGTCTGATATATCCGTCACATCTATAACGCTTATCGGTAACATAATGATTTCCGTTATGCTTGAATAAATGCTTGGACATTTTCATAACAAAATCTGCTTTATATTGAAAATTTCTCTCTTGGAATCCAAAATATTTATTTGTAGGCCCAACAACGAACTGATTAAGCACAAAACTTTTGATGTAATGTAACCATTTATATCTAATACATTCATGATGAATCGTCTGTAAATTTTCAATTATAATCTATACCCCTAAGAGACGAACAATAAAAGGGATACGAAAGCCCTATTTTTCTCATTCTTAATTTTTTGCGAATAACTAATTCATTCTTACCCTGGGTAAGTTACCCATTCTTTATTTGATTTCTTAGTCGAATTTACGCAAGATCATTGTGAAATGAATTGTTGCTATAGCTAACAAATGAAGGAATAAGAAAAAAAAGGGATATAAAATCAGTTTGTACAAGATTATTATACGAGACATAATGGCGTGACGTGATTTAATGTTAAACCGTCGCTTTAAGTAAATAGAATAGAAAATTGAAATCGCAAGAAAATGCGCTGTTGTTCCTAGAAGGTGTGGTAGAGGGTATCAAATAATTTATTAAAATCGATTTTTCACACGTTCGCTTTGCTGAGCAAAGGTCGTTTGGCAGGATAATTAATTAAACTTACCTGTATATTTTTTTTTTCTCTTCTGCCTTTAATTCTGCTCTCGCCTTCACAATTTGCTATCATCCATTGCAGAACTGCCACTTTTCAGCAGATATAAACAACTTTTACGACAAATCATCAGTAATTGCAAATCGGAATTGTTGCCTGTGAACAGAGCATCCAATAAATGAAAATGAGAACGCGTCTATGAATAACTAGACGACATTAAGATGATTCTTGATAATCTGTGCAAAATGATTAAATGCTTTAATGATGTTCTCTTTTCTCGCTGCCACTCCCATTCCTTAATCAAGCAACCGAAATGACGGAATGTAATGGGACTTTTGATTAAAGCCATCAAATTTAATTCAATTACATAAAGAAATGTTAATAATGATTCAAGCACCAATTTTATGACACATCATGGGAAGGGAATATGTTTTTGATGTAAAATTAACGTGCTCGTCATGAGACATGAGTTTGATGATTATTTTCTGATGTTTTGTAAAAACAGATTTTTTTATCTGTGCTTTTTTTGTTGCTTTCTTCAATAACACAAAATCGATGAATGTTTGTCGCTGAAAACTGCTTTTCCTTCGACACGTATTTTATTTACCGCGTTTAATGCTTCGAGAAAATTGTGTTTTAAAATTTTACGACAATTCGGTGCCGTGGAAATTGCTGCAAATTTACAGTAACAAACAAAATTTTCCATGCAAATTGAATCGCATTAAATCGATGTGCTGCGGCCCATGTTGAATATCGCGAAACAATTTGAAATCCCAAGAAGCAATTGGGGAACAAAAGAAGAGCCAATAAACCTGAAACACCACCAAACTAACTTTTCTTCACTAAACAACACAAATGTTCCCTAAGCTCCGCATTGTGTTAGCAATTGACGGAGGGTTCCCTACTGAAAAATCAATGCCAATTCACTTGTTTTTCATCTCCGGACGAAACACGTAAATCCCCTGGCTGGAAACTTTATTAAGTTTCACAAATTTTTACACCCTAAACAACACATAACCACCGAATAAAAGTTACATTTTCATGTCAGATTTATATTAACAAATTATTCTGAAAATTATAAAGCAATTAAGGAAGTGAGAGAGAGAAAGAGAGAGAGAAAGGACGGGAAACTCCCTTATTGGCACTCACGATACCTGCGACAATACTAATTCTGAATGATTGCTATCATTGTCGGGTTACAACTCAAACGCAAATTTTTATTGCTACTTTAATAGCGGAGAACTTTTTGGGAAAATTTTACCCAACGAGCTTAAATTCTAGCTCCATTGTGTTTACATTGGGAAACTTTTCTTATGCCTCGCGCACCCTCGACTAAATACCTTTTCGACCTCCACCAACTTGAGCCAGTCGAAGGGTTGAAAACAATAAAAAGTAAATAAATAAAACTTTGAAGCCCAAGGCTGTTATAGCAGCAAACAATTTATTACTAAAAGATGACGGAAAATATGCTTTTGTTGCGCAACAATAAATCACTGAGATTTTATTCGCATTTTTAAAAATATATTGAGAATTTTTTTTGACACTCGCATTCGCAATCCCCTCGTTGCGGCGGGTGGGTGATAAGCAAGAAAAAAAAAAACTTTTTCATTTTGTCATTTAGTCGTGTAATTGACGTTTAGATTAATGAATTTTTCATAAGTTTGTCTTGTTTGTGCAATCGCGTGGACTCTGTTATTCGAAGAATCGCAAAATTGGTATCTTCCCATCCCGTCGATCACCCCCAAAGAAAAAAGCTTTACAAAAACAGAAAAAAATTTAATTCAGTATGATCAATTATATTTGTATTATGTCAATTTATTTTCTTCCTTTTAATCTGTTTAAAGAAGCAAAAAATGTAAAATATATAAATCAAAAGACATGTTGCGTTTTCGGTTTGGATTTCAAAGTCCCGTTTGACTTCAAATGTCTTGAAAATCTCCGCGCCCTGAACGGAAAATTGATCAATTTCAGAATTTTGCTTCTTTTTTTTCATCGTCAGTGACTTTAATATTATTGGAGCTTTTTGTAGCAAACAAATTTAAAGCTTTTCTGAAAATTATGTGCGGGTGGATTTATTTTTGACAAGTGAAATGGAATTAGGCTACAGGGAAGTGCTGCCATGAATTGAACATTTTAAAATTTCGTAAAAACAAATCGAAACATTCACATAATATATCATCAAAAGCAACAGTTTGTTCATTACTCAATTGGCAATTTTCCAGCTTTCATGAACACAAACGAAATGTCTGGGCTGCGTTTGGGTCGTGGGTGGTATATATAAATATAATTAGCCTTCTTCCACTACATCGATTTTCATTGAAACTTGTACATCTGAAAGCTCTGTACAGTTAAAAAAAAGTTTATGCATTCAACATGTTTTACGAGTTTTTTTAAAGTGCATTTTAAGTGCTTTCTATACGTTTGCTTAGTTTATTTTATTGCATAAATGCTCGGTAGAGTGAAAAACAATGAAGCTTGTGAAACAATTTGCAATGAATTAGCAATTATTCGTTTGCATAATACTGCGCGGCATAAGCGGAAAATGAATGGGAAAGACAAAAAAAAAACATTTACGATAGATTATGAAAGCTTTACGGAATGAGAGTTATGAAAAGATCTGTGTGAATAGAGAAGCTGTTGCATCGTATAATCGTTAGAGATATTTTCATGTTGATGCTCCACATGTTGAACAAATAAACACATCGTTTATAGCACGCAAAAATATTAAAGCAACACAATCTTCAGCTCTGATAAACTTTATCGCAATATTTTTCTGTCGCTTTGGTGCGCTTTTTTCTGTCGCATATAAATGGAACATTTTAAGCAGAAATTTTAATACATTAAGCGGTTAACGCTTGAAAAATGAAGAAGATTTATTCAGAATTTGCGCATCAAAGCTTCGATGTGCTTTCAATAAATAAAAGTTGATTATTTTAAAGGGACTTGTAAAATATTTAAGGACATAAACTCAATGGCGTAATATATTTGAAGAGTCCCTAACATCAAATTGTTTTAATTAAGAACTAATATTGCCATATGTTGCAGTCAACCCTCGGCAAGAATCATTCAATTCATAACACGCAAATCTTATCAGTCGCAAAAAATTTCTTCGCAAACTCCCATTAACGACGTCAGCAGGATCCAAAAAAAAAACTTTATCAGCAACAGTCTGCTGTTATGATGTCAACCCTAAAAGCCACAAACTTTAATTACATTTTAAGTGAATTAATTTTTAATTAAACTGAGACCAGACTATTTATATACAAAAAAACATGTCATTTGGTTGAATCGACACTTTGGGTCGGGGAAATTTATTTCAACATGTTTCAGCTGACATTTGAAACTCTCATCCCTTTATGTTCTGTCAGCATGCACAATAAAATGAAAATTTAATCGATTGCTTAGAGCTTAATCAGTCCGGTAGTTCCGGTAGGGTGGGAATTAAATGGAGAGAGGGAGCAAAATGAGCTTTACATTTACCTATTATGTTATTAAATCAAGTGCGTCAATATTATTACAATTTACCATCACATGAACCAGTTAAGTCTTAATAGCATTATCATTTATCACCAACCAAATCAGGTTCGCTTTAATGTCCACTCGTCCAATTTTATTGCCATTATGAATTCATAAATTGGAAATCGATAAGGACACTCTGCACTCACATGTAAAATTTATATTTTTCGAGTGGTTGCGTTTAGCAAAGCTGTTTTCCTATTTTCGGTTTTGATGAATTTATGCGGGTGGAATGAAAAAAGTGAACTCGTCGGTGAAGATGGTCTCTCACTTCTTGTTGAAATTCTGTCATCTTCAAGATTGCGTGTGTTGTTGTTGTTGATGGTGGCAGCTGGAAAAATCTCGTAAACCCTTTTGAACTTTTTGCTCCTCCTTTATACGTGATATCAATAAAAAGAAATATTTCACGTCATGCAAAGTATCTTTATAACACCATTAAGATATTTCTATTCAACAGAAATGCCAAACATTTTTTCTGCCATTCTTTATAATAGCAATCCGCTTTGCTCTTACTCTATAAATTCGTATTCAATAAATTCAATCAGCGATAGCAAATCCATTGAATTTATGACTTTTTGTATCGAATACAAGATCGCGCGTATACTTCATAAAAATTCTACAGATGTTTCATGGGATGGAAATAAATTATTGTTGTGTAAACATCTGTTGAAGCTTTTCTTGCCTCCAATACTCAACAGACACTGTGTGTTGATACTTGAGGGCAATTCACAAACTTACATTAACCGAAACAAAATTTAAAGCAATGTGTAAGGCACGACACAAAATAAATATTATGATTTGATTAGCTACTTCTGATCTTAATGTTTCATCACCTCAAATGACTTTACCTCATATAACTTGCACATACACATACTGAGTTGAATGTCATTCACATGATATCGAGTGTTGGCATTTGAAACGAATGTCAAAAGTAAAACAAAAAAATCAATGAAACTTTATAAACCATCAGTGATGAAACTAACAGTCATCGAAGCTTTCGCTTCAATCGAAAAGCGACAGTTGATTCAGCTCATAAATTTCACGATGAAGTTGTAAACCCCCATGCCAAAAGAATTTTCTTTGCTACCAGTGTTTCTTTGATTTAATTTCTCTCTTTCTACATTATTATAACTTGAAGTCAGGTGTGTCGACAGGCATAAAGATAAAAAAAGAAAAGCATAATTGTAATAAATCTCTTTTTACCTTTTCGCCCGCCTTCGACTCATTTTACGCTAAATAATATCTCGTAAATATGGGGGGGGGGGAAGGTCTCGATACAGTAGACTTTTACTCGCTTTGACTTCCCAGAAAATTGTTGGTTGCTATCAATTTCAATTCGTATTTTTCGTGGCACGCAAAAATATTTATAAGCGTCTGCTGTCTGATGGCATTTTCTTCCTCGTACGATTTTCATGATGTATTAAGTTAATAGCAGAATCTGATGGAATGTCGTGGCTAATTGAAAAAGAATCTGTGATTGAAGGTTGAGCTTAGAAACAAGCAAAGTTTCGAATGTGATTTGTGCGTAGTTAGAGAGAAAGAAATAGAAAGTGGGAGAGAGAATTTCTTCAATCTATTGTGTTTCAGTGATGTTGCGTTTACAGAATAAATGATGAGCTTTGTAGGCTTTCATATTTAAGTCATATATTGACCCGGGACCGAGTCGAGAGTGAATGGTTTTTTTTATGGTTACTGGTTTTCCTTTTTTTTTGAGCATGTTGTCGACTGAAATTATAACAGTTCGCCTTTTTTTTATTTCTTTCCATTTTATGTATTGAAAATCGATAATGATGTAAATCTCGGCGAGTGTGGATGGATGTAGGTAATAAGGTGCGGTATAGGTTTTTGCGAGGCCTTTTTTTTATTAACATCATTTTGCAACTCCTACCACCATCCACGCTCATTTGCTATGTTTACATTTCGGGTCTCATGTTCCGGAAAAAAATTCACTTTAAACTTTCTAAATTTAACAGTCATGTTATAGATATGAGCGACGAGTTGTGAATTTCCGAGACCCGATTTTGAATGTTTCTTTCTGTTGCAAGTTTTACTGAATAATTTGTGTCTATATTTATGTTTATGTATTTGTGTGCTTGAGATAGGCACCATAAGTTATTTGGCAGGAAACTGAACAGGCAATAAATAAGCAGCACCCAGAAAAATGATAGAAAAGTCATTAAGTGTTAACATTCAACAAGAGTTTGTGCTGTTCTTCGACAGTAACACCCTACGATGTGCAAACATTATTAAATAAACTTCTTGTTATATTGCCTGAACTTTGGCGTGTAATCGATTTTTGATCACTTTATTTTGTCACTTTTTTTTGTTGCTACATGTTTGAAATTGGATTTTTTTTATTGCCACTTTGATCTGATAGCCCGTAAATTTTTGCGGGTAACATAAGTCATCGGCTATCATAATGATGGACAAATGCCGGATTTTTTTTTGTTTCATCGTTTGCCATGTATCCGAAAACAATATTTGGAAATTGTGATGAGCAAGAAATAATTACTTACGGCACAATCGAATGGAATGTCTCATGCCTGATTTGATTCTTTACCGATTCCATGCCATCTTATGGTCTGATGTCACAAATGATTCATCTCATCGAATACAAAATGGCATATGATCCAAGTTTTGTTTTATGACAGATAAACTTTTTTTTTGTGATTCTTCACGTTCTTCAGGGTATCTCGATATTA
Organism: Propsilocerus akamusi; assembly: GCA_018397935.1. Classification (NCBI taxonomy): domain Eukaryota; kingdom Metazoa; phylum Arthropoda; class Insecta; order Diptera; family Chironomidae; genus Propsilocerus; species Propsilocerus akamusi. Next base: position 16,082,159 of record CM031469.1, on the reverse strand, counting down.
TGGGATCTATCTCTCTCCATGAGAACTGTGAAGACAGGCTGAATTGTGACATTCTTAATGCTGTGATAAGCCCAGTGAAGTTATTGTCTCAAGGGAAGATTTCATCATGATTTCTTCTTTCAGTCTCTCATAAATTTCTTCTACAAAAGTAATTCCAAGCTGAAAGTTATAAAAGTTGCTGGTCCACATTGCACCTTCTGGTATTTTTTTATTTCTTCATCCAGAAGCATTTGCTCTTATCCACCTGAGAAGTAAAAATGTTTTGCGCTCAGTAATGCAATTTGCGAAGTGAATTAAGTTAAAAATGAGCTATATATTCGATTCGACAGTGATGTCTGATTTACTTAGCAGTCTACATTCCGTATGAAGGAGCATAGAAAACCTTTTAACTTAAGAGCTCATCATAGCTGAAAAGCACACTCTCGTTTGTTGATTGCAATACTTTGATGATAAAATTCCCTCGTGTCACATTACGCATTCATTAATAAATACATTCCATGAATGAAACATCAATTGAAAAAATATAACGAGAACAAAAATCTCCAAGCAATTTTTCTTCAGCTTCTAATTCCCGTTCGCATTACGCTTGCTGCTCATTCCAAGTTTATTCCATTCTCGTGCATCATAAAGGCCTCTCTTGCCTTTTTTTAAATCAATATCTCCGACACGAAATCCTAAATAAAGATACAAAAATAAACAAGCTGAAAGCTCAGGTACAAGGTGTATAAGGAATATGATTCTGTTCAGGAAAAATAAATAATAATAAAAAAAGAACCGAGAAAATTTATAGACTCGCTTCTGAATTGAAGACGGAAGTTCAAGGCAGGAAAATATGGATTGCGCAATACATTTTTTGCCGTGACTATGGTAAATTCGATCAAATCAAAACATTTTGAACATCGTCAAATTTACCTTAAAAGCAAAAAACAAACATTTTAATTTAGTTTCTTCCGTTCCAATTTGTATTGGTTTTGGATATCGATGTAATGCAGACAAACATTTATTCAGTGCGCACTGAAAGCTCCAGCCAAATGTTCAAAAACTTTATGAAATATGCATGATATTGATCTGTTAATCGAAGGTTGCTTCTTAATCACGAAACTTGTGTGGGAAGGTTTCCTTCACCGAGATAAATTATTCAATGCTTGATGAAATTTGCGAAAATTTATTGACAAAAGCACGAGATATTTTGTTCCCAACAAGTCAGCAGCATCATCAATATTCGATTCAGTGAATGTTCTTACTATATAATGATTTAAATTTAAATCTGATTAAAGTTCTCATTACTAAACATTTAATTTAATAAAAACTATGCATACATAAAAATTCAATCATAAATACTTCGTGGCATAATAGTTTGACTTTGATAATACTCTAATTTTGCCATTTAATTAAAATAAAATAAAATTTCCAGCACACATAAAAGAGAAAACATCAAATGGTTGCACTGTGGCAGATGATATTAATATACTTTTGAATGATGGGCGGATGCCACAGTTTCGTTGCGGGTTCTTGATTAAAATGTAAAGCAGAAATTACGTGCGCTTACATTCGATAAATAAAAGATCAACGCACGAAACAAATGGGGAGAAACACTGAAAACATATATGTGTCGATACCATAAATCTACTGAATAATGTAAAAGTTCATTTTAAAATACAATAAATAACAAACCTTTGATATGATCCAGTTTGTCAGATAAACATTTGCTTGGGGTTTCTGACTCAAATATACAAACATAATAGAGAGGAAAAAAAGACGTGCCCCAAATCATTTACATATTTTACCCACCTTATGTAGCTTTTCCCATTTGATGAAATGGATCAATGGACCTTCGTTTTATTCGACATGTTTATTTTGATAAATAAAAGGAATTTCTTGGGTCCAACAGCAACTAAGCTTCAACAATCAAATCCCCTATTTGCTTCACACGCCTCTGACGTTCAGGGGGACTGAGCCTTGTGGATTTATGGTGTTGGAAAATAAATATTTGAGGTCCCGATGCGATTTGGAGAGCATTGAAAGGTTTTTTTTTACTCCTTTCACGCCTACTAGTGCTTGAATATGCTGCCAGAAAATTTTGAATGGAAGTATACATAGAAAAGGTTTCTGACGAAATGTGTGTAACCACTTTGCACAATCACACAAGTACCAGAACTCGGAAATTCAAACAATGAACAAACATGTACTTTCACAATGATCAAACAACTTCGATAATGGCTGATACTTACAAGACAATTTTCACAACTCTCTGCAAAGTGCTCAATGAGTACTTTTTCGAGACATAAAAGTTTAGCATTTCGCATTATCGACAGTTTCGAAATGAAAATCGTACAATTTTGTTTGATCGTGAGCAAATCAAGATGTTCACAGCGTTAAGAGGATAATCGTTTAGGATTTGAAAGGTCGTAGGAAAAGGGGAGAGTATAGTCATGAACTTTTATTTGCCATTCTTTTCTTCTCATTATTTGAAAAGGCAAAGGATCAATATCCCAAAGCTTTAACAGCCGTCAAGTTCTCAATTGCAAAGAAAGTTCTTTCTCTATTTCTTTCGTTCCATGAAATTAAGCCTTTGAATTTTACGATGATAAATTTCTATAGAAACAAATGTGCATTCATTTTCACCGAAAATTCAAGTGAATATTTACGTACATAAAGGTTTCCATCAAAAGCCACCCAAATGGGTTACTCTATGAATGTTTGTGGTTATCACTTTATCAACAAAATCTTTCGTCATTTTATTCAGTATAAGTCTGAACTTTGCGGCTAAATTATTCATTAATATTGTGGCTTTCAAACAACAAAAACAACCTCATGTGCACAGCTACGTTGAGAGTCTAGAATGTTTTGATGCTCGAATTTTTAAAAAAAGCAGATGAAGGAAGAAAAATAGCAAATAAATCTATCCCAACAGAGAGATGTTCAACATTGCATGAACAAAGTATTTGCCTTCAGTGCCTTTCTTATATTGAAACTCAGGAGCATCAAGGAAAGTCAAAAGCAAAAAATGTAAATAGATTTTTGCATGGATATGCTTAGTGTCAATGACGTTGCTGTTGCTGATAAAGTAAAATATTCTGCCTTCTCATATATGTGACCATTTTAGGTCTCAAATCCGTTGCTATTGTGCGGGAAAGAGAGAAAAAAATATGTTTTTCTAAGCATTAACATAAAATCGCAAAAGATCTACGCATGAAAATTACATTTGTAAGCATGTGCTGTTATGGGGCTAGTGCAATTGTTGTGTCACATTTTATGAAAGTTTTTATGGGACAATGGAAAGGACTGAATCATTGTAGAATATTTTCAACGCAGCAGTCTAAAAGGATTTAAAAGACATTTGCGCTTTGCTTAAGATGGAAGAATTTTGTCAAAATCTTTTGCAACATCATTTGCGTGGTTTTTCTCATGTTGTGCTTTATGCTTCGCCCCCACTCGACAATACTTTATAATGGTCTTATTTATGATTTACTGCTATCAAAAAATGAACCATCTCATTCAAAGGAGTCTGTTAGACTTTAAAATGACACATAAATAATAAAAAAGAATACATATTTACAGCAAATATTTTATAGCCTCCTAGTGAATATTATATACGACAAAACAAACACCATCTATAAAGGAATCGAGTTTCATTTGTTGAAAATAGAAATATGTGCACACATCATAAATATGTTCTTGATGATGTTTAAAAAAGAAATATTGCCGACAGTTTTATGTGTACAGAACCCAATGATGTGATGTAGTGTGCCAGCCAAGGATGTTTTAACAATGTTCATTTCTACTGCTGTTGATAAAATATTAATGTGCAATATTACAAGCTTTTGAACACAACCTGAAGCTCATGAATGAAGCACAATTTCATTCTGATTCTGGTCGCGATGAAGCCATCCATTTTCGAAGTTTTTTTTTTCTCTCTTTTTATCCATTAAATGAAGGATATCGTGAAGCATAAAAATCCATTATACCGCACACATAAAAAACCATTTTTTTCTGCATTTATATAAATTTTCCCATTTCAATGCGCCTATTTTTAGCGCCTCCATGTCTCATTTATAAAACTATACAGTTCCCCATACTCTTCACACCCTGCCACATATGATTCTGAAAATAGAATTTCTACAATATTCGGATTTTCTGCTGCTGCAAATTGTGGAAATGATGAACTTCAACCATTTAATGGATTTCATTTCTTTTCCTTTTTTTGTGTCACTATACGAAACGTTTATTTTTATGACACATTCATTAAAACTAATTGTGATGGTTTTTGATTGTGTTATGATATGAAAATGAAACTAAAAGCACGGTTTGCCAGCCCATTAAATGCTGGAATTGTTTTCAAGACAATTCTCATTCAACTAGTTGCATATTCCTAATATAAAAATTATTTAATGGATTTTTTCTTTTCTTTTCAAGGAAAATCAAGAAAAAAGTCGAACGCTTATGTAAATCCGCATACAAGAGCTTGATAAATTACCAACAGTGTTCACAGCTTCTCGAGCATCGAATGAACAGCGATGGAGGATTTTTACGTGATCACAATAGCTCCACTGGTTTAATTGATTTTCCTTATTTTAATGGCTCATCAGATTTTTTTCACGACTTTAATGAAACCCGTATATTGAATGAGTTGCCAACATCGACCGTCATTCCTACTCCAGTTTTACCACCATTTGCATTGTGGCAGACAATATTGATAGCAATTTGTTTGGCGGCTTGTATTCTATTGACTGTGGGTGGCAATACGCTCGTACTTCTCGCATTTATTGTCGATAGAAATATTCGACAGCCTAGTAATTATTTTATAGCTTCCCTGGCAGCGACCGACATGCTCATCGGTACGGTATCGATGCCATTTTATACTGTGTATGTGTTGATGGGCTACTGGGACCTGGGACCACTTTTGTGCGATCTATGGTGAGTGCAATAATATGCGCGAATTTTAAATATGCATGCAATTTATCACGACATGATAGGAATGCATTAATCTTTTTAATTGTCGTGAATTTACAGGCTTTCGGTTGATTATACAGTTTGCCTCGTATCCCAATATACTGTGCTATTGATAACAATTGATCGCTTCTGTTCTGTAAAAATTGCTGCTAAATATCGTGCATGGCGAACGAAAGATAAAGTACTATGGATGGTGTTCTGGACTTGGCTTATCCCATAAGTATCAAACGATTTTAGCTGTTTCAATTACATTAGCGTTGCATCACAAATCTAATTTTAAATATCCTTGCTATTTTACAGCTCTTCTGTTTTTCATATCGATATTTGGCTGGGAGCACTTTGTCGGCTATAGAGACTTACTTCCGGGACAGTGTGCCGTGCAGTTTCTAAAAGACCCTGTGTTTAATACTGCCTTAATCATTGGTTATTACTGGACAACCCTAATTGTGTTATTTATTTTGTATGGTGGAATTTATAAAACGGCTTACGACATGCAGAAAAAGAGCGAGGCCAAACAGAGGAAAATGCAAAGCATGGTGGCTTTGAGTGCGGGCTTTACAGGAATGGCGGTAGGAAAATTTATTTACTGTTCACTTCATTTGTATGGTGATGTATATTGTGTAATCTAGGGAAGGGCCGCCGGTATAGGAATCACTTCAAAGGCTGAATCAAGTATCGTTTGCGATAAATTGGCAATTACACCTTCAACGTTACAGGAGCTCAATGATAAATCTGATTCGAGTCGGAGTGGCCCGGATGGATCATTTGACGAGCAACGTCCTACGAAAGAGGAACACAAAAAAGTCTCATTGGGTAAAAAGTCTTCACATGATGGTACTAAAAGCGTTGTCAAAGCAAAAAGTAAAACAAAAGATGAGCAGACTGCTGGCGATAAGAGTGAAAGATCTAGTAGTCCAGCTTTCGATTCGGATGATGACAGCTCTGGAAATGGCAATCAGCAAATTCAACTTTTGGCACCTATGACTGCTGCCAAGAGACGAGCACCATCGATAGCAGGACTTTTGGTAATTAACAAAGCTTTCGTTTCGTAAAAGCTTTTACTAATAATAAATGATTTCATGTTTAGGAAAACCTGTTGCCCATGAGCAAGTCGACATCAGGACATTTGCATCATGAAAGCAGTCATCAGCCAATTAATTTGCTTGATCAGGATGTTTATCATGAATCGAGAGAAAGCAAAAGTTTATCGCAACCAATATCACCGGAAACAATTGAGCCGATAATTGTGAAACGTGAAGAAAGAGTGAAGAGCTTAACTAAGACAATACTTCCGCCACCTAGTGACTTTAAGACAAGTCCCGTTGTTAATAGAAGTCGTCCACAAAGTGTTATAAGCGACGGTGAGGGATTAAAGGATTTGTCCGATGATGTTGTTTGCCGCATGGATGGTGCAGATCTTCGTTTTATGGACGAAAGTTCAATGATGGTCTCTTCGTCGTTAAATGAAAGTCCACCGACAAATTTCAATCATCATCGGCCGCTTGGTCCGTCAGCCAATAACAATCAAAATAGCATTGCAACGAATCCATCGCTATTACACAAAGCACTCATTCAAGCTGCACAATCACAACAGCCAGCACCAACAGTCCTACTTAAGTCCATCGACGACCGACAGCAACAAACAATGACACCAATTGAAAAAGATTTTAATCATCATTCGCCACCCGCAGAACAGCAAATTAATAAGTTTATAACGGAAGTATCAGTGACAAATCATAATGATAATAAGCCAGTAACGACAATAATAAACAAAGTAAGTAATTTAGATGGCATGGAAGACCGTTCAAAAGTTGAAAAGTCCATTAACGAAATTGCCAAGCTGAATGTGCAGTCGGCATTAAAATCTGAAGAAACCAGCAAACTGATGCCGAAAATCGATGCGAAGGACAAAAATACAAGGGAACAAATGACATTCATTGAGCGAATTAGAAAGCGGCTGCGATTGAATGGCAAAAAGAAAGCTGGACCCCTGTTGGGTTTTGTTGGTAATCGACAAAAGTCAAAGTCAGAGAATCGTGCTCGCAAAGCATTTCGTACAATTTCATTCATTCTCGGTGCGTTTGTTATTTGCTGGTCGCCATATCACGTGCTCGCTCTCGTTGAGGGTTTCTGTCGAGATCCACCGTGTACCAATGAGCATTTGTACATGTTCAGCTATTTCCTGTGCTACGCAAATTCACCACTAAACCCATTTTGCTATGCTTTGGCTAATCAGCAATTCAAGAAAACTTTCATACGCATTCTTAAAGGTGACGTTGGTCTCAGATAAGGTAAAACATTTCACTAAATATTATTCAATCATATCAATGAAAGAATGCATACATTGATTAATTCAACATTGACTCATAAATTAACTAGAGTTCATTCAAAGTGGAAGAAACAAAGTTTTGAATGAATTTTTCGTACAACTAATAATCAGGTGTTAAATATCAGATCACACAAAATATCGGTGATGACATAAAAGGATATGGCAAGAGATACTACTTAAATTTGTAAACATATATATTTTTATATTATTAGCACAATGCAAGAAGAAAATATATGAAAAAAAAGTGTCAACGGCAATAAAATATATGAGAAAAGCGACAAGTGCGCTTGCGATTGTTTGACATTTAATGATAGGCACAAAAACAAATAACAAACAACCAAAACAACAACACAAATATAAATGCTGAAAAGGATAATAAATTTCAGTTCGAATTTTTATTGTGTTACGCGACGCGTTACACTTATACGCTTAATAAAACATTTTAGACACATGTAGACGGTAAATTGTGTATGAAAGGTACATAGTTGAGCTATATTTATATTGTAAGGTATGCCCTTGATTTTTATAGCAAGAATTAACTAGCTAGTCATCACATATATTTTATAAACTTTCCGGCACTTGCCCACGAAATGATGATGAAAAGGTTGATTGGGGGTAGAAAAGGTAGAAACAAAAGGCAAGGAAGGCGCAAAGGAGAATAACTTCATGTAATAGACAATAAAATAAATTGGTCATTAAAATAATGTTTAGTCGTCGCAAAATGATGTTGGGAAAAAAGGTTCATGATACTCATATAATTATTAAACTAATGACATGTATTAGTATGCTCTGCATCAATAATCGAGCGGAAATCACAATAATTACATTTACCAATTTATACATCATCAAGCTTAGATGCTCCGCTGTGGGCAATTTATGTGTATATGTATGTATCTAAATGCATCACTCCTTTGTATCTATCCCAATATATCATCATGATATTGGAGCATAACATAACTGTCATCCGTAAATAATTAAAAAATAAACTCCCTCGTATACACACCAATAACAGTTTCTCACGTGCAAAATGGGGATGGCAAAATTAAATTGTGAATAAAACTGGCATTAACTAAGTAAAAAAAAAATATTAAATCATGAAGCGATAAATAATCAATTTATAGAAAAAAAAATATATATATTTAAACGTTAATATGCTTAAAAGCGCCTATCTAACATTTAATCAAATGGAGCTTCATATGAAAAAACATTTTTCCACCAATCTATTTATTACATTCAATACACATGCATCCAGAGACACATTTTCTGTAACGATTCGCATCACATTTGAAACACATGTAAAACACTTCAAACACTGACAATGTAAATAGGTTTATGAAACTCAGGTGATGGAAATGAATTGAGTAACGAACGGAAGGTGAAAAATGTTCATGATTGTACGATTTCGTCAGTGATGTCTTGAGCAATAAAAAAAACATGCGATCTTTTTGTTAAACGGTGAACACTCAGATCACCGAAACCTCATCGTCAATGAGCCATTGAACAATTCATTTTCAGTTGCGTAGAGCCAATTTCATGCCTTCGCAGTTCGGTTACAAATCCTTTCCAGAAATTTCTTCAATAATTGGATTTACTAACTCGTTTTACACTCACAATCACATGAACATCAAAATTCCATTATTATCTTAAGATAAAGCATGAATGAATTATGCGTGGAAGACTTTTGATGAGAAACTTTTCCTTTCCGGACTATGAGTCTCGTTTTATTTGCTATAACGATGGGACATTTTTTTTAATTTTAGCTCCAAAGAGCACGAATTATTCATTTGTGTCCTTTTTTATGCTTTTAAGGCAATTTTTTTTAGCATTACATAGAATAAATTAAATTTAATTGCATTTTTCTGTTGGTCGTTTTTTTTTATCAAACTCTCGTCATTTCACCTGGAAACTCATTATTTTATACCAGCAGGAATCGACTTCATTCGTTACACAATTCAATCAGAAAATTTCAACCTGTTAGTTTCGTCGTTATAATTGACAAATGATTGACACATAAAGTCAAATATACATCTTGCATGACTACAACAAACAATAATAATTTTTCAACAGTCAAAATATTTATATTTGATATTAAAATAAATTAATTTATAGATTACCACCATCCAATGAATGAGCGTACAAATTGCTTCATAATGAACTTTTGCCACCTTCACTCGTTCCGCATATAGCGTCTCGCATAATCAATTAGAAACTAATTTTCCACAGCCGTAAATTGGATATTTTCTGTGCGTCTACATACGATTTAATATTATAGAATTTTGAGCCCCGAAATTTGTTCTATACCAGACATCGATGTAGACACACACAAAAATGTCTGTCATGTGATATAATCAATTTTACATACATTGCCCTTCCTCCCTAACTCCTATTAAATAAATATGCACATTAAGTAAAGGTTTCGCGTAAAAAAAAATCGTCATAGATTTCGATCAATTCGCATAATTTCAATTCGAAAATCGCGTTCTTATTGAATTGGAAATGACTTTTTAATTTGATTCTACATTTTGTTTATACTGATGAATGTTTTCTGCGAAGCCTTTTTTTATATTACGGTTACATTGTGACCATTACGAGATTGACAAATGTATAAAGCGAGAAAAAAAAATATTTCACTCCATTTTCCGCTACAAAAGATTACAATCAATGAAATTTAAAATGATTTTTGTTACTGCATTCGATTAAAAAAAAATTAAAAAATTTATTAAAAAAAAAAATATTTTATGTCAAAATTTACATTTAAAAAAAAATTCAATTAAAGCTGAATTTGCTAGAAGTTAGAACAAAGAAAAATTATTAAAATAAATAAAATGAAAAAATGACAATATTGTAATTTAGAAGAAGGACAAAATTTACTCAAGCTAAGAATTTCTGAATTTCTAAATTGTTCAAATTTGTAAAACTAAAAGAACGGCTAATTTATGTTTGCCCTGAACTGTCATGAAAGTTATGATTTCAAAATGAATTTTAAAGTCAATATAAACTTTATTCTACCGCCATCACCAATGAAAGCAGCAACTGAACATTTTCTAGCACAGACTTCAACACCTGCTAACAATAATGAAATTTAAAATTTATTTAGTAAAATTTTTCATTAAAATTTTTCACCATTTTTCAGCAGGACGTTTTGTTGTTGTTGTTTCTGTTCATTTTGGAATACAGAAATCTATTTAAAATAAAAATGTTTCTAAAAACAAAAGCCACATGTTTTAATCATTTTCTAATGGAATATGTTTTCTGTATCCGCCCGCAGTGACTGAATCTACTTTAGGTTCTTAAAAAAAATACTTTAATTCGCAGAGTATGTAGAAAGTTGACATTTCACATCTTTAAAACGGCAAATTCATTTTGAATTCGACCATGATAATACACAATTTGCGAACATGGGACACAAAAAATACCTATGAAATTAAATTGAATTTCTAGATAACAAGTTCTGTGAAAGCTTTGCGTGGGCAGCGTTCAAAAAAAAATCCATCATTTGGAGCATATCATTTGAAAATTTTTCTTCTTCTCCCGTACTCTGTCATTTTGCGAGACTCTATTAAGTAGATCTAGATTTTAGAAGTTTCTCTTTAGCACATTAAAATATTATGATGCTTGAACAATGACCGTAATCGTGAGTAGGCAAAAATTTGCCGTAGTCATTTTTTTTTATCCGGATAAATCTAATAAAATGAGGGACGCAAAATATAATTAGCTAAAGTTCTACAATTTTCGTGCGACCTTTTGTTTTGATAATAAATTCTGCTGAAAATTTCGTTTGCTATTTTGATGCTTCACGAATCACGAGTCGTATTAAAAAAGTAGAATTTTTTTATTAGCTATAAATTTTAGAAGTTGTAGCTATGACAACAATTAATATGAATATCATGCTGCAACGGAGGATGCCATAGAACTGAATGATGTTAATTTAATCAGTAATTAATATGTTTGGGTTTTCATTGCTTTTTTTGATATTGATTTTTGATAGCTTAGCTGCAAAGCTACCACATTTCATGCCATCCTGAAGCAAGAAAATTTATTTCGTGTTGATGCCAGAAGTTTTGTTGAGAATTTTATTTTTTAAACTTTATACAATTGAATTAAAGCTCCATGAATAAATTTATTTAATAAAGTTTAAAGTTGTTTGGCCAATTTCAACATCTTGAAAATTATATTTTCATCTGAATGCAGCTGATTAAATTAAATAGTATGAGAGTACACATCTAATGCAAATTGACAACAATTCATGCAAGAATATATGTAACTTCAATAAAAGTTACATTCGGAGAAGTTATCGCATCTGCTTCAGGTTGCCTTCTGATGAAACGAACGGTAGATCAGTACGTGTAATGAATGGCAAAAGTCGTGCTCCCTAACATAAAGCGCCAATACAACTCTCATACAATACCTCAAAAGAAAAAAAAAAAAATATTCACTTTCGTGATAAAATGCGATTTCAAAGCAATGACTATAATCAGAAATGTATTTTTATTTTCATTTTTTATTTAATTCATTCTTCAGCTCTATAATTTTCATTTTAATAGATTTTTTATAGAATTTTCTCTGGCTAGAGAAATTCATTTTCATTGAATTCACTAAACAGTAAACTTTTCATGCAAAATTTTTTTTTTTTCAGTACTTTGATGTTGGCAGAACTCAAAATGTATCATTCAACTAACGCGCACTAAACTAATTAATTAATTGTTTGATTGTTGTCTTGGTATAAAATAATTATTAAGATTCTTAAAAAAATCAGGGTTTGTTGGAATCGAGTTGTTTTCTGGATTGTTTCGTGTTAAATTCATTAATACTCTAAATAGAAGTTTGATTAATGGAAGATATGGAGAAAAGAATAATAATAAATGATTTTTTGGAAGGTGCAATTTCTCAAGAGCTCACAGGTCGCTGATTCTGATCGTCAACATCCGTTCGCTGCTTTAATGTGTGTCATGCATGATTCACTAAATTAATTTTTTTTTTTTTTTCATAATTTACTTAAGCTCTACATTTTAAAAATTGAAAGTGATTTAATGGATGCTTGCGAAGGAAATTCCCTTTTAGACGGCATCAGTTGGGCTCTGGAATTCTGAGAGTGCATGTACTGGATTTTGTGTCTTTTTCTGAGATGCTCGTCGAACTTTTGCACGAACTTCTTCGGGCTTTTCGGGTCGCACGAGCGGTTTCTTTTCAGGCGCTTTCATTTTCCATACGACAATTGGTGACTAAGTAAAAAAGGTTAGCAGTTAAAATCGAAACTCTATATTATATTACGGATCATTTAGGTGAACTTACTGAAACGGTTCCTTGGCGTGTGTATTTTGTTGAAGCAACATATGAATATTTCACGGTGTAAACAACAGCATTCATTAGATTCTTAGCGGCCTGGATAAGTGACGTAGCGCTGTCCAGCTGTAATGAAAATATCAATATCATTCACTATCATCAATTATCATTGCGAATTTAATCAACTCACCCCCGATACAATCAATTCACCGGAAATGTTTTGAACGTCTGCCTTGACCTTCGATGTGATTTGAATTTGATGACAGTAGAGAGCGATGCGCTGTAAATAGGCCAACAAATCTTTTTTGGTGGAACTCTCGGGACATTGATCGGCAATTTCGCGTGTCAATTTGTCCAACTTAGTTCCAGCTTCGGAAATCTTTTTTGCAGCATTGATAACATCCATCGTCGTCTTCAATGGGCCACGTCCACGAGTGAAATCTGTCATTTCCATCATAATCATACACATGTGCTTTGCTAGATAAATGATGTCGTTGCCAGTATCGTCCCACTTGGCCACTTCCGAATCGAATGTCAATTTTTCACGACGGAACAGTTCCACCTGTTGCATAATCTTCTGTTTGTCTTCCTCGTTCATTTTTCGCATTGCCTCACGTGCCGTTGTGATACCACTAATGTCAGGATATTCATCAATTGTCTGGTCTCCGGTATGAGCGCTCGCTATAAATTTAATATATCGTTAAGTTTCATAATAATAATCGTTTTTTTTTATACATAAAATGCACACAAAATTAGTTATGAACCATGCAAACAGAAAATAAAAATCTTACATCGACTGCGTGTCTCAATAGTCATATCTTCAACCGGCTCAAATTCAGTGTCAGTATCCAGCTCTTCTGAGCTCTAGTAAGTTAACATAAAAAAGCAAAGTCCACCCAAAACAACAAAAGAACAAAACAAAAAATAAATTTACAAATGAATGTGAAATGTTAAAAACTTGTAATGGGTACAAAACAATCCAATTATGTAAATCTCACAACAAAAGCCACAAAAAAATTAACGCAAACGCAATGTTAAGCCATCATTTTTTTCTTACACTTGCTCCTCGTCTCCAATGTATATTGCTCATCTTCAATATCTTCCGGATCAAGATCTTCCTCTTTCTTTTGTGTTTGCGTGTGGCAAAATGGATCAGTTTGAGAAATTTGACGTTAATTTGAAATAAATTCACAATACTGTGTGAATCCGAATAGATAGAAATACTTACGCGATTCATTAGAACAGCACGACGAATTTCACGAACGCCATCATACACCAATCGTGATGCATCAATAAAGTCATTTTCATCAACATCCTTTGGTGAGTTCGTTGATAGGGCATTGACAGCAACATCGACGCGTTGTGCGAATTTCGACATGACCTGATCGCGAAGAACTTTAACGGCTTCCATAACCCGCTTCGTGTAAATGCATGGCTCATAATTGTCCATTTCAGCTTCAACAACGTGACAAACACGTGCTGATCGTCCCTGAATAGCGCCAGCGGTATTACGCAAATCCATAGCATCACCTTCTTGCAAGGCCAAAACACACTTGTTGACGTCTTCAAGAATGTGATTTTCGGAAACAGCCAAGAAATCATCAATCGTTGTGATGTCATCAACAGCTTCCGTTAAAATGCGAACTTGATTTTCCCATGCTTGACGGTAAGAGTCCATGTTTTCTTGTGCCACTTTTGAGTTAGGACGAGCCGCCAGAATGAGAGCAGCATTAATTACCTGTGGGCACAATGTTTCAATTTGTGCTGCCGCATAGCGAACCATCTTCACGCCGTCTTCATTATTAGACATACTGCACACTAAGTTGGCAACTTCTACCAATTTCTCAGCATGTTTTGTGAAAATTTCGGCGCGTTCGTGAACTTTCTTTTCAACGCCTGAGCGAGCAGCTTCAATCAGATCCAGTAACGGCATGTTTGTTTCCAAGAATGAATCAGAAACATGATCAACGACTGCTTTACGCAATTGACGTCGAAGATCTTTAGTTTTACGGTACATCTGACCGATTGCTCGTTCTAATTCGGGGCTGCGATCTTTTGTGCCCATCTAAAAAATAAGAAAAAAAAAGATAGTAGTGGCCTTTTTAAAACGTGCTAATAAAAATTACTCACATTGGACATGTATTCAGACAATAAATCTTGTAAAGCCTGGCGAACGGCATTGCATTCAGCAACGATACGCTCGCGGCGCTCGTCTCTAGTACAATCAGCATCAGCCATAAGAGCAGCAGCACTAATTATACTTTCCAAGCGTTCTTCCAACGATGGACGTGAGCGAACTTCATTGTATGCCAATGGATCCATAATGATTCCTTCATCGAAATCATCAAGAGCCGCTGCCAATTCACCAGCGCCAGTGAACGTATCTTGTGGAACAGAAGCTTTTCCTTGTGCCACATCACTGATTGTCCCAACTGCTTCGCATACTTGTTTCAAAACGTAATCACGATTCATCTTGGCCAGATCTAATTCTGGATGACGAACGTAGACCTTTGAAGCAGTCAGGAGCATCGTTGAGTGCTTCTTCAAAATAGCTCGAGCAGCGGCCAAATCATCACGCAATTGTGGATCCTTTAATTCTTGTTGACGCTTTGCAGCTTGCTTAATGAGCTCATTAGCATTGCGGCCAAACTGTCGCATGTTGTTCATTAATTCATCCTGGCTTGAGGCATCGCGCAACTTTTCAAGATCACCTTCAACAATTTGCAATGATTTGAGTAAAAGATGAACATCTACCATATCGGCAAGAATCAAAAGACGTGTGACAGCTGACAGAAGATTTCTAGCTGCACGCACCATGTTACCACGCTTCAATGAGCTGCAAGGATCCTCGCTAAATTCACGAGCAGCTGTGCTCATAGTTAGACCGGTTTTTCGAACTTCCTCAACGGCCGATAGCATTTCCTGAGTAATGTCTGGATTTTCGTAAGCAATTTGTTCGCCACGCTCAATAAAGTTCTCCGTTGCCTTTTCAACAGCTGCAACAAGGGCACTAGCACGCTTGGATTTACCTAAAAGTAAACGAAGTAAATTGAGATTGTATAAATGTCACGAAATTGTTGAGATTCTCAAGGGCGCTTTGTGCATTTTTTTTCTTGTTCTCGCATTCCACAGGCCTGATGATGACTCATCGACGGCCATCAAAAGAAAAATGTCTTATTGGAATTGACCTGGTTTGCGTCTTTTTGTTTCATTTCCGGATGATTTTAAATTATGATAACGACGGAATTTCTTGTCGGACTCACCTTTCTTCTTCTTGCTTGTTGATTTGCTGTTAACAAGAGTTGTAACCTGGAGAACCAGAGGCTCAAGTGTCTTTTCAACTGACATCGTGCGAATTTCGAGATTCTTGGGATCCCTATTAATTATTTGAGAAAAAAGATAATTTTCAGCTAAAAATTGCATATTTAGCACTTACCATCTTGTTGCAATAGATCCAACTATTTCAGCCATAGTTGTTGTTTTTTCCTTTTATTTAGGGCGTTGAAATTAAAATTACTTTTTTCACTCAGATTCTATTCAAAACTCCTTGCATTCAGCTTCACTTTGCAGGAGATTGTCTGAGTAATGATAATTTAATAAAATGGTAACGATTCGCTTTATAATTCAATGATAAAATTGAGGGAAACCAGATTTGTTACTCAATGAAATTCTTCAAAAAACGAATTACTGATTTTTACTTGCTGCGTTGATATACCTTGTGCTTTCGACGGAGTCGAATTACCAGGCTATGGAAGAAACCAGGAAACAAGGCTTTATAGGCTTTTCTGCCTTTTCTCTGGAATATTCTCAACAAAATAAATTTAACTGTATAAATGCGCAAAGCTTTTTCAAATGTGCAAAGAAAGTTAGTTAAGGTTATGAAATTTTTTTTAATGCATGTCCAAACTCTGAGAAAAAGTCGACGCATAAAGTAGTTTGAGCTCAACGCAGTCAGTACAGAAAACAGTTTTCTGCAAATATTGTATTAGAACAGTTCACTGGAGAAAGTGAACGTTATCTCTATAGCTTTGACGTGTTGATCGCTGATTTTCATTAAAACTGCGTTAGTTTTTGCGAAATTAAAGCGAAAAAAAGACAGACATTTATTTTGGAACGTAAACAAAGGAAACAACGTAAATAAAAACAAAAAAGTTCAAAATGTCGCAATCTCAGCCACAAACACCACCAATAATAAAATCATACGATTCGTTGGGATTGCTTGGAGGTGAGTGTTCTACATTGCTGGTCATTTTTATGGACATTCTAGTCTTGCACCCATAAAATATGGTGTGATATTTTCTTCTTCTTTTTTTTTAAAATAAATTTCAATAAGTCGCGCGGCGGCTACTTAGATACTGCGCAATAGAGAAAAAAAAATTTATATCAACAAGCACACAAATATAGCCAGAGATTCTGCATATGGAATACTCTCATATGAACATTTATTTTGTATTTGTTTACATTCTGTGCGATTTTTTTTCCGAAGCGTGATTTTGTCAGTCGTGTGGAACGAAAATTAAGCACAAATGTTTAGCCAAATCTGATATTTCTATAAATACGGTCAGCTGGACAAATGGCTGGAAAATTCTCTATACGTAGAATCATGCGTATCATATGAAAATAATACATTCTAACAAACAATGAAAACAAAGAATTTTAATTGCAGAAAAAAAATTTGCGCACAAAGAACTTGCATTTATTTTACTTTATCGTCTTATGATTCCTCAATGTTATTTATTTGCTCTACTGGAACTGCATACACCTTAATGCTTCGTTGCTTTTTAATTAGCGATTATTCTCCATTTTGCTGTTGCCTTTTTTTTCCATGTCGATTCAACATTAATTTAAAATCTATTGATACCACAAAAAAAAACGATTGTGTGCGGTTACATTGAAGTCGTCATCTCTTTTTGCGCGCGTTATCTTGATAATTTTTGATGTGAACAATATGATAGGGTAAAGCTCTGATTGATACTGATAAAAGCTTGTACAACACAAAATTTTACAATTTCCTCATTCCAATGATAACTTATTTTAACTAGAATCATGGATTGAACTGACATCGAATTTAATGCAAAGCTGCCCAGATCGTGTCACACCACCATTGCCATTCTCATCGGGTGAGGAATACTTAAGACTGTTGAAGGAAGCTCAAAAGGAATCGAACCAATCGAGTCGGATTAGTTCACGGCGTGATTCACCAAAGGGTAGTCCAAAATCGCCACCCAATTCACCAAACCCAGAACCATTGACGAATGAAGAAGATTTCAAAGGAGTGTTTATCAATTATTGGGCAGCAAAGGTAAGAGACAAACAAATAATTAGATCTTATTTCAACTGTCCTTCACCGGATAAGTGTCAATGACCTGACGCAATGAATCACGAAAAACACGAGCACGTAAAATACTAATTATGAGATAATTCCTCCTGTAACATATTATGCTAAAAGTGAATTTCATCACACTTCATTCATGCGCTCGTGTATTT
The DNA here is from genome assembly GCA_018397935.1 of Propsilocerus akamusi. Classification (NCBI taxonomy): domain Eukaryota; kingdom Metazoa; phylum Arthropoda; class Insecta; order Diptera; family Chironomidae; genus Propsilocerus; species Propsilocerus akamusi. Next base: position 16,064,107 of record CM031469.1, on the reverse strand, counting down.
TACCACGTTTCTCTCATCCTTTCTTTCCACCTGTTTTGCTGAAAAACTAATAAGTACGATAACAATTTTTTGCGTTTCTTTGTCTGATAAACTTGAAAAAGTGAAAATTGTTATTTTTGTTGTTGTTGCTGGCTTATACGCGCAGTCGGATTCATTCGTCTAGGTCACGTTGTGACGCAATTCGGTGGTTGTGCCTTTGGTCATGTAGCAAAAATAATCTTAACAATTATTATGTTCTAACTTTTCTAGGAACAAGAAAAGGAAAAAGATCAGGACTGGTTATGGCAGTGGAGCTCGCGACCTGATCAATTGCCGCCAAAGTACGTCCATTAGAATTTTTTTATTGTTAGTTCATTTAGTGTTGCAATCGATGAATGAAATTAGCGCAGTTTGGATACACTTATTTTTATTTATTTAGCGCTCGTAATAATGCGCACGATGAAACATTAGCGTTTATGAACCCTTTCGCTAATTGATTTTCCAGACACTTAAAACGCACGTATACATTAGTAAGTTTGTCTTTGTTTTGCTATTTTTAGAGATTGGAAATTTGAACATCCAGAGCACACATCGCCCATTCCGAAGGATCCATCATCGCCGACCTATTCAATTCGCTGTGCACGTGTTGGCAACAACTCACTTTCTCCAAGGAAGTTCTTTATTCGCTCGTACTCACAAACGTTCTGTCTATTCTAATTGGTGCCGGAATCGGGTAAGCAAATAAATTTACATGAATTTTAATGATCGAAAATAGAATGCTAATCGACCAATTTTTAGAGTCTGGCTGACAAAACGTGGCTTCATCTTTACTCGCTTGTCAATTGAGTAAATTTTACGCAAACTATTAATTGAATGAAGAAAGAAAAATAATGTGAATTTAATTTGATTAAAACGTTACTTTCTTTCTCAGTTTGCTCAGGATCAGATTTTTTTACGAAACTTATTAAACTTTACGAATCCTGAAAACTAACATCCTTAGTTTTAATGACCATTTTTTATACATGAAATGTATGTAGCCATTATACCTTTATCCAGAAACTTTTGCATCCGAATAATTCAAAGATTCTATAACTTTTTAAAAAAATATATATATTCTTTTGATAAATTAGATGAAAATCAAATGGCGATAAGGGCTGATACAGTTTGTTGGATTTTCTGATGGCTCATCAGCCCTTTGCCTTTAAGTAGTTCATTTAGCTCAGTAAGTAATTTAAATTGTGAGATAATATCGAATGGCATAATGTGCAAGAAACGGACGAAGATCGTCAATATTTTGGGCATATTTTTTTATCAGCTGCTATAAAATTCATCCAAAGGAGAAAACATTTAATTTAGACTATGATCCTTAGGAAAGTTGCAGCTGAAGTCGACGTCGAGCTCTTGTATGGCTCATTAAGTATCCTTTCTAATTTAGATTTAATTGTATTCCATTCTGCACTAACAATCTTTCTTTCGGTAATTTTCGATAATTAATGTGTAAACAATCGAACACAAACTAGATTTTGGCAATGTGTGATGGAGCTGATTCGTCAGTGATGTTATTAGGTTGTGCAATATCACAAATGCATCACAATGTTACGAATAAGTAAATTTAATTACAAGTCAGACATCATTGACGAATCTCTCGTAGGCCAAAGTTGACCTCTTTATATTAATAAATTGTGCAGGAATGAAATGTTTACGACTTGCGGAACCAATAACAAACAGCACGTTGAATGTGATATTTTGAAGCCAGGCATTTTTTTAAATATTTTTTTTTTGTGTTTTGATATTTATTTCATTTTTTATTCAAACATTTTTTATATTCAGACAAAAGTAGATATTCTTTTTGCACCAGCAAAGTGAAATATTCCTTTATATTATAAATTGGTTTGTCATACATATTATTTTTAATCAAACGAATTATAATTTTTTATTCGCCCACTGAAAGCAAGAATTAATAAAACCTTCACAAAAGAAAAGATACAAAAAAAAAATGGAAAGAGCATTATATGTTTAGTACGGACACATATTTACTGGAAGCTCCATCCCATCAATCAATTGTCTCCCAAAAATATTAATTGCTCACATCTTACAATATTCACTTTATAATCCATTAGATATTTTGCTAAGAGTCATAACTGTCTTAGGTTGATAAATATTTATTAACTCTTAAAATAAATCAGCGGACCGGAAATTCCAAACAATGATCAGTGATTGTGAAATAGATTTTTATATTTTGCAATGACTGAGAGAATTACGAAATGCTTTTTTCTATGCTGATATAAAGCTGCATGTGACCTCAAAAAAAGCATACAATTCGCAAATCTGCATATCGAGAAAAGTTTTACGAATGAAAAAAAAAAAAAAAAAAAGTTTTGTAATGGTGTCATTTTTTGCACTTCTTCTGTCAATGGACAATGTGAAAAATTATTGTGTGAAAAACATTTTTTAAGCAACTTAAAATAAAATATCAGAAAAAATCATTTTTGCGGTTTCTATATTTCACATTCTGCAGGATTCAACAAGTTGAGGTCTTTTTCAAAAGATTTCTTATTCCATCCATCCGCCTGCCAATTATTCATCATCAAAGATAATTAATTGGGCTGCATCAAAACACCGAAAGCCCATCACCGTCTATAATTGCAATGTGAAGTGGAATCTTATATTACGGCAATTTATTACTTTTAATTCACCACAAACATTCGACAAGCCATCAAGAAAATAATGAACCAGAAAATCCCCAATCGAGAGTCTTCAAGAAGTTTCACAAAAATACCGGTTTCGAAAATCTCCCAATAAAACACATCATGAAAAATCATTTAGAATCATTCACCAAGCATCATCAAAACTTTATCTAAAACTTATGCGGTTTTTATGCTTCTCATCTCATATACATGCAAACAGCAGTGAATAAAGAGTTTTAAAGAAATGGGACTCAAAAAATGAATCATATCGACTCGTAAAAATCTCATTTCTATTTGTTTTGATTGTGCATTTCTTCCCGATGTTGTTGTATCGTGTTCAAATGAATTTCTTCATGGGGTCTTTGTGGAAGTCTTAAAGTGAAGTGGCTGCAAAGCACTACGCGATTGTATTAATTCCAAATTTTGATGTATTTTATCGTGATACATTATCGCTTTTGTTGTTAGTGTTACATTGAGCATATATTCGAAGAAGCATAAAAGTTTTACTTTTTTAACGCTACCTATACTTCCTAGATCATAAAAAAATTCAAGATTAAATAACGTAAATAAAGTTAATTTTTAAATTCTTCAAGAATTGACTCAATGACCTAAGAATAAAATGCACGAAGATACCAAAGGGGAACCGAAAGCACGAACTAAAATAAATAGTGTAAAACGATGAAATAAAGGAAAAGAAAGGAAGAGAGAGAGGAAGAAAGACCCGAAACCCGAAGAATTGTGTTTTTGAAAGTGATTTTTTAACGAGATGTTATTATACACCAAGAAGAAGAAAAAAATAAAATAAAATTCTTATAAAACAAAATTTCATCTCTTTGACTCGAGCTGCTGATGCCGTGTGAAAATTTCGTTGGTGGTCCGAAAAAAAAAAAAGTTATAAAGTTTTTGGCTTCATGAGGCATTTTTTTATTTTGTTTTCGTGCTGTCTTCGCCTCCTATTTAATGCTTGGAATTAAACGACTAATGTGATTTTATTAATCAGGATGAGATGAATTTTATTGTTTGGCATTTGTTTTGGGGAGACTCTTGACGCTACCTACCTAGAGTAAAGTTGATTGATTATAAATAGACGGTTCAGTTTATTCGAGAATAAAAATCGCAAGCATAAACACACCTTCGAAAAATCGAATGTCTTAGAACCATTTCTTTGCCATTACTTGTAAATATTTATGGCACATTTCAACATTGTATTGACTACTAAACGTTTAAAATTAGACTTTTTTACTGCCAAGAATTTTTATTTTTCGCATCGTTAAATATTTTTGGTAAACTTTGCAAATTTATGCAAAATCGCGATTTCAAAATTGATCTTGATCAGCAGGACTCATTACAAAGCGATGACCGTTCAAACACCGGGAGATGCGATTAATGTTCAGCCAGATTGGCAGTGTGAAAGACACAAAAAGATTTGATCGATGGAAGTAGATGGAAACCTGAATTTATAATTCTATCTAAGTTGTGAGCATTTAAGAAGTTTTTTTTTAAGAATTAAAGAAAAATATCTTCAATCGACTCATTTTCTTCACACGTTATTTCTTATTGATTTTAATTAATTGAGCGTTAAACTCAGATTGGTGTTTGAAATAAAAAAAAGCTTTAAAATTTGTTGTAGGTAGGGTTAATGACCAAGTTTTGATGGACATCAGCCATCGTAGAAAATTTATTGGACAATTATTAATTACATCCATCAGCCCTACTTTAAACTTTACCGCCTTACAAAAAAAATGTCTCTTGAGCATTTTTTTTTCTTCTCTTATTTAATTTTATTCATCATCGGTTGTATATCTAATGTATGGCTGAGCACCATTTATTTAAACACATTAGTGGATCATTATACGGCATTGTGTTTGTTTGAATACATCGCTTGCTGTGGCAGAAGACGAACATTTATTTATACGAAATTAACATTTATCTTCCACTGAAAGAAAAAAAACACGAAAACAAGTTTCCCTCAGAAGTCGCATTCCGATAAATGTACAACATTTTACTGAATTTATTTTTTCCCCATTTTCGTACGTTCAGCTGAAAGCTTTTGTTGTTGTATTTCTTTCCTCGAATGGAAACAAGAAGGCTCTCGAATTATTTCAGAGAATCGCAGAAAATTGCATTCATTCAAAAATATTTCAGGCATGCAAATTATCGAATGGACCAAATAAAATGCGACTTCACTCTGTGCGGCTGAGAATGTTGGTCCTCTGAAAGTGGTTCAATTACCCTTAAAAGGATTTATGAAATAATCATTGGAGTCACTTCTGAAAGCTCAACTTGGAGATGATAAAAATAAATTTGAAATTTATAATTTCAGGTAATTTCGTAAAATCAACAAATCGCTCGACTAGCGCTTGCACGCTTAAATGATTACAGCAAAGAGCAAACACAAATCGATCAATACACAATGCTCCGGTGATATGTATGAATGCAAATAGCATGTTATATGAGGTTGAACACTTTAACCGAATTCCGATTCTTAAATGTTTAGAGACGACAGACAAATGAAACACCGCTCGCAATACAACATCATGATGTGAAACATTGATCAAATATTGAGCGAACGATGTTATTAGATATATTCAAAATGCAAATATTGAATACAAAAAGTGTTAAAATTTCATTTTAAATACTTCATTTGTTCTCTCCTTAACCGAGCGATTGGAGAAAAATTAAAGTTTTGTGGGAATTAATAGTTTCCTTGTGTAATTTCTGTTCGGACATTGAACATTGCACTGAGATATGATTCGTTTGGAAATGAGAATATCTTTAATGGACTTTTAAATAAATCTTCTTAAATTATACAAGCCTGAAATGGAATGTTTCCTCAAATTCCATTCGGGAGTCAATGAAATAAAACTTCTGATTTTATGTTAAGCTATTGATTTATAATCTCATACAAGCAACTGCAATCACAAACTGCTTTCGTTTGAAAATCCTTCGCATAAATACATTTATTTAATGCCAATTATGCATTTATGTGTCGAGTGTCCTTGCACATATTTTTTATGGCTTTAACCTGAGACTCTTGAAATAAAACGATCAATAAATATTTATTGGCGTAATATTTAGAACTTCTTCAGTGCACTATCACAGAAGAGAAAAGGACATGCATAAAGACAAGTAATAAAAAAAGCCTTCCTTTACAAATTGAAATTTACACGGTAGCCTTAATACAATGCATTCATAACACATAACATACGAGCTGAGAATGAAGGATGAGCGCACTGCAGGAAAAGTAAATAAATATTTTGGCATTTCTCCAGCTCGTCCATTGACATTGAACCATCGTCGGGGCTTTATGATCCATTCAATTTGAACTCCCATTAGCCTTGTACCGACCAGTGGGATATTACTCATTGTTTCATAAGCAAATTAAAGTGTGAAGTGTTAAAAGCGACAGGATTGTACTTGTTGTGCCATAAATGTCCATTGCGGTTTTCGAACGATAACAGTTTGCCATAAAGTGATAACAGCATCCAATAAATGAAAATAACTGATCTGCATATGTTCGAAAGAAAAAAAAATATGTTCAGCATAATTTCCGTTGAAGCAATTAAAGTTTCATTGAGCTTTTTTATTTATTTTTATTTATCTGTCGGCTGTCACATTTTGATCCTTTTTCATTCTCTCAATAGCATTGTTCTAGGCCACATCATGTGATGTTTTGCGCAAAAAGATGAAACCGAAATATTGTTTCAATGGCATGGTAAACAATCGTTACCAAAAGTAAAAGAAATTCCTTTTTTCGGCGCAGAGCGACACATTTAGAGTAAAATTAAAGTAAACAAATTTACCTTTGGTTGTTGAGCTGCGTCTGAAGTGAGCGCTTAATGGCTCAAAAGAGAAGTTCAAGGCGAGCAAGGATGTTTGTTTTTTATCAGCATATACACTCACAAAGGAGTTCATCTTTTGTTTGGTTTCGCATCACAATCGGTCACTCTTTTAGAACTTTGGTTCTATCTTTGCATTTTTTGGTCCTGGAAATATTTTCGAAAACATAAAATTATTTACGCTTAATTAAAATAGTTCTTGCAATAGTACAACAAGCATTCATGTTGCACTGACATTAAAGGCATCGAGGACCTCAGTGTTTATATTGTCACGGCAATTCTAAAATTTTAAGATGAGTCTATTTCTAAGAAATATTACCTTCGCTTTGCATTGATGCTGAAGGCGTGAATAATATTATTGTTTATGCTTAAGTATAACAAGACAGGGATATTTCCTGTTTTGTATTGTGTTGACAACAGTTTTATTCGAGGCATCTGCAATTTTGGGAATTGATTCTAACAATTAAGAAATATTGTGCAAGGACAAGATATATTGTACATACAGAATTTAAATGATTACAAGTCTAATAAGAAAAAAATTCTTTTAATGAAGCATTTGCAATTATTTCGTATGCAACCAGAAAAGTTCAGAAATTCCCATCGACAAAAAAAGAAAACCCGTTCGACATTTTATTCCATATGGCGCCGATTCCATATGGGCTTAAAGTATTGAAAAAAAAAAAAAAAAAAAAAAAACGAGAAGCATTCCAGTGTCCATACAAAAATGTGCATTGAGATCGATCGAGAAAGAATTTTCAGATAGTGAGACAAAGTTACTGCTCACATATTATTTGTTCAATCGTTAGGCAGTCATTTGCGGGTGAGAAAAAACGGGATCTAATAAATTTTGTTAAACTGCCATTGACAATGAAAAAAAAAGGCAAAAGGACATTTACGACAGATAAAAGAACTTCCAGAGGTCCATTATCTTATATCGAAAGAAAAAAGCCTCACAATAAAACATCAAAAGAAGTCAAAATATTTTTATGTTGTTTGCTGGTAATCATCGTGTGTGGTGGTGATGATCATTTGTTCAAATTGCCTCTCGATGCCTCTCACTCTGTCGAGTTCATGTTTTCCCTTTGATGACCGACAGTCATCGCTGAGAAAAATACAACAACAACAAAAAATACGAAAAAGAAAAAAAGTCAAAAAAAAATACACACAACAGTAACTTGGTTGCTGTACAAACATTTATGGAAACCAAAATGATGTTACAAGATTTTTCAAGACCCAAGGTATAACACAGCGTCTTCTCTCAGCACCGGTGGATATTCGACAACGGGCGAAGGCAAAGATGAAAGGTGACAATGGTGCACAAAAGGATGGCACGATAAAGGTGAAAAGAGAACAAATAATAATAAAAATATTGGAATCTTGTCACAAATATTATATTTGTGGTGGTTTTGAGAAGACACAGCATTTCTTTGGATACGCTGGAAAAGACTGTGGAAGCTTTGGACATGTGACAAAAGGCCGCCCCACAAAACCCAATAAATTTTAATTTCGTATAGCAAACACCGAAAACAAAAGGAAATCTGGAATTCAACGCTGTCATTTGGTTAATGAAATGTTTCATTCTTGACACGAAAAATACTTGGAAGGGCTCGTAAGTGGCATATGGATGGAGGTTTATGCAGGTGCTGAATGAATGTTCATCTTAACAGGAGGCGACTCTTAAAATTTCTGAATGAAAATGAAGGAAACTAAAAAGTGCAGACGATTTTTAAAATGAGAAGTGACATTGCGTTTGAGGGGATTTCAATTGAACAATGAATGGACGATACTGGATTTGTGATACTTGTCGAAGTCGATTATTTTTGTATGATATTAAAAAAAATTCTAAATATGTATCTATATAAGCGAACTGAAGGGTTTCGATTAAAAAAGATTGTACGCAATGAGTGCCATGAGTCTGAGAATGTTTTCTGAAGTGGTTTAAATAACCCTTTCTAGCACTCGAACTGACCCATCTTCAATGATGATGCGGAATTCTCAATGCTTCATTCACGAGTTTTTTTTAAGTGCCATAAAATTTCTTATTTATCTAATCATTTAATACTTGAATGAAAACTTGTTAACCATAATCATCACTCATTTGAATGACAAAGGAAATTGTGCCTTGTGCCATCAATAAAATAAAATACTAAGCTTCAAGATCATATTGATGCTTGTAGTTTGTAGTTGCTTTATATTTATTTAATTCACAATTTCATTTTCACTTCACTGTCGGGTCGACATGATGGATTTGTTGAGACTTCATTTGACGTTAAAGTGGCGCTTAGTTATGTTAATTTATGAGTTTATGTTCTCTTTATGTCTGCATTCAATTTCATCGCGCTTGCTCCGTTGTTGTTTTGACTCGACATTTCGACCGCAGTGTTTATTATTGCTATAATGTTGTTTGAGATTTTTTTTTATATTCTTCATTTTGGTTTCCATTTGGTCGCGAGTTAAGATAAAGTCACTTTATATCATGCCACTTTTAAACAGACTTTTTGATTTCTCTGTGAAGTTTATTCAATAAAAAGTTGATCATTAAAATTTTGCAACTTCATCAGAAACAAAAAAAAAAAAGTTGTCCAGACGTAGCAATGAAAAATGCACCCCCAACTGCTTACCAAACACATTGTAAATTTCCTTTTAAATTCATTGCATGAAAAATCGTGTCATTTATCATTTCACAGCAAAGCAAATGGTGGAGAAAGTTTACAGTCAATGATGATCTCCATATGGCCAAAAATGCATCAGCAGCACATAATAAAATTTCTATGTTTCTACACAAAAACAAGTAACAAATTCCAAAGCTACCGCAATAAAATCGATTATTTATGTAAATAGGCATTTTATCATTTGGTTATTTATTGCCGATGCATTTTAAAATATGAACTGATAAATGTCTACTTGTTTTATTGCAGTCCATAAATTATTGAAGATGTTGAATATATTTTCAGGTGGTTTCTCTTCGGGGATGGGTTTATCGATGATGTCGCAATACTTGCTTTGCTGTATTTTTTTGTGTCCATTGAAAAGATCAGGGAATTTTATTATTTTATTACGTACTTTCCAATAAAATTAATTTATTGCATCTTAACCTCAAAATAACATTTTGATACCAAATACATGGTCTCAAGATATCACAGACAGAAGAGCAAGAAATTCATTCATAAAATGTAACATACATTTAAAAATTTCGAAACCTGAAACTAGATGCAGTCTTCAAAAGAACCATCTTTGATTCAAGTTGCATACAAGGAACATACGAAACTAAAATTTCCATTTTTCAGATCGGATGTGGAGCATTAATACGATCAACAAAAATACAAAAAAAAAAACACGACGGTTGATTCAACAGAATGAAGAGCAACATGAATATCTTTTCAGCAGGGGCTATTTTTACGCTATCAGCGATGGTGTTTGTGAATATTGAAAGAGATTATTTATCATCATCATTAAAATCCATATTTGATGATGAAGAAAACAAAATTAAATTTCGACTCTCGGAAAAAGAAGAAACCGTTTTGTTAAAGAAAAAGCCCTTTATTGATGGTGCGGTGCGCGTACATGTTCAATATCAAAATATATGTTGAGTTCATTTGTAAAATGCTTTACGGATGAAAGAAATATTTTATGCGAGGAGAAACACGAAAACAACTTTTTATTGTTGTCCAACACAATCGAGAACAAATCGAAAGAAGTTTGGCTTGAGGAAATAAAAATGAACATATTTTTATTTGGTCGACGCCCATCTAACTTCAATGTCGTAAGCAAATTGGTAGGGGAAATTTATTTTGTCTTGGCCTTTATCTTCGGTTTTTGTGATTGTCTTGCGTTATATACTTCGGATTGTAGGCTTCGTTGTTAAAGTGTTTGTGCAAGATCGGGTTTTTTGCATTTTATAATTTTTTTCTTTTCTTAAATGTATTTATCGTCCGCTTAAGTCGCTCATATTGGCAAAAATTGGTAAATTTTGCCTGATGTTCATCCAGATTTATGAATTTTGATTCAATGAATTACAACAATAGATCGGTAACTGTGAATGGGATTGATTCTTGTGAGCCCCTCGAGAGCTCCTTGTCGGCAGACTTTGTTTAATCTTGTAAAAAGGCGAAAAGATGAAACGACTTTTGGTTATCACTTTTAAGTTCTTTTTTTTTGTATTGAATTGATGCTTTTCATTGATGAATATAAAATTGCAGAATCAAAGAAAAATCCAAAAGTTTTCCTTTTTTTATTTAAAAAAAAAAAATTATTTTTTTGATCAAATTTTGATAATTCATTCAAAGAAACTCTAAATGAAGCTTAAAGCTCAATGAATTCTATTTCTTTCTGTCAAGAGTCAAAGACATTTGATTGTATTTGTAAGAAAAACTTTTGTACTTACGCCGAATGATGTTGGAACAGTGAACGGAGAAATTCAGAAAAATTCTTCTTCTTTTTGTGTTTGCCGTGTAGTTTTTTTTTTTCTTGCTCCGACAACACGAAAATTGCTTCCCCCATTTTAGTTTCATTTGGTTATTAGACAAACTCTGATCGGTTCACTCTTGAAGGAGCTCCGTGTTAACGATAAAAAAAAGAAATAAATTAAAAATATTTTGAGAACTTTTTTTTTTTAAGAAATTAAAACGTGCAAGTGCAGTGAATTAAAGCGAAATTTACCATTTTGATGATTTTATCTTAATGCAATTTAGAAACAACAAAGAAAAAAAATTCTCCAATCATGGAATTTAATCACAAATTAAACTTCTCTGGACTTTGTCGATTTTTGGAATTAGTTAGTGAGACATTCTCATAGAACGGATTACACCTACGAATGATTTATTTCGTTTCTGGATTATTAATTAACGACACGAATAGAAAATAGAAGGAAAAAAAAATTGTGAAATGATTTAAAATAAAATAAATTGAAAAAAAAAAAAAAAAACCTAAAAAAAAGAAAAATTAAAACTTCGAAATAAAATAGAAAAATTTTTAATTTCTGCGTGAAAAAAAAAATCACACAACAATGTTTCAATTAACAGATAGTTCGCTAGCGACTGTGAATAGCAGAATAGTGAAATCGAGCTTTCTCATACTCATACTAGCAATAAATTCAGTGAATTCGTGCGCACCAGCGCGGGGCATTGGTGGATCACGGCGTAGTCGTAAATTAACGCCACTAGTCTTCAAGCAGCATGTACCGAATGTGCTGGAAAAAACATTGGGTGCGTCGGGACTGCACGAAGGCAAAATATCACGTGAAGATTCACGATTTAGAGACTTAATACCCAACTACAATAAGGATATTATTTTCAAGGATGAAGAAGGTACCGGCGCTGATCGATTGATGACACAGGTAAGCTTAATTAAGTTTAAGTATTTGTGACATAACAAAACAATTCGTGAAATAGTTTGTCTGCTAATTGCTTACAAAAATTTTGTAATTCTTAAGTCATTCAATTTGCACAATTAATTAGTAAACATCACTCATTGACCAACAAACAATAAATCTACGAGTTTAACGAACTCATAATTGAGACAAATGTTAATTAGCACTTTGTTTCGGACAAAATTTGTAGTCGAAAAAAAAAATTTTATTGAGTCATAAATTTGTTGGTGATGAGTCAAAAATCGATGGAATTGTTAACGGCGGAAGAAAATAGTTTCAAACCATACTGATCGACTTGATTTCGTTTTAAAAGTATTTCGAAATATAAAATTAATAAAAAAAAAAACTTATCATGGCGCGAGTTTGAATACAAAGCTAGAAATATTAACCACAAAACCCAGCATGGTGCTTTTAATGCGTTTCCATCGCTAATGATCTCTATGAATTAATTTCCATTTTTTTTTTTCGATGGTTAAAAAGTTTTCAAAATGGTGATCGTCATTCGGATTCCACTGAAAAACAATGCGCCCAGGTGATGATGGTTTGTAATTACGTTTTCATGTAAATTATAATCAATGACGAGCTCATGCAAGGTTGAGTTAATTATATAGCAATATAGTATAAAACGTCCTGTTCTTCTCCATGGCGTATAAAATCTTTGATGTGTATCTTAAAATTGATTCAATTAGAACGTTTTTATTATGATGAGTCGCAGACTCTTCTTAATCTAAATTTGCATTTTAAGAACATTTTCTGATTTTTTGTGAGCTGCAAAATTTATTGCTTAAACATCAAACTGCACTAACCACAAACTGATTCCTCAACGAAATTTTGAAGCCGGTTACATGTTAATGACAACACTCAAACAAGATATAGAGAGACATCAAAATTGGCTATCAATTATCGTCATCAGAGTTTGATGCATTCGCTAACGCTCTTAGCTATAAAGTTTTTTTTTTTTTTTTAATGTCAAATATCCACAAGAGCAACATTGTGATCACGTCACTTTATTGATGCACAATATCGCAATCAAATGAGAGAAAGAGGTTTTTTTACAAGTTTTTGTATTCGGCGATCGACAAACGACATCATGAGAAGATAAAATACCCCCCCCCCCCCCCGCAATTGCAATAAATTCAGGCATCGGTCAGAGATTTAAAAGTCATAAAAAATTAAATGATGATTTTAATAGCGTTTTTGTGGCGGTTTCGAAACTAGCATTAAGATTCAATTAGATTAAGACTCTTTTCTTGCGGTTCCCCTCGTGTGAGCTTTTGGGAGCTAATAAAATATCGACTTTGTCGAAACTGATGTTTTGCACAAAACAAAACTCATCATCATTTTTTATTTGGTTTGCCGATGCCGCTCACCAAAATCTCCTGACATACACCAACCAACATACATATTTTGACTAATGAGCTGTAGCCGCTTCTAAATGGGCGCATTATTAGTTTTCTGATCAAAATCGGTCGCGCGCTTTCAAGTCTAATAATATCTTTCCATCTTTCGGAATAGCTTTCGATCAAGAATTTACGTGTCGGCTGAGAGCAATTCTCATTTAATAGGCATTTTACATGTTATCTAATTCCCACGGGATCTCTCTCGGCATGATGTGTAAAGCGACACCACATTCAGGAATGCGTGAGTGTGATGAATGTCCATTTTCAGTCCATTAAACGGTGGTTCAACACACATTAAATATCTCTCTATCTTACGCTTTCAAATTAGCCATAATTAATCATTACAATTTAAATCCCGTACGAGAGAAGTGAACAAAAAAAAAATTTATAAACAAAATTAAATATTGTGACTTGTTTGAAGCATTGTTCTCATGATTGCGCGCATTTTGTCATATTTCAAATAGCTGGTGAGAGATATTAATTTAATCGTCGTGTGGGTGTCAGTTGAACAGGAATTATCTGAGCACTGTAAAAGCATATTTTGTTGTGTGTGGCACAACAAAAAGGAACAAATTTATTTCTTTTTTTTTATGCATAAAAGCGAGCAATAAAAAGCATGAACAGATAACAACTTTGACTTTTGAATATTGTTTCGTACCCCAACAGAAACTTCTTTCTTTCGCATGGCGGTAAAAGTGCACCAGCAAAAGAGAGACAGAGACGGAGAGACATGCATAAATATTTAATCTTTCAATAATCGAATAAACATTCAACGAGAAGAATGAGAGAAATTCTTTTCATATTATAATGTGATAAATACACAACATAAACCGCCTGAACAAAAGATGCCCAACGATGAGTTCCATTTATTTACTGAAAATAAAGAGTAGAGAATCTCGGCGAGTGTTTATTTGATTGCTTAGTATAAGCTTAATGAAATGTTTTATGGAAAATTATAGCGATTATTACTCTTCGAATGATGCATGTTAATGATTTTTATGTTTCCATTTTTTATTTACATATCCTCACGAAAGATTTGAGTGATTATTTTTTCATTTCGTTGGCGGTTGGCTCATAAAATGTTAATACAATCGAAGCCAGACAGTGCATCTCTAACAGGTTTCTTATACCTTCTGATGGTGAAATTAAGTTTTGTTTCTTTAAAATCCCTTTTTTTGCATTTCTAAGGTGTTCCCTTCCTTCAAGGATTATATTGAGGAAGTTGAGTGATGTTTTTAATATTGTGAAAATATGTTTGCAAAGGGATCGTGTTTACATACATTTTTTTATGCTTTGTTAGTACGGAAATGATGCTCGCATTTTTATTCCTGTAAATTGCTGGATTTTTTTTTTTTTGGCAAACATTTTGAATTTTTGTTTTGTTTCACATGAGATCACGAAACGACAAGCGAAATAAGGAAAAAAAACGAAAGGTGCCAAAAGTGGCAAGCACACGCAACAATTCGACAAATTATAGATGGATTGAAAGCATCCCAAGAAGAGCCTTCAAATAACATCAACCAATCTTTATAACAATCAAATAAATCGACAAAGGCACTTGATCAAGCAAATGAAAGAAGAGAAAAATTTACATTCAATTATGAGAACTTTTAAATTGTTTATTTTTCGTGTGTTCATTTAATTTTCGTTACAAAACCGATTAAATATTGAGTGAATTGACAAAAAAAAAGAGTGAATGTTTATTTTGAGTTGTCACTTCTTCATTTCGTATGTAAGTGGATTTAAATAAACATAAACATACAAACGACTTTTAATTGACTTGCGGGATTTCACCGAGAAAAATATCCAATGAATTGCAATGCCATCATCTGAGAAACTGAGAGAAATTCTTGAGCTCTCAAGTTTGTTTACTTTCAATTCCTCACAAGATGCCATACAAAGTTTCATCAAGCGTGTTTATGATTATTAATTTTTTTGCGATTTTTAATTTTATTTTTAATTAAATATTTGTTTGCATGACGTATATACAATATCGTTGGAGGTAATGAGAATCGTAGGGTGTCTTATGGCGGTGATGAGTCAATGAGTCTAATAAATTGTACACAAGGTCTGGTCGCAAATAAACATTCTCAATGCTATTATATTTCAAGCCCATCGTAACTGTCACTGCACGACCCTTTGAGACGTTCAAACAATGTTTAATAACATTCAACTCTTGAGGTTGTTCCGAAAATTTATTACGCTACTAAAAATAAATTTTGCGCAATTTTTTTTATTTCTTCCATGCCAAACACTGCCAGCGCCAAAATATGCGACCAGCGAAATTCCTCGAAACATTTTTTGGTTCAATAACCCTCAAAAATGCCTTTTTTTAGGTTGAACAACAACACAATTTTTGTTTGTGTCTTGGTGTTTTGGGAAAAATCGATTTCGATTTCAATCAATCAAACTTCATAATGGTATTTTTTTGATAAGTTTCTTTTAATATATCACATTTCAATATTTCTTGAAGAAATACTTAGAATTTGTTATAGAACCTTGAAGATATTACTGGCTGCCTCAGTGGTGCCACTTCTTATGTTGTGTTGATTGTTAACCTGTGATTCTTTGAAGTGACATCACTATCGTTCTAAGTTGAATCAATTTCGTGAAATAGTTGAAATCATAAATGTCATTTGAACCATCCGCATGAATAATGGTCCAACATTGATCCACCAACTCGCTGAGCGGCGAAGAAACAAAAAAATATTTATTCCACAAAAAAAAAGTATCAGATTCATTTCAATGTCGAGAACGCAACAGTCCATAAATTTATTGAAACTGACTTATTCACTGGCTGATGATTAATTTATCTCTCGTTACCACTCGACAGTTTTCCACCCGAGAAAAAAAAATTGACATAAGGAAAGAAGTTTGGAACCATCATTTTGTCTTACACTCATAATCTAAAGATTTGTATGGTCGAGTAGACGACGAGGTTCTACTGTGAGTGATGATTCCAAGCCGTAAAGTTAACGTATCAATTTTTCACTCGATCGGTGGATTGCGGCAATCATTAATTTGACGAGTCACTCATTCGATTCGTTCTTCGAGCACCCCAGCACCAACAACATTCCGGCTCAATAGCTCACCAGCACTCATGACACATTGGTTCAGTTAACAAATTAATTTTTAATTGAATATGACACTAAACGATGCCACAGTCAACTACGGTGTTGCTAATTCATCATATAATGCAGTTGGATAATTAATTTTGATCATATCGACGCAAACCTGCCCTACTGGTGTAATTTATTACACGCGTGAACGTGTTTGCTCTGCTACAATGCACTGACAGTTGCTTATATCTAGAAGAGTCATGTGTCGTTTAAGTATCATTTTAGTGTGATTAATGGAATAATGATATGTTGTCGACGCTCAGATCATAACGGTACATGCGCTGCAAATTGGTGTAATAAAACCCCAAAAATCATAGCACAATCTAGAACTGAACAAGAAGCCTTTTGATGCTTCATTCATAAAAATCGAATCGCTCATTGTTGTGCCTCGTTGACAAACTCTATCAAGATACATGTCATATTAAATTACCATTCAGAGACATGGATATTGAGAACGAATATTATAAAACTTGTAACACAAAGCCAAAAGGGACTCGAAAAAGCATCGATGTAGGGAATTTGAGAAAGAACAACTGACAACAACAAAAAAAAAATATGAAAAATATCCGGATGATTGTTAATCGAGATAAAAACTTGATAATGCCTTTCAAGTCACTATATCTTTTGGCTTTCTGAAATATCGAAAACCATCGAGAATGTTGAATTCAGTTCAAAAAAAATATGCACACGAATGAAATAACATGAAGAGGAGTAGATGAAACATATATTCTTGTTAATTTCGATGGTTCTGGACGGCACCAGGGGGGAGAGAGAGACAGAGAGTGAAACTACGAAATGCAAATTGCCCTTTATCATAAATATTTAAACATGACTCAAGATTTCATATTTAATTCATTTCGCCATCGTATCAACATGGATTGATGTATTTAGCCCTAGCTTGGTCTATGTTTAATGCCCGAAGCTGAAAAAGACTCTCATGTGACCTTACAAGTCTGTTACAAATTGAAAAACAAATTTATGCGGCATAACAAAAATCAGTTTCGACTTCATAAAACTTTTAAATTTTCTTTGCTGTTGTGTTGGAAACAATCCTCGAAAAAAAAAAAAAAACAAGAACAACAAGAACTGTCTGGAAAGTCTTGCGATGCGGTCGATTGGCAGATCGAACAATGGAAGCAGTTTTTATTGCCATCAGCGATCGCTTAATGAAGGAGATCGATTTTTATGCATTTTATTTTTTTGCAATCACAAAACCACAAAAATGTTGCAACTTCATTGCACTAAAAAATATTGTATGTTGCATTACTGTTCATAAAAATTCCATCCAGATTCTCTGTGCTTCTCCACTAGAAACACCAAAACCCGAACAAACCACATGGTGAGCGAAATATTATTCTTTGCGGCAAAATACCAAAAAGCCACAAGACATTGTCAATTGTCACAAATGTGCACGCGGGGGGAACGAGTGAGAGAGAGAGTGAGTGAGTGAAAGAGAATTTTGCGCAATAACAAAAAATGTAACACCAAAACCACAACAAAGAGCCATCGAGTGGACCTGAAAATAATAATAAAAAAAAAAAAATCAGAACCATCGACGATCAACAACAGCAACAAAACTTGATTTTCACACGACCTACTCGTTGCGTCTTATCTTTATGAGTCTTAAAAAACAAGAATTCCATCGGCCTGGTTTTAAGATAACGAACAAAAAATCCTTTCTTCGTCCGACAGTTCTTTTTTTAATCCTTTTTTTAGGATTATTACTAGGCATGCGTTACAGCACAATGAACAGGCACATGCTATGCAAATGAATTGTGTCAAGTGCTCATGATGTAAATTAATCCTAGTAATGGATAAAATTGCACGTGTTCGATGATCGAAATCAAGCAGTTAATGAGTAGAAATTTGCTCATTTTACTGTTTTAAGCCTTCCATTGATCGTAATTAAATATTTATCGATAGCACATTTTTACGTGTACTTAATGATTGTTCGATGCAAAAAAAATTTACTCATTATGCGCGAAAGAAAATCAAAATGCTTTTATTACAAAACGACCGATCATGTTAAGCGCAAAAAGGACTGAAACGCAAGAAGCCATTTAAGTGACATTTGGAAGCAGTTTGAGATTTATTAAATCGAGATATAAATTCTGATTCAATCGCCACAACAATGAATTGCATTTGGAGGCATCAAGATTCAATTGAGATTACAATCTTGAATGATTGCCGTCTGACTCTTAAAAGGCTTCTGGAACATGGCAGATATAAATTTGTTGTTTGACTGAGTTCGTCGTCACGGGCGCATTACACAAAAACAAACAGACATCCAAACACACAAAACTGATTTCTGTTTCTTGCTCTCTCTCTCTCTCTCTCGCATTACAAATTCGAACAACAAATCCAAATGACAACGAACATGACTTTTCCATAGCCCCTGAACATAATGACACACACAGGAAATTTGTACGAATGAACAAGAACGGCAATTAAGTATATAAGAAGACAAGTTTCGAGTTGATTCCATCAGACTTTGAATCTTGTTTGTCTTTATCGCATTAAAAGCTTCCCGAAAGGAACTCAAAAAAAAATCAATTAACTCATCCATAAAGTGTTATTTTAATCATATCAAATCTCGAATGCTATGAAAGTTAAAGCGACAAAATAGGGCATCAAGTGCGTCCATTGAGGTATTTTTATCTGGGGATGTGGATAAATGATGATGATGCCCTCATGGAGATGAGTTTAATGGCGAAAAAAAAAGAAATATTAAATATGCGCCAAACCCCTTAAGAAGAGTTTCTTTATATTATTTCAGTGTGTTTCGGCATATGGCCGATCAATAACAATAAAAAAATATATATTAATGGGCACTGGCACTGTTGAGTAAAAGAACGAAACGGACCCAATGTACCTACCTACCTACCTATTTTATTTTTTCGAATGATGTGTAATTTGTTAGTTTCTCTTTCGTGCCTCTCACCTCGCAAATATCTTAAGACAAATTGTATACTACGAAGGCATATTGAGACTGATGCTGAAATGGGAAAAATAAATATTTTGACATAATTTTGGGCTCCGGACACACATCACAAAAATAAAGATTTCGGGCGTCTTGAAAAATGATAATCTTAAATTCAACTGTCAGTTGATAAATTGCGGTCCATTGCACAATGTTACGAGAAGGAGTGAACGAGAAAATGAGATTAAGTAACTAAGTTCAGATCAAAATACTTCATTCTCTGTCACCATAATTATCACTTAATAACTTTTAATTGGCGTTGCTTTCTTATCTTTCGATGATTTGTCTCTTGCTGACTGTTGACTGGTGTTAATCGCGATCCACTGAGACCAATTGGCGATTTCCTGTTATTTTATTAATTCAACATTTGATATTTCGATCTTACAAAGCGATTATTTATGGCACAATTAGAACTGCTAGCAAAAGATCAATTAATTATGGTCTTAACCAGTCCTAACATGAATTGAACTTACTCATTTGATTCCAAGAATTAACTTTTTTGAGTGATGTATGAAACTACTGGAATATTGTCAGAAATCGGGGGGTATCATCAAGGGAATTAAAGAGCATTCAATTGCTGCTTGTTCAAGAGCGGGCACCTGGTGTTTGTTGATCGTCCATAAAGCCAGAAAAAATGCTTAAATGGTCCATCTGCATAGAGAGTTTTGTCTAATTGAAAAGAGATTCTTGATATTTAACCTTTCTACCATTCTCCTTTGTATAACGTTCAATGAAATGAAATTCTTTTAGCCCATTTCAAATGTTTGTTACTTTTCTCTCAGCCCATAGCGCTATTCGATTTTGTTGTGTCTTGCTAACATAATTGCCATTGTTGAAAAAGTCAAAATATCATTTTTCAAGCTCATTGGAAAGAAAGCCCAGCAAATTAAATAGAGAAGAGAAAACAACCCAAAATATTTAGACGCACATCGAGAGTGGATTTGAATAGAATTTGTGGTTTGGCTTTGAATGTTTGCCGAAAGAAGGAAGAAGAATAAAAAAAAAAATGGTTATAGATATTCTCATTGGGGAAATCATTTGATCAATGTAGAATGATGTGGATGGCAGAACCAAAGCGAGAGAGATGGAGATATAGATTGAAAGAAGATCGCTGCTGGGTTTAGATTTTTTTACTTTGCTGCCTAATGTTTCACGTTTTGATAACTCGATGCAATGTTTTCACATAAAAAATATTTTTTGAAACCAAAAAGGGGTTCAAGGTTAAATCGACCATGAAGATTCCCTTCTTTTTTTTTCAATTAAGCTAATTAAACGTTTGTTGTACAATATTAAAACGAAAATTTTGCAATGAATTTATTTCTGTTGCACTTGAAAATAAGAAAGAAAAAAATTTGAGAAAACAAGAATTTGACTTAAATTGGTTTTCAATTTATGTTTTTCTTCACGGTTCATCGGACACAGACTAAGCTCATTACACAAAGCTCTTTTTTTTGTACTCACCCTTGTCGCATTTGTTCAATGACGATCTCCCGCAGATCGATTGGTCTTTTTTGTGACAGTAATTTTTTTTTGTTGCTGTTGGGACTGCACAGCGCAAAATTCTTTGTGTTCTTTTATTGTTGTCTCCTTCTCGTACTGATTTATTTTGCCCAATTTATTTATAAGGTAACGCTAAGATTTTTTTTGTTTGTTTAAGAAAGACAATTTTTTACATTTGTTTGAAGAGGAAATAAATAAATTCTAAGGTTAATGTCAGTTATTGAAAAGGATGTTTGTTCATGAAAAATTAACTTTCCTGTGTCCGTCCATTCGTTTTGCATTAAAATACAAAAAAAAATTATATTTCCATTTATGATCAAGCTCAAAGATATTTGAAAAATTTTTATGTGATTTTTTTTTTTGGTGTGTTCGTTCCTCGAGTTTCATCATCATCATCATGCGGCCAATTTACCACGCCTTCTATGGGCAATAAAAATTGGAAGAAAAAGAGAAAATATTTAAAAGCATTAATGCTGTTTCTTGTAGCCATCTTGTTTTCTTCTTAAGATATCCAAACGATTTGAACGGTCGAAATAAATTTTTAATTGCGTTTCAGTCATGTTGATCCTTTAAGAATGTTCTTATTGTTATTTTTATTTTAATTTTATTTATTTTTTAATTGCAGCGTCTGAAAGAAAAACTGAATATATTAGCAATATCGGTGATGAATCAGTGGCCGAGTGTAAAGCTGCGAGTAACTGAAGGCTGGGATGAAGATGATTTCCATTCACTAGATTCACTGCACTATGAAGGTAGAGCAGTTGACATCACAACATCTGATCGTGATAGAAGTAAATATGGAATGCTCGCAAGACTAGCAGTTGAAGCGGGCTTCGATTGGGTTTATTACGAGAGCCGTGCACACATTCATTGCTCAGTGAAATCAGGTAAGACTCAATTTATCAATTTCTTAGCAACAAAACTTGTAAGAAGAATTGTCAGTTGATGAATGTTTGCTTAACTTTAACGCAAACCACAAATACAAAAAAAAACTCTGCTCCTAATTAGAAGAATAAAAGCGATAATTAAAAAAAAATATTTACCGAGGAATGGAAACAACGGAAAAACCAACATTGAGAACTACTGAATCATTCGACACACGAAAGAACGACGAATGAATAATTTCAAGTGTTTCATGTTTAATCGTTAAATGAGCAGGATTTTATATTTATTTATCTTTTGGTTTGGCTTCGTCGTCTTTTAAAATTACTACCACGGTTGCCGCACATTTCGATGTAAACTTTTCTTTAATGATCTTCTCACGCAATGATGCTCTGCTCTGACTGCTTTGCTCTGTGCGCTTTTTGCTGGTATTTCTTTGTTTTGTGAGGGAAACTTACTTTTAACAAGATTAAGTAACTAGGGTCGAGTCATCGGTTACTAAATGATTTAAGATTTTCTTATAGTTTAATATCAATATATCTATGTCAGAAGATATTTCAAGAACTGAAATACGAAACTTCAGACCGAACCCTAACAAAAATTAAATCGTGAAACAGCAACAAGAAATCTTAGAAAAAAAAAATACGTTACGAAAAAGAAGCCATGTTTTGTGTAACATAAATTTCATTTCTTTTCCGCTTTTTATCTCTCATGGGCTCCATTCGCATGTATACAAAATAAAAATCTTTAAATACATACAAAATGTTATTTGATTGTCGAATTGAATGGGAAACTAAGATGAAATGTGATACATACAGTGGAGCTCGCAATGAGCGCACAAAATGAACAACAAATTTTGTTTCTTTTCGAAGCTTAAAAAATATTAAAAAAAAAAAAAAACAACAAGAGCAACAAGAACAAGAAGTAAATTTAATGCAATTTTTATTTTGTGCTTGAGTGCATGAGATATGAGTTCGATGAATGGAGAATCTTTTTCATAAATGCATTTTACCTTTTTTTTCTTATGATTATGCCGCACGGAGCATAAACAAATTGCAGCATCATGACCTGAGAATAAAAGGAGAATAAAAGCCACATCATGTTTGAGATCGCGAGCGATGCAAAGAAGTTTTTTTTTTTTTTTTTGGAAATTTCACAAATTTTCTGCGGGACTCGTTAAAATTAAAAATAATTTTTGCGCTGTTGTAGCTTGTTAATGCGCCACATTAATTTTCACTGACCACTCGCTGGTGTTCTGGTTTCTTAGCAAAAGCTGCAGCACGAAATAAACAAGAAACATGTTTCTTTTTAATGTTGCGCTGATGGTGCGCGCGAAAAGTACTTTCTTGTACTAATTTTAACTCAACAAAATGGGTGTTAAAAACTTTAAAGTAATTGCTATAATTTGTATGCCCATAGTTAGTTGAGTAACGAACGACAGAAAAAAAAATTAGCATCAACAAGAATAAAGAAAAATAAAATAAATTAACATAAATAATTTACGGTGTATGGCGATTGTGGCTTTTTTTTTCTTCTTCTGATGCAAATTTTCTTTATCACGGAATTCTCGATGCTGCCTCTAGCTCCATCATGTCTATAATCCTCTCAGATATTCACATTTGATGGAGTGATAAATTGAAAACCAGCCATCGCTACCTAGACATAACGGTGATTCAATCAATTCTTTCGGCTAAACGCATCCTTCTCGGGATTTTGTTTTTGATCTTTGTTCAATTATTTAGCCTTTTTTTGCGCAAGCATTTTCACACAAATCCATGAGAATTTATGATGTATAGCTGAGATGGTGCTGGGAGCTCTTTAAAAAAAAAAAACATGGCTGGCATTTTTTATGGGAAACACTAAAAATGATGTAAATTTACGGAGCACGTTAGCAAGTTATTCTTCTCATTCGTTTTGATTCTTACTAATATATAATTGAAAAACTTATTTTAATGAATCATCTTATAGACTACGCAATCAGTTTTTCAATAACACACTAAGATCTAAAGAGCCTTGATAAATGAATAACTCGAATCATATTCAGGCATTAAATAAGTTAAGTATTATTTTGCTCATGTTCCGATTTTACGGTTCATTTAAAGAAAACATTGCGCAAAAGTTTGGATTTGTATTTCAAGTTTGCCGATTTGTTTGCTCCAACGGGATGCTCTCTTTTTTTGCGATTGCCTCACATAAATGGCAAGCCAGTGTGAAACGGCAAAAGCATAAGAAAATTTTGTATGCTCTTTCTTTCGGTGAGTGATACGAAGCAAAGAAAATTTTAAACATATAACTTTGATTCAGGGTCAGAACGCAATGGCTTTGAAATGGATTTGCAAAGTTTTCAGTATCAAAATTTTGGGCTCTTAGAAAACCATTAAATAGGCTATCAAAAGCGCCACATAACTGTAATTCGCAACTGATTGCTGCCGATAAATTCACGTCCATGAAATTGATTCATGAAAGAAACAATTACAAGTTGCGTGCCAAATTTAAACACCGAAATAAAGAAAAAAAGAGTGATTCGAAATTGTAACATGAACATTCCTTTTTTCTCCACTCGCGGATCGATGAACAACTTCAATTGAAAATTAATCGTAGTTTTTGTTGATTGGGAATCAATTGCAACGACAATTTGATATGCTGAAAAATGCAACTGCAATCTTTATTATTCCAAGACGACTTGTGGTTATGAAATTTAGTGTAGAGTTGGTGAAATATTGTAGCAGGTCAAGAATTTTACATGTTGGTAGAAATTTCTTTTACCACCGATTGCTGCAAACACAATAAAATAAATTTCATCATAAATCAACATGACTGAAATGCTTTGATGTGATATTGCATGCAAAATTGTGATGGTCAAACATACTACTGCTTAGTGCAACAATGTTAACTGTGGAATTTCAATCAACTTTGAGTTCTCATGGCAGCTCATAAAGAATCTTACCAAAGATCCGTGACAAATTTTAACGATCACAGGAGAAATATTATCTCGTATGCTCTGCTCCTTCGACATAGTATTTAGAGTTATTTACAGTCATCCCAACAAATTGCAAAATCAACAACAATGAGAAAGAAAAGCAAAAAAAAAAATGTTGTTTTTGGTTGGGTGTTTTAAACTTTACCTGAGAAAAATCACTGATTTCTTGTGTTGGGGATTTTGTGTTGTTTCGTTTGTCGAAAGGATTTAACTTTGAGCGGGATAATCTAATGAATTTTTAATTAAAGTAAATTAGTTTTTTTTTCTGGTGAAGATGCACAAAATACCAAACTTGCCCAACAGCTAACGAGAAAATCTCCGGCAATCTTCTTACAAGATTCAACAGATTAATTTTTTTGTTTCATTTTAATTTTTTTTTTTTTTGTTAACATGCACAAAGCGGATGGACATTAATTCTCTGCCTCTTTTTTTCTTGATCTTTTTAGATTCCTCACAAGCTTCACACTCGAGTGGCTGCTTCGCATCTGATAGCACCGTACAGACAGAAAGCGGAGAGATAAGAAGGCTCAGTCAGCTAAAAGTCGGCGAAAAGATTTTGAGTGTAAACAGCAACGGCGAAACGGTGTTCAGTGAAGTCATAATGTTTCTTGATCGTGACATTAATCAGACGCGAGAATTTGTGCAAATCAAAACGAGCGGCCATGCGACAATACGCGTTACACCTGCTCATTTACTGCCGGTTTGGAAACCGCATCAACATGAAACCAAATATATTTACGCTGATCAGGTGGAAGAGAATGATTTCCTTTTAGTCAATGTTAATAATAATTTAGAGCCACAACGAGTGACGGAAGTGAGGGCCAAATTGTCGCGGGGCTTCATCGCTCCATTAACGCGGGAAGGCACTGTCGTTGTCGATTCCATTGCTGCATCATGTTATGCATTAATTAATAGTCAGTCTTTAGCACATATTGGCTTCGCGCCATTTAGAACAATGAAATCTATTGAGAATTGGTTTAGTAGTAAATCGCCAAGTGCAAGTAAACAGAATGGCATAAATTGGTATGCGAAAGCACTTTATAATGTTAAGGACTATATTCTACCGAAGAAATATCTTTACGATAAGAAATAAACACAACTCTTCTAGATGGATTTATAATAATTTTGAGGTTATATCAATATCTGAGTATCTGACATGACCTTAAATTAAAAACCAACTGATGTAAATAAAATAGTTTTAATAGGATTTTTAATTGCAAAAAAAAAAAAAAAACAAACAGCAAACATAAAACTCAATATGGGAATTGATTCATTTCATCTTTTACCGAAAAAGAGGAACATTAGCAAATTTAACTTTCATTGAAAAACTTATGTGCCATCTGAAACTGATTAAAAATTCTCCGAGACCAGTGAACAAAAAAGAAGAAACATTTTTTTTATTAATACTGCTCCGCTACTTATTGATTTTAATGGCCAGTGAAAAGTCTTTTAGGTTCTAGTAAATGATAACGACAGTGATATGTAAATTTATGATAAATGTAATTAATTTAGATAGTTAGAATCTTGTGACAATCAACGATGGAAACGATCAGAATTTAACCTCAAAACATTCCTCTTATTAAGATTAATTCGAGTAGCCAAACAATGCAAATTGTGCCTGTAAAATTTAGTTATTAATTTATTGAATTGAGAAAAAAAAATATTAAGATTTCTTTTTAATTTTAATTAATTTATTTTTTTGTAAAGCTGTTTTGTCTGATCGTTTCTGGAATATTTTTTTTTTATCGAAATACAATTGATGCAATGTTTCTGTTGACATTTAGAGTTGCCGCTTTTGAAAGATTATATTTCGCTTACATGATTTGACGCATGTAATCGGGAATGTAAACTGCCGAATTGTAAATTAGAATCATGAAAACAATAAAAAATTGGAATTAAATGCGAATCGAAAATTCTTCATGTGTTTTGTTATTGGCCGAATAAAAAGCATCCGCGCAACTGTGTGATGGTCACGGAAGAAATTGTGTTGTATGGTTGTTTAAGTTTTTTCTTTTAAAATATTTTCAGTTCATATGTTTAACATAAGTGAGCCTAGTTTAATTCTATTTGGTGGCAGATACATGTTTAACCTTAAATAATAATTGGAATCGATAATTGTTTATAATGATCCCATACAACAGAAGTTCATTTTTTACTGTACAAATTAGTTCAAGCAAGCATTTTATGGATTCCTTCACCACATCTGAACGACACACTGAGCAACAAGCAACAAGTGGAAATACTGAGCCCGCTGAATGGGAAAAACATTTTTCCATTCAGTTTGTTTTTGAATATTCACCGAATATAACACATTTGGAAGGCGCTGTTACAAAAATTTATACACGTTTAGCATGAGTGTTGATTGAGGTAGAGTAAGCATTAATTGAAAGTTTTTGTTCGTATAAAAGAAAAAAGTTTTACGTTTATTGAAATCTAATCAAACGAAATGAGTTAATTTTAAAGTGAATTTAATTATTTTATTGAGTTGTGGCATGAAGAAGAAAGAAAAAATAAATTCTAAAAATAATAAATCTTAAAACGCTTTCGCATATGGTATGTGCATTATAATTATTGGAAATATGATCAGGATGTTTACGTTTCTTGATCTGATTTTCCATAATAATCAATCAAATATTTGCTGTAACGTTACGTGCAAACATTATTGCTGTCCTTGCGTGAAAAGTGACTAGCATTGAATGAAATATGATGTTAAGAAGACAATCAATATTTATGATATATTGGAATTATCTTTACGATTCTCATTATCATGCATACATAGTTTTATACTTTGCTCCATTGTGAATTGTGTCGTCATAAAATATGGATTGCGAAACTTTTATGTTATTAAGGAAAAACATTGGAAAAAGCGACTTAGAATAAATTCTAAAATTAATCATGTTTACTTGATTGAAGTCTCTTTCGGCAAACGTCTGTGGGTTTCGTTACAACCGAGATTTGTTTGTACAAGTTTTGATTTATTTATATTTTTCTCGGTGAATATTAATGAAATCATTTATTATGCTGTGTCGGGCGTATTGTGTGTCACGTGATGAAATAATAAATTAGATTCGTTATTAAACTCATTAAGAAGATAATTGATTTTTCCGGGGAATAGAGGTATAGGTTTTGTTTGATCGTGGTTTATGAAGTGGTATCTTAATTAAGATCTTCCTTTATGGATTTTCTAGCCGCTAAAAGAAAATTCTCCTACGCGAGAAAAAGGAATGATAATTAAAAGAAACCCAAAATTTTCATTAAGGTCACGGTTTGTTTTATTTAATCATTTTTGCAACTTTTCCTCATCTCACTCATTTATCAGTTTCAATCATGTTTACATTAAACGTACGAACTGACACCCAGGAATGTTTGGAAAACATCAAGAATATTTATTAGATTAACCTCGCTCTTGACTGACTAAAAAAAAAATTGAAATCAATCTAAGTATAGGATTTGCCTCAGCAATGACGTAAATAATTCCAGCTTCGAAAACTAACTAAAAAAAAAAAACTTTTCAATTTTGCAATCCAGTCACGTGTTTCCAGTAAATATTCATAGATTTTAATTCAATTTTAATCGTTCGGTTTTTCTTGGTCCGATAAATATTTAAAATTTTCCTTAAAAATTTATTTCGTGTGTGACTCGGGTTTTGTCTCAAGTGCTCAGATATTCATTATAGCAGAAATAAAAGTTAATTAAGAAATTCATAAACTATCTTGAGAATTGCTTTTTCAAAAGTGTCTATCGGAGAAAACTGCTCTCCACATAACTGCCAAAACCAATTGAACTTTTCATTATTTTAAGGGAAATTAAAATGAAATAAAAAATCGATTTATTCTTACAATTCATACTGAAAATTGAGTTTGATGCCAATTCACTTTTGAATTGTACGGCATTTTTTATTCAAGAAAAATTTTCATTCAAATGAAGTTCAGCTCATAAACACAACCCCCGAAAAATTGATCGTATTTAAATGTGTTTTAATGTAAACACATTTTTCCATTTAGATCATTTACGGCGCAGATTTTTTTTGACTGAATTTGTAAATATCGAATATTACGGCCATTATGGAGATAAGATATTGGTGTAAAAATCAGCTCGTGGAATAACTTGGAAATAACTTTAAATAACATTAAGCAGATGGCAAATCGTTTACGGCTTTCTGACTTTCCGTATTCCTCAGATTTTTACGAATCAATTCATTCCAGTATAAATTGGAAAATATCTGCTAAATGTGTCACATCCTTCAAGTGCCCATTCAGATAAATATCAGATACGGATAACGATATTATAGGCAATAATAAGCTACTAGCTTTTATCAGATTAACATAGGATCGATAATGCACAATCATTATCCCAATATAAATTACAAATATTCGTATATTGCTGGTAAACAAACACATGTCAGTATGGCGATTTAAATGGAAATTGTTGATTCCGCTTGTGCATGATTAATGAAGTGTACATTGTAGACTTGTTAAAAAGGTTTAAAAATAAACTAATTAAGTTATTCATTTGTAGGTTGTGATCTCACATTTATTGGTTTCCATACACTTCATTCGAAGGAAGTTTCCATTAAACAATAAATGATGCAGGACGCGGATGTTGAGGATGGAATAAATATATTGCTGATAATAACTGTCATCATTGGCACCACATTAATGACATCCCTAATAGTCTGCTATGTTTGTGTTTTCCGTTCGCTTTGCTGTCCATCCGCTGAAGACTTGGAGCGAGCCCACAGTATGATGAGACGAGGGAGCAGCAGGAAGAAACATTTCAACCGGCAAAGCACAATTAATGAAACAAATGTTAGTCAACCGACAGAAGTTGAACGGGTGTAGCGTTTTTAAAAAGCAGTCTGAACATTTAATAACTTATAAAGTTATTAAAGAAAATATGCTTCTTTAATTAATTAAACTAATTGAAATTAGATTAAGGGTGTGTGCATATCTTGGATGTCCATTTTATGAAAGTCTATTTGGGGCAAAGTAGCATCCACGCAGCGCTTATTTTGAATATTTTTTTTTTAATAAAGTTCACGAGACATTAAACCTAAAATTAATGTTCCAATTATCTATCCTTCTTAATAATTATTATGTTAACAATTTCTATGAAAATTTAAATGAAGTAAAGTAAGATTTAAAAAAAAAAAATAGAAACATCTATGGGTTCTTATTAAATTCTAATTTGCCATCTTTCAGAATCGCGAACTCGTAGATTTTAGATTGCCATTTGAGGCGTATTTGATCCCATAGCGATCAATTTCCCATTTATATTCAGAGCATGCTCCAAATGTTTGCAGAGTATTACTGAAGTACGCTCATGGTGTTATGTTACTGCTCTCTGAACGTCTTAAAGTTACTTCCGTATCAATGAAACAGAAAGTGACAATTTGATGCTTTAGCGTGCGTTACAAAAATAACTTTTTATAATTAGTGCGGATACAATGTCCGCTTAATATTGTTTCAGTTATATCTCGACATTATTCAATATCCATTCCAGAAATGATGTTATCTTTGTATATATTCCGAAACTTGCAAATTTTCCACAGTCAAAAATACCGGCCGACACAATGCCATATTGTACAATTTTCGGTGAATTATTAAAATCGGTAACTGCATAGGATCCTTGACCTGAATCTCCTAAATAGCAAATGAAATTAGTGAAGATAATTTTAAATTAGAATTTTTTCATCAATCTACTTTTATAATCTTACCTTTACAACTTGAGATATTCGAGTCATTATGTCCAGCACAGAATTGTTCATCTGTTAAGGTCACTGGTTTCGAAGCAAAATATTTTCGACATTCATTAAATGATACAACGGATAATGTTGCCTCTTGAAGGATGTCAGAACTGCGACCGCTTTCCGTATGACCCCAACCGACAACGATTAGAGTTTTCGGTTTAAAGTCCCTTAATTTTTTACTAAATGGAAGACAAATGGGCATTACATTTTCTAATGGAGAGTAAAGGGAGCATTTATAAAAATTAATCCGATCAGATCTGCTTTAATTGCGATGGTTAAATACTTACTCGCTTTCTGAAAAGGAACTTTTAATTTAATAAGAGCAATATCGTTAGGACCAATTAAATTGTCCTTGAAGTCCTCTGGAATTGAATATTTTTCGACCAGAATATCTTGAATTGGTTGGGCACATGAATCTGGATCATCATAGTCAGAACAATCAAGCTCTTTACTCAAATCATATTCGCCCAAACGCACAGCAACTCTGAGGAATTTTCAAAATGATTTAATGAAAATTTTCCGTTTCCAAATGCTCACAATTTTTCTCCTTGCTTCAGTTTCGTTACACAATGTGCAGCCTGCAAAATGAAAATATTTCATAAAACTCGGGTCAATAGTTAATTAATGTGGCCACTTACAGTAAGAACATACCGAGCGGAAATTCTAGAGAGGAATAAATTCCATAAAATATTTTGAAATAAAATTAAGATATTTGTAATGGAAATATAATTATTTACAAGCTTCCACCACAACGAAATGAGAACGTATCATCCTTGCTGTACTTCAGTAACGCACTCCATGGATATTGGAATATCTCAGAATTATCTCCGAATGCCACTCGATTGCCAACTTTTGCTTCGCCGCATGAGTCGTTAAATAAAATGTAATTGCGATGTGCTTCAAATGACAATGGAGCTGAAATTAATTAAAATTTTTGAAAATGTTTTTATACAAAATAATTTTTCTTGGGAAACCTAAAGTATTCAAAATCCATGGCAATATATTTGTTATTCGAGTAAATAAATATGCTTCCGGTGAGATTTCGCTATTCAATTGCATGCCATATAGTACAACGCGCGATTCTTTCTTCATCATCATGCCCCGAGAAGCCGTGGCGCCATTCTCCAAATTTGTTGTGTTTGTGCAAAAATTTGTTTCATTAGAAAATACCTGGAAGATACAAAAAAAAGATTTTCATATATAACTCGTATGTGAAGGAAACAAATATGAATTTCATATTATTTTGCTACTTTAAAAATCTTGTTGAACATTAAAAGCTCTTCAGAAAATGTTACATGACTTTTGAATGGTTCCTTCCTCCATTGATTCTCGTTTCGCTTGCACGAATTTTTCACATTAGAATGAATTTTTATTTATTTTGATGATGAGCTTACTGTCTGTAATTTGTTACTGCAAACACGAGGTTTATACAATTTCAATACTTTTCGTGCATAATGAAAAGTGCCTTCATTTAGTTCATATCCATTGGCTCCAACAATTTTCAAATTATGTTCATACCAAATCTTGTTAATTGGCAGACAGACAGCAACTGCAATGAACGAAAAATATTTAACTTTTTAACAGAAAAATTTAATTAGTTTCCTCTTACATTTTGATGATAAATTGTCGCGACCGTGATTAATTGACGTCTTCAGATGAATGATTGCGATATCAATACTGCCGTTATTTTCATACTCGTGCGATTCAGAATGAAAAATAACATCGACATCATGGGAATCGAACGATTCGTTCGGTTGACAGCTATTTACCAACCAGCATTCATCGTAACTCAGGTGAATTTTGAACTGGGAATACAAATGTTAAATGAAATTTGTCTTTCGGCTTAAAGACAAAAAAAAAACAGAAGTATATATGTAAGTGATATTGAAATTCCCTACGATACATTACATGCTTGTGACGCAAACATGAGCCAGGAAAAAGTAGATGTTTATGTGAGATTAATGCACCAGAACACTGAAAGTTTCCATCGATATCTGTCACCACTCCAAGCCATTGTTTTTCCGTTTTCAGATATCCAAACATGCCGCAATCTTTCGGCAGAAGCTTTAGTCCCGCGTGATTTTTAATTTTCATCTCGAAATCGCTGTCTGTTGAATGAAAATTATGATAAATAAACGTAAAAAAAATGCGGCATATAGTTTTTGTTTTTGGATACGTCGTCAGCACGAGTCATTCAAACTGAAAATATTCCACGTGACCGAGGTTATGGACAGAAGCGAATATCGGGTTTGACCTCGTCACATTTCATAAAATATTAAAGTTGTTGCGTCGAATTTGATTTGATTTTTTTTACGGATATAAGTTACAGCGAAAAGAACTTGAATGAACTCGAAAGTCGAATTATCAAGTTTGTTATTTATTGCAGTCGTCGTGATTTACTTCGTGACTTTTTCCTCTTTTTTTTTTCGAAACAATCTTCACGTTCTTTTGCTTTCCTTCAGCACACCAAACAGATTTGGAGCAAGGAAAAATATGCAAATTTCCAAAACATAAATAAATTTCCGGGACGGCGAGTTACGAACAAATTATTTACCATTTTTTACCATCGAAAAGCATCCGCATAGGAATGTAATGAGTATCAAATTGAATGAGCAAGTTTGCTTCATCGCTGTCCCTTCAGTATTACAAAAATCTGGAATCTGCTTTTTTTCACACTTTACAAAATTATTGTAAAAAAAAATCGTTGCGAACGTTCAGAGCATCACCCCCCGACTGTCTACAATGCTTAAAGGAAACTAAATTTGATCAAATGAGCAAAAAAGAGAAACAAATTTGCCGCTTGTCCATACATAGTAAACAGCGTTGGTCGAATGGAGAGATGGTGGTGGGAGAGACAGAAACACATTTTTTTTAAACTTCTATCTTTGACTGTTTGTGTATACGTCGAACGGCTGGATTATTTAAATTGTATTCATGTTAATTTGCATAAGCTGAATCGTTTGGATGTTGTTATTGCGTTTTATGAGGAGGTCCATTTAAGTGGCTTGTTTAACAAATTTTTTGCACTGTTCATTTACATTTCTGTTGTTTTTTCAGCTCCATTCTGGTTCTGACACTTTCGTTGTTTACTTTACAAATGCTGTTTATCTATAGATCCGAATCGGATAATCTCGCCATATGAAACGAAAATATGGAATACATTTTTTGTTCTTCTGGGATGTATTCGATTTGAATTGATTTGATTTTAATCGAATGCTTGGGTCGATTTTTGTACATTACAGAAAAAGTTAATCTCAAAAAGTGCTTGTCATGTGAAAGTAGTCTACTTTAAGAGATTGTCTATAAATGTCGTCGAACCTATTGTCTTACGAGAAGAGGACCAGAAACAATTAAATTATTTGACATCATTATTATTCAATCAGTAATATTGTTAAGCTTTTCTGTCGGAAGCTTTTGTTGCTTCTATTTTGTCTACTCCTTACTGAGCACTTATGTTATAAGAAAGTTTCAATTGGTGTTCGAATATCGATAACAAATTTTCTTAAATGACTCAATGTAGTCCGACAAGTGGATTAAAGTTTATGTTACAGTCACAAGAAGTGATGAGATAACGCAATCAATTAATAATTAGTCATTCGCTCAAATTAACTGGCAAAATCTTATCAGCCATTGATAAATTTTCAGTTTCGAAATTGATTTGAAGTCAGTTTTAATTCTGCCACCGATACGGCGACAATGCGTCAATTAGTAATTTTTGTAGGAATTTTGGTTGCCGCTTCGGCAGCGCCAACACCGAGTGAGTGAATGATATTGACAAATGCAATTTAGATGATAATAAAGCTTATCGGGGTTTTAATGCATTGCAGATGGTCCATTGAAAATCAGTGATAACAACATTGAAAATATTTTCAATATAAACATAAATATCAATGGAGTATTCAGCAACTCCATAAATCAGGACATAATTAGCGTGATTGTGGGATTATTGAATAACCAAAATATCGATGGATCATCGTTGAAGGATCAATTGAAAGCTCTCGCACTAAAATCGGACAAAAAAAATTTGGACGTGGATGTGCCATTTGGATCGATCGGAAAAGGTTTCAATTTTGATGGACTTGCTAGCAAAATTAAGGAAGCCGTTGAGAATAAAGCAAAGGAAAAAAAGGAAGACTCATCTGATACACCTGCTGTCGACGTTGAAATGCATGCCAAAGAACTTCTTAAACAATATTTGGCCTCCAAGGAAAATTGAATAACTCTCTAATCACTGATTCATTTCTGTTATCTAAGTTTTGCTATCGCTTTCAGAAAATATAATTCGTTATCTTTTGACTTAAAAGCTTAATTTTTTTTATTTATTATGAAATGAGAAATTTAACTAAAATAAATTGAGAAATGAATCATTTTGGACATGATGTGCATGAATTAATAAATGTCATAATGCAAGTTACGCGGCTATTGCTGTTCTAGTCACTAGCTCAGACTTCAAGGACAATTGAGTTGCTTTGTAATTTATCATGATTTCTTATCAATGACATTTTGACAACTTTATATCCTTTATCATTGAGTAATGATGCGATTGGAAAATAAATGAATGAATTTTTAATTTCAAGGGTAACATAAAATTGGAACTACCCAAATTTGTTATATTCAAATTTTAAATGTTGTTGCATCTATTGGTCACAAGATGGTATCATGTGTCTTGCGCAAGTGCGCTGAAAACATCTTGAAATGTGTAGCGAAGGAAACTTAATTGACAGCATAAACGAATGCAAATGGATTGTTAATTAGTTTCCTCGTTATAATTATTTTCTGATTTTTTAATTTTATTTTCAATCATTCATTTGATAAATTGCGTTGAAAATGCATCAATAATGTTGCATTAGATATCTGAAGAACAAATGAAAAAGGCAAAAAATATTTTTTTTTGTAACTTTCGAAGCGTTATCATCACGTCGCAGAAATTTCAAACAAAATTTCCGTAAAAAATGAGATTTTAATCAAAAGCATTGTGCGGAAAAAATCTCATTCTAATTGAATTTCGATATTTGGTTCTGGTTGAATTAAAAGAGAAAGGAAACTTTTTTTTTTCTGTTCCTCCTCCGCAAATTGAAACACTTTTGCGAAATTGTCTGGTGGAAAATCTCCATCTCTCGTTTGGTCAATTAAAAAGTTTCATAACATAATTTTCTTTCCGCTTCTTTTTTTGTTCTGTTTTTTAATGAAAATTGTTGAAACTTTGGGTGCTGATGATGAGCTACAAAAGCGGCGAATGATAATTTGATTGTAATGCAAACTGCACTGGAGCAAAGTTCGTCATGCACTTTGGTTGGTATCTCATTTCATTAAATTGTATAACCATAAATATTGTCTGAGTGATACTCCTGTCCGATTTTCCAGGAAATTTTTTATTCATCATAACAGCAAATAAAAGTTTCGCTTGTGCTTTGCGATTGATCACAATTCACAGCATAGCTTTTTTTTTTGCAGAGTCATCTTGCCCGGAAGTTCTTGAAGTTGTAATTTAATTGCCATCATTAAAATCACTTTGTAGCAAGATAATTTCTCTCATTTTTTACAACATTGCATCGCAAATTGATTTACTTTACTTGCTCGTGCTCTTTTCTTTGTTGAGCGAAGAAGAACGAGGTCAAATTTTAGAAGATTGCTTTAGATACTCTGCGCCAATGAATTATGGCATTTAGCTGAGAATGACTTGGAAGCTTTCCAAGCATATCGTTTCGAGAAACTCCAAAGCTTATCGCACATTTAATTGAAATCCTTTTTTTCGGGGGGTATTGAAATCTATATGGATGGTGGGTTCACGATACGAACAATTTGCAGCCGTCACGTGTTTCATCTTCATAAAACAAACCAATCTTTCCAGACATCCGGGATCAGGAGCCGTAGAATTTATGAATCTCCAGTCAAATGTAGAAATTCACTTGAGTGTAAATTTTTTATTGAATAAAGATTTGTGCCAATGATGATTCTCACATGGAATTATTTCGTTTTCCTTTTGCCGTATCAAGAAAAATATTGAATATCATCTGAATATCGTACATCTTCAATATTCCCATCCACTTCATCTCGCATACCCTTTGGTACCGCTAGTGATATTGCTGATGCATGCAAACATTTTTGTGTGCTTTTCTCGAAGAAAAAAAAAAGCTTTAAATCTTGGTCCATAAAATATTTAAGTGTTTCAATAAAATATTTAGGTTTTTGGGGGAACTGAAAAAGCGAAAAAAAAAAAAAACTCTTTCGACTTGTGGGAACTGCCAGACGCCCATTTAAGAAAATTGAAATGCAAGAAAAAAAAATCTTAAACTTTTTTATGACCGCCGAGCTTTATAAATATTCAATAAAATTATTAAATTATTGATTCATGAAAATTGTGTGCGCCTTGAGATTTCACAGAGCTGAGAGCGTCCATTTGGTTTTTAGCATTTTTCTGCATTGAATCTTCCTCACACTCTAGGGACGACAACGGCGATGGCGAGCTCGATCGAGCGAAAAAAACCACAAGTTTAATTTTGTTATTTCAGTACTTTTTATTCATAAACATTGTTGGAAGCTCTTTAGAAAACATAATATTAAATTTTCAGCTGCTAGTTCTCTGCTATTTCGTTTCATCGCTTGTATGGCTGTAGAAACGATAGTATCGAGACTGTACCGTCTCTACCGTACAATAACCATCACCATTCACGTCAACACAGTTCTGCTTTGTAGAACAAAAGTTGGAAAATGACCAGAGAAAAAGAAGAAGAATAAAAAAAAATGTAATTAAATGTGGAGCAATGGCGGGCAAAGCAACACACAACACTGAACACAACAAGCAAGCATCCAAACTTCATTAAATCGACTTTTTTATTACTTCGAAGCTAAATTTATGATCCAAAGTTTCCCTAATGACTTTATCGATGGTACCCAATACATTGAAGCCCTGCCGGAATTGGTTGCGAATCATTTTGCCATTGAGTGACATAATTGTTATAGCGGCGAGCATTATTAATACTTTTGCTGACAACAATTTCATCTTAATAGGACTTCAACCGTTGTCTAGCAGCTACACTCGCCGAACCGCATGTAGAAAACTTTTACGTCTGATGATTTATTTCGCACATTAATTAATGGGCCGCGCGTTGTTCACATGGAAAGCAAGAAAAACAAAATAATGGGCTCTAACTCATATATACACACATACACGTGCAAGGTCGAAAAAAGCTTTACACGTCAAGACGAGAAAGAAAGCGCAAAAAACCGACCGAATTTATGAGACTACCGTGAACTTTCCGGATGATGGTTGCCGCTTTCTTTTGTAAGCTCGCCCCCAAAAAGTGGATTATCGAATTATGTTGGGGTTCGTTAAGTTTTATGGCTTGTCAACGAAATTTTTTTTTTTTTTTTTTGTTTAGATATTCCCTATGAATTTCAATTATGAGCATTTCGGATGATAACGATGCTATGATATAGAAAACTTTCATGTACCCTCTTCGCCCATACCAGAGAGTCTCAACTGTTTTCCACTTTAGGCTTACGCTTTTGTCGTTTGTGATTTGGGCAATGACGACATCGGAAAAGATGTGATAAGTTATCTGGCATTAACATGTGAGTGTGCGTCATCTCTAGACAGTACCAGGTGAAAAATAAATTTTGAATGAAACAATAAAAAAAAATAAATAAAATGATGATTCATTGTTCTTTTTCTGGATGTTGTTTGGAAAACGGTTCATTTGAGAAATGGGAATGGGCAACAACTAATGCTGGTACAAAGCAAAATAAAAAAAAAAAAAGAATCGTTCTAGATGTTGGTGGCAAGACAGCAATTTATGATTCACTGCAGACTCATATATATCATGTTGGTCTCGGTCACAAACGAATGAATGGGAGAAATTCAACTTGAAGCTATTGCCATATCTATATATGAATGACGAATATATATTTTCACATTGTGGCACGTTCATTAGAAATTGCGGTCGAAAGTCGGTTAACCTTGGCAAATTCTCATAATTAATGTCTACTCGTCCTTTGCCAAAATTATAAAGGTCAGTTTTATCCAATGATGATGATGATGATAACATTTTCAACTATGGCACACCTACAACACTTTAATTTTTTTGCTGGCTAGATTTGGTTCTTTTTTTTGGGAATACCAATTAAAAATAGACAATTTTATGCAGCAGACGATATGCATTCACGTAATAATCGTTGTCATCAATCATCCGACTGAATTCAGTTTTGTGCACCTGATTGAAGGTTTTTTTTTTCATATTCAACCCGCGTCAGACTTAAAAATAATTGACGATTTTGCAAAAATAGAATTTTTTTTGCCCATTTCTCAAATCGTTTGACTTAATTGCATAATTGGCTCAATAAGTCATTCATGGTGACAACTCGCCGATAGTATAAATTAGTTGACTGGAAATGGTGCCATCATCACTCGACTAGTATCTCAACGACAAGCAAGTAAGCTACAGAGAGCTTTTAGCAGTTGATTTCTTTAGAAAATTGTGAGAAAACTCAATTTATTTCCTAGACACAAAACGACTTGCATCTCGAGCTAAGATTTTCATCTCAAACATTTTTTTTTTCTTTCTTTTTCTCGAACGTGAAATAGCATATAACAGAAAACTCCATTAGCTGAAAGATGAAGTTCTTTATTGTTGTTGCATACTGTGTGCTCTTTTTCGTTGCCTTGGCACGAGCTGACGACGACGATGGTGAAGATGCAGCTGGACATTCTGCAAGTCAATTCAATGGAAATAATATTGGAGATATAAGCAATGTTCAAAGTAAGAATAAAAAAAATCCTCCGAGACTAGGTGTCAGCGCCATACATCATACATTGGCACAACTCTTGCTGCAAATTAACTCTCAAGTATAAAATGAAGAGCATCAAGTTTATTGAGAACTAGATAATTAATTTGCATTACTGATTGTTGCTCGATTTATACTTAATATTATTTATCGTTTCGCAGTTATGTTTGAAGGAGAGCTGCACAGTGAGATCAACCAAGATATCATAAGTATCATTATTGCACTCCTTAACGAACAAACCATAGTCGAAGGTGGGGCTGATGATGACGATGATGATGAAGAAGAAGACAAATTCAAACTAGTTAAAGCAGCAATTGCGAAAGTAAAAGAAGCAAGAGCTGCCAAAAGCGCTCATCGCGCTTAATTCCGATAACATCTGTATGTGATTGAAAGAATAAAAAAAAATATTTGAAATAAAAATTACTCGAATGAATGCTAGAAGCGATAAGTTGTTATTCCGTTTATCAACGAACCTGTCGAATTCAATTAACTGATATAGAACCAGAAAATTGACTCACCAGCCAGTGACTCGATTGTTTCATGAGATACACGATTAGTCATGGTTCTTCTGTGCAATATGTTTCGAATCAAATCGAGTGAGAAAAAAAAATAATTTTCGATACAGGCAACAGCAGCAGTAGCATCAGCAGTCGATAATCTGTTCGCAAATGTGTATCAAGGAATGATCTGGCACTTTTCTCTCTATCTGCCATTGTGTGAAATCAATAACCCTACAGCTAAATACCAAGCCATACAATCAGCCAGTTAGTTATCTAGTGAAAGCGATAAAGTCTCTTTTTTTATCTTAAAATCATTTAGAATTAGATTCGGTGGCATTTATATTACCGCTTCAGTGTCATGATTGTGACAATGACAAATTAATTAAATGTTTATTCATTACAAGTCGAGCAACGAAAAGTTACGAATTACAATTGCTTTTATCTGCTTTCTATGCTCCCAGATTTTTTGTTCTTCATTTCGTTCTGCCAAGTTCGTTCATCTGACTTCTTTCAGTTTGACTCTAAAGGAAACTTAAAAAAAAATCGTGTCGCAACAAAAGTTTCCTTTCGTCCTTTCTCAAATTAATGGCATAGTTCCAGACAATTTTCGTTTGTGTAGCGAACACCACGGAGAGAAGAAAGTTTAATTATACCATTTAGATGATTGTAAAATTTAATGAGGAAAATGGTTTAAGGTGGTAGAAAGCGTAAGAGGGTTAGAGCGTGAGATGAAAGTTTAATAATTCTTACAACCCCCGAAAAGCTCTTAACGGAGGAAAACTTTTTTTTTATTATTATCGACCTTATGCGGTTGTTGAGTGTTTGCTTGAATGTCTAAGCAGTCGAATCATGAAATGAGAAATGTCAGTTATGGCATTCTTGAAATTGCTCGTTGTTTCTCATTAATATCACCTGTTTGATGGCGCGATGGGCTCAGAAGGAAGCGCACGACAAAGGTAAGATGCTGTTGAGGGGATTGAAAGTAAAAGTTGACATTGATAATGACATCAAATGCGAGAGATAGATAATTAATGTCATAGCAAAGCTTTGTCAATTCACTTGGGGCCATAATTGTCACTATACTATGCTGTTATATTTAGCTAAGTAGGGCGACTTGTGCTATGAGGAAGTTTGTGATGAGAAAAAATTAGAAATTATTATACATAGGAATGTCGTAGAGCAGGCCATTGAGGGTTGGGCAGATTGTGAAGATGCA
The DNA here is from genome assembly GCA_018397935.1 of Propsilocerus akamusi. NCBI lineage: Eukaryota > Metazoa > Arthropoda > Insecta > Diptera > Chironomidae > Propsilocerus > Propsilocerus akamusi. The sequence continues at coordinate 16,023,124 of CM031469.1, read as the reverse complement.
AACGCCAAAGCGAAAAATGGTAAAATATACAACACGTGGCATTCTGAGTTTTCGAGTAAGAGAGATTCGAGCGGAATAATTAAGAAATTGAGTTTATTTTTGCAAATGATGTCCGCATTATACATATAACATTCAGTGTCGTGTTTCGGTTCATGTCCATCAATCAAACGAACACGTAACACAGATAAAAGTTGATAGCACGAAAAAGCACATAGCTCGTGCACAAGCCGAACAAGCAAGCTCTGGTTCATTATCATGCCAATTAAAACAGGCTTATAATGAGTGAATTCTTTATATTTAGCATTTTTCATGAGCGATAAGAAAAATTTGTTAATTATTATTATAATCGACGTCATTGATGAATTTCTTCTTCGACTTATATTTCTTATCACTGTTTATGTTGGCATCGTTTGTGATTTTTCTTGCATGATTTTGAGAGCCGATGGAGTGTTTAAATATGATTTAAATTTAATCCTTTTGTAATCTTTTTAATTCGATTTTAAGCTTCTTTTTACGATGTGCCGTTTGGTGTGTGTTTGTGAAGGTTAATTACAAGTGAAAGCGCTTTTGGAGTGAGATCGTAGCGTTTGTGCTGTGGTGATTGGGACTCGATAATGATAAAGACGGTAAAAAAATTTGACGCAACTTTTCGAAGAAAATCTCGCGGGAATAATAAAACCATATTTTGAGGCCCAGATTTTACTTTTTGGGCTTCTTTTTTATTGGTGTAATTCCGCTCTCGTGCCATTACTGCTTTCGCTTTCGGTAAAAATGTCAAAATGAATAAGTAAAAAAAAAAATAAATGGATCGAGAGCCACAACAGCAAAGTATAAATCTCAGCGGCAGGTAATGCATTTAGCTTCACAAATAAAACAAATTGATTTCAATTTGTTCACGAGCAGTCGCCAGCACTCCCTCTGGTCAATTAAAATTAATTTGGTTTTGGTTTGAGGAAATACTTAATTTTATTTTTCTTTTCCTTTTTCTTTCTTGCGCAATTTCTTGCTATTAAAACAGAAGTTTTTCTTTGCTTTTTTTCTTGTTTATTCGATGGCGCGTTGAAAAATTAATTTTACTTTGGAAACTTCCATTACGATTTTTTGTTTTCGTGTCCCCGCGCTTTTGTGTGCCCAGCATGCAACTTAATTTGCATGATAAAAATTTTACAAACTTTTCCAGGAGTTTCGGGAAAAATAAAAAAAAAATTCAATGCATTTGCGAATAGTTTAACATCTTGGCTTCCATCAGCACAAATAGAGAATGAAAAATTATTTTCAGTTATTCGTCGAGCGTGGGAGAAAGGAAACTTATTTTTGTTATCATCGGAAGAGTTTATTCAATTTATTCTATATTTTAAAGAAGAATGAAAGAAATGCATTTTCGTACCGAAACTTAACTTCGGCAATCAGATTTTCAACTTTTATGATTGCAGAAAATTTTACTAAATTTCAACTGAAAGTCTTACGAAGCTACAAAAGAAAAAATACTGAAATATCTTTTTCCAAACAAATGATTTCTTCTTCTCGCCGAATCGCAAATGGAATCATAATTTCTGGTATTCAATAAAGTAAGATGATTTTTTTTTATTAAACCATAATAAAACAGAATTCAAATTAAACTTTATTTGTTGATGGTGGCATCATTCGCATATCAATTACGTTCATTTACGTGCTGCAATATGTTCGATTAATTTGTTGAGATGTGGAATGTCGGGCTTCTCTTGAAGAATTGGCTCAATTTCGCCAGTACCTTCGAGCAGCATAACAATAACATTGATTATGTCCTACGAGAAAATAAAAAAAAATTGTCGAATCAATTAGTTTATTTTCGTGGCGTGTGAGCGATAGATTATTCCATAAATCACGTCACACGCCAATATTTTTGAACCTGATTTATGATCGATGTGATGGATCCATTTATATCAACCTTTATGGTAGTGATGTCACCTAGTGAATGAACAATATTTTTCTATCATCACATGCAATAGAATTGTATATATAAAAAAAAAACATGCGACACACTTACCAATATTATTATTTGTAATTTGCACTGGACCGGCTGACGCTTGCGGCAAATTTTGGCTGAAGCACAGCAGAGCGCTGAATGAAATTAGCAAAACTGTCAGGAATTTCATTTTTCTTCCTTACGATAGTCGTTGCTGCAGAGGGCAAAAATATTCTTTCTATTAATTTTTCGTTCTTAAATACAAACACGCAACGCGCCGAAAGACGAAAGAAAGAAAAATAATGTAATCTGTAACAACTCACGTCTGTCGATAAATCCTGCACAAATAATAATGAAATATTTGGCTTCAAGCTTTATTTTTATATGGAAGTATAAGCTGCCTCCTATCAACATTATTTCTTCATTCATTCTTTATCATGCCAATTTTCTTCTAATACACTGACTGACTTTGATATAATATATCAGCAGCAGCGATGGCAATTGATAAGAAAAGTGCGGTGTGCGCGACGAAGAGGCAGCAGACATTTATTTCGAGTATTTTACTCAATGTGACACTCAGTTCGGGTTCAGTTCAAGAAGGCTGATGAGTGTAATGAAAGACTTTCTGTTGTTGTGCATAATGAAATGAGAGATGAGCTAGATGTTTAGTCGGAATTCATCATAATAAGAGCTGCACTGGCAATGGCAGAATGTCATTCTTTATTTAAAAGGAAGCATTCATAATGTTTGTCTAACCAAATTTAATTAAATCAACCGATTGCTGCACACATCATTTCGTACTCATTTATTATACATCGTCGGTTCCATCATCCCTCATATTACAAATTCAACGAAACGCTTATTCAAATTACTCGGGATAAATCTCTGAAATATTGCTCCAGTTGAAAAAGGAAATATTTATTTAATTCTCTTGAATCTTATTCTGCAACGAGTGAAATGATTCATTGCTTCCAATTGGAAGTTCCTTTGCCGTCTTCGTCTCCATTTCGCATCTTAGTTTATCATTACCAAGTGATGTTTGCGAAAAGTTCCGTTGATATCTCTTTAGGGAAAAATGAGAGTTGTTATTATATATTAAAATATATATCATAATGTTTTATCTTATCATGCGGATTATAGCGCTCAAAATGAGAGTCTTGAGACTATGACTGTAAGTTTGCAACATTTGCTAGCACGAAGCGATGTTAAGAATCGAGATACATTGCTGTTGCTAATAATTAATTCTGATGAGTCACTTTTGCTGACAGCGTTTGCAAATACGATACTGCAAAAAGAAAGCTTTCTTCGCCTCGGGAGCTTTCAGCAATCTCCAGAGAATTTCCTCATATACAGATATTTTTTTAATTAGTTTTTTTTTTCTTGCGTAATTTGAGTAATAACGCAAACTTTTTAATCAAGCACATTTTGTTCCAGTTCATTGTTATCGTAATTAATTTCTTTTAGTACTTGAAAATGAAAACTTATAACCAGCGAGTCATTGAATGAAGGTTTTTTTTTTCTTCAGCGCAGCTTTTATTGCAAAATCTGTAATTATTATTCAGTGATTTTTATAGAAAACCCCTAAAAAGGAGAAATTCTTAAATCCGGAATGGAAACAAATGACAGCAGCAAGATTTATTAAGATCTAGAGAAAAGTTCTCAACTGAAAAATAAAAATCCCATTGTGATGTTACAAATTTTTCTTTGGGGGATCGAGAGCGTAATTCACCCTCTCATTCCTAGACGCAGTATGCGGTTCAGCAAAAAAAAGGAAGCGATGAGGAAAATCGATTTAAAACGAATGGAATAATAAGCCTAAGTCTAAAGGCATTGAGTAATAAATTAACCCAATTGAATGTGTATAATGATGATGATGAGGGATAATTTTGCGATGGAACTTAAGTAAATTTACGCACTTATCAATTCATTCACGAGATAATTCATTTGAAACGAGAACTCTAACGATGAAGTGGTCAACGCAATAAATCTTCCTCTGCCCCGGGCCGGAGATTGGCAAGAAATTGGAAAGTAAATAACACTAAAAAAAAGTCTAGGAATTTTCTTGTGTTCTTTTTTCTTTTAAATAGAATTAACGAGGGTTACAATGAGTGAGCCAAGCGGTAGTCGAATGTGGGAGTGAGGAATTGAAAATATCTTGTATGTCGAGAAGAAACAAAATATAAATCTTGAGACGAAAGTTTTTAGTGATTAAATACATCAAAAGGGTACTTAACTGCTTCGGAGGGTATTATGAAGGATTAAAAATAGAGCAAAATGGAAAATCAGTGAATTTATAATGAATGTACGGCCAGCGGGGGAGTAAAATTGAAATTCGAAGCCTGAGCGCAAGAGTTTTTGAATATTTAATTTTTTGAGTACCTAATAGCATATCTCTTTGTCAAAATTCTCGACATTTGATCCAGTTTTGATCTCGCTAAACAAATGACTGAAATTAATGAGAAAATCTAAAATTAATTACAATTTCTTAAGTGGGATCGCGCAAAAGTCACAATCTCAATTTCAGTAAGCAATTTCGTTCGTTTTTTTTTTTTGTTCTGAATAAATTCTCAGCGAGAGTCTCCGATTACATGTCTTTTTAAGAGTTTCGGTGAACTCAGTCGAAGAATCATTAGCATTTCACTCTACAGAGTTCTAACATCTCTAATTGTGTGCTAATTGAGCTTCACTCAAAAGTTGCCGAAAATTTTTCAATTTAATGTTGACGACACTGCACTTGAGTCACGATGGTATCTTCAAAGATAAACATTCAACGAAAGTTTCACAAAACTCAAATACACTTCGACATATTATTATTGTTACACGAAGGATCCAAAGCCACTCTGCCTATGAGCGAAGACATCTCAAAATGGGTTTTTATGTAAATTTCAGAAAAATAACTTCGGGCGCAAATACGTTCTCATTACTCCGCACATACTTTTTTTCTTGCTTTTTTTATTCAATTTAAACTTTCTGATATTTATTTTTTGCGTTCAACATTTTTATCACCCACACACACACACTCCCATACAGAAATGTTTTGCAGTCAATGTTTTAAAAGTGAAATAATAAATCTTGACAATGCCGCAAGATGGAAGTAATTTTTTTGTTCTCTTCTTCACAATTTCTGTGCCAGATTGGTTCGGTTGCTTGGGTGTTTAGGAGATTTTCATTCCATCAAAAATCAATGGTAAAAGGCAAGGGTGGGCAACCGAGGCACTTAGAGCCACTTGCGCCTCTACGCTACCCAACATTTCGTCTCATATCCGAGGACTTTCAAGGAATAAAATTGTATAATACTAACTGCTCTCTAGGTACCCTTTGAGGCACATTTCTGTTATATTCGCCCCTGGTACAAGCAGACAGATCGCTTGCGAACACAGCAATCGACTGAAGAAAACATTCAGATTCGTGGTACGAAGTTTTAAAGGCATTTTACTGACTTCCATCAAGCATCTCTCTAGTCCGTAATAATTTCGGCGCATGAATCAACCCTAAAAATGCCCTACAGCTATTTCGTGTCAAGCAAATATATTTATATTTTGTTTGAAATTTATGAAGCAATAAGCACAAAATACATTATTTGATATTAATGATTCTGATTGCAAATACGATGATGCTGAAATTTGTGTTTGCGATACCCACAAATTTGCAGTGAGCAATAAGAAGCAGAATCTATACTATATTTACTAGCTACTCTTTGCGTTAAAGGACTCTTTAAAGCGGTCAACATTGGAACAATGATTCTAGTTATGGAGCATAAAGAAATGTAAAGAAAGGGGTGAATAAAGAATATAACGATAGTGAATTAAATTTATTTTCCTGAAATTAATAATCAATCTTGCTTTAACAAGCTTTTACAAATTCCTCCTATGCGTACTGAACATAACAATATAAGTGATTTTGAGAGGTTTTTAGTTGAAAAGACCTGAAAATGATGTAAGCAATTATTTAAAGGGGGAACATGAGAGAACTTATATCCAGTTGTTGAGTGCAATAAATAAGCCGACAAAAACAACAATAGATATGAAGCATCAATTTATAGAAAAAGAAATTTTGATTCAAGACACCACGTCTCTTAATTAATGCCCCACAACTACCTAGTAAAGACGAAGCCAATTATGCTTAGGTATATGGCATATGGGATTGAGGAAAAGAAATGAGATAGTTAATTAAAAGGTGATGTATTATGCTCAACATACCCGTTGCGGTAGATGATGCCCTGCAATCATGTTCAGAAACCGTTTGCTGTTTGTTTACTGTTTGTAATAAATTGCAAAACATTAAACATAAATGAGAAAAATAATTAACCTTTTACAATTCACTGAATAGCTTTTGATGTCAATCCGGTAACTTTTTCATGGATTTCCGACTGCAATGAATGAGATTTCTAATGGCCTCTCATGCAAATAATTCCTCTGGTCAAAGACTTTATGCTGTTTGCTGTCGGTTTCAATTTCTGCATGAAATCATTTTAATTTTCTTCTGTCTTTCTGCAATTTTCTTACCATTTCTATTTTTTTTTGTCTTCGTTTCCGGGGCTCTTTTATTCGTAGGGGCTCGAGGGCGGTAAGATGTCAAGTTGGAACTTTATGCATAGTCAGAAATTAAAATGTGTATTTGGAGTTTGTTTATGAGAGGTCTGCTGAAATTTCTTATCATTTTGTGAAAGCATTTGCAAACTTTTTCCTTTTCCTGTTGGTAACCACTAGAGCGATTTAAATTTCAATCAACTTTATGCAGTGTGGAATTGCATAACGTTAATTAAAAAAAAGGCAATAATACTTTAATTAAGCAATATCAATATGGTGAAATTAACTTTCAATATAACATTTGTAATTTTGTGCAATTCCATGCTTCAGCGAACAATATTTTCCATTTGAGAGTGATGTATAGTAATCCGAAGGCTCAAGCTATACAAGAGAATTCTCTTTTTGCCTTTTTCCACACAACAGTCACCGAAATCAGCAAATCGATTCGTAATTCCACTGTAATAAAATGTGCAAAAATTGGTTTTATAATTTTGGGTTATACAACTCGTAGTGTTATATTCAGCACTTGTGTAAAGTTATCGACTTTTTGTGTACTTATGATGATGCTGATGTATACATGTGCAGGATACACATGCATGCATCGACAGGCCAAAAGTGAGAGAGTGATTTTGCATAAAATAATAATTCTATACGAATGAAAACTCGGTAATCGTTTACTTTCTGCTAGCACTCTGCTTTCGCTGAATTTTGCATTTTAGGGCTCTACGAGATACCCAGAGGGTGAAATAAATCTTTGTTGAATTTTGTTTCCCGTAAGAATTAACATTTTTTTTTTTTTCGGTAAAATTTTGCTTTCCTTCCACTGTCGGAGGCAACAATGGGCATACTAAAATGAGGGAAAGAGCACTCCACCATTATATTCTATCGGGTGCACAAGTCGAATTGCAAATGCCCCGAATAAAAGCACACAAAGCGTTAAACCGGAAGTTTTGTTATTCAAATTTTATCTGGCAGAAAATCATGTGTAAATAAATAAAAATAGCAGCACAAAATTGGCGAGAGCTGTTTGGACGGAGGAAAAAAATAACAGTTTCGGAAAACTCGGGTGGAAAATTCTACACCAAAAAAAATTACCATTTCGATAGATGAGTTTTTGTTTCAAATTCATTTCCATTTTCATTCCGGCTATAAATTAAAATTTTATACTCTTTAAAAAAAAACATCTCGGGAGGGTTTCACTTCTACGCCTTGACGCTCAGGGAGTTTGCAGAACTTTTTTTTCTTGCTTCCTCGACTCACTTCGCAGTTTTGCTGTTAACGAGTTTAAAGGAAAATTTATTGAGGCATTTATTTGACTTATTTGATGATTTTGATAATGTGATTGATGCTTCAACGCCCAACAGTCTTTCATGCATTCAATAAAGATTCAGCGAGTCTTTTCAGAATGCAAACAAAAATATTATTCTAGATGGCTTCAAGCCTAACGGCATCTGTTTGATGCATATGATAGAAAAAAACGAATTCAAAGAATTTCGTAAATTGAAATTAAATCTCGAATTTAACTGAAATTGGGATTTGTTTTTTAATGCATCAATAAATAATGTGGCCATCGATATTATTTTAAATTATTATTGAAATATCCTATGCGTATCCCCAACATTCCGAATGCACCCAATCTGCAGAATATAAAATCGTTCATATAGGCATTCGAATGATTGAAATTGATCCTGCGGGGCAATCGTTAAGGGTTATAGATTTTGTTGTGTCGTTACAATAAATATTCGCAGGAATAAAGAAACAACATCCTTAAAAGTTTTTTTTTTTCTCTTCATCTTCCTTCGCTTCCATCGAATGCATTAAAAATATTACAAAAAGATTTAGTACGCAATTTGTTTTTATGTCTTGTATACGCCTCATTCCAGATATTCTATTGAAACATTTAGATGTCGGTTACAAACACTTTAAAATTGAAGGTAATCCAAGCGATTTAACGCGAACGTTCTGAGTGACGCAATGTTGATAAAGGCAAGCTTGGTTGATGCCACCCACTCAATGAAGGTATCATTTCAAATATCTATATTCGTTCTAGCGCTGTCTTTAATTAATTCAACAGCGAAATTCAGACGGTAGCTGTCGCGTCGTCGATGATGAAAAATTCACCATGCCACCAAGTTCCATCATCGCCCATTCGACTCAATCCACCCGTAAAAAATCCTATAGATTAATTAATCATGAATTGCTGCGAGAGTTTCAAAGCAAACTCAAACAGAAAAATTTATCTCTAAACAGATAAAAAATTTTAATGAAATTCAAACAAGATTTTTAATTACCTAAAAAAAAATTCTTTCCTTCTATTGGCGCGGCTCATTTTCAGTGTTTTCTTTTTGGGGCGCAATTAAACTCATTTTAGAGGAACCTAGATGGAATTGATTCGATCATCCATCTGAAGTTCGTCCATTTCTCATTTCGTATAATATATTTTTGTGATGATACGTTTTTATCAGGACACATTGCATTCATTAATGTTCTTTTACCGGAAAATCCTTTTTCTTTTCTTTTTTCGGGTTCTTCTGCTAGAAATGTCGAAGGCTGACTAAATGTCAAATGAAAGAATTTGTAGCAAATTCCAGTCGCCCGAGATTCAATATGTAGGCATGTCGATGTTCATTTCTGCAGAAAACATTGAAAATGAATTGATTTGATTTGTCTGCAGCAAAAGCTCTTTTCGCAATCGAAGAAGAAAAATATTATAGACAAAAAAGAGTCGAGCTCGAATTCGTATATCAATTGGAAATAAAGTTAAATGGATTGGAACTCTGTGGACCCGGAATTTTTTGAACAGTGAAATGTACTCTTGGGCTGCGAATCGATTTTCATTCTCAATGCTTTAGGCTCACGGCCACTAAGTGCTTTAATATTTTGAGTGTTTTCCAGTTGTAAAATGCACGTTTTTCTCCTTTTTTATCCTGAATCGATGAAATTCCATAAATTTACAGAATTTACTTGAGATTTTCGATTGAAACTGTTGCGAGTACTCTGCCGCAAAGATGAATCTTACTGCGTACACACACAAACACTTTGTCGGCAAATATACTTCGATTGTTTAAGATTGAAGCGAGAAACGGCGAAAAGAAAAGTTATTTTCACTTATATGCGGGGGTGGAAAATATAAAATCAATATTTAATTTTGAATGTTTCGAAAATAAACAAAATAAAACCATTTCTTTTTTTTTTTTGCTGGTCGGAAAATTGAAACATATTGAACTGATGTTGCTTTTCTGACTCTCGACTTTTGCGATTGTTCCATCAACGTCATTATTGTTTTCCTTTTTTTCTGTTGAATACTTTTCTCTTTTTCTTTTTATCTAATAATATTTCTTGACAACCGTCTTAGACCTTTTATCAAATTTAAAAGAGGGAAATAGAGAGGGAGAGAGAGAGAGAGAGAAACATGACATAACAACATAAACCAAGCATGATGGGAAATGTCAAAATTATTTTACAATAATATTATTGCTATTAATACCCGTCTGTAGAGGAAAAAAAATATAATTGAACATGTTTATTAAAGCTTTGTCACATTTGATGGATTTTGACGAAATTAAATAAAAGTTTGGTATTTTCAATCAATGAGAAAAAAAAAGTTTACAAATTAAAAAGCTTTAACCATTCAATATTTTTCATAGACTCCCACGCGTGTGTGACGACAGTCGAAAAATGAATGTCATTAAACATCTTTTTTTATACATGCCAACCCGGAATAATGAAATTAGGCCCGGCATCGGCGTGTGGGTGGATGGTCACTTCCGAATTCGGCAATTTAAGCGAATTGTTTTATTGCTTCGCAATTTAAATTTTAAATTGTTTTCGATTTTTTTTTCTGCTTTCATTTGCATTTTTTGTTCAATGAAAATATATTTTATCATTAAATTTCTGTTATTATCTTATGGACGTGTTTTTTATTCGCCAATGCTTCACCGCTCTTTTTTACGGCGCATAAATCATTTTCAATTATGCTGAAAAATCAGTTATTCCGTGGGCAGCGTGTCGGTCGCATAATGAAAAACAACGTCGAAACATTAATATTCCATGACAATGGCGCAGGAAAAAGTGATTTCGGAAACTTTTAATTTGTATTCTACCTACCACTGTTGTATTGATAACAATTCTTGTTTACATTTTAGGTATCGCTGTTATCAAGAAGCAGAGAAACAATGTACAAACGTTTAAGAGATTCCAATCAGTAGGTTCAAAATTGCCCAAATTTAAATCCTATTAGAAGTAACTTGAAAAATTATTATATTCACGTGACATATAATGACAGTACTCTTAAGAATACTTAAGTGAGTTTTTCCTCCCTTTCAAGGTATTATGGAAATATTTGTGTGGAATTTGTGCAGGGAAATAGAAAAAAAAAATATTAAAGTTAGATTTTTTTTTGAAGGATTTTATTTTCATGTTTCCAACCATGGACCATGGTATTAATTATATTTATTTGTGTCCATTATGCAGGGTCCACTTTTTCTTTCCTAAAATATAATTACATTTCGCTCGAAATGATTTTAATGCCTCGAGAATTTTTCCGTCTTTCTTGTGTTTTAATTAAAAATAAAATGAAACATTTTCAACCTTCACTTTGATATTCAAAAAGGTACGAAGGTTTGTGTATAACTTTCACACTTCGCAAATTTATTATTTAATTTTTTATGCGACTTTTAACATTGGTCCGGAACATCGCATTTTGGCACCATAATTTTTTCAAATAAGAAAATGTTTTTTGAAATGGAATTAATTAGCACCTGGTGAGAGAGGTTTTTTTGATTAGTTATAAAGTCTCTATGCTGTCAAGAAAGGGCATTGTGGACGTTGTTAAAAATTTAAATAGAAAATCTATCTCATATTCTCTGCTCTTTTTTTTGCCTCTCATCAAAACTTAAAACCAAAAACTTGTATAACGGGTTACAAGATTTGAGCAAAACAAAACAATTTTTACTCAGTTCCAGTGAAGTTTTTGTTATACCAAGTATTGCCGCAAAACAATCAAGAATGAATAATATTTTCTTTGTACTAACAACTACAACAATCTGCTGCAGCACTTTTGCTCGTAAGTTTATAAAATACTTTCCCATTAAGTTCACTTTATAGAAAATCAGCTCTTAATGGACAATCTGCTGCAAAACTCAATAAAAGAACAACTTTTAAAATCTCAAGTGAATCTTTTGTCGTTTCGAAAATTTAGAATGGCAAAACAATGGTGCGTACAATCGAGTGACAACAAGAAATCCAGGATCTTACGACCCAAACAAATATAACAACTGGAACAACAGGGCGACCAAGGGAATGTATATGACAAACAATGGCAATTATAATTATAACAACCGGAAACCGATAATGCCAGCAGCAATTTTTACATCAACTATTGAAACGGGAAATCCGCAATCCCATCCGAATTTCAAATTATTTAAAAACGACCATTGTGGAATTGTGAGCACTAACAGAATTTCTTTCGGTATAATATTTTCATTGTATGTAATAGTTCCGTTAATTCTCGTTTTACTTTCCTTTTCGGTAACGCATTTTCTGTATGGATCCTAGGAGAACGAGCTGATCTGAATGAATTTCCTTGGGTGGCATTGCTTGGTAACAACAATCCACTAGTTGTGATTTTAATCTTAATGATTTTCATTCGGTCTCGAGAGTGTATTTTCATGTTTCGTTTCTATTTTCCTTGCAGGCTATAGGGAAGGGAACCAATTAAGATTCAACTGCGATGGATCGCTCATAACCGAGTTGTTTGTTCTCACTGCCGCACATTGCTTGTTGGAACCACAAAAATTGTAAAATTGTCACACAACGACTTTGACATAAAATTTATGTTCTGCCATTTCCTTATTCCAGGATAAGAGTACGCCTGGGGGAGAACGATTTGTCTAAGCAAGAAGACTGTGAGGATGGCAGCGACGAGTATGATGAGGATAGGTTATGTGCTGGTCTAATTCAAGATGTAAATGTCGCAGCTGTGATTCCACATAAAAATTTCAACCGTCGTACTATAGTTAACGACATTGGTTTAGTGCGACTAGCGGAGAGAGCGAATACCAATCAAAACAACATCAGGACAATCTGTCTCCCATTTACACCTGAACTCGATAAATTACCAAGCAAACTAACGGTTGTGGGCTATGGAAGAACACATAATGCCGACTTTTCTACAGTTTTATTAAAAGCACATATTCCGCTGTATGACATAAATCAGTGTCGTGAGAAATATGCCAGCAATCGCAACTTTGTACTTACGGATGGGCAATTTTGTGCGGGCGGTGAAGGTAAAAAAAATCTTGCAAAAAAAGTTTTTAAAAATGTATCTCAAATTTTTCGGAAATGTTTTGTTTTTTTTTTCTTGCAGGGAAAGTTGATGCTTGTAAAGGTATGAAGATTATGAAGTGTCACAAAATGTTTAATCAAATTTATTTTCATAAAATTTTTGAATAAACAAAAAAATTGAGTTTTCAGGTGATTCAGGTAAAAAAAAACTTGAAACATAACATGTACCATCGTAAAATGTTATAAAATTTAATAAATTTAAGGTGGACCGATTCAATTCACTGGACTGGTTAATGGAAAATCTCGTTTAGTGATTTACGGGATTGTGTCATTTGGTGCTGACTCTTGTGGTAAACTTGTAGGATATCCAGGCATTTATACAAAAACCTCAAAATATATCGATTGGATTGTGGAGAATGTTTCGCAATGAAGAATATTCTCGTCCTTTAACTTCGAAAATGTGCTTAATATAAAGTCAAAGTTATTTCCCAATAATGGCATAAAAGAAGAAAACAACATTTGCTACATGAAATATTGCTATTGCTGATCAAATGAATGCGAATTATTTTCGTAAGCAATGCTCATCACGTAAACGACATTTTCAACTATCACTCATCATATAAACACATTTAAAAGCAACTGTTACAAGCTTATATAAACTAAACTGAAGCACAATAAAGCAATCTCAAAAAGCGAAATGATGTGAAATTGTGAACCTCTAGTGCCTTTGCCTAAACAGCATTAAAAGTGGATCCATAAAAGCAAAACGAAAAGATAGATTTCGTACTTTTTCTTTTTTCGTCAGCTGTAAACTCGGGGTAATAAAGATGATTTTATTGCTTGCTGTTTTGCAACAATCCGAAGAAATAAAATGTTATCCTATCCACCCGAACAAACAAAAAAAAAAAAAACGGCAATGAGCTTTTGCACAAACGAGTTTGCTTTATCTGTATACATACCAAAAGAGAGAAAGAGAGCTTTATTTGGCGAAGCTGTGAGTGCCACACGCATCAAAATTGTCGTTAATTTTTTTATAAACAGTTAAACTTTTCTATGGCATCGAATCAAAAAGTTTGACACTTTTCATTAAGATGAGAGTTTATATCGAAAAATTGCGTCTGTCGTTGTGTTTTATTTGCACAATATTTTACGGCTCTCGATGTAGATTATTGACTCATAAAAGCGAAATATTGAAATTTATGAATATGCGTTTTTATGGCAGTTATCTGGTGGTTTACTGAGTGAATAAATATTAATTTACGATGCATAATTTAGGCTTAGAATTGTCATTTGTTTCTAAAAGAAATCATGCTTATGTTTCTATCAAGATATGACTTACAATGTCATTAATTTGCACAATAAAAAAAGAAGTCAAATATAAATATATTCCTGCTATGGATAATCGTCTGAGATTCACTGACATAATGCGGTGCATGTTGTCAACGATATTCATACTGCATAGATAATAGAATACACAGCAAAACCGAGTGTAAATTTAGCAACACAAAACTAATATTTGAATGACATGTTTGAGAAAATTGATACCGTTATAGTCCTTAGACATGATATATCCTCGTGAGTGATTCTCGTGTACATTTGACTTGTGTCGTGTCATTTTATTACGAGCTACATGATGATGGAACATTGTTTGAAGTTATAGTAATTAAAGCAATCTAGGATCTATATTGTTAGCATAACTATGGTGAATCCACATTGGAAACCTCATCGTTTTGTTTGATCATCAATTCTCGGTCTGAGGGTTTTTTTTTTGATGTTTACGAAAATTCACAAATAATCAGAACAATCAGTCCAGAAAAGCCGGTACAATGCCGGAATCTTGTCTGAATATTTATCGAAATTGAATTGCTTGCAAAATCCTACAAATCATCTAGAGCGCCTTTGTGAGATGTGCGATTGGAAATAAGCATTTCAAAGTGGCATAAAAATCAAAGCTCAAAAGATCCATCGGCTCATAAAAAAGGTTTTTTTTCCGGGGTGGCTGCAATCATAAAAAGGTCGAAATAGACGCATTGAAAATTTTATAAATAAATCGAGCGGGATTCAAATAAAAACAATTTTCAATTTGCACATGAAGCGTTAACAAACATTTTGCCAGCGAGAATATTTTGCGTGGAGGGTGATATTTCTCTGGCATTTTTAATGCGCTAATGATTCTTGTGATGCTTTCCGTGCGTTCAGCATTTTTTTTTTTTGCTTAAAAGATGTGCAGTGTCGAGTTAGATAAAAGACGAGACAACGAAATTGAATGAAATTCTGTGTCGGCATAATGACGGCACTTAAGCCGGACTATATCTGACGCAATTCTGTTAGTTATACAATTGTATAATATCGCAATCACACACTCGACATTTCTTTTGCTCTCTCCTCTAAATATCAGACAAAAAATATCTTCCCTCCTTTCATTAGATACTTGATGCAACATTTATGGAGGGTGCCATAAATCTATTTATTAAATGTTTGCTGAGGTTTTGTTTGCTTTAATTGTTAGAAATAATTTTATTCTTCATCTCTGCATTGAGAATTAATCTATGTTTGATGTCACATTAAAAGAATTTATTTTTGCAATAGGGTGAAAAGTTTGAGAGAGGGACGACCGATGAATACCAGAGTTAAATGCAACTGTACAATAAAAATACTGTTCTGATTATTCATAAAACCTCATACAATATTCGAATATAAATTTCATGTCCAGTTTTTAAAACATTTTCTTATATTTTCCATATTTCATAAGGAAACGGAAAAAGCATTCTGTCTGACAAATAGCTAGATCATAAACATGCAACCATAAATGGAAATTCCATTGATTCTTTATGATGTGGTATTTACATTAAAGTGATATAACTCTGACACTATTAATCATTATTGCATTTGAGATTTCTTCGAGCGTCACAAGAGCTATCCACAACTCGAAAGCATGAAATCTTAAATATTTTAATGGATTTAGTAAAATCAAGTGTATTTTCTTGGGTTGTCATCGCGAACTAAAAATAGTTCATGAAGCATATCGCAATGTTGATTCTACAAAATACCTCACTCCTTCAAAGTATTTGGCGTTGGTTTCACGCGTTCACGAAGCGAGGGTGACATAAGGGCATTAAGCCCTCATGAAAATTAATTGCGACAAACACGACATTTCAATGCTCCTTCGGCTTGTTATTTCTTATTCTTACTCAGAATTGTGCGGTTTTTTTTCCTTTTTTCCTTGCAGAAGCAACGGGTGGCAGCATAATATTTCTTTCTCAAGCCTAATCTCGTAGCTCTTTTGCTTTTATAACCTGGCGAGAGCGAAACCGTCGCTCCACGGAAAGGGTCACATTTTATTGTTCGTATTCCTTTATTTTGCAACCATTTCTTTTGTTGCTTTCTCGTGAACGAAAAATCAATGAACGAGGCTTTTATGAAAAATTATAGTTATGAAATCGGAATGTGGTAGATGTGGTAGAGGGAAATTCTCTTTTCTTTTTTTTTTTTCTTTTTGAAATTCGATGCGTGTTTATTGCCATTATACAAATTTTCATGAAACAAAACAGAACGAATGAGGGAAAAAAAATTAAATCCTATTAATTTTAATTTGGTCACAAAACCACGCAATTGCAAATGTTTGTTTTCAGACATTTTTTCTGATTATTGCTCACTTTTCATAATCTAAAACGTTATTTATTCAATTTAACGATTTGCATTCTGCTTAGAACCTGGGAAAACATTTTCTTTTGAATTATTATGTTTCTTTTAGATTTAATTTCCTTTTGCGAATGTCGCAAAGTGGCACTTTTCACATAAACTACACATGCGATAAGAGTTTTAAAAAGTTTAATAGTCATAAAATTGCACTTTTTAATGAACAAAATTGGTGATTCAAGTGGAAATTGTAGGCAGGCGTTCATTGATTGCACAATCTCAAGAACTTAACAAACAATATTACTAAACATACATTTAAAAACGGATGAACGTCGAGAAATCTAATCAGAAGCTATTGTGAATTAATTCAAGCATCGTAGTAAACAATTGCTATGGAGGGTCGAGTCCTTGTAATGCTTAAAATGGCATCATGCATGCATCCCTTTCTTCGCAACGAGAGAGAAATCTTTAATTAAAAAATTCTTTTGCATAATGGAACAATTAATTCACATTTTAATTTGTACACAATTTGAGTCTCTGTACAAATTGAATATTGATGATAGCACCATTAATTTGAGGCTCTCTATCGCATTGCATAAATTCACCCCAATAAATTTATGCATGCCGAAACGACGGCCTCGAGCAGGGGTTATTTTTCATTCAAAGCCATTGACGAGGCAATTTAAATTGGGCATGACGAGAAATTTTCATTTAAGTAAGACGTGGAAGAGAGAGAGAAGGACAAAAGAACCAACCAACACTCTTCGACAGGAAGAAACATGAATATTTAAATTGGTCCTTTAGCAAAATTGCATTGGAAAACATATTTTCCGTCCATTGTGAAATGGAGAAAAAAAAGTCCAAGCAAATCGTAACCCAAATGAAGGGCAAAAGTGGTCATTAGTATTCAGATCATTCGGTAATATTATTTGGATGATTACAAGATTGAGAGAATGTTTTATTGACGGCCGTATAGGCAGGGAGCTTATGGAAGGGAAATAAAAATAGCAAACTACACCCACATCCTCCCGCCACCGGCTGATTCATTCCCTTCCTCGCATTCTTGCATTTTCTGTTTCCGAAAGAGAAAAATCTGGAAATTTGTGTTTCATGAGTAACAAATTCATTGCACAAAAGTATAAATAAAACATACCATAAGCGCAATGACGATTATTTAATAATATTACTAATTATTCATCAGTCCTGCCAATCAAAACAACTCACAATTTTAATACACAATAACAAATAAAATGTCCACTAAGGAACATTAGTTGTAAAATCATATAGTAATTTTCTGAAGGAATATTATTGACATAAATATTTGATTAACTACAAGCCAAACAAACAACAAAAAAAGAAAAGAATCACCGAATGCTATGCTATACACGTAAACTGTATTCATTAATGTTTGAATAATTAACGATTTGCTGTCTCGTCGTAATCACTCGAAAGCATTTTACTGACCCAATTTTCTCAAACGCATATCGACTTGAATACACATTAATGTGTAAAGTGACTGTAGGTTTCACTTAATGATTGTTTGAATAATAAAAATGAATCTTTTTTTTTTGTTTGTTATTTTCTCTGTTGCTCCGAAGTAAATCAATTTGTTGTTTAGCTGGTGTTTTAATTGATTTTAATGAAACTTGACGTTCGATGTAGCAGATAATCGAGAAAATAAATGTATTCACATTGGGGTAGAGCTTTTCTATGAAATCCCTCTTTGACATTTTGCTCTCGGGTACACAATAAATTAGCGATTGAGTCCATGCAGAAAAGTGTTACAGCCACTACTCGACAACAAATTCGTTCGCATTGATTTTTTTTATTACCTTACGTGCCATTTTGCAGTGTCATTGAGATGAAATTAAATTACATGCCTGTACATTTTGTTAAATGTTCTGTTGATAACGGAAAAATGGAAAATTTATACTACTTGTTCATCCAGTGTTGTTCAAGAGAAATTCTAGAATGAGAGCATCTCGAAAGCAAACGTAAATGGTTTGCAACAATCTATTGAAGGTTTATAGAATTCAGGGATTCAGGGAGGGCGACACGTATCCATTTCAGCATTTTTATAAAGGAAATTTTCTAGAAAATCCTCAGCATCCTCATTTTACACAATATCGGAGCGATACATTTTATTTCTATCATTCTTTAACAAAGGATGAATCCAAGCGTCGAGAATTTGAGATGTTTTCCTGTATATCCTTCGACTCCTACTCTCTTACTTCTCCGCAAATGTCGTTGTTGTTGCAATGAAATGTACGAGACAACATAAATTTTAAGTCTTTTGACATTTTTTTTTCTGTGTCGCTTTTATACGTTTTCCAATTTTATGCTTCACTTTTCACACGCTATATTTATAAAAAGAAATTGAAAATAATGGAAATCACAATCGGTGTTATGGATACGATGAGAATGCTCAGCTTCTCACGTATCATACGTAACAGTTTCGGTAAAATGATCGATAAAATGATTAATCAATTTCATCTTTCAAATTTCACTCGATACAAATTCAAGTGTTTTAAGTTCGAGAGTTTCCTTAAATTATTAAACTTGAGACATTAAACATTTTATCAAATTGCTTCGGGTTATTAACGTTAATCTTATCGCTCATTTAGCTTCGATAACACGCGAATTTCATCATGTATAAAGTTCTCCGATTTGAAGTTTTTGAACAGTTTCAGTTTGCATTTTGAGTGAAAAACTTTACAATAGCGAACCAGGAAAAAACAAATAAAAATCATGAAATTTTTCGTTTTCGCTCTCGCTCTCGCACTCGTTGCATTAATTAATGCTACTCCAGTATCGATTAGCAATAATAATGTCGGTGATGTGGTGAATGTGGGCGTTAACCTTGATTTAGTGTTGTCAAATAGCATTCATCAGAACATTGTTAGCATTATCGGTGGATTGCTTAATCAACAAGCTATTGTTGCTGGCAATGGACAAATTGGAAATGAAAAAATTGCGCTGCTTAAAAAACTCCTCAACAAGGAAATGGATTTGCCCAAAGCATCTCAAGCTGCATCTATCCAGAACGATGACAAAACATTGAATGAAGGACTTTCATCATTCCAAGAACGAGCACAAAAGAAATTTGATGAAATTGTGAATAAAATGAAGCTCTCGGGAAATTTTGAACTCCCAGAAAACTTTAAACTTCCCGAGAACCTTAAATTGCCCGTAAATTTCAAAGTTCCTGACAGCCTCAAGGACTTCAAATTGCCAGAAAATTTTAAAATTCCCGATGGTATCGAATTGCCAGAAATTTTCCAACAAAAATAGGAGAATTGGATAATTTTTTTTTGTTTTCTCATTTTTGGTGAATAAAGTTTTTTTTTAATTAATTGTGAAGCCACAATTTTTGGGCATTCGGAAAGCTACCGATATAAATATAGCTCTTATCGCAACTAACTCTTATCATTTGAGCTGAATTATTATTTTCCCTTGAATGAAGTTTAGTATCAAAAAGCAAATCACCGTTACAGAGAATTTCAGTGAGGGGTGACGTGTACAAACACAGAATTTGTAACGTAAGATGGCGAAAAATCCCTTGAATCTCTTTTGCCTGTAATCAGATTTAATCACATTTTACTTCAATTAGACTTTCTGAATTTTTCTCTCGCTCTCTACGGGAATATTTTCCTACCCCCCAAGCTTAAACGAGAAAACTTATTAAAGGCAGCTCATAGACTTATCGTTTAAATTTTAGGCGGATTTGGTTTCACATGATATCATTGATTTTGGCTTATTAATTACAGCAAACCGAGAAACACGTTTCATGTGAGTAATGACGATTGAAGGGAGATTAAGTATCATCTATATCAATTAGTGGAATCATTGTACTTACTGAATTTATTTTCAAGCGTTTTAAAGCTAACAAAAGAAAAAAAAAACAGCAGCTAAATTCTCACTCCAGTTCTTATTGTAACGACGAAAGACATTTCTGCTATAGAATGTCATTTTATTGAATTTATGATCCTTATCATATTCTACTAAGATAACCTTCATACGATTCTCCCATTCAAAGGGGAAAAAAAACTCAATATCTGTTGTCGTTACGGCTTCGCTTTCTTTTCACAAACAACGGATGGCAAATGTGTGTAGCTTTTATGCTCGGCATCATAAAGGAAGAAAAAATGATATTAAACTTTCCTCCTTTCTTCCTTTCTCTATTTTGTTGTCGACCATCAAAATTGTAAAATTTGTGTCACAGAAAAAAAAATTGGATTTCGGCGGTCAACCGAATTATTTTGTGTCCTTTTTCCCGATGGCTCAATATTTCACGACCTAATATTTATATGAAATTTTCCAGGGCATTAAAGGCTCTTCTTGATCCTTAAATTTTCATTTTAATGCTGGGTAAGCATTCATTAAAAATCAAAGAATCAACTTTCTAGCTTATTTATTATCATGAATAATAAATTATTGCATCGAGTGATGAAAGAATCACATGGATGAGCGGGCATTTCCTTTCCCGGCCCCGTTCAATAAATAGATTTTTTAATTTCTCGTTTTGTTGTAAAGGGCTCGGGCCCTGGTCTAGTTGAAGATTTATTTAGAAAAATTTTACAGTACATAATCAAGATCATAAAAGGAAATAGTTTTCTCGAAAATAGTTTTTTTTTGGCTTCTTGCGCATCCATTCAGCGTATACCAGTGAAACTGTTCATGAAACAAAATCAGCAATTCAAAATTTATGACCCAGTAAGAACAATAAAATTAAATTAACTGATACTATACAGTAGTAGATTGAGAGTGTATGACCACATGAGAATTCTGCCTCAGTTCCCAGCAATCAGGAACATATATGTAAAATCTAGCTAACTCTAGGGATTGCTGGTAAATCAGTTTGTTTTACCTGTATAAATGTACATCGAGCTTTGGTGAGCTTTTCTCCCAAAAAACGTGGCATAAACGAAATTACATTAACCGTAAGCATCGATGATGTTGCTGTCGGATAGACGTTGCCACAGTTTTCGGTTATCAAACGGTTTACAATTTCGTAGAAGTGAGTGAGAATATGAAGAACGAAGAGACGCCATTTGTAAAGGAACACCATAGGCTTCCTTTGAGAGTTCACTGACAGTTGATACTGCTCCATCGACCTTACATGCTTGGAAACAATTTTTGCTATTGCTTTTACCGATCCGTCCAAAAGTTTATGTCTCTCAATATCACTCGACAATTTCCTCTTTTTCTCTCGTTGTTTCTGGTTATAAAGTTACTAATTTGATTGATGTGCTTGGCATTGTTTCACATGTTGTTCTTGATCAACTTTTTTTTTTTTCGTTTCCTTTTATTTGTTTTTTTTTTTTTTTTTTTTTTTGTGTGAAATCTGTTATGAAGTTTTGATGGAAAATTGACAGGAGAAGTTGGTTGATGGATTCACTCGAACAAAGGAAAGAAGAAGAAGAATGATAAACATGTTCATTTATTAAGCACATAAAGTTTATTAAATCAAAAATAATAAAAAGAAGTGCTGCACGTAAAAACAAAATATCGCGCAATTGAAAATCTATGATTAGAAGCATTTCATTGCGAAAAAAATCTCGCTCAAACAGCCATTTGAGAGAACGTTGGCTGCGTGTTCTTTTTAAAGGTTATAAAAAAGTCATCCATGAAAATTTTTACTGTTATGCTGTTGATAAAAATAAAACGAGCGAATGGCAGTGAAATATTTTTTTTTAACATTCATCTTGGGATCTCATGAATGAAAAAGCCACAATAGAAAATAAATTTTATGCGCCAGTCATATTTATCAGTCAAAGCCGATGGCAAAAGTGCCTCGGCATTAAAATACTGTGAAACATTGCTTTAATGCAATGCCTTACTCTCTTTTTCAGGGTATGATAAAGACAACGTTCTTTTGGCATTTAGAAGCTCTTGACGTTTGACCACGTTCACATTTTTTTTCGGTCTTTTATATTTCATTTTAATTACATTACGTTGTTTGATGATGAAAGCTGTTCATGACATTATGTTCAACGATAAAGTATTAACAGGTCAGAAGCTCAAAGATTTTATGTCAAATAATTGCCTGTTCCTTCGACCACACAACTTTTTCTCTTATTCAAAACAAGTCCCAAATACACTTGTTTAAGATTCAATCAATATTGACGCAAAACAAATACGCTTAACGGAAGAAAGCGGAGCTTTGACAATGCGAAGGGAAATTGATTATAAAGGTACCGTTGACGAGAATAAAAGCACATAAAACATCCCGATCTCTATACAAGTGCCATGACAAATTGATTGAAATAAATTGATTTGTGTGCTGCTTTTCACCATTCACTTCATTCATTCGGGAAATTTTTTCTTCCTTGTGAACAACATTCCTCCTCCTCATTGTTGCCCGTTCGCCTGTCGATTGTTGTTGTTGCTCGTTGTGTCGTATTTATTTGCGTTTTTTCCTACGGTTTTTTTTTTATTATCAAGCACAGATATGCTTGAAATGTAAATAAAACACATGCCGGATATTTATTCGATATTCTGTGATAAAGTCTGAATAAAAGTTTTTCTTATTATACTTGTTCCTGTTTTTCTCCACAAAATACAATAGAAAGTGTCTGCAATCGGATGTTGGTAACATTTTAGGATTTTATTTCCGTGGCTTTTTAGAGCTTGCGATAATTTTACGGAATTTGACTATGAAATTGTTATAAGATTTTTCCGAGTGAAATCCTTAAAAAATAGTTTTCGATGTCTCACTCAGCAGATTAGCGATAAAACAGACACTTGACACTCGAAACATCTAAATTTGACACTTTGTCAATTGCTTGCAGGGCTGAGGATGAACATTTTCTCCTAAATTAAATAAATTAGTCGAAATTTTCTTCAGCAATACATCAACGGGTAAAATCTATTACGAGACTCTTTAAAATTTTAATCATGATTTATAGTTTTGGGATTTTAGGATATAAATTTTCAGTAGACGCTCTGGAAAATGGAATATGAGGGAGAGTAAACAATCGGAGGATGGGCTGCTTATGACCAAAATGACAAATCTTTGTCAGACCTCCTTCGCACACAAAATGAGATGCCGCAATACAAAATTGATTTATCGTAAATAAACAACCTCAATGACCATTTTGCTTTTGTGTACAACTAGAAAAAAGGGAATATTTTTTACTTTTGCATAACACACTCACACACTCTCATTTAAATCGGTCGCATTTCAAATGAAAAGCCCTTTTGAATATTTATTCTGTGAACCGAATGCGGCTACAAATAGAAAGCGACAGAATGAGAGGGAAGGCTAAAGGACATTAAGCTTTGGAAAATTAATTGAATCGAATTAATTTCACTTCCCCGGAAAAAGGTATTTTTTTATCGAATTAACCGTAGATTTTATGCGTTTTTTTAACACTGGAAAATTCATGTTGAGAGATTAATTTCGGCACATGCAAAAGCTTTACTTTGGTTTGTACACTGAAAAGGATTAATTTTTTTTTGTCTCCAATTTTTTATTTTTTTCGTGTTGATGCAAATCGAATAAATTTTACAATTCTGTTTCAGTTCTGCGTAAATAATCTCATGGTTTATTCGTTTTAAAGAAATTTAATATTGCAAAATATTCGTTATAAAATCGTTGTAATGTCATTTTTGTAATTTATTTAAAAGTAAACATTAACTCGATAATTGCAAATAAATCATCGCAAATTCCTACACAAGTTATAAATGCATAAAAATGTCGAGTTCGGAAGTTATAGCTTCGTTGTGATTACGTCACAAAGCACAAATGCCTCCCACTGCAATTACCACGATAAATTATAAGTAAACACATAAATCTTTCAACATATTTTTAGCACTCGTGAAGGCAAACGTTGAATTTACAATTTTTGTCTCAACTTCCGAACGTGATCAAGATATTCAAGATTTTTTTCTCCATAACTGAAAAATATTTTACGCACAAAATGACAATATTCTTATGAATCAATTGATTGATTTTCGCATTTTTTTGGGTGAAAATATCAATGTATTGATAAAAGCCGCAGCAGCTTAATAGCTAAAAAAATTGACATATCATCAAACAGACAGACATACGCCAGCATAAATTTTCTTCTCTATCATGCTGAAGATTCCGGTGATTGAACTTTTGAACTTTACCCATTTCTCCATCTCTCAGGTCTTTATACATCTCTTAAACCAGCTATTCAAATTCGCAAACATTCGACTCGAGCTGTATCTACCCAGCCCTATTTTTGTCATCTCAATCACCATTCACCCTTATAAGCTGTATTTATAAAACAAACACATCAAACACAAGCCGGCATAGAATTGAATAGAAGCGACAAAAAAAAAATATGATGTGGATTTTTATTTACATTTCTCCTCTTTTGAAGCAAAAGCAGCAGTCGACTGAAATCAGGAAATCATTTGCTATGTTTCAATCGCACTCTATTTGTGTGTGTATCTCGCTCTATCTATCGTCGAAAAAGCTGTGATGAATTTTTTTTTATTTGCAAAGAGCGGAAAAAACCTTGAAGCTAGAAAAAAAAAATGTTTTTCATTTCGTCCATAAAGTGAATGTGAAAGATTCCGAGATTTCGATAAATTTGATGAAAAATGTCTCATAAATAGCTTTTCCTCGCTCTATTTTCCCTCCCTCACTTTTCGGTCGCCTGATTTGTGGCTATAATGATTATGGAAACGATGAAAAATGGCAAGTTAATCTATAGGAAACACAAAGTTTTTTTTTTTGTAATTTGCAGTCAAATGTGGGATTTCTAAACATTCACGACATATTTAGAAACCAGCAGTGGCGGTAGCATTAGGTGATCCATGAGATGCAACATAAAATCTAAATGTTAAAGTCGTAAAAATTCGGCCACAGCTTCAATTTTTTCTCTCTCTCTCTCCTCCCAGCACTCACATTCACATACATACTCGTCTTATGCATCCCAACAATAATGTGATAATTTTATTGCTTCCCATTTAGTGGAGATTATATTTCCGACAATTTATGTAACAGTTCCTGGATGCTATTCCACAATTTCCGTACAATACGAGCAAGGATGGAGAAATGTTTGTTTTCCTTCTCTGAGGGATCCTTTACTCAGGTCTTTGAAATGTAAGAATAAAAAAAATTGAAGCCAAATTTATGTTTCGCAATTTTTCCTGCTCAAATGTTGATTACATTTCAGCCAGTAAACATTTTGCCATCACATGTAATTTAAAACTTATTGTAAGCTTTTGTCAGCATTTCTCCATTCATTTATTATCGCAATAAAGTGTTTTATTTTATTCTTAAAGTTTGCTTCTATGTGAAAATCTTAAGAAAACTTTGTGAAACTGCAACTGATTCAATCTTACGGTAACATATTGATTTTGTAACTGCACGGAAATTTATTAATTTATCTGCCACATTTATAAATCGTAATGGATCGAGGGAAAATAAATGTTTACTTCTTTTCTGATTTTCCAATCTTTGCTCACAGTCTCAACCTTAAGAAAGCAATTGAAAAATGTTTTCGAGTTACATTTATAAATTACGCTATTAGTTACACACAAACATGCTCTCAAGTTTTGCAAAATTAATATTGAACCGCAAATGAAATGCTAAGCGTATCATTCACCGAGCACTGAAATTGCAATGTGATATTTCTCGAAATCAGGTTTTGCCGGAATTTATTCAATAGCAATGGGAATTCTGTTTGAGAAAATTTATTCAGAAACTAGTTTTTTTTCCTGTGTAGTTTTTATTAAAGTATATTTATCAGCTAAGTTTGAAGGTGCGACATGCGTCATAATAGAAAATATTTTTTGTTGTTTTTTTTTTTTTTTTGTATATGTTTGAAAACAAGTTTTGCAACTTTCGACTATACTGCTTGATATTGAGCGGAGTGATCGCAATCTTTTATACACTCAATTCTATCTCATTAGCTGTTGTAGATGCATCGCAATCATGAGAAATATTTTCATTTATTTCGGCCTAGTTTTTGTAGTGGCAAAAATTAAAGCACAAAGTAAGAAAGTTTGCCAAGCAGTTTAATCTGAAAATTATTTAAACCAAAGTGATTTTAGCTACATGTCGGTTGCCGCAACAAGGCATGGGTGAGTGCGTTCTCGAGCGTGATTGTCCTAAGAAAGATGTGTTTGCCCCAGAAGATTTACGTGAATATCGAGATCGCCTTAATCGATGCAAAAGTATTGCCCGGAAAAGTTTTATTTGTTGCGACAACACACAGAAATCAACATTGAGACCACCGGCTAAAGTGACTTCAAAAATACCAAACTTTACCACTCAAAAAATCATAACAACAGCTAAGGCAACTCTCGCGCCAAAATTACCAAATAATCAAAAGCAAGTGTCGATTGAGAATCATAAAAATTTCAAGCATCTTGATCTTGTTAAATGTGGAACAAATCCAACAAAAGATAAAGTGGCGTTCGGTGAAAATGCTGAATTGGGTGAATTCCCGTGGGCAGCATTGCTAGGATATCAAACTGAAGGAAAAATAAAATTTAGTTGTGGCGGTTCATTGATATCGAGTAAGGTTAAACAAATTATTAAGTTTTCATTATTTTACATATGTTTTTTGTTTATCTAGAAAAATTTGTTCTGACTGCTGCACATTGCATTGCGTTTCTGCCGTCGAATTTTGCTTTGTAAGATGAATTTTGCTGAAGAAACCTTTCATTTCTTTACAAACACTTTCCAGAAAGAAGATTCGTCTTGGTGAATATGATCTTAAGAAAGATCGTGACTGTATTAATGAAGATGCTGATGACTTTGAAGAGGATATTGACTGTTCTGATGCCATTCAGGAATTTGGAATTGATAGAAGTATTCCACATCCAAATTATAGTAGGGAAAGCTTGACAAATGATATTGGAATCGTTAAAATGACTCAAAACGCAGATTTGACGAAAAATAATGTCCAAACAATCTGTTTGCCATTTTCGGAAGAGCATCTTAAATTGCCTCCAAAAATGATTGTTGCCGGTTGGGGTAAAACTGAAAAAAATCTTCCATCAAATATTATTCAGAAAGCCTTAGTTCCTTTGTTTGATAACAATAAATGCATGGAAAAGCTTTCAAAAAAATTACCGCCAAAAGCAGTTATTGATGATTTCCAATTTTGTGCTGGCGGCCAAGGTCAGTTTCTAAGAACTTATTATTGAATTATTTATATTATTGAATAACTATATTTAATTCTAGGTAAGACTGATGCTTGCAAAGGCGATTCGGGCGGGCCGATTCAATATATTGGCACAGTAAATGGGACAAGTCATATGGTCCTTTATGGAATTGTTAGTTATGGTGTTATACAGTGTGGCGAACTTGAAGGTTTTCCAGGAGTTTACACGAAAACCTCAAAATACATTGAATGGATTTTGGACAACATGAATTAATAACTGATATCTTATTTGAATGGATTCATTTGCTATAAGTTCAATAAAAGTCTACAAATCAAGATTACTAAATCCTTCTTATCATTCTACATTTCCCCGATTTTTGAAAAATTTAATTTCGAATTCAAAACAGATCGACTGCAAATAAAATACGTAGAAAAATCAAAAAAGTTTCAAACCCAAGAAAAAGCCATAACATAATTTATGGTAAATAAAATTAGTTTTTGTTTTTTTAAGTTAGATAAGACTTTTTTTTTTCTTTTCATTATTTTAACCTCATTCTTCAACCAAATACAACAAGATGAATTGAATGATACGATTTTTGATATGATAAGGAAAGAATTATCTTCGAAAATCGTAATCAAACCAACGGATTCAATCAACTAGATATTTGACCTAGTTATTTCAAGAATGAAGAAGGTTAGAAAACTTGATTTGGAATACGATGGTGTAAAAGCGAAGATGTTAATTTTATTTATGTACTATAATGGAATATCGTGAATCAGTTTATTTGTCCAAAACGCACATTGCTTGAAATTTTAAAAAGCTGCAAACAGTATTTCTAATATATAATTTTCATGTGGTTACGCATGCACTTGAAATTTTTCTAGAATATAAAAGTTATATCTTCAATGGTAATTTTAAAAATTAATGAAACTCACATTCAATGGAATATTTTAAACAATGGCAAACACTGGTGTGATAAAAAAAATCGATCAGAAACCTTGAAATTAAACCAAAAATTCTAGATTTGCTAAATTTTGAAGAAACATTTCAGCTTTTAAAAGCATATCCATCCCTGGTACGCGCAACAGGCTAGTATTGTATAAAGAAATAATATCAGCTGATGCAAAATCAGGTTTGGTTAGGTTTGGTTTTGCGCCTTTTGTTGTATCGTTCGTTAGAAATGATCAAAATGTCTTTCAATAAAGTGTATATTTTTGTGTTTCTAGTATTTATTTCTGAAAATTGTAGTGAGAATTTTTATTTATTTCAATTAAAATAATCAAAACATCGCTAATTGAATTCTATTTTAGTGTCTCTACAGTGCAATCTTCGTAATAACCTTGTAGGAGAATGTAAAAAAATTACTGACTCTATTAATACTGATTTTGCTTTTCCTGATGATGCTGAAGAAATAAAACTTACGAATGCACAATGCCCAAAGTTTCAAATTTGCTATAACTCTAAGAAAACTAAAACAAACACAGCTTCAGGACTTTTTAATAGTCCTAATCGCGGCATTGCTGAACCTGTTGATAAAATAGCACATGGTATTCATATTTATGATTTTAATATGGAATATTCTGAAACATTTATGAATTTGCATCGAAGGAAAAATGGCATCACTCTATGAGTTTCCATGGGCGGTTTTACTTGGGTACAAAGTCAAAGGAAAAACTGAATATTTATGTGGCGGATCTTTGATTGAAAGTAACATAAAAAAAAGTTGAATCTACTCAAATTTGCAAATTTTATTCATAATACAATTTTCATTTCAGAACGTATTGTGCTGACATCGGCCCATTGCATCAAACCAGAATTGTAGAATAGAAATCTTATGAATGATCTCAAACTAATATTTAATATATTTGGTTTTAGGCAATTTGTCAGATTGGGTGAATACGACTTTAGCAAAAATCCGGATTGTTATGACGATACTGACTGTAGTGATGCGTTACCTTACCAAGATATCATGATTGACTATAAAGTGAACGTTGTTGTTCATCCAAAATATGAAGCATTTCAAAATGACATTGCAATTATTCAACTAACCGTTGATGCGAAGACTAATCAAAGAAACATAAACACAATTGCGCTACCAGTGAATGGGAACTTACCTGAAAGTGGGTTTTTAATAATCTTTCCTGAGAATATGCATATTATTTTTTAAGTTTTAGAAATGTTAGTAATAGGTTGGGGAGCGACTGAGAAAATTAATATGCATCAATCGACAGTGCTTTTGAAAGCATCAGTTCCGTTTTTTGATTTCGAGAAGTGTAAAACTATAATCGAAAAATTTGCAAGTAGTGAAGTTTTAAATTCGAATTCCAAACAGTTTTGTGCTGGTGCAAATAGTGAGTTTTTTATATTTCTTCACATTTTAAAAATAATAAAATAATATCGTTTAATTATTTTCTAGAAACTGATTCGTGCAAAGGTATGTAATGCAAGCATTAGCAATGTAAATTGTAGTAATGCATTATTTAATCTAAAATAGGAGATTCTGGTTCATCGATTTTAGGATATGAAGAAATTGATAAGCTTACCAGATACGTTCAATATGGAATTGTAACATTTGGACTGCCATGTGGAAGTCCTATAGTAGCTCCTGGAGTTTACACGAAAGTGTACGAGTACATAGATTGGATTAAAACTAATGCCAAATAAAGAAGCTTTAATTAAAATACTTCATACTTCGTCGTTTACAACCTGCCAGCTTATACGCATAAAAGCGATTATCAAATAGTGACACCCTGAACTTGTACTAAAATATTTTAAAACGTATAACGCGCTCGCACGACATTTACATAAATAACATATTTAGGTCTCAAACGTTGTAAATTATGTTCCATTAGCACATTTTTCCGCCATGAAACATTAAATATCACAAATGTAAACGAATAAATCACATTAATTTTCACCATAGAATGTGTTCCTTGTGCATTGCGAAAATGTGTATATGCTTTGGAATTATGATACATGTTCTTCATAAACATCTGATTATTGCCATTTTAATTGCTGTTTTTCATACATTTTCCATGTAGGAATATGCTAACAATGGCGCGCCTGAACGAATGTTATCAATTTTCAAACTTTTATACAACATTTTAAGGGATCGAGCCGAAAATATATGTTTAAACAAATGATATGCAGTGGTCAGAATCCAAAATAGCAATAAAAAAATTAGTTCCTCGAGGAATATGACAAAGTTATGTTGTTTTACTATGAAACAAAAAACCAGTAAATAAATATGTGAGCAAAAAGCACAGCATAAGTTACATTTTGACATAACATTGTTCACATCATGATATGGCCTGTTAAGGGCCTCTTATAATCAGATAAACTTCTCCGGATGAAACGGCAAAAGCAGTATACATGAAAATGTCCTTATGAATTATTTATAAAAACTTTTATTCGATAAACGCTCGACCACGAAAATGACCTTCTGATCTACATTCCTGACGACAGTGCCAACTCTATAGGATATGGATTGATAAACATTTCATAATGGTTTTCATAACATTTATGAACTATTGTGCGTCATATATTTGTTCAAGAGAATTTTGTTGAGGAGCAACTGTTTTAACGTGTTGTATAATATTAGCCATTTCTGAAAGAAGGCTGAAAGCATGTGGTAAGCCTTGGAGCTCAAAATTTCATGGAACGATTAATGATTACTTTTGGATGAGTTATGTTCAAGAGGAAAGTTTTTTTTTTCTAACGCCCAGTAGTAATTGCCGCCAGCCCTTCGAAAACATTAATCAATTTTAATCTTTGATGCTAATTATGATTTTTCATGTTCGAATTGAAACTGAAATCCGTTTTATGCTGTTCGTTTTCTGCCGACGATACTGCGTCTCTTATTCATCATCACTTGAATTTTTTTTTTTTTTCATTTCATTAAGAATGACTGACTGAACAATTCTTAATTAATATTTAGCGTGCAGTTTTTTTTTTTGTTCAATTGCTTTCTTTACCAGGAGCATAATTATATCTTTGATTAGGCAAAACGTCAAAAAGAACAACAAAAGAAATTTTCTTAGAATTTACACTTTTATTTCTTACTAATTTTTCTCTTTACAATGCAATGGCAATTAATATCTACAATTATAATGTTCGCCAATTATCGGTAATTAAAACTTAGTTCACTTAAAAAAATTAATCATTAACACTTATTAAGGTACATTCATAATATATATATATATTTTATAAAGTCTTTTTCTTTCATAATGCTTTTATGAATCTTTTTGTCTGTCTATATTCATTAAACTAAATGGCTACTATAATGAGCAAAATTAGAAATCGAGATGAAAGTTTCTTGAGTGTACCTTACGGAATTTTTTACTTTTGCATGAGATTCACTAAACTTAAAACTTTTAGGGCATTCACCACTTTACTTTGCTTAAATCTAACAAACAACAAACACTCGCTCATATAATAATACTTCTAATAACGTAATTTTCACACAACCATTTTGTAGGAGCTACAAACTTTGTAATTTAACTAAAGTTTGATTCAAGCTTTATTCAGCTTTTCGGAAGTTTTCTTTTCCAAAACTGTACGATATTTTTTTTGTCAAGAAAGATCAAAAAGCAAAACAAGATTCGAAATAATTTCACTCGTTGCAAATATATTTCTCTACTCAAAGTGACGAAACTTTCCCTCCTTGCGCAACTTGCCCAGAATTTATAAAACAAAATTTTTCCGTAAAAGCTTTTTTCCACGAGGAAATCATGGATAGTATAATAAACTTTGTTCACGAGCGCTTTTCATCTTAATAACACACAAAATGATGAGCAAACAAATTGAAAAAGTTTTTTTTTTCCGGGGTAAGGAAAAAATAAACTTCTATGAAAGTAAAAAAGAAAGAAATTCCTGCAAGCCATATTTTTATCCTTGTGTGGGAAAATTGGTATCATTGCATTGCATGTCTTCATTTCCCATGTATTCAATTTAAATAAATTGTACACTTCTATACATGAGTTTCCGTTTTCTTTTTTCTGTTCTATCCGACCGACATCCAAAAATAAACTTTTTGACTCAATCTCGGTATAGAAAGTTGAAGAGTTTTTCGTTTTTACGAATGCAAATTTCCATGCTGGGCTAGAGTTTTTTTCTTCTGGCAGCAATGTCGTAATCTATAAAATAATAAACTTAAAGGAAAGAGAGCTCAAAATGGACGCGGAATCGGAGGGAGGAAAGATAAGATATTCAAAAATTATTTAGATTCATTCCAATGATAACAGTTAGCGCTCAACGCATAAAAGAATGTCAGCGAATCAATTATCATAATTCATAAATCTTAATACATTTCACTGTGCCATCATTTATTTTTCGCTGCTTTTACGACTCAATCATATTAACTTCCATAATTTTTGGTTTAACATTCACCAAGCAGCGACGACGAGTGAAAGATTGTTGTAATAAAAAATAGATATTTGATATGATCAAGAAAAGTTTACATTTGCATAATAAATGCAATTTCATTAATAGCTCTCTGGATCGTGATTCTTTTTTTGTGGAGCTTTTGCATGAATAAGGAAACATGAAAATCTCATTCACAAAATTGCCATATGAGTTGAAAATGTTTTAACAATTTTCTTAATTCATTATTCTGTACAATTCTTATGGGAATCTTGAAGAGTTTCGAGTCAAAAAAAAAATCGGAGGATGATTTCATAAAAGTATTTTCTATGTTAAATCCAATGAAAGTTTTGCGCGATTCGTTCTTTATCGATGATTTTTTAAGAAAATCCTCCAACACAATTAATTCAGTGTTGGCCTCATGATTTATTCTTGTCTTCGTTTCGATTAAATTTTTTTTCTTTTTTTTCGTTTGCAATTTTAATGGCAATTTATTTTAAGTTTTCTGTGAGTTTTTGTACAATTTTATAAAACTTGTTTTCTGTCTACAAACTTTATGTGATTAAAAGATATTTACAACATTTTATTTATTTCATTTTAATTAAAACGGAAAACTACATCCGTACGTGACTTTGCTCAAAACATTACACAAACTTTCGTTTTTCCGTCCTCACTTGCTCTGGTTAAATTTTATTTGCTATTTATTATGTTCCTTATCAAATGTAAAGTTCTGGGTGAAAAATAGAAAAATGTTTACAAATGATTTGAAGTAATAGTAAACGAAACCTTAACATATAAGTTTTTATTATAGTTATATGCTTAAAATTTTAAGTTATTTCAAAAAGCACTACTTGTGCCTCTTATGCAAATTTGATTGCAAAATTAAAAGAAACGGAAGCAATAAAAGAATTGGTCGAAATGACGATATCAGATTTTGGGATTTATTGCGTGACGTTGAACTCGCCACAAATTCCATCTCCACACGTGGATCGGAGGGATTTCGTTGTGTGTAAAACTGGAAAATGTCGCTGACCTAATTTGTTTTTTTTTTTTTTTTTTTTTTTTTCGTCGAATGGAAGAAGTAAAAAGAGAATTTAATCAGCAAAACATTATTTTTTTCGTTGTTTTTGCCCTCCCTCGAAATAAAAACAACCTCAGCACTCACTTCATTCCATCCATATCGATTTTTAGCTTGCACAATCGCCTCATAAACGGAGCCTGATTGGAGTCCTCTCAATGTGAAGGACATTGCATGTGTCAATGGTTCGTTGAGTGGTCGCGATGATGGTGTTAGAATCACTTTATTATCAGGAGAGATAGAAAATCTTTCTGAAGGATATCTATGAGAATCATTAAAGAAATAAGCTTACCATCGTGCCATCTGCCCGGTTGTTGGAATGTTTCATTCATCTGTTAATTGCGCAAGGAAATTAGTTTTTTGAAATATATCACAAATTAAAGCAAAATTCATACCATTAATTTTCTGTAGAGCAATCTAACTTCTTGTAATGGAGGATAGCTATCAACCTTCCATGTCAAATTGTAGCTATCTGATGATTTGGACCATGGTGCAGAATGAAATTCAGCGGGACCCGGACGACCAGAAACTTCCATATATTTCTTCGAACGACCCAAAGAATTATCAGCAACGCAACTGGGAATTGATTAATTAATTAAGTTAATGAGACAAGTGGCTTGTACAAAACACAAAATCGTGAATACCTGTAATTTCCGAAATCCTCTTGCATAACGTGACGAATATTTAATGAATGTCGATTGCCCCGTGATGCCATTATTTTTCGATCGGTGGGTTGGAGTGGAAATGAATTTTGGTACCATGAAACCTAAACATTGAAAGGAAAGAAGGAAAGAAAGGAAGAAGAATTTTAATTATGAAATTTCATCCAATTAACAGACTGAAATTCTCCCAAACATTACCACTGGGGAGAATCTCTATTTTATGCTTATAAAACATTTTCCCGCAAATTTGCCATAGAATTTTTAATTTCATGCAATTTCAAAACCAAAAAAAAAAGGGGAGAAGAAATTTGTTCGTTGTGCCATTTGTATTTAACACGACAACTATAATTATGGCGTCATTGCATTCATACGGCAGAAATATGATTGCAGAACATTCTGGGTTTTTAATTCCACTTTGCACTTTGCATGAAATTTGCTCCTGCTTTTTACATTTGGCGAACCATTTAATCCTCTTAGCTTTCACTCCATACATGGAGCTTTGTAATCACTTATAGTGTTTGAGGATTATTTTAAGCATTTTTTACATGTACCCCACCGATGAAGTGTAGTATGTGTGACCAATTCACATTTGTCTTTTATGCGCACATTGTCCCTTCATTCGTAGGATTAAAACAGGCAAAACGAGTTGAATCAAAATTAATTTGTCGTTGAATACGAGGGAGTAAATCTCGTAAAGTTTTACCCATATGGGGATTCGGTCAAGCGGATTTTGTACTGCTGAAAACCTGCAATATGCTTTTCTATGATCAACGGTTTGAAAGAAGCATGTGAACATTTTTGCGAGTATATTCATGAAATTTATGATTTTAAGCACTAATCTCTCTCACTTATGATTGTGCAGAATTTATTCGCTTCTTTTTTAAGCTTTCTGCAGGTTTTGTCTTTCAAAGTATAAAAATTCTTTCAGGAAGTTTACCATAAAAGGCGTCATCACTTTTTATGCGGCATGAAATTAACTGTGACGGCAGCTGTTTTGTCGTGTCATCATGATATATAAGCATTAATGAGAGTCTCAATTACTGGACAGGCATTAAACATAACCGAGTTCCATCGCGGAAGACCAAAGCAAGATAGATCGAAACAAATGTTTAATGGAACTAAAACAAGTTCCGTTATCTCATTCATAATATATTATTTGCCCATAAACTAATCCTGTGCCATTATTTATTATTATCATTTTACTTCTGCAATGTTGGGGAGATGTTGTTTTTTTAGGGAGAGGGAAGGCAATAAATGTTGACCAGCGTAAAACAACATGATAAAATGATAATGAACATTCCATGGTCACATTTTTGTTCCATTCTATTCTGTGGATGACCTTTTGAGACACTTCTATTTAGTCCCTTTTTTTCGAAGCAACTTTTTACAATGCCATAATGGGATGTAATTTAATTAGTTCTAACTCACTGTTGGCTGCGGATCTGCATGAACAATACACACAAGTTGAGCTTCAAATCCTTCGCCCGAGTGTATCCATGATTTTTCGACCGATATTTCCGGTGGATCTGTAAATGCAATTAAATAGAGTATTTTCATATTTAGTTGATGTGGTTCGATGGACATTGAAAATGTTTGGGTTTATGGGTGTACATGACAAGTCATGAATGAACCACAAATTATTTTACTAAATTGATCTCTGTGGTTTTTTTTTTGAATGATAATGGCAAACCATCAAGCCACTAACTAAATTTGATCCAAACTGTGCAACATAAAGTTTATATGGAAACCAAATTTGAATGATTAAAAACAACACGATACTTACATAGAACATCCAGCCTCATATCAACGGTTACAGGTTCGCCGACATTATTCTCTGCTGTACATTGGTAAACACCTGACTGTTGCCTCTCGACACGTTCCAAAGTCAAAATGGGACCTTCACCGATACGTGCCAACGATTTGCCCGAGCCACTCTGCAGTCAGTTTTTGTTTGTTTTGAGGGAAAATGAGAACGATCATCACAATTATCATCGCAGGACAACTTGAGGTAGAAGTGTGTGACTGACCTTTTTTGTCCAGTAAATAGATGGCACCGGATTCCCTGATGCCTTACATTCCAGCGTTACAGCACCGCCCTTCCTTGCTGTTATTTGTCCGCTTGATGGTACTGCTCTTACACTTGGCGGCACTATAGAAATTAATTCATTCAAATCAGCTTAAGTTTCATTCGTTATTTTGATTTATTAAATATCACTCATTGATGCTGCGGAATTTTTAGCGAATTAATTATTTTTCGATAAATACGATTTCAGATGTATATCAAATTTTGATGAATAACATTTCAAATTGAAATTGCAATGCAGCAAATGGGGAAAAATATACAATTTCAAATGCGTCATTATTTTTATGGTGCCTATTTCGAGTTTTTGCAAAATGTATATAATGACTTTTTGCAATAATAAGCGGCATTAAATATTCATTTTAATAATGTTTGCCACATAAAAGAAATAAATTATTTTGGTTATGGAAAATAAATTTCGCATCTAATGCGCGCACATTTCGACCTTAATTTACGATATTAAATTTAAAGTTTCAACCCGAGCATAACATTTCATATAATTTTTTTTTTTCCTTTTTGTTTTGGGGGGGTTAATGTTAGGGGCAGGGATGCTTTCTGTGTGAATGTGGAAAGCCGTAATTGATCATTTATTTTTGGGTGGTTTGCGGGAGTGAATAAAAATAACCCCAGAAATGGCATTTTTTAAACTGATGTTTAATAAACTTTTTCCATCGACCCGAAAACAATGGAAAACTTTAACACTTTTATTGCTGGCAAGAATACGAAATTCTTATTTAAAGGACTCGTAAATTACACACCTTGACATTACTAAAAATATATCAAGTATCAACGGTTCAATGAGCATTGCGTGATTTTTTTGCTGACGAAAGAATGCTTTTGGTTCATTAATGTAGGAAGAGGGTGGAAAGAAATGCGTGCTGGGCGGAGGAGTTTTGTTATCGGCTTCTTGCGGTAAAGTGAAACTTTTGTTGTATTTATTTAATCTCACGATTACAAATAATTTTAATGTCGTTTGATTTGTTTGCGATTCTGTTGACTGTCGTTTTTAGCTTTTATTTATTTTTCTACTTCCTGTTAACTCAACGACTGTTGTTTCAATGTTAAAACTTTAACGTTGTTTTATGTAGAGCTAACTTTACTTTTGGACAAATCATTTATTTACTTAACGGCTTTAGAAAGTTGTGAAGTTTTTCATTTAAATTAATTTTCATCGATAAAAATTCCTTCAAATTTCGATCAATATTCTGCAGATGAGCTAGTAGATATTTAGAAAAAAAAAAAAACGACAAGTCTAAGCGATTTCTAACCTAATATTTCAAGAGTGTGCGTCTTTATAAGATGAGAAGGAAGAAAGAAGAAAAAGAAAAATTCATTAATCAAAAAAAATATACAATATTTATAAATATTTCTTCATTAAAAATTAATGTCGGATGAGTAAAGTTATAAGCACAAAATTATGGGATTTATTACCTGATCCTTATTGATTTTATCACTAATCTGGCATACATAGTCGCCAGCGTCTTGTGGCTCTAGTTCTGTTATCTCTAAATTGAAACCATTTACTAGATTTATTCGTTCGTCCTGTGTGACTTTAAGGCTCGATGCCGTTAGGACATTCACACCTCGTCTCCAAAGAAGAACAAGATTTCCTAAACAAAAAGAAAATAAAAGAAATGAGGCGTAAATGAATGCATAAATGAATGAACAACACGACAAGAAAGCGAATGCTTTAAGCAAGAAATTCGATAAAATCGTTTCAATGACTTTTCTCATAATAAAGCTTTAAGCTCCCCCCAAACAACAAGTTCAATGGGCCAACAAATGGCGTCACCAGAAACATTATTCTGTTATCGTTTTGTGCACACGTGATTGGAGAGCAAATGAGACAAAAATTTATTCCAGTTATAATTTTAAATACGAATTTAAATACTCCAGTGAATAATTTGTAGTTGATAATAAAAATAGCATCAGAAAAGAGGCTGAAGGTTGAGGGCGACTTGAGGTTATGCATGAGAATGATAATACGAAATAGCATTAAATTTCCCCAAATGGGACACATTTTCATGGGGGTATAGAAAAGCTTCATAAAATTTATATTAACATTGCAACAATAAATTTTAATTCCCACAAATTCTTTCCCCAAATAAAACATGCCGGCTGTCAAACCATGCTAAATTTCTTTTTAGTGATCTTTAGCACGAGTTTTAGATATAAATACCGAATATATATATTCACTTTATGGTTATGTAAATAATGATGGCAATCATGCACTATAGACACAATTCTCAATTCATCTTAATTTTATTTCAGTCGTCGTATGGTTAGGAAAGCCATCTTTTGGGCATGTCAATCGAAATGTCAATTATGTTATTAGATTTTCTTGCCTCATACTCTCTCGCTGTATTTATCTTTCTTACAGCGATAGATGCTGAATTGATATTACAATAAATAAACTTACCTAAATTTTCTACTTCGCAAGGCAACGTTAAAGTTTCACCAACAACAGCCCTATATGTGTGTCCTTGTGAGATAAATCTAGCTGGTGATGTTGATGATGTCGTTGGTAGTGATTTATTACCTTAAAAGGGAAATTTGAATCTTTCATTGATAAAATAGCCCCAGCACAATAGATTGAATGGATGGGAAATTACATTTCATGAAAATGTCGGAGAGTTGTACTTAGATCGAATCGCAGCGCCGGACCAGAAAACATAAAAAACTCGTTAGATTGAATGGATTTGGCCATTACCGAGGATAAAGGAGCTTTAGAAAAAAAAATTTAACTTTCAGAATGGAAAATGTTCAGTTCTTTTTTTTTTCTTTTGCTATAAATAATCTCAAATGTTTGTTTTTGTAGCTAGTAAACATTATTGCTCAATAATGTACGTTTATCCTAAGGCTTCTTAAAGTACATTTTTACAGAATTCTTCGAATTAAGGACTGATTCGTATTTGATGACATCGTAGATTAGAAGATTTTTTTAAACCCTCATGGAAATGTTTCAAAGTAATTGAGCTTTCAGAATCGAAATATCATCATCGATACCTTCTGAGAAGAATGGAATTTTTAACAATTTTAGCCCATCGCAGTAGGCGTCGAAACATACTTCAAATCAAATGCCATGTAATTTATATTCAACAGTCTGGAGTACACCTTGAAGCAATATATCAATTGCTTTTCATCTCCAACCATTGAATTCTTAAGATTTAATTTTCAATTGTGAAATAAACAACAAGAAACATCACTCGATTCATCATCAATTGAATTATCTTGTAAGAAACATAAATTTTCGGAGAAAAATTATCTTCAAACATACCTCAAAGCACTCCATTGTCTGGTTTTATCCCCTTTTAAATCTTTTCCGATATACACAATGTTAACCTTTCCATTGTATGCACGAGTAATGTATTTTAT
This sequence comes from Propsilocerus akamusi, assembly GCA_018397935.1. Classification (NCBI taxonomy): domain Eukaryota; kingdom Metazoa; phylum Arthropoda; class Insecta; order Diptera; family Chironomidae; genus Propsilocerus; species Propsilocerus akamusi. Next base: position 15,983,079 of record CM031469.1, on the reverse strand, counting down.
GCGTTATTATTTCAACCTATTATTATGCGTCGTCGACACAATGTTATTATATACAAACGCACAAACAAATATACCAAAAAGGGCGCGTGGATATAGACTGACTGAAGGCAAACCATTTTCTCCCTTCATCGCAGAGCAAGCAACAGAATCAGCGAAAGAAGGAAAAAATGTCTACTAAATTAAATTGAAATTTTCACCTCGAGGCACTCGTGAATTTAAAGTGCCTAGTTTTGTATCAAAAAGAAATTGCTATTTTGAATATTTTGTAAGAGCGTCTAATGAAATTATCCTGGGATCGACGATGAGAGCCATAACAACAGGGAAAAAGGTCAAGTAATTCGTTTGGAGAATATTATTTCCAAGCATAAATATTTATATTGAAAGGCGGCACTCGATAAAGGACAAATATTGAGTTTTTAATACTCCGGAGGAAAAACAAGACGAAGCATTTTGATATGATTCACATAAAGTTTTAATGTCAATTTCCTTTCGAAAATCGATTTCCCACCATTACAATTCTATCGAATGCCTTGAAATATTTTATAGACTGAGAATCTTTCGATTATTGGCATCAATTATACGATTGACTGTTTTGTGTGTGGGTGAATGAATATTTGCGTCCTTATGCCAATCAGGTGATTGATGAATGTTTCGTTTGTTTAAGGTTAATTTTCAGGTTCTGATTATAATGAAAATATTTTTGGGTTTTCTGTGTTCGAATTCACCAATATATACACGCCCGCACTTAAATGTCACCCACAGAAATGATTTGGCAAAGCTCTCCAAGGCTGCCACTAATTATAATCATTCTGTCATTGGACATACCACCCACACATATTGAACACTTTTACAGAGCGCGCTCAAAATCTGAGCTCTTTGTTCAATGATTAATGAGCACAGTTTCCCTTACCTTGCCCCCGGAACTCGCATACACATTATTCGAAAACAAACGATAATTATGTTTGACTGTATCTGATTGATTTTTGTGTGTTTGTGCGAGACTGCAAATCTGCCATGTGCATATTAACTCATTAATAAACTAAATTTGTGTGCATAGCTTTTCGTATACGAATTATGATTGCAGGTCTTTTGTGCGTGAAACCGTATGTGGCCTGTTGGACTCATTCAAATGCAAATTGTGATGAATAAATTCTCAGCCTTCAAAATTGACTAGCAGCTAATTTATTTTTCAATTTGAATGAATCTAAAGCTCTAGTGTTATATCAAAATATATTTATAAAAAAAAAAATTGGGTCAATTAAAAATTTATTAAACTCCTTTTTTGGTGGTTTCCGTTCATCCTGTTGTATTCTGCAGCCCAGAAAATACAATAGCTAAGCTATAAAAGTATGGCAACAAAGCGAAAAAAAAAAAAAACATTTATTAAAATTAATTCCATTCATGCTATGACACCAGTTAAGTATCATTTCTGAATACATTTCTCGCTACAAATTATTTATGATATGATAACTTAAAGCTCATTCACATGAAAATTTGCAACGCAATTCTCCCACATATACACGTGCACAGAAATCCTTTCAAAAAGTTTTTGCGCATTCATAATAAAGATCACGTCTTTTTTTTTCTTCATCATCATTTTTTTATTGTCATTTCTTCCTTCGCGAACACACTCAACAAAAATTATATAAAATTTGCTCTCTCCCTTTTTTTTATGGCTTATCCTTTTTCGGCATAAGGGAAATTATTTTCAAATAAGTCGTGACGATGCCAATGGAGGATCTAGATGTGTCGGTATCCATCATACACAACACCGGTTCATGTCATGTGTAAACGTAAAGCTTTAAAATGTTTCCCTTCAATGCATTTTCATCAATTTTCCACATACGCAAACAATATTTTGAAATATCAATTTTTATTTTTTTTTTTATAAAACATGAAATTCAATAACTCAATTTTGAGTCAAAAAAAAAAAAACACGTTGAAGGTTTGCGCGTCTGGCATTGGCAAAAAGAAAAGTAGTGTTTAATGAGGCTTAATGATTAATTATATATAGACTCGCTTCATTTACGCATAAAATTTCAATTTTCTACACGCTTTTCACTCGCATTATATTCATACCGCCCATCAAGGACTCGACGGCGGATAAATTGTGTGAGAGTTTTCCTTTTATTCCTGTAAACATCTTAACGAGTTTTTCTTGTTTAATTATTCATTACCGGTGTTGAAAATTTCAAAAGTACTCTAAATATGGATGGAGCGAAGGCGCGGATTCGGAAAGAAAAACTTTATTAGATTTTTTTTTATAAAGCTCGTAAAATAAAAAAAAATGCTTTGATTATTTTTGTTTCGTTCTCCTTCCATTATTAAATGTAGACTTTTTTTTAAATCCAATAATCACTCACCTAATGACTTGCTTCTGTTTGATATAGCTCCATGTGTTGTTGAAAATAATCCATAGAGGAGTATGAACAGAACTGTATAAACTTTTTTACAAACTCGCTGTCTAATTAATTTTGTTGAGCACATTTTGTGTTTATTTTAGTATGAACAGCACTAAGTACTTTTAATAACTTTTCCTTTCACTAATTGAAATTTGGATGGGAGAAACTTGATTTTTTTTCTAAGCTTTTGAAAGTCTCTTTTTCGCGCTTCACTGAGTTATGATGTAACAATTATTTATAATATAATCTTTTGTTTGACTTGAACATTCAACTGATTTATTTAGCTTTTGCTCATTTGAAAAAGCTTTTGTGGTGCAGCTGATGATGTTGCATAACGGAAAATTTCCATTGTTGATGTTAAATTTTCCGCTCGAACAGACTTATTTTTTTTTTCACTGTATTCCCCTGCTTTTGTTCACTTTTTATTATTATTTCGTGTACGAAAGCTTATAACATAGTTTTTTATGTTTGTCACCATAAGTTTGATCCGTTGCACTGCATTCTATGTATTTTTTCTCGTCCTGCAAAAGGCACACAATATTTGTTTATTAAAATGTTGAATGCGAATTTTTGTTTTAATAATAAAATTGTTCGATAAAAAGTTGCGCAAATATGTTTCATGAATTTTTTTTTTCATTTCATTAATTTTAATTTTCGTTGAACTTTTAATTGAAAATTTGTCAAACATGGAAAATCACAAGCAAATCCTATGAAAAGCTTATGCGCTCCATCGGTTCGATTTCCGGGTGTGTTCCAGTATTCGAGAGAAACCATTAAAAATATTGCTACACAGTGATCAACTTTTCTCGTTTTCCTTTCAATTCAAATTCCAACGCTATCATCAAAAGCGCAAGCAGCAAACAAAGAATCGAGAAAAGTGAGCAAATAATTAAAATGAAATAAAACGTGGGAATGCGACCCAAAATACGATCGATAATTCTGTCTGATTGCATTGCATTTGCTAGTTCGTTGTTAATTAGAGTTGTTTAAGTTTTATTGAGCAATAATTGCAAAAATTTTCCCACTCCGATTTTCTATTTGATTTTAATCGCATTTCTAGTTGCTAAATATAAATTTCTTAAGCTCAATGATGAGATTAGTAAAATGTTCGTTCCCTTTTCTTATTATTTATTTTTTGTTGGTATCCAGCAATGGCAGCAAATAGTTTTGCGAGAATCTTCACGGAGTTATCATGCAAAGCTCTGTAGCGCAAAGCAACTAAATCTGGCACGAATGAGGAATTATTTAATGGCCCAAATCTAGATTAATGCCTTTTGTATTTGATTTTCGGGCAAAAGGACGCGACGCGACGAGAAGAAAAAAAAAATAATGCGTATAATACATAAAACCTGCCGGGAAAATTTATTATTCCGGAAAATTAATCAACCTAAAAGAGAGCCTTTTGTAAGATTTTATGGCGCCGAATGAAAGCTGCCAATTATTGTGTTTAATAAGAAGATTAAAGTATTGAAATAAAGTTTTAATTTAACTCGCTTGCTCTTTATAGCGATCAAGTTATTTGCTACTGTGTGTATATATGTACTTAAGTTTATTTGATTGTTTGTTCACTTGTACGTGTTTGTAAGCGATTAATTTTCAACGAAAAAAAAAAAAAAACAACTGAGCGCTGAGTAGCATTTTAAAGCTTTCATTTTAAGAAATAAAGTGAAACAAATCCGCAATCCATTTTTGTTTGAGAGTCGAAAAGCACTAAGCAATCATGAGCTGAATGATTTATTGGCCAATATTTTTCTTTTTGCCACTCGCGTTCGTCCCCCGCTTTCTTCTTTGCCGCCACATTGTTCGGGGCACTGATAAATTGGGTACAAAAAAGCTTTCACTCTCATTGTGTGAATACCGCCAGGATCAATAAACGAAATAAATTGTTATTTACGATATGATCTGAGAAAATATATATAAATAAATATATAGAAATCTCTCATTCACTAGATTGCCGCAAAATTTTATTTTATTTTTTTCTCTCGCTACTTCTTTGCTGTCGACATTGGTATAGTCGTGGGAGTGGAAAGGAACTCATGCAAGTTAAAGGGAGCCAAACATATACTAAAAAATGGACACACAAATGGAATTGTTATATTTTTTGGGGCTCTTTTTTATTGTGTGGCCGCTATATATGGAGGACGGTTTTTTTCTGGGAAAGCTAAAAAGGTCGATTTCTCACTTATTGAAGGACCGAAAAAGAAATAGACACAACAGCACACACGTGATGTATTATGCTCATTGAAAAATCCCTTTTTCTGTTGTTTCTTTTGTAAAGTAATTTGTTGTATCACAAGCCGAAATCGAGCTATTTATCCTCCCACAAGTGATTCCTATATTTTTTTTTTGCTGGAGCCACTACAAAACCAATAAAGAAAACACTGATAGTTATCGCGCCGTGCTTTTTTTCTGCTTGTTGTTGCTTGCGGTTTTGCTTTTGTTCAGTTATTCGCAGAGCTTTTATTTTTTGTTTGTTTCTAAATGGTTTAATGGATTTCACTGGTAAACCGCGCGCTCGTTAAACAACACTAACAAACGTTAATGTCTTGTCATAATCCTCCACAAATGTCTCAGCCGTTAGCTGCCTAATTTACACAACTTAATATATTTCATTCTCTACGCCAAACACCCACGCAATCATGCGGCGTTTCATTAAAAAATTTTAGACGATGATAAAAAGTTTCTTCTTTTTTTGTTGATTTGTGATTCCAATGAAAGAAAAAAACGAATTTGAAAAGTTTCTTGCGCTGTCGAATTGATATGAAATTTTTACTCTTTTTTTTTGTTTCACTAACAAATCACATATTTCAACATTCATAAATCATTATCAAGAGGTATTTACTATCGATTTAGAGAGCGAAGTAAAAGCAAATTTTCCTTTAGTTTGTTCCGAAGCGAAACTTTCAACGGAAACTTTTGTAATCCTTAAGAAATTATTTTCACAAAAAAAAAATTTATTCTTCCTTAAATACACAATTTTTTCTTTTTTTTTCTTATTTGGAGTGCGAGAGCGAATTCAATGCACGTTTTATCCCATCGACAATTCACAAATTACTATCGCAGACGAAAAAAATTTGTGATGTTCTGAAAAGTGTGCACTCGGGATTCATTGAGGGGAAATTTCGATTTTGAGACGAGCATGCGCTGTTAAGTTGTTCGGCATCTCATGAGCCTAGATTTCGCAAGATGCAATTTGAGAACATCTGATAATGTTCGGGGAGAGAATTTTTTTAGAACATGATTCGAGTGAGTTGTTTTTTCCGTGAATTTTTAAAAAGTAAACAAGACTCGAAAAATGGGGTTTTCTATTGATATATATCTAGTCTTCATTAAAAGTTATTTTCGTGCTCATCTTGATTCCTTGATAAATAAGAAATTTGCTTTGATGTCGATTTAAGCTTATTAGTCGCTCGAATCAAGACAAAAATCATTACCAATATTGATTCAAGTCACTGAAAACGTAATTAAATGAAAGGCGAAAAAAAATAATGAAGGAAACACGCTTAAAAGATAAACAAAAGTCACGTAATCGGAATCAGGAGAATAATCTGCAAGAAAAATTAAATTGCGAAATGAAAAATCAACAAACATTTATTATGAAATTCAATCCGTGAACAAACAGCGATCGTTAGTTTAACAATAAATGTGCAAAAAAGAACGTTCATTTAACCCGCACACTCGTAAGCCCTTCGCACAATGCAAATAGCTATAAAACTTTCCTAGTCAATATTTTAAAATGTATAATCCCGCGATTTATTTCAATTTGAAATTGTTGCATAAAATAAAGTATATCGGGGATAATTGCGAAGAATATTTGAAATTCCCACTAAATTTTACTTCAAATATAATCCTCACAGCATAATCGCCCTCAGTAATAAAATAAAATTCTGTTTACAAAAGAATTTTTATGCATTGTCGTGCCGCCGCGTTGAATAAAGCGAACGAGAAAAATAATTCAAAAGTTTGTATGAGCGGAAAAAGTTTTTTTTTTATTGCCTTTTGTGCTAATAAAAGCGAATATTTGATAGTTTTTCAGATGACTTGAGCGGATGCATATTGCTCTATTACCATATAGCTAATATTGCGACTCAATTCCACCCTTCAAAATTCCGCTCAGTTTCATTTCTTATAAATATTCGCTTTTCCTCATCCCGGGTATAAACTAAACCCACAAATCCCGTTGTTGTCAGTCGATATATTACCACTCGCTACTTTATTGACATGGAAAGCTGAAAAAATTCGTCTTAAGTTGAAATCAATCTACAACAGACGTTTCCTTTCGTGTTGTATATTTGCACGAGTTCTTTTTTCATGTTGTTTGTCGCCAAGACACATTTCTGCTGCGCTACAAAACATCTAGTTTACTGTCACTCAGGCTGTAACTAATCCGATTAAATAAAGCACTCCAGTTCACTCACGCAAAGTCACGAATCTGTATTTCGTTAGAACCCCTTTTTTAATCAACTCTCAACCGACGACGACAAAACAAAGTCGCGCGCTAACATGCACACGTCAGCAATTTTTATTCATTAAATAGCTGTGGCATATGATAAGAAATTATTATTTATTTTTTGATATATTTTCGTTCATCCGAAAAACTCTTTTTTTTTTCTTTATTTCTCGTCGCGAGCCAGGCTTTAAATATTATATTTCATTTGAGAAGATTACAAAAACAAATAAATCATATCACAGCAAACACCAAACCCTCACTTTTGAAATTCAAATTTATTGCACAACATTTCTATATCAAACTCTTTATTATTACGTTACGTGACTCTCACAATTTTAATATTGTACAATCATAAAATTTTTGCATATATTTGAACAAAGATTTTCGTCCTTTTTTCCTCGTTCGGGCATTTGCTCTTGTCTAAAATTGTGCAATCATATATTTATGTATTTGTATTTGCTGCCGGGTCGACATTTGTAAAATAGTACGATGCTCTAATCTGTAAAGCTGATGTAAAGCAACGAAATGATTTTAAAGTGACATCGCTGACTTCATGTTAAAGCTCCTTATGCAATAAAATATCTTGATCATTCAACAAAAAGTTGGTATAACAGTAAAATGAAACTGTTTTGTCACAGCTTGAATTGTTTATATTTCACTGTGTGATGTATTTAGTATCAATTACAATTTTCTTATGATAACAATTAGCTCGAACATCTTGAAACACAAGAGCTCTAGCGTTGTTGGGTTGTACTATCTCATCAATGCTTGCAGTTCAGAAAACACTAAGAAGCTCTTATCCATTCATTTTATAAGCGGCATTAAAGTTCAAGCCACCATTTTGTCGTTAAAATCTGTTTTCTTCAATCGGAGAAAAAGGACAAGAGCAAAAAGGATGAAATGACATGAAAGGCGAAGCGAAAATGCTTTTAGTGCCCTTTCAACTTTGACGACAGTTCAACAGAACACATCATTTGTCCGCAAAGGAAAAAAGTATCTATCTATTTTAATGTTTCAGATGACGATCCTTGCAAAAAAAAAAAAAATATTGCCAAATGTATCGTTAATATTTATACATTCATTTCTTTCTTATCTTATTCATCATGTTATATGAATGTATCATAATGCTCTCATGTTGCTGCTGTTGTACGTCCCCTTATTTAGTCGAAAATAAATTCCTTTTAATGTGACAACGAACATAAATTAATTTGAGTAGAAATTCGATGAATGTAAACAAAACCTCAGTAAATATAAATGGATTTATGGATTCCCACCCCTGTTTACCAATCTCCACGATTCTCCGACAATTTCTCTTCTGCTCACTACTCGCAGCATGATTTTTTCGCATCAAACTCTTCTTTTATTATGCACAATAAAACATGATCAATCGACATTTTCCCTTCGATAAAAGCAAGGATAAAAGGAAGGAGGATGACAAACAATTTACATTGAAACAAGCATACTGTACTTTCGGTCTTTGACCAAATGAAGCGAATCGTGAAAAAGAAAAATGTTTTCAAAAAATAAATTTCAGATCATAGATTTTAATCATTGATCCCTAAATGTCCCATGGGCTGCAATAATTTGTCAGAAAACATTAAAAAAATTCAAATCATCCCATTTTCAAATAATAATAAAAAAAAGAAAATTAAACACGACAAATTTAAATCCATTAAGATTTTTTGTAAAGAGATCACACAATTCGTTCCATTCGATTGTAACGAAATTAAATTTTTCATGTTCGCATCGAGTGAAATTGCATCGAGATCAAGCCATAGGGTGACGACTCATTGTCAACTCTCCCTCAACATTTCACATTCGCTACATATAACATACGTAAGGCGAAAAATGGTCACAATGAATAAAGTTCTCATTGACAATCATAAAAAAAATTGTATTTTTGAGCCAGGTTTTCTCGAATGATTTTAAATTGGTATAAAATTAATTGACAAAATAAAAATTTTATTTTTGTTTTTTTTTTTACATTTTAATAATAGAATATTTTTCTAAGAACAAATTTAACTCCTTCGTAACTTCGAGATAAACGACCTCTACAGTTTTTTTTTGCACCCCTCGGCATATGAGAGGGATCAAAAATCTATTAGCATGAACGTTTTTTGAGTACTTTTTTAACGCTTCATTCCATCGCCCTTAACGAATCATCACCGATGATGACACTTGCAAAAGAGAGCAATCTCATTGAAAATGAAAACATTCATAATAAAAAAATTGTTCACGTTTTTTCCTCCAATTCAATAGATTTGTGAATCACTTGAAACAATTTTTTTTTGTACAATTCGCAGCGCTGATTTGTTGTATTAAAACTAATTAAAACTTCCATAATCCCATTATTAGAATTCTGTAATTGAAATGAACAATTTTTGCAACCATTCTTCAAAGTCCTTAATTGAAATGAACAATTTTTGTAAAGGAAAAAAAAATCACTGCCGAGCTTTCCACTCAACAACCGTGAAAAGGTTGATTGCGTCAAACATGCAAAATGTTCATTAGTATTTTTTTTTCCTATATTCACTACAAAGCGTTGAATATTGCTCAACTCGACTGCTTTCTATTTTAATGCGCTATCACAGTTGTGATAATAAATATTCAATTTTACATGAAATCTTGTAATTAACAATATCAATTAGCGACTACACAATGAGCCACAGCTGGATTTGAATTTTATTTTCAACGCAATTGTATTCTACGACTCTCAGCAAACGAGCTATTTTCAGTCACGCGGCATTATGATGTTGCTATGAAATATGTTTAGCAATTTGTACGGTTTGAATTTTTTTAATTTGCACAAGTAAAAAAGTGGCAGAAATATTTTCATCCCCTTCTTAAAAAAAACTAATTTCAATTTCTTACGACTCAGTAACTCGATAACCGGACCAGCCGCACGCTAAAATTATCTGTTAAAATGCAATGCGCAACGCACTCTTTAAGAATGCCCATGTTTATTGCTTTTTTATTGTCATCGAGGGATTTTCTTAATTTTCTATGGAATGCTTACATCACGATAATTGCGCTCGAAGAGACTGCTTGGAAAATATACGTCTTGGCACTCAGCGATAGGGGAGAATTAAATGGTTGTCGTGCACTATTGAATTTCTGTGGGAAGAGCATTAAAAGTACAACGAACCTAAAAGGTTGAAAATCCTTTAGAGTTTTATGATGCGGACAGTTTATGATATGATGAATCTCACTCAGCAAGCTATTGTAGTTTCATGTTATTTATTTTCTTCTCATTTTTCTTGGCATAATGGCAAAATTTAAAAAAGGCAAACAGTCATTCCGACCGATTGCAACAGTTCTACAAAAAAGAAGAAGAAAGTTGTCGACTCAATTTCTGTCAGCTGTACGCAAAATGAGATTGTGGAATGAATACATCATCAAGGAGGTGCAAGATAAGCAACAGTACAAACACATCTTCATATCAGGGCAATATGATGATGATCCCCTTCCGGAATCCCAATTCACATCGAGATTTGATCTAAATGTTATCATTTGAATAAATTTAAAATTATTTAACTCATGTGCAAATTTGTTAATTTGCTTGTCCAGTGCTGCACAGCAATAGCCATTTTCGTTTCGTTTAATTAAATGGCTTTATTCCATTAAGGAAACGAACATTTCATCTCTAATCAAAATTAAAATAAACGTGGCAATTAAATGGCATTGCAAAATGTGATGCTTGTTGCCTGCCATAAATGCCTCACTTGAATAAAATTCCAGATGTGTATTTCATCTTAATTGAACATATATATGATATCTCTGATATCATTCAGACTCATTCGAATGAGCAATGCAATGATTGTTATCGAGTTCCACTCGAGACAACATCTCGTGAGGATTTTGCAATAATATTTGAATGAATTTGTAGAATGGACAGTTGTTCTATACATTGATGGAGTTTGATTGCATCACATTTTGATAAGATTTCATTTGTGTGTATGCATGCATCGATGACTCACACACAGTATAATAAAAGCTATTAAAGTTAGCAATTATTCATTATCAAAACGAAAGGAAAATTAAAGAAAAAGCTCCTTACAATTAGTGACAATAAAATACAAGGCTTACTAGCTATAGCACAGCTCAATTGATGCCATTAAACAATTCCCACATATTTTTTTTTAAAGGTAAAATCAATTTGAGACACGAAATCAAATTTAAATGTCGGTGAAATGAAATTGTGAAATGGCGCAAAAGTTTATTTTTTTTTTATGGAAAATTGAGAAATTGTGGGTGATGCCTTCACAGTTTTGACAATTAGCTTGATGTTTTGTGGGAGTGAAAATAAATAAATAACGTGCAAAGGAGGTTCCAAAATAAAGAAAGTTAAATTGAATAGTTTGGTGTCAAAAGTTTAATACAAAAAGACAGCAAAACGAAAATCACTCTCATTGCAGGAGGTGTTGTACAAAATATTTTTTTAATTTCTGCTTTTTTTTCTAGAAAAACAAATAACTCAACAGCAACCTGGAGCGGTTTGATGGCAGAAACAGTTGATGTTTCGTGTTTGTTGTGAGCGAAATTTTTAATGAAATTGATTCAATATTTCTGACAGCATAATTTCAAAATTATATCAGAAATTGCTCGGTCGCTGAAAGTTTTTGCACTTTGAGGAAAAATAAAATAAATAAAATTCAATAAACTTATTTTTCGTTTCGATGTTTGGGTGTTTTTTTTCACGCTCGTGGAAAAAATCGCATGCAGCTTTATAATTTGACGCTTTTTATTCCACTCAAAAGTGTTTTTTTTTTTTCTAAAATATAATAATCACAATGCTGTCGAGTAAATTGATTTAACATTTTCATACAATTCATTTGAAGTTTTCTTTCTTTTTTTATTGCTGGTGTTTTTGAAATTTCATCCCTGACACTCACGAATTATATTAAAACAGCATTGCTTTGATGGCAAAAATAAGGAAAAAAAATCCCAATTAATATTCAATACGTTCATCGACCGGTATCGTAAGTAGCAAATCTACATGACGTTGAAGGTTGGTGAAGTGCAGCTGGCGGGAAGTAGAAGTTACGATAGCTACAAGATGTGATTATTTTCAACACCTCTATTCTGACTTTGTTCATTCCAGAGCATGTGCTTAGAAGAAAAAATTACTATGAGCGATTTATTTCCCTCGACGGATATGATTTATGGTAATCGTTAACACACGGAGAGTTTTGCAAAAGTTTCATTTCAACGATGAAATAATAACGCTCTTCGAAAGGTTTCCGATATTGCATGAGAGGGTAGCGGCGGTAATGTCTTAATGATTTATATGAATTAATATCGTGCTTGTAACTTGTGTTCTATTACCAACCGCGCTAGCTTTACGAGTACCTGAACCTTTAATGTTGTAAACGAGAAATCATGTAATTTAGAACGACGAGCGACATAATTCTATTTTAATAAATATACTCGCACATACATACACACACACACAGCTCCTGTGCTTTTGACTTGTCAAAACTCGCAACAAAAACTTTTTTGCTTATGCGACATTTTTCCTCATTTTTTTAAGCTGGAGCAAGGGAAGCGAGCCGCATGCAACATGAAAAGTAAAGCACAGAGAACTTTCAGCTAAGTAAATTTATAGCATTCGATAAAAAAATGAGACGTGCACAAAATAGTCATTAAACATGATTTACACCGAGTTTGTCGTACATGTGTATTTGCACACTTTTAGTAAACACTTGGAAACTAAGAACGCCCAATCGCATAGTTATTGTGGCTACAGTAAGTTGTGCAATATTTATCAAACACAATAAATCATAATTGTAAAGTAAATCGAGTTATTAAATATTATTTATGAAAATGAACGACAGTACGGCTTAATAAAACTAGTTCGAGAATGTATGCATCGAAGCCCATTCGGTAATTGCAACGAACAGAAATAAAGCCGCCATAATCTTGCATGTTTACAACATTTCACTGTGCGGTACTTTTGGTTCACCCAGGCTGAAATTAAAAGCAACAAACATTCGTGCTGGATTTATCACGTAATGTCACTGAAAAGCAAAAAAAAAAATCAGATTAAAAATTTTAATTATATTGCAGTTATCCAGAGATCAATTAAATAAATCCCCACCCACTCCTTTACATATCGTAACATCATCAATAAAATCATGTTTCCAATCTTGTCAAATGGCTCATAAAATAAGCGTCGCAAACATTAAAAACTTTTTATTTTAGTATGCATGATTGGTTTTGCGCGCAATAGTGCCATCGTTAGAAAATATTTTTATTGGCGAAAAGCAATAAAAAAAGATTAATAACATAAACATTCAGCATACACAAGCACTGCGCTGCGAGGAATTAATAGTTTAAGTTCGCCCATATTTGAATTATTAGAGCGGAAAAAAACCTCGCGCAAATTACGAGTCGCACAAAAATTCATTAATCACTTGAAAGCGCCCAAATAAAAAAAAAAATCAGCAATAAAAATTCCTTCTCCGCCTTCAAGCGTAGCTTTCCGAAAAGCAGAGTGTTGAAATAAAACAGTACCACGTGGGCGCCAAAAGTGACACTCGAGAAAAAAGAAATTATCACTAATTTCAATAGCACATTGAATATATTTCGCATGAATCTTTCGAGATCGTTGAACCATCGCTACAATGATCTTGCTCACAGCGCCTCTTCCAACATATCAAGCACTGATTTCATGTTCCATTATTTTCAATTTCCCTTCTTTGTTATGTGCAAAATCAAGCAGAAAATTACGAAGCGTTTAAGGTGAAAAAAAAAGATATTGAAAAAGAAGAATGTCAAATGGAAACGGAGAAAAAAAAAATGTTTTTCAAACGTAACCTTTTTTTGCCAGTTCCTGGGCTCCGAAATGAGTTTTCTCTTTCGGATGCTCGCTTTTGGGAAATTTTTTTCAATCACAAGCAAAAGAAAGTTCTATAGAAAAATAATTTTGTTAAACTGCCCGAGAACTAATTTAACAGAAATAAATTATTTGCTTAAATAACCTTCGGCATGTCTATGGAAATTTGAAGCAACAACATAGATACATAACGTCCTAATGATAGTTTTTTTATGTTCCAAACATAATTTACGTACGAAAAAAAAAGAAAGATTTTTTTAGAACTCTCTGAAAAACACGAACATTTCCAAAAGCTCGCAAGAGAATGAAAAGCTCTCACGCACACAATGAAGGAAATCTAGGTTACCGGAAAAAATACTCGACAACTGCGCTCCTTACGAAATATGCGAACTCTCTACGATTCACGACATCGACATTCATTGATGATTTCTTTTGATATTTTCTTCTTTTGCAGTTGTTTCTGACATGTTTGATTGAAATAACGTACGAAAAATATTTTTATTGCCCTGAGAGGCCCCACCGACATTTTTATTTTATTTTCATTTTAAGGTGCTTTTTGATATTACGTACATACATTATGAAAGATGACAAGAAGCCTTTTGTGCTGGCAGTATAACGAAAGCTCTTGATAAATGTTATCAATTTTTAAATCGAGGCAAATACTTATAACACCAACCACTCTAGCTAAACATTCTTCTTTTTTTCAGGGTTGTTGTTATTGATTTTTGCGTCATTCAAAAAGAAATGTTTTTCTTTTTCTTTTTCTTTTTTTTTCTTCGCACCGCAAGAAGTTTTTCTTGTGGAAAATTTAATTTCATCGACAACGTCAAGTGGAGGAATGGTAAATTAAAATTGTTTAAATATTTGACATATGTTTAGCATGTGCGATAAATTTGTGGCTTGAAAAATGAATAAATAATTTCCCATCTCAAGCTTCGAATCCGCAAACTGATGAAATAAATCAATTTGAAATTGCTTTTTTGGCCTCTTCAACTCATTTCGAGAGCGAACTAAACGAGCAATTTCAGACTAAAATAACATTTCTTTTGTTGTTGTTTTAACCGGCCAGGAAGAAAAAGAAAAAAAAAGAGCTTTGTGTTCTACTAATTGCTGCAAATTTATTTGCCTCCCGGTACTGGGACTCGAAAAGTGCCCAATTTGTTATTTATTTTGTCTTTAACCATTTAATGTTTCCTAAAGGTCTTTCTTAATGGGCGCCCCCAAACATTTAATTTCGCATTTGCTTTGTGACTCCATTACGTTAATTAGACGAAAAATGGCAAGCAATCAAATATTTACTTGTATGCGTGTGTGCGTAGTTGTTTGCTAAATGCTAACATAAATCTATTTTATGGTAATGCAGGACCCGTCAACAGTTTGACTCTTGATACATGAATTGCCATAGGCAGTAATTCTTCATTTTTTAAGCTTAAATGATTTAAATTATGAACTTTTGATTCTTTTATTAAATTGTTTTTCATTAATTTTTTCTAATGATCTTATCAATCTTAATTTGAAGAATTATTTTTCCCAAGGAAAAGAGAACAATAAATTTCTCATCGAAATTCCATTGCTCATCGTGTCGCGTTGCTAAAAAAAAAAACAAATATGACAGAATTTCAAGAGGCTTCACATAGAGTCCCCAAGCTTTACGACTTCTTATCGCGCAAGCACATTGACATCATTCGACTTCGAAAACATTTCAAAAAATTTGAAGTCTTATAGATTGAGTTATGAAAAATTTATTTTCAATATTTTGAGACGATTTCGCAGAGAATTTAACGATGAAAATTTTGTAAATGTCTGTTTAGAGATTGATTTGGATCGCGATAATATCATCAACTGAAGTGAACTTATATATATCCTTATACATATTGAAATGGCAAAATAATGACGAGCGAGAAAGAGGGAGACAGACCGCCCTAAAAATCGGGCTGATGACATTGCAAAATTTTACGAATTTTGTATTAGACACGATATCACTGTCAATTTATATGTTATTTTATGACGATAAACTATGAGAACTATCAATGATTAGACCTTTGTCTCGCCAGCTCCGTTGAAACAAACAAATTTAATTTTGAGATGAACGAGAAATCAGAAAGAGCCGAATAACTTTGACTATCGATGCCATGACGATGGACGAAATGCAAATTAGCTGCAAATCATCGTCTCGTCGTGATTCGTTCCATAATATCGCGAAAGGAAAATTCAATTTGTGATGTAAATCAGAAACTTTTCCAAATCCAATTAATGCATACCATCATTAAATACTGCTCGACGAATATTGAGCATATATCATTGCATTTTAGGAAAAGCTCGAAACTATTTTTAGATTTGTTTGGCATATGCAAATTGCTGACTTGATATGACTTTATTGTATTTCTGAGTGTTCCTTCATTACCTCCCAAAACCAGGTCAATCAGATAAAATGAACAGCTCGGTGTGTTTCTCTCTCCATTCGTCAGTGCATTGAAAAGATTTGCTTCCTTATTCGTCATATTTCACATTGGATTGCAGTTGATTTGCCTGAAGTGAAAGTTCACGAATATTTGCAACAGGTGAACTTTTATTGAATTCTAAGGAAGAAAACTTTCCTTTCGACACCCAAAAGACCTAAACGGAAAATGGATTTTATTTCGTTGAAGTTGCTTTGAAAATTGTTTATCTGTTTTTGCACTCCTTGATTGGCCACGAATGAAAACTTTTGTTTATTGTATAAAGTGAAAAAAAAAAGTTGTGCAGGAGAAAGTTTCTGTGATGATCGACCGCTTTTATGTTGGGCGCTTTCATTTACGGTCAGAATTTTTATTTTCTCAAATACTTTTCAACCAACCGAGAAACAAATTATTAAACTGTCCATCACCAGTCTCGCGCAAATTAACTCGATTAATTTTTAATGTTTGAAACTTTTTTCCAACGCGCGGCACGCTGAATTTCCGGGGCATTAAAATGAACCCCTCTTGAAAAGTGTTTGCTTAATTAAACAGCCAGCTGAAAACAACTCAACGGCAAGGGAGCATAGAAAACGTGAACGAAACTTTACCAAAAAAAAAAAAAAAAGAAGCAAAATCTTTCCTTCGATAAAAGCAGAAAGCTCATCATTCATAATTATGACATCATCAACAGGCGGCGCAGATCGTTTACTACGATTGTGGAGTATTGTCGAGTAAAATAGTCCACAAGCGATTCTTTCGGTACATAATGCTGGCAATATGCACATTTTTATATAGAATAATGGTGCTAAAATCTACTCGATCGATAAGCAGAAGGTTTGAATTATTTTTCATATAGTGACTTAAGAAAATGTTTCGGAACAAATTTTCTCTCATTTCCAGATTGTTAAATTATTGGATGACCATGAAATGCGTAACGTTCAGCACAATTACAATGCCTATACTGGTAATATTAAGAACATAACTTATAGACACAAACATATGCCGCCGGTCAATGCTCCGTGTTGTTTAATAATCTTGTGACTTGCAGCGAGGACGTTAAAATTGCTATGTGGGATGTTTGGTCTGCAAAGGGTCAACTTGCTGTTTCATACACGCATACACGACACGATTACCAAACATGGCGAAATCATTGGGATTACAATCATTGCCGGCTGTTTTGACCCAAACATCAATTCCTTCTAACCGGCGGCAATGATGGAACACTGAAAGTTTGGAATTTTAATGAGGGTATTTGTAGGTGGTCTGGTCGCTTCTCAAAATATTGCGTATGGAATATGTTTTTTTTTTTGCAGAAATGAGAGAATATATTTTTCGATTGCCGCTGACAACGCTGTAAAAATTGTTTGTGCTGCGATTTGTGCGCCAGAAGCAATTGTCACATGTTGTATGGATTGCGATTTCATTCTTTTGGTGTTTTGAGACCAGCCAGCGATACATATAATGATAATCAGCCAATAAAACGACAGCAAATAATTTACAACTGTCAGAAAGTGGGGGTCGAGAGCTCCCGAAGCGTTGGTGGGTCACATTGAATTTCTTATGCGAGAAAGGTTCGTCGCGAGGGTTCATATTTTTTTTCTACAAGTTTCCCTTGTTTTTGTGCAGCTCAGGAATCAAAATCTTCTCACAGAAAATCTCATATTTCAAGGACATCTACAAGCATTCACATTCTGAGAATTATTGGGACGCGGCTCTCGTAGGTCACTACAGCAACAAATCCATCCAATTAAGACGCATTTTATGGATTTCCTGGCAACTAGTTCGAGCGAAAACATTTTTGTTGAGACTGCCGAACAAAAGAATTCAAATTTGGTCACAATGTGAGATGAGCAAGTGTTATGCTGCATACTCGAAATTTTGATAGCGCTTATGTGAGACTGGTGATGTCAGTAAGTGGTTAATTGATGTTCCATTTTGTTGTCTGGTGTTGAAATTCCCCTCTTCATATTTCCGCATTGCGTGCATCTATTGTTCCCTGTTTTGATTTCGAAATTCCCAAAAAAAAAAAATTTTTTTTGCAATAAAATGCTAAAAAAAAAGCATCAAAACAATTTCAACCAAGTTTTATGGCCAATGCTAACGATGCTTGTTGTTGTCGCGTGAAATGTTCTTCACTATTATATGCCCAGTCACTGCAATGACAACAGACACTCAAAAATGTTATTTATTCACGGGCTGAATGAATGGCTACATAAAAACATTGTCGATTATAGGCTTCGGGTGAGTGCCTTTCTGTTTTATTAATTTCACAATTTTGTTTTTGGATTTTAACGTTTGTTAAATCACAGTTGGATTCGTTTGCTATTTTCCACATATTCGTGATATATTTCATCATCAACGTTCTCATGAAAGTCACTCAAAATCAACTCGTAAAGCTCGTTTTACTATAATGTCATTTTTTTGGTTGCAAAGCTTTTGTTATATAAAAAGCTTCCATGGAGAAAATAATTTTGTGTCGCCGCGCCATAAAATCTCCATGGAAATGGCACAAATTTACTTTTTTTTCTTGTTAGCCGCATTTTGTGTAATATTAAAAATCATTTTTCTGTCTATTTTTGTTTATTCATACATTTTCTGCTGTATGTCGTCTCGTCTCTGCGCTTAGCGATTTACTTGTACACAAAAAAAAAAAAAAAAAACTTCCCTCCCTCGGTCGGAACAAAAAAGTCCCCACAGAAAAAGAAAAACAACTTTACTTGTAACTGAAATGACACACGAACTAAACGACACAAAAAAACCGAAATTTTTGTGCCATCACCAAAAGAAAGAAGAAAGTTCAAATGCTTTTCCTCCTTCAGTCAGTGAAAATCTGTTGGTTTGGAACCTTCTTTAGTCAAATTGCGAACTGAATTTCCATTTTTCGTTGTACGATGGTATTGAAGGACGTGCCAAGACAGTTGTCAGAAATCAACCGCATCTACAGCTCGTGAATTCCTATCAAGGCTACAAAGGAAATCGATAGCAAATTTGTTCTACATTTAATATTTATTTAATCAAATTTTATTAGCCCAAGGGCTGTAAGAAACAGTCCGTTTTTTAGAATTTGAGCTGGCAGGTAAAATGCTAATAAACGTTACCAGATGATGCTCGAAAGTCAATTTAAATATAAATATTCTTTCGAATTTCAGTATATTGACACAATAGGAAGCGCTGCGAAATGGGCAGTTTTATCTCCAAATCATCCACCACCACCTGACTATAAATATCGTTTGCCAGCTGATTTAAAGCATATTGTCAGTTACACAACCATGAAGGTCCTTGAAGGCGGAAACATTATTCCATCGATGAGCACACGAAACTTTATCGAAACGCAGAGGAAAAATGAAGCCGATGCTGGAAGTGTTGGTGATTTGAGTGAAACATCCGAAATGAGTGTCTACAAGGAAATCCTATATCGACCGGTGATCAAGAAAGACAAGCTACGTGGTCCGGTGCTCTGTTCCGACAGGCCCATTTTGGATATTTCGCTACCCCACGTAAGTTTACACGAGCACAAAGGGAAATGTAACAAAATGAACGGAATGACTTCACTTTGAAAATTTCCACATACCGTAAGAAGTTAACATAAGACAAAAGAAGATTTTCGATAAGCTTCATAAGAAAGCAAAAACGCGTAGGCGAAAGAAATTTTTTATTTCTTTTTTTTATTTTACTTTCCTTCTCATTTTACACAGATACCTGTCTACACGCATTTGCGAATCTATCCGACGATCGCTATCAATTTGCCTCAAACGTTACCAAAATGTTGCGATGCGAGTAACCTGCCAAATTTAAAATATTGTTGCCTCGAGCCCATTAGCGATGATGAGATGTGAAGCGAAAGAAGGATCATAAGAACATAAATGGCTTTTTATTTACAAAAAAAAAAATTAAATAAATTTAATTGTAGCAAGTTTTGCATTTCATTCACTCTGTTAAAAGTTGTAGCATAATTGTGTGGCATAAGCATAAATATCCATCAAAATTTTTGCTGTCATTTGTTGTTTATTCAATTGTATTCCTTTTGTAACTTGAAATTGAAACTTTATATTTATTCATTCAATAATTCATTTGACATTTTGTGAATTATTTATTCACGACGAAAAAATGTTCAACTC
This sequence comes from Propsilocerus akamusi, assembly GCA_018397935.1. Lineage (NCBI taxonomy): Eukaryota > Metazoa > Arthropoda > Insecta > Diptera > Chironomidae > Propsilocerus > Propsilocerus akamusi. The sequence continues at coordinate 15,962,836 of CM031469.1, read as the reverse complement.
AATTGAACGAATTCAACGAAACAACGGAAAAATAATCATTCGATGTCTAATGAAATTGGAGCGAGCCGTTGTCGATGCGATTGTTGAAGACATTTGTTGGGATTTGAGCGTAAGTCCTTAATGCTATAAAACATTTAACATGAAATGTAAAACATCAATTCTGCTTTATTTCGTTTAAAGATTTTCAATCAAAAGCTCGGAGTCAGACATGCAGTCGTGAATTTCCTAAAAATTGCTTACCTTACGGGCTTTGTTGATGCACATACAGATGGAACATTTGAGATCAGTCATAGTATAAAAGTGCCAGCAATTTACGGCGATTACGGCATGATGAAAAAGGCCGTCGACCCCAAAATCAAACCTCAAACACGTTCTCAAACTTCGAAATCATCCAGTTGCTCAAAGCGTCCACACAGTTCTTCAAAGTAATGTGCATCCTACGCAAATTGCTTTCTGAGATGTGCAAAATTATTTTACAAGCTTTTTGGGAATTAAAATCAATTAATTTTCCGTCTTTGAAATAACTTTTACTCGGTTTCATTCATGCCTTAACTTGACATTAAAAAAAAACCGATTTAGAATTTATTTTCATTACCCGAAGAAAAAGCATTATTGAAACGAGAAAAAAAAAAAAACATTTCTTTCTTCCTTTATGAAACATATAATTTTGCATTCATCTTTAGGCTGTTTCCATTAGTGATGGCAAAACATTCCGCGATTTTTTTCATATAAAAATATTAAAACATGTTAGTACTGATTCAAAACAACTCACATCATTTACAAATAAATCCTGTCGTCATTAATGGAATGCTCCTTTAATGGCTTTTTAATTACACGTGCATGTTACAAATAAAACACACTCTTGGAGCGTGGCAATAAAATTTACAGATATCGTTTTCTTGTTATAATTTTTTTTTCCTTGTGTTAAAGGAAACCCGGAAAATTGTGAGCAGGAATTGAAAAATTTATATGTGCGAGAAAGAAAAGTAGAAATTAAATTACAAAAGCGATTAAATTCTCGAATGAGAGCGATCTGAATGAAAGTCAAATTTAAAACATGACTGAGCTGTTGAAATCTCAAAGTCGTTAACGTTATTTTTATATTTTTTTTATATTATTTCAAGTTACTAGCGAAATTTTCACTTTGATCCCAAAATTTATTAAATTCGACCTTTTTAAATTAATTTTATATTAATTACTGGCGTCAAAAAACCATGAGGGCTATATTAAAAGCTTTTCTTGGCTTTCGATGAGGATGGACATGAAAGCTTTCGCTTTATAGAAATAAAGATTTTTGTAGTTGCCATGATTCTGTGCAAGAAAAAAACAAAAGTGTGGAGAACACGTTTAAAGTATCTTTTTGCCTTAATTGATGTTTGTCGTTTGTTTTAGCATTTTTTTTGCCTTAGAAAGTGTGAAGCCAGAAAGTTTGTTTAAGCTATTGAAAAAAGTTCTTACGAAACACAAAAAAAGCCTGTCACACGGCTCCGACAACACTGAAAAAAAAGTGTCGGAAAACCCTTTCACTGAGCTCGCTCAACTCAGATTACACTTTTTTTTTCTTTATCTAAATCGAGCATAATAAATTAAACAAACAAACTTTCTCATTCTACAACCTGGTCGGTACCTATGGTTTGTGTTTATATTTATGGCGATGGCTTTGAACGAACAATAAACATATACATAATATTTATATTTCTGTTTTTGTTGCTGCTCGCTTGGAGGATTTTTCGTCCTGGTTGCCATTTTCTAGTAAAAGAGGGTTTTGTTATTCCTATTATAAAGCATCTCAATAATCCTTTCTATTCATAATAGTTCTCCGATATTTGTGAGCCAATATTTCAATAACGAAACATCAAGCACATTTAATTACATTCAGTTATGTTCAGTGTGATGTATCAGAAAAAAAAGCAAAATAAAACAAATGTGACCATGAAGAATGTTTCATTTAAGTGAACATTGAGAAATGTTTACCCATAGAAGCAATGAAAGCCGCCGTTCCTGTGCCAACGGAGTAAGAATAAGCACAGAAAAATTTCTGCAAAAGTGATTTTTTACATCCACCCATATTCGAAATTCCGTTCACTTGTTTCAACAGATTGCCCACTCTCTCTTTCTCTCTCTATTCACCGAAACGACCTCTATGTTTTGTGCTTTATTTTGAACAACAGTTCATCGCACTGGTAGCTCATAAATGTTGTATACAAGCCACATTAAAAGGCATGTTGTTTTCCTTTTATTTGGAAGCATCTGCAGTCAACCGTAAATTTCCGATTATGCTTCTACAGTTCGTTGATAAAACGAAAATAATAATCAAGTACCTTGACTGACTCATAGTTTATTTTCCTTGCCTCTTGGAAAAAAAAGGGAAGTCGGCAATTTCTTTCAAGTGTAAAGCGTATCAAGTACAGAAGTTAATTTTCCATCATTGTTCAAATTGCTCCTGCGGAGAAATGACGGTGGACATTACAAATTACTACTGTTCGAGCACATATATATGTATAATCACAGGAACAATAACAATAACAATAATAATAATATATATTTTAAATGGAACCATAATCATAAATCATTTGTAATCATGTGAACTGTCAGAAGCTCAGAAAATTTAACCTTTTTTTTTGTGAACCGCAAAAAAAATATGTGCGTTTCTTCTACCTTCCGACGACTGCAACCGGAAATGTTTCTCCATAAATATATTTTTTTAAAAAGGAGGAGCCTCTTACATGGGCAAAATTTATTTTATTTCAAGTCCAACGATTTATGAAAAACCATAAACATTTGGCAAAAGGTGAATTTCACTTTAAAACCATTCTAAAGCGGAAAGCGCTGCCATCATCCATGTTGGTTTACCAGAGAAATTCAAGATGAAAGCCTGAAGTGGATGATTATTATCATAAATTACCAACATAGGGAGAAGCAGGCACCATAAGTGCTTGAAAAAAAAAAGAAACCAAAAACTTTCCATTTAGGCTGTTTTTTTTTTTGGTTTCTTTTGTTGCTTCCATTTAAAATCATAAATAACTCAACTGAACCGAACAGTTTTTCTTTGAAAGTTTGCTTTTCAACAAATTTTATTTTTTTTCTTCATTCTCCCCCAGCCACCCGCATTTACTTTGACTTTTGATGAATAAACAGACAAACACTCACGCACATACGCATAGGCAAAAAAAAAAGTTCTGCCGAGGACTTTTCCATCAACAGAAGCCATTGTTTATGTTATGTTTATAGGCCCTGAAAGCTTTTCAAGGAAGAAAAAAAAAAGAAGAAACTTCGCAAATTGCAAATTGCATTTCGCATGAACGAATTTTCCACAATAATAATAAGAATAATAATTGGAATACACTGGCAAAAGAACCCGTCTAGATTTCCTCAGGCATATCATCAATATGCATTTAATCATAATTTATAACCTGAAATGTAATCTATGCTCTTCCGCTATACGATTCTTCTTGTTGGCTCTCTCACGGTTGCGTCATGTTTAGCTGATGAAACATTTTCAGATTTATTATCTCATCAGGAAAATATTTATTATTATTAATAATATCATAAAACTCCCATACACAAAATGCACACAAACACAAAGAAAGTTCTCTTGAAAATTTTTTCTTTACTTTTTGTTGCTTCCTTAGTAGCTCCTTCTCCACTTCCTATATAAATATTCCTTGAAATAAATTACGTCTTTCTTTCTTCAAACTATACAATATTATATTGCGAAGAAAACCCATACTTATCAGATATGTTAAAACATTTATTTTCTTGCTGCTCTCTCGCTGTATAATTTATGAAGTTTGATTGAAGATAAAGTTCATTAATAAGCATTCTCTCTCTGTTTTTATAATGAACATAGTCATGGTATGTTTGCGAGAAATGCCGAGATCTGTTTATATGATTTCGCATTATTCGCTTTTTTTCCTCTCGTTTCTGTGATTATCACTTCACGCGCATTCACTCAACATGAATGCGTTGAGATAATGCTTGAATGCTCAGAATTCGAGTCCCATTATAAATTCCTTTTTATCACATTCAACCCAACGCGTCGAACTGATATATATATAGATATATATACATCATAAAATATCTGAAACTGCATGCATTAATTTAAATAATTTATTTTGATTTTATTAAAATTCCCTTTTTTTCTGCACCGGTAAAAAGGGCAATAAAACAAGAGTACGGCAAAAAAAAGGTACTTGATGGCGCGAGAAAAAAAAAATGAGAGATCATGGAAATATGCAAAATATGATGATGATGATGTGCCTTTGATATATAAATTTCAGGACTATATAGCGAGTTCCTTTCCTGCAGCTCCTGGTAAATCACTTTTAAAGTCTCTTTTGTGCCTTTTCATTCTTTCACTGTGATGGAAATGTGAAAATCTGAGCTTATGAAATTCAAATTTGAATAAATTTTCAAACATAATTTATGTTCACTACATAATAAAGTGATACTCAGAATGTGTTGTTGATAGACTCGAAGTATCTTTTACGAGATATCCTTCATTCACATCTTAAGATTAAGATTCCTCAAAAAGTTAAAAAAAGAAGAAAATTCTACCTTTGTGGAAAAAAAAGCACAATTCAATGAACAATTTACAAGTTCATTCATTCTTTCAAATTGAGTTTATGCCGCAAAAGGAATTCAATGCTTGTAGCATAGCGGCCTCCTGGAAATCCTACGAAAAGCATTAAATCACTGTACACCTCACTGAAATGCGATCGCTTTGAAAGCATAAGAAGCTTTAAGTCGAAAAATTTCGTTTTAGAAAATTTTCTTTGAAAAATAATTTCTCGTTTCGAATGTTGAAAGTACACAGAACCGAGAGCTTCACAACGTTCAACAAAAAAACATTTGAAAGCTCACAGGATAGTAAGAAGGAAAAAAATTTCTGTGTTATGTAAAGGTGTCTGTTTCATAAAACATGAATGGTGATTTATTTATGTGTTTTTTCACTGTCCATCAACTGTGCTTTCTTTTTTTTTGTTCGATGAGTAAATTGATGAAGCTGCCGGTATACACACAAAGAACGTTGTTGATGCATGATGGCGATATTGAATATCAAAGGAATTCAGTTTCATTTTATTTTTGTTTTCAAACACGTACTGACAGATTTCACTTCTCTACGCAATTCCAGATCAAAAGTGGATACCGTATAATGTATCGATATCTGATTAAAGCACTTTTTCGTGCTCCGTTTCATTGACTGATCAAGCGAAATTTGAGATGGTCCTGCTTCGGATCATTCCAATCTATGGAAGCACAAAAATGTTGCATGCATGAGTTGAAACTATTGAACGCCTTTGTCGTTGTTTCATTTTACCTTTTTTTGTTCTCTCTCTTACATCGAACGGGATATAGAAATTTCATAAATTTGTTCTAAATCAATTTCTCGCACAATCTATCTCGTCTGAAAAATGGATCACAAAAGGTTTTATGTGAGAGATTTAACCTCACTTTTACTCCTTTTCTTGTCATTTTCCTTCACAAGTGGAAAAAAGTGTTTGCCATTTTTCCCAAGAGTATGTTGACAAAGATGATTTATCATTCGAATGTTCTGGAATTGAATTTCTTTGGGTTTTCGTTACAAAATAGAATTGCAAAACCATAAAAATTATGCTTTCCGACAACATGAAAACTCAATTTTCCTGACAATGTTCATTTAGTAAGCAAAATTTATTCTCTTACTGTTTTTTTATGTTTAACACATTTTTCCAGTTCAGGAATCAAAGCCACAAACTCCCAAAAAGACAATAAATAAACATTAATTAAGTATTTATTTGAACAGAAGAGATTGTCTTTAAGTAGATAAACTTTAAGTCCCACCACAGCAGCTCGTCAGCAGTAAATTTTGCGCTAAAGTGGTATGGTAACCTGATTTTCTCGCTTCAGCCATTTTGGAGCTAATTTTGTCATAAGCACTGCGCCTGGAGGGCAGTAGCATAAAATAGTGAACGAGTGACACAAAAAAAGGAAAGGGTTGTCATTTAGTAAAATGCTTTTAACGTCATACATGGCTTGTACTCACCTAATGGTGCCGTTGAAATGATTGCCAGCACCGTGACAATCAAAACGTTTTGGGCCAATGCCACAGTCGAGTCGTCAGATTTTTGGGATCTTGCCAAGTCTAATGCCACAGGGCCGAGAGCAGCTTGCACTAAAATATGTTTTTTAAGTGGGAGGAGAGAGAAGGAGCAAAAAAATATGTTTCAAATCAGATTGTGTAGAAACTGCACGAGATGCAAGTAAGCAAAATGGAGTTGCAGAGATTTTTAAACCCACAGAGAATTATGCTTAAGAATCATGCACAAAAGTAATCTACTAAGCATATATTGTGACTTCTCACTGGGCATCATCTCAGTTCCCTTGCACGTTACCTGTTGCCTTCGGAAATCCCGATATGGTTATGTAAGCTCGTTCTTTCCAGTTGAAATTTCCACCACAAAATGATAAATAGCCAGTCACTAAACGAATTGCAACGCCAGCCAGAAGTGTTACGAAACCATACAACACGACATTTCCTTCCAGTATATTAAAGTCAACCTCTTTGCCAATTAAGCTGAATGATACTGGCTTAAGAAACTTCCACAATAAATCCAGATACATGTCCACCTCATTAACAAATACTGGATCCTTTATCTTTCGTCGTCGTAATCCAGTACCAGCAACAAATGATGCTGTTATGCAACCCAACGCACCTGCTGAAGGATACCCAAGATATTTGCTACCCATTACAGCCAGCGTCCCGCTGAGCGTTAGCATCGTAAAACGGAGACCATTTGAATATTTCTGTTGATGAAATGCAGAAATAAAATTGCAATAAATTTGAAACAAAAGCAGAACAAAATATCGCTCCAGGCTCAAATGGTGTCAACACAAAAAAATGTCAACCGAGGAAAAAATAATAATAAACGAAAAAAAAATCATTTTTATAGCATTTGGCGCTACCGAGCGGAGAAAAAAAGTCTCATGAACCATCATCAGATATAATAGCATTTTTGCATTTCAAATTGAAACAATTTCATGACTGCAAGAGACGCGATGCGAGTTGAAAAAAAAAAGTATGAAATAAAAAAAAAGCACCAACCGCTGTATCTGATGGCAGCTTTAATGTAGCCAAGCCAGACGCTGCACCAAAAACGCAACCCATTACTATGCCGACAGGTCCTTGGAGTAATTGATGAGTTAAATTGCCCGTCGAAAACACAATTCCAAGTAGAACGCCAAATAGAAATATCGCAATGACATCGTTGCAACTTAACATCGCTATAATGATCGTGTGGATTCCTTTGTTCATACCTAAACGTGCATATATACATGCAATGTTTGGGTGGTCGATGTCGTTTGCAGAAAGGTACGCACGGAGAGAGAGACGGAGATCCAAAGGACACATGAAACGAGAGTTTAATGATTTGCATTTCAAACACAATCGTACAGGGTTGCGAAACATTAGTGCACTGACTTTTTTTGGAAGTCATTCCACAACACAAACCCTGGATTGCATAATTTTTTTGGCTGCCATGCAACAGCTACATTTACCTAAACGTTCCTCTTTCAGTTTTAATAAAATAGTAACGACAACATTTGGCGAGATGGCAGTCACCACCAGTCTGAATAAACAAAAAAGAAAAAAAAAAGTACAAATGAATGAAATTCGTAGAGTGGGAGAGGGAATAAGGCGTATAAAATAAATGGGAGGAGGAAAGAAGTAGCGTTTAAAAGAACATTATGCTAAAATCTATGCCCAGGAAATTACGACACGCTCAAAAACACGCCGGGGCTGCACCAGTTGGCTCTAATTATTTAATCAAAATAAATGATGGTTAGCAATACCGTCATAAAAGTTAACTGCAAAGAGCAATTTTTCGATAAAATTTTGGCGAGAAAGCGAAAAGTTTTCTTCTACACGATACAAACACATAATGAATTTTTGCGTGGGCGTCAAGTGATTTTGCGATGAGTGATGTGGATGCTGTTTTAAAATTTCAGGGAAAATATTTTCTGTTGCACCTTTATAACACTAAAGCAGATTCAAAACATCTGGGTTTGTTCATTGCATGACTAGCAAAGTTTGAGGTTAAGTTCTACATTCATATGATTTATGACTCTCAGTACCCTTAATTTTCCACATTCTTGAAAGGATTCAGGGAGCAGTACACATGCACAACAACTATTCTTTAATTAAAATTCAGTGAAATTTTCTTCATGCATTGCATTCACTTATGCCGCATGCAGGCAAGTACATAGGTGAATGAAAAGCAGTCGTAGTGAAGAGCTCTTCAGTAGGTACAAAAAAAATATGGGATGGAAACAACGAGTTGTAGTATTTTATTAATAACCTTACTTCTTTTTCTTCCACTATTAAGCGCATATCATGGCTGTGCGAGTAGGTAAAAATTTAAATCCAGCAACCATGTACAATGTTCGAATAAAGCCCTTTAACTATGTATGGATGATGTTTGTATTGAGAGCAAGCGTAAACTAAATTGAAACGAGCAAAAAATGGAGCACGTTTTTTTTTGAGCTTTTTTTAATTAAGATTTCATTTTAATAAACCCCGGGTTTACATTGAAATCATTTACATTTCCCGCATTTTCAGGATTTCACATTTCTTGTGCACATTCTATGTTGTTGTATGTAACTAACCACCATGATATAGATCCAGTACAAGGCAATTTTTTTTTATGGATGCACAAACGAGTTTAAATATGAGCTTTTCCATGCTTGTTTACTTTAAAAAAACTGTTTATAGCACTTGGACAAATATTGCGAACATATATGAATAAGCAACAACTGTACATAGTCAGTTTTCATTAAATTGAATTCACAATATTTTTTTTTTTTTGTTTTTCAAATATTGTTCAGAAAATGTAAATTAACTCACCCTAATGAAATTCCCCATAGCCAGGGAAAATTCAATAAATAATGTGAGCAAACTGTTATGATTGCAACTTCACAAATCGTCGGAATTAGTGTTAAGCGCATGATGATGCCAAATAATTTCTTCAATGCATCGTAGTCTAGTCCGAGTCCGGCGAGGAGCATAATATTCACTAAAGCCATTTCGCTGTGTTGAAGAAATTTTTTAAATATAAATTTAAATTTCTTTTCTTTTCTTTTTTTTTTTTTTGGTAATTTGAGAAGATGTTCAAGTTGATAAACAATGTCTGAGAGACTTAAGAAAATGGAAAAACTTTAAGAACGAGCTTCAACAATGCTTTCGAGTCGAATTTGAATATTGTGGAATATTTTATTTAATTTAATGATAAGCTAAAAGTAGAAATTCATTTCGGCAGAAAATGACACGGCAAAGACAGAAAAAAATAATTTTTTTTGGTGCAGACTCAAAAGTTTCAATTTAAAGAAGAAAAAAAAAAATTATACTGAAAAAATGATTCATAATTAAATAGAAATCAACGAAATGAGGTTTCAAGCATTGCACGATGCACAAAAGGAGCTTTAACGAAGAAATGGCAAAGGAGAGCGATAAGAGGCAGAAATGGAAGGGAAAATAAATTAAATCTCATTTGCATTGATCCTTTGGGAGCTTTGAAGATTGATGTTGTAGTGTAACATAAACTCATTTCGCTTAGTTTGAAGATGCGAAAGTTGTTGAGAATGAATTGCACTTTAAAGTCTTCACACTGGAAACAAATAATTGCGCATTTCAAAAAGTCATTAAATTTTCTTTTGGCGTTTATTGAAACTCTTTGAAAATACGTTTCATAATGCAACACTTACCGCATAACGGCCTCAAGCTTTTCATATCCCTCAAAGTTTCCCCAGCCAATGTTTTTGTAAAATACTGTAAAATAGTTTATAAGAACAAATATTTTTGTTGGATTTACTTCTTTCACAAATTGTTCCTCACCTCCAAAGCCAATCATTCCGAGCATATCTGCAAGTTTAAAAATAATAAACCGCAATGGATTAAATACAGTACAGATACAAATATCATACCACTGCACTCACCCGGTAAACCAATGAAGCTCACCAAATAGCCACAAAGCTGAGCGCCGATAACAAGAAAGATTATCCGCATTATAGTGGAATTTGCATAGACACTTCCTGGAAACAGCGATGATGCGACGCCCCAGCTGAGTAGGAAAATCACAACTAATGCAAGCGGTTGCGACAGATTTGAGGTCCAATTGTACTCCAAAAATTTCCATCTGAAAGTTTTTTTTCTCGATTACTGCACAATATTGAACAAATTTCTTTTGGAGACCCGAAGAGCCGCAACGTAAATAGCAACGGAAAGTTTTTAATTTCGAAACCAAAATGTTTTTTTTTTTCGTCTCTCGACAGGAAGTTTTGGGACAAATGGGAAAATAAAAGTTTTCCACTTACATTTCTGGCTTATGGTCAATTGCTGCTGCATCCGTCTCACCAGTATTATTAAAGTTATTTTCCGTGAATGCTATTTTCTGTCCTTCTTCGTATGCCTGCTGTGACATTTCTAAATCGATTGACGGTATAGGAGACTGTTGATTAATAGATGGGTCTGTGAAGAGTAAATAATAAATATTTCAGAGTATTGTGGAATCAATTGGATTCAGATTGTGATGACTAAATGCTAATTGTTTTTAATGAATGTGTGTCTACACAGATGTTCTCTGTCGTTTGTCATGTAATTTGTTGCCGCTTTAAATTTGTCAATCTTGTTTATTATTTCACAATTTTGAACGATTCATTTTACACATTTTAATTGTCGACGTGATGCATGGAGTTTGTTAATTTTGGCATTTGTTGTCTTTTTTTTGTAAGTTGACTAGATTTGAGTTGAATAGTTATGCTTGAGGAAACACACAAAAAGTGTAACACTTATGCATGTATCACTTTTCATTCGTGTCAACTAAAGCTTCAAACTGAACTTTTTCATTCTCTCTCTCTCATACCACGAGCCATTACGGCGCTCCTACTGTTTTAAGCTCCGACAAGACAGTTTCCAAAATCACAAAGTTTTTTTTTTTTGTTTCGGTGCCACAGCACACATCCGTCGTGTTCACATATCGCAGTTCTTGCATAAAATTATGCAATGCATCTCAGACGATAGCGCTGCTATTTCGAGAGCACAATGGCACGATGTATGAAAATTGCATGTGAAAATCTGTCTACTTGCATCCGAATAAGAGACTCGACAATTTTTTTTCCCTTATATAGTTAAATGGAGGACGGGGACGGAAGCAATAACTAGAAACCATTTTTATGTCGACTTTGAAAGTATCAAGATTGGCAACGTACAAAACTTGTGGCACACGGAAGTCTTTGGATAAATTATGTTTCATCTCTAATACCTTAATATAATAAGATCCATCGTGCAAAGTTATAATATTTCTCATATTCTTGTAGCTCTTCTTTATCATCACCGCGCCAAAAGTGCTCTGTTGTTTTTATATGAATTCATATGCCCGTGGCTCAGAAAAGCGAAAATAGATGGAATTATTATGGAACAAATGAAAAAAGTTTTATGAACTCGAAGAAAAAAAAAAATAAGAGAAAGAGAAAAAAAACAGAAATTATTAAATTATTTGCAGCGATATATTTTCTGTTCATGTACAATTTGTGATGTATAATGCGATGGATAAAAGTTTTAATTTGAGTTTGTGAGTTTCGCAACAATATACAAAAAAAAAAAATAATAAAATAAAAAAGAAGAGAGAATGAAGAAATTTTCATCACCTAAATTGATCATCAATTGATAATGGCATCTGCAATTGAATGCCATTTGTATCGCATATATACATGTATTTCGACGCTGCTTCGCATCGATGCCAAAAAGTTTTGTCGAATCTCAAAATTTAATCCACTTGAAATGATTTGCCAAACACAAATGCAAATGTAAATTGTTCGCCTTCTCTACGTTTGCTGATAAGAAATGTTGCGAGCACACGAAATGAGTTCAGTCGCACAATGAACGCTTCGCTATCGTGATTATTATAACCTAATAATATTCTGTAACACTCAGCCGCCCTTTCGAGCATAAAAGTGTCATAGCATATTAAATCAGCTCCCGAAACAAAATAAAATAAAATTGTGCATTAAATAACGATTTCAATTCACAAATAAAACTTTTCTCTACGATCCCCAAAGTTGTTTTGTGGCTTGCTATAGCAAAAAAAAGGAAAGTTTTGATTATTGCTTTGTGCTTGTGTTATTAAAAGTTTCAGTTTTTTTTTTTTGCAGCAATTTTTCCGTCCTTTCTAGTTGTAATACAAAAAATGTATTTATGACAAAAAATAAGTTTTTGCAGCCATTGTTGCTGTTATGCTGCAGAAGATCAACCCAGAAAATAAATATTATGAACCCTCGGTGGACAGAAAAAATTAAACCAGCACAATAAACTTTACTTCACTCTCCAACAATGGTGATTGTTCGTCTTTAGATCAGATTTTTTTTTTCCCCAATGGAATAATTTTCTTTTTCTGCTCTTTTTACAGTAAACTTAAAGCTAGAGTCTATATGACAAAGTGAGTGTCCCTTTTGTCCAACCTGCTTCATTATTATTCGTTGTCACAACCATCGTGACTTCTATAATTTGCAGCACTTTATAATTATTTCAATTAATTTTGTACACTGTTTCTTCGGTCAACGTCACTTACAGACTACTACAGAGAATAAAAATTGTAAAATTTCATTAACGTCGTAGCCGTTATCTACGAGACTTTTTTTTGATTGTTTGAACAATTAAGTGCCTGTCAAAAAGCACGTGAACTTTGATAACAAATCACAAACTATTGATATCCATACAAACAAATACAACTCACTTTCTTCAGTTTTCATCGAATTATTTTCATGCATTTGCAAAAAAACACAATAAACAAAAGCACATCTAAACTCTTCTTCCAAATCCAATCATTTTATGTAGATTAGAATGCGACGCAGTGAGATGATAAAATGAGAAAATGTTAACTAAAATATAATTTCATTAAACCACTTCTATTTATATTGAAAATGACAAGAAGCAGAAAAAAAAATCGGTTTGTTTATCTTTTTGATTATATCTTTGTTTAAACCGCACCAAAAAGGTATTCTTTGTTACGCAAGCTGCTTTAATACACATGCAGAGCGCTTTAAATTTCATCCATAAATGATGACAAAGGGGAGCTGTTTTATAATAAAATCCAAATTATTAAACTTGTTAATTGATGAAAAACTTGAATGAGAAAATTCGAATAAATTGCAAAGCTTGTAATTAAAAATAGATGAAACTTTGTTGGTTGTTTTGACGCATGGACGGCAATTAACATAATAACGAATTATCAATAATTGTCATGGTAACCCACACGAACGGAGACGAGATATTATCATGCCTCCCATAATTATGCCGACATAAAGCAAAGGTTCCATTTCACAAGCATTTTAGTATCACTATTGCCACTTAGCATTGTCTCTTTCTCTTCCACGCATACTCAACAAAGCATTTCATCTCTACCAGCTTCTCTATAATGCTAATTAACAAATTGCTTCCGTTTAATTAAATACCATATCTAGAGTAAATTTAATTAAAACAGCTCTGCCGAGAGCAATCAGTTGTTGTAGGTAAATTGGTGATTAGGATTTCTTGTGTATTGTTATTTTGTGTCTTGAGCGGAAAGCAATGTAGAAAGTACAATTAAGTGTAAGCGATTTAAACTCGTTTGCGTTTAATAACGTTGGAAATGTATCTAATTGATCATGAGTTGCTCTAATATTTTCCGAATTTTCGACAATTTTCTATTTTATTTTAAATGTAAAATTTGAGTTAACTCTGTTGTTTGATATTTTCATCACAACAGAAGCACTCACAACACAATATTATGGCATTTGAAACATATTCTCGCGATAGCCCTTGGCAAACGATTTATTCCTTTCTTGTACAGGTAAACTTCGAGCAAACCAAATTTCCTTCGGCAATTTATAAAAGCTCGCAGCATATGATTTGACTTTTTTTTAATCCACTGAAGAGCGCTGTTGATATCATTGCAGTCACAAACAAATTTTCTGTTGACAATTCAAATGAAATAAAAAAATCTCTCTCCCCATACACATTTGTTTTCGCAATTTAAAATTAACAAAAAAATAAATAAATGTGTATCATGTTTTTGTCATCGGTTCGCTTGAATGTCATTCCATATCTGAAGTCTCATATTAAATAATTTTGTTAATTTATTTCAGCAGACAGCACAGAATAAACCTTCGTCAAATGACATTTGTGTTCATCTCTCGCTTTGCAGTTCAGTGATTTTAGCAGAAAGTTAATTGAATTTCGTACTAACGGAAATGCTTTTATTCCATTTTGCACGAGAACAGATACAAATCAGCGTCGATTGCGTTCAAAACATGGATGTTTAGTTTACATTTAAACTTTTTTTTTTATGAAAATATTTGCGTAAACAATTTTCCAACTTCATGTTTGTTTTTGTGAAACAGTTTTAATAATGCTTTACATGTATTAGGTTTTAATTGAAAATAAATGAAATTTCAACGGAAATTTGAAGTTAAATATTTGCATAAATTGCTACAGAAATTTTGTGTAAAATGTGGGAATTTGGAGGAAGAGTTCTATCCAGCGTTCACAATATTCCATGAAAAACTGAACCCTCACCTCTTGAGAGCACTTGAATGTCTCTTATTGAAATGCATTGCTAAAACCTACCAGAAATGAGTTTTCGCATTCCATTCAACGAAGACATAAAAAATAATCCACAAGTAAAAATGCGGAGAAAAGTGAATTCATATATAAAAGTATCATCATGGAGCAAAAGCCATAACATCCCATAAATTTAATAATATGGCATCTATTGTTCACGAAATTCTCCTTGTTGCCGTGTATGTATCAGCAAAGACTTCCACTGTAATGCTCCATCGGCATCATCTTCGATCGACACTCATTCAGACATTGAATATACACATGAGTTTTCCATTATATGGAAAATATTCGCATTATTCCTATACCCTATTGAGATTACATAAAAGCATGAAATTGAGGTTTTTTCCTTTGCGGAGGGGCTCCTTACTTTACTTTCTTCGATATCATAGGGAGCGCCGCCATGAACAATATAAAAAAAAATTATTTTATGAGGAAAATGCTTCGGCAGATGAGAAATTTAAATTTCTTTTTTCCTTGCTGTTGCTTATATCTTTTATCGTCACTAAAGTTACAAGTTCAATACTATGATGGGCCTCTCCTCATTTTGCCACATTACATGCCGGGCGGACTAAATTGAATTTTTATTATGTGTGTACATCGAAAGTACACCATCATCAAATAATGAAAAAGAGTCTTTGAGAATAAAGAGCCTTTATACAGCTACTACTATGGATACATTTATTTATAACTGGAAACTTTCGACAGGATTTAAAATATCCATCCTTCACAGATGATTGAATTCCCATCCCACAAGCAAAGAAAACACAAAACAATTTTACATAAATGAAATTTAAATCGAGTTCAAATACAATTCGTTTAGAGTACAAACAGCTTTCATAGAGCAATTTTAAAGCAGAGAAAGGCTGTAAATTTCGATACGCAAAAATTATTTATATGCGTTGGTTTGTGTAAAGTTTTGCCTCTAAGCAGCTTACGATGCCAAAGCATTTATTTGCTGAATTAAACAACAACCGTAGGAAGTAAAGCCGAGACCATCGTTACTGTTTTTCCTCAGTTTTGTCAACAATATTTTAGCACCGTCATCATCACTCCGCCCTTTCGAGAGAGAAAGAGAGTGAGACCAAGACAAATATGTGACAATAAGCCTTCTACAGGATCAAAAAATTTCATCCAAAGAAAAAATCCTGAAAATAAATATCAGAAAGAATATATTTGTGGGAAAATATCGCTTTAATAATTGTGTATGAAAACATTTCGTCATATCACTTTGCTTTTCGTCGTTTGCCTGTCACCCTTGCAACGAAAGCAGGATACATAATAAAAAAAAGAATACAGCATCGAATATTGAAAGATGGCAAAATTCTCGATAAGATGATAGGGAGAGAGCGCATTAAGTGATTGTCAAAACAATGGGAATTGTTATTGAAAATTAATAAACGACGAAAGGTGACGATGAGAACATTGCTTTCTTATCATCTCAGTCGCATCAAATCAAATATTGATTTTATTGCTTTTGAGGAGTATGGGTGGAAGTGGGTTCGATGCGATAAAGAAATGAATGCGAAAAAAATAAAAATTCTCACATTTTTTCTTTGCGCCTGAATGTCATAAAAATTTGCAAAATTGAATTGGCAGAAACAGAAGAAATTTTTCCTTTATTCTTTTTTTTTCATCTCTCAAAATAATTCAATTTCACTTGAAACGCTGCTCGACGAAAATATTTCCTGCTGATCCAACAGCAATGTTCAGGCGGGGGTAGAAAGCACTCACAGCAACAATGAAGATACTCGAGAGAAGTTAATCAAGGAATAGAGGAGCCTTGAAACGCAAATATATTTAGGTCTCTTGGAATATACAAAAGCAAACAATATGAATGTTGTAGTTCAATGAATAAAATAACCGATGAGATGATCTCCGCTCAACAATGAAAATAAGCAACAAGAATTTTGCGGAAAGCTTGTATTGTGTAAGTTGCAAAACTAGCTTTTTCATCTTAACAAACATTCACCAAACCTCGCCAATTGAGTGTCCCATTCAGCCGCATACACAATACATTTTCTCTAACAATGCCCACAGCCCACACATACACAACATAAGCATTTTGCTTCCATTCAATATCGCAAATCAAATAAGAACTGTTGACACAGCGTTAACTAATTTTCAACAGTTTGCCATTCGTCGTTTGCATAGATTTCATGCGATTACCATAGATGGTCAATTAGGAATTGTATTCGTATATCGACAATATGATTTCGATAGAATAACATTTGATGTGAACTATAGCGACTATTTATGCAAATGTAAATTATCATTACATCACACACATTTTACATGATTCTACATCCGGAGCCCACTCATTCCTTTCGGTCAAATAATGATGATGAATAAATATTGAGGAATGGAATAAAATCTCTGTACAAACATTGTATCTGGTTCAATTCACTACAAATATTAACTTTTGCAATATTCTGTTTCATTCGTATAATTTTGTTGATTTAACCATTTTACTACGAGAAAAAAAAAATGTTTTGTTGTATGAATGCCTCATTCGCATTCACGAGCTTTCGACGATTGATTTTTCATACATTTATTTGACGATGGAAATATCAAAATGTATAAAATTTATTTTTTGTTATTATTTTCTTCTTTTTGTTTTGCTTGATGCTTCTCCGTTGAAAATTTCTGTAAATTGAGCTTCTATATTCATATTGGAATAAAATAAGTCATAAATAAATGACGGGTGCCAAAAGCCAATCGATAGAAGCTTTGTCTTTTTCTTTTACATATATTGATTATTTAATATTGACATTGACATTAAAGTGAAAAAGCCAATTTCTGTCAATTGTTGCTTTAATTAACATTCATCGAGCAAATTAATGAATTACTCAACTTTTAAGCAGTCGCTCGATTTTCCAACTGAAATCACTCAATTCTGTCATTTTCTCGAAAACTTCTTCACCCGGCTCGAATTTGTCCTTAAATTATCGATCGACTGAATTCGTATATATCGAAATGAGCTCCACTAAACAACATCACCCACCCCGAAAATTTATCATTCATCTTTCAACCCCAGCTAAGAGAGAAAATTTAAATTTTCAATTTGCGGTTGTTTCAATTATTCAAATTCAAAAATGACAAAAAGACTTTTCCCCAACCCCACACAATTCCTCACTCAGTCACTCGTTCTATGAAATATTTGTCGAAAATAAACGACATTTAGCTTTTGATGCCGCCGCCGCCGCGCGCGCCTCAAAATTAATCACAAATTAAAAATCCGCACATTCTTTGGGAATTAAGGAGTTTATTTCATCATCATTTTTCATTTTTCCGCTCTTCATCTACAAAATCCAGCTTAACATAGGTGTAGTCGTGCGTAGGAGAACATGGAAATATCGGGATAATGTCTGATGGAATTCACGAGCAACAAATGTAATGAATGAAAGTTTGGGGTTTGAAAAAAATAAATAAATTAGGAAATTTTCTTATTCCAATCCTCCGATTCCATGTTTAGATAGCTCTGCTTTTCATGAAACCAGATTTTGATTCATCGTCGAGTGAGAAAACATGAAACTCAAATAAAAAGCTTTCAAAAACTCGACAGAAAAAAAGCAGCAACAGCAGGTATAGAGAGAGAGATGATGTTTTAAAATGATTAATGGAAATGAAAAGCTCTTGCTCATGTGCTTCATCCATATGTTCATTTTTATTGATGAACATGCAAAAAAAACCTCGCTCGTGCTTTTTCACTATAGCTTTATGGTGCTCGATTGAGAGTGAACAGCAAAATGATGGCAAGTTGAGAGTGATTACTCAGATTCACGTGTTATTGCATTAAATGCAAAATATTGCACACATCGTTGCACACCTCAATAGGACAGCAGAACTGTATAGATTGGTTGTGCAATGTTTGCAACATAAATTCCTTCGCAATCCAAATAATATTGCAAATGCGAGAAAATTTTATGGCAGTTTTCACTAAAAATATTTTGGCAAAAACATGTTTGAAACGGTGTTGGGAAGTGATAAATTTGCTATATGCACTACTAATTGCACATTTCTCTAGTATCATGAAAATTTACTGGCAGCATACATTAGATGACACCGCGATTCGTGACTATTCTATGTTAAATGAAACTTTCGTGCACGCCATATCGATTAAACTGTCTTCAAGAAAATAAGAACAACTGGCGAAGATGTTTGGTACATGCTATAATATTGAAACCATAAGAATCCAATAGAGGTGAGAAAAGACACTCAAGTTAAGAGCTTTAGATATTTCGAACACCTGCTACACGGGAGAGAACTCGAGTGAAATGCCTCCGGTGATATGGAAGACTTTTCATGTTACATTAAATATTTTAGAGATTCATTGCACTGAAAATGGGTCCACGGGTTGTGTTGTCCTCGTGTATGACGAGAATAGTTTTACGAGAAGTGGCAAAAACTTTATCATTGGCATGAAATGGTTATTTAAATTTCCCTATTAGCCTTTTATGAATTTATATTTTGGCTTTGGGAGAAATATTTCAGGACATAGACTCATGCGCCCACATATAGACAAAGTTTTCTTGTTGTCGGACATTTCAGGTGCACAGAAGGTCCTCGTTTCGTCTCTTTCTCTTCTTCACTCATCCATTGATGTCATAATTTAATTAATATGCAAATTCAATAACCTAATATCATGGGAAAAATACTGAAGAGCCGGGTAAAATAAATATATTTTTTGAAATAAATTAAAACCTCGAGCAGCAGCATATGGTTGCACTTTAATATTGATGACATTAAATATTGATTTCACTATTAAAGTCTCTGAAGCTCATTTGGGACAGAAACAAAAAAAAAAAAAATATGCCACAATTTAGTACCGTGACAATGTCGTTGGTCACATTTTTCAATTTATACTACCGACCCATATAATATGAAACAGCAAAATAACGAACATTCCATCAGATTATACGAACCAAAAAAATATAATTTGCCAAACATGGTTGTTATGTCATAAATTCTGATTGTTAATAAAAGTCCTGGGCACATATAGTGAGAGCTCACTCATGGCTTATGCCAGAGATTGACAACTAGCATGCGTTTAGGACTATTTTTGACTGAAACAAAGTTTAAACTTCAAATGCAACGAGCTTCCAAGTATCGAATTATATAAGTTATGCTTTCGTTTTGGCACCCCTGACTTACGTAATATACAAAGACCTAAACAAGGATTTCAATAAAGCAAACAAGTTGCTGTGGTTTGATGCCATTGAAGCCGAACAAATTACGATGTTGCGTGTTCAATGTGAATTAAAGAATGGTCGTAAATTCTTTCTTTCATTTTTTTTTCGCATTACATCATCGAACGGATTCCGAATACACATTTCATTTTTTTTTTGGGCTCAACTCAATAAAATGAAATACCACATATAATTTTCACGCCCTTGTGGTTCGGTTTTTTTTTTCTTTGTACGGCTCTTTTTTATTATCGTTTTTTGGCGTATGCCATTTTTTATGTAATTGATAATGCAAAAATAATTAAATCAATAATGAATTATGTTCCATTTTCATTCTTAATTGATTATTTACAACAAAAGAATAAATTAAAATGAGCTTTTTTCCAACACAGTGGGAAAAATTTAATAAAATAAATTCGAGATGAAAATCGAAAAAAAAAAGAAATCGTCAATTTATTAAATGGAAAAGCCGCAAATAAAAATAATTAGTGTCGTTAGGATCGCTTCAGATATTTCAATATAAACTTACAAAGCCAGAAAAATCTCCCGCAAACGTTTTTTCAGAACGAGACAAAATAGCGTTAAGGCTTTTCCTCTAACTAAAACAATACTGCTTAATTATGTTGGCAACAATTACACATTTCGCACGATTTTCCGACTTCCCTCAAGGGTTACTTTAAGATTAAACTCTCTCTTTCTCTCTCTCTAGAAAAAGAAGCTACAAGATCAGAGTATAAATTTCCTAGTTTATTTCCCATTCACTTAAGTAACTAAATCGACAGGAATGTTAAGGCATTCTTATAATATGTGTGTGCGAATGTATGTTCGAGATGGTAGACGTCAAAAGAACAAAGCAAAATTTACATTTTTAAAAACTAAACATTTGCTCATGTTTGCTATTACGATTCCGCACTCTATGGCACCCTTCACTCCGTGCATGTATCCTTTAAACATATATATCTAGTGATATTTACCATATACTTAAATTTGCTAAAGCAACCACACCATTTTGTCTACAAACAACATGAATTTTAGATGCGTTTATTTACTTGCGAATGTGATTCATGGTACTCATGTAGAATGTGAGTCGCAAGGAAGAGAGCTTTTGATTCGGAGGGCATGAGCATGATTTTCAGACACAATTCAAGAAACTAAGAGCGTATCATTTGCGATGTTTTCTTCCTCTACAGATCCAATCACAATCCCCTCGATGCGCGCCTCTCTCTTTCCTTGGTTAAAAATAATACGAACATTGTGATTGTATTATATGTAAAGTTCACACTTCTATTTGCATAACTTTTCTAAATATTTTCTCTTGGTAATAACAATCACGCTGTCTAAATAGGATTTGTTTGAATGAAAATAATCTCATTTTCCCAAGCGTGCGACGATAAATCGAGCAGTATTATTCGCCGTAGAGCAGAAGTGTTTGTTTCTCGTGAAAATTTGCGGTCGGTAAAAGGAAAAATGAGTGAAAATTTATTCCATATTTCGTAAATTATGAACATTGAAAATGCAATTTGCGAACAAACAATTATGATACATCGGCTCAAAAATTAACAGCTAATTTCAATTTAAACTTACTCACGTTGCTGGTCAATTAGTGAGTTTATAATCTAAATGATTGTAATTATTGTCTACACAGTGGGCATTGAGAAAGACAAAAAATTAGTAAAAACACAAATACGAGTGAATGGAAATAAATAAGCTACTGATTATTGGCATATACACTTCTACACTCGAAACTTTTTTACTTACCACACGCAACTGTAGACGATGATCAAAATGAAATGTGGTGTGTGTGGAAAGCAAACATTTTCAAAATCACGCAAATAAAAAATTCGTTAAACATAGAAAATGTAGCAATTTTTTATTTTATTTTATGAATCCTTCCAAAATGTTAAACTTTTAAGTTTCATACTAAATGGCAGACATGAGTGTCTCTTTGTATGTAAATTTTCGGGCTCATGTTCAGCAGATTTGTTTGTCGATGTCCTTTGGCCTTGTCGCTCATCAATTTCACTCGACATAGTTTTGCTAGTTTCCCAAACTGGTCCAATTTTTATCGCGCTATTATTGTGCAAATAGCGAAGAATTTTATCAGCAATGAGACATCTGCCATTGCCAAGTTTAACACGACAAACAGGACATTTCTCCAAAGGCTTCAAGCGGCATTTTTCGCATACGATGTGACCGTTTACACATTGATAGGTACGCGAGTACGCTGTCGGTATCTGGTCGAGGAATGGGCAAAAATGATAAATGTTTATGTGGTTTAATTTTTGCGAAATATATCATCATATTGCAGCGCGGCGCAACAAACCTCCATGCACACAGGACATTCCATCAACTGAAATACATTGAATAGATCCGAAACCAAATTGTGGAGTAATTGTGGCTGGTATCCCTGCTGATGTACATATAAACAGAAAAACAGAATTAGTGATTTATTATCTTATCATTGCAACTTTCAATTTCATATCATTCGTTATCTAGCAAACACACATACACGCATGCATACATATCATATGATATGGATCAAAACATCGTTCGAAATGTGCCGTTGGGCGTATGATAAATGAAAATGGCATATTAGTCAATTCAGTGGAAGCGCTTGGAAAACATGTTATTTACATTTTGTGCAATATTTTGGGGCATATCAATCGTTCAAAGCGCAAATATTCTCTTTCTTCTACCAGTTCCATCACCAAGTCATCGCGTTTGGAATAACGTTTTAATTGAAGCGCTCGCTGAGCGTGCTCACAATTTGACAGTTCTTACTGTCGAGTATGAACGCTCGCGGCCCAATGTCACGTACATACGGATGGAGAATATTTATGAGTCGCTCAGCGAATACCATAACAAAACGCCATGGAGTCTGAGTCCCAAAGGCCCGTTCACCATTATCAAACAACATCATCAACGGAATAACTTTATAAGTCGCAAGTTGTTCCAAAGTGCCGGCTTAGAGCAACTTGCTAATTATCCCAGATCCTTCATATTTCATGCGGTTATTTTTGATTTCACTCTGGGACAATCGCTTTTGGGCTTTGTGGAGTTTTTCAATTTTCCGCCACTCATTTCGGTATCGCCGCATGCCCTACCATCGGCTCTTGCTCGAGCGTCATCAACACAAATTTTACCCAGCTACATTTCACATTACTCAACCACATCGACCCCCGCAAGTTTGCGAGCCAATATGAGCCAACGTTTCATGAACATGATTTATCACGCTTTTGATTCATTCTACCGTTCGATGGTTTTCGTGAAAAATGAAAATCGTAGAATCAGCAAAGTATTTGGTGAAAAAAATAAATTGAACGTTGAACAGTTGGAGTATTCTGATGTCGTGCTTTTAAATCGTGATTTTTCATTTGATGATGTCCTTCCATTGCCACCGAATGTTGTGCCCATTGGCGGGCTACAAGTTGAACGCAAAAATGAATTGCCAAATGATGTGAGGCGCGTGTTTTAAGTTGTTCATCCATCCCGTGTTTTTCTTTGATGTTTAAAATCTCATAAACTAAATATTTATTTTTTTTTCCCGCAGGATGTCAATACATTTGTGAGCGGATCGAGGAAACCAATTTTAATATTCTCAATGGGTGGCGGAAATCTACTCGCTGAGGATTTGGGATGGGTGAACATGAATGAAATTGTGGAAGCTTTCAAGGAACTGAAAGAATATAACATCATATGCAAATGCGATGGAAAATCTTTTAGAAACATCCAGAAAATGTTCTATTTGTAGATTGGTTTCAACAAAATCTGCTATTAGGTATGAGAGAAGTTCTCTGTTTAGTAAATCAAAAAAAAAAAATTCAATTAAATATTCTAGCAAATCCATTAGTAAAGTTGGTGATATCACCGGGAGGTTTACTAACAATTCAAGAAGCAATATGGCATGAGAAAATTGTTTTAGGAATTCCCATTGAAATTGACCACCACAAAAACATTCAGCGAGCTATCGACATGGGCTTTGCCGAAGCCATAAATGTTCTTAACTTTACGAAATATGACATCATTGTGAAAGTTCGAGTGTTACTTGACGACCCGACATATATTGAGAATGTTAAGAAAGTTTCAAAGCTCATGAAAAGCTCACCGATGAAGCCATCGGAGCGGGCAATTTACTGGATTGAGCAGGTTCTCAAACATAATGGATTGGACCATTTGAAACCGGAATCGAGAAAACTGAGCTTCTACAAACTTTACATGCTCGACCTGGCCCTTTTCGGTTGCCTAATCACGGGCATTTATATGCTCATCATGCAGTATCATTTCATCAAGCAATGGATTCTGAAGCGAGAGCTAAAACGACGTGAACTCGAGGACATGAATAAAGTAGATAAATTAAAAAATGAATGATTCATGACGTGAATAGCTGATGAAGTTCTATGAGATGTTAAAGAAAGAAAAAAAATAAAGAAAAATATTTATTCAATGAAAGTCTACCCACGTGCTTTAAATGCACCGTTATATCTCTTATCAGTTCGCAACGTGCGAAATTATAATAATAACAATTCGTAGTCACAGGTGAACCATCACAATGCCATACACATGCGTCTCGCTTTAGTGGTAATGACCCTGAAAGCATTCACAGATTTTAATTTCTATTCAATCTCGTTAACGGCTTGAAGCATTCAGCGTCGAAGTATATATTTTTCCGCATCTGAGTTTCAAGCAGAAAAATTACTCGCTTGGGATTTGTGGTTATGAAGTAACACTATAAACGAGTCGCTCGCTCAACTATTAAAAAAAAAAAACATTTCATGAATAAAAATAATTTGTTTACGACTTAGTCATACGGGAATTGTCAACTCATTTTTTTATTACATTTACATCCAGAAAATCAAGCATCACTTATGAATAGATCCCAAATACCATTTTAAAACGATTATTATTATGAAATACATTTTGTTTACTTGCAAACTGCTCGAACGCCATAAAAGTAAATTGATTTGGATTTCATTGATGTTGTCGTCAGATGTTGATTTTCCATGAATTTGTTCAGCGATTTCTTGTATTCGTAACCCCAAGACATCGTGTCCATTGACCTTGAATTTGTTATATAAATATTTTTTTTTTCTCGTTGTTTTATTTCTGGTTTTTGTTTTTTTTTTTCGAATTCAATATCGTGCAAAAATATTTTCAATCCGAGCAGAAATAGTTTCCGTACCTGAAGGAGACAGTCTCCAATTTGTACTCCCTGCCTCATTGCGGACGATTCATCATCAATTTTACTAATGAACGGATATGGATCCCATGAGCTCTTGCTCAGCTTTATTCCCAAACCCTTCGCGCCACATTCAACCGGAATTAATTTCAGATTTGAATTGTTATCATGACGAACCATCACTACATTCTCACATTTTCCCGCCATTAAAAGTTTGATAAAAGTATAATTCTATAATTCACTTCTTAGACATGTACTCGCGTAGCATTGGTAGACACCACAAAATTTTTTTTTTTATTTTATTTCCTGTGAGAAAGTTTCACACTTAAATTGGTTCGTGCATGTAATTTTTAATCGTTCTTTAAACACTTGTTAATTGGATTTTGTTACGTCACACACTCATTGATGTCATTTATGCAAATAGCTTTTTAATATTTCACGAATTCAATGCTGTGATTCGCTTGTGTGCTGCCAATATTATTATCACATGCTGTTGAAACACTTTCTATTTGTTTGCAGCAAAACATCAATTAGAATAATTTCTCTGTGAATTTCAACTCGATTAAACTGTAAACTTTATGTAATCGCTTGAATTCACCAGAAATCAATCAGAAAAGTAAACGCGATGTTAAATTTTCAAATCTCAGCTGCAAACTAAAGCCACAAGCTCGTGAAAACATCACGTATGTTACATTAATCCCCCGCCACTTAAGAAATTGTGAGTTTATTTCCACTCTTTCGTGTGTGCGAAAAAAAAATATATACTCTGAATGTTTGCTTAAGACTAAGTTGAAGTCTTATTATACGTACAAAGTGTAATGGCAATTTTAAAAAACGTGTTTTATGGATATTCCGTCAGAGCACGACTTTTTCTAAAGACGTGAATGTATGTGCGAGGAGGCAAATCCATGATTTTATGCTACATGGTATACGTAGACCCGGAAATAATGTCATTTAATAATGATTTCTATTTAGTTGCTCTTCTGGTTATGCACGGACATTTTATGGCAACAGACATTATGACGACAATAGACTTGTTGCATAATTGTGAATCTCTCAATAAAATAAAATATCGCACAATTGATGAACACAAATCAATCATAATTACCCCACAACAAAATTAAGGTTTACGAGTTTTTTGGGTGTGACAAGAGGCAAAAAAAATTAAAAATAAACTCTCGGTAATCTCATAATTTTATTTTTCATGAAAAGCAATTTATATCGGTGTGAATTAATTAAAAAAAAAAAGGGTACAAAAAGCTCGCGTCCAATAACAATGCACGTGGACTGCTAGTGAATAATTGAAGTGGCACCACAGCAGTGCAAGCCGAGTGTTAATTGAATAATTAAATGTCCTCAATCCTTCGGATGGAAGCTTTCAGATTAATTTCAGCATTGCCGAACGTTGACTGAATATTTTCATGTGACAATTTTATTCCGCGACGCGTTGTGAAAATTTCCTGCGCAATAAAAATGGGAGAAAAAAATATATTTGGAGATGTAAAAAAAAATAAAAATCGGAAAATTAATTAAATTACCCGCCATGAAATTGCCTCCAAACAATAAATCTCATTACGATTTATCAACTCCATACCTCGAATGCGATCAGCATTAAATTTTCGTAGGGCAACTTCGAGAACGTATTTGGCAGTAGAGTTGAATGGTGCTTGCATCAGGCACGAAACAAACAGGTCATTATTTCTAGAAATTGGATGAATTTTTATGGTTGTTTCCTGGTTTTTTTTTTTCTTATTACTACGAGCGCAAGAATGGCATAAAGAAAGAAAACTTTTCGCTTTACTTCTTTTTCACTCAACACAGACAGAGTGAGAGTGAGAGAGAAATAACATTAAATGGGATATTTGTGAAACTTACGAGTCAGCAACAACTTTAATCCAAAATTGCTTTCCATCTACTACTAAAATCAATGAGGCATTCTCGATGGGTGAACGTGGTGGCAAGGATATTTCAGCTGATGAAGTTCCAAATGATATGGTCGGACGATGGTGAATTTCATTAATGTGCTGAATAAGTGACGAGCTGGTAAGCTTTGCATCGAAGCAATCATCGCCTGATGGACAGCAATAAAAGGATTCAACTTCAGTCCCTTTTGGGGGCACTAAGTTCGGTAAACTTTCAGTCGATGCATTACATGAGAGTGGACGACGTATGCCGATCAAACTACCACATGATATCGAAAGTTCAGCACCCAAATTTCGATTCAACGATGGACAACGAATGATAGACATAGCTGTCGCATCAGGACTAAAATTAAACAAGAAAATAATTTATCAATATTGTGAGTAAATTTCGTTCGATTAATAAAACTTTTAAGTGAAACTCACCGAAAAATATTGCTTGTCGATTGTGACAACGAGACTGACTTGTTTTTCATCATTCCACCATTGACATTAAGTCCTTTCGTGTCGTTTTGTTGACTCAAACTTTGCATGGACGATGCTTTGCCCATAATTTTTGCCAAAAACTTTTGCGTATGTGAATGGATCTTTTGAGTCGTGCCTGGCATTTCTTCGAAAACTTTTTGTCGCTCCTCAATTTTATTTGTTTTTGCGCCGAAAATTTTCTCACGGATTTTCCCATTCGGTCCATCGTGAAGCTGAAAAGTTTCGATTAAAGTTGTATATATTTGTTCCGCTAGCAAGCACCGCACGACTGAATATCTGTCCCTGCATATAGGACAACGATCTGACCGCGCTCGACATTTTAAACACAACAAATGTCCATTCTGACATTGCGTAAATGGCGATGGAATTGTATTGAAGCAAACAGGACATTCGATGGCAGTCAAAATGGTTTGCACAGTTGCTGCCAGTTTCTCATAATTTAGCGGCATTGGACCGCAACACAAATTTGATTCACATGCTTGATCTAAATTTGTGTTCCACAACAACAATCCCACATGGTCAAGTTTTGCCTTCACTAAACTGGCAACGTCGGCAACTCTCATTCCCAACACATCTTCGCCATTCACCTGAAAATAAGAAGACAATGAACGTTCAGTGACATTTCTATCATTATTAAATATCATTTGTCGGCAGCTTAACAAATTATATCCGACCATCAAGCGGCGACATGTTGATCTTGAATGTTATTGTTAACAATATGCGCTTGCTACAAATAAGTAGTTAACGATATACATGTGCCTGTCGATTCGTACGCACACGCCACCGCTGACGCTATGATCAACTTCTTTTTACTGTCCTTGACAAATGTCTTTTACTTACACATAAGATATATCCAAGATCAACAATATTTTTTTGCGCACTAATGTTAATGAAGTAATAAAATGTGACTCATCTTATACCTCTAGCAAACAATCGCCTTCTTTTAAGCCAGCGCTTGATGCTGGAGAACTTTTATCGACTCCAGATATGTATGGATATGGATCCCATTTGCTGCGCGATAGATGAAAGCCAAATCCAGTGTCTGTGTTGTTCTCTTTTGTAATGTAAACAACACGAACAGATGGTGAATAGTGATCACCATCAAGGCCGTTAATCGTCAGACCGTTCACCTCATTATTTTCGTTATCTTCAACAAATATCACTGGAATATTTAGCTGATCAATTCTCGTCTCTGCGCTCGAGATAACTTCAATCGTCTCAACCATTTTTTTTTTGCTTTATTGCATCCACACTGATCGAGTTCGTTGAACAAACTGACTAGTTTTACGGTGAGAAGATAGAGAGCTTTCAAATAGTAATAGTAAAACCAAATTACTGACCTTACCACAACGCGATGTTATACAAGAGACATAAAAAGAGAACATACAGTCGATGGAAAATGCCGGTTTTAAACCACACGCGCAACTTTTAAGATGTCTCTCTTAAGCATTCGCGACCTTAACCCAGTATTATGATACATTTTCAATTATGACAAGAAAGTTACTCGCAGAAAGCTCTTTTTTACCGTGTCATTGCGCAAATGCTTTGCAATTCAAATCATACATTTACTATAGATCCATCTTTCTAGCAGCGCACATGTGTTTGGTATCGTGCTCCATCGAGTCTAGTTAAATAAATATTTTATATCTTGATGTACGCCATTCAACATGTTGCCTTGCCATCATCTCATTAATTACCAAAAACCATGTTTCTCTTTCTTTATATCCAGCTATTGAGTGAAATCTGATCTTGGCGATTTTTTCTTCTGTGCATACAGCTTCGTTTCATCGACGCGGGCTGAGTTCAACGATTCACAATGACATTTAAAATCTAATTTATCTTTCATTTGACAGAAACATAGCACATTGTAGCGTTATCACGTGCTTAAGCCTATATTTTATACTTCTTAAGAATCATTAGGAAATTGCCGATCAAATCTTAAATTTGCAGTTCAAGTTTGGAAGAAGTTAAATAACGCCAAACTCCCGAGAGAGGAAGACAGATAAGGCTTCAATTTTCTAATTATTTATAACAATCTGAGCTCAAGGGCGTGCGTCAATTCTCATTATAGAGTAATTAAAAAAAATTCAACGTACCTACAGTGCCCCAATATAATTTTTTAAAATACAAAATACTTGGAACTGCGTTAGATGTTTTTCCGCCTTTTTTGCTTTTAGTTCAGTTTGAACATTGGATGTCATAGCAAGGATCAAAATTATAGATTTCGATTATTTTAAATCGCTAAAACTGCCATGAAAGATATTCAGAATATCTGGATTAATACATTGTCGTGGAGTTAATATTCGTTATAGTATTTACGGATTTATTTTGCGTGGGATTGGCATTGATACGTTTCTTGCACTTCAGATTGCCTGCTTGTTTATCCTCGCTAACATTGTTGAATTATCGGATTTGTTGAATGTTCTGCTCAGTTTGTTTTCATTGGTCCTCAAGTCGTTGAGTTTTATGTACAAGCTCGAGAAAATAATGCTGGATTGGTTCGGTTTGTGATTTAATTCGATTCAGTGACGACGGAAGCAAACAGTCGAGATGAAAATTAATTGTACGCGTTAATCAGGCGAGTAAAGTTGTTGAAAATTTATTATAAGTAGTTCATGCTTGGAACGGCAGCCGCAGTCGTAGTTCCAATTTATTATGGCAGAGCGTCACCTTATAAATTACCTTATAAAATGTGGTTTCCTTTCGTTTCGACTACGAATATTTTCAAAAGTTTCATTTTCTCACCGATTTATCAAATTTCCGATACGATTTTTTTTTTTATTGTTTTGCTAGGTCATTGGATATTTTTCCATTTCTCTTTTTCAACATTGGAAGCTGGAATAATTGAAAGCATTTGCATGCCACTTGTGATCTTTAAAACAACATCGACGAGAACCGAAAAAGCTCTTAATACCCACATTCATTTTATGAATGAAGCGGAGGAAATAATTTTAACCATTATTCTGCGCACAACAGCTTTTCAACAATCATTATGAGCTTAGAGAAAAAAAAGAAGACAAACAAACAGATATTTACCGACGTTGGATCTCAAGAATTTTGACGTTTGACGAGTTTCACGTTACCGATGGTCCTACTGCTTATTCATCATCTGTCCTGAAACTGAAGTTCAGTTAAGTGCCGAGAAATTGAACCGCAAATGTTTCATTCAAATTGGTACTACATAGCGATAAGAGTTTTGCATTTTTCATGAACATTTTCATGAAAGCTTTAAACAAACCCCAATGTTGGTGTAAATTTGTCGATATTCACAAACATCTATGACTTTGCTTACAAACTGTGTGAATTATTACAAGGGACTAATTGATGTATTAAAGCGATATTAAAGTATTAATTAATACCATTTATGTCATTTACATATCAATTGTTTTATTAAACAATTTAAAATTATGTAATTTCAGAAAACTTTCACGCGTTCAGTCGTTAATTTTTTTTTAATTATTGGAAACGCTCGATTCAATCCAGTTCATATAATGAGCAAGGTTTGTGTAAACTGATGGTATGCCCGAAGCACATCCAATGCCGAAAGATACCTATTGAAGTGGTAATTTATAACGTTAATTATTTATGAAAAATTAATTCAAATTTAAAATGTATTTACCAGTCCCACAATGGCCGGAATATCGTAAATCTTGTCCCCAACTTCATGTTTAAAATCATACTGAAAAGGAGATCCGCTATCTCCACCACTGAAATAGAATCAAAATATTTAAATTCTATTGCTAGATAATAAATAAATCTCACCAAGTATCCATTTCTGATTCGCCCGTTCCAAAACCTTTAGCACACAACTGCCCCTCGACAAGTTTCTCTTCGATATGTGCTTTTTCATCATAAGACTTGTTGCAATCATCAAGCGAAATTTTTTGTAAACTTACTTTCAAAAGTTTATTTGACTTCATAGCAGCAAAACCAATCTAAAAAGGAAGAAAACATGTTAAATGTAAATAATTAGTAATTGAAGAAATTTCAGGATGATTATACTTGACCGTATCCAGCACTAAAGTAGCCCCCTTTTTGTTCAATGTTTGAGATGCATGGCGGTGAAATGAAATCATTGTATCTTAAGTAAAGAAAGAACAAAATGGAATCTAAAATATTTCACTGGAATAATAAAATCCACTTTAACTTTAACTCAACTGTACCTTATTGACTTATTGAGCTTCAACAGAGCGATATCATGATGAGTCGAGTTGGAACGATATTTAGGATGTTTTATGATTTCAACAATTTTAAACTCTTGAACATTCTCATCATCATTGGAGGAAATTAAATTAATATCTCCCAAACGAACAACGTCCGGATGATTTCTGGAATATCTTAGTGTTAATCAACATGGAAATTGTTATGAAAGTTTGATGAGATTTACCCATCTTTAACACAATGTGCAGCTGTAAGAATATATTTTTCATTGTAAATTGTTCCGCCTGAAGAGATAATTTTATAAGTAAGTAAATTGATAAGAGAAATGTGTCGTTTCGAAATTTTTAACGGAATTTACCGCAATCATATTCTATAGAACCGTCGCCTTGAGTCCAACCAATTGCTGCCATATTCGGAATTTCCCTTGGGTTAACATCTATTCCATTAACCGCGCCAAAGGAACCTATCAAGGTGTAACGGCGAAACTCCAAATACTGATTGCAACAGTCATCAAATTTTCGTTTAATTCCATTGTTCTCATTTTGGGAAGTCCCGATTGAATGATCTCGTGACTTTTCTTTGTCATTTAGGGAACAACAAACCATTGATTCACTTGAATTATTATTGAAGCTACAAACTTGTAAAACTCGTTGACTGATTTTATATTCATTTAAAGCCGAAATACAATTATTAATTTTTTGACACGTTCCAAAAAAGGAAGCAGTCTTTTCATTGTAGCCACAGTTTGATCCTTCTTCAAGACTTCCAAGGTAATGAATTGTTCCAGAAATTGCAAAGCTCGATAAATTTACGACCACCAAAATTAACTTAACTAACGTAAACATCTTATCTCGATAAAATATGAATCACTATTGAAGTGGCAAACTTGAAATCGAATTCAATTCTTTGACCAATGCTATTGGCCGTATGACGCTCAAGAGAAACCGGTTCAATTTGAATCGGGGTTTAAACGATGAATAGCAAAAAAGTGAATAAAAGTTCAAAACATTATTATGATAGCATAAGTGTGCAATAACGTGAAATTCTACCAAGGCCATTCGCTCCAAAGGCCGTTGACATTTTTATGCAACAAAAAAGTGAAACTCCAGGATGAATGACCCGTGAACCTCAAACCCTTTTGAGAAGAAAAAATGAACAAACATCTGCAATGCAAAAATGCGTCAAATGCACAACAAAAACAACAAAAAAAGCAAATTTTTAGATTGCAATTAAAATAAAAATCTTTATGCAACATGTTTTATGCACGAGTGTAAAGATTAAGAACTCTTTTGAGCGATGCAATTGACAGATGCTGGGTGTTGTTTTATTTTCCCTGTTACGACAATGAACTGAATTTTGTTTGCCAAAAAATTCATAAATTTAAATTTACATTGAACAAAAATTAATGAGTCAATTATTTTCCGATTTAAATTCAACTGTGGTTGGAATTCTACCATATATAGCCGACAGCATTCACTGTGTAACATCAGTCAAAAATAAATATTTAAATCATGATTTTTCAGCATTTCGCCATGTCAATTTTCTCATTCATTATTGAATTGCGTTGGGCATTGTGTTGAATTGTGATATATATATTTGATGAGCTTTCTGCCAAACACTTGTAGTTTGAATTTTGAAATTACCATCCCAAAGGGCGACACGCTTTAGATTTTAAATATGAATATAGTTGATTTAACAAACTTATTCCTTCAAAACTGTCATCTCACTGAAATGCTTGTGAAAAATTTTTAAGTGCTTTACGATTGAAAATACTTATAAGGGAAAACAATGAAAATATAAAGGAATGAACTCAATGTCCTTCGTATCAGCAATTGTAAAAATGTCAATCAATTGAATACATTAAGCTTCAGCAACAAAATAAAATGTCTGTCATCAAAATTTCAACATTTCGATTATGTCCCAATCTGATTGAGCTTTCAATTTATGCTAATCCACTTACGACAATCGAAATACGAGCATTTCAGGGATTGAAAAAATTGGAAAAGTTAAAAATTGCTGATTGTAAGCTGGAAAAGTTGTTACAATTTTTGGCGGGTTACAAATGCTTCTTGAGCTGATGCTGTGTAACATCAACTTAACAATAATCGTTTGACAATTGCTGCGAAATAATGCAAATCCGGTACTTGTTGATTTGAGTAAGAACAAAATTGTAAGCGCATCAGTGGATTTCTATCAATAAAAAATCTCTCCACTGTTCTTCTTAGCATTGAAAAATAATAAAAATATGAATGCAATGTAAACATTGAGACCTCTTAATGTTGACATGTGTAGAAACAACCTGAAGACAATTTACACAACAATTGAAGCTTTTGAATTCATTGCATTTGATAACAAGAAACAGATTTAAACATGTTCAAATATAGATCTGAGTGTTACAAGTATGAATTTGGTAAACAACTCAATTTCGGCTTTCGAGCATGAAATGCATGTCACAAATGCCAAATTTTCTCATATTGCTCTTAACGGTAAGCAAAATAATAGAATTGAAGCAACACGATTTTCACAAACTGACTCAATTAAGCATAATAAATCTGATTAATAATTAAGTCAAAAATTTGGAATCAATCACCATGGAAGCACTATAGAAACTTTTGTCAAATTTCTATACAATGAAATTGTATAACATTAAAACGCAATTAAAATGGAATTAAAATTCAAAATGTGCCATATTACATCGTTAAAAAATCTATTCGCTTTCCAACTTTTCCGGGGAAAATTCAATTAGCAAAACACCGGGAAAATTACCTCTCCTTAAATAAAAATAAATAAAAACAATTATTTTCGTAAATCATTGCTGAAATTACACAATTTAAACTGACATGCATAAATCCAGATGATATTTGATGTTCCAAAAAAGGCACATCAAAATGTAATATTAAAACGTAAGCAGCCACCTTGAGATCGAAAAAGAAAACACAAAATATATTTATGTAAACCAAGAAATGTGTGAAAAGATGCAATAAATTATTTTGCCATCTATTCATTCTAAAACAACGTTCATCATGTTGCACATATATTTTTTGTATCTATAGAAGAACGAAAATATAATAACTCTAATTGCATCTTGCACACATGCATCGTTAAATTGTGTTCAGTGAAAAACTGAAGAAAACCTTAAACGATTAATTTTTTTTTTTTTAAAGAAAAGATTTGTGTAGGAAATCTTTGAAATAAACAGGCATAAATATATTGCACTGGATATCTGTAAACACAGATGTACCAAAAAGGGGAAAAAATAAGAATTCCTTTCATGTGTGATGTTGTCGGTCGAGTGACAGAGATGAGGAAAAACTCATGTCATTTAAACCAAAGATACATGCACGAAAGTTGTGAAATGAATATTGTTGTGTGTGGAACAATAAATTTTACTTCTTCTTCTTCATCATCAGTCCATTTCAGATTTTTGTCTTTCAAGCCAAAAGTGAGCATATACGTCGTAAACAATTCGTTTAACGTGTAGAAGGCAAAGAAGAAGGAGAGCAGAAAAACTATCTAAGGATATGATCGCATTACTTTTACTAAATATGTTTACATGTGTTATGGTTATAGGCAATGTTGTGAGCGGTTGATGGTTTTTCCTAGCCTGGCTCATATTAGAGAATAAAACATTAATGTTGACTCGTTCACAGCTCAGTGAAAGAGAAAAACTTGATCATAAAATATTTAAAACAAAAAAAAAATTAAGATTTCAAGAGAGAAAAGCGAGAATACATTTTCAAATATGATCCCTTTTAATGTGTTTGTAAACACTGGAAAATATTCATCATTCTACATAATTGACTATGTTATGTGTAGTATTTATACAATGTGAACCAAATCACCAGATGAGCCGCATTGCTAGTCACACAACAAGTCACAATTTCCAAAAAGAATTTTCTTCTTATACATCTCAGAAGCATAAAATTATAACGCCTCATATGCCTTAATACATACTCACTCCAATATAAACTCCAGTAAAACATAAGAAAAAAAAATCATCATCGTCTTGTGACACGGAGTAAACAGAAGCTCATCTCCCATTTGTGTATAAATTTTCAAGAAAACAAGAAAAAAAAAATATTTAAAAATTTTTCTCGGAGCACAACAAACATTAGCATTTTAAATCTAAATAAAGCAAGACGTTCTTCCCAATTAGTAATCAATTTATTTTCGCTTGCCGGGTGCCAGCAAAGTCATCATAGCATTAAAGAGAAAGTTTTTCCATTTCGAGTTTTTCACTCAAATTGAAAACCGCGGAGATTTACAACTAAAGCCATCATTTCAGTTCGCGCCACAACATAATTAAGTGTGGAAATGAAATTTAAAATTTTCGAGAGCACCAAGCGAGATTAAATTAATCAATTTTAATTAATTTGTGAATGATTATTGTGTTTTGTTGAACTTAATAGACGTAACACAATGTACTGTGATTTAAATCTCCATTAAAACTAATGAATTGATCGATTAATTAGTGTAAGTGCTGGTGATATTGTGCTTCATTATAATAATTAAAAAAAAAATAATAAAAATAATCAATTAGGCAATGGAATTACAATTTCTGCCATCGCCAGATCAAGTTGTTTCGGTAACAAAAACCGAATTCATTCCTTACGATGATGTCAGCCATTTAACGGGAAATTATAGCGAAATTTTAACGCCAACAACACCTTCAAGTAAAACGATGACCACAGCTAATAATACATTCATGATACCACCACCATTCGCACCCTTTTCATATTCTCAATCACCGACTGATGGTTATTGTCAGGTATCACCAATCGAATATTCACCTTCCGATAAACCGTCATTCATGAATAATTACTGTTCGGTAAATGATACAAATTACTATCACGGATACGGAGATTATACTCACATTGCCGATACACCTGATTCGGTGTTTGGTGATGATGCAAACAAGGACACCAACTATGATGACAACTATTTTAAGTTTGATGCTGATATCATTGATAAACTGACATCGGTCAACAATGACAATCTAAATTTGGACATCGATTATGTGAATTACGATGAGGACAATTGCAATTCGAAACACCAATCACCATGCTCATCACCAATGGATCCTTGGATTTTATCAAACGGTATTGCCGACAATGTTGGATCACATTCGCCGAAAATTGAAAATACACAATTCATTCAAATGCAATCTCTGCCATCTATCAATCAAGCATTTTCAACGCACTTTACCACGATTGATTGTGTAAACACAAATATTCCCATCGAAAGCATCGGAAGCTCAACAAATCTAACGTATGACCATAACATACTCGATGTATTTGATTCAACATTCTTTGATGAATTTCCCACCAACGATAAGCATCATCAGCAATCGAACGGATTTATCAATCCCGAAAATTACAATAACATCACGTTCGATGACAAGCCAAATCGGGAATTTAAAGACATTTGGAGCGATGAGAAGCCAACAAATACTCAACAGATTGTGAAAGCATCTGTCAAGGAAAGAAAAATGTGCGCGAAACCTAAGAAAATTCAACACGATCTCGAAGACGATGAAACTGAACAGCAATTGACATGCAATTGGCAGAATTGTTATCAAGATTTTACATCGCAAAGTGCGCTCGTGACACATATTGAAAAGTTCCACGTATGCTCAACGAAAGGTGACGAATACACATGCCATTGGTCCGAATGTCCTCGTCAATATCGTTCGTTTAATGCGCGTTATAAATTACTCATTCATATGCGCGTCCACAGCGGTGAAAAGCCAAATAAATGTCCCGTAAGTAGCAAAACTCAAATTTGTCAGTTTATTAAGGATTATTTTCTGTGACGACATGATGTCTCAATTAAAGTAAACTCTAAACCAATAAATCATCTCTTTAACCCCGATTCTTTGCCCGCGCGACCTATTAGTGTGCCATAAACATGAAAGCCATGAAAATTGTCACGATTAATTTAATTTGCTTAAAACACTCTGCTGCCATATGCTGCCATAATGCCTAGCGAACGAGCCTATATAGTAGCAAATACATTTCTTCTTCATTATCCCAAAAAGGCTCAGCAAAAAAAAACACAGAAACATTGTGCGCATAAAAAATAGATAAATTTCACAGTTGATGCTACACACCATGTCGGGTTATCAGTTGAAATGGGAAAAGTCACGCTTATGAATTCAAAACAAAAAAAAAAATATACAAATTTTTCAAAAAAAAAAAAGAAGAGAAAAGAAGTGCAAAACCCTAAAAAAACAGTTTAGAGTTCACATATGGCCCGAGAGAAGCAGGAGGAATTGTGCCAAGACAACGACGGCAGGAAATTTTCGGTTTATTTACATCTACAGCAGAGGTTTCTAATGTTTCTCTCTCTCCCTCTCTCTAGTGATACGCGATACAAGACCCCTCAGATTCAGAATGTTTATTTGTTTGCTTTAGAAAACTCTTAAACCTTTTCCATATGAGCGCTCCATTCGAAAGCCCCGCAAGCACTTGAGATGGCAAAAACTCTCTTTTTTTATCAGAATCCTATATTTAATGAGTTTTTAACATCATGTTGCATGATACTGTTGTCATATGACACGTGGTCCACAATTTTGACTTTTTGGCAGCGCGAGTCGTTATTTCCTCATAATGTAAATACACAAAAAAAAAAACAGCATCAAAGTTTCTTTCTGACAATATTTTTTTGTGTTGTTGAAGTGGTCGTTTTTGAGACGTCGGGCGAGAGTTTGCTTTTTATGAATTCGATAAGTGGCAAAAACTAGAGTATATGAAAGCGACTCATCTATGAAGTGGAAATTATTGAATGGAAATTATCAAACACTTAAATTTTATATTTTTTCTGAGCAATCGAGCAAATCACGACTCCTTAAATCTCTTTAATGCTTTCGACAACGCAAAAACAAAACACATTTGAGCGTATAAATTTTGTCGCATCCACTTAAAGGTGATGCGACATAAAACTCTGCATTAAATTGGCTTAATGTCGCATAACAAATGAATCAATTTGTCATAGCGAGTGTATAGCGTGCATTACTACTCTCCTGGGCAGGCGCTGAACTTTTGTGACCCTTATTCATCATGCACTTTGCACCCCCGCACGCAATATCATCCCCAAATGAACTTCAAATCCCCGAAAAATGATGAAAGATCAAAACCAATGAGATAAACATAAAATAAATCTTACACCCCCGGTCACGAAAAGTCGACTCTGCCATTTCGAAATCAAAAAAAAACCAACAAACTATACACGCCAGAAAAAAAATGTCATAATAAAAATGCACGTTGAAATAAAAATCATATATCTCCAAACATGCGTTTAATAGAACATAAAACATAAATCATGCACACCAGAACTGGGGAGCGAAATAAAACTCATAAAACTTCATTTACAATAACAGAAACAATTTTTTTTTTCACTCTCATTCCGTGCACTGCGTGTTTGGTTTGCGTTTGTCCTCGCGGCGCTGTTGATGAACTTGCTGCAGTCGCCCTGAAATCATCTCGAGACATCATGCAGTGCCAGTCCAATAATGAATGTGATGATTCGAATGTGTTTTAATCCCATTCCAAGTCATATCTTAATATGAGTTACATATGTAGACACTTTCGAAGGAGCATAAAAATTATTTTATTTCGTTATTTCTTTCGTTTTCTTCTGTAATTTTCTTGTGATGTCACATGTGTTCTCATCTTTATCTTTAACTTCAGAACGGTTCTTTTTGTTGTTGACTTTTTTTTCTTATACAAATAATTGTATTTATTCAAAACGATGCTTTTAATATCTTTAATGGCGATATATTAACAAATAAAAATGAGATGTAGTTCATTAATGTTGTGTTTAATGCTGCACCCTGCACAACTCTATGCCAGTGAGAAGGACATTTGTTGGGTAGTTTTATGGTCGTTTTCGACTCTTAAAAAAAAACTTTAATGCACTTCAAAATATTTTTATAACGCTTTTCCCGTAGCCGAGGAGGTTGGGAAGGCATAGGAGGGACAGAAAAAAATTGTTATTTCAAACTGTTTTAGTTGCGGCTATAAAATGTCATGAGATTATTTATTTTGTCACAACTCGAGAGCGAGTCAAATTACACAAAAAAAAAAAAATTCGGGTTCGGGGTTAATTTGAAAATGCCACTTATAAAGCACATAAAAATCATTAGCTGATTATGCGAAGAGACGGAAACTCGTCTATACTTAAGTGAAAATGACTATTAAAATTTTTATTTAATTAACTGACATTTTATGACTTTTCTCTGGAAAAATTTAAATTTTTATTAAAATATTTCTTCCTCCATTTACAGCACGCTGGATGTACGAAAGCATTTTCACGCTTGGAAAATCTAAAGATTCACCAACGGTCGCACAC
The DNA here is from genome assembly GCA_018397935.1 of Propsilocerus akamusi. Lineage (NCBI taxonomy): Eukaryota > Metazoa > Arthropoda > Insecta > Diptera > Chironomidae > Propsilocerus > Propsilocerus akamusi. The sequence continues at coordinate 15,922,933 of CM031469.1, read as the reverse complement.
AGGCGAACGTCCTTACAAATGTACAATCGATAACTGCCCGAAGTCTTTCTCAAATAGCTCTGATCGCGCAAAACATCAGCGAACTCACTTCGATACTGTGAGGATTTTATTGTGAGCCTTGAAATGATTAACAATTCTAATGATTTTTTTTGTAAAACAGCGTCCGTATGCGTGCATTCGTCCTGGTTGTACAAAGCGCTATACAGATCCGTCATCACTTCGCAAGCACGTCAAAAATCATGATTTAAAAGGAAGACGAAAGTCACATAAGGAAACATCAGCAGGACGCAAACAATCGATTGAATCGAAAAAGTCACGTAGAAGATTTTCCGAGTCATCAATTCTCAGCTCAACGTCATACGAGCTACCGACACCCTCAACGCCCATCACGCCCAGCAATCAATCAACAAAGTTTGTCTTTGACGATGTCTTTGATGATCCAGAGCAAAATCGTCAGCAGCCATTAAACGACAATTCCGTCACCAAAAGCTCCAACAATGCCATGAACTTTGACGAAATGTCCAATTGCTTGATTAAATTAATGGACCATTCAACCATAAACAGCGATAATGCTGTGAGTAGCCAAGAAAGTATCGGAAATGGCTATAAGCACGATAATAATTATGACAGCATAAATTATGTCGACCACCACAATGAGCTCGGCTTTATATATTTCTCCTAGCTCTACGTTTATTTTCCTTGTTTTGTCCTGTAGGCCTTGACAGTGCCGTGACTATTTTATGAGCGCACAGAAAAATCGCCATACCAAAAGAAGGACTTTAGTAAAGATTAGCATTAAACTGAGTTTTATGACGCCCATTAAAGCGACAGTTTAGATAGAAATTTATATGAGTATGTACTAAAATGTTTTGCTTAATAATCCGTACATGCTGTCTGCCTCCTTAAATACATTATTTTTCTATCGGGGCTACTCAAAATTTAGTAAAAGCGACGAATAGAAGAATTGTTTCATTACCGGAAAGTTTAATTACTTTCTAACAAACAAAAAAAAAAACGTGCGGTTATTTCGTAGGTTGATGCTCATGTTATGTAATTTAAGTCTGTGGGCAACAGAGTTTCGAGCGTGAGTTCTGAATATATGTTATTTTTAAGCTCTATATTCCAATCAAATTGTGCAACTTGCTGCCATGATTCCTCTTCGTAAATTGTGTAACATTCTACCTTGAGGTGTTTTAGTTTTTTTTTTTATTAATTCTTTTTTTATTTTGTAATTTTCTCATTTTCTCTTGCTCGTGTCTCGATTATAATTAGTTTTGTATGTTAAGGATTGTAATCGAATTTTATCGTCGAACATCTCCATTATTATATAGCTGTAGTGATCTCTTGAAGTGTGTTTAGCCAATTGCCCTGCAGTGTTACATTGCTGGTGTGTTTTCACACTTTGCCATTTTCGATGTTGCAAAAAACATTAATTTGATAACATTCTAGTTTGTAAGCTACATAGTAATGTTCTCGAAAAATTATGAAAAGACAACCAAAAATTGTGTTATATCTAAGTAGTGTAAATTTTAATTGAAACTCGCTCGCAAAATGCTGCCTTGTGACATTAGAACTAGGATGAATATTTCAGAACCGATGCCAACCGACACGTTATAAGGTCGATTCGAGGTTATGTTGATATTTTTTTAGGTTAAGTTAGTTTAATAGAATTTCCATTAAAGTGTCTTGAGGGCCTCGTTGCCCGACCAAGGATGCCATAATAGGTTTTAAATTAAATTGCTGTCATGTGTAGTAGATTGATGCTACTGCACATTGATGATGATATAGAAACAACAAATTGTCTTCCTAAAACACATTTTAATTATAGAAAATCGCCTGCATGTCCCCATCAAAATGGAAGAATGAACAATTTTGTTTAATAATAGAATGATAATTCCTTAGAGCCAAATTATAGTTTGTAGAAAGTTTCATGATCATCTCCAAAGGAGATTTCCTGACCAGAAAGAAAAATAAAAATAAAATAAATAAATACCAAACTAGTTTATGAGCCAATGATGATTTAGGTTATGAGACTATTATATATAGTCCCATTAATGTCATAAATTGTGTTATTAAAGCTTGATTTTTGCCATGTTTGTCAGAGAGTTATGAGAGAGAAAGAGAAAAACATAAACCTATAAAATATTTTTTTGTGCATGAAATACTTCCGAAGTTTTTGTTCGATTTTTCTCAACAGATTGACGTCTCGATTGCGGTAAACCACCAATTTCCATTGCAGATTGAAGAGAGATGATTCCATTAAAGTCATTTTCATTCACTTCCCACCAAAAATCTGCTGTAATCCCATTAAAGTCATTCGCCTCTAAGACACGTCTCCTTTCACTCGTCAATTAATAATTCTGTTATCTGCTTAATTACCCATAAAACTTCTCCAACAAGTATCGCAAATGTCTCACAGAAGGAAAACGAACAAAGTTGAAAGAAAATATCTTGAGAAAAACATTCGTGTCAGTTGAAAAGTCATAAAAATGGCAGTTAAAAAAGGTTCAACAGAAGATCACTTTTATTGTTTTTAATAACCGAGGAAAAAAAAAATATTTCATCATAAACACTTGAACTCGATGCTTCTATGCCGTACTGGGGTCAAGTTGACAATAATGTCGAAGTGCTGCTGTGAGATCATAGACATAACTTTGAGTATTTAATTACGACGCTTACACTTCATAAAATCCTCCATTGCCTATAAATAGACCATCAAACAACAATTCACATCAACATTGTGACATTTTTCATTTAATCCTTCGCTGACAATTCCAAAAATCCAACAATTCATGTTATAAATTCATGATTTTTATTTTTAATGTTTTTTTTTTTTTTTTTTTTCAAGAACAGATTTTTTCATGACTTTTTTTTAAAATATTTTTCCAAGTATGGGGCATAAAATAGTCGCACTGGAGCAGGAAAAAAAATAATTGTCGTGCTCTAATGTGAATGTGAAAAAAAAAGTAATAAATATAATTAAATGGGAGCAGTGGATTAATTTCTTTTTATCGTACTTTTTTCTGCACAGTAAAATGAGTTCTTGCATAAGAGTTGATGTGTTTGCACAATTGTTTTAACATTCTTTCTCACAAATGTTCAAGTTGGAAACGACATTACTGGCGAACGACTATAATTTCACAATTTTGCACCATTTTTTGTGCTGCTATTCACTAGCAATTTGTCATTTCTCGCAAGTGCATTTTGCTATTTATGATGTCACATGTATAAATTGCACAACACCACCAAATCCCATCTGTAATGTTTCAGAATCATCCCGTAGCGGGAACAATTTTCCCTCGAGTTATTATTTCTGTGAATAATTTGAATTTTGACATTTATTTCATGCGCATAAAAAAAAGTTAGTACACATATCAGTTCTGCTCAGTTTGTGCCATCCACGTAATTAAAAACAAATCAACAAATTAATAATCTCTTATGATATTAAATCTGTGATTCACTTGACTCCCAACGACATGGCATATATGGGATATGATAAATTACAAATTGGGGGAGATTTTATTGCTTTCTAATTGTGCGTATGATATTTTTGTTACGAAGACATGAAGCACAACATGAAAATGCCTTCAAATAACCATAAATAAATATTCAAATGAGATATTGTGCGCAACATGAAATTTTTCGCCTCGGGAGCACTCTATTGTGACTAAAGATGTCATAATATGGTGTTTATATGGACCCTATACGATATTGAAAAATAATTAAGAATGCCAAACGACGCGAGGGGAGAACTGACGCTGAAGAATGTTGACATATTCGATTCAATTTACCCTCCATCGTTGTTGTATGCACTTAAAACAACCAGCAAATTGCTTTCGTTCGCTCTTCACAATTGCCCTCGAATCAATTTACATTTTCTTGATTTATTTTATATTGTCTTCATCCATATAGAGGGGTTTATAAATTGGGGCTGGCTCCATACTAAGTGTGTATATGCAAATTGTATGAGTTTGATCGGTGGGCGGTGGGAGTCGTCGAAAGCAAAGACTATTTGTCAAACAGATATGCAGCATCCTCAGCATCATCCATCAAATTTACATCAACAAATACTCCGCTTTCATGGCCCTTGAAACAAGCTCGCTGAAATGGATCCAGACAAATGATTCAGAAAATGTCGAAAAACAAATTATCACTAAATGATGACTAAATGACTCCCATGGGAACTGAAATTTGCATCAATCTCCACGCAATTTTGTGCGACGGAGAGTTTTCAATTAAAATTGCTTGTCTGATGACTAATTTTTTGCAGCAGAGGGCAATTTGCTTCATTATTCTGTGTAGCAACTGTTGGACACATTGACTATGCAGAGAAAATAAAAAAAGCATCGTGGGAATAGTCTCAGATTGCTACAAATTATTTACACACATTCAACATTGGGCAACAGTGCCGCCGTTAAAACATAACTCTACCGACTAGGATGTTCCTTCGACCCCGCCCAACATTAAAATGTTTGTCATAATTTCAGCCAAGTTTCCATTTAAATCTCTTTTCTTTTCGGGAGAAAAATTTTGTAATTTATTGAGTTACTTTTAATGTTATTTATGCTCCTAATTCAGTACATAAATTTCACACTTAGTCATGAAATGAATTATTGATTTCGTTACCAAGCGAATAAGGCACGAAAGATAATTTTCAACAGTTGATTCCCAAAACAAATCTCAATGTTATCGCATTTGTCATTCATGTATAACTAATTATAAGACGATCGTTCGATGATTATCCTTTCTGCATGTCACTTGCTCTCACTCCTTCTCAATACCATGTCACCCCGAAAAATAAAACATGTGGCTAATACCATAATCCATTGATAATCCTTCATCCATCATCAATTATCTACTTGAGATTTTTTTCTTCTTTCTCAATGTCAAATGATGATCCGTAAACAGTTAAACTAGAATTTAAAATATTATTTTCTAAAATTTTCCCACACTCAAACAACACTCCTCTTTTGAGAACCGTTAACACGCAGCACGTAATGACATCATAAATCCCACTTTGTAGTTGATCTCCAAACATTTTTCCAATCAACTTCGTGATGCACTTGTGTGTCTCTTTTTTTTCCTTATTAACATAACAAATGTATTAAACGACTAATGTGGTTTCAACTTTAGATATACGATCTTGATTTTTTTATGCTCAAACTATTTCACAGTTGTGTTATAGTTTATGACAGGTCGCGACAATGTTATTTAAATGTTTCATTTTTTTTAAAAGAAATTTCATTTTTTTTTTAAAGAAAAACTCATTTTTTAAATTGATTTCAGTGGGAAAATAATTTTGTTGATGCGCAGCTAGAAACGACATTCTAATTAATCGAATCATAAGCGTCTGACACATGTTTATTGATAACCCCGGAAAATCAATCGCATGCAGCCGTGAAATTGATTTCAGAAAACCGTTAAAGAAACGCACAAAGTAGAATTTTCCATCAAGACATCAACTGAAGACAAATAAAAATTGATGCAAAGTTACATAAAAAAGGGTTCGGGTCGAAACGAAAAGTAATTGAAATGAAACACACTTGCATAATGCACATTGAATGGAGTTCTTCGTGGTGCATCTACTCTACGCGGCCATATGGTGGCTCAGTTTCATGAGTTGAAGAACCTTTCGCGCAATTGTGACCCTTCACAACAAATTTTCTTCAAACGTATTCATAAGAAAAACGCTAAAAAAGATATGGAAAATTAATGTTTGTGCACGACAAGTGCATTGCGCAAAGAATTTTTATGATATACATTTTTTTTTTATTATTTATTGTGCAAATTGAAAACATTTTTAATGAGTGCATGGAGCCCCCATTTTTCAGTGGCAACATATTGCAACATTCCATGGCGACATTCAATTTGCATTCAATTCCATCATTATTTTTCGTAATTGTCGCGTCATTGCGGTCATAAAAATCATGAAAGGATGAACTGAATCCAGATGAATCACAAAATGTCATAAAAAAAATCACAAAGGAGGTCAATTGTGTCGTACTTATGTCGTAAAAAAAATTTTCGGTATTTTTTTTTATCCAACCAGAAGTTGGCACTCGACAGACGCGGTAGCTGGAAACCAGAAACAAGTAAAACATGCAAATAAATATCTTCAATTGAAAATTTATAAAAAAAGAAAATCTCTTATCAAGTAACGCTGAACAGAAAAAAAAGCATCTTTGATACACACGCAATTCCTCAGAAAATCCTAATTCCTACCCCATATCACGATTTTTTTCTACTATACGAAAAATGAAAATTAATAACACGAACTCATTATCATTTTGTGCTATACATTTTTTTTTTTCTTTCAGCTTCAAACTACTGTCAGCGAAATCCGACTATAAATGAAAAAAGACCCCCAGATTCATTTGTAACAGAGTCAAAATATTTATTGTACAATTAGAAATTATGATGCCGAGGATTTTTCTCGGTTCGCTTCGACGTATAATCTAAAATTAGAATCATTCATAATTTGTTGATGATGAAGAAATATTATGCCTGATGGAGAGAAAAGTAAATCGGGGAACTGCTGATATGTAGTTTGGTTTAATAGCAAACAGCAACGGCGTCATCGAGCAGCGCATTGCAATTGTCTCGCAACGAAACTTGAAGACAAAATTAAATAAACACAAATTAGCACGTGCAAGCGTAGATGGAAGAAGTGTGACTTAAAATTATTTTGATGATTTGTTTTTTTTCGGATGTTTGTGAATCATTTAAAGCTATATATTTTATTCGTTTCTCTTGTCAAATGATTGATTAGTTCAATGCTGAAATTGAAATTGTATGACATTTAAGTAATTTGAATTTGATTTTTTAAATCGAAATATTATTTCATTTATTATTTTATTTTATTTTTTCGATTATTATTTTTTTCGTAAAAACTTTGTAGAAAAATTAAACTCTTGGCAATAAGTAATACCTTCATAATGATTTTGATTGTAATGCTTAACGTTTTCTTATCAGCTAGGTAGTCAATTGCTCACTGGCGATTGCTTGTTTTCTTGTAAGTAGAATTGTGATTAAATTCTAAACGTCTTATATTTTATAAACTTTAAGTAATTAATTTGATTAGTATTAAAACAATACTTTTTTAATTGTTAAAATTGAAAAAAAAAAAAATAATAATAATAATTATAATATTTTTCTATAATTTTATGTTTCTTGAACATCACAAAGTCGTTCTTTTATAAGCAAAACTTAATATTTTACTTTTTTATCGAGTTATAAAATCAACTTGAAAAAAAAAAAAAAAAAAAATTGTGAAATTTCTCAATCATAAAAAAATGGAATTTGAAAAAAAAAAATTGTAGAATAAAAAAAAATTTTGTACTCCTGAGGGTAATTCGCCTAATGATGAACTGATTTATTGCATCATCCAGTTCCTAGCGAATTGCACGTACAAACTTCTGTTCAACTGGTTACGTCTTAATATCTAAAAGGCTTTGTTCCTCTTATAACTATTGTGTGTAGTTTTAAAAATTGTTTTGTTTGATTGATTGATTCAAGTGTACTGATAAATTTTGGTTGTTTACAGAGAGACTTTCTACAGTTCATCTGTAAGGAATTGTGAGAGATGTCTTCATCAGTTTTTGTACATTTTTCAGTCATATTCATTTGTCCCAGAATGGAGCTGGATATGTTCGATTAAAGCTCAGGTTATCACAAAAATGCTATGGCGAGGATTTGCCAGCTCCATCCAGAGAGCATTTGAGCAATTTCTCGCTCTACTTACCCATTTGCTTTTGGATATTGTTCAGGTAACTATGTAAAACGCCATCACCAGAGCGTGTCATCTCACCAGCGACAATATTATAAGCCTGTTGCAGGACTTGCTTCTTAATTTCCGTATTTGGCAACTGAATGGTTAATTCACAGCTTAGCTGTTCTTTCTTCATATCTACATCTTTAGGGTTGGTAAGACCAGTGATATTTAACAATTCATTTGATGGTTGACTCATCAAATCATCATCCATTGGCAATGTAACAGCAGATTCCTGCTTAATGACTGGACCAACAGCCATTTTCTTTGATGTCGATGGGGCAGCTGATGTTTCAGCTTTACGCTTTTTAGGCAAAGACTTTGCAACACCAGCAGCTTCATCCTTGTCCTTATCGCGTTTTGGGCATGAGCATACTTTAAAGTTCATTATCTTACGTCCCATAATATATCCGAAATTATCCTCCAATGTGAATACTAGCGACGTCATTTTACGATTAATGCCACCACTGCACGAGTTTTGGCAAGTGAATAACAACTTGAATGGCTCATTTGGAGCGATTGAACACAGTGGAATGACAGTCGCAAGTTTTTCTTGAAACAATTTGCCAGTTTCGTGACCAACGTAGCGAGTATCGGGTAAATCGCACTTCAGAATGTGATCTGAATTATCACGATCCTTGTGATTTGGACATTTTTTAACTGGCTCAGCTAAATCGTTTTGCGATGTATAGACAATCATGGCACGAATAAAAAGTTCCTTGTTAGGGTCAATGTTACTGTACGTAGGGTATAAATGCAAATGGGTGTTCATTTTCACGAATACCTTATTTAGTTTCGACGAATACATGTAAGATGTTTTACTGGCTGATTCAGGACTCAAGTCGACATGAAAGTTCCAGTCGGTTATAAATTCATCCAAAATCGGCAACTTGGTCATATGTTCGAGGCTTAATGCTTGTGGTGACTGTATCTGATAATCATCATAACTCAATTCTTCACCGAATGACTTTAAAATTTGTGAATCAAAATCTGTATGCAACAGGTCGCTGTCAGCAGAAATCAAATCTCCTGTATTAATTAGACCCAAGCTAAATTCTCTAAAAAATAAATTTCGATTTAAAATCACTTGAGATTACAAAAAGATTTAAAGCGTCTTACTGTGAATCAGTTCCTGCCAGATCGTATAGAGAATCTTGTGATTCTACCATTTTATGTTTCTGCTGATGTTTCTCTTCTTATTATTGCGAAGCCTGTTTTTGTTGTTGTTATTTTAGTGGTACCGAGATCTATAAATACAGAATATTAGCATCAAAAATAAATTAGAGTTTGATTGCTGTGGTCTAGTGACATGAATGATCGATTTCAGATGATCGAGATTTGGTAGGAAATATGTTTTTAAGGCAAAAAATGGCGACTAACCAAGAATTTTTTATATTTTCAAATTTAGTCTTAATTTTAACTTCAAGCTTATTTTTTTCCAATCTCTTATTGCGTCTGAATACACTTGGATGGAAAATTGAAACAATTAATCCATTAATTTCACAAATAATAACACAATTCTCAGAATGTTAATATAAACTGAACCACCACTCAGGGATTGTTTCAGTTTTCAAAATGTTCCACGTCGGCATTCTCATATGTATTTATTATTGCTAATGCTTCGCAATTTTTTTTGTTAAGTAGTGCTTCGTAATCTAATAAAATGAAATTTATATCTTTATTTTATTGAATTTGAATCGATAGCTTGGCTACGAGCATTTTCTTTGGTACCCTTATTTAACTTTAAATTTTTTATATTAAATTTAATTAATTGTGTACATTTTTGGTAACATTTTTGTGGACTTGACTCTGAGCTTTCAATGTAAATACAAGCCCTGAAATAGTTTCAGAAAAAAATTTTTAGGTGGTAGATTATAACTGGACCTAATAAATAATTTAATTTTGAATGTTTTCCGACCGACCATTATGAAAATGAAGCCGAAGCAACTATATAATGTAAATACTTCATAGCTTGATATTGATGAATGACTACGATTAGAGAAAGAAATGAGATTAACAAAGAAGTCAGAAAGAAGTGATCAGAAAAATATTTATGATTGAAAATGAGTGAAATTAGTGTAAAATATGAATAAATTGTAGTGCTAACAGTGGTAATATGAGTAATACAGTTTAAAGATTAATGTGGGTTGAATAAATACTCGCAAATAAAGTGATCGAAAACCTACCTTAGTAGTTTAATTAACCGTTAGTTAAATCAAACGATAATCAACCGAACATTTAGCGAAACAAATCAGCTGATAATGCATATCGGAATCCGATAATTGAAACTGGTGAGTTATTTTTACATTTACGCCTTTAAATTATTGTATATAGTGTATGAATCAGTCAAGTGCAAGTAATACAGCGAAAATATGCTTACTACCTATATACGTAGCACGTCAAAAATGACAGCAGGAACAATGATCGGGAGAGCAATATTATATGACCATATCGTTGTTTCCTTTAATTTGTTTGTTTACATGTACTTAATGTCAGCGGAGCTGCATTTATGTATACAATAAAACATTATACAATGCTATAAAGCACACAGAAATTCGTTTTAAAAGATAATGAGAAAAAGATCAGCGCGCTCCACATTGGCAAATGAACGTATTCGGTGCCGAGAAGCTATCATTTAACTTTTTCACTCACACAGAGAATATTCCATTTGAATGACACACGAGCTTTCCTACCAGGGTAAGGAAAATCCGGTATAAGCAAACTTACATTTAAACATCGTTTTCATCGTGATAATTCTTATTCTAACTATGAAAAGCTTTGGATCTCTTTGAATAAATGTACGCCAAGGCTTTTCATTGTGATCTCTTTATAAGATTTATTTTTCAAACCCTGGTATGCACAATGGCAAGCGATCGCCGCCTGTATTTTACATCTAGTTGTGTTGATGTGTGTATAAAGTCAACTCAAACTCAGCTTTTCGTTTGTATTTATTTCAAAATAGAGACAAAAGTCAAACTGCTTTTTTATGTTCGCGACTGGTTTCCTCTCAGTTTGTCTCCGACAGCCATCCAGTTGAGTCAACTAAAACTATTTAGCTGACATCAAAAAAGCTTTACAATACATCGCTTTCTGTCATAAAAACAACCGTCAGGACCTTCACTTATTAAAAGCAATTTAAATTTCGTCATTTTATCTTATTACGTTCGCTTCTCATTACAAAACGTTTATGAAAGAAAGAAAAAAAAAACATAAATTGCAACAACAAAAGGAACAAGAGCAATTAACGAAAAGGCCAACTAAAGGTAACAACATCCATCAAAGGGGAAAAAATAACAACAAAAGTTAAATATCATAACAGTAGTAAAGACTTGTCATTACTACAACATTGCAAGTTCAAACTAAAATTGTCTGGAGGCTAAGTTCAATAGAAACATTTTCATGATCCAGTTTTGATATTAAAAATTAAAAAAATATTGCAATCACGTTTGTATCTAATAAAATTTAGACCGGTGATATTTCTATCGGCGAAAGGTGAGTATTCAAAGCTGTTTCGTGATTTTGATGACAAACACTCAAAAAGTGTCTCTCGGAAGTGTGCGGAAATTTGCATAATATTTTCTGGTTTTACATCCATTCCATAAAAGAAATTCTCCGCAAGTCGGGTTTTTTTTTTCGACTTGTTTTCACTTTCAAAAAAATCATTTGAGGAATTTTGTTAAATGCATTTATTGCAAATCTCTTGAAATTATGCATCTCATTAGAAGAAGAAGTTAAAAGTGAATTGCGAAATTTCTCTTTTGTAACCTCAGATAATGCCAAGTTACGTCAGACGTTGACATTGTTGACAATAATGAAGTTCGACTGGAAACATTTTTTTATACTGAACAATAAAACTCGATCGCATTAAGCTTAACGTGTGCTAGTCGAATGCCATAAAAATTATTTTTTGATGTGAACTTTTTTAGTCCTGGTTTTTTATAAAAAAAAAAACAAATTAGATAAATTTAAACAGCAGATTAAAAAGTGACTACTGATGACGTTGGTCTAAAATTACCGTCAATTAAACTACCATGGATGACCAAATTATTAGCAGCGTCAGCATTTACCAAAAAAATAAAAATATTTACAACCATCACATAAATGTCCAAGAACTTTGACCATAATAAACATGTATTTGAAAAAAAAAAATATCACTGGGAAATTTTGCAAAATTAGATTCAAATTCCTCGTATAATAAGTTATGGGTCAAATAATGAGAATCAAAAATTAAATGAACATCGAAATAATTGATAAGAGTAATTTTGCACATAATTTCTCAAACCAACATACTCAATAACAAAAAAATAAAATGATTTTTAGTAAATTTGCCAATTAGCTGTGAATGATGGATATAGAATTACCTATTTCTTCTAATTGAACTAAAAATGCGGAATAAATAACAAATCAAATGCCCACCAAGCGTTCGGCTAAATTACTGCGAAATTCCCTTATTAGTCCAATACATGAGACAGAAAAATAAGAGTGAATTGTTTGTCGAGTTTTATTGTATTATCAATTCAATTTAAATTATTGCGATCACGCGTTTCAATTGGCATTTTGTTGCCGACAAATATGAGCAAATTAGTTTTGTCCGGATCATTGACACACACTCAAGTATATCACTTAAAAATCGGTTTTTCGCGGTATTTAATGTATTAATGGAAAATGTCGACTTTGGATATAACATTATATGTGTGATGAAATTAAATTGATTTCGTATTTCATTTCTATCATCGATCATTACACTAAACCTGCCAATTCATCAATCTTAATATGTAATATGCAGGTATGCATTCGCGATCACATTTCGTTTTTTGTTATCGTGAACCTTTTGCTCATTTACGATTTCTCATTATCAAATGACATTAGGCAACTTTTTCAAGTGGGTATTTCATGGCGATTTAAAAATACTTCAAACATAATTCGTTTTAAATTAGTTTGTTTTTATTTAGTGATGTTATCTTATCGTTAAATTTTTTAACACTGTTCACGCTTCTTTTAAACAATATGGTTGATTGGCGTCGGAAATTCTCGCTATTCACCATGATTAAACCTGATTCAACCTGATTAAAGATATTGATATTGCCCACGAGTCCAATTACTGTCTGAAGATTATCGGTAGGTTTATTATTGATTACAACTCAAAAAGTAAAGTTTGAAGAGTTTATTTTTAATCTACGAAGCTCTTGAAATGTTTTTTCTTGCAATCTCAAATGCATTAAATACTTATATTCCAAATATAAATAATTCACTAAAGTTATTTATGGCTTATGTTCTGTTCTGATTGCTAACCAAATGATTGCATCATAATTAACTATGCTTCATGAAGTGCAAGCGAAGAACGTTTAATTGCCTTGAAGTTTAATTGAACTAATGCCAATAATCAACGTCTGCTTCCGTGAAGTATTTAAATCTGTCGTCGAACAAAAAAATATTGTGCAAAATATTTCGCTCAAATTCCGCTATCAAAATTATTTTAAAGAAATGTAACAATAATTTAATTCGATGAAAACCTTTTCAGACTTCCTAAGAACGTTGTTAGAACTAGATATATCTTAATATAGATCATTACAAAGAAACCGTCTTAATATAAATACAAAGCTGTACAACAATGAGATATTGTATCAAAAATAGTTTTCCACTTTTGGTACTGTTGTCATTTCTGAGTAAGTACTTAGAGTTTTATTTTGCAAATTGCATCCTCAGGAATTTTTTTTAGAATGTTATAATTTATTTAACGAGAATTTTATTTCAATGCCCTGGAAACCGACCTACTTAATTCCTGAACCTGCAATAAACTTCACTTTTTTCGTCTTTTCACAAGTTTTGTAAAAACAAAATTATTTCTAGATGTCGTCGCATTGCAAAGCACGAATTTCTCAACATTGTCGCTGTCCAAACGAGATGTGACTGTGATAGTCGATGAGACGTATTATGTCGATTTGCAAGTAATGTAAGAAAGCTTTCGAAAAAGTTTTAATGATCCGTTTATTTGCACTCATGCCGATGTCATTACAGCGGAGAACCAAAAGAAAATTTTACTGTTCGATTTTACGAGGATCATGCAGAACTTCTGGAAATATTTCCAAGCGTCATTCAGGTGCCAGCCAAGTTTAATAACAACACATGGACACAGCAGCTATGTATTCTTGGCCAAAAACCTGGACACGTTGAAGTTCTGGGAAATTCAACACCTGTTGGGGTCGCCGACGATTCAAATCTTATTTTCAAAATTCTAGTTGCCAACTCACGATCGATCATTCTCATTTCTTTTATTGTTGGATGGATTTACTTTGCGGCATGGTCGATCTCATTCTATCCACAAATTTGGATCAACTTTAAACGAAAAAGCGTTGTGGGATTGAATTTTGATTTCTTGGCACTCAATTTATTGGGTCACTCACTTTATATGATCTTCAATGTCTCACTCTACTGGATTCCGTTTATGGAACAGGAATATTTCCGCCGTTTCCCACGAGGCTTAAATCCCGTAGAACTGAATGATGTTGTATTCTCTTTACATGCAACAACTATCACTGCCTTAACAATTGTGCAATGCTTTTTCTACGAGGTATGGTCGATCATTTATTGAGATATCAAATTATTCGCAATTTGATGATAAATCTTTTAGCGAGGCGAACAACGAGTCTCCAATATCGCCCGAGGCATTTTGGGAATTTTCGTCTTAATCATCATAGTTGCTGTGATCTTATCAATTGTCGGCGTTTTTCACTGGCTGGATTTCATAAACACTTGTAGCTATATAAAACTTGCTATTACACTTATCAAATATGTGCCACAAGCTGTTATGAATTATCGCCGGAAAAGCACAGTTGGATGGAGCATTGGAAATATTTTATTAGATTTCACTGGAGGAATGTTGTCCATGTTGCAAATGATTCTGAATTCATACAACTACAGTAAGAACATAATTTTTAAGGGAACATTTTATGGAACTCAGAAACAAAAACTTTAAATTCCAGATGATTGGCAGTCGATCTTTGGCGATCCCACCAAGTTTGGATTGGGCTTGTTCTCTGTTATGTTTGATATATTGTTCATTATACAACACTACTTCCTTTATCGGTTAGTATCCAAAAACGAAAAAAATTATTTATTTTCAGTCATCGAATGCAACTGAGATTGAATCTTTTAAACTAATTCACACATCACAAACGCATATTGATAATATTTTCACAGCAAATCAAAACTTCCTGAAGACAATTCGCGAAACGACTTGACTGATGACAAATAGAAAATGCCAAAGAATTTATTTTAGCTAAACAAAAGTATACATATGCAGTGAAGCAATCCTAATTTTACAGTGATCATTCAGACCTTTTAATGATAAGAGTTTTTATACATCTAAAGACAACTTTTAAAACAAATAAAGTTCATTGAACCTTTTGCCATTTATTAAAAAAAAAGAAGATAAATGATCGTGTTTATACATAATTTCACCGACTATCGTCATAGACGCCATAGAAGAATTCATCGTAAAAGCCCGTGAAAGCTCTTAGCGCTAGTATTGGGAGCTTTGCGCTTAGCTTCTTATTAAAATATAGTTTCTCCGTTCAACTTTTTTTTCTTCACTGTCAAGTTCAATGAAATCTCGATCAAATAAATGTCCAATACAATCTCAATTGCATTTTCTACTTACTTTATCTGAATACTTAAAGTGCGGAATACCACTACAAATTTCTCTCATTACAGTAATCAAATGCCGTATGAAACAATACCCGAGGGTACTCCAGTAAACGAATCTCATGAAGCTGAAACTGACAAGAATGATGAAAATGATATCGAAGAGCCCTATTAATAATTTTGTTGTAATAGGCCTAGCGCTCCTAAAAAAATTGTATATGACCTTTCAATGCTAAATTAAAGACAAATTATTTATAAATTATGTGTCAAAAAAAGCCTTCCTGCAATGACCCTGGGATCGTATTTAAATATGCGATTCCTTGAATAGGCTAATTAAGTCTCAAAGACTCTGGAAAATAAACCTAAGTATTAAGATCTGTTTCCAAAATAAGACAATATTCAAAATAAGTTACCTTAATAAAATAAGTAATGTAACACAATTCAACTGAAGCGAAATAATTATTTCGGAAATGGACAGTTAATAAAAAAAAGAAGAAAAAATTTGTAAAATCACTGATATACCAAAATAACTTCTTACATAAGCATTCATGTTGATGTGTAGGTAAGTAATTGTTGTAAGCACATACACAGTCAAAAAAGTTTAAAAACCAAACCAGAAAAAATAAATATGTATTATATTTATATATGGAGTTGAGACATCCATAAAATTAAATATACTTATTTTAAATTTTGTCCTAGAACAGTGACAGGCTGTCCGCATTTTTGCACCTGAACGAGGGACCGCGAACGGGGGACGTTTAGTCCATCCGAAATTTTTTTTTATCCGATATGTGCTCTATCCGAAAAATGTTTTTTTCATTTCGAGATTTTCTCTTTTAATAATGAGTATTAATAATCTTAATAACAAAATATTTTCGTATTAAATACCCTGCCCCCCTCTCCGTGAACCAAGTTTCTTTCTTTCTACGATTAAATGTTCAATCTTCTTCATTATCGGTGCTTCGGCCTGCGATAGACAAACAGTTAGTGTAAGAACGTACAACGTTAATGGTCGCTGTAAAAAGTGTGTCAGTTTCTCAAAATATTTCGAAAGTTTGAATCTTCAACTTGTGTGATCTTTAAAAGTTAAGCTGAGTGAGTTGGTTTCATAATTTGACGTGGAATGTTATTTGATGTTATTACGGAAGCCGATATTGAAATGTATATGAAGAACTGCAAATATTTTTGCTTAATAATTGTGCAATGTCAAATAAACACGTTTGCAATTTACTCAACCTCAATCAATGTTTATTTTATGTAGTTTGTTTGTTTATCAAGAACTTCAAAAAGAGATGTATTGATGAATCAAGATTTTCTTATTTTAATGAGACTTCAAAAATATTTTTATTTCACCAATTGAAATATTATATTATAAATCATACTGATTTGCTAATAACAAATGCAGATCACGTCTTTTGCACTTCCATACATGAAATCTCTTTGTGTTTTCACGACATAACGAGCTTAAAAAGATTATGATAATATATTAATGTCTTTTACATTTTTAATTGCAGGTACATTTTTTAAACAAAAAAAACTTAGAAAATGGTGCTTGCTGTTGTTGTGCCGCCTGTTTTGATGGCTATTATTGTATTTTATTTCCTTCGATCATCAAAAGATATGCCCAAGAATTGGCGTGAACTAGTAATTGAACTCAAGATGCAAGCTTGCGGAGCGCAGGGATTAGGCGAGGATATTTTGTTGCGATTCAGAAATAAAGTTGGTAAGTTGATTTAACAATTTGAACTGTTGATCATCATTTCGTAACATTATCCTCTTCATATATTTCAAGATCTCTTCAAGAACCCGAAAAAAATTGCTGTCATGACTGGCGGCAATCGAGGTATCGGTCTTCATATTCTTGAGAAACTTCTGAAGTGTGAAATGACAGTACTGCTGGGTGTGCGTAATCCGGAGGCATCAAGGAATGCTGTTGAGGAGGCCTTGGGTATTGAATTGACAGAAAATCGAGTTTTTTACGAACAATGCGATACAGGCGACATGACATCAGTTCGATTATTTTCAAAGAAAGTTCAGCAGAAGTTCTCAGCAGTCCATTTGTTGATCAACAATGGTGAAAAATATTTAAAATCTCTATTAACACTTATCTGCTATTATGCATTTTTGACACATTTTAGCTGGCGTCATGTGCACACCATACAAGGAAACCAAAGATGGTTTCGAATCCCAAATGGCTATTAATTATTTGGGTCATTTTCTTTTGACACATCTGTTGATGCCACAATTAATTGCTGGTTCAAACGATAATAATGCCAGAAATGTTAGAATCATAAATGTTTCGTCATGCATTCATCGCCTAACTAATATCGATTATGAAGATTTCAATTGCAAGAAGTTCTACTATCCAGCTGATGCTTACAACAAAAGCAAGTTGGCGCAAGTTTTGTTTACAAAGTCTCTTGAAAGAATCTTTGCTGAACGTGAGCTAAAAATGCAATCACACTCACTGCATCCAGGAGTTGTTAATACCGATTTATTTGAGCATTCTGCTACTGATTATATTCCATGGGTGCGAAAGCTTTTGTTCAAGGTAAAATTTAAATCCACAATTAATAACTCAAAATAGCGAAACTCTTGTATTTTTTAGACACCTGAAGAAGGCTCACGAACCGTAATTTATGCTGCAACGTCTCCGAAGCTTGAGGGCAAAGGAGGATCATATTTATCTAATTGCATGAATTCTTGGATTCATCCGATCGCTAAAAATCGTGATGAATGCAAGAGGCTCTTTGATTTCACCTGTGGAATATTGAACATTGCAAACTTCGGCAAACCTGAATAGCCAGCCCTATTACCATTAAAAAAAATGTGTTGTTATAAAAAAAGCAAGAATGGGAAAATGAAAATGTGAATAAAACAAAATTTCCTTTAAAAGTAAAAAAAATGTTCGCTTCTTTGCAATGAACGTTCAAAAATACAAGAGTGGAGGGGGTCATAAAATGTGACTGAGATCTTTTGTCGAAAGTCCATGTAATTACAAAATTGCGCAACACATGAATTTCACGGCGTTCACTCGGTAATATTCTGTAAGAATAAACAGTCGTTTTAATTTTAGTATTGGCGATCAGTATCTTGGTAAGGCTCGTACAAAACGGTTGTTTAGTTTCTTTTTTGTATTCAAGATGCCTATCATTATTTGTGTTGGTCTTATCATTCTTATAATTTCATTACCGATTTATTTATTTAAATCTTCCAATAAAATACCAGAAAATTGGCACGAATTAAAATTTGAAATTATTGTAATTTCCTACGCAATTGTTTCTCAATTTAATGACATTTTGATGAGGAAAAGAAATAAAGTTGGTAAGGAATAATATCTTTATTTAAATTCTATGAACATCGACAAACAAAAATCATTTGCATAGATCTCATAAAACAACCGTCTCGAGTGGCTGTTGTGACTGGTGGCAATCGCGGAATTGGGCTTCAAGTGGTTAAAAAACTGCTCGAGTGTGATATGACTGTTGTACTCGGTAAATTAAATTTTGTTTTTATAAACCACGATCACAATAATAAAATTCATTGATTAAAAGGTGTCAGAAATTGCGAAGCTGCACGAAAAGCCGTTGAAGGATTAAACCTAGACGACATGCCATCAAAACTAGCAAAAGTATTTTATGAAAAATGTGACACCGGTGATATGGAAATGGTTCGAATATTTGCTAAAAACGTGCAAAGCAAATTTACAGCAATTCATTTGCTCATTAATAATGGTATTAAAGTCTTAAAAAACGGCCTTTTTTTTGATAGAAAAATTAATTTCTTCATTTTAGCTGCGACAATGGCAGTTCCATATCAAAAAACAAAGGATGGATTCGAAACACAAATGGCTGTCAATTATATTGGACACTTTTTGCTAACTCATTTACTGATGCCTCAACTAATAGAAGGATCTAACAATGATTGTAAAAATTCTAGAATCATCAACGTCTCTTCATGTGCAAACGAAGGTGGAAGAATAGATTATGACGATTTTCATTGCGAAAAGTATTATCATCCTGGAATGTGTTATTCAAATAGCAAATTAGCACAACTTATGTTTACCAAAAATCTAGAGAGAATCTGCAATGAAAATAAATGGAAAATACAATCGCATGCACCACACCCTGGAATTGTTGATACAGAGTATGAACTATTAAGCAGATTGTGATCTTTTGCACTTGAAATGATTGTTTAATCTTTGTTTTCTTTAAGTATATTTCAGAACTCAATCATCGGATCATTAACGTGGCTCAGGAAG
Source organism: Propsilocerus akamusi (assembly GCA_018397935.1). Taxonomy (NCBI): domain Eukaryota; kingdom Metazoa; phylum Arthropoda; class Insecta; order Diptera; family Chironomidae; genus Propsilocerus; species Propsilocerus akamusi. The sequence goes on along the minus strand of CM031469.1, from coordinate 15,903,260 downwards.
GTGCTATTTAAGGTGAACAATAAATATTGATCTCTTTTTGCCAACAACAGTTCGAACTAAAAGTCCTTTGACATTGTTTATTTGCATATTATGAACATTTAATTCTACGGTGCTTTGGATTAGTCTACTGAACAAGGTGCTCGAACTATTGTGTATGCAGCAATATCATCACGCTTAGAAGGTCACGGTGGATCATTCCTAGACAATTGCAAGGAAACGAGCTGCAACAAATTGGCAAATGATGAACATGAATGTAAAAAACTCTTTGATCTCACATGCAATCTATTGAATATTGAATCTTTCGGCAAAATCGATGACTAAAGATGTTTCCGTTGCTTTGCAAATGCTGAAAAGCATCGATTTGAAACATTCAAAGGTGTTTGTGGTTAAGCTTACCAAAAACTGAAATAAAGTTTCAACTTGCTGTCAACTTTTGAATTAAACAAAAAAAATCAACAAACTTAATTCTAGAAAATCCAGTCATATTTTTTTTCTTTTACTATTGTTACAAACGTTGCACAACGCCTTAGGCTAAAAATGGTTTCAAGACTATTGTGCGGCATGTATAAGCAACCAAAAAAGAAGAAGAAAAAAAACGTAGGTAATGAAGAGAGAAAAAAACCTGATCTTCCCCAAAAAAGTTCGTAAGATTGTATAACAAATGGGGTAACATTTGAAGCTGATGTCTAACAATAAACAAGTTTTCAGTTTTAACTTAAGAAAATTCCAAGATGACAAAGATGATGAATCGGCCCTTTAACGATTATTCCGGTTGTTTATTTTGAGTTGACCGACATTTGTATCTCTCAAATATTTTCGAGAAATGACTTTCAGTTTTAAGTATCTCCTTCACCAAGTCGGATGGTGAATTCAAAGTCGCGCAATTGAAATAACATTGTATTTTCATCATGGTTCTACTGCTCATAATATCGTTAATTTTGCTGCAATTGGTATTTTTATTTTACTTCTTTCGCACAACGAAGGAGTTTCCAAAGTCAACGCGTGAATTTATTGTTGAAATCAGAACTATCTTTTGTGGTTTACGTTCACAAAATGAAGACTTAATATTGAGGAAACGAAATGTAATCAGTTGAGTAGACTTGACACGTGATCTAATTGTCCTTGATTTTGAATATTTGGATTCTGTTACAGAGCTCTTTAAGCAGCCAAAAAAATTTGCTGTGATAACAGGCGGAAACCGTGGAATTGGCCTGTTTGTGGTTGAAAAATTGTTAAAGTGTGACATGACAGTAGTTATGGGTGAGAAAGTTGTTAATTAATTCATACGAAGCAAACAATTTGATGTAGCTTAAAGTTTTATTACGTAAAAAATTTAAAGTGTGGGAAATAGAGAAGTTTATTTTGGGCAATTCAAACTCCTAAATTAACTAGCATGCTAACAAAGTACGAACTTTTTTAGGTGTAAGAAATCCCGAAGCAGCACAAAAGTCTGTTGAATCGTCAATTGATTTTTCAACTACGAATGGTAAAGTTTTCTATGAAAAATGTGATACCGGTGACATGGAATCAGTTCGATCATTTGCCAAGAAAGTTCAAGAAAGATTTTCAGCTATTCATGTATTGATCAATAACGGTAGATATACTTTAGTTGTAGGAGCAACAATCTCTTTAATTGATAATATATTGCAGCTGGTGTCATGTCTACACCTTATAAATTAACAAAAGATGGCTTCGAATCACAAATGGCTATCAATTATTTGGGTCATTTCTTGTTGACGCATCTGCTAATGCCACAGTTGATTGCTGGTTCAAATGACAATGATGGCAAAATGTTAGAATCGTTAATGTTTCATCGTGCGTTCATCGAATTGCTAAAATGGATTATGATGATTTCCATTGTGAAAAATTCTATTACCCAGGCGATGCTTACGCAAAAAGCAAATTGGCGCAAGTTTTGTTTACAAAATATCTTGAAGTGATTTTCAAGGAGCGCAATTTAAAAGTTCAAGCTCATTGTCCTCATCCTGGCATTGTGAATACAGATTTGTTTGAACATTCAAGCAATACTTACATTCCATGGTTCAAAGAAGTGTTCTATAAGGTAATTAAAAAAAAACTTTGTGTAATTAGACAAATTGCTTTAAGTAGATAATTTTTTACATTGTACTTTGTAGAAACCTGAAGCAGGTTCAAGAACAATTGTTTATGCCGCGATCTCACCATATTTGGAAGGCAAAGGTGGAACATATTTGAGCAATTGTTTCTTTGACAAGTCGAGTCCAATCGCAAAAGATCCACGCGAGTGCAAGAAGCTTTTCGAATTTACATGTGAATTGTTAAAGATCAAGGATTTTGGCAACGTCTAAACTATTTTTAATATGGTGTTTTGTAATATTATCAGTTATAATTGAACAATGGGTCTTTTTTTTATTAATTACAAAGTGTTTTTATTGTTTGTACATCAGTTGATAATATTGTTTATGTTTTTCAGTAAAATAAAAAATCAACACAGATATAGTTGTGTCAATTTGATTTTAATCAACAAATGAATCATCCAGTAATTTGCGATTGTGATTTCTAACGTGTTTTGTTTTCAGAGTTAACATTTTACGGTTAAGTAAGTTGGTTTAGATGTTAATCTCGGATCAGTTAAATTCGGAAGAGCTTTATATATAAGCTTTCATTAAGTAAAGTGAGCTTTGAACAAATTTTATCTGAAGTTCGTTAGGCAACATTCGAATTAAGGTATCGATCGATATTTAAGTTTTTTTTATATAAGATTGATCTGATATCAAAAACAATTGTCTATTGAAATGTTGTTGTACAGTTAAATAATTATCCGAAGAGGGTTTTAATTAATTGAATTGACTTTCACTCAATAAATTAATTATTTCTTCTTTTTACCGAACTTTAACTATAAAACAAATTGCCGCTGCTCCTTTTTCCATCAAATCATTTAAGCTGTTCCATCAATTTAAGCAAGTTTTGATGTGTAGTAATGGATTTATTAGATTCCCTAAAGTATATGATTTTTGCTCAACAAGTTTATCAGCTCGCTGTTTTTAAGATCGACCGCGGACGCTCGAAGATAGTATCCACTCGAAATGAGGTCATTTTATCAGTTTTAGCCATATTGCTTATTGTAATTGATTTGTTATATACCACATATCGTATTATTGCCTATCCCGAAGAAGGAATCATACAAAGTGCTGAAGGTAAATTAATTTTCTCATGCATTTTTTTATTACCTGAAAACTACTCAAATTTAATCTTTACCGAATAGTTCCCGACAGTAGCTCAAAAGGAATTCAACTGTTCACCTTGATAGGCTTTTTGGAATTTACCTTCACGATCATTTCCAGTATCTATTTCCTTTTCGTTGGTCTTCTAAAGCGTCACGATCAAATCAAGTTCGTTAACAAAATGCAAAAAATTGATGACATTATGAAGTTTGATTTTAAAATCAATATCGACTATGCGCGCTATAAATGGGTTTCACTCGGCATTTTAATTATAGTGCTTTTGTATTATAATGTTTGCGTTGGCGGCGTCATGTTTTTCATTCTGCTAAAGGATTACTTTCAGAAAATTGAATCGCTCATGACATTTATAGTTTATATAGTTCAATCGTCGTCAAGTGGAATTTTCACATACGGTTACGTCGGTTATGTCATTTTAATCAATCGGCGAGTTTCTCGCATCAACAAAAAGCTTAGTGATATTGTTCGCTTTCCACCGGAAGTGCTTGAAGGTCGCTACAAATCAAAGGAAGCATTGTGCACGGAAATGATGCAATTCACGAAGATTTATAAGAATTTTTGCTCATGTGTTGAAGATCTCAATGAGATTTTCGGTTTCTCAATGGTTTTGCATTTCGCTCATGATTTTACACTTCTCACAACACAAATTTTTGCAATATTCTACATTGGATTTTTTGACTTTTGGGAGCCATCGAAATACAAAATTTGTGCTCTCATCATTTGGACTTTGCCAAATGTTTTGAAAATGTCTTTTATATGTTTAGTTTGTCATCTAACTCGGAATGAGGTATTTTCAATATGTGAACGTGACGCCTCGCCCATAGATTGTAAACTTGTTTTTTTTTTTTTTTTATTTTTAGATCGAAGCCTGCAGTTTACATTTGCGTCATTTCAGTAACGAAGCCAACGAAGATGAACTCACGGATATCACCGATATGTTCTCCTTGCAGTCAATTCATCTGAAAACGGAATTTTCTGCCAATAATTTTTTCTCCATCGACATGTCGTTATTTTTTACAATAATTTCGGCAACAACAACCTATTTAGTCATTTTAATTCAGTTCAAAAATTATGAGGACGAAAACAGCAGTGCTACTGACATGTTCAAAAATATCACCAACTCTAGCACTTTGTTAAATTGAGTTACTGCATTCTGCTACTTATCTAATCAAAGGACCAAATCATTTAATTTCCCGTCCGGGAATTTTAGATAATTTATTAATTGACCTTTCAGAAACCCAATCAATTCTCAATGAGTTTCCGTTGTTGAACTCGAAAAATGGTTTACAATCAATTGAATATTCAAGGAGAGACGTACGTTAATTGAATCACACTAATTGGAAAATTGGTAATTTGTTCATATTTTACATTTGCGACCCTTCGCAATAGAAAAAAAGAAGTTTTTCTTGTCTAATAAATTAGTAATTTCGGTGTTTAAAGCGTGAATTTCAAGAGTGTTAAAATATTGAAACGTTAGGGTGAGGGGCACTACTTTAGTGCGTAATTTTCAAATGAATCAAGAGAAAAGAAACGTCATCAGTCACCAGTTGAATCAGAAATTTAACAAATCTCAAATGACTTCTTACGATTTAAACAGATTTATCAAAATTGAAATCAGAATCGTTTTTTCTTCAATGTTTGCAATAAATTTTTCTCTGAGTTGATGGTAGGGCAAATGCAATGAGATTCTGCGCAGCCTTCCCCTCAATAAAATGAACATAAAAACATTTGCAGAATGCTGACGACTGCATTGCACAATTTTAATTTCATCTATGACGTCATCGAGACTTGCTCCAGTTTCTTTGGTATACCACTATAACACTTTATTGATTCGGCACTTTTTTCGACGGCTCAAGTGGCTTTAAATAATTTTAACGATTCCTGAATATTCACAAAAGATTTTTGATATGACAGGAAGTGTTCTTGTGAAAAGTTTATTAAGCCGCTTTGGAGGGATTTAAAATTCGCATGAAAGAGCATCGCATAAAAATCACTGCAAAAATCATAAAATGTTCAAGAATTAGCACCCTACCCTATATGAACATACTTAGTAATGAAATACATTTACGAGCAATTCAAGGAACCTCAAGCGAAAAGTCGCGATTGTATTTTGCCTCATCTCATCGTATTGCAACATTGAAATCCATCATTTAGCGCGCAAATTCACTTGAAAAAGACATTTGCAGTGATGCAAAAAATAATAACTGCGAGCAGCTTTTACAATGCAAACTGTTATTTTGTGCAAAATCAATAAACATTTTGAAGGTCATTTTCGCATACATATTTCATTGCACAACGTTCCTTTCTTTTCACTCGACCCATATTGCAATTTTACTTCACTCGTTTTGTGCTTTTCTTTCGCATTTTTACGATTTTACTTGGAATATGTGAAATCTTTCTATACATCTTTCTATTCGATGATTGCCGATAAATTTACGAACATTTGTCCTTGAATACTCTTGAGAATTTATCGAATGTCCGTTTGCGTCCCTGTTTGATGGACACTTTTGAAGAAACATTCTGTGAACGTTTTATTGATTTGACATGCAACGATATGTGGAGCAAGTAAAACTGTATAAACCATAAAAAGGAGCATATTGATTGTGATGGAATTTTCAATTGTGCTTCAGTGCGAAGAAATTTTCTTTTTTAGGTCACTGATGAAGACGTGAATGAAATCAATAATCTCGACGATGTCAAAATCTAGACAGCGCCCAATGAATCAGGAATATTTTGAAGGTTATTCTGATACGTCCTTTTGCTGTGAATAGTGGAATACTTATAAGATAACAATCGAAGAAGATTCTTTCCAGTTTTAAAACCATTCGTTGCAGGATTAATATTTCACTAGTGAATCATCAAAAACAAAGATTTTGCAAAATCATGAACTGGTTTTTCTGCACGTCATTCAATCAAAGAAGCATTCAAGAATTTTGTAACGGTCTCTAAGAGAGTGACCTAGAAAATAATTTTTTGATATAACGAAGCTCTGGAATATCCCATAAACTTAAAGTCAAAGTTGGCTCGTAGAAAGTCTGAAAAACTTTAAAATATTCTAAGATTTTTTATATACTTCCTACACATGTGCATACCGGCAGGGCATTTTGGTTGTAAGAGAGAAATAAATTTGAATAAATTAATTAGTCTGTTGCATGCATTAATATTTTAATTCTCGAGTGCTCCATCGAATGACGATGCTACACGGCATTGCATACATTTGATTGCCTTCCTTACAGATTCGCCGAAAAAGTCAATCGCATTAAGACTGTTTGCGTTGCATAATCGCAATAATGGTTGAGAGAAATGCTTGTGAAGGACATCAGCGAATACACAAAAAGTGATAAAAAAGAACGTCGCAACTTGTACTACGTCTCCGAATGGAATCAATGGATGCAGCATCAAAAGAAGGCAAAATTCCTTATACAGCTGAAGTGCACTTTACGAAAAAAGCTTTGTTGAGAATCTTATAAGATGCGCGCAAAATACTTTTGAAATTGATAAAAATGCATAAATCAGTTTCGCTTTTTATCGCTTTATGGAGCTCGTCGATTTTGTAATCTCTCTGTCGATCGATTATCGAAACTTTTTTTTTCTTCTTTAGAAAAAAAAAATATAGATAAAAAAGCCATTCGATTATTTAAAGCATTTAAAATTGGACCTAGCCCAATTTCGAAAAATTTCGTAAGACTCATTCGCGTTACGTACATGAATTGAATCTGATTCAATGTCAGACTTTCGAGAGGGCTTTTTATGGAATGAACACATACATTTTTTTTTTTGGCAACCTTTAAATTAGTGTTCACTATTGGCTATTGATTAATCACACACATTGCGTTAATTGCGTGAGAAGGTACTTGTGAAATAATTGCATTTTTTTTTTTGACCGTCGACATTTTACCAAAATTGGTCCATTACGAAGCATTTTTTTTCTTTTCTTTTGTAGGTACTTAATCTTTTAGGCCAAACTGCCACAGTCAATACGTTCAATTGGCAAATTGTGTTTAGCCAGCACCCAAAAAAATTGTAAATATCATTCGAATAAATAAAGAGAGAACAAAATGTTCGTTGGCAATGAAGGAAAAATTAAAAAAGGCAATAAGTTGATACTGTTTCTGATAAACGAAACTATCAATGTATGGAATTCACAATACGTTCAGTCGATCCCTCACCCGAAAAGAATGTCTCTCTTTCTCGCGAACACCGATCGCATCTCCATGCGCAAAAATATTTTTCAACATTTTTTCAACATTATTTTGACGACGGTCCTACAAACGGCTCGATTCGGACGTTCAGTTGATCGAGAGTGATCGTGGCGTAAACACCCAAAATTCAAGAAAAAAAAAAGCAACAAAAAATAAGAAAATCGCAGACCTGAAACTAAACACGTTGGAAGCTTTTTCGCTGAGTGTTTAAAACTTGAACCGACAAAAAAGAATTTAATGTTAAAATTATTCACTTTCGATTACTGAATGGCATTTCACAGCAAGTTGTGGTGACGATAACATCGATTTAGTAATTGTGCGAACAGATTATATCTAATTTCGGTGCTTAAATATGTGCAATTGTGATGAGTAAATAAATTTAAATTAGTGCAAAATTGTAAAACAAAAGGTGAATTAAGTCGATTAATTTGATTCCTCGTACGATGTAACGATGCATGAAGTGATAATCCTTCACGCTTCCATGGACCACCTCACCCTAGAGTCTTTCCGTTAATTATAGTGCATTACAAATATCTCAATTACAAATTATATTGCATCATACGAATATAGAGAAAATATCGCATCTTACCATTTCCAGACGAACGAAAAATAAATAAATTCATTAAAATTGAGCATCAACAGCAAAACCATTTCCTCATTGTAATTCAGAATTGTCAAAAATGTTATTTTCTTTTCTTTGAGAAAATTGCAAGTTATGGAAGCACATAATTTAAAATTTTAATAGTTTGTTGATTAAAGCATTAAACATAAACATTAAGTTCGGATGCGAAAGTGAGACTTTTTGTATGCAAAACTGTTTATTTTGAAAATATTTCATATCCAAACCCTTGTGCAGTATAAAAAGCTTCATCATCGAGGTGGAAATGATTATATGCTTTATGTTTCAATTATGTTTAGATATTCGACAACATCATCAACAAGAAAAAAACATCAACATTAGCAACAAAAAAATAAATAAGTAGCAATTGCGTGATATATACGAAGTCAATCAAGCTTACCACTTCTTTATATTACGGTGAAATTTGGAAGTGAATTAAAAGAAATATAAAAAATGGTCAGTATTGTTAAAGCTCTGGGAGATTATTACGATTGGACCCTCACGCTTGTGGATCCGCGCTCAAAAGGATGGCTACTAGTCGACAGTCCCTGGCCGACATTCTTCGGTATCGTCACATATTTGATGGTAGTTTGGATTGGGCCTAAAATTATGAAAGAGTAAGTGAGATAACGACCTTCAATTCAGATTCAATGAACCGTTTGCGAAGTGAAAGAAAAAAAAGTAGAGAAAAATTATAAGTTTAATTAAATAATTTCGAATTCAAAGTTATGCAATCGCAGGCTGTACCAAATAAGTGGCATAAAAAATTCAAGTGAAAAAATTGATTGCTTTCGGTTAAGTCACTTAACGAATTTACAGCAATCATCAAATTTTTTGTTGAAATGATGAATCAAATAGCAATAGATCGCAAAAGCTTAAATCGTTTATTAAGTAATAGTTTGATCATAATTAAGTATTCGGTCAAATTATCCTCAATTAAAAAAAGCAAGCAAATAAAACTTTCTCAAAAAGCTCTGTTTCGCTTATTTGCTGAACTGATATTCCATGTAATTCTTCTTAAATATCTTTAAAATCAATATTTAAAGTTACAACGATCGAGTTATGTCAGGTCGACAATTGTGTACTCAACAATAGCAAAATCTTAATTGTTTGTTTTGTCGCATGAATTGATATTTCTTACAAATATTGTTTCAATAACGAATCTGTTGAAGAGGAACAATTCAGCCTTATTTGGAGGCTATTGCTGTCAATAAAGCTTCTTAATAAACTGCATTCGACTGTGACTTGCAGTTCAAGTTTGTTATTTTATGAGCTTTTTCAGTATTGTGATTTACTAATGATGAAAAAAATATCGAATTTTTAATTATCAATTTGACATTAGAAATATTGTGGATACAAATTGAAAGTGTTAAGAAAATATTTTAAACTAGCCTTGAAATTTAAATTTTATTGAAATCTTATCAGCGATTATGTTAATTACAGCCGTAAACCATTTAAACTCAATGGACTTCTTATACCATACAACCTCGCGATGGCAGCACTCAATTTTCACATCTTCTGGAGATTAACAACTGCCTCAATGAGACTCAATTACAGCATCTTTTGTGAGCCCTGTCGACAAGTTTGGAGCCGTGATGAGATGCAGGTGAGATTATTTGCGCATGTTTTGTTCTAGCAATGTGTTAAATCTTATGCGACACCGTGACAGCGAAAAATTATATCACAAAATTATACTTTGAATTTAAGGTTATTGGGCTCGTAAGCATTATAATGATGCCTCTGCATAAAATTAAATGAAATTTTTGTCCATCAAAAATGAAACTTTTTCACTCGCAGATCCACAAATTTGCATATTTAATATGAGTTTTTCTGTCTATAATCAGAAGACACAAATATTTTCAAAAAATATAAGACGCACGTAGAGAAAACGGGTTATGAAATTCACGACCACGATATATGTTTTGACTAGACCGCGTGCGTCGATATGGTTCAGAGGTATTTCGATTATGTAAAAGCCCGAAAAAAAAATACCATTAGATTCAGATGCTTTATGTCAAACAAATCAGAGTGTGACATAAATTTAGCAACTGAAATCCAGAAGACAAAGTCATAACGCCCAAATTTCCTATTTTCACCCAAGATTGTCGATGCTGTCTGGTGGTATTATTTCTCAAAGCTGCTGGAATTCAGTGACACGATGTTCTTTATTCTTCGAAAAAAAGAGAAACAACTATCATTCCTGCACATTTATCACCATTCGACCATGTTTGCATTCTGGTGGATTGGAATCAAGTGGGTTCCATCTGGATCAAGTGAGTTTTTCTAATTTTTTTTTTGGAAAAAACTTGTTTTACTAGATCTTCAAATACCATTTCCTCTTGATTTAATATAAAATTTATACCTGTGAGATGTTATAACAGTTATAATAGTATGCAACTTTAAGATGAGCTTTGAACGAGCTTATTTTAAAGAAATTCATTACCAAATTTTTATTTTATTTTACTTCATGAGACGAACAAAATTATCAACATTTTGAAGACACATATATTTGAAAATATTTTGTGCTTAGATTCGTGAATTCTACCGATATACGTAGGTATAAGCACAAAATAAAGCTTATTTATGAAGACAATTCAAAATTAATCACTTTTCCAATTTTTCAAAAACTTTATAAGGATTTTGATATTGCTTACATACATTTATTATGTTATCTATATGTTTATTTTCAGCCGCTTTTCCCGCTATCGTCAATTCATTCATTCATGTTTTGATGTACACATACTACGGCTTGTCAGCAATTGGACCACAAATGGATAAATACTTGTGGTGGAAAAAATATTTAACCATCATACAACTGGTGAGCAAAAGTAAACTAGTGTTTCTAAATGCAAATGATTCATTAACTTTATTTATAAAAGATTCAATTTGCTGGCGCTCTAATACTTGGCTTCAATGGACTCCGTATTGACTGTGAATTCCCATTGTGGATGCAATATACACTTTGCGGCTACATGGTGTCATTTTTGGTAATAAAATATTTCGTTATAATAAATAATTCGTTAATAACAAAATTCAAATATCTACCCATTTCAGGTGCTTTTTGGTCGCTTCTACATCAGCGCATACATTAATGATCACAAGAAGCGGCGACAGGAAAAACTTATAAATAACAATAATATTGCAGAAGAAAAGAACAAAAATATTGCTAACGGCAAGAAGCATCAATAAATTTCCATTTCTTTTAATTATGAAAAGATCTTCGAATCGCGTGGAAAAACTAGCCAAAGAGCAGTTCATTTTAACAAGTCAGTGAATTAAAGAATAACATCCATAATGCTCTCTATCAAACTTTTCACTTGCTGAACGAGTGTATTTCTTATAATTGAATATATGTTTTGTGTAATATGTTTTAATGTAACTAAATAGACAAATTTTCAATTCACAAAATTCTTACTGTGAGGAAAAAAATAGTTTTTTGCATTTAGGGACATTTCTAAATGTTTTCGCATAATATTCATAAAGTTGTTCATGAATTACAATGGTAAACATGAAAATATGATCTAGAAATGAATTTGTTAACATTCCTATGTATTACATGTAAAGTTTATTATGTAAAATTGTTTGTTTCTTCAGATAAATGTAATAAAATTTCTAGAGTTTTACATGATTTTTTATGTTTTATTCCGGAGAATCAAAAGATTCCATCATATTTTGAAATAAAACTCCTTTGTTATAATCCTCATGAGATTATAGAAGAAATGAAGCAGGTTGCCTAACTAACAGGAAGTGAAATAAAAGATAACAACGTGGGCTGGCCAAAATTAGGCAATAAAAAAATCTGAATTATTTATTTCACAAATAACCTGTTCAAAAACATAGTTTTTGGGTAATAAAACAAAGAATGAAGTTTTTTCCTATTTACTATTTTTCGGCAATGGCAAATCCTCAATGATTGCAAAACCAGTTGCCGCAATCTGCGGTATTGTATGATAACAAGTTTACGATAAAAATTTAAATAAAATTTACCTTCGATCAGCGATCTTGATCGCATATGTTAGTCCTTAACAAACTGGAAACAAAATAATGCGTGAAATATCCAAACGGTTTAGTCAGCCGCGAGAAATCTCAGACTCAACAGCTAATTTTATAAAGCAGCTGAATTTTGTATAAAATAGAAAAATAGAAATTGTAAAGGTCAAATAGAGCAACAAAATATTGTTCAAAATGGCAAATATTCTAGAGAATATTCAAGTCTGGTATAATAAACTAGAAGCTGCAACCGATCCACGAACTCGCGGATGGTTTTTACTTGGTGGCCCTATTCCAGTATTTACAATTTGCGGATTATATTTACTTATTGTGTGGTTGGGTCCGAAACTGATGAAAAAGTGAGTTCAAAATTTTCTGAATCATAATCTTAAATTTATTATCAAAATTTTCCTAGCCGTGAACCGTTTAAGCTGAAGAGAATTCTAGTCTATTACAACATATCGATAGCTCTACTCAATGCATATATTTTGTTTAATCTTCTTGTATCCGCTATCGCATTACAATACAATGTGCTTTGTGAGCCATCACGACATGTTTGGACGTCATTTGAGATGAATGTAAGGTCCTTGCACTTCCTTCAAATTGATAAAAAATTGAAGAATACCTCTCTTTCTTTCTTTTGATAGCTAATCAGTGCAATGTGGTGGTATTACATTTCCAAGTTGATTGAATTTTGGGACACGTTTTGCTTTATTTTGCGCAAAAAGAGTAATCAACTTTCGTTCTTGCACGTTTATCATCATCCGACAATGTTCTTTTTCTGGTGGATTGTGTGCAAATGGATTCCATCAGGTTCAAGTGCGTTATTGAATATATTTGTTATCACAGGCCTTCATCATTTGAAAACATTCAATTGTGGCGCGCCTAAAGACCAGTTTTCTTTATCAAATTTGCATAGTTATGGTTATTATTTTTTAAATCCAATTTTACAGTGGCCTTTCCAGCTGCTATGAATGCGTTTATTCACGTTTTGATGTACACATATTACGGTTTGTCGGCAGTTGGGCCTCAAATGCAGAAATATCTTTGGTGGAAAAAGTATTTGACAATGCTACAATTGGTAAGAAATTTAAAAACCGAAATTTTAATAATATTTATTTCGAAATTTTCGTTCCAAGTTCCAATTTAGCCTGGCGTTATTTTTCGGTGTTATAGTTCTTTTCATCGAATGTGATTTCCCCCTTTGGATGAAGCTCACTTTCGACGGATACATGTTTTCATTCTTGGTGAGATTATTATTGGTTTGTGCTCTTAAGAAATAAAATTTGAGAAATATTCTCGCAGATTCTCTTCGGACGCTTCTACACAAAAGCATATTTTGAGGATCGAAGGAAAAGGAAGCAGGCAAATAAACCGAAATTCGCGGCAATTGCAATCGATGAGAATAAAAATATTGCAAATGGAAAGTTAGAAATAACAACAATAAATGTTTAAAATCGTTTGGATGAGTTATCGTCATCACTGCACGTGTCGTAGCGTATATAACCTGCCATCATTTACTTTTTAGAAACTTTTCCAAAGCAAGTGTCCGTAGATAACAATAATCAATTAGTTACATAAATATAACTTTTGATAATGCTTTACACTTTATTACATTCGTGATGAAATTAGCTTCCGAATGATACACCTGAATCTTTGCAACTTAATAAAATAAACAAATAATGAAAGTAAAAACAAGTTTTTTTTTTTTTGCTTTGAAAACATCTTTTATAGAATGAGTCTGCATAAAAATATTACTTAACATTAGATTTGGTTATGAAATTAGTTTATCGCTAAATACAAATTCTTTGCGATACATTTCAACACAAAAAAACCAGTCCCGTTGAAAAAGCGGCAGCACAGAATCAGTCAGTGTGTAGTGTGATCTTGACAAGGAAGGAGCTAATTTCGCTGGATTACAACAGAAGCTATTTAAAACTATGACAAACATAATTCATGATATTCAGATTTGGTATGATGAGGCGGAAGCAAATACGGATCCAAGAACACGTGGTTGGTTTCTACTCGGAAACCCAATTCCAATAGTGTTAATAGTTTGTGCATACTTAATTATTGTATGGGTTGGCCCTAAAGCGATGAAAAAGTGAGTTTTATGGTTTGATGGTTAGAGTAGCAAATGTGCTTTATGATAAAAAAAAACTTTCTTGTTGATAGTCGTGAACCATTTAAACTGAAAGAAGTTATGATATGTTACAACATAATAGCAACCCTTATGAGTGCATATATTGGACTGAATTTAATTGTGTCGGCAATTGCGTTACGCTACAATTTATTTTGTCAGGCATCTCGTCCTATCTGGACGCCACATGAAATAAATGTAAATAATATAAGTATGATCGATAAAAATGAATTTAGACTAATCGTTTTCATCAAACAATTTAGCTTGTCAATGCTATGTGGTGGTACTTTATTTCGAAGCTGATTGAGTTTTCAGATACAATTTTCTTCGTCTTAAGAAAAAAGGAAAGACAAATAACATTTCTACACGTGTATCATCACGCCACGGTTTTTTCGTTCTGGTGGTTTGTATGCAAATGGATTCCATCTGGCTCGAGTAAGTAACAAAATTTTTATAGTTCTTTACTGCGGCACAAATTCAGGAGGTCTCTAAAGAGCATTCATTTTCTTATGTTAAGAAATTTTTGGAGGTTGCGAAGTGCCGAAGTTCTGAACAAAGTGTTTATCCTTCTACATACTTATTTAGTTGTGAGCATTGAATTTATTTTCTGTTCAACTTTTCTAGTGGTTTTTCCAGCAGCTCTGAATGCCGGAATTCATGTACTGATGTATTCATACTACGGGCTTTCAGCATTTGGTCCTCAAATGAAAAAATATTTATGGTGGAAAAAGTATTTGACTCTGATTCAACTGGTAATATTCACTCATTTTATTCGAATGAAAATAAATTAAAGTATTTATTTGCAGTCTCAATTTGGTGTCGAGTTATTTTTTGGAGTGATTGCAATTTTCATCGATTGCGCTTATCCACTTTGGATGATACTCACTTTCGATGCATATATTTTCACATTTATGGTGAGTTTATTAAGTTTACAGAGGAAAGTGATGTTGGTTTAATTAAAAATAATTCTAACTTACAGCTTTTGTTCGGTCACTTTTACTATGTAACATATCTGCGAGATCGTAAGCTGAAGCTTGAAAACGGATTGCCACTTAATTCAGTAAATATAGACGAAAATGGAAACAATAACATCGTCAATTTAAAAGCTAATATGTTATAATTATTTAACTCTGGTTTCATTTTAAATAAATTCTTTGACATATTTAATCGATCTATCAAGTCATTCATATGAAATACTGACAGCTTGTTGTTATTGATTTTATTTTATGGGGATGTTCAGCGGCAAAAATCACTCAAATTCACTGTGAAACCGCTTTCTGCAATTTTCAGACACATCAAGCAACCCTCATAACTGGAATTTGTTTTGCGATTGTTCTGTGGCATGTTTAAAAAACAAATTCTGAATAAACAATATTTGCGTCCACTCACACTCGAAAAAAATGGGCCAGGTGTCTCACGTTTCACCTAAAAATTGAAAATATTTCGTCGGTCTCGGAATAAAAAAAAAAAAGGTTGCGAGAAATTTTTGCTTATCGTACACATTTATCAGTCAACCGTGTCTCTCGATTTCCATTCGACAGAATAAATGAAAGAACCCACAATTATGCACCACTTGTTTCTGCCACTTCCGCTTTAAAGTGTTTGAAACAGAAACATATATCACGAAGAAAAAATTTGTTCGATATTTTTGTATCCATCAAAAATTTAATGCCTAAAGGTGAAGGGTGAGTTGCGCCATTCTTAAGCAAATCTTTTTTCAATAATATTTTTCAATTTTTTATAGGAGTATTTGCATGAGATGTTGTTTCGTAAAAATATAATTTTGCATTTCAAACCACTTTTAGTTTTATACTCTGATTTTGTGACGACAGAACCTTTTTTTTCTTGTTTTTTTTATTTTTTTTTTGGAATCCATCAATCGTCATTTCTTATTAACTTACCAACATTGCAAAATAATAAACAAGTTTACAGTCATCAAAACGTACGTGATACACCAATTTTCGAGAAGCATGTGTAACAAATATTATTTACGCAAATGAAATAAATTGCGCTTAAAACTGAAGACAAAAATCACGCGGTATTCGAGTAAATTCAATGACAATTAATATAAGCTAATCGGGTATTTTTCAGTATGAAACTTTTAATTTTAAATCTTCAAGAATATTGCGTTTTCATCAGTCCAGCGCTAAGGTGAGATTAATTAGTAGAATTTCTCCACCTAATTGAACGAATCTCTTCATTTTGTTCATTAAATATCATAACTCATCAAGCCGAAAGCAAGCCTTTATTTTATTTGCACTCATTGTTAAACATTACGATCATATTTAAATACACATCGTATTACATCGTCTGATGAAAGAATTCACAAGCTCGCTTCATGAATGAATGCAATAAAGAAAGGAAATTTTTAACCGAGAGCTTTACACATCAAAAATTCCGATAAATGTTAATACGGTTGAAGTATTTGTTATTCAAACTTTTTACGCATCAAATCTCCTCAAGATATGTTACGTTTCTAAATAAAATCACGAGAGGAAAAAAATGCTCAAAGGAAAATCCCTTTTCCGAATCCTTTGTTTATGCATTCATGGGCTCTGCCGAATATAGCTGGGAGAAAATAAGTATAGCAGTTCAAATATGTATAAGATATTTAATTCATATTTATACTCTTTACTCTTTTGCTCTTTTCGTTTACAATTCTTTTGGACCGCATTCATACCGTTGGAGTCCACAGTACCAGATTAAGTGGATGATAATGGAATTTGCTGTTCTCGGGCTTCAACATAATGCTAGTGTGCAAGTAAGAAATTTATTCGAATCCCCCGAAGCAACAATAGTGCGAGCTCGAGAAATAACAAATTGGCATGAAAGGAAAATAAAAGTTCAAGAAAAATCGATAAACACAAAGAAAATTGTTCAAGGTGAAGAGATGCAAAAGGATTGATAAGTTCTAAATGAGCTGTAAAAATAAAATTGTGAAAAAAAAAAAATTACAAAGAAATATAAAAGATTCCGAACTGAATCCTTATTAAATGTGCTTAACCATCACCCTACCCTCTTTAAATTAAAGATTGATTGATGAAGACAATCTTAATACTTACCATTTCAAGAGTTTTCCATCGATCTGTCGACAAACTTTGTCAATTTTTCGTAATATTAAAATTTTCATTTCACATTTCCGACTCATAAATTGATTAAGAATGATTTCGTTGGCTCAAAAGATACAAAAACAACAAAAAAATTGCACAAAGTTTCGCCATTTTTATTTTATCCTGCCGGCGCATTGAATTGCTTCCAAATACAGAGAAGGAAATTATGTATTTTATTTATTGCGCGCAACATCGAGTCAAAGTTTGCTCAGTGGGAAATTGCATTATCGTGGGTGGCAGGAAGCCATACAATACGCGTTGAAAATAGACAGACGTTTGAGAAACCAACATTTTGTTCAGAAATGGATCGAAGTGTTTGCGTAATTAAATCTTTCAATCTGTTTGCCCTTCACCATGGTGCCATTGAAATGGCAAACACGTCGACATTAATTCATGAGATGAGACGATTGTAAGTGTGTGCCGTCGCGTCTAAACAGTTCAAATCTATAGCCTCAGGTTACACCCACTTTTAACTTCCGATGACATCCGGCTTAGCTGTGTATTTTTTGTTGTGGTTAACCCCATTTTAAGGGTGATGTGATAAAAGGACTTTGCGAAACGGGTGCATAGAACTAAGACTTCCATCTATTTTCCTAAGCTAAGGAAATGAAAATGTTTGACGGAAAATTACGCGAACATGGAGGGAAAATATATAAAGACCTTTCAGCAGCAAGTCTGATGAACGAGGGTAAATTGCGGAGGTAGAAAAAAGCATTTCCTTACAAGTACTGTCAAATGACTGACAGAGAGTTTATATTTCAACAAATGATTATACTTAAAGATATTCAATTTTACTTGTAATTTTAAGTAGTATTTCAATTGCTTCTTTATTTGATTGATCTCAAGAGGGACAAAAATATCACTCATTTGTCATCAAAAATACTAAACATAAATTAAAATTGAATTTACTTCATAACATGCTCGAGCATAAATTTGCACATTTTGGAAGCTTAATTCGTTATCATGAGCCAGATGTTTAGTTTGCCATATAGGAGCTATCATTATGATTATGATTACAGCTTTCACTCTATTAAGATTGTAATTATTGGTTTGTTATGCAGATGTCATATAATCGTAATTGTGTCTAGGTTTGTTGATGTATATATGTTATAAAGGGGTTTTGTGCAGTGTTGTTAATACCATAGTTACCGAAATATGTTTATAAATACGTTCATCGCTAACACTGAAGGGGAGAAATAAATATGTTTTTGTGCCCTCAGGATATGACCTTGCAGTGTTACTTGGTAGCCATTCATAGACTTCATGTCGTCGAAAAATATGTTTTTATTCAAACGACTTGTAGCGATTGGCAAGTGAAACCGTATTAGGTTGCCCTTCAGAATAACAGTTACCTGGAATTGGCACGATATTTGTTCAAGGGGTAATACGGAAATGATTCCTACGCTCTGCTCTTGTTTGTCAAAACGTACTGCCAAATTTCACTTCGCCTTCAATGTTGGCAATACATTAAATTTAATCAATGTTGCTATTTGCACAAGGATATAATATTTTTTAGGAGGCGGCCTCATAGATGTGCTTGCGGCAATCCTTAAATTGAATTCCATCAATTTTCATTGTAATAATTTTCAATATAAGAAAAAAAAACGATTGGAATTTTTCCAGTATTTTAATCTGACTGAAGTAGGATAGTAGGTAGGATGGCGGATGGCGGATGATGAAGGCAATGCGCAGCAAAAAAAAAAACTTCCCAAATTGGCATAATTCCTTAATTTAACGCTAGAAAAATTTCCAAAATTTACATCAACTTGTGGAAGGTGGAACCAGAAATTAAGAGGCCTGATAAATTCCATTAATGGACTTTAATGGAATTTTTGAATATTTGAACAGCTCAACAAAAAAAAAAAAAAATATTTCGATTTCATGATTAATTTATTTTCATCATCGATTGTGAAATTTTTTTTTTTTTTATAAATTCCCTGCACACAAATTGAATCAAATGAATTTCATTTGTGTCCCGTGCTGGCAGACGCAAAGTGATTTGATGCAAATAAATTTGGTGTTTGTCAATCGATGAGTGCAATTAAGCTTTATTATTTTGTAAACATTAAAACATTTCATGAATTTGTAATAATAAAAAATATCGTGAACTGCCTTAAAAAATTGTTTACTGATCCTAATCGCCACGATCGAAACACGCTCCAATGGACAAAAAAAATTCGACAAGGAATTGAATTAATTTGCTTCAGAAACACCGAGTTTGAGATTAGAATTTTTTTTATGTCTGGCAGTAAAATTGCCTTCCTCGATTACGCTTTGCTTTGCATGTTTCCCAGCACTTCAAGCAAGTACATTTTCACATGAGGAAAAAGTGAAAATTCGTGTTCAAAGGCCTTTTTCATGCGAATTATAAAGTTTTTTTTTTTTTGCAAATCAATGCTAGACGCCGAGTGGAATGTTTTTCGTGGAAATTTCAGGCTTTTTTATGTTTGCGAACCTACAATTTGCCCGACTCCTTTTTTTTGCAACCCTCACGCCGTAAAACTTTTCATGAATTTTTATAACAATTTTTTTCTATATGTTTGGCGCCATTTCAATTAAATGATGGTGTAGACTGCTTGGCGAACTGCAATTTTTTCCAATTTTGCGACACAAATTTTCACGAAGCGTCATATGAGAAATAAAGCTAATTTAGATATCATTATAACCTCAAAAAATTCAAAGTTCTAACCATCCATCAACAGAACCGGCCGTGTGATCATGTCAATTTGAATTACATTAATGCCTTTGACTGTGTTCGAATTTTCTGCACTATAATTTTAGTTTTACCTAACAAAGCCGACAAATTATAGACAGTACTTTTAATAATTTGATATAACTGCAGAAATACATTTCTCTCCGACTTCTTATTTAAAACGTTGCACAATGTTCTGTTTTTACACTGTAATACAAAAAATGAATTGTTTTTCAATAAGAAATTCAATAAAACATTAATTGAAAATACGAAAATCAACGAGTAAGAAAAATTTAATTCATAAGTAGAAAGTGCAGAATCCATGACGTCATGGATTTCCCCTCAAAAACGTGCTTCCAAACATTCAACAACGATGAAACAATGAAACAACGAAACGCTAAAACATTGTTCATCGCCAGACTTATATTTTTTCCAAAGTTGTTCTCTTCATTCAACTGTCGACTTCGGGGCCGGTTCGTTTGCTTTCTCTTAGTCACAAAAACGGTTAATAATAAATAGTTGCGGTACTAATTCTTAGTTAGTTTGACAATTAATGCAAAAAGCATAAAAAAATCTGAATGTGTATGAATTAAATATTAAATTGAACCTAGGAATTTTCGCGGTGGAGAAAATCAGTAGAGAAAAAAATTGTGGAAGCGAATCATTGTCGAACGCAAGAAAAGCTTTTAACGGTTTTCGCTCTTCAACTGTAGGAATAATTTTCTGGATTAAAAATAAACGAAAATTTGCACTTTAAAAGTGTCAATGCACACAGTGCAAAGTGGATTGAAATTCAATAAAGCTTAAAATTTGTCACTCAAGTGGAATAAAAAAAGCACCAACATGGCATTGAAGCTGTTAGCGACCTTCCTGCTGCTCATATCGATCGGTGAAATTTATTCGAAAACTTTGCTGGAGAAAATTCGTGATGATTCGGACTTGTCCCAGGTAAGACTCCCGTCTCGAACACTTTCGGGGTTTCCTTTTGAGGTCAGCTGTGGACGTTGTCCTTTTTTTTATCCTCGACGGACATCCGTATAATTGGCAAAAAGAATCAACCGATTGAAAATAAAAATGATTTGGCTTCATAAGCGAACATTACATAAGCGAAAAAAAAAGTGTTGTGTAATAATATACGAAAGAGTCCAAGTTTTTCAGAAGCCAGTGCATGAAACCTCATCTATTCATACTATAAATATCAATTTTCTAAAAAAGAAAAACAAATTGACTATATTATTTCAAATTAAGTGCCCTTAATTAAGCATAAAGGCTCAAGAGATCCTCAAAACATCATAAAAAAGACAATCAGTAGTTTAAGGATGAATATTGCGAGACAAAAACTAATTAGTGATTTTGAGTGCGCTGCCATGAATATGGTTAGGAAGAAAGAAGATCAAATGATAATTATACCATGGGAAAAATTACCTGTCGGTGGCAACTTTACCTCGTGGGCAGGAAGTGTGTAAATGGAGTTCAATGGAATTCTTAAGGTCATTTACATCAAAAGTGATCCCAACCCCTATAATGATGCAATCGCAATGAATAAATTTATTTTGAATTTAAGAAATAAAGAAACGACGAGAAAGAAAAATAATTTTCGACTATGAACTTGAAATTTCCACGCCAATTAAGCGAGAAATGTGATTTTTTTTTTTTTGGCAAATGCAATTGCAAAAAGACTTTCGAGCAAATTACAAATTTGCATAATTCTTAGCAGTTTAATAAGAGACGAATTTTATGCGAATGAAATTTATTGCATCGATGACAGCTTTATGCAATTTTATATTTTTTTTTGCATTTATTTCGAATGCAAAACTCGTCATCGAGCAAACCGTTAATTTTTCATCGATTTTTCCACTCGCAATGAATGCGAAATGAAGCCACTGAAATTTCCAAGAATTTCCATAATTTTATTCGCAAAATCACTTTTGAGTTGTGTTTTTATTTTGAGGCAAAATTTTAAATTTATGACCGAAATTTAATTGATTTTTTTTTACTGGAGAGAATAACAAATTGATTCGAGTTAAAATTTCAGCAGCAATTCAGGCCAAATTTGAATGGCAAAAAATCAATTGCTCTCTCCATTGCAAATTTTCTAAACAAAGCAACATACAACGATAACTAAACCAAACCATAATTTTTCATCAATATTTGGAGCACTCATTTCCGCGGAGCTTATAGTTATAGTTGGGTGGTTTAGTTAGAAATCAGAACGAGGGTGGACAGACTGTGCTTCAATATTGGCAACAGTCCAAGAAAAATGAAATAATCGTTGTCGAGTTGCTTTATGTGCTGTGAGCCTTTTCTTTATCGATTTGATCTTCTTTATGTGAAAGAATGAGAAAATTATGGTGGCAAAAAGAAAGAAGAAAAATTGTGAAAATTGGAAACAATGCAGGTTATATATGTACTTATGGGGTTAGAGGCAGAATGGGTAGGTAAAGGTTTTTCTTACCTAAGGATCAGTTAATTCTTACATACTTCTCATTTTAATGATGCCGAACATACTGTCGAACAGTTAAAAAGTCGCATTTAAACTTTCTTAAAACATTTCTTTCACTTGAACTTTTTAATTTAAATTATTCATAATAAGTACAAAAAAAATGTGATTTTTTTTTAATAGTTTGCCTCCGTCTTGACTTTTCTCAAGTTCAAATTTCAGCAAAAAAATATTTTTTTTTGCTCGAGGAATTCAATCTTTGCTGATTTCATGCTTGTATTCAAAACATTGCTAATAAATTAACATATGACTTCATTCAATTTCTACATCATTCGAATGAGTAATTTATACTCGATACTGCGCTTTCAGCATTCTGATGGCATGGAAATTTCATCTATTTATGCTAGTTTATTGAATAAAATTCTATTCTCATGACGATTTGTTTTTGTTCGTCTCTTCATAAACTTACGATATTAAATAAAGCGATCTGCCGACTAGTCTGCTATCACATACTGCCAAGAAACTTTCTTTTTCTTCATCCGTTCGAAATAAAAAAAAAAAGAATTTGTAAACTATAACGGACAGAACATGTGCCTCATAACAAATTTGCGATGATTATTAGAATGCGAAACGACACAAACAAAATAACAACGCGCAATTTCTATTCAAATTTTATACTTGAAACATAAAAAAAAAAAAACATTCTCATGTGGTCTTAAGATTAGCCTTTAAAACTGTTGCGGTCGTGTGAAAAACTTTTGCTGATAATATTTTAAAAGTTCGACAGTAATTAAAAGAGATTTCTGCTGTTGCAGACCACAGGTTGTAAGCATCAACATCACTTTCAGTCAACACCAAATGCAGAAACTTCCGAGCGTTTTAACCGCAATTTAATGTTGATTCAACCTTCAGCTGGTTATAAAAATAAACGTTGTTTCCTGCATCGGTCATTCGGGAACAAAAAGGTCCGAAACAACAAATATAGGTTAGATTCTACCAATAGGAAAGTCAAATGTTGTTCATTTCAAATCCAATTAGATGCAAATGGAGGAAATGAGAGAGATATATTAGCCCTCAATTATCTTGCATGAACCTACATTAGCGTAAAACACTTTTCATCAACAACAACCGAAAAAATAATATCAAAAACGGAATGTTTTTGTTTTAAAAACAACATCGAAAAACAGGTTTCTTATAAAATCGTGGAGATCCCAATGTTGTAACACGCTGACGAAGCAAACCCAGTAAAGGAACGGAATAAGAAAAATATAGCTTGCTTTGCAATTTCTTTCGAATTTTTTTTTTTCATTTTCTCAACTACATTGAAATATTATTTCTCCAAAAACGCATAAACATTCAAGTATTGCGCTCTCCGATTCCACCACACTCAGCCAGTCATTCATATTATCATCATAACTTTTTATAACAGCAACAACGTGAAGATGATGAGCAAATTAAATAAATTCAAAATTTAAAAACAACATTCGATGGCAGTAACACACATACAAAGAAACCAACAATGAGATGAGAGTCATCAATCGTATAGAGAGCATGAAACCAAGTCGAAAATTATTTCTTAAAGCCGAAACAATAAAAAATTTCAATTTCTTTTCAACTTTCGAGCGAGGAAACAAAAATGCGCGGCTTTGAAAAATGGTTTAGGAAGTTAATGGTTTTAATTCTCATCAAATTTTTAACAGTTTCATGGTACTCTGAACGCGGTTTACATGAAGAACGAAAATAAAAAAAAGGGAAAAAATCTTGGCATTCAAAATCAACATCGGATTCTCATCAATTATTGAATAATGCGGAGCGAGAATAAAAAAAAAGCGTTTTGATGATTCCGATGATGATTCTTCCATGTGGCGAGACGGAGCACGGAGATCAAAAACACGCGGCCAGTGTACGACTAAAGTTTATATTTCGTGTATAGGGCACTTGCCGGCATTGTGGGTATGTTTTACAGCTATGTATTTATGAGCCAATAAGTTACAATTTATTAAGTAATTCTAATTTATTCATAACCTTTGATGAGCACTGTGGGTGATCTGATTTTGCTAACAGTGGGCGCATAGAATGATACCAAACACAAAATGCTACACATTTCAGAAAAACAAGTTGAACAAATTCAGTCCTAAAGGTCTAGAAATTCTTAAATTTATACAATTAAATGCTTTCTGAAGCGTTGCACATGAACTGAATCAGCGTACCGAAATCTTCATGTGCCCATGAACTTGACAGCAAGAAAGCATTTTTAATTTATATAAACATAAACCATTCCCAAAAAAAAAAAAAAAAATAACTTCTGTGACATGAAATTAAAGAGCAAACATAAAAGCGAATATGAAGCATTATCTCCATCAAACTTGTTTGATCCCATTGGGACATAGTTTAATTATGTAACGCTTGTTTCAAGATTTTTGCCGCCTATCCTTCCCACCTTTAACTGTTCCTGATCCATTCATTATTTTAATGAGAGTAATGCTCAATCCTTAGTTCTTCTCTCCCGATAGGCCGTTACGTAATTAAAATGTGCCCCCCAAGTGAGAATGTCATGATGCGAAAAAAAGATGTATTGCTACGGAAACGGAATACATGCATGCAAAGTCTTTTTTAGGTCCTCAGCCTTCCAAATTGTGTAATATGTAAATATTACGAAATGTTATCACTATCAGTAAATTGTATTCTTATTTGTTATCGAGCGCAATAAAAAAAGAAGAATTTTCGCTAGGGTTAATTTATTACAGCCTTAAACAAATGTTCTCTATTGTCTCGACATAAATCGCTTTCCGCTAGTGACGTCATCCATAGGCAAGGTGCTCAAATGAAACGTTCTTCCTTTATAGACGTCAATATTTGCAATCTCATGTAGATAAAAGTTAACTTTTGACCTGCACGCAATTTTACGAAACTCCTCGAACTCAACCCACGAAAACAAAATAAAAGAAATAATTCTATATCTGTGTTACGACCAAACGTTACCCATAAATTATTTAACAATTTTCTTGTTGTAATGCTTTTTTTTTTTTTCTCCGCTGTTCTCCTTTTGGCAGAAAACTGTTTCGCTCTCCTTCTCTCTTTCTTAAATTTATTGCTTCATTCTGATTTATGGAGAAGGCACTTTTGGGTATTTTATTTGTATTTCCTACCCAGTAAGGAACTCTTCAAGATAACATGATTCAGTTAACATATCAAATTTGTCGTTGAGCACCTGTATAAGAATTATATTGTTCCGCCGTCGTGTTTTCTTTATTCGGTTAGATATTTTATATTGACGAAGCGTTCGTTTGTGAAACTGCACACAAAGGGTGTCTGGAGACTGTGAAATTTAACTCGTTTGCATTAGTCTTCGGATTTCATATGATACGAAATAAATACAGAAGAATTCAACAAGAAAATAACACACTGAACCAGTATTTTATATTATTTCTTTTATTTTTGTCATACTCAAAATGATGAGGCAGAAAAACAACAAACATGTGTAAAATGCTGGTAGCGTAATGCAAACATAAATCAGTTTAAAATATAAACACCCGTAATCCACCTTTGTACTGAGGCATTCACTCGGCTTTAATAAGATTAAAACATTAAATTCTGTTTACTTGACGCTACCACCACCGGGCGTGGTACACACACACGCATAAGCTAAGTGAAAAATGCGTCAAAAAAAAAGTATTAAACATGCGAAATTTATTTTTGAACAGCAAAAAAAAGAATTGCTATTTTAGGTTATGTTTTATATAAAAAAAAATACTCGCATATGGCTGGAAAACCCGTAATGAGCGAGATGAAGATTACAGCTGACAATGATTATTATAATGAGCTGTCTGATGATGGTGTTTTCCACAGCAACATCATCATGCAATGCAGACCTGAACAAATAGGGAATTGTTCTGCCATCACATAGACACACTCAAACACTTTAATTTTTCCTTCGTCTTGTCACACTTTCATCACACAATGTGATGTGTCGTGGAACCTTTAATGATATACTGTCGAAGTGATAAATTATGCCTTAAACATTGTATGATGCATGCAATGCATGTTTAAGAGAAACTAAAAAAAAAAAAAACAACACTTTCTTCTTTTTAAGCGTTTTATAATCGCATTTTGACAAATTTTCTTTCCAGAAATGTTTATCCATTGGAATCTGTTTAAGAAGCGTTGAATGTCTGATGTTCTAAAAAGATATGTTTGATGCAAACAGATGTGTGACATGACATGATTCTAATATAACACTTTTTCCTCTTCTGTGTTGTATTTTTATTGAGATCAACATAAAGCGCACATAAAATTTGGGATTATGTCTATCAGAAAAAAAATCATAGAAGTTTTGTATGTAAAACAAACATCAATTTAGGAACACCTCGATGTTTGCATATGAGAGCAATATTGTCTCAAATTATTGATACGAGATGATGATGCCATTGATGGCAGAACCTCTCAATCACTCGCACGTCCGCTTGACCGTAAAAGAAGTGCAAATTGATGTGTTTTCACGTCGATTGAACCAAACATAAAACATCGATAAACATAATTTGTGTGCTGCTTCATGGAGCCGCCGCTCGATATTAACGAAAATAGGTTTGTTTGGTCAGTTGCTCATGCCACGCCGTTTCAACATTTTTATTCACTTCACCATTTGTTATTTTTATTCGACACATTCTGCAGCCTTTTGTATTGGGAATCAAATCGCATTTTCATGTTACATGGAACAATTCACGAGGCTTCATGGTTCGCTGAATGCTTAAATTATGCTGTTGCGAGCACTGAACATATGCCTGGTCGCTTGATAAAATATCCAGTTGCCATGTTATGCGCCTCTAACGTAAAGCACATCTGAAATGAGTTTCACGATTAAAACATGTCTATTTTTATGACAAAGCCAATGACAATATAAAAAAAAATTGGAAAGTTCTGGGGAAAATCTAATTGCGTTAAATTTCGAAACTATTTAACTGTCAAACAACACGCTCGTGTGGTATTAAAATTTAGACTTATGAGCACAAGCGTCGATAAAAAAAATGTGCAGCAAACGTAACTCAGTTGCATGCTTTGTACTTTGTGACCACCATAATTATGATGGTTGATAAGAAGTTTCGTTCAGTTTTATTAACTTGTGTATGTTTTCTTTTTAATTACTTGCTTATAAGCTCCAATATTTAAATTCAAAAGAGGAAGTTCTAGCAAAGTACAATTTAAGAAATAAATCTTAATCCACTCAATTATGCCTAACGTTGACGACAGAAAACAAAATCAAAAGTTCTTGAATAATTCAAAGCAATGGAAAGTAAAAGAGATAAAGAACAGCAAACGTTTAATTAACGTAAATTAATTCAATTAATCAGACTCGTAAGAGGGCTATGCCGGGTTGTGTTTTTACCGCTACTACTCAATTGCTCCCCGGTCAATCATAATTGGATATGTTTACTCATTTCAAAATACTTACATGAAAGGACAGATGAAATAATTGATATAATTAAAGATATGTTTGAATGGATAACGATCACATTAATGAGTGGGCAAACCAACAAAGTGAGTCATTATCATCTAACTGGCCTTGTTGTGTATGATGAACAGCAACATGATAATCAAAAGCTTCTTATAAAACGCAAAGGTCGCCCGCCGAACGTAAAAGATTTATTGTCTTCTTGCCCATTATCACCAAAAAAAGTTCTACCTAGCATTCAAATAACCGCCGCTTATAAAGCGTCTGTAATGTGTGTGTTGGCGTGACAAACGCAATGCGGCACAGGAAGTGTCTTATTATTCATTCATATCAAAAACTAAATAATTGGCTCAAGAAAATTCTCAATTCATAAACAAGATCAGAAAAAGGTTAATCAGTGCGCTGAGCACGGGAAACGATTGAAATGATTCTTACATTCATATACACACCCCAACTCTGTGAAGAAGAAGCATTAATTATAGCGCGAGATTATTTAATGGCTTTCAAACGAATTACTTATTTGTTTGTATAAGCTTATGGCTTCATAAATAATATTAATCCACATTCATGTGATTTGTATACACAGCCGAAATGTTGATGTTATACGGCAGATCAATGCACATTGACTTTGAAATTCATATCGATGATTCTTTGTGCATTTGAAATAAATGCTTGCTGAATCAATTTATATTGTCGGCACCACTCCAGTCGCCCGACATCTTAAATCACATTTTCTTAATTTACACTGCGAGACGAGCTATATTGAATAGACCTTCAGAAAGCATTAATTTCCAAAATGTGTGCTCCAGACCAGAGTCTCGTAAAATATCATCATAATCATTCATCTTCCATCCATGATCACGTCTTTAAGATCAAGAGCCATTGTAAAAGAAATTTTATTCAATTTGAAATATTCGTTTTTTTCTTTTTCATGTTTGCATTTATATCGATCAAATCTGTTAGAAATGCTAGACTTTATTACCTCAAATAACGTAACTTGATATTTGTCTCTTCGAAAAATGTTATTTGCTCGACTGACGAAGGAAAAACTCATCGTGATAAATCGTTTGATTGATGAGAATGAAGAAAAAAAAATGATTTTCCAACATCGTAAATGATTTTCCGCAAACAAATCGAAAAAAGGAATCATGAAATTGAGGTTCTGCATGTCGATGAGTCTTTGATGATGCATTAAAGTATAGCATTTGACATCATATGCCTTCATTGACACATTTATCCCCATCACATATATTATTTTACACTTGCAAATGATATTTTCTCCCCTTGAGGAGGAATGAAAATCGAAATTTTATCTCAAGGAAAAATTCAACGCAAGCTCGAGGGAAAAGTGTTGAAGACTGCGAGAGGAAATCATTTATGCAAATTTCCATTTCATTTCTTGGGCTCGTTTCCCATCTCAAGCACACTTGAATTGTTTTGTCGTTTGAAGAACGACAAGCACGAGCTAAAACATTCATGACTCGTATGTGCTGAGTAAGACTCCATTGCGTCATAAGCCATTTGTCTCGCGAGAAAGATCTCAAAGGCAAATAAAAGTTTATGACAAATTCGACGACTCCCTTCTTCAAATGCTCACTTATAAGTTATATTTATCATAAATTTTCATTGCAATCCGATTCCAGTTTAAATTAATAAAAGCAGTAAAGAATATTCTTTTTCTTTAATTAAGTTCGGTTTTCTTTTGTGTTTTTAATTTTCGGGAGCGAAAATCTAATTAAATAAAGTTTGTCATAAATCTAAATTTGCTCAAATGCGAACTTCCTTTTCATCATCAAGGCAACATATATATAAGTATTGACTCCACTAAGTCAATGTATGTTAACGAAAAATTTATGAATTATCTCAATTAATTAAAGTTTTATTTTTCAATTCCTCAAATGTCTTCTCAAAACAGTTTCACAAATGATGAATCGTTTGCGTTTTGAAAACAGCAAAAATTCGAGAGAAGAAGAAAAGAAGCTTCTAAAGAAAATTAACTTAAATTGGTTATAATTGATGCTGACGATAAAATGATATCTATTAAACACTCCAGCGACGCATTTTTCACAGCATCTCGAGCACAAGAGTTCAGAAAATTTCATTATTAATTATCAGCAACTTGCATGTACTGCACTCACGAAATTGGAACATCCCATGTGCACTTGAAAGAGTTCAAACTCTTTATCGTTGTACTTTTAATTAAATAAACTGCCATCCAATGTGAATTGTTATTGTAGCATAGAAAACTTTCTCGACGTTCCTCGAATACCACCAGCAAAATAATCATTTCGATGGAAACGAGCAGTTAATAGTTTGTTCAGCAGAAACAAAAAAAAAAAAAAACAACTCGAAAATTAAACAATGGATGGCTCGCTAATAATTCTTGTTATAGTTAAAAAGAGAAGAGTATAATGGAAATAGAAACTTTATTCGTTAATCAAATTAATGGATTACAATGGGAGGTCACGAGTAACATGTTTCGAGTCGATGGGTTCAGGGTGATTCAGTTACATGTGTGACGTTATATACTAGATATATATTGGTTCGTATTACGATTTTTGGATATCAGAGACTGACATTGAATGTCACTTAATTGGCATCGTATGTAGAAGATTGGCAGTATACTGATAATCTCGACTGTCATTCGAATTAATTTTTGATAAATAAAGCTCAACGACCCAGTAAATCAAAATATGAAACTGAAGCGAATTATTACCGATAAGAACTTTTTTATATTTTGGGAATGTTTGCTTAAGTTCAATTTCATATGGATGATTTTTCAAAATTAGATTAAATCCAATGAAAGCCGCATGACGTCATACAAAATTTGATGCTTCCTTCTAAAATCTAAAGCAATCTAAATGGAAGCTCGATGACATGCTGTGAACGTTGTCATAGATTTTAGCACTGAATCTATTGAAGGAAACATGAAATCAAATTGGTCGCATGGGGCTTTAAATATCCTTGTACACCAAGAAGTTCGTAGAAAAATAAAATTAGCAACAGTCATTTTTATCAATTACTAGCAAATTGTTATTCTCTTCACAAGAAAACAACATTTTGTTTCGCTTCATGGCATCCATTTTTCATCGAAATGTGATATTAATCAATCAGAGACTCGACTGAATCCGCGGAACTTGTGAGCCAGTAAAAGAAATTTACAAAAATTTGCTTTAAAAGTGAAACACTCGACGCGAATTCAAAACCAATCATGATGTAATCAAAAATAAATTATTTATGGAACCCCACATTTCGGCTCCTGCTTCTGTTATTAAATAGATTAATAATTTATGGCACCAGTAGAAGATAAATGAGTAAACAATTGAATGTAGAATTCAGCAATGCCATAAATAAATATTATTCTCGTTGGCGTGATGATGGTGGCAGTCGTCGATACATTTGCGGAAAGTTGTACTTTTTCCATACTTGGGCAATGAAAAATTCATATTTTTATCCTTATTTTACGCATAATATTTGCTCTCATTCATAATCCACTGTGCCGTACGCATTTGAAAGTCTCTAGACATTAATTCTGCACGTCGGACCATTGCCGGAATTCATTTTTTTTTTCGCAATGTCTCACAAAAATTGAGTTTGCATATACGAAAATAAATCACTTTCTGAACAACTAGCTGCTCATGCTCTTGAGAGCTGTCTTTATTGAAAATTTGTATCATAGCAGCACGTCAAACAAGCGAAAAATGAATTATTTTTTGGGAAATTTACTTAATGTACCTACCTAGCTTTTATATTGAAACGAAATGATGGGTAACCAACGAGGAGGGTTGATGGCTTTACTAGAGTGTCTTTCCTTTATTATTACAACGAAAATTTAATAGAAAATTTCATTAAATTCTATTCAGCCACAAGCTGAACCTCCCTTCAATGAACAAAATATATAAATGATTCTAAATGGAATTTCCCTGGAAAAATTACATCAATTTAAATCGAATTACAATTTTACAAAATCGCATCGACAACATGGAAAGATATAAATTACAAGTAAAGCTCGATCGTTTTGATGGGATGGCACAGAGTCATTAATAATATGTAGAATTACATTACACAAGGGACTACATACATGATATTACAAACGGAAGCCATGTCCTTATCACGGTCCATCGATGCTCAATGAAGTGTGCGGTCGGCAGTGAAAAATGCACGAAAAAAATTGATAAACAATACCGAAAGTGCACCATGGGAGTTATAAGGTTGCAATAAAGCCGTGTTGTGCATTATCCAAACAATAATAACAAACTCGTGACCCGCTGCGAGATGAAATATTTCCCATAATGGATTTTTGAAATTTTTATTGCCTTTCCTCCTCTTGCAAACCGATACGATCTCAAAATCGAGCCGAATGATTTTTATTGCTTCGGAGAAATTTTCAAGGGCATCTCTTTAACTCGACGTAAAGGTGTCTAATGGCAATTTTTGCATAAAATGTCGCTTTGTAATGTTATTGAATCCACCAGTGCAACATCAAATGTCGCATGACGAAAGATCAAAACAACGAGCTCTTGTGACTCATTTCCTTAGAAGTTCTCGAAAGCCACTTCGTCGACTGCTTCTTATTTCTTAATAGCCGTTCTAATGAAGCCAATGTACAACCGTAAAATAAAAATGTTTCTTTTGAGGAAATTTGTTTCATCAAAGAAAAGGATCAAGCTCAGGAAAATTGGAATTAGCATAAAAGTCAGAAAAGGTTACGAAACAGAAAAAATAAATAAATAAAATAAAACTTGAAACACCCACAATGCGTCGACAATTGTCCAAGACAATTTCACTTTTTGGCTTCTTTAATAAGTTAATGATGCGAATAAAACGAAGCCAAGTTTATGTATGTTCTCAGCGTGCCGAGTCTAAAATAATAACAAATAAATGAAGTGGGTGTTGAGCACACTTTAATTGACACTTCATTGGAGTTTATTGTTACACGTCATTCGCCTTCCCCGAATTGTTTGTCGTGTGTAACCCGCGACAGCGAATGGAATGAATGAATGAACGATCTGGGTTCAAGCAAGTCAGCGCATAAAACCGAAATATGATAAATAAACTAATTGAATGAACGATCAAAGCGGAAATTCTATTTGATTATGTAAATTTTTTAATGTAATTTTCTTCTTTTTTTTTCACTGTCCAGTGAATCGTTTGCCGCATAGTGAAATGTCATCAAATTTGATCAGCTGTGACTCGTGGCATGGTCAATAAACTGAGTCTTTAATTTATTTATTGCTGATGCAGTACATATAAATTTCACTATGATTCATTGCTGAATAAATTAATAACAATGAGTTTCGCAGTTTCTCGTTAATGGAATCAAAAATACAAATTCAAACTTTCAATCAGCCTGTCAATGTAGATGGGATTTAATTCGTGACATGTTTTTGTCAACTGTTTAAAATTGAATGTTTACACGCAAACATCAAGACAGAATTATGGTTTGTGATCTCATTAAATGACATAAAGGTCTCAAATTTTCTAAAAGTCGACCCTCGTTGGTGTTTACTTGCATCGCACGCACCAAAAATATCGAAATCGAAAAAAAAAATACAATTTTCAAACATAATGCGTGTTTTGACTTCGAAAATAACAAAAATAATAATTTTTAGGGTAAAAAAAGTCCTCATCACACACTCTCCGCAATAATTTGCAGTACCCTCAAACAACAATGGGATACAATGTAAAAAAATATGGGAAGCAAATACATCTATGAATTTTTATTGTGTTTGAGGGTCTTTATAATAACGTAATGTTATATTTTATAGATGAAAAATGGAAAAAAGGTAAACATTATTATAAAGAAAAGAGAATTCTATTGCATTTTGCATGCTCCTTTTGATTCGTTTCTCGGGTATGTTGATTCATTTGTTCACTCATTCACTGTTATCCAAATATTTGATGTGCCATTGTGTCTGTACCTTCCATTATTCTATTTGCCGTTCTGTGATGCATGCAAAGGCTTTTGGTTATCCTTGTGTGCTGCCATCCAATGGTAACAATATATTTAACCATTCCTAGGTCGCTCAGACCTGGCTGTAAATCAAAAGAGTTCCATCAGATACATTCCCCTTTAAGATTAGTGACGGTATTGAAAAGGTGTTGGATTCAAACTACTTAGTTAGGCTCGTTCTCCCAGCAACAAAAAAAAAATTCTTCAAGATAAATCTTTGATTTGGGGTCGAAAATGAAGATACCAAATAAAAAAAGCCTTTTCATTTAATTCAATCTTCGCACAAGCCTCGTACAACAAGAAAAAATTGCTTCTGGCTGCAGTATCTCTAAATTTCTTCTTTCATCGCATTTTAATCTCTCCCCGAAAAAAAAGAAGAAGAAACAAAAGTTTTAAATTAAAAATTAAACCAAAAATTTGCTTCAAGGGGTTTTTGGGTACAAAGTTCCCTTTGAAATTGAAATAAAGTCATTTAACGCAAGGAAAGAACCAATCTCTTCCGTTACCTACATACTTAAATGAAATGCTATTAGGTATCGCATTGAGAATTGGAACAAACTAGATTGGTGCCCATTGAGAGTTAGACTGCTTATCAAACAAGAATATTAATGTTAGATAAAATAGAATTAGAGAGTCAGCCCATGATCGTCGAGGTGACCCGTCAAGGTGTATGTGTACAGGTTTCGTGATATGGTTCAGTTAATTTTCATTATACAGTCGAGCTGAAATTAAAGCTAAATAAAAAAGAGAATATTTTTGAGAACACATAAAACTCACATTTAATTCAATTTCGACCCGCAACGCAACAGACAGCTCTTTGGTATGGAACGTAAATTGTTAGCACATTACCGGCTTTTGAGTTAGAAATATCGCTCAACAAATTGCTTAGAAATTAGCGAAATTATTTTCATCGCGCAGAAAAAAACATGAACACATTTTTCACAGTGTAATTGAAGGTATAGGCTATGATAATTCACATAAATTAAAATACTAGACTGTGTCAGGAATAGCAAATTAGAAGCATAACAATGGAGAAATCGGCTATGTTTTGTCGGTGTATATCATGTTTCGAAAGCATTTCTCGCCTGGCAATTCCACGAGCAGTCGAATTGTATTTTTCTTGCCATTTTTAGTCTGATTCGTTATGCATTGATAGCGCTATTCTATGAAAAATTCAAAATAGTTGAAATGTAGATGAGCGAAAAAGAGATCCCGATAGTTCCGTTGCACACTCTTGCGTTCACAATAAGTTTGCTATTGTGAACCGACAATGACCTTAAAATTGTGCGCTATTTCTGCCTATTTTATATTTGCTTAATCTTTCGCTATTAATTTGAAATGTAAATTCTTTAATACATAGAGCATAGCTGACATTTCAGTTAGAAAGCTTAAATGGGCATGAAATAATTAGCGACATGAAATTATTCTGATGTTTACGGTGAAACAAATATTTTTAATACTACAAGCGACATGACCTCATTATTTTTTCGTGCAACCATAGGCCATTCTACAAGCCTCTGCAAGAATCCTTTTCCGAATAGAAAAGCAGTTAAAATTATGCGTCCAATGTTTGGCAGCGTTTCCTTTTGTTTTAATGGCATAATAATTGCCAGCTCCTAAGTGCAAATCAATTTACAATGAATAAGCCAAGCTCCCATATTTTATTCATTTGAATTTTCATATCTAACTGAAGCAATAAAATAAGAGAGCGCATTGCAATGTAATATGATAAGCATCAAGCATGTTTGCTAGAATTAGAATTTAATAGCTGGCAGTGAAAGGCGGCTTTCAAAAGTATTTAATTATCATTTTTCATCGACACCCGGCATCGAGTGAATGAAGGGCCGCCAAAGGTGAATAAAATAGTACTTCATTCGAAACAACAACCACCACCGCCATAGATCATTTTTTCGAAATATCCAGAAAACTCAACAAACGAGTAATGAAAGGTTGAATTTATGGTCGTCCGTAAAAGTGCTTCATGCGAGTCTTAATTGCACGTTGAGTAATAATTTTTAGGGAGCCAAAATAAAACCAACTCTCTCTCTCTCTCACTCGCAAACAAATTGATTTTTTTTTTACTTTCTCACTTGAGCAGAACTTGTTTCCGTTTTTTGTGTAACATCTGAAATTGAAACCATCAGACAAAGGTGTGGGTGATGTTTTATGTGAGCGAGAAAAATATGCTTCCTGTTGAAGGCGCCTGGAACATTTCTTTTATTCCCTTGATAGTCCAACGATGAAAGAAATATGTTGCGGTTAGCTTCGTGGCTTGCGCGATGTGCTGCAAAGTTTTACCATGAAGTTTTGGTAGTAAAAATCACATCACATTTAAGATAACAAAAAGTCCTAAAAATATTTAAAAGTGCCATTAATCGTGCTTGACCTAACGTACAAATTAAATCCTGGCCATATACAAATTCAAAATAAACAGTTGTCCATAAAAGCCAAACACAATTTACTGAAAATCCTTTTTTCACTCGAGTGAAAATTGTCAAACTGTTATTTCTATCAACACTCTTAAAAAAGAATTTGCACTCCACTCCAGGGCAAAAGAAACTCTAGCAGCAAGAAAATAACAAATAAATGGCTCGAAATAATAACAGCCCCAGGATAGTCATAACAAAATAAATTTTAGGGACACTACGTCACTTGATGTGAAAATATTGAATTAAATGACTCATCTCATGGGTAGAATTGATGTGACAGTTTGCTTATTCATTCAGTGTTCATCATGCGATAATGAACTACCACATAGAATGCAAAACACTTGTTACAATCGCTCAAGACTTTTTACAATCACATTACAAGTGAATAAATTATTTTAATTAAAAATTCATTGAATGTCAAGCATAGAAGTAAATAATTCCGTCCAGGCGGGAGCTCAATTTCATTAACAAATATCGATTTAAATCAACTGTCTCTTACAGTCAGAAGTCAATTTTATTTTGATCAGTGGACCCCCAACGAGACTCGTCGTGGCATATTAATTAAAATGTATTTTTACTGATGATTCACATCGAATTAAATCAACATGCTCGATAGAACCTTCGACAAACATTATTTCGTTCAGCTCGATCTCAATTTACATAGAAATGGCATCATTAACCAAAAAATGTTCAATAAGAAGCTACAAAGCCATCGTTAAATTACGATATTCTGGATGAAAGGTCTATCTCAATTTAATCAGCTGATAACAGAACATCTACCTGTAACATTTTTAACCCAACTCATTTACGGGTGAAACCCGAACTCATTCGAGATATCGTTAAATCAAATTCTCTCAATCCTATCCGAATGTTCCATCCGAATGTTAAATAAATTGTGTTTTATAGTTCATTTACTGAAAGCTCTTTTTTCCTATATTCACAAGCGTCGCTTTTCCTTTACGAATTGCCTCGAGAATAAAGAGAACCGCAGAAACATAAATCCAAACATGGAAACATCCTAAACTAATATAACATTGCGAAAAACCGCATACACCTCGCAGGCTAAATCACACACAAAAACCATTTCTGAACTTTGAAGAAAAGTAGCAACAGGAGAATCATTATAAACGAACGAAAAATAAATATATATTTATACTCTCGCATACGTGCACAGACACACAATAAACGAATGGACAAATAAAGATTTAAAATATGTATACACGATTTTCTCCGTCTTATAAGAAAGCAGAACAACATCAAAACTAACACCGCCGAAAAATCAATAATAACAATTCCATGAAAACAAATGAGTATTTTTCTAGTAGAGCTTGATGCGTCATGAAATTTGGCAAAACTACACTGACTACAATCACCCTGTGCGGCCGACTTTGTGGCGCCAATTTCTGCCTCGCTCATTCCTGAAAAGAAAATCCTCCCCAAACAAGTCATTCTTCCTCATTTTGCCATATTCCCTCTTGCCGCATCGTGTACAGTTCATTTGCGAACCTCGCCCCTCTACTCGCAACATTTCATTGCTCAATCGTGGCAAGTTATGACACATTTTATGATGAAAGTGCACTGCTTGTTCTTGTTACATTCATAACGCGGGGTGGCAGAAGGGACGAGTGATTTGTGTAATGGCAGACTGGAAAAAATAAAAGTCAATCGTCGTTTGCAATGATACTCAGCAGAATGTCGGAAACTAAAAAAAAAATTCAATAAATTTTATGCAAGATTATATTGCTGATATTAAATAAATATGAATTTCTATCCATTTTCCGTTCAGCAAGCAAGCAGTGACACATAAGGAGTCGGGCGCGAATTGTCTTGTGATAAATGCCAGCAGTTTAAATTACTTACAATTCCCAAATAGCATTATGTTATCCTTTAAAGGGGAGCCTCCAAAAAAGGGATTCAATATACACAAATTCTTATGTTCTCATCGGGTGTTCTGGGATTTTGGTCGATTTTCGGTAAAGACAAGTGGATTAAAGCGAAGACAATCGAATGAGTTTTATGATTCGCTAAATTAAAGTGATGAGGTATAATTGGTCTGTGGATTGTCTAGCATACCGCACAAAATTTCGAAATTTGCTTATGTTTCCTTTCCATAGATCTGAGACAACCCTCGGGGAGAATTTCCTGTCCCTTCACGTAGTTGGCGTTAAACTATTAGCATTAGACATAAAAAGGACAAGTTTTCCTTTTTTCCCCTTTGTTTTTGTCTTCTTTGATGCAGAGAGCAATATAAGAATTTTTTTTTTTTCATTCTACATCATTCGAGATTGTTTCCGATTGATAAAATTCCATATTTTCATTGGATGTGATTTTAGACGCAAGAGAGGGTTGTAAGGGAAATTGAGTGAAAGGAATGAAGAATATTTTTTTTCATCAAAAGTAGAATAATAAATTCGCAAACACATTCCAGTGAAAGCTGATGTTGTTGTCTTTATCAGCAAGAATTTTCTTTTTTATTTTTGGGTCTACTTGTTATTCGAAGGACGACACAAATGCTTTTGAAACCAAGCAAATGACAAATTGTTATCGGCTTTGCAAGTCATTTTAATGGGGCTTTGCAGCTCATTCTTTAACCAGTCAACGAGTTACGTCCGTTGATGAATCACTCAACCTTTTTTTTGGCATTCAACAAGCCTTGTTGAGCTGTTATTTTAATTTCTTTAAAAAGCCACCACCGCGAATTTACATTTCAGTTGATAAGAACTTTTGCACAATTATTTTTCCAATGAAAGTTCATTGCGCTGAAAAAGCACAGAACCATGAAATTTATCATTGGATTTCCGTTAATGCAAAGCAACAAATTAACATATTAAATTGCTCTTTAAATCCACTTCACGATTCCCATTTGGATAATTAACGGTTTGATGTTGCGGGCTGTAATTATTTCTATAACGCGAACATTGTTGCTTGAGCCAAATTCAACCATAAAACATAAATTAATTAATCAATCGAATTTCGAGTTTTCTTGTCATTTTTCTAGAACTTGGTTATTCTGCTCT
This sequence comes from Propsilocerus akamusi, assembly GCA_018397935.1. Lineage (NCBI taxonomy): Eukaryota > Metazoa > Arthropoda > Insecta > Diptera > Chironomidae > Propsilocerus > Propsilocerus akamusi. The sequence goes on along the minus strand of CM031469.1, from coordinate 15,863,998 downwards.
ATTTATTGCGCTGCCAATTCATCAATTTCAAGCGACGAATAAGAACAGTAATTAGACTCACAGTATCTTTAACCCGATCTAGAAATGCAAACTAAATGCTCCATGAATAAGAAAATGAGGTTTCCATATTTCACAAGAAAAGAAGCAGTCGAGAAGCCACAACGTCGACATGAATTCCGCTTTTTATTCCGCTTTGTAACAAAAAAAATGGCTCATCATCACCAATCTTTCACAATCATTCATGGAGGCAAAAAAAAAATACTTATCGATCTGAATAAGAATCTCTTAGTTATGCTCTCCTTCACCCTGGTTTTATCTCTTGTTGTTTTTCGTAAACAACTAAAAAAATCCCAGATTAGTTTTGCTATCGAGAGATAAATAAATAAATATTTCAACTAAATCATTTCCCAATCCGGAAAGAATTTTTGTTTACACAATTCAGATTGTATTAAGTATGTATGGAATCAGGTCCCACTACGGAAGAATAATTATAGCTTGGTACATGTATATGGGTTGTGCATATAAATTTCTCAATGGGGTTGATGGGACTTTTCTTTATTAATTGCTCTTTGAATAAATAAAACAAAAAAAAAGGAAAAAATAATCTACCATTAGCAAATCCCATAAAACGGAAATAAATTTTGGCACCCAGCTCACACGCAAACATTGATTTTTGTGTGCCAAAAACCAACAAGATGAGAATATTTTCATTTGCTACCACAAGTCACAACGAGAGCGCTCAATCGTTGTTAGTGAAAGTGTCGGCATGAATTGTATTAAGTAAGTCGGCATGCGATAAGGATAACAATCCATTAACCTAACATCGCCCACAATTAAGTGCGGTGAGTGTATGTTGGGAATTGAGTGAATTTCGATTTTATGAATGGTGTTATAACACGACCGATGTCACGCGATGTCCATTGTTGTAATCAATTTTGGATTGTTGATACACCCACGCACTGGTGAAAAATTAGCTATCAATTAATCTTCCATTGAGCCAAGATATCACATTTCAATATAATCAGGGTGTCGGTGAAGGATAAAAAGCCTGTAACATAAATGTATTGGACATGAAAGGGCCTTCTTGTTAAATCTGAAAATATATCTCCGGTTTCCACTCAGGCAATGAATTATTCATTACTGCTTTAAGGTCCATCACAACACTTTCCTCATAGCAAATGAAATTGATATTTTTTCCTTTCTTTTCGAACATTTCCTGTCCTCTTTGAAAATGATTTTGATGAATCATTAATGGAAATTACATTCGAATACCAAAACGCCTCAATCGGGTTTCGAAATAAATCCGAAAGAAGAAAAATTGGCAAGCGATAAAAATCAATTTTATTGATCTTAGTTTGTGGAGGCTTTTCATTGAAATTCCAACTGAGGGTTTATTTTTTATTTTTTCTTTTTGAGACAACTAATCTGCGTGCTCGTAAATTTCTCACATATGCGCGAATGTGTGTGACCCACGTGCCGGCGACATCCCTATCCTCATTAAAAACTCATGATATGAATCTCAGAATATATCATCAGCGATAATAAAATGTGTGTCATTTCAAGGATTCATAATTAATTGAATCTAAATCAACTCCAGAGAATCTCGTCTTTCATGTTGTTCAATTTCATTTTCGTCATGCGATTCATTTCATGTTGTTGCGTTCGCTTTAATAAATTATGTTGATTGTGTTAACACATTTTAATATTATTTTACTTAAGAAATTGTATGTATCTTTTACACAATGAACGATTTGGGAAAAGTATCGAGGGTTGATATAATGTTGTAACACGAACTGAAATGAGCCAATAATTGTAAAGTTCTATAAATTTTCTCTCCATCTCCCAGCGCTCCAATTGTGCAAACATTAAACCCATTAATTTTTATGGCACCCATTCCATAAATAAAAGTCAATTTTTGGCCCGATTATGAATCAAAATCCTTCTTCTTTTTCTCTCTCTTGGCCCACCACCAAAATGAAAATCCATTAAGCTGAGCCTCGAAGTAAATCGTCTCGAAGCAGAGAACGTTCAACACAGTGAAAAGTTTAAAGGAAAAAAGAAATTCCATATCAAAGATTTGGCTCTATAAAGCTGACACAAGAAAAAGGGGTTCGGCATGCAACAGAGCGAGTGCGAAAGAGAAAAAGTTTTGCATAATAAAATCAAATTTGTTCTCATACACCAAAATGCCTAAGAATGTGTATTCAAGTCGAGTCGACTTCATAAATTTATTTTTTTTAAAACTTGGAGCTTTCTTCGTATAATTCTGAGACTTTTTTTTTCATTCACGTTCCTTGAAAATATTAAAATTCCCTTGGTATCGTTAAAAAAAATTTCAGCGACAATTGTCGTCGATGGATTTGAATTTCACTAGAATGATATGGCTGTGTGCTTCGATTCAGGCATCAGCTCAAATACTCACAACCTAAGCGACTTGCTATGATGCTAAAAAGGGAAACATGATTCCATTGCTGTTGATGATATGTTGGCGTGCTGCTCTGAATTCAAAGGGATGCGATGCTTAAATAAAACATTCAACATAACGAAAACATAAATTTGTTAAATTTAAAAGAAATGTGGCATAGATTTAGGGTGTTTAAGAGAGGGGTGGCATTGGCGTATATAGCGATACCTAATGGAAATTCATGACACTTCTGTGAACTCTGGAGCAAAATATCTAGCACAAGTGGAATTTAGCGAAAGTCGCGCACGCTGAGTGTGTTGGGAGATAAAATTCACTTGCTCTTTGGGCAAAACAATATCCGGGGGAAATAAAAACGTAAATAATGAGTGACGCAAGGGAAAGTTCACTGTAGGGTTGCTGGTGAATTGCCTATCTGATATCGACTGCAAATTTTAAAAAAAAAAAAAAAAAATATTTCCTCATAAATAATTTTTTTTTTTTGTCATAACAAAAACTTTTTTTATGCTTTCATTGAAGTTTTTATTTTTAGGAATACATGCTTCACAATTCCATCAGAAATATATGAGATTCCATTGGCAAAATTGTCGATGTCAAAAAAAAAATGTTTTTGATAAAACATGAAAAGATGAAATGTCAACCATAATAAATAATTGCCGTCGCGTGCACTTTGATCCCGTTGAAAGCTCGTTACGATGATGATGTTACAACTTTTGACGTCATTTATGATTTATGTCTTGCTTTGCTTGACGATATTTCGGCGGCGACATATTGAAGAAAATGACAAAAAGGAGCTCGCTGCCAAATGTCGGTCATCATCATTTATCTTTAAACGAAAAATGGAAATCACTTTTTTTATTGAAGCATACGGTCGCTGTCATAAAAAAAATCCTTTGCTGGATATAAATACATATCTTTTTTTCAATTTTAAGTTGTCCCAGTTGTATATATATTCCAAAAAAATGAAAATTGGTTTATGGTTCCATCAATGTCTGAGATGTTGTGTTAATTTCCCAAAGTCCTGAGGAAGTGGGACAAGATTTTGACACTAATACTAACCAACAGCTCAATCAATAGCTCGCTGGCCTTATTTAGGATTTTCGATACATGAGATACAGATAAAATATAAACAATATTCTACTAAGATATTCTGGGTCGATGTCGATGGTGGTGATATGTGAAAATGTGGGTTAAATGGTTAGAACATGTTTCCCCCACTTTTTTTTCTGGCGATGAAATATAGATTGGACCACATGGCTGCCCACATATAAATACAAAAAAAAAAGCAACTCCATCTATTCCCGTTTATCACCTACGACCCCTCCGAGCCTCTTCCAAATCATTGAATTTGCGTCGAGATACATCAAACAATTTTCTTATCGTCACTAAAATTAGATATTATATTTGCCGCAATATTTGTCCATGGAATACATTGTAGCTTTTTTTTTTAATTTAATTACAAATTTTTCATCGTTGAAAGCTTTAAAGCTATTTTTAGATATCATAAACTCAATAGCTGCCGTATGAATTTTAGTAGGAAACAAACTTCGGTGCCGTAGAGCTGTTTCTGTTAAATCGATATTTCGTTTCGCGGGTTAACTTAGGTATTTCATGATTTGTTAAACAGGAACTTTGCACGATGAAAGAAAAGTTCCTTACAATTGAATGGTTTCGTTACGAGACATGAAAAGTTTTAGATGGCATAAAAATAGGATTTGTTTGTAGAATGACTTTAGATTTATTTGTAAAAATGAAGATCCTCATATGTGCTATAAAAAAGGAGCATTTCGAAAAAATATGCTTCTCTGACTGGTTGCCCTGTATCAAGCCTCGGGACTGACAAAAAAAAAAGGCATAGAAGATAAAACTTTTATTTTTCCTCTATTTGAATAAGCATAACTCGAATCATAGCTTGACCCGTCTGGAATTGAATGTGCGATGAGATGAACCCATTTTGATAAACTTTTTTTTCTTTCCGAACAAGACATAGGCAGATGCACACTCAGAAAAAAAATCCAATGAACATTATAAAGTCCTACATAATCCTCGGGCTATCATTATAATGTCAACAATCGTTCAATCCAATCCAATGTTTGCCGGCTATTTATGGTTTTGATGTGAGGAAAAATGCGTGCGGAATTAGAATTTCGATTTCAAGATATTCATGAAAAGGCACAGCTCAACGAAATGCTGGAAGGAAATAAAGATTGCGAATAAAGAACGTCATTAATTTTATTTCTGCTGATGGCCACCCGCAATTTGCGGTTTGCTCCATTCGCGTGTATGTATGTTCCAGGCAAATCAATGTTGATTGCATAATGGTTGGAAGCGCCAAATATTTACCAAATTTCATTAAATGGGAATCGGCCCATTCTGTGTGTGCTATATAATGAAAGCTGAGGGTAAAATAGAACAGAAATTGTCATTTTACAGAGTAAAAAGTTCCCGGAATTTAAATTAGAACAGCCGACACAACATGTGCAGCTCCTTTTATCTTAAAAAGTTACGTCAGCATGAAGAATAAAACAAAACTTTATCTTCCTAACTCAATTTTCTCTTCTTCGAGTCCTTCAATCATACAGAAACGTGCAAATTTTTCTTCCTGCATTTATTTTTTCTTTTTCTTCTGAATAATGTTGAATGCAAGAAAACAATAGATTTGGGACAGATATATGTTGTCATAAAAGCACAACAACAGTTTAAGTAGCTCATACAGAAACATGAAATGAAGAATGTTTTGCTGGAATTTTTATCGTTCATTGATGGAATGGAACAATAACAACATACCTGAGATGTCAATTAATTCTTTATCGTTCTATGTGTTAAAATATATTCTTCAATTTCTGCTGATGAAATACTCGAGGAAATTCCGCTTCGATGGTGAAAATAAAAAAGAAGCCAACTCATTGTTAAAATGTGAAGCATAAGATGGCAACATTTTTATATCTAGATGTTCGGTGCTTATGTATGTTCTCATGGAAATCCATAAAATGCTAGTTGACTCACGATGAGATTGCTGGCAGCTTATTGCCATGGTCTTGCACAATATAATCCCTAATAATACCCGGATGATTTCGTACACTATTTCAAAAATATAGCTTTGTAAAAACAATTGATTCTTGTTGTTATCTCATCGCTAACACTTTGTTTCCTTTCTGTTTCCAGTTTTATGATCTTTTAGAACGTGATGGAGCAGCCACAGCAGCACTACAATATCGAGCGGTCACAGTATTTGCGCCAACAAATCAGGCCTTCCAACGATATCCTGACATTAAAATTAATGTTTTATATCACATGAGTAAGCATTTCATTGCCGTTACATCATGCTCAATTATCCTAATTGTCGAACATTTTATTTATTTCACGTTCACTTGCAGCAAACACACCAAATAAAATGGAAAATTTGAAAGCAAATATGCTAACAGAAATGGATGGAAATCCCCCGATTTATATTACCAAGAAACGTACTCAGCAAAGTGAAGAAGTTTACGTTAACAATGCAATGATTCTCAAGTCCAGATCGAATGTCGATCTGAAGAATGAGCATGGAAAACGACAGGTGAGTGGGCAACACATTAATTGATCGATGATTTCGCACATTAGTCATTGCAAGAAAAATATTATTGAACCAATATTACCTTGAGCAAATCAGAAAGTCGATTTTTCCTGCCACAAATTAGGGGAAATCAATTTTATTCGGTTAGCTAATGAGTCAGAGTAATAAATAATTCATAATGTTGTGTTGCCGAACAATATTCTACTCATTTACGAGAGCTTTACAAGCCCATGATATAGCTTTACACATAATTATAGCAATAAACAGAAATTGTTTGATTGCATGTCGAGGAGCTTAATGAATAAACAATTCACAATTAATACAATCGAATCTTTTACAGATTCTTCATGTTATCGACGATGTTCTGATTCCTTTATCAACTGGAAATCGTACTTCTCATGAAATCTATAATCCCGATGCCTTACAATTCCTCACAAACGCGAACAGTTTTGACATTGGCTCACATCGTGTGCGATCTTTTTATCAACGTGTAATTATTAATAAGAAGGAGCCTGTTTATCAAGCTGATGGTTTTCATACATTCTTCATTCCCGTTGAAGAAGGTTTCAAGGTAATTGAACAAGTTTATGACGCTGGCAGAAACTTTTCTGTCGTATCATCAAATGGATATTTAATGATAATAATTATGATGTTTCTTATCTTTACCGTCCTTGCAAACAATAACTAAAGCCCGCACCCCGCCCAGATATGATTGACAAGAAGGTTATTGACGGCCATGTTATACCAAACCAAGTCATATTTTCTGCACCGGCCGATTTAGAGAATCCATTTTCGACACTGGCATTCGAGGATAACTTGAAAGTTACCGTCACATTCTTCACTCAAAATGATGGCAAACATAAAAAATGTGAGTGTCAAAGATGTTTTTTATCTAACTTTTATTCTAATGTCGTTTCATTCAATTCATGTTACAAATTCTATTCACACAGACTACGTCAAGTCGAACACAGTCGTTGGTGATACAAAGCACACGACTGGTGTTGTGTTGGCAGAAATTGTAATGGCAAATATTCCAGTAAAGAACGGGGTCGTTCACTTGATACATCGTCCTTTAATGGTGGTTGATACGACGGTTGCCAAGTTCCTTGAGGTATGTATAGCGTGACTCATGGCAACTTAAACTAAATGTGTCGGGCGGATATTGAAATAGCATTTGCAAATATTTTGACGATCGATACGAAATTTCTTTAGTATTGGACGGTGTTTGATGTGAGCATTTTTAGATGAACCGTTAAATATATTTCTCTATCTTTATGAAGCGTAACCACAAAAAAACTTCTATAGAATTCACGTCCCTGTTTCCGTTTTAATCTTTATTTCTGAACGTTTTGTCCGCAAGCGCTGATTGCGTTCTGACAGTCCCGAATCATCGCGTGATTTAATTTTAATTTCTTCAGTAAAGTTGCACTTTAAACTGATAGTTCTGCATTCATATATGATTATCGAGGAATGGGAATTCAATTTCATATTTATCTATACATAGCTACAATAAACATTTTATTTTAAGTTCTAATGCACCATAAATATTATGCATAAGTCAAGTAGAGCCAATCACTTTTATGGAGTCTTTATTGGTTTTGTGGGCTTTCATGATGAATAATACATATATATTATGAATTTATAAATGTCTAATCAACAACGGCACCTAAATATATCTAGCTTTTGTATAATATCAACAAAATATGTATTTATAATTTTCCATTCAAATTCTGATAAAACTCGCAAGAATTTTTCTGTTTGTGCAATCAACGACTCAATTGTTATCATCAACTGCGACCCAGCAATAAAAAAAACTCACGATGGTGATGCAAAAGAAAAATCTCACAACAAACTACACTAAAATTAAAATGCCATAGACAACTTTAGTTAATTTTATATTTTTCGTTTTCTCTCCTCACACATGACAAAAAAAACACCCACACAAAATAAAACTTTCTGCAATAAATACAATAAAATACGAAACTAAAACTTCGCTGTTGGGGATAAAAATTGAATTCAATTTACTAATCAACACAACTACAGTCCTTCAAGGTAATCAGAAATGTTTTATTATTGCTAACTTTATTTATAAGATTGAACTTTGACACGAAATACGCTTCTTATCACAAAAGTTTTATCAGTTTAAGAAATTGATATATATTTTTTTTGAGAAAGTTTTTCGTTTGTTGATTGATTATTAGTTTTTTTATTATGCACTTTATTGCATGTACATAAATGTGACAATCATTGTTGTTGGTGTTCAAATTTGATATCATGAGATTATCTTTGGTTGTTGCATTTCTTAAATACCTTTTTTGGCTCAAAATGTGCACCTTCCAAAAGCTCATTTAAATTCAAAATTCAATAACGATACAAAAGATAAAGGCTCAAAACAATTATTTGACAAAATCGCATGCAAAATTATTGATATATTTAGTTGAATAGGAAAATCCGAACAAAATCTAATTTCCTGTCTCAAAACAAAACAATTGGCGAAACAAAAATTGGTGCAAAACAAATTTGAAAAACAATTCATGACATGAGTTCACGCGCTTTATATATTTATATATGAACAAAACAAAAATCATTTAAATTTAATGAATATTTTCTGCATTTCATAAATACACAAACAAATCTAACACGCATAAGCATACACACACGTAGATTTACTTATGAGATTTACGAAGAAAAAATATGTTTCGAATCTCATTTTGTCATTTTTCTAGAGCGAAAAATATTTTCATCTTAAATTTTTATTTTATAATTTTTTTTCCATGCAAAAAACATGCCATTGCAACATTTACCAATCAGAGCATCACAAAAAGGCATTAATAAATGAAAGCATCAGAAACTTCTCTTTAAAAGTTCAAAGCTCAGGATTTATTTTTCTTTTGTGTGTAATGGAAAAGGCTTGTTTGCGAAATTTAATTAGGCAGAACCGTCTGACTGGTCAAAATTACGACACAGCTTAAAGGCGCGTTCGTTTGCAAACAGTGGAATAAAAAAAACCATCAAAGGATCTCTGAGAATTGAATTCTGCTCCAAGCAGAGCTTAAGCTTTAGAAGAATTTTTCTGATGTTTCTTTCAGACTTTATGATTTCACAGGAAAAAAAAGTTATTAAAATTTCTATAGTTTGCAAAAAAAAAACAGCTGCACATTAAAATTTGTTATTTCAATAGAAAAATGAAAAACTCTTAAAGTTTGAAAAAGCTTTAAAAAAAAAAAACTCGCTGATAAACTTAAATGTGAAACTAACAATTTTCATTCCTTTCTTTCTTTTCCATTTTCTTTTACATTTATTTTTCACGATTCTAATCACATGTTTAACTGAAATATTTATATATTAATGACGTACATTAATTCATTTGACGAAAATAATGATGGATGCTCACAATGATTTCGTAACTTTCAATTTTTTTTTCTCTCTCTCTGTCTTACCAAAACAATAAACCAATTTAAAAATTATGATGAATCGGTCTCGTCATCAATCTCCTAATCAATCTCAATGAACACATATTTCTTTCCCATACGAACCATGGGTCAACTTTCGCCCCTCAAACACTTTATGCCGATCTGTTCGATCCTACAAAACAAAAAACGAAACTATATCAATAATTTTATAGATTGTAAATGTAAGTATCTTTGTTCTCTCTACATGTGTAATGTGCTTATTTAATTGTGCTATTTGCTAAAAGAAGCTTTACATGAGTCATGGTTTCATGAGCGATGAATCATAAGAGTCGTTAGTGAATGACAAATTGAAGATCTTTTGATTCACTCGCACATCCTCAACAAGTTTTGCACGAATTTTCCGCAAAATTACTCTCGCTTTTCAGTCGTTGGACAGGTTTACGTTTAGGAAAATTTGTGCAAATGATATTCAAGCATGACTCATTCCTTACACGACTCAAGCTATAGAAATATTTACGCTTAAAGTGTTTCACCAAAAAAAATACAAAAGTTCTCATTTTATAAATTTCAAATGTTTTTTTTTTTTTTCTATCGAGCACATTATGATTACTTTTGACATGGAGTCTGGGAGATGTATACCTGATTGAGACAGATTGTGTCATATATGTTCGAAACATAATCAATTCTTTCAACAACTGTCCCAATCATGAACTTCCATACTCAATTTAATTCTTTCATTGGGACGCATAAATCTTCATTTTTTTTTTATTCACGATTTTTTTCTTTTATAGCTCATATGTGATATTTGATATTTTCAAGACATAAAATTCACTTTCGTTTGTATGTTCTCAGCAGAATTTTATGAACGCACATCATAAATCACATACCACTTGGGACAATGCATAACATTGCATCAGCCCTCAAATAAATTCAGGAACGGGAAAAAAATCTTTTCCGTACATTAAATGAATTTCTAAGCACATTTCGCAACCAAATATTAGAAAGAAAGTCCTTAGAGAAAGAAAATTTAGTATCTCGATATGTTTTTTTTTTTTAACTTGAACTGATTGATATTCCGAAACTGTACTGCGGCAAAAAAGCTGAAGAAGTTGGACTTTATTGACCATTAGGACACAAATTTAGCTTGACAGAAAAAGAAACATTACTCACATGTGCCGCAACTTGTGTCGAACTCGACGAAAACCTGCACAGAAAAACAATGAATTTCTTACCCGAAATTTTTTTGTTTTCAATTAAAACTTATCCCGGGTAAGAAACGATTCTGAAATCGAGAAGAAAATTTTATTTTAGTTGCTGAAAATTGGCATAAAAAATTTTACAACAGAAATTCCTTAACAATTAGCAATTCGACGTCATTAGGGAAGAGCACATATCAGCTCATTCACAACGGGTCGCTAATCTGACCTCGACAATAAATTCAAGGATTAGTTTCATTTTTTTTTTTTTTTTTTCAAATAATTATTTTACTTTAATTCTTTGGCTTTTAAAGATACGAAAATATGTAAATACTTTATGGGGTGGCAAAAGGGATGAACTTTAATTACGCTCTCGCCAATTACTAAATGATGCGTAAAAAGGTGAGAAATGCTTGTTCAACATCGACCGGGCAAGGGAGAACTTACTATGAAGATTTTTTTGAATGTCGTTTCCCAGTGCCGACTCATGATGTTGCAGAAAAAAGGAACGTAAGGAAATTAAAAGAGTTTCCGTTTAAAATTTAAATCTTTTATTCTTGTCGAATGGAGGGAGCTTTTTACTCCACAAATCTATTTAAAACGAAGTTTACCTCATACAAATTTGGATGAATATTCTCCGAATATTTAACACATATAAAAATAAAAATTGGCTTACTGGAGCGGTGCTTTTCAATTTGGCATTTTCTTGTAGATGATGATGGATAAAAAGTTATACACCCCAAGTCAGGACAGAAAGGCAAGGAATTTTATTCAAATTTCTCCTTTAATTAAAGAAAGCTTGCAGCAACGAAACTAACCGCAACAGAACCTCAGACATCCCTCAACACTCTGTTCATGATCTGTTATTTGTACAGCTTCCAAGCTCCCTACATAGCACACAATTTATCAAACTTGAAGCGCAATGACCGAACATTTATTTTCGTTGACACAAATTTGACTTCAATTTCATTCTCAGACATTTATCTTCTCTCCTTTCAACTGGAAAACGCTTTTTTGCATGTGATAATATGAATAAAGCGAACATGTCCCTATGTGGGACAATATTTGCTGAAAATATCTCTCTCAATCTCCTCCTTCCTTTCTTTCTACCTGCATTTATCTAGACATTATTGAAAAAGTTCAAATTAAATTTCATTTTATAAAATGGAATGCATTCTCCTTTATAATTTTTGTAGCAATGGAATCAAGTGATGGAGAACTGCTCCGTTAAAGTGCTACCACTGCTCGGTTCCATGTTTGTTAGTACTTCGTACTTTCTTTTTTTGGTATCATATTTTATTTTTTTAATCGATTGTAAATAAATTTATTCACTTGGATAAACATCCAAAACATTTTAGACCTAATTCAATTAGTTTATTAGTTTAATTCTGTTTTTCCTTTTTTTTATGTCGATGGTATGAAAATAAGATTTATTAAGAGACGAATATCTTTGCATAACTCTCGATATGCGAGAGCTTTCAACCGAAGATATCAAACAAAGCTTAATTAAATTTCACCATTCCTCCAATCTCTTTTTTTCGTTTTTTCCCCATTTTCGCTATTCGATTTTACAGGAGAAAGAAGATGGTCCATTATTCAAATTCTACGAGGTTATTATGGATGTTGGCGGCGAATTCATGCAGACCATCAATTCAATGCGGGACGTGACACTGTTTGCGCCGAGCAATGAAGCCTGGAATCGTAAGGAAGTTCGCGACATAATTGGGTAAGTGATTACCGTTTATTATATTTTCATTTCCTTCAGAGCGTTCGGATAAATCATCATTAACAGCACACAAACAATGCGCATTTTGTTCGTACCATTCATTCACTAAGTGTATCATCTATTCAGATTCATAATTTTTATGAAGAGTGGTGCGTAATTCCTTTGAAGAAAGCAATTAAATATGTATCAGTGGAATGGGTTGACATTCTTAATTGTATCATCAGATTTATACTCACTCCCATTAAATCCCGATGAATGGTTCCATTTAGTAAGAAAATTGATAATGCCACCAGCTTACTATTCATCTCATTTGGCAGGGTTTTCTTAGTAAAGGCTTTTGTGGAATATTCAGAGAAATCACTAATTTCATTTATTATTCAACATCCTTCAATCTCAAATTGTCTTTGGTTTTATCGGGAGTGCTCGTACGCAAAGAATATTGTAATATAATTAAAGACAAAATTAAAGATCGATGGAATTATTGATTGCCATTTATAAGCACGAGGCACAAATATTGGAGCTTTCGACAATGTCAGATAATCGGTGAAGGGAAGCGAGAAGAAAGTTTAAGCTCGAAGAGACTCTTATGTATCGATCTCATCTTTTGGACTTTTATTTAAACATGTTACGAAATCATACGAAATAAGCAGATAAGAATCAGACAAAAATACATTTAAACATCAAACATGCTTTATAAATTGCTATTTTTCCCTTTGATGATATTTCTCTTATGTTAAGTATTATTTTTTTTATTATCTTATTTTTATCCGACTGAAATGTCTAACTCCCAGAAACGATCCATTTGATCAAAGGTAAGGGCATCTGGTAGAAATATTAGAGAGTTTAATCTGTTGGTTGGATTCCTTAGACCTTTTTCTTGGGACAAGGAACGTTTTAGAAGTTTGTTGTCCACTCAAATACAGAAAATTGTGTTTATTAAAGCTCGAAAATTGGTTACGAAAAACCTGACCTTTCTTAAATAAGCTTTGAACTTTGCACTTTCAAATAAATCTTGCCATTATTACGCTACAAAAAGCCTTAAACAACATTGCATTGAAATGCTAATGATAAAAAGAAATTGTACGAATTGCTAATGATGCCTTTCTGCGATATTACCGACAAATATTTAATAATTCATGTTATGGTGAGATCTGCTACTTTTTGCACTTAGGCAACCTTTAAAGCTCCACTATAGACTTTAACATTATGAAAAGAAGACATTTCTAAAAGGATTTTTTTTTCTATTTTCAATTTAAAGCAACAAGCAACGCATGAAGGAAATCTTAAATTTGCATCTCGTAAATGAACGTTTCAGTTCGGAGAAAATCCGTTCGAACAACAATAATCAGGTAATGGAATTTTTTTTTTCGTGTAACATTTAAAATAACTTTTCAAAATGAAATTTGCACAAAGGAAAAAAAATATATAACTTAAAGCTTTTAAGAAGTTTCATTTAAATTGCAATGTTTTTTACTTCTCAGATTGTTCAAGTCCCAACAAATGCCGATAAAAAGTTCCTTTATTTTAATGTTGTGAACCGCGGCGACAACAACAAAACAATCACCGTTGAGGGTGGTGGTGTTAATGCGACAGTTTTACAATCCGATATTGCTGCCACAAATGGATTCGTTCACATTATCGATCATGTTCTGGGTATTCCTTATACAACCGTTTTCGAGAAATTAAATACTGATCCAATGTTAAAGTAAGTAATAATAAAGGAACGCCAAACTTGGTAATCCAGTTCATTCGACTACTTCTTTAATCTTCATGTCGAAACCATTTTTAACACGTACCATCCATGAATTTTGTTTCTCTAACAGCGATACATTATGGCTCGGTACACGCAATAGATTTAATGAGCAATTAAATTCCACAACGGCTCGCTTCACATATTTTGTGCCGCGCGACAAGGCATGGAAGAGTCTTGAAAATGAGTTTCCATCTGTCTATAAGAAACTGTTTATGCCTGAATTCATGTATCACGTAAGTTTGCTCATCAACTGTCCACCCTCATCATTCAGCTAATGAAAATGTTATGTTTTTTTTTTCTTATTCACCATTTTCTCACGCCATTTCACGACAACAATGCCAGGCCGAATCCATTTTGCAACGTCATCTGATTGTGGCCGATCGTGTGTACACAATGGGTGACCTGAAGAATATGACAAGCGACACAGTTCTACTACAAACAGTACGTGACCAGCTGAAAATTCGCATTATGGAACATGATAAACGTAAGTTGGCAAACCCGAAAATTTGTTTCAATTTTTATCATTTTTACCTTCTGGCTTTTTTGTTATATAAATGATATCAATTTGCATACCAACCAAAGTATGGCTCGAGGCCATTACATCAAACACAATTGTTGATCATTATATACTCCTTTATTATATGAATGAAACTATATCACTTCTATTTTGGTTAATTATTTCCTTTTTATTGAATCGACTTTTGATGGAAATCCTTTTTCTCCCCTTTTTTTTCACTAGTAAAAGATTTCTTTCTTTGATTTTTAATGCCAAAAAAAATTCTTTTATGTAAATAGACTTTCTTTAACCTGATTTCCTTTATTGTTATTTCTCATACAATATGAATGGCATGAATACATGAGACCACTTGACCAACTTTTCAACTTTTTGTTTGTGTAATGAAAATTCATCAGTCGCCTTATGTTCTCATGTTTAACATTTCTGTTTTCCTTTTGCTGAAAGGCAGTACGGGCTGCAAAATGTGGCCCACTGTGCATATGCCTCCTTCTGCTGTTCATTCTGCTGATTTTGTTCTTTTTGCCTTAAAACATATACAAAATACACAAATATATAAAACAAACACGCTCGACGTTATTCACTCCGGTGACACAACATCACTCACATCCACAAAATTACAACCATTTTCCTCTTATTATTTTTTGGAAAATAAAATATTTTTGAAACGAAACGATAAATAATTTGAAATTGTGAAATTTTTAATTCGCCCTCAAACTCTCGAAACCGAAAAAAAAAATTATTGCGAACAATTTAGCTGAGGATGATTATTCGTTTAGTGAGTTTCATCCCGGTAAGCGAAGCAAAGTTCAAATCTTTGTTGATATATTAGTTAGAAATTATTTTTGCATCATTCTTTTATTTATCTTTGTTGTGTCCGAGAGAGCAAAGCATGTTAAATTCGGGTCCTTTTATATGTTGCAAAATAGAGAGAGAGAGAGAAATCTTATTCAAATTTTGATGTCGATTGACATTTCCTTTTATTATCAAAGCTCGTTGAGTTTAATAACTTCATTCATGTGACGTGCGTTCATTAAAGACAGATTCATTGTTAGATTGAACATGATTCAATAGAATGGGAAACTAAGCACATCAATAATGTCAAACGCGTAATGAATGATCAAGATTTTTTTTTTTGACATTAACAAGCCAATATTATGAGCATTGGGTTCACGATGAGATAAACATAGAACAAAAGCTACGACATCTCATAAATGCATGACAATGATATGTGTTTATGATGTGAATGTGGTCGGACATGTTGGTAATTCAAAATTATTTTCTGCAGATATCTCAAATCAGTATTGCTTCTAACAACAATAACAATAAGTGTTGTCCATCCTGAATCAATACGACGACAATGATGATGAAGAGTTTATTAAATTTCCAAATTGTTAATAAATTTAACGAGCCAATTATGGCCTTTTATTTGGGGCTACTAAATTGTCATAAACATAACGATTACGATGATGATACTCAACCTTCTCTCGTTTGAATTCCCCACAAGTCGTTTCTGATTCATCAAAACATTATTGATTGGCAACTCATTAGCCCACATTTATATTACCTATTTATATTTTGATCGTTTGCACAAAACTTTTCTTTCCTTTAATGATATGTTGTTGTTGTTTATTTTGTTCTTCTGCACCTCCTGGGTCCATTACTTAATCCTTTCTCTTGCACATCATATTTTAATTTTCCTGTTTATATGTATTTTAGTAAAATGTGAATGTAAAATTATTTTACATACTATTAAATGTCTACTAAATTAGAAAATAAAATAATGGCACCAGCACGTATCATCAGCAAGAAAAAGGGAACGCTGCCTTTGCATCTATCTAGCATATTTTCACCCATTATTTCTGATTCAATATGGCACAACTATGATTATTATTAGTATTTATTATATTACTATCGTGTGTGGTTGGCACAGTATAATATTGTTCACAATAACGTTGAAGATAAAGCATTTTTTAATAGACAGCAAAAACTGCTCTGTTTTGAGGTTATGAATCTTGTGCTCTGTTGACGCTGACAGAGTACAAGCATAACTTTCAAAACTTTCATTGACACGTGACGACATGTAGGCAATAGTTTACGTAGAAATAACTTTCACCATTAATGGTCTCATCAAATTAATTTCAATAAACACCTATCGAACATCAATTTGATGCCTCTCATTTTATATAATTTGCAGGTTACTCAATAACATGGAACAACAAAAAAATAAATGTTTTCCGTTCTGATGTCGTTTGCACCAATGGCATCATTCATGTGATTGATCGTCCTTTCATCGAGGAAAGCGACATCCGTGTGTCATACAATGCCGGCAATGTCATTAAAACCGTTCTTCTGCCCACACTCATCATGGCTATGCTGACAAAGTTATTTAATTAAACTGCATTAACAAATACACTTGTAGAACATCGTTGAATCCAAATGTAATAGTTAGCAACAATATGAGAATCAATTGCTATCCTTCAATTCATCATCCAAGTTCTAGTTTTCAATGTTCAGATAAAAGCATAATTCAATGGACAAAATAAATATAGAGAATGACAAACATGTAAGGAACACATATCGAATGCATGCAAATAAAACTATTTTGGACAACATAAATTTTTTCAAAAAAATAACTTGAATTTATCTGATACAACATAGCATATAACAAACCTGAAATTTAATAACTGATTTCGAATAAATTCTCATAATAATCAGAAGAAATCCTGAAGAAAAGAAAAATATTCAGCTAAAAGATGGAAAGCTTTTCGCATTCATCTATCTAAAAACATCATTCGTTAGACAACAAATTTTTAGGAGAACTAATTGAACTTCTCAGCCTGTTGATGAAGCTTCTTAATAAAAAAATAAACATTAAAAAAGAGGTGTCAAAACACGTGAACATAAAAACTTTAGTAGACAAAAAAATGAAACTGCCGATTAAAGATGAAATGAAAATCGTATAGAAATAACGCTTTTGACAGCAAAACATTTTTGTTCTACTTAATTGTAAAATCACAATGACACATTTTGACGATACAGCAATTCAATCAACATG
Organism: Propsilocerus akamusi; assembly: GCA_018397935.1. Lineage (NCBI taxonomy): Eukaryota > Metazoa > Arthropoda > Insecta > Diptera > Chironomidae > Propsilocerus > Propsilocerus akamusi. The sequence continues at coordinate 15,846,360 of CM031469.1, read as the reverse complement.
TCAGTAACAACATTTTTATGTTCAAAATAATAGAAAATGAAAATAATAATTGTTTAAATAATTGTAACACGCTAAAAACCATCCAAAGATCAACAACATTTATTATTTAAAACAAGCAATCACATTTTAAATGTGATTTGTTTTGATAGGGGTTTTTCCAAAAAAAACTAAACCGATTTGAAATTGACTGGTGGAAAAATTGATTCCTCCTACTTAGATCTCTAATTCACAATCGATGATTTAGAAATGTTAAGAGAAACTGATGATATATGGAATGACAGAAAAAGATTGTACCATTAGTTACGTGCATTCATGAATGAAATAAGAAATGATCAAGTAATTATTTATATAACAAAATGATTTAATAGCAATTTAAGGCAACAGGTGACAAGTGAGGAGAAAGAGCTATTTAATGAATTTAAGGATTTATAACACTTGTGCAAATTAAAATAACTGTATGAGCTTTTTATATGATTTTCTTTCCGTAACGAATTTTTCATTTAGAATTCAACAGCATTTTATTTGAAACATTTCGAATTACAGCTATTAAGAAATGCTTTTAAAAACAAATTTCATTTAGATACTAATTAGGCTCTTTCCACCGAAAACTTCGAAAATTGTGTTTGTTCCTTTTTGTTGTCAAGCGCGAAATGAAATATCAAGCGAAGATATATTTTAATACCTACACAAGAAAAAAAAAATAATAATAAAATAAATTAAGACACTTATTGCCTTTTTCAAGAATGTAAAAGAGAGAGAGAAAAAAAATTACAAAATTTAATGTTAAAATGTGGAAAAAAAATTAGGAAATTTAATAAGTGACAATTTAATTATTTAAAGATGGCAACTTTTCTATATAACAAAATGTATAGCGCCATGTGAATGAGAATATGGTGAAGGAGCAAAATGGAGCACATTGGCACTCAAAGATTTTTTATTTCTTTTAGGGCTGTTCATCAATGATTTCAGGCAATTTAGGGAAGAAGAAAACTTAATAAATATGACACACAAACATAACGAGCTTTTATTTTGCATTAAAGCGTTGTGACTCGGAAGGGCGTTGTGACTCGTTCCTGAATATCACCAGACACCATTAATGGACAGCCCCTCATGATTTTTTTCTTGCAATAATATTCCTGCCCACTCGATATTATTGGTTTCTAATATAAATAACCGTAAAATGAAAGTAATAGTTTAAGTCCACAAACCGCTTCATTTGATCCGCATTATTAATGTCACAACACAACTCTCGAAAACGTTTTCACAATTCAAAGCATTAAAAAAAAAAATGTAAATCTCTGAATGAGGATCAAAAATAATAATCTACGCACGAATGAGCTTAAAATAGAATGCAAAATGATATAAAGCTACAAATAACTTCTTTTTTTTTCTAAATTTAATAGAAAATAAATTCGTATGAATACTCATACACCCACACAATAAATATTTTATGGCGTACAGATGAGAAACCATCACCACCTCCACTTTTTTTTGGCGACAATTGCAATTTTTTTGTGTTTCTTTTTCTTCATCTGAAACCTTCAGATTTTTTTATTCTTTACATTTCTGTCTTATTCCACGCATGAAAACTCATTTCGGAGGAACTTCAAGTCAGTCATTTAGCTCCCGTGGAATGGAAAGTTTTTAAGAAAGAAAAATTAGGATGATAAAAATTTAAGTTAATGAAAAGTCCTTTTTTGTTCGTTTTAAGCTTTTTATGTAAAATTGATTAAAATTTAAATTTGAAATAAAAAAAAAAATGGAAAAAAATCAAAAATGAGAATTGGTTTTCAATTGTCGGATTTCCGATAAAGATTTATTTTAATTCTTTAATTTTTAAGACAATTTGTTCCAGGAGCTGATTAATATTTTCAGCAATAACTTTGCAAGACTCCCATTGATTAGCCATTACAGCTTTTACAACACTTTGTGCAGTCAAACGCGTCGATGAAAGCTGTGAAAGAATGAGCATCTTTTCATTGTCCTGGATATTGTTTGTAGCTTCCAATGAACATTCACAAAGTCTTTGACTCAGTTTAAGAAATTTTAAACCAATTGTTTCGTCTTTTGTCCATTCAGGCGATTTCTGTAATACGAGGTTTACATTATTTTATTAACACACGACTTTAAAATGTTACTCACCGACACATATCCTTTATGCGCCTTTTGAAGCTTTTGTGCTTGTTGAAGTGGCACATCTGATAAATTCGCTGACAATTCCCACACAATACCTTCGTTACCGTGAATTGATCCAAGATGTGCCAGCATTTTCATTGCATTCTTTTTTAAACGATTCGCTGAATATCCTTCAGCATCTGGCAAATCATTCGCTATAGCATTCATAAGAATTTTGAGAACTTCTTCGTCAAAATACTTTTCTTTCAATTCAATAAGGCGATTATAGGCATTGAGAGCATCTCCAAAGCTTCCGACATCTAAACTAACCAATAAGAAGTTTTCCCAAATTTTCCAATTGTCGAAATTACATTTCAATGCTTCCTGAAGCACTTTGTGTGCTCGCTTTTTGTCGCCGAGTTTGATAAAACACTTTGCTAAATTATTCCATGATTCGAAACCACTTGGTTCAAGTTGCGTGTAACGAATGTAAGCACTCGATGCAAGCTCATATTTGTCAATTATCAAAGCTGAATATCCCAATCTCAGCCAGATGTTCTCTTGAAGTGAATTAATTTCAAGCGACTTTTGGAAATGGGGAATCGCTTTTTCGTATTCCTTCTTAAAATAAAAGTAATTTCCCCAGTGTCTTTGTGCCAATCCACTTCGATGTTTTGAGAAATCCCAAGCCTTTTCATAACAGCTGATATCATCTGTTGCATCGCCGAGAAGACAGTGAAGTTTCACTGTCGGTCGCTTCTCTAGTTCCTGTTTAATAATTTCTGCTGCTTTGTGGCGCAGTTCTAATTGAGTGTAACACTGTATGACTTCTTCCCAGTGTTTTATACGCAAATAGACATCCAAAGCGCCTTTAATAAGTCCCAAACTGACCATCAAATCTGCGAGTTGAGCCTCAATCTTAAAGCGTGGATACATGAGACTGGAAAATACATACGATAATCGTTGTCGTGGTGTCGCGTATTCACCTGCTTTGCTATTCAGCATTGCTACCATTTCTTCACATTGTCTCAAACTTCGCTCAACTGTTCTGCGATGATTTGATTCCAGTTTGATATGCATAAGCAAAGCATTTAAGCGCAAAATCCATGGTCCATTTTCTTGTTTCAGTAGCAGCATTAGATATGGTTTCACTTCTTCGTCGGCTAGATTGTCTTTTGGCTGGGATATTTCCAGATGCCTCACGTTTATCAGTAACAAATTTTGAATTGTTGATGAAAGTTGTTGCTGTTCATTTTGTTTATCATCTAGAAATTTGATCGTTTCCAATCGCGTGTCATCGTCAAGTTTAAGGAGCTCTGTAAGTTTAGTTTCACCATGAGTGTCTTTCGATGACACAGCCACTTCATTATTAGTCTGTAGAATAGAGATATGAAATTGTGGTAGAGGCTTTTGCTGCCATTTAGTTCTCATTCCTAAAAGCCCTTCTTCAATCATCTCGATCTGACTGGATTCTTTCAACTGCTTCAAAAGCTCGTCAACTTTCTGCACTCGACGATAAAGAAGATACATTGAGATGACTTCCAGTTGAATAAGGATCCTTATTCGTAGATTGGCCATCTCTTGAAGTTTTTCCATTGTCAGCACACAACTCACAGATTGTAATTTCTCGTAGAGCGTTGCCGAGTCCTCGTCTATGGACATTTGATATACTTTTATCATCCGAAGATACCAAATGCAAATTATCTGAAAATCATGCACACCGATTAGTAAATAGCAACAGGTATCAAATGTTGAGCTCACCAAGTCTGAAGGATGCAATTCAAGAAGGTCTTCAAGAAAGTTTTTAGCAATGATGAGTAATGGAACATTCCTAACATTTGGATTTATTTCAATGCCATCGACAGCTATTCCTTCTGCGTTCCATCGTTCATGCATGTTTTCAAACGTTTTCTGAAACTTGATGGAGTCACTCAATAGGAAAAGATCAGGGCCAGTAAAATTGTCTTGAACGAATGCCAGTAGCGATGCGATTGAAACTGCCAGCTTTTCATTCTCGTTAAAGGTGTCAGAACCAGTTGCCAAGAAGTGTTTGAAACATTCTCCCTCTATGACTTCGAGCCATTTCCCTTCATTGATTTTTTGAAATTGCTCATCTGGGAAAACTAAAAATGAAAATGATTTAGCTCGGTGATTTTCTAATTGTTCATTGTACTCACCATTGTCTGATGACAAATCTTCAAAAAAACATAGTTTATTTTCCATTTTTAATAAATTAGAATTTTCAAAGAATTTTCTTAGTTATTCTTGTTTATAACCTATAAAATTTTGAACCGGGTATGAAATTTTTACAAGGGTGAACGTAAACAAAAAAAAAAACATGAGCTCAAAATTAAATTGGAAATGTCTGGAAAAACCGCTATGCCTGCCAGTGATGGAAGTCGTAAAAGATGTTCTTAAGTTTGAGAAGATGACACCAGTTCAAGTTAGTATCAATTAACGCTGCTAAGCCCCTGTCTGTTAAATGCAATTATTCTAGAGTGCCTGCATTCCACTTTTGCTCTCATGCAAAGATGTGGCAGCTGAAGCCGTTACCGGCTCTGGTAAAACTCTGGCGTTTCTGATACCAATGATTGAACTGATACTTAAAAGACATCAGGAGAACACATGGCGGAAATCTGAAGTTGCCTCGATTGTAATTTCACCGACGCGTGAGCTCGCTACACAAACATTTGACGTCCTGAATAAATTCCTTCAGCACAAGAAGCTCAACTTTATCACCCAAAAATTGCTAGTTGGCGGCACAAGTGTTGAAGAGGATGTCAAGAGCATTGAATCAAAAGGCGCAACTGTCTTGATTTGCACTCCTGGCCGGTTGTTGGATCTTTTGGAGCGAAATGACAATTTGAAGCTTGCAGGACGTGTCAAAAGTTTGGTAAAAATAAAATGTTTGCTTCATATTCATGCTCATTTTCAATCGTCTATTTTAAGGAGTTACTGATTTTAGACGAGGCTGATCGTTTGCTTGACTTGGGCTTCGAAGTTGCAGTCAACACAATTCTCAGCTATTTACCAAGACAACGTCGAACGGGATTGTTCTCTGCTACACAAACGAAAGAACTACTGGATCTCATGAGAGCTGGCCTTAGAAATCCGGTAATAGTAAATGTGAAGGAAAAGGCCAATCAAAGCACACCAAAATTGCTTCAGAATTATTACATGATCGTTCCACCTGAACAAAAACTCAACTGCCTTTTGAAATTTATTGACGACCGTCAAATCGAAAAGGCAATGCTATTCCTACCCACGTGTGCCTGTGTAGAATACTGGAGTGAAGTTCTAGCACATTTAATGACAGCCAGCACAACGGTACTCGCTATTCATGGGAAAATGAAAAAGAAACGAGTCAAAATACTTGACAAGTTCAAAAATCTTGAAAAAGTGATTTTGCTCTGTACCGATGTAATGGCACGCGGTGTTGACATACCTGAAATGGATTGGGTACTTCAGTGGGATCCACCATCGAATGCTGCATCTTTTATTCATCGCGTCGGCAGAACAGCTCGTCAAGGAAGTGAAGGAAATGCTCTTATTATGTTACTCCCATCTGAATTGCCATACGTAGATTTTATAACGAAAAATCAGAAAGTCATTATGCAGAAGATCGAAGTAGAACACAATTGGACTGATGAATTGGAAGAGCTGAATGCGAAAATTCATGACCTGCAGCGAAAAGACAAAAATATCTTTGACAAAGGTACACGAGCTTTTGTTTCACACATAAAAGCCTACAGCAAGCACGAATGCAATTTATTGATGCGCGTCAAAGACCTCGATCTAGGAAATGTGGCGACTGGATATGGTTTGTTGAGACTTCCTAAGATGCCGGAAATGAAAGAAAAATTCAAGGAAACATTTATTGGGCCCAGCAATACAGTTAATGTAAATCAACTGGAATATAAAAATAAACATAAACAACAAGCATATGAGAAGAAGCAGGAGGTTTATCGAGAAACGGGTGAATGGCCAGGTAAGAAGACCCATAAAAAAGCAACTGAACCATGGACGGAAGCAAAGATGAAACGTGAAGTGCGTAAGGAAAATCGCCAAAAGCGTCAAGAGACTAAGAAAACTATCAAAGAACAGAAAGCGAATGGTTTGGAAGTTCCACGGAAACGAAAAAGCAAATACACTCAGGAGGATCTTGATGAATTGGCAAAAGATATCCGAGCGATAAAAAAATTTAAGAAAAACAAAATCACAAAGCAGGAATTAGATAATGAAATGGGATTTAGCTCTGGAAGTGATTCCGATTAATAAATGTGTTTTATTTTTAGATCTCGTTTAATGTTGTTTAATGTTTCCTTAAGATTAACACCATTTTATGTATTCTGACTCATTTAGCGTAGGTCTACACAGGACTTACTCAGAATCCGAAATCGATACACAGCTTATAACTGTAGGCACTTTAAAGCGCTTTCGTGTCGACATTGTCGATTCCCATGTTTTCCTCCAGGGCATTCTGAATATTTTATTATTTCGGTTACGCTCATTGTATCGACTGTGCTTTGCAAGAGGAACTCGAATTCTCTTGCGTCGCACGGACGATGTATAGTTTCCGGAATCTGAAGTATTTGATGAGAGTACTTCACAATGAATTATACTAGCGGCTTCTGATACTGTGGAATAAGAAAAATTTGTTGAATGAGCGTCACTTTCAAGTACTAGTGAATCGCTGCTCGATACTTCCATGACTTCAATAGGTACATCTGATAAGGATGTATCATTCTGATTCTCATCGGCACAAAGGTCAACAGTTTCAATAGCGGGATTTTGACTTGCATTTGAAGATGTTTCTTTTGTTGGCGATGGAGCACATTGTAGTTCTTGGACGGAGGCTGGTAGCTGACGTATTTGAAGATATTTAAATTCCATGCAATCATGATACATTGATAAATGGCACGTTTTGCAAATAAGTTCTCCGCTGATGCAATCTACGTTTTGATGACAAATTGCACACCTTTTGATTTCGCTTAGTAGTCGATGGAGCATGATGTATGTGCTATATTGAGCCCGACGTGCGCTCGAAAATTCCAGCATATACTCAAAGAAGAAATCGACAAACAAATGTCGATCATTGATCCAAAAATGATCAATTGTCTCTGAGAACTGATCATGTCGTTGCCGTTGATCAGCTGTTAGCGGATTTGTAAGATCTATAACAAAGTATTCTTTATGGAATCCCTTAATCTGTAACATCATCAGTTCCCATATTTTAGTGCGTTTCTTGAAACTGATGAATTCTTCAGAATGCTTTGGTTCATTCTTTAAGACCTTTAGCTTTAGTTTTCGTTCTTCCTTTTCTACTGTTTCAATGGCTTCTTCCATTCGCACGATCCACAAATCGCCTTCCAAGTAGGGAATTGAACTGGTACTATTCCAATTCTCTTGAATAGCATAATCTTTAATGCCCATATACGAAAATATTACTTTCATCTTAAGTCCCATTTCCAGTAGCTCGGCATACCATTTTGATAAACGTTCTCTTGTTGGCATTTTCATTTTTGATGGTTTCTGATTTAAAATATAGTGTTCATGCTGCTTCGGTGGACAACTCCAAAGATAGATTTTCTGAAAGCCACACTGCTTCAAGTATTCAAACAAACCAAGAAGAATGAGTCGATAAATTGTTGTACGATTATTGGACGGCAACAAGTTAACTGAATCGATGTAACTGATGTAGGCTGAATTGCGATTGGGTAATGAACAATCCGTTCCATAAAGCTGAAAAAACACAGCAAAGAAGCAGATGTCAGTACCATTTCCGGTATTGAAGAAACTGAAGAGTGTACAGTGTTTGAATTTGTATTTGCTGGCATCGGGACGATATTTAAGTATTAATGACTTGACTTTTACGACTCGATCCATAGCACTCAGTAATCGAATCGTGATAGCACCATTAATATTTACATTGTTTTTCAACAGGAAATTGGAAATATATTTATCACATTCTGTTTCTGGTAGCATTGATGCACGAACTGATTGTATCTTTGGGGAATTGAGCTGTTGCTCGCACTGCTGACACACAAAAAAAGGGTTTGCAAAGCAATAATGGAGTACACATATCTCGTGAAATTTTCGTTGACAGTACTTGCATTTAACGAACTTCTCTTTTCTGCGCTCTGCATACGTAAATTCGGCAAAATCACTTTTTTTGATGGTTCTGTGAATTTTAAGAGCATCAATGAGTAGGATAGGATAAAGAATTATTATTGCTTATTTACAAATCCTCGTGCAATTTAACATCTTCGCCTTCGATATTGTCTAAACATTTATGACAGTAGGTCCATTGCTGGTATCTAAGATGCAGATAACTTAAAAATTATCAAAACAGTTCAGCTCTCAAATTCCTACCTGTAATAGACTGTGTATGCAGGAATAATGCACTTTTTACCACAGCAAACGGCCGGACGTATCAGCTGGGTGTACCACCGACCGCAACAGTAACCTTTTTCTTGCATCAGCTCATCAGTTAATGTAAAGAAGTATTCTAAATTCTGAGCGGAGAACGTAAAATAAGAATAAGTTTTTATGCAGTAACTAGCTTTAATTACCTCAAGAGCAGTCTGATGTATTTTTATTCTATTTGATGTATTGTCAATGATAACTTTAAATTCACGATACCCGTCCCTGATGAATTTCCAGACATCATTCTTGTAGCATCCTTCAAAAAGTTTCTTTTCTAATTTGCAGAGTCCATTATGAGTAAGGTCAGGATATTTTTGGTTAAATGTTTCGTTTGGATAGTAGATGGAATGATTTGGATTTTCCTGACGTTTTACATTCCTCAACAGCGTCAGTAAAGCTTTTTCAATATCGGAGCCTGGAAGAGTAGACAAATTGCAAAACTTTACTATTTCATTTCGCGTTATGCATTCTTACTTAAATCTTTAGCCGATGGAATCATCCTCGGTTCCACCTGAGTGCTATTTGCTGATGCCGAGCTTATGATTTCCATTTCGTAGATATATCGCCATTTAATCTTGTAGGTGAAATGTTTGTTACTTAGTTTTTTGCTATGCAGTTTTTTCTTTCGACCGTTTTTTTTTTGGGAGGCGAAGCGTATACGGATTCATATTTGAAAAAAGTGAACCTGAGGATCCAAAATTAGGTACAAGTTCCACACAAAATAATCTACGGTTACCGAACGGTTACTGTCACGATCCACTGCCTTTTTGATAAGCATTATTTATTATAATACATCATGTATCATTTATGAGAAGAAAAGATTAGACGAAGCTGATACGCATCACTAACTGAAATCAGTATGCGTCGCGAAGTCATAAAGAAAAGAACTTTTTTTTTTTTCTACAAGTTTAATTTAAGTATTATAATACTCTCTGAAAGATCAGCATTTTTTTTTTCTTTTTATAAATACCAATTACGCGGGCAATAAGTTTTTATTAATAAGTGCTCACAAGCGGTGATGAAATTGAATTAATTTCTTATCATCGTAATTTGAGGTCTTCGTGTCATCATTTTGTCAAATTGTTTTTTTTAACACATTTTTCTTAATAACAGACAACATGATACGAACAATCCGGTTTTCGAATTAACCTGACTCACACATAAATTCATTTACAGAACAAGTCTTAATAAAAATATGCTTACTTTCAATGTTGTTTAAGAAATATTTAGTTTTCTCATAGCTTGTGATTACAAAGCCGCGTCTACATATTTAATAAGAATTAAAACATGGAATGCAAAAAAATATCCAAAAAATGTGCTGTCCCAATATTATTGGCAGTTGCACTTATGACAGTGATAACGTTATCAATTGTTATTTCCAAAAATTCGTCTCGAAATATTTCAACAAATTTTAAACACAATCAGAAAAATAAAGATTTGGAATTAAAATGTGTGCATATTGTAAGTAAACGATATCGGGAATTGGCATTGAATCACATCACAAGTTTCGCTCATCACATGCGACTCGCTAAATTCACTCTTTTTTTGTTTACTTTTAATAATCAGCTTTTTAGACATGGTGTACGTTCACCCGTAACTACATATCCCACAGACCCTCATGTTAATGAGACTTTCAGGCCATATGGAAGAGGGCAGCTCACAAATGTAATTGATAATAAATTCTTCATAATAACATTTTTCTCAATAAATTTATCTCCATAGAAAGGTCGACTCGGAATGTACGATGTCGGCAGATTTTTAAAAGAACGCTATGAATCTTTCCTGGGAAATAATATTTTACAAGAGGAAGTGCATGCTCAATCGACTGGTGCTGATCGAGCAAAAATGTCCCTGCAATTGGTTCTAGCTGGCATGTTTCCGCCTCAAGGAACGATTCTCGAATGGAATAAAGATCTCAATTGGGTACCGTTTCCATACAGTTATCAAGAATTGGATGAAGATACTTTGCTGCTAGTTAGAAAACCATGTCCACGATATCATGAAGAATTAAAACGCGTTTTTGAGCACGACGTCAAAAAAGAACTGGAAGATTATGCAAAAATGATGGAAGAACTCTCAATTTTAACCAACGACACAATTAAATCCCCAGATGATGTGCAATCGCTATACAGCACTTTACAAGCTGAAGTAAGATAAGAAAGAAAAAAAAAAACAAACATTGAAAAAGAAAAAGCTAGTTAATTTAATTATAATTTCCAATAGAAAGAATTTGGTTTGCCTCTGCCACCTTGGGCTGAAAAATATTTTCCAGAACAAATGCAGTTAATGACTGATAAGAGCTACATTTATAATGCCTATAACAATGAACTTAAGAAATTGAAGGGAGGTGTATTCGTTGATAAGGCTATCAAGGATTGGGAAATGTTTGAGAAAAATAACAAAACACCCCGAAGGATATTTTTATTTGGTGGCCATGATGCGACAGTTACAAATATCTTAGCAGCATTTAATGTCTGGAATGCAGAATCTGGGTTTCCTGATTACGGAATTACAGCAATGCTTGAACTGTCTAAACATAAGATTACTAATGGATACGGTGTTGAGATTTTCTTAAGAAATTCAACTGATCACAATCCTTATCAATTAACAATCCCAGGATGCTCAACATTTTGTCCTCTAAGTAAATTAGAAGAACTATTGAAAGACAATATACCGAAGAATTGGGAAGATGAATGCAAGCCGAAGGATAAAGATTTTAAAGAACCTTCATTGAGCGAAGTTTAGAATTAATTAAATTAAGATTAAAAATTCATATTGAAAATATATTTTATCCGTTAAAGAGTATCGTTTAAAAATTATTACACTAATACTGTACTTTCTTATTGTTGACGGTATGAAATTTTCTCGAGGTTGTCCCTTGTAAAAAGGCCCAAAAATTGAAATAAAAAAAGTCACTCGCGAGAAATTCATTGAAAAATTACATAAAACTCATCTGTAATAATAATAAAACATAGATAATTAGTTGTAGATAAAGTTAGGGCAACGATTGAGCTTATTTGCTCTACAAAATCGTGTAATAAAACATGAGTAAAAGGCAAAGTTCGTCGTCTCTGCTTCAAAACTTCTTTGCAAACGAATTAGAAGACTCTGAGAGCGATTCAGACTTCAAAGTTGAGGATCACGACGATAATTCAGATTTCGATGATGATGGCTCCACCGACAGTGACGCCAGTGACGCGAAAAACAGCGAAAGTGATAAAAGTTCAGATGAAGAAATTCTCCCAAAGAAAAGTAAAGCCGACGACAGTTGCACAAATCGACAACAGCAAGCAACGGCGAGTACATCAGAACCAGTCACAACTACAGAAAAGTTGGCCGAATATTCAAAACTTAATTCGAGTGTTGCTAACAAGCTCCTTACGAAGGCAGTCTGTTGTGCGTGTTTAGGCGATTGGAGCGATGACTCAAATGAAATTGTAGAATGTGATGGTTGCAAGATAACCGTTCATGAAGGGTGTTATGGTGTTAGCGAGTCAGTCAGCGTGTCAAGTACAATTTCATCCTGCTCCACGGAACCATGGTTTTGTGAAGCATGTAGAGCCAACATTAAAGATCCTGACTGTGAGCTGTGTCCAAATCGTGGTGGCATCTTCAAGGAGACTGATTGTGGCAAGTGGGTGCATCTTGTTTGTGCTCTATATGTGCCCGGCGTTGCTTTCGGTGAAGTTGATCAGCTGACATCGGTTACTCTTTTCGAGATGCAATACAGCAAATGGGGCGCAAAACCATGCAGCTTATGTGATGATGATCGATTTGCCAGAACCGGCGTATGCATTGGTTGTGATGCTGGAATGTGTAAAACATATTTTCATGTAACATGGTAAATAATCACTTGACTGTGTTTTTTGTCCATCTGTTGTACAATATTCTCTGTTTTTAGCGCCCAAAAAGCAGGACTTCTTTCGGAAGCTCATCATGAAGAAGTCGATCATGCAGATCCATTTTATGCTCATTGTAAACTCCATTCCGACAAAACACAAATTAAACATCGCAAGCGTAACTACAATGCACTCCTTATGCAAATGGAAAAACACAAAATTGATCTCGAAATGGGTAAAAGTGACAAGTCAATACCGGAGCTGGAGAGAATTGACAGAAAGTTAAAGAAACATCGCATCAAGTATACAACGAACAAAATCAATCGAATTGAACCTTGGGGTAAGCGATGTTAAACTGAATCATCTCTGATGGAAGATTTCATTGTTCCATTGTAATTTCAGTTCCGACACAAAAGATTCCCAGAATGATAAATACTAGCGCCTCAGCATGCAAGAAACTTATGAAGAAGACAGATTTAATGGGAATCGATGCAGCTGCTCTCGAGTTTCAAGAAGCACAGGTTTGCGCTTACCCTATATTCTCGAACCTTCTTATTTAATTTATTTGTTCCTTGTACAAATATTTCAGATTGCATCACTCACAGATATTCGCAAAAAGTGGCATATTCCACCAGCATTCAGTACGGAATTTGTTGGTTACTACTTGGATCGTTCCATTCGGATGAAAGAGCTAAAAACTAATCTTGATCAGCAAATGACCGCCAACAAAACACTTCTGAGTCAGCAACAAATATTGCGAACCAAGTATGACGACTCGATAAAGATAAAGGAAGATATTGAGCAGCGTCACCGCGATCTATTGGCTGAAATTGAACAGCTTCATGGTGCTATTCTAACGCTTGTCCCTCAAAAACAGTTGCAGAATTTAGAGAAACCAGCGGCGGCGCCAGTACCTTTCAAAACGGTTCCATCACCAATGACACCGACGCTCTCTTCAACTCCACCGCCACAGATGATTACAAATCGAACAATGTCTGTACCCACAGCAGCTGCCCGTAAGATGGGTGTAGGTTTCCCACTAAATAATTTAAGCAAGGATGATACAGGACGCATTCTGAGCACTCAATGCGAGCTTCTTAATGAATGCGGTATTTGTAAAAAGTGTACTGAACAGCATCTGCTGGCCAAATGTGATACTTGCCACCTGTATTATCATTTGGGATGTCTCAATCCACCTCTCACAAGACATCCAAAAAAATCAAAGCTTTACATGTGGCAGTGTTCAGAGTGCGATAAGTCTGACGATTCAGCGCCCGAGAATGTCATCATACCTAAGGGTCCGCGACGATCAAGAATTCGATACAGTAAAGATGGATTTGTACATTCTGACGTCATTCATGATTCATTTGGCAGTGAAAAATCATCGCGAAAGTCATCGCCTCATCGAACCCTAAACGGAAGTGGAAATGGAATTGACGTTAAATCAACGCCCGAAATATCGATTAATGTACCACCGATGGTGCTATCAGAAGAAACTACAAAAGTCGAAAACCTATCATCGACAAGTGTGCTCATAGTAGGATCAACAAAAGACAAAAATCCTAGAAAGCGAGGCAGAAAATCAAAAAACAAGCAATCACAAATATCGAGTGTAGAAACATCGCCACTTCCGACTGCTACGTCATTGCAAGCTATGTCTCTTATTAAGGAAACACCAATGGAAAATCATTTACCAAATGACCTCAATGAAATAAAAGTCGAAAACGAACAGCTAACACCCGCATCAATTGAAGCTAAACAAAACACAACATTACAACTCAGCTCTGACTTGCCGAAGAATTATACTAAGAAAGGTAGACCGCGCAAGGAGAAGCGATCTCTAATGGAAATCTCACAGGAACTTCAAAAGCAACAAGAGCTTAATCGTCAGCAACAACAGCAGCAGGAGCATCTTGGAACGCAAATTTTTGATGATAAACCGGAAGTAACTGTTCTCGATTTACGGCATAAAACGGAACATCCGCTTGATAATTTTCGTCAATTTTCCGACATTAAAAGTGACATTCCTTATGAATCGAGCACAATGCAATTGCCAAAGATTGTTGATGAGCCCGAAATCATTCCTGCTCTAGCCGAAACGGTCTCGGAAAAGATGCTGTATGAAAATTATGCAACGAATCTCGTCCTTCATAACGAATTTAATGGCGTTGTGGATCAACCGAAGTATTTGAATGGTGATACTGGTGATGGCACATTGGATTACACAACGAGTGGGAGTGGACATCACAAACATAAGAAACGTAAAAGCCATAAGCGACATCATTCTCATTCGCCAAGTTCTGGTGATCGACAATCAAGCAGTAAAAAACATAAACGAAAGCACAAGCATAAAGAATCGGAATCGAAACTTGATGGTTCACTTTCTGACGTGCGTCCAGTGGATGAGCCCATTGTGGTTGAGAAACCGCCGCTTAAACTGAAATTGACTGCATTTATGCCGGCTGGTGGTGCTAAGAACTCAAAAGTCCTTTGGAGAACCAGCGATGGGAACGAACTTACATTACACCCTATAGAAACACAAAAGAACAGTTCATTAGATGAAATATACAGCAGCTCAGATCATGTAAGGTTTTAAGAAATGGATTATTGACATGCACATTGCATTACTACTATTTATTTTTATTTTTTTTTGTACAGCTGGACGTAATGAAAAGTCCAACAAACGGTCATCACGAAGTCATCAAGAAACGTGAAAAACAACATAATCCTAATGCAGATAAAACGTCACGTCTGTTGTTTAATCTAAGTCCAAACAAAACTATTTCATCGCCAGTTATTTCCGCGTCACAATTCACAGCATCAGCCTCATCAACACCCACGTCAGTAGCTACTGTTTCTGTTAACAAATCATTACCGCTGCCATCACAAATTTGCGATGTTTGTCAGATCGTTGGTTCAAATCAGAACCTAGTGAAGTATGAAATTTATAGAATCCCATTTGACCATGAGCGGATAAAAGATGTTGCCCAAATTTATTTTCAGATGTGATGAATGTCAAAAGAATTATCACTACCTTTGCCTGATGCCACCACTCAAGAAGACACCGAAGAAGCGAGGCTATTCTTGGCATTGTGCCGATTGTGATCCAACTGCAAGTTCGAAATTCAATTGTATCGAAGCTTTTTTTTACTAAGTGCTTTTCTTATTTGCAGGATCGAGAAAATAACTGATCCAAGGAGCAACTGGCTATGGAACAAGTAACGTAATTTACAAATGGTAGTCACCACATCCAGTTTATGTTCATCAGCTGGAGCTTACTCTCTAAACAGACCTGTTGATAATCCTCCAGAAACAATCTTTCAATGCAGCAAATGAAAAATTGCTATAGAAATTTAATGTGTATAAAGACATTTAGAATGTTTGCCCCAAATCTCTCTTTCTCCCATTGCAAAGCCAAAATTTGAGCGCTGATGAAGTCCTCATTGCGGCATTTTATTTAATTGCAAATCTCCGAATAAATATTTTTCAAATATTAGGAGTTAACTGATCGCGGACATACTTTCTCCAAGGAATTTTCCTAATAATTTAATTTTTTTTAAATGGATTTAATTGAGGAATTACCGGCATGTCTTCTGCTGAAAAATTGCAGCATCATAACTGATATTTCATTGCGCAATTTGGGTTTGCTTTTTTTTTTTTGCCTTTCCTTTGAAATCTAAAAAAAAAACATGTGTAAAGCAAAACTACTCTCAAGTTTTAGTTTTCTTTTTAAGATAGTAAAGTCGTTTTATGCGCGATATCTAATCAGCCAGATGAAGTATTATAAGCGGAAAAAACAATTTGTGAAAGAAGTCGAATAAAATCATTTTTTTTTTTGTGAAAAATAAGATTCAAAATGACAAGTTTTAAGATTAAAGATTTATTGAAAACTTTCTCGAATGAAACATTTAAATAGGTCGGCAGAAGTTTACAATGCACGCTGATGATCATCCTTTGAAACATTTTCGGTATCCTCACTGATGCATGTCCATAATCCATCGTTATTTTCTTTCCACAGACTCACTTTATTGTCGCCACCAGACACACCAAGAATATTTCCAGTTAGTGACCAGCTGACATTCCAGACGACATCATCAAACGTGTGTAGAATTGTTGGTGTCCATGTTGTCATATCATCAGTATTCCAGACAATGACACGACGATCCTGAGAGCAGCTGGCAATACGAGATGATGGCAAACCAATGCTCGGTGCCCAAGCAACATCGCGCACCCAATCAGAATGAACTTCCAATCGTGATTCCTCTATCCAACGATCACCATCCTCCTTCCACACCTTAACGGTGTTATCGCAACCACCAGAAACGAAGCGCTTTACTTGCGTTAAAATACCATTAGATCCAGCTGTATTTTGTTTGCCTCTTTGATCAAATGCTGGCTCGGGTACTGTAGATGGACACCAGCTTAAAGCATTACATCCGATTGTATGCGCGTTGGGAATCTTTTTAAAATCAAACATTCCGGTTTCGGTGTTACAAGTGAGAATGGAAATAGACCCATCAGAGCTTCCGCAAGCCAGAATCAAGCCATATTCAGGCGGCGCAAATGAGACACTGTTCACTGAGGAATCGTGATTGCTGTATTCATAGAACTTTGTCCATTCACCGCTTGTTTCTTTCCAGACGATAACTTTACGATCATATGAGCAACTGGCCAGGATGTTACCGTAACGAGGATGAGCCCATGCGACTTGCCACACTGGTCCGCCGTGGCCCTTGAGATCTGCTTTGAGACGTTGTCCACCGTTTTTAATGTCGAAAATCTATTTAAGACCATAATGGATTTAGATGCCATAATAAATGGAATCTAAGAAAAAATTCTTACCTTGACCGAGTTGTCGGACGAACATGTTGCTAAATTCAGGCCATAATAATCGATTTCTGCACCATGAATAAGGTCTTCGTGACCACTGTCTATTGATTGCAAGAGGCTGACCATTTTCAACTTTCTCCGGCAGGCGAAATTGTGTTAAATGCGCTAATGTTTATTACTGAATTCCACGTATTCAACAAGGCCGAAGATTACTCTAAAAGTATACTAAACGTAATGTTAACGTACAACCCTTGTAGAAAATGCGACTTGTTTATAAATAAAAATCCTAACTCTCGATTTGATCGTCCAGCCTTTTAATTAAATTTATTATCGTAATGAGTTAATTATCTTCTGGTCGATAAAGTCTAACATCAATCAGTGAGTTGCATTTAAAGATGCTTTTCGATTTAGCCTAATATTTTATTTATTTTTTAGTTACTATCTTTTCAACTCCAGCGAATTATGAAGAAGGTCTGGATTAAACGCGAGTCACTCTTTCCAAAGCCATTCTATAAAAGGAAGCTTTTTGTGTTCTTTGTGCTGCTCATTCTTTGCAGCATAATGTTTTTTGTGTATCAAGTAAAGTTTATCAACCAATTAGCCACATCAGACGTTATTGCAACAGAAAGACTTCAACAACCACCCTCTAAATTAACAGATCACAAGCCCGTAGAAGTTGCAGCACCGAAGAGAGAAATAATTAAAGGCATTCGGCTAAGAGATATCGATTATTACACCAAAAAGTTTCCAAATCAGAAGTTCCGTTGTGATGGATCTCGAGAGATTCTTTTTGAGAGAATCAATGATGATTATTGTGATTGTGTCGATGGAAAGGACGAGACCTTCACAAATGCCTGTGCCAATGGCAAATTCTATTGCACACATCAAATGCGACACAAAACGGGGAGAGGTCAGGATGTTTTTGTAACTTCCTCAAGGATTCGCGACGGCATTTGTGATTGCAGAGATTGTTCTGATGAGGACAAATGATAACGTCTGGTATAACGTTAGGTTTAAACTCCACTTTCTATTAAGTTTGTTAATTAATTTCGGATCCATCTTTTTTTTTTTTGTAAATAAATGTCATGAGCTCAGAAAAAAGCTTTTTTGCGCAATGTTTGAAAGAAAAACAAACAATCTGCATGTTTACAAAAAGGACTTCTTTATTCTTTTTTTAGGGCTTGTCACAATTTTCCAGTTTCTTACAAACAATTTTACAGTTATTTGTTATCCTTATGCATGTAGTATCTACCTAGATATATTTATCAGAAACATAGAGAGGTTTGATGTCCTTATGAATTATGTAGGAAATTTTAATTAAATGAATCCCATTTTTCTTCTTTTTTTTTTTTGATTGAGAGTATTTCGATATGAAATGGATGGGCGCAACAAGAATTTCGCGCTGGATTGGATCATTTGAAAAAAAAAAAAAAAATCTTAATCGACAACGACTGAAAAGGATCTCAACGCAATAGTTTTACGTTTTATCCGTATTAGGAAAACAAAAAAAAAAAACAAATGCACTAAAATGAGATTTAAAAATAAATTAAGCGACAGATTTACAGCAACTTTTCGATTAAATGAAGTTTTTTATATACGTAATAGTGATTCATCCTTGTCAATTCGCGTGATGATGCGTTTAGTTAGTAGCAGCATAAAAGGAAGATTCATCGGCTTACCGATAGTAACGTATGTCTTGTCTCAATTCCAGTAGCTAATTGATTTTACTCAGTTTTCTTTTGGGAGTATTTGCAAGATGCAAATTAGATTTTAAGTAAAATTTTAATAATTTCATAAAATGCAACATAACGTCAATTGAATGTTTATGATAATGGCCAAGAATTGTAGAGAAAATAATTTTCACGGGCTTTTTTTTGTTCTATCTTACAAAATGATGTGGGCGAAAAAATTATACAATTCTGAACAGCATTCAAAATTCTCAGAATTCAAAAACTTCACGTCACAATTTACGTTGCATTCTTATTTTCAGAACCGCCACTGGGCGGTGTTTTCTGGATTATTTGATTCGACTGCTGGGCATTTTGTTCCTGACTCTTTTCCGATGATCCATCGGATGTTTGCGCTGCTGATGCAGCTGCCGCTTGTTGAGCTTGATTTTGTTGCAACTGATATTTTCGAAAGTTCTCAAGCACTTCAAAATGTGTAAAAAGATTGGACATATTGGAATCACCCGAATGTAGAGTTCTTGTCAGATTGCAGCCAAGTCGCTTCAGTATCTCTGTAAATGATTTTTCCTCTTTCCTTAACCACGGCCGATGATCGTCCTGTACTTGATATGGCGTCACATGAACATGCACTGAAATGCCTAATCGGCAAAGTGTTTCTAGAAGACTTCGAGCTGTAATCCATGTGTTTTTACCGCCACCGTGTCCACCATCTAACCAATACATATGCTTGATACGCGACACAAGCTTCATCATTGAGCTGTCGTCGGGTGTGAGGGTCTTCATATAATGAAATTCGTAAATAAACTAAAATGAAGATTACAAGAGAAACATATACAATTAGCAAAATTATTCATTCTACAAAGACTAATATTTTAGTGCTCACTTGATTCAAAACAACACAACCTTTGCTGAAGCCCATCAGGGTAAGATTTGCTTTATCTAAATTGATGCTTTCACGCCACCATAATAGATCATGCGGATCTCGAGGATTTAATGATGGTGGTGATGTCGCTGTGCTTGGTGGCGTTTGCAGTGATGGCTGCAGGAGATTTGGCGATAAATCGGGTGCAATTGGTATCGTTGGAAGAGAATTGCATGAATCCTCCTTGCACGCGAAGCCAATTGTTGATTCAGCATCATTTGTCACATTATCATGCACTTGGAGGATATCAATATGCATGTCTTCAGTATCGTTATTTACATTTGGTGATGCCTCAGTTAATTTCGACACTAGCTCTGATTCAGACATCGATTTGAGCTTTTTGGTGACGTTGATAAGAATTCTAAAAGTTAAAATTGTATGAAATGCAACATTCACCCAGCGATTGCAGAACTTACTCTTCCAGATGTTGCAGAGAATAGTGCATTGGCGTATGATCAGGAATTCCCACATTGTTACCTCTCACAAAATTATCAAAACAGCTAAAGGTGGTGAATTCCATCCTGAAAAATGTAAAACTGTCCATCAGGTTCCATCGCCCTTCAGGTGGCTTATGGGCGAAGACTTACCTAGCTGGTCTCACAACAACAATGTGAGCGCGCGGAAATGATTCTCTCAATATGACTGCCGTATTATCTAAATTGAACTTTACGTAGCCTTTAGTATCACGATTGTCTTCCATCATTTCCGGTATATCCTGCACATCGCCGCCGAAATAAACGACAGCCGTTCCTGGTCCTTCATCTTTATTATTATTTGTGCTACGAATTAATGGTGGACAGTAGATGATGTTGTTTGTGCGATTAGAATAACCTCTGATGGCATTCAACCGTATTGGCCCACCGTTCGGGACGTTAGTTGATGTTGTCGACGAATGCGATGACTCACTCGTGCCCAACATGCTGCCGCTCAGAGATTTTTTTCTTCTTGTTC
Organism: Propsilocerus akamusi; assembly: GCA_018397935.1. NCBI lineage: Eukaryota > Metazoa > Arthropoda > Insecta > Diptera > Chironomidae > Propsilocerus > Propsilocerus akamusi. The sequence continues at coordinate 15,825,589 of CM031469.1, read as the reverse complement.
TCTTAATGTTTTAGCTTTTTGGTTGTTCAATGAGCACCACAAAAACGAAAATGGTTATTATAATTCGGCGTTGCTGTTTTTCTTTTTCCCCAGCGAGAAATGATAAATTTGAGTGTCTGTTGAAAGAAATGATGCAAAGTTATGAGAATTGTTAATTTTAGAATTTGCGTGATGATATTAATTAATTAACACGTGACATGCATGTCATCATCAACTATCATCGAAATAACCGTATCATTAATATTTAAAGGCTTTCTTTGTTCTCACGTCATGATCGTTTGTAAAAAAAGACACAAACTTCCTGTTAGACGTACGACAAATTGTTGTCAATTAAATGGTTTTTTGAACGAATGCAAAAAAATATGCTCGATGAATATCTTTAACAAGAAAAAAAAAGTCCGTACGACTTGCTATTTTTAAATTTTCCCAAAAAAAAATTATTGCCACCAGCCCTCGAGACGAAACGGTATAATAACTTTCAACATTGCCCATCAAGAAACCTGTGCAATGTATCGCTGATGAAACCAACACAAAAGAGAAATATCTCAGTGAAAACATTTGAGAAAAAAAAAAAAATATATTTTTAGCAACATCAATATGGAATTTTTTTTTTGTTTATACAGTTTTTTAAAAGGAAAATTCTTCAATTGCTTACATGATGCCTGATGGATCTCGATCCATCGAGTGCGATCCGTCAAGCACTTCATAAACTCCCCGCGAAAATTAAATAAAATAAAAACACTTTTAAACGCACAACAAATTTGTCTTGTCTCTATGATTCATATTTTCCCATGTTTTTCCTTAAAGTGTTTTTTGTTTCTTATGTATTTGTTGTTGTGTTTCACAATTATCGAGCGTCTATCGCGATACACAGCATAATATTAAATGTCTATAAATATCACAATATTATAATGAAGATCACCGCACTTCATCAGTGTCTCAATAGTATTTTTCTTCAAATTCATCATCGCGATTCGCATTGCCAAAGCAGCGCGCAAACTTTTGGCTTATATCTTCCAGACACAACTTTGCATCTTCTTTAATCTCACGGAACTTTTCGCGCACTTCTTCGCGCATAAGAATGTAGCACATGGCAACCAGTCCCATTCCAAAAAGGATGAACACAAAATTAATGACTAGTTTTGTTTTTTTCCCTTCTTCACTGTCTTTCGCACCAGCACCTGGCACCATATCGCCAAAACCAATTTTGCACAAACTAATCACTACAAAATAGACGGCATTGGGATATTCCCATGACTCCCATTCGGCAAACATTATAGTACCGCCGGCAATATAAAATGAAATAACCCACAGACAGGCTGTCGATGGCACAATGACTTTCTTTCTTCGATTCACTTGCACAGATGTGCCATCATCGCTACTTTCAATGCCTTCCTTGTCTGGATCACGACTACAGTCATGAAACCATGTGTAGAGCCATTTAAATGTTGCCGCTAGCACTTTGCCCATATTCATGAAATATAAGATATACAAGGGAATGCCGAATGTTGCATAAATCATCGTTGTCACTTTGCCCCATGTTGTCTTTGGCAGTGTATTGCCGTATCCAATCATCGAAAAGATTGACAGACAGAACATGAGCGCCGCTGAGAATGTCCAAATCTTCTCCGGCGGTCTTGGCTCGTAGCCTTCTTTCACCATTTCCGTAAAATTATTTTGAAAGTTTTCCATCACCGAATTTGCTTCAAGGATCCACGCTTCACGGTTAAAGGTATTTAACTGCTCCGAAACATTCCACAATTCGAATGCAAAATTTTCTCGTAATCGCGTCGCGTTAGTTATTCCCGTATTATTATAATGCGTTTCAATAGCCTGAAATGCGAACGCTCCGATAATGGCATAGCCGACAATTAGTGCACCCACGCCGACTTGCGTGCACATAAATGCTACGAGCTTCCGGCAACAATCCTTTACTTTCTCACGTGGGTCACTTCCGTTTGTGGAATTGGAGCCGCGTGATCTCATCGATGATCGGTTACGATTCATCATTAAAATTGTTGTTGTATCTTTGCACAGTACTAATAACTCAGCACAAGTCTCGTGAAAATGTTTTGATCACAGGATAATTGATGTGCCCCATTCGTAATATATGATTGAATTCCGTAAATTTTCCAATTCAATTCTTTTTCGTTTTCTGATGTTTTTTCCGACGTCGCCGTATTTTTTTTTCTTTCTTTTCAATGAATTTTTTTTTTTTGTTTCTATTTTTAATTTTCTTTTTATGATTTTTCAATTTTTCCGCACAATTTCACCGCGAATATTATTGTATGCGAACGTTTTGATGGTACCGCTAAGACTGAGCATTGAAAACGTTTTGTTTGAGGAAAATCTTGATTTTATTTTGAGGGGAGAAAATTAAAACTTTTCTTCAAAAGATTGTGAGCGAAAAGCTCGTGAATGATGAGATGGAATCATTTTCAGATGTTCTTCATATAGCGCCATTCGCTTATAAATCTGCAATGGCCGAAAATATTCTAACTCTCCCGCCATGCATGTCTACCATTCGAAGTTCATTAGTCCCGATTCACATTTTATATTCACAATATAATAATTCATAATTTCGCTTTGCATGTGGATCATCAACATCGTCGTCAATATTGATTTTTGTATCCATCTCTCAGTTCAGATGAACTTGCGATAGATAGATAGTGATAATTAAATTTTACCCACCACATTCATGCAGTTTTTTTTTCTCTTTTCGATTATAATTTGCACATACAAGATGAGACGAGACATTGAAAGGACTTTTTGCAAAGCCTGAAGAAACCAAAGTATTTCAACGTTTTAGGTAAGAACCCAATTATTATTTTAAACAGAAATTATATGTACTTAAGTTTAAATAATGAATTTAATTGAATTAATCAAAATAAAATGCATATTTTGTATCTGTGTACTTCTTGTGACATCATTTTCAAATTTGTTGTTTATCATTTTTTTCGGAAAATTTTTTAACTCTTCTTACCACTTAAAATACACGCAAAACACGTCCTTGACGACAATACTCGTATAAATTACACAATTAACTGCATAAATAACAACTTTTTAGCTTAAGAAGTATCATTTTATAGCGACTGATCGATAAATTAAAATATGAGAACTTTTTCTGGTGATCCCTTGTGAAAATTTTAAATTTATTTCGTTAAATTGCAAGTTTCGTTCAAAATTTGCGTAACATCATTTGTGGGGATAGAGCTTGAAGATTGGTGCAAGAGCTTGAAGAAGTGATCCATTAAATCAATTGAAATGAAGAACAAGAGTCGTTTTGGTAAAATGATTGGAGTACTGGAGGTCGGCAATTCGTTCTGCAAGTTTCTGGTGAGCTAAATTACATAACTTCAACGCCTTTCCAAGGTCAAACGCGTTTTGTTTATGTTTTTTTATTTCTCACATCGGCATTGAATTACTGCTCTTTTTAGATTTATGCACTGAATAACAGAGAGATTCTAACATGTCACGAGATCTCAATTGACAAGATCGATGGTTCAGACGAGGAAGAATATGACCCAATTGAGCTCTGGAATGCTGTCCAAGAGGTAAGACAGGAAGAAGTTATTGATTTTTTTTTTATCTTATGACACAATATCTATTTCAAGGCAATGCGAAAGGCGACAGAAAATCTAATAATTCTCGAAATCGAGCCAACTGACATCATTGCCGTTGGTATTACAAACCAAAAAGAGACTAGCGTTCTTTGGAGTCGGAAGTCTGGAGAAGTCTTTAATCCATTAGTTTGGTGGGATCAACGATTACGATCAGGTCACGAAGAGATTCTTGCTCGAACAAAGAACAAACGAAATTACCTGAGATCCGTTTGTGGTCTTCCGTTTGATATGTAAGAACTAGCAGCCTAGATTCGCTTCCTTAATTAATTGGATATGTTTTTCCTTACAGATGTTTCAGTGCTTTTAAAATTAGGTGGCTGATCGATAATAGTATAGCATTACAGGAGCGAATTAGTAACGATGATTGTTATTTTGGGAATCTTGACTCGTGGATTTTATGGAATTTAACTGGTGGAACTGAGTCTGGTGTTCATTTGACTGATGTCACAAATGCTTCAAGAACAATGTTGATGGACTTAGAGACGCTCCAGTGGGATAAACGTTTATGCAAGTTCTTTAATATTCCTATGTCAATCTTGCCAGAAATTAGGAGTTGTTCAGAAATTTTTGGACATATCAGAATTAAAGGATCAAATGTTCTAGAAGGAGTGCCTATTGCAAGTGTGATTGGAAGTAAAAACAGTGCATTGATAGGTCAACTATGTTTGAAGGCTGGTCAAATTGAGTGTCATGTGGATGATGATTGCTCGGTGATGTTGAATACGGGTCAAGAAATTGTTCATTCAGATAACGATCTTCTAACAACAGTTGGTTTCAAGTTAGGACCTAATGAAAAGACCAACTATGCATTGGAAGGATTTGTTGGCGGCTCTTGTTTAGCTATTGATTGGCTACGATCCTCAATTATATCTTCAGAATCGAACAATAATGATGATATTTCTCCTGTGTCGAGCTTCATGGGAGTACGCAATAGAAATTGTTTCAGTAACTTCCCTCGAATGCATGAGAATGAGCTGACATTTGTTCCAGCTTTAAAAGGACTTTGTGCGCCGAATTTTCTTTATCAAGCCAAAGGTTATTTGTCAGGATTATCATTAAATACCAGTTCGCAACAGCTTCTCACAGCCGCAAAAGAGTCAATTTGCTTTCAGACAAAAACTATTCTCGACTCGATCAAAAAAGACTGTAAAACATGGCCAGCAATCAGTAATCTCATTGTTGGAGGGGAATTCTCTGATAATGTTGATTTTGTGCAGCTACTGGCTGATATTTGTTCCGTAACTATCGAGCGTCCTCAAATTTCGCCTCCAACTTCACTTGGTTGTATGCTCTCAGCTGCTCTAACCATGAAGCGCATAACGCTTGAAGAATTCAAAACTAGTTGCATTCCGCCAATTGATAATTTCTATCCGACAATAAGCGGCGATTCGAGCGAGCAAAAATATATGAAATGGTTAATGACGCTTAAAACAAGTCTGCATGTTAATGACTCGCGTACGCAGCGCGAGGAGGTGAATACATTATTGGAACAAAAGGATGCATCGCGTATGATTACAAATTCAATACCTGGCTGCGTTTTCTTATTTACGTCTTATGTTATTTATGTACTGAGCAAGGAATGGCCATAGACAAAATAAATCAAGAACAGAATACTCGTTTCCAGCTCTCATCCACAATCAGCTGTTTAGTCAATAAAAATAAATTATTTTAACCTGAAAGAAAATAAAATTGTTGAACGTTTGTTTAAAACTGATTGTGAAAACTTAATCACATTTCACTAATTAATCCCCCCGAACGAGCCTCTTCAGATTACTGATGGGTTGGCACGAAATAGAACTGGTCGTGATGCATCTGTAGTGTGTAGACATTTCTAAATCTTATGTTGTTTAAATCTACTGTTAATGTTTCGTTTAAAAATTGCATATTCCATTTTGTTTCATTGTGGAACAAGTTGAAAAAGAATCGATCATTAAAAATTCTAGAGAGGAGAATTTCTCATAGCTTTTGCAATATAAAAGTGATAACACAGTTTTCTTTGTTAGTTTTAAGTTTATTAATTGTCCATAGTTGGTGTTTAAACAAAGGATATGAAATATTCACCATAAATATCTTCGGCACTTGCAAAATCCCGAAATCAAAAAAAAAAATTAAAATCTAACACAGGAATGAGAACTTTTTGTTTATAATAAATATTGGATATAATAGTTGATTATATACATAAAATATATCGGCAACAGCATGTCCAACAACCCAAATGAAGCACTTTTATACCGCTTGCAGCAGATGAGCATCGATAATAGCGCAATAGACTACCAAAATATTTCTGCAAATTCTACATTGAATCGGCACATGAACCAGACATCAAACTTTCAGAATCAGCCTATATACCAGTATATGCCAGACGATGCTGCCAGTGGTATTTATGAAAATGTTGAATACTCATCGGCAGGAAGAGTTTTAGTTACGGATCTAGATGCAATTGATACGCAAAAATTCGAATCCAACAATGCAAAGGCACAGCCCCAAATGAAACCAACTGTGGGAAAGGTTAATTATGGACAGTCGGTTGAAAATTTACGATATGCACACACTCCACAACCTCCTTCGGATGCGGAACCATCGCCAATCTATGAAAACTTACAGATAGTTTCAGGTTAGTCAACAATATTGCAAGTGAATCATATTTGATTTTAAATGTGTGCTAATTTTTTTAGGTCAACAAGCTCAGCCCCAAGCATCTCCAGCTAATAAGTCAATCTATTTCTATGAGAGGAGCGGATCAAGCAGTCCTCAAATTCCTTATCAACATAACCGAGATCATCTTGCATCGGATTCTTTGGTGTTGAACACAAATGCAGCTTCTAAATATATAAATGTTATGAGCGGTGGCAATAGAAATAACTTCCATGCATCTTCATCGTCACTTCCGGTATCAAATTCTGTACCTCCCAAAGTGGTTAATCGATCCTTTAACATTCAACAACAGACAGCTAATAACGATTATATTCAAGTATCAGCACCTATGAATTTTGCAAATCAGCTCCAAAATGCATCACCATCACGATCAATCAGTCGTCCCTATAATCATTCATCTCCGACAAAGTCTGTTGGCAGCATTGGCTCACGCCCTGCAATGGAGGAAATCAATGGGTCCGATTATGTTTGCATGAGCGGCGGAACATTAACAAAAAAATTGCAACAAGTCAAGTCGCTGCCCAATCAAAGTGTTAGCTATCAGCAGCCGCAAGTAATATATCAAAAACCTCCACCAATACCCCCATTATCAAACATTAATCTCAAAACAAATTATGTCACTCCGGCAAATGAATTGCCACAAGCTCAGTATTCTACAGCAGCCAATCATTCGGTGGATGCCATTGCTGTAGCGAAACAATCTGTGAACTTTAATGCATTATCTAACTCACCAACTGTTTCTCCTACACCATCGAATGTTTCAGCTGGATCTGGAAAAAGTAAGCCTTCAATTCTTTGGAAACACTCAAGAATCGTCATATTTTTTTTTTTTTTTCAATTCTAACATCTATTAAAAATATTTTCAGTTAAATTTAAAAACTTACTTCCTTACTCTGTTACGTCACGACCAGGTAACTATGACGAAATTAGCATCGTCTCATTCATTTTTGCATGATTGAAACTAAATTTTCTCTTAAAGCTGGCAAGACGGAAGCTGAAAGAAAAATAGAAGAATTGACGCGGCAATTAGAAGAAGAGATGGAAAAGAACGAGGAACAGGGTGAATACTTTGGCATTTGCCAAGAGTGTAAGCAAAAAGTCACTGGTGCTGGTCAAGCTTGCCAGGTATATTCATAGTTTGTTCAACTTAAGGTCCCAATATTTATGCTCCCCATTTACTATCAACAGGCAATGGGAAATCTTTATCATACGAATTGCTTCATTTGCTGCTCATGTGGACGAGCATTGCGAGGCAAAGCATTTTACAATGTTCATGGTCGAGTTTACTGTGAGGAAGATTATTTGGTAATGGTATATTTCGTTTTATAATGATAACACAGTTTTGTCTTGACAATTTGCAACATTTTTTTCTTAGTATTCTGGATTCCAGCAAACAGCTGAGAAATGCAACATTTGTGGACATTTAATTATGGAAATGGTAACAAAACTTTGAAATTGAGCAGGCCTATAATTATAACACACTATTATCTTATTACAAAGATTCTTCACGCAATGGGTAAATCTTATCATCCCGGATGTTTCCGCTGTTGCGTTTGCAATGAATGTCTTGACGGCGTTCCATTCACTGTTGATGTTGATAACAAAATATATTGTGTCAATGATTATCATCACTTATTTGCCCCGAAGTGTGCGGGATGCAAGAAGAGTAAGAAAAATATAATTCATCAGTTTATGCAGCGACATGATTAACTGTTTTCCGGTTCGCTTTAGGTATAACGCCGGTAGAAAATACAGAAGAAACCGTTCGTGTCGTGTCAATGGATCGCGATTATCATGTCGACTGTTATATTTGCGAAAGCTGCAGCATGCAGTTGACTGATGAGCCCGATAAGAGATGCTATCCGCTTGAAGGACATTTGCTTTGCCGCGGGTGTCATTTGCAGAGAATCAATTCTCATAACCGTCTTATCGAACCAGCTCCGGTTAGCTATCAATTTTTGGGTTAAGATATTTTTCAGGGGTTCCGGTGAGTTTTATTTAAATTTTAAGGAAAAAAAATCATTCATAATCCCATTAATTAAATCTCTCTGCATAATACTTATCAAGATTGCTAAATGTTGCCCTTTAAGGATAAATAATCAACTTTGATGCGCACTTTTCTTTTAAATGAATTTAGCTTCTAAATATCTGTGCAGGGAATGTTTTGAAAAAAGGAAGAAGAATAAGGATATTTTAAGCCAGAACAGTTTTCTGATTAAATCATTTTGTGATATTTGAAAGAAGAAAAAATAATAATTTCGCGCAAATTAAGATTGCAATTTTTTTAACATTGAAATTCACGGCAATTTAAAGAAAGAAACATTCCATTTTAAATCTATATGCTAATATTAATTGAGAAAATTTTAACGAACTAGTAGAGGATTAAGATTTTGTTTTTCGCAAAACGCTATAAGTATTATTTTAATTCTACTTCTAATTAATAATTGTAGGTGTGAATAAACAATAAAGGACTCCAATAAAATATTACAACATATAACTTATGCTTTCTCATTGTGCGCCAATCCAGAATACTAATAATATAAGGGACGCAATCTTTATCAACACACACAACAACGAAATTTACACTTACCCAATTTGTATTGATCCCACGACGGTTCGCCAGTTCAAATTTCGAGTTTTCCATCAAAATTATTACTCTTTATTTGTATCTCATTAATTTTACTCTTCAAATATTTCAATCATTAAGACTTAAGTTTGTGTGTTTGTGGGTAGGAAGGATAAGGAAGGGGAAGAATCATTATTTAATTTTTTTTTGCTTGCTCACTTAACTCACTAATTTGCTGTCGCAATATGCTTTCATTTAGCATTATTTTCAATGAAGTGTTTATTGTTATTTAGATTGTAAACTTTTGAATATTTACCCAACAAAGAGAATGGCGCGTGGCGCGTGCACATCCACAATTCCTCATTTGAAAAACCATTCCAACTATATTGTAAAAAATATTTTTGATAAGTGTTTTGTGTCGAATGTCTTTAACTGATAGACAATAATAGAGTTAAGCTATATAATTTCATTGATTTTTTTTAATCGCAACATTTTTCGTTATTTTTTTTTTTTTTTTTCGTTTTGCTTACACGAATTTTTCTTATTTGACTCCCAATTTCTTAGCTTCGACCTCGAATATTAACAGGCGCCACATTTTGACCACAAAAATGTCAGCTTCGTCATCAAGAACCTGAAAATGTCACATGTTTAGCTGAATATTACAAAAAAATTTAAAATGCGCTTTTACCATTCGAATATCATCCAATATCTTTTGCGGCGTGCTACCAGCTAACAACTGTATACAAATGAAATCAACAAGTGCAGGTTCTGGCTCACCAATGTATTCAATAATTTTCTTATTGATCCATGACTGGAGTTTCTTTTTAATGGTCTCATCGATTTCCTTTCGATCTAACGGATGATTGAAGAGATCCTCCTTTGTTATAGGAATTTTGTCGATAATTTGTTTGTGCAATTTGCGCTTCTCTTCTTGTGAATGAGCGATATCAGCTTCGGACTTTTTCTGTTCATCACGTTTTGATTTCTGTTTTGAAGCACCATCCTCATAATCTGCAAATGTTTTCAGAAATAGGAAACAAATTCACAAAGAATACAAAAAATTGTTAACTCACCAAGTGGCACCAATTTCTTTTTAGCTGGTCCGTTAACTTCCTCGCCTTCATCATCCATATTGAATGCACTTTTGGGATCGATTTTTCTTCGTTTATTTAAGCTTAAACTGAAACCCATTTTAATGCCGCCCGATCCACCTGAAGTATTCTGACTCGCTGATGGACTGTTGGGTGTTGTGGGTGTGTTGGACAAAAGGGAATTTCTAGACAAATCATCAACATCCATGCCATCACGTGACTCTGAACGATTGCGATCATTAGATGGCGGTGAAAAATGACCACCTCCGCTTGAATCTGAATCAATAGGCTCAGCATCAATTGTGGACATTTCACGGGCGGATTTTTCTTTAACGTAGCGCTCTTTTTGAGCCAACCGACGCTCACGAGCACTCGCTCTATCCATTTCACGAGCTTTCTCACGCTGAATGAGTTGTTCACGGATTTGTTTCTCCTCCAAATTAACGTCAATCAGAATTTTCGGTTTATAAAGTTTCTCACGTTGCATCTTTTGACGCTCAAATTCTTGCGTTGGATTGTCATATTTACCGCTGAAGATCTCAGCTTTAAGCTTCTCAAGTTCGTCCCTCTCCTCATTACGATCCTTCTCGTCATCATCAGCTTCAATCAATCGATCTGATACTCGAGTTTTGTAGGCTTTACCTCTGAAAAATAAAGAGAAATTTAAATTTTCGAACAAACAGATTTCAGGATTCTGAAACTTACTTATAATATTTTGGATCATCACGTTCATCGTCGTAATCTTCAAGGAACTCTTTCATAATTTTGGCTTCTTTTTCACGCTTTTCTTCGCGACGAAGCTCTTTTTCCTTTTGGCGCTCGTATTCTTTAGCTTTTTTGCGCTCACGACTTTCCCAGATCCTGAAAATGATATTGTTCATAGAAAGGCGTTACGCAACATAAAATATGTGCAGTACTTACGCAAACCGCGCTAAATAATCCTCATGTTTTTCACGAGCACGTTTTGCTGCTCGCCGACGTTCATATTCTTCTTCAGCTATTTCTTTCTCGCGCTGAATTTCCTTAGGATTTTTCATGATCTTCGGCTCATCACGGAAACGTTCGCGTTCCCTTAGTTCCTTTTCTCTTATTTCGAGATCGCGTCTTTCATTTTCGCGACGTCGTTCGATCTCACGACGCTCTCTATCCCTGTCGCGAGATCTCGAACGTCTACGAGTCGAAGATTTTCGTTCTCGTTCGGGCGATGGAGTGTTGCCTTTCTTTTCAACGGTTCTTTCTGATCGTTCGGAACGCTCCTTTTCAATGATCTTCCGTTTCTCTTTGTCCTTTTCCTTCTTGGCTTCCTCTTCTTCAGCATTCTTTCGGAAGCGACCTATCTCTTTATTGATTAAATCCCGTTTTCCTTCTTCAATTTCTATGGATGGCATCGTTTGTTTGCTGCGAGGATGTGCTGATTGATTTTCTGTCGAATTCGCTGCTTTCAGTTCATCTTTGTATTCATCGAGAATTTGTTCTAGTCGTTCTAATGTCAAATCGTCATTTTTCTTCTCATTGGCGGCATCTGATGATCTTGTATTATTAGCGTCAGACTTTTTATTTTCTTCACTCTTGGCAGTATCTAAAAGCTCCTGATTTTTAGCATCAACTTTGGCAACAAGCTTCTTGCCATCGACTTCATATCCATGTAATAGCCGGACAGCTCTTGCACCTGACTTTGGACCACTAAGTCAGCAAAAATAAAATAACTCAATGAACTTATTTTAACAGATGTTGCCATCAATGACTTACTCATATTCACAAAATCCAAATGTTGAAACTCTTTTCCAGTTTGCAACCGGGCCACAAGCGGCAATAATTTTCTTTATCATGCCATCGGGTATTTTTTCACTAATATTGCCTAAAATAAGAAAGTTGATGACATGAGCAAATTTTAAATTTTATAATATTAAGCAGTCGGAGCTAATTTACCAATGAAAACTGTAATTTTGGGTCCTTCATCGAATTCAATTGTTTGATTAGCTGGTACAGATGTTGGTGGTTTTGTATAAAACTGCGGACCTGATCCGATCGACGAGTTTTTATAAGTTTCTCGCTGGATGGCCTGTGGAGGGCGGTAGAAAAATAAACAAGTTAGTTTAATAGCCGCAACAAAAGTGTTCTGCAATACATTACCGGTGGTGCATGAGTATACATCGCTGGCGGTGGTCGGTTATTTGAATACATCTCGCACGAGCGAAGGTAGACCCAAGAACTCAAAAATTAATTTATCTAAAAGAAAAGATTTTCGACTCGATTGAAGACAAAGCACGTTACTTTCAAAATTGTTATCACTATCGACTCAATCTTGACTGGCTTAGAACTCGATCTGGAGTCACTAACGTGTAAAGATCTTTTTGTTTACAACCAAAAACCGAATTAAATAATTTATTTTTTTCACTCTTTGCCCTTGCAAAAATTTAAACTCATTTATTTTCGGAGTACGAAAAGTATACTTTTTTCGTGTAGTCCACTACTTAACGACATCTGCAGAACGACAAAAATATGGCAGCGATTAGCGATTGTTGTGGTTTAGGATGTAACAATTGTATTCTTGATCGTTTCTTGGATAAATGCACACGTCGCCCAGACTACAGTGAATTATTTAATCTCTTTAATCAAAAACACTATCAAAAATTCCTGCTCTGCGAACTTTGCAAGGTTACACACAATGTCTACCGTTTTAAGTTCAAGTATATTCGTGATGAACCATTTGCAACGGACGAACAACTTCTTGCACCACCGCTGTCCTATTTGATGCTTCGTGCTCCTAGGGACTTTACCAATTCAATGGAGACAAATTCAATTTTTAACGAATTCTTGCCTCAACTAGAACCGCCGAAACAAGATCTCAATGCACATCGTTATTTTCGTTCAGAACCACAAAGATTCGACAAAGGCACACCGGAAATTTATTTTAGTCGACGTTATACGCCATATGAACTGAATGAAGAGCTTCGTACATTTAAACTTTTGGTGAAGCTGGAACCGCAAGGAAAGATGTCCCAATATTTTACACGTCTTCATGTTGGATCTACATGTGAATTTAAGGGACCGTTTGAAGCTTATCCATATGTTCACAACCAATTTGACCATTATATCGTATTCACGCAAGGAATCGGAATTGTTGCTGCGTTTCGTCTGGTAAAGGAAATTGTCTATGAGAATGCTGAGACTAGAATTTTGTTAATTTCTTGCTTTAATGATGTTCAAGACATTTATCTTCGCGATGAACTCTTTGCTATGTCTTCGTATTGGAATCTGAAACACCACATATTTCTGTCAAATTCAACAGCTGAAAATAACGTATCGCGACATGGTGAACATATCTATTATCACCGTTTAGATGAATACAACTTCAAAGATCTCATTTATCAGAAGCGTTACGACCCTGATCATACTCAGGTTCTCATATGTGGTCGAGAAAGTTTTGTTGACTATTTGAAGCCGATCATTATAAATTGTCGCTACAAGAATGTCGAAACTATCTGAAAAATTGCTATGCCACTGGCTGTGAAAATATCGTAGCTTCGATTATTTGTAGTTTATAAAAAAAAGGTGAGAAGTCGTCAAAGAGCTGAAATGCTTGATTTATTTTACTTTTAATTTTAGAAACACCATGTGTGCCGATGAAAAAATAGTTCTTATCAGTTGAAACGAAAACACAGTTTTAATGTTCAAAATGTTACCACGTTTATTGTGTTCATATGTCCTAATTTTGTTGTATCTTTTATCAGTTGGACTTCCATTTACTTATGTAGCTAAACATTTTTCATGAGAAGGAAATGGGCAAAATTTTTGTATGATTGGGAAATGGGGAAGAAAAATAAAAATAACTCAAGTAAATCGCGTAATGGAAACATGAATAAACTGAAAAGGAGAATTTACGAAGAGAAAAAATTTGTTTCTTTTGCTAGGCCAGTCAGAGATGATGGTGAACCCTGAAGTCCCATTCGCACGCACTCAAAATAACAGAATAGTGGTCTCCTCATTGGATCAGTTTTTTTGCTATGAAGAATCGCCGTAAATAAAGGACTTGCCAGGTGGCGAGACCCAGCAGACAGCACATACCAAATATGCTGAAGAAGAGCACTCTGTTGTTTGTAGACTCTGAAAGAAGAAGAATTAATTTTAAAATTCTACCAGACATTTTAACAATAACTTACCATTTGTATCTCTCATCTCTTCCTCTCGCTTTCTCATCAATGCAAAATCCTGTACAATGGCATCAGATAGATCCTCTAACTTTTTCAACTCCAATTCAAGTGGTTTCAGCTTTGCGGCTTCCGCAATCTACAAGAAGAAACAGAAATGCAATAAGAAATGTTCGAAATTTATATCAATTTTATGTTAGTTAGAGAAGACAGTTACTCAACACAATATGATATCAAAAAATTTAAGCAGTTAAGCGCAAACCACGAAAATGATAATTACCATCTTTATAATGGAATGACCCACCCAAAAAAAAGAAGTAATTTAAGAAATCAAGAGAAGAAAAGAAAATTTGAATAGAATTCGATAAAACCCGAATGGATGAGAACTACTTACACCCTCATAAGATTTGGTTTCCACACCCTTCTTGACACTGACTGAAATTTCCTGTGAAATTCCACGTACATCTAAAAATAACAGAAAATTAGAAAGTTGCACCTTGAGTGGATTTCAGTGTTATGAATTGCTTACTGTTTGGTACCTTCGAAGTAAAACAAAGCTCATAGACATCATAAACTTCAGATGTGAAGCTGAATTTTCCACGTGAAATGTCATCCTTCTTGGATAGTATGTGCAGTTTTGTATCGCGCACTTCATAATCCACAATCTGACCTGCCGCTGCAGTTATTTCATATTCGCTGAGAATTCATCGTTAATTGTAAGTGGGATCTTAGTGTTCATCAACCAATGCACTTACCCAACAACCAGCATATTAGCATTCATCTCATCTCGCAGGCATTTCTGTGTGTTTGGCTGTAGATTGAAGCGAATAGCTCGAGCATTTTCCAACAAGAGGAAACAGCTAAAAATCACAATTAACAGCTCACTTTTCATTGTGAATATTATTCTCCCTAATTTGTGGTTTGATCACACGACGACTTTAATCTAGTTTCGAGCTAATTAGGACATAAAAATGGCTTAAATTAATTTATGAAAACTTTAGTTCGGCGAACTACGTGGAAATATTTTAGACGTTACAAAACATAATCATTCACCCTATTTCCCCTTGCAAAAATTCGTATACGGGAAATTAGAAAAATGTAAACAATCCTGAAGAAAAATGAAATGCTATTGCTGTTTGCTGCCTTTAAATGATCAAGATGTTATAGTATTTAATGCAAGTGAAAAGAAACAATATTATGAGCTGACAAGGATTAAATTGAATGCCAAGGAGAAAACAAAAGCATGCGATAAATGTAAGAATAAACTTCAGAAATCATTTGATTTTGTTCAAGCATGTCGCAAGTCACACCAGCTAATGTTCGAGAAGAAAAGTTCCACTTCTAAGGTGTCTTCGGTACCAAAAATAAAGCGAACACTACGTAAATCGAATAATGACTTGGCCGATGAAGAGCAAATTTCCAATCACCCTGAGCCACTTATAGATACCGTTGACGATGCACCAACCTCGGATGAAGATGAAAACATTCCAATATCTAAGCTACAAAATCAAATTAAGAATAAAGAAACCGCTTGTGAAATAAAAGCTCCACCTGGATCTAACTCAATCAATAAGAAGTCCCATAAGTTCTCCTGCTCTGAATGTGGGACGGGTTTTGCAACATCTCAGCGTCTTCAGATTCATAGTTTTACGCATTCAGGCATCAAAAATTGGCATTGCGAACATGAAAATTGTGGAAAGAAGTTTTCAACTGAATTTCGCTTGAAGGCACACACAAGTAAGATAATTTTAAACTGCTCAATGGCATTTCACCGCTATTTAATTCTTAGGAACACATACTGGAGAAAAGCCGTATGCCTGTACATGGCCAGGTTGTACCATGCGTTTCGCTCAAGGAAATGCACGTAAATGTCACGAAAGTAAGTGATTTACAGATGAAATTCTTCATTTATCGTATAGAAATGATATAAACTAAATAAATTGAAACTTTTTTAGGAATACATACAGGAGATAAGCCTTACGTTTGCACATGGCCAAATTGCAATAAAAGGTTCTCTCAGAATACAATTTTAAAAACGCATGTTGCCGCCCTTCATGTTGGTAAATCGATTCCATGTGATTGGCCAAACTGTAAAAAGAAATTTGCTAGGGCAAGTTATTTGCTTCTTCACATGCGAGATCACAGAAATGAAAGGAAATATGCTTGTGACAAGTGTCCAAATCAATACAAGCAGAAAAGTCACTTAGATCGACACATTGAAGCCTCTCATTTAGGCGTTAAGCACAAATGCACCAGATGCGAAAAGGAATTTTCTAAATCATGGAGCCTTAAAATGCATATGTTTGTTCATTCGGAGACGAAAAGGTTACCGTATCAATGTACAATATGCGAAAATTGTGGATTTCAACGAAGAGACAAGCTAAATAAACACATGCTCAAAATGCATCCCAATGAATCAGCTGTCTCCAAAAATGAACCCATTCAAATTGTAGTACCTGAAGATGTAAAATCGCAAAAAAATAATGAAGAAAGCATTCTTCAAGAAGCTCTTCAAGAAAAGTACATTGTCATCTCATCAGCTCCATCAGTATTTACTATTCAAAACGGAAGTTATATCCAAACGATAGAAATCGTTAACGGTTAAATGATAATATTTTAAAATAATAAAAAAAAAGTACGAAAATCCACTATAGTGTACTTCACTGAGACGAATCTTCTTCAAGGGTTACGGCGAACTGCGACTCAATCCAGTCAGAAGTTTCATTTAATTCGGGTTTTCTCTTCATAATTTCCATTCAATTACAGCTGAATTAAGGCGTTTATATTCATGAAAATGAGCGTGGAAAACGCGGAAGTGACTAACAATAGTGTAAGTGATGGAAAATCATCGATATTATGTAGAAAACATAGATTTTTCTGCGATTGAAAATTTTCAAATTAGAACATCCACGGAAAGCTGATCTGAAAGAAAGAAATCAGAAGCGAATTGGGGCTCACGTTCTTATTTACCGACAAATTATCCTTAAGAATTGAGTTCAAATGGTCATTACCTCGAAGGTCAACTTCCACGGTAATGGGAAGACTTATAAAAGGTCTTTGAACTCTGTTTAGATGTGTTCCGCTCCTGGAAAATCAGCCATTTTTTGTACCATTCGATCAGCGGGTTTAGTTTTTTCATTACACATATGATCGAATCCGCTGATTTCATCGAAATGGCATTGCCTTGTGCTCCAGTTTCTCACTGATCAAATAATCGACATAAAGTGGCAATGCGGTCGAGGGAAAGATAGGAAAATCCCATTATAGAAAGAATGTGAACCGAAATTTTCGAACAGCCCATTGCTTCGCTGTCCCATTAATGCTCGTAATATTTTGCAAGCGTGTGATAATTTTCCTGTAAATATTTCTAAAAAACGTGGTCTATTAGATTTTCAGCAGCTGATATCCATTAGAATCACTCTAAATTTTTTATTCAAATGGAAATATTTGCCCATGTAATCGCTTTAGCTGATACTAACGCAAAAATAAAGAAGAAAAGGGAAAAATGTAACGTTTTAGGCAAAAGAGAGGAGAAAAGTATTTTTGTTAACATATATTGGGTGTCTCTAGTTTATCAAGTTGGCAAAAAAATAATTGGCACTTTCACTAATTCGCTCTTCTCGGAATTTCTTCGTTACTACAACTGTAGCATGATCACAAAATGGTAAATGGTGAGCAGCACATGAACGGGATGAGCAATGGACATAGTGATAAGCACAAGAGCAGTAGTCATAAGTCATCCAGTAAGGATAAATATCGTGATAAGGAACGTTCTAAAGATCACAAGAGTTCCAAGAGCAGTCACAAGTAAGTTGCCTAAAGCTACTTAAGTCACAAGGTCATATTTTTTTTTTATTCGAATTTACTTTTACCTTGTAGAGACAGGGATCGCGAGAAAGAGCGTAGTGATAAGCATTTGAGCAGCAATGGCAAAGATAAGCACAGCTCATCCAGCAAATCATCACATAAAGATAAAGATCGTGAAAATAAATCGTCCAGTAGCAAAGATCCCAAAAGCAAGGATCGTGACAAGGAGCGTACTGATCGTGATAAAGAACGTAGTGATCGTGACAAGGAGCGTAGCGATAAGGATAAACACAAATCTTCTAGCAGCAGCGCAAAGGAAAAAAGCTCCAGCAGTCCATTAAAGGAAAAAAGCTCCAGCAGTCCGCTGAAGGAAAAAAGTTCCTCTGGTTCATCAAAAGATAAGCCATCAAGTAGTAGTACAGCAAAGGACAAACATTCAAGCAGCTCGAAAGACAAGCATTCCAGCAGCAGTGGTTCAAAGCACAAAAGTAAAGATAAAGATCGCGATCGTGATAGGGACCACAAAAAGGACAAATATAGCTCAACTTCATCACACAAGCATAAATCTTCATCATCGTCATCACGACATAAGGACTCAAGCGGCTCAAAGTCGGTGATTAAAGAAGAGCCGGAAATTAAAGAAGAAATAAAATCACCTGTCAAAGAACTTTCCATGAACTGTGAACGCCTCGAAATGTCACAAAACAGCTCGTGTGACTACTCTCTCTCACAATTCAAGGACGAAGAGTGTTCGCTGCCCATCAAGTCTGAAAATGATACCGAATCTGAAAATAACTTCATTGAGGTTAAAGGTGAACCTGAAGATAATCAATCCTATCAGAATGAAGTTGATTCTGAGGAGGATATTCCTCTATCCAAGCGCAAAAAGGCTGATACCGATTCTGAAGATGAAGCACCGCTAAGCGTGCGTAAAAAAATTAAAACGGAAAAGAAGGATAAGAAAAAGAAACGCGTTAAAGAGGAATCTGATTTTGAGGATGAGGAGGATGAATCAGATTATGGCAAATCCAAGAAAAAGAAAATCAAAAAGGAAATACCTTCAGCTTCGGCAAAGGTAATAGATAATCTATATATTGCACATGGACTTGATAATTGATTGCATTTTTTAACAGAAATCAACGGCAAAGACTAAAGCGGAGCCAGAGAGCCCAACAAAAGGCCGCAAGAAAAAGAAAGAAGAAGAAGAGCAGGAAGTTTGGAAATGGTTAGCATGCACAACTATTCAGAAGATTGATTTTTTTATTAACTAGTTATTGTTATTTCTTTAGGTGGGAAGAAGAAAAGAAAAATGACGGCACCAAATGGAGTTTCCTAGAGCACAAAGGGCCATTGTTTGCACCACCATATGAGTCATTGCCGGAAAGCGTTAGATTCGAGTATGAAGGCAAACGCATGAAACTGTCACCAGAAGCAGAAGAGGTTGCCGGATTTTATGCTCGTATGCTGGATCATGAGTACACCAGCAAAGTGGCATTCAATACAAACTTCTTTAAAGATTGGCGCAAAACAATGACAAACAAAGAACGTGAAGTCATTAAAGACCTGCACAAGTGTAACTTCAAGCACATGGCTCAACACTTCCAGGATCAATCCGAGAAAAACCGCAACCGTACAAAGGAAGAAAAATTAACATTGAAGGAGAAAAATGAAGCCGTTCTAAAGGAACTCGGTTTCGCAATCATCGACGGTCACAAAGAGAAGATTGGTAATTTCCGAATCGAACCGCCCGGCTTATTCCGTGGTCGTGGAGAGCATCCCAAAATGGGAATGCTGAAGAAACGTGTTATGCCCGAGGACATCATAATTAATTGCTCAAAAGACAGCAAAATACCAGTACCACCGAAAGGCCATCACTGGAAAGAAGTTCGACATGATAACAGTGTCACGTGGCTGGCATCGTGGACAGAAAACGTTCAGAATCAAGTGAAATATATTATGTTAAATCCCAGCTCCAAAATCAAGGGCGAAAAGGATTACATGAAGTATGAGACTGCACGCCGCTTAAAGAATAAAATTGAAAAAATTCGCGATACTTATATGTCGGAATGGAAATCAAAGGAGATGCGAATTCGTCAAAGGGCTGTTGCGCTGTATTTCATCGATAAGCTGGCACTCAGAGCAGGTAGCTTACAAGACGCATTACATAATGATGAAACCTTTGAAACTATTTGTAATTTGCATTATTTCAGGTAACGAAAAAGACGAAGACCAAGCGGACACTGTTGGTTGCTGTTCACTGCGCTATGAGCATGTGACACTTCATGAAGATCTCAATGGCAAAGAGAATGTTGTCGTGTTTGATTTCCTCGGTAAAGATTCCATTCGCTATTACAACGAAGTGTCTGTCGAGAAACGTGTCTTCAAGAATTTGCAGCTTTTCAAGGAAAATAAGAAGGAAGGCGATGATCTGTTTGATCGTCTAAACACGAGTATGCTCAATGAGCATCTTAAAGAGTTAATGGATGGTAGGCTTGGTTTATTATCTGGAGTACATTTATTCTAAATATTATTGATTTATCAGGACTCACCGCCAAAGTGTTCCGTACCTATAACGCCTCATTCACACTCCAGAATCAATTGGACGAGCTCACCGATGCTGTTGCAACAGTTCCCGAAAAGCTTCTCGCCTATAATCGTGCTAATCGTGCCGTTGCCATTCTTTGTAATCATCAACGTGCTGTACCAAAAACACACGACAAATCAATGGAAAATTTGCGCGAGAAAATTCGCGCTAAAAGGGAGGCAATTGCCGATTGTAAGAAAGAGATGAAAGTGAGTCTTGGCAATTATGAGTATAAATATTTTCCACTCAAATAAAATTATTGATTCCGTAGAAAGCACCAAAAGGTTCCGCAGAACGTGATAAAAAGAAAAAACAGCTTGAACGTTTAGAAGAACAACTGACAAAGCTGGAAATCCAGGAAACTGACAAAGATGAAAATAAGACGATTGCATTGGGAACATCGAAACTGAACTATTTGGATCCACGAATTTCAGTTGCTTGGTAAGTTTCAACATCTCGTTATTTTTCGTCTTTAAATACAATAACCTACATCAACATTTTTATTATTGATGTTGTTCATTGCGGCAATTCTGTTTTAAATATTTAAACAACTCTTTTTTTTCTCTCTCTCACTTCAGGTGTAAGAAGTACAACGTTCCAATTGAGAAGATCTTCAACAAAACACAACGTGACAAGTTCCGTTGGGCCATCGAAATGGCAGATGAAGATTATGTGTTCTAAACCCAATCAAGTTTGCACAAATAGACATGAGAAAAGAGAACGTCAGATTCTTCTTTTTATTCTTGAAAGAAATTATATTTTCTTTAGCTTCAATTTTCGTTCTTCTTTAGTTAATTTTCTTATCTAAGTTACGCAATCATATTTTTCATTGAATTGTTAATTTTTTCTTCCTTCTCCATTTGAATTTACAACAAAAAAAATATTGTTGATAAGAAATTTTTGATTCAATCAACCATTTTATGAGTTTTATGCAATTCTTTTTTTGTTCAAAGGCATAACACAAAATCCTTTAATTAATTGTATTTGCTAACTAATTATAATTTTCAATCATTGTAAGACTTAGATTACGCAAGACGATTATTCCTCTCTCGGATTAACAACAACAAACATCAAAAATCAATGAATATTACATAGAATTAACTAAATGTAACTTGAACGCGAAATGAGATAAGAAATATTTTTCTCTACAATCGGCAACTGTCCTTCTTTGGATCATCGCCATTCTCACCTGATTTATAATAAAAGAGTTGTCGCATCTTATTTTCGGAGAAGACTTCATTGTGAAAATGAAAATTGTGAACTCTGAATAAGAATAATCTTTTGAATTTCTTCACAACTGTGCAACACTCAAAAACCTAAAACATTCAGTTTTGATGCGTCGCATTTCGCAACAATGCCGCACGAGTGTGAATGATTTTATTTGAATTTTTCGGAATGAAACGAAAGAAGTGAGTTTGATTTTCAGTAGAATAATTGATGGGAAAATTTGAAAGAGAAAATTTGTATAATTTTTAATTGAAATAATAATACATGATTGGAAAATGTATAATTTTAAGAGAATCCATATTTGTGGATGGAATGGATAAAACATTTTTTATGATTAGAAACAAATATAATTGAAATTGAATGAATACTTTTTCGTGTAGATCTTAATCAACATTTTCTTGTAAATTGTGCTTTGTCTAAAATGAAGTACCTCCCCTTCCTGGTTAAGAAGAAAATGGATAGTGCAAAAGAATAACGTCGAACTACAAGTTCTCTCCCATTTGTACTGAAGATTCAGGTGTTTGTCTCCCTTCCTCTCGACACAATCCTTCAAAATGATACACAATCGCTGCACTTTTCTCAAATCATCTCTGAAAAAAAGAAACGCATATTAGTTAAATTGATAATCATTAATTTTATCATTTTAGTTCGACCACTTTTTGATAAGAAAAAAAAAAAAACAAAACTTCAATTAAGAATTGATAAGAGAAAACTTTATTGCTTGTAATCAACTTATCATACAAGAACAATTAAAAAAAAAAAGAAAGAAAAGCTGGAAAATAATTTAACCAGCATGATGATACATTTAAAATGAGCATAAAACACGAAATAAAGAGGTTAAAAAATTATCAGTTTTGTGCACAATTTCAGAAATTCTACTCATAATTAGACTGGTTTTGCTGATTGGATTCTTGCAATGTATCTTGCAAATACTGTCAAGATTAAATATGAGCATATACGAGTATTACATTACTTAAGAACATATTTAGGTGAGAAATAAAAAAAAACTTTCACGAGCCTAATTCATTTAATAAGCATCTGATAAATTGGTACAAAGTATTGTTGATATAAAACAAAATTTAATTTATTCAGCAGTTGACAAGCGTCAGAAATAGAAATTAAACATTCGAAGCTCTGAAAAGAATTGCACCTTAGCTGAAAGGTAAATAAATTAGCCCAACAAAGTGTTTTCATTGTTCTCAGTGCCATTCTACTAGATCTCGAAATATTCTCGCAACAGAAAATTGAGCAAGAGAATAAAGTGATGGAAAATTGATATAATTAGACTCCTGGCATACAGTATGGGTCATGTTGATCATGAAAATTTTTTTTCTGTTCTGCCTATTGAAGGGATGTTGGTGACAGTCCCTTTGGCCATTATAAATAATCAGATTTAACCCGGTGGCATTTTTCCACCATGCAATTGCGATTGCAGCCTTCTCCGGGGTAATATGTGGCTTCCTCACATGCGGAATCTCTTGAATTAACTATGATGTTTTGTCATGAAATGATAATTGCCTAGTGACACGAAAAAATTATTATTATTATTCATTCACAATGGTAACTCTCACAATGTTAGATATGAGAAAATCTGGAAATCCCGCATATAGGACTAATAATTAAAGTTCTATGAAAACTGCATCACTATAATTTGATTAATGCTTCTGGATGCTTATAAATACAACATGCATTATAAATATCTAAAGATAAGTGATATAGCTTCTGATATGTTAATTAGCTTAACAAATTCAGAATTATTGCTTCAGATTTGCATCTGTGACCAAGTGATAAATGCGATTGCATTCTATTCGGGTCTCATAAATGTTATAAATAACGCTGCGAACATGATTTGTAAATTATTTAATCAGATGATATGTTTGCTTATTCATAATGGCGCAACAAACTTTGGCATACGTAGACATATTAAATAACTGATGACACAAAGCTAAAATTGTTACATTTATTGCGCTTACAAATGCAATGATAATAATGACTTCAATCATATTTGTAGCAATGCATTAAAATAATGCATGAAACACCATTCAAATTCTATTTGCCGTGTCATCTCTTAAAAAGCCTCTTCGATCGATATCATAAATAATTACGTAGTCTTTGCAATTATGTCATTGCACAACGTAAATATTATAACAAACCATCCTCATGTCACACATAAATTAACATCAATTATGTAAAGACAATCGCTTGGAGATTTATGAGAGATGTTCGTTACATTTAATTGCATCTTGTCGCACATTTATCTGTGCACGTCCAATTGAAACCTGAGATTAGAAATTGTCGCTCGGTTATAAACTGGGAGCAAAAATGATCTCATTGAAATTGATGGCAATAAACCACTGAATTCGACATGAAAATTTAAAATATTCAGACATTAAATATCATCACACGAAACATGAATTGTGAATTTCAAATCAATTCTTGAAATGTGAAACAAATTAAAGCTTCTCAATGCGCGACTCATCAGCGCCAAGCTCGAACATCAAAGAGAAACATTCATCGTGCGGGCAAAAGAAATCACTTTGCGTTGTCAAGCAAATCATCATCCGTCGATGTTTCTAGTTTAAGAGCTCTATAACCAAAAAATAAAAAGAACTGTTTACGCACCGAATGCGACACAAAATGTTGTTCGAGAATTAAAGCAATTGATTGATGATGTCGACCAAAAATAAGCCTATTTAATAGTTTTGAAAATAGATTTCCGATTTTTCCTCTCACATTTTTCTTCGTTTTCTTTTTCATTCGAGTGAATGAGCAATGTGGTGTCATAAATTATTTTTGTATGTTTATCTAAAGGATGAAAATTTATCACAAAATAATACTCGGGAGCTCATTGGGGTGAGTAAGCTTCAAACAACATTTCATTCTTCGTCGGTAGCAATCAATTATTTTCTTTTGATGATTAAACGAAAATTTTCTTTTAGTCGATTTTCTTGTCGTTTGGTGAAAATCTTTATTGATGAGCCCTGCCCAGTATAAAATCAGTAGCACCTTACTAAAAAGCGAAGTGAGAAAATTTTCAATTGCTGGAAAATTTTCTTGCGACGTATTTCCATAGCTATCAAATAAATTCGTTTAAAGCTTTCGCCTGGGCTTACAATGGAAAATGCGAATGAAAAATCCTCTCAATTTTTCTTTTATCCGACTCTCATCGAAATTCTGCGTCGGCAAATTCTCAGATTGTTCTTTCTCCCCTTTCGGCTGTCTGCTGAAACAAAATAAACCGTTTAAGTTAAATCAAATACCCATTATGAAGCAAATAAAAATTCAATAAGCTGGTGAATTTTGATGATGTAAGAATTGCCATGGCAGTTTTATTGCGAAGGGGCTAAAAAAGAATGGAGGAGGAAAAACAATCCTTCAGATACAGCAAATGAAATTGAGCACTTTTGCCGGGTATTTTTATTTTAAGAAAGATTTCATTAAGAATTCTATTTTCTTTCAGATAAGTATACAATTTCATTAATTTTTCCTCCCTCTTTCAGCCAACCACCCACTCAAAACGGCATTGTGTTTCAAAAAACATATTACCGTAATAGCCAATTAAGGTTCATACACATTTGAAAGGCCACTAAATGTTCATAATTCTTGTGCCGTAAATAACTCACTAAATAAATAACCGGTTGAAAGCAATTTTCCTTTCGTCCGCTTATTGTGAAGAGCATTGAAATGGAAAATCATTTATCTGAATGGGAAATGAGTGAGGGAGTGAGCATGATATTTAATTTCTCGTTAATTGGATAACTTCTTCCTCTTTTTTTTTACTTTTACTTTTATCAGGAAATGATAGAAGTGGATAAAGAAAAATCAATAAGCCTCTAATTGTGAATGAGTCATGAAACCGACTGCAAAAGATTTTCCTTTTCTCAGCCAGCACACAATACCGCTGACAACTCTCGTGAACAGGAAATTGCACACAGAGCTTGAGTCTGGCATGTTGACGCTAAATCATTCATAAAATTCCATAAATTTTACAAGATCTCCAACATTTAAAGATTTAAAGCGCACTGATCTCTCGCGACTCATAAATACCTCGAATTAAAAGCCGCCACGAACTTAAAACGATAATTAATGAACTGAAAACATTTTAAACATTTTTCTTCTCGCACATTTTCTGAGTGCGACAAATTAATCAAAAACAAAAAAAAAAAAAAAAAAACACATTTTTGCTTTGGCGCTGCTGCCGTTCGAGTGACGCGATGTTTACAAAGAAATTATCTTTTGAAAGTCGGTGAAAAGCGTCAAATTTAAGTGATTTCAAGCGTTTCAGGACTTCATGCTGTTTGTATGGCGACAACGACTACATTAGCTTCAAACTGATTTTGCACTGCTGGTCCAGTGAAAGGGAGAGGTCATCAGAGAACAAAAACAATTCTTGAAATTAGATAATAAATCATTGGTTCAATGCTAATTAGTATTGTTAGCGCTAATTTCCTGAACCAACACAAGCAGCTAATTGGACGAAAAACTGTTTATTTTAAGCACATTTTTCGCGCAAGAAAAAATAAATAAATAAAATTTGGGACAAAAATTCTATTAAACGTTTTGAAGACGTTTCGTTTTTTTTTTTTTTTTTGTTTTTCTTGTCGGCCGCGTTCACTGCCCGCAACAAGGCATCAATCAAATATAAGTGTACGACTTCCAAGACTTATTTTCTCATTCATTCAAATGCTTTTGATCTTTTCTTCTCTCGAATCAAAAGAAAAAAAAAATGCGAAAACTTTTGTGAAGAATTAAAGCAACTGGTCTGATCTCATGAGATGATTTCTTAATTCCTTCATACAATCCCGCAACAGCGAGCACAAATAATTATCGATACAAAATTTATTTTCATTCTCAACCCACATCCTTTTATTTCGGCTTGATTCGGCTAAATCTTGATGGCTGTGCATCATTAAATGATTTAAAAATCATTCCTCAAAGCTGAACAGTTTTATTAATAAACAAAAATGATATTCACTTCTGAATGGGGGTTTTTTGCTGAATAAAAGTCTTTCGTCTGCAGTTGCATATTTAAAATATATATTTAATAAAATAACTTCTTTTTTTGTTGAGAAAATTCATGCAAAAAAATAAATTGAAGTAATGAAATTACATGCCATGTTTAAATTGCTGCCTTGTTGTTGTTGTTGCAGCATTTTTCATCTAAAAATAAAACATTTCTGCAAATTGAAAGATGTAGTTTTTCATTCACGAGAAAGAATTTTAATAGGGACTTTAAACCAAGAAAACAAACATTTTCTCTATTGCAGTCCTTAGTAGTGAGGAGAAGCGAGTGAGAGTGATTCTTACGAGTCATTGCACTTGCTCCGCGCATGAAGATTTTAATTGAAATTTGACTTTTCGACTCTATTTCTGTGAAAGAATTTCGCTCAATTAAATATCATAATTTTTTTTTTTTTTGTAAATTTTCTTTCAATTAATCGCGAGGAAATTCTTCGAAGATGTTTTTTTTTGCATGTTTTGCTCTTTCTCAAAGTAATTTAGGAATTAATTGCTTTCAAATCGACGATGAGTTATTTGCTTTTCTTTATGCCGTTTCGATTTACAGAGAAAAACTCTAATAGAATTTTTAATTGGCAATTTAGTTTTGTTTCTTCATTCAGTTCAAATTCTCTGGATGGTCGCTCGGAGGAGAAATTTTCCGAATTTTGTATGGAATTTTATGCATCAAAAATTCTTCAATTATTCAGAGCTCTTATAAATGTATTATGCATTCCATTTTCAAGCCCCATTTGATAGGCATTGGATAAAAATCCACCCAAATCGCTTTACTGTCTCATTCCCCTCTCGCATGTTCACAACATTCCATTCCTGATACAAGCAACATTTCACAAAAAATTTTTAAACGTTATTGATTTTTCGATCGGATGTTTTTGATGCTAACATGAGCAATTTATAAAACAAAGCCATACTAAGCAAACATTAATTGTATTTGTATAAATTTTGTCTGCATATATGCAACGTATGTGTAAAAGCCTAATTAATTAAATTTTGTCTACCTTCATTACAGCAACAGTGAGGAGGGGACGAGGGTAATATGTGAGGTTGTGTGTTTGATTTTTGATGCGTAAATATATGTATCTAATGATTGTACACGTTATAAATATGAATGGCGTTGTTGAACATCGCTCCAGTGCTGATATGTTGTTTTAATGATAATGGCTCAATTGTGATAAACAGCAAGATAAGGTTTAAATAAACAGTTCATGGAAAATCGTACGTCAGCATTGCATGTTTATCAGGAATGTGATAAGCCACACTGATTGCTAAAGGCAGTGTAGTGTGTTGCTACAGAATGGATATAAAATTAATTATCCCTGTAATAAAAAAACCCCTTTTGACAATAATAAATTATTAACAACGCTCGGCAATGATTTAATTTTCTGTCATTTGTTTCGTAATAAACAAAAAAGAAAATATTTTTTTTTTTATGCGATTTAATTCACGGGGTAATCTACGCTTTGAATGTGAAATGAACTCTCTGCAGTATCGCAAAATATATTTCAAATTATTCTCCATCTCATTCGCACTCGTTGGCAACAGAAATATGGAGGTGTGGGTGATGTGGGGTAGAATTATTATTATACGAAATTAAATATAAATCACAGGTAGACAACATTTTATGGCAATTTAATATTTTCTCTTATTCGCTCTATATTTCTCATTCCATGTTGGAAGATGACTTTTCCATGTATTATGTATACACACAAAATTTTCGTTTATAAACCACCTACGCCATCAGATTACGATACATACACATAACAATGTTGCAGAATAATTCTCGCTTGAAGCGGTCGCTGGCAGAAATCGTTACTTTTTCGGTGGGGTTGAATACGCTCCAACAAAAATAAATGATGACGAATCTGAAAATAGCAGTTTTGCAGGTTTGTACACAGGGAAGAGTTTAACAATGAAATATTTAAAAGTCTTGATCTCTTGCCATCATCCTCAACCTTTTCAGTGAATTTTCCATCCGCTTTTTGCAATTGTATCAAACACGCGCGCGAGTCAAACATTCACAAAGGAGATATATACATGTATACACGACGAAGGAAATAGCATTTCCATCTCTCATAAATTGCTTACAAATCATAAAATCAATAAGTCAAATGGTATTTGTCTCCTTGTGGGGAGAGGGACGAATTGTGATGTGAATGGTAGAGAAATTACAATTTAAGTGACTTCATTCGTGATGGATGGAATTGAGAAGCAAAAGGGACGAATCGACATAAGTGAATGTTTTATGACGAGGCATTATTTGGCAAATGTTTTCCTCTTCATTACATTTTATTCGGTCATCATGGAAAATGATTTTCATTTGTTTTCATTGTAATTTTTTTTTCCGACGCAAAAGAAAATCGCATCATGTTGAAGCCTTTAATGCATTTATTGTGTTGCGGAATGTTTGTTTGTTTCTTTTTTATGGTTATCTCCTTTCTCTTCTCCCGAAATATTGTCATCAAGACCGCAGATAATTTATAAATTGCCACAATTTTAATTAACCGATTGGCACATAATTGGTCCCATGTTGTTTTTATGCTCAAACCACCCGAATGAAAAAGTGCTCTGTAAAGTATTTAAATTGCTTTATTGTGTTCTTTTTGCTGTTCCAAGCGCGAAACATTTGTCGTGAATAATTCAGGCGAACGAGCAATGACATAGTGTTTTGTGGATAAACATTTCGAGTTATGTTCGGAATGTTAGCGATGAAACTTTGGCACAAACAAAACAAAAAAAAAAAAAACAACAAAACGTGATTCGTCGACGAAGTTCGACGACAATGTAACATTAAACATTTCCACATAAATTTACCATATTCAATACAAATAATTAATTATAATAGAATAGATGATTATTAATTGCATATGATGTTGCTGAATATTTCAGTTATCTATAATCAGATTCAATCGGAGATTGTGCAAAATGGCGAATCATTGGTGCAAAGGTATTAATTTGAATAAATTAGAATCATGAATAATGAAATACATGGCTTGTTTATGCTTCACTTGAATAAGCTCGGAGATGAAAATGAAAGTGTGGGGAATTTCGGATTGCAAAATGCTATGTTATCGCTGAGCTCACCACCAAATTCCTTCACTAATCCAGTGGTCACAATTTTTGTCATCATCAAAAGATCTTTGAAAATGTTTGTTTAGTGAATTAAATATCATCCAAATCCCGATTGATTGATGGCATCAACTGATTTCGTTGTGTTGTTTGCCACTGACTGACAAGACATTTAATTTTATTATCGTTCAATCACGTTCGCTTTTCATTCGAAACATACTTGAGCGTCATAAAAAGAGAGGCTGAATAAAAATAGCATCAATTGTCACCCTTAAATATTTGAAACACAAATAACTGGAATTCAGTGGGACATTGAATAATTTCTGTGATTGTCATCATTGGATCGGGATCAACAAAATGATGATGAATTGTATTTATTGAATCATTTAAAATTCATGTCACACAATTTGCGATGCATTAAAATTCACAAACATTCAGCCGTAAGGATTGTAGTCGGGTGAACAAACAAAATATTTTCCCATTATGATGCAAATGAAGCCCAATAAAAATTGTATTTTGATGATGATTCTGCTGAGGGTTAAAAGTTGACGTTTGATGTGCAGTCTGAGTTGAGGACAACGCAATTATGAGGAGGGGATTTTTAAAATTGAATTCTAAATGTTTTAAATGAAAAGAGACATTTTTAATTGCGTTCAGTGTTAAAGCTGCTATCAAAATCTTTTCTCGTGTGCAAATTGTGGAAACATCTTTTTATGGCCAATTAAATTTTCAATGAATCCCTTTTTTTTTGATTATCCTAAGGATTGTCGTAAGGCGGCTGGAAATATCTCATTTAAAGGGCATTTCTTTATTTTAATGAATTAAATTTTCATTGCCTCAGGATATTCTCAAATTAATTTTCGTTCTCATTTCCCAGAAAAATGGGGGAAGAAGTTATCTTTATTAACCTTTCGTTTGTTCTCATGGTAACTAAAATTTCTTAAAACTTTTGAAATAGCCGAAAAGTCAGCGAACCAGATAATATGGTCCTTGATGGAGTTTGAGCAACATACGAATATAATCATTATGAAATCAACATATATTGATGGGAATGCCCTCATTAAACATTCTTCGCAAATTCATGCGTCCTCAAATGTTCATCAATTGTGATATTTCCATCAAATAAGTTTCTCGTTGAAAGAGATTTTCAACCCTTTTTTACGTAATATGATGACATCGAAAATGAAATAAAAATCAATAGGAAAGATTCAATTTGAAACGTAAATAGAAAATTCTTTACCGAGACCCTCTTGATGAACATCGTCATCGCAAATCGCCAAATAAGTATTATGATAATCCTCTTAAATCCTTGACTCGTAACAGAGCTGAGAGCTTCAATGTATCGTTCTTATATTACTGCTACGATGTCCATCGATTTGGAAGGAATCAACATCTCTCATAAGTTCAACACATGAAATTCAAAACTTTTTCAAATTTCATTCTTAAACTTTTCATGCATATAACAGAAATAAAGAAAAAGAGAGAAGTTATTTTACCAGTCAACTATAGCAAACATGACGTGATTATAAAAGAGATGTCTGTCAAATGTGTCTTCCCTTCTTATTAGAATGCTCGTTGCTGGAGACGTGTGTTTTTTTCAAAATTGCTAAAACTGAAGATAAAACAAGAAGCTGAAGCTGTATTGCAGGATTATAAAAGAGCGCTCTCGAAATTTATTATCTTGACTGTGGGCAACAGTATTTTAATTTGGTAAATTGAATTGGTGAAACGACGCATTTGAATATTCAACATTGTGTGGCTTGGAATCTTTCACATGGCAAAAATAAGAGTTTTTTTTTCCTTAAGAAATGCTTCTTATTGTTTGTACATGTGTGTAAAAATATTCCATTGGTTAAGTGGACTCCCAGTAAGATGGTCGATGCTAACTATGTTCTAGAAAACGAGACAACTAGCAAGCGTCATCAGAAAACACTGGGATGGTTTATCGAATATATGGTTTACGGACGGTCAGCAATAAAAAATCACATTAGCGCACCTCGAGATTGCGTTTGCAATGAAAATTCACATTTAACGAGTAACAAATAACGAAAAGAAGGAGCAAAGGAATTGAAGCGATTGAAAGAAACGAAATAAGAAGAAACCCAACATTTTATACACCTTTGGTGGTCAATTATACAGTTTAAAGATTGAGTGGCTTGTTTTTATTTCTCTCCGGTTCATTTTATTTCAATACGGCGTCAAACAGCTACCGTTTGCCTGGATGATCACGAAAGACGAGATTGTGCTGATCGCTCGGCAACTTGTTTCTATATTTAGGTATATATGTATCGCATTTTATCGAATTTCACCATTGGGCTCTTATTTAGATTTATCTCGCTATGACATGTGCGCATGGCGCTGAATGTCAATTATCTATTGTTGGTTTAGTTAAGTGGTTTATGAATCAATCTCGCGATGCAAATTGAATGTGCACTCTCAGTAAAAGTCGATGAAAGATGTTTTATGGCAAAATGATTCAAAAGGAAATCGCACTTAAGGGAGATGTTTGTCATATAAGTATATTCTTAAATGACGCGCGCGACTGTAAATCATCCATGAGATTCCATAAATTTTCCTACGAGTTGTCGACAGGCTCTACAACATTTCACGCGTATTCATAATTTTCACTGGCTGTTGAATTTTTGTTATTATTATTATTCCCTCACGAAAATAATAAAATGCGACTTAAAATGATAATTAATGAACTGAAAACATTTCAAAACATTTCGTTCGTTCATAACTTTGAGTGCGACAAATTAATCACAAACGGTGAAGTTCGCGGCATATTTCAGTTTCTTTCTTTTTTTTTTCTTTTTTTGGCGACTGAAGTATTTAGTTTTTGAGTGGAGCTTTATTTTACAGAAAAGATCACTTAAATTTAATTACATCTGGGGGGACGTTTCTTTTTCAAACATTTCACAAATAATTTTTTTATGAGAGCATTTTTCCACCAACTCATCGGCAGCACCGGCATGGCAAAGTAGAATAAGAGCGATGGGATGTTAAAAATAAATATACATTTAATCTTTTCGGCTTTATAGTCTTGTCTTTAAAGACGTTAATTATACAGCATTTCAAATTAAAATGGTTTATTTTCGGGTGGGGATTTTAGAGATCAGACCGCCGCGCGCACATCATACAATGAGGAGCCAAAAACGACAAATTGGAAGAAATAAACTTTTCATCCGCTAATTTTTCGCAAAGAATATGTTTTTGGTTTTCTGTTTATTGCTCCGCACGTCAAGTACTTTCTGATCAGTAACAGACGCTTTATGTGGTGAGCGAAAAAGAACCGCAAATAATCGTTTAAAATAAGCGCTCGAGCAGACAATGATGATGAAAAATAATTAGGCATTTTCCCGATGACACATCCAATCAATTTTTATCATTTTTCATCTGTCGAGTGAGGAAGTTTTGCGATCGTCGTTTTTTTTCTTTGTGCGTAAAGCTGTCACTTAATTAGACCGCTGATGAGCGATGTTGTCTGAAGTGCGTTGTTACGTGGCAGATGGCGCCCTAAAAGTTATCATCTGACAATGTGCCTTCATACCGTAGGTACCTTATCAACGTTACGCTTCATCATATGCGAGCGACTGTGAATGAAAATTAATTTGCGCACAATATCGCCAGACGGCAATGGTTTAACAATGTTAAAAACAAAATTCATTAAGAACTGATTTGTTGCGGTGATTATTGACGGAAGTCGAAATTTTTAAACCACTAAAAGCCCGTTTGGTTTATCGCGCAAGCCCTTTGAATCAATCTATATGGCAGGTAATCAAAGTTGCACAATAATTGAATTTTCATGCAATAATAAATTTTAAGCACTTCCATTTAGTGGTGCGGGTGGTTTTTGTAGCCAATAATATATCGGAAATTCAGGTTATTTTATTTTTATTTTTTGTCGGGCGCAACTGAAAATTCGTGCAATTGGAACAAATGTGAGCAGAGGCCAAAAAAAAAAACAAACGGAATATTTTCCAATTAAAATTTTCATGTATATCGTTTTCGATTTTATTACAGTCAAACCAATTTTTCAATGTTTTTTTTTTTTTTTTTTTTTTTCGTATACAAAACCACATCGATAATGAGAAAATTAAAAATGAAAATCAATTATAGCTCTATGACTAACTTTATGACTCAGAATTGACATTTAAAATTATAATTCATTTTATTTTCTATTTTCTTCTTCTTAATGTTAAGCGATTTCCTTCTTTCTCCTAAATAGCATCCGCTAAATTGTTCCGGAAATCATTT
This sequence comes from Propsilocerus akamusi, assembly GCA_018397935.1. Taxonomy (NCBI): domain Eukaryota; kingdom Metazoa; phylum Arthropoda; class Insecta; order Diptera; family Chironomidae; genus Propsilocerus; species Propsilocerus akamusi. The sequence continues at coordinate 15,791,543 of CM031469.1, read as the reverse complement.
TTTTTTGCATCTATTTTCTTGATATGTTTCTTAGTAAATAAAACAAAAGCTTTTGCCAAAAATGAGAAGAAAAAAGAATGTTTCAGAAATTTCTTATTTTGTTTCTGATTGTCGTTCTGCCCTTGAGACAAATGTCGTAAATGAAATGCATTCTTGACATTTCGTCTAATGGGAAAAAATACATTCATTACAAGTCTTCACTTTTTCTTTAATTTCTGAAACTTTAATTTTTTTCAGAGATAATTTCGCTTTAGGTTTAATGCTACCGGTGTTGATGTTTTGCTTTTAAAATCACTAATCGATATTTTCGACGCTGATAGCCGACTCTCAACATCATGAAAATTATGATAAGAGTTTTTAACCATTGGATTTTTCTCAAACGGTACTTGCATGTCGAGACTCATATTAAATTGACTATTTGCTTTGCTACTGATACCATGAGCTTTCATTTTTGGTGGTTCCATTTGCTTGTTGACCTTTGCGCCATTCGGATGTTGCTTCAGTCGAGAATTTTGCTTAGCCGTTATTTTAGCATTCAGCTCAGCCGCAACAGACTTTCCTGCTTTTGCCGCAAGGGGTGAACTCGGCTCCGAGACATGAAATTCCGGTGGAGATTTTGTTGTACCGTTCTGCTTGTGCTCAGTGGTTTCTGTATGCGAGATGTTTTCCTGCTTTTTCCATTTCGTGCGGCGATTTTGAAACTAAACAAATATGAGAAATCATATAATGTAAATAAATTTTCTAAATTTCAACAGAATGAATGATATACATACCCAAATTTTAACCTGCACATGAAGGACGAAAAGTAAGAAGAGAAAGAGAGAGAGAGAGAGAAAAAAAAATTATGAATTTCAAATTGCATAATAATTTTATTTTATGGTTTTTATTTGCTCAAACATTTCTCATACCATAAATTCTACATAAACCAAGAACTCACTCACCGCTCATACTCACACTTGAAGAGTCAATTTGCCCGCAAAAATTTATATTTCAGCATTTCAATGTTGAAAGCAATTGTGTCTTATATAAGGCATTAATCCCTATTTATTACGAAAATGAGCACCACCCAACCACCCACTCAACAACGAGCAATTTCGTACAATACCATTCCAAATTGAGGCTCTTAAATCATATATATGTATGTATAAAAAAAAGGAAAATACTTTTATCATCAACCGACTTATTCAATTTTGTTCGCTACATAATGGATATTTGATTTCACTTAAACGCTTTTCATGATACCGACAAATTGTCTTCGGGGCGATTTATGTGAGAGCATAGTACCGAAGAGCGAAAAACCTTCGGAACGGAGCATGTGCAGTGAGCACTTAAAGCGCAATGCAATGTAAACCCAACAACTGCCAACGAGCCTGAACACAACATCGACAGCAAAAACCAACGATACATTTAACGATTATCACTCAATAACAGTTTATTAAATGAATAATAAACTCACGATGATTTAATTTTAGAAAATTTGAGCGTCACGTTTCGGGTAGTGATGTTGGAATTCTGTTTATTTTATTATTTTTTTTTTTTTCGGTTTAGGAACGATGAGGGTGGGCAAGATCAATGTAACGGGTGCAAAAATAGATTCAAACGGGAGTTGACATGAATTCAATTTCAATTCGATACAAAAAAGAAAAAGTAAATTTTTTATGCAAAATGTCGATGCTTTTGAAATGTAATCGCTCGATTGAAATGGAACAAAAAATATAAACCTAAATCGATCGTTGCACAAATTGGCTTTATATTGAAACAATGTCGTTTTATCCTCTGGATTTATAGTCGAAAATGGAATGAGGATAACAAGCCCTCATTCGGAGAACACACAAACCAATTTTCAATTGTTGTTTGATTGTTCGTTTGTTTTAATGACTTCTCCAGGCCGAGAACACCGAGCGAACCCCGATAAAAGCTCAAAAATTCGTTGAGCTTTTTTTTTTTTTCGTTGTGAAATTATGTTTTAAGTATGCAGCAATTCATGAAATTCTCGTTTCCTGACGATATATCATGAGGGTTGATTGATTGAAATTGTTATTAAATTACAAAAAAAATCGAAAATCGGTTTAAATATAATTTCACATTATCAGTTCGTCGTCGCATATAGAACATAAATCAAAAAAGGCCAATTTATATTAATAGAGTTGACTAACGATGTGACTATGTGAGGCGAAATAATTGTAGCCAATAGAGGCATCGAAAGACAATTAACAAACGACAATAATCGACATTGACATAATAAGCTTTGTGAATTCTATTTTAATTTTCACGATGTGCGTGGTTGACGGGAAATGGATAAAAAAAATTTATCTATAGAAAAATGATGAAATTCAATCAGTCATAAATTGGGACTTGGAACTAAAAAGAAAGAAGAAAATTTGAAAAGAGATTAAAATTAAATTTTGACATTTGTTTTCTACACATAGGAGTCGGAAATGTTTCATTTTCTATACCACCAGAGATACTGTTAAAAGTTGTTAAGTCATTTTATATGTTATCTCCCTCGCCTTCAACTCAAATCACCGAAAGTTGATGTTTAAGGAAATATGAGTCCGAGAGCAGTGAAAGAATCTTTAAAAAAGCAGAGCTAGAATGGGAATCTGATACTTTTCATAATACTTAATGAATTATTTAAAAAACGTTTTTTTCCTCTTCTGTGCCTTCATCCGCTTTTTATGAGCCTTAATTGCTTGTCGACATTTGTTCGCTTTAGTCTGGCTCAGTTGATACATTTTTTCTTTCTTTTTTTTTTATTGTGAATATGCTTGAGCAATTAGATGAAATGTGAGGCAGAGAGAATTCACCGAAAATTGAATAAAAGGTTTTTCCCGGAAGGCGGGGATAATAATTTGACGTAATATCCAAGTTCCAGCATGAATTAATTAGTGGCAAAAGGTATTTTGAAGGAATTAAACGTCCTTTAATTGAAACATATTATGAATCAGAATTGTAAGAAATAGCAACTTTTAAATGAATTGCTTCAATCGTATCTGATTTAATTAATTTCTCAACAACAATAAGAAAATTTAAACTCGGAAAATTGTTTGTTCGCTGTAAAAACAAACAACTGAAAAAGAAAAAAAAAGAAAAGTTTTTCGAATAATTTTAGCAAAAAAAAAAATTTAATACAATTTAAAATGATTTCTTCTTTATGAAGCAAATCATGCTTTCAGATGATCCGAAAATAACTTTCGCAATTAACATATCGAGAAAGGATTCAATTTCATTCACAATAAACTAAGTACTTAAATGTTGTTTGTGGGCAACATGAAAAATTGCACATGTTGCACATTGTATGCAAAGAAAAACAATTTTTTTTTTTGGTTTTGCAGTGAAAATTTCTCGAGTGAAAAAAGTTGGCATTTTTATGATGCTTAAAGAATTCTTTTAATTATCTCGTAAATTTCATTTCGAAGAGGCATTTTGGGATTATTTTACTCATTTGAGGAATGTTAATATCGCGTCTCATGTGTATTGCGTTTATTGCCCATACTGATTCCATCGGGCTTGTTTGAAGCAAATTTTGCTTCTTTTTTCTCTCTCATAAGAAATGTTTATTTACTTTGACAGTGTCAAGTCAATTATCACATTAGTTTAACGATTATTGTTATTGTAATTGCCACTCCATTTCGATGGGTTTCCGAAAATAGATCATCACGATGACGAACGAAGAAAAAAAAATCAAACATTCAGTGACATTTGATGCCTAAATCGAGATATTGGATGTAAGGGATTGTTAGCATTTTAGGTGAACTCTGCACTCGCTTTTATTATCATTTCAATTGTTATTTGTGTTGCTCTAACAACTCGTCTGAGTTATGATAAATACACTGGAAGGAAGAAAACAAAAATGATACTCTCGAGACGACATGACTCGTTGAAATTAATTTCTCTAGCAAACAATTAGCTGTCAGCATTTTATTAGCTTTATAGCTTCACATAACATCATCCACTAAGCGTTTCAACAATCTAATAATTTCCCATATTTTTTTTTTCTTTCCTTCGTTTTGTCGTTTCATGTCAATTAAGAATTGTTTTTCAGTTTAGTTTCTTGTTCTTCATTAAATATTATTTTCTCGGTTGTCACACTGGTCCCCTGAATGACTTGTCGGAGCCCCCATTGATGATGACTGAAACAGCTTAATAGACCAAATGGAAGTCAATTGGTGTGTTGTTGTGCTCGTGATTTATGAATTCTCTCACAACTCGCACATTGGTGATGATTAATTGGCAATTACGATAAATTCACAAAAATTGCGTTTTCATTTGGCGTGACGCGATAAAAGTCTGGTAGATCATTTTAATTAATTTATTACATGCAAATTGTGTGCGCTAATTATATTTATATCAGATTTTCACGTTTTATTGCTGCCAGACAGCAAACGAATGAGCAGCTCGTATTTAGGTCGAAGTGACTCCCGCGTTAATTTCAATTAATTGTGAGTCTAATTGAGAAAAAAAAGAAAACTAAAACTAAAAATAATATTCAAAAGCATATGAAGGTGGACATTTTTAATTAACTCAGAAACGATTGTCTAAATCGTCATTTGATTCAACGCAGTTGTTGGCTCATTTCAGCGTTATAAACATTGCACAGAAGTCGGTGACAATATTTACGATTGCAACTGCAGATAATTGAACAATTTTCTGCCATATGATCCTGATGGCTTCACAAAATTCTGTTGTATAATGCACACACATAAACATAAATCATTAAAAATTTACACTGGCAAAGTGAGCGGATGAATTCATCACGAAGTGAACGAGGAGACGAGAGGGAGAAGTGATGGGTAGAATGAGAAAAAGAGATATAACACAGGCAGGATGGATTGCCAGAAATGTATTATTTTTAAGTGTCAGAAATAAATTCGTCAAACTTTGATGTTTTTTAAACGCTCATAAAAAAAAAATATGTTCTTCTGTATATTCGAGCCAGTTTCGATGTCGTTTTTGTGGTAAAAGAAACTATTTACGAATCGAAAAACACACAAATTATTTTTGAATCTATTTTTTTAAGGTTTTATTTAATTGGTTGATATTTTATTATTAAGAATTCATGCATGAGATCATTAATCAAAATTCGTTGAAGATTGACAACTGTCAATATCAAAAGGGGGTTGTTTCAATTCATTCATTCAATTCAATTTAAAAATTCATATATTCATGCTGGTTGAGAAATGATTTTTATTTGAGCATAATAATTTTTTTTATTTTTTTTTTCTTCAATAAGATGATTTGCGCAAATATGACTCACCTGAGTTTCAGTGACGTTTAATAATTTTGCCATTTCACTGCGCTCACTCGAACTTAAATACTTTTTGACCTCGAATTGCTTTTCCAGCTCGAATATTTGCCGACCGGTGAATGTTGTTCGAGCTTTCTTCTTTCTCTTTCCATCCGGCGACTGTTCATCGTAGCCATCCTCGTTGATTGATTCATCGTCATCCATTTCTTTACCATTTGCAGTGTCTTTGTAAGTCATCGAGTCATTTGACAAATACGAATCGGAAGTCACATCAATCGAGCGCTTACGTTTCAGAATTGATTTTGTCGTTGATTCTATTATATTTTTTAAATTGGAAAAGGGATAAAATTGCAATTTTAATTCCATTAAACTTTATAATTACAAATTCTGTTCTTTGCGAAATGAATAAATTACAATCTTTAATCATTTTTCTTCACTCATTCGTCTTCAAATTGAACTCAAGTTAGTGAAAGGAACTAAGATCAACAGTCGCAAATTGAAAAAAATTAAATTCGAATCGAGCGAGAGAACTTTTGTGAATGAATTCTGGCACTGAATTTCTTCAATTGCATTTTATTGCGATTTAAATTCTCTGCACTTTTATTGAACAGAAAAGAACAAAAAAAAACTATCTCAGTGCCGCTTTTATGTCAATTGATCGTTGTCTGGAAAAGTGAATAATTGAGTCGGAATTTTGTGTTGTGTTCGTTCGATTTATAGCGATTCAAAAGACAGAGGGAGAGAGAGAAACGAACTAGGAATATTAAAAATTAATTGAATCAACAACCCAGCAAAGAGATATCAATTGATTTCACATTCATTTAATATTTTGTTGTTTATTTCTTTTTTTTTTTTATCGCGTAGCATAAAAAACGGGAGGGATTTCAATCAATTTTCATTGGATTCCTAAGCATGTTTCCATCTCACTCTCTCATTCGCATTAATTTGACCACCCGCAATACGACAGGCATATGCATATATGTTAAGCTCTCTGCCTCATAAATATACCACCATCGCAGCATGAATTGAAAAAAAAAAAAAAAAAAAAACTTAATTCATATGCCAAAAATAATAGTTGACAATTTATTGCAGCAGTTGCTTCGTGCAATAATTAATATTGCGCAAAAAATATTAATTGAATTGAAATAAATTTAAAGCGCTTAATGAGTCATTCATGACAACAGTTAAAAAAAAATCAGCGGCGGAAAAAATTTGAGGGTTTTTAAATGTTGTTTACGGTTAACAAAAATCTCCAAAGGGAACGTTGGTGCTCCAAAATTGCAATAACAAAAAGCACGCAAAAGCAAAGAATTAAGTAAATAAACTTGTTTTTTAATCTGATAAATTTCACTGCATTTTTACACCCATTTTAATTTCGAATGAGAATATAAAACGTAATAATTCATGAAATTAGATTTAATGCATGTAGGTAAGACTATTGAATGAATCATCAGTTAAAGAAGCACGAAAATTCTAATAAACAGCCTCGCTGCACAATAGACCACGTTTTATTTCTGCTGGTGTTGAATGAAAGTCAAATTTTAACTCATAAAATATGTAGTCACACAATACACAAACCGACTACATCGGCGGCTGAACGTATGTATTTATTCATCGCATTGGCCCAATGATATAATAAAGTTAACTGAATGGAGGCTTGAAGAGGATAATCTCATTACAAAAACAGAACATTTAACAAAGCCCACGTTGAGTTCATTCACAATTTTTTTTTTCGAGTGTCATTTCCAATAAAAAAAATTCTACATTCGAGAGTCGTTTCAACTTTGAATGATTTCTAATGCGTGTGATGCCTTGTGGGTGATTCAAATAGATCAACAAAATCGATAGAATTTGTCGCACCTTTTTTAAGCTTTCCACTCGATCGCTCGGTCCCGGGAGATGAGTCGCGCGATTTAGTGACGCATAAGTTTAATGGTTGATCGCTGGCAACACTTTCATCCTCGCTCGTTTCACTCAACGATAATCCCCGATGGCTGCTGATTCCATTATGATGCGAGCGATTACCATTCGCATTGTGCTCATAGCCGCCACGTGGAGTTGGTGCATTGATATTCATATTTAGTAAATGCTGAAGCGTTGATGGCTCAACATTCTGATAAGGTCTATTCGAATCATCATTATTATTATTATTATCACTAGTTTGTTCCGCACGTGGTGCATTCAATTTATTAGCAACACTGCCCCATGTCAAAATATCGGTTATCGAGTAGGGCGTTGGGGCTTTTGGCGGTTTGCGATAAATGTGTTCATGCCATGATGCCGCTGAAATAGTGTGTCTGTAATGCAGAGAACCATTTTTTGCATTATCATAGTTATTTTCATCAATCACATCAGTCTTTGTATTCATCGTATCGTCACTTTGTTGATGCTGCCGGTCACATAAATGCAGCAGTGAAGTTTTGTCAATTTCCTTATTAGCATTCAATGCCGGAACATATGAAGGTGGTGCGGTGTCGGGCCGCTTTAATAAGTCATTCGACATTTGTCGCTTTACAAAATCATTCGTCTCTTCCTTCTCCAATGATTTTGAACGTTTATTAGCCATTTTAATCCCATTATTCACTTCAACACATTCCACATTGCTACTTTTATGAGCTTCTTCGTTTTCTTCATAATCACTTAATTCCAACATAATTTATTTTATTGCTCTATTATATTCCACACTCTCGCTTCCAAATCATATAACACAGCACAGCATACATATATATATGCGGCAAGCTCGAATTGTTTATATATATACACAGTTGGGTTGATGGGCTGATTTAATAGAAATTAATGAATTCAATTCTGGGTTCGTGCACATAAGTGAGTGACTAACTTTTGTCGTTTGACAAACAGCACAACACTTGTATCAAATTCCGATAATTGCATTAAATTGTGCATTTGATATCGCGAAAATTAAATTCTAAACTATTTTTTTCTTCATCGTTGCACTCTAGTTTTGTATATTTCTTTTTTATGTGACTATCATAGCATTCCATAGGTTTCACATTACAAAATTTAGCAACATTCTTAATACAGACCGAGTCGATAGCTATAATACACGAATTGCTTTTGTTCTAATTCATTTCTGATGTTGTCACGGTAAAATCCATTACGCGATACAATTGTCACTCCTCAAATTGAATGTGTTTATAATTACTAATTAGATTGTGATGATTTCACTAGAAATTTGTTTGTCAAATGTAATCCTGCGTGTGCGACAAATCAATTTTCTGTCAAATTTGTCTAATTTCTCAAATTCACTTTGCACGTTTATAAAGTTCCAATAAATAACATTTCAACTGAATCGCGATTGCATAAATATTCATATTCAATCAATTATTATGCATTCATCCGTAATATTATCCGAGCATGTGTCTCTATAATATCACACAAAAGCGAGGTCCAATTAACGTTAATTGGTTCGAATGTAATCGCACTCACAATTCAACACAACAATGAGCCGGCATTTATTGATTTTTATATAGAATTGAAAAGCCAAACCAAATAAAAGAAAAATATTTATATCGCGCCGCTCGCAATTCCACAAAAAGCGATGGAAATTCGTCAGAGACCAAATTGAAACTAAATCAAATATGAAATAAACATAAGTCTTCAACAAACAAAATTTATGAACTTGTTGTGAAATGAAATGATGGAGGCAAGGAGAGAGCAAGAGAGTAATCGAGCCGAACACGAATGACAGAGAGAGAGTAGAAGCATTGTGAACCCAACCAGCCAACTAGTCCTCCTCATTCACAAAAACTGTGTTTATAATTAAATGAGTTCTTGGTGACTTTTTACAATGATGATTATTTATGCTCGTTCATGATAATTATTGAGGATTAAAAATATCAATCAGCCCCGCTACGGATTTTTGTTTGCTCTGCACTGAAAATAAATTTATTCTCTCGATTTTGTGACCCGAACGTTCGACGTTCATTCAGTTCTCGTGCTGAATATGTTTTCATAAAAATGAAATTATCAACATGAAATGAAATAAATTTATGTTGTCAGCATAAAACATAATGAGCGATAATTGCTGTTTGTGGTGCGGGGGTGAATCTGACAATGCACCCTTAATATCTATTTTTTTTTTTTCATCATAATTGAATGTTGGTGAATGTTTTTTTTTTTCTGATGAAATATTGATAATGAAATGAAATCAATTTCAAAGCAATTTCCGCTTAGATTTCAAAGGATTTTGTTTTTGCATTCAAACGCTGTATGATTTTTGCATTGCTAACAAACATTTGATTGTATTTTCTCTTGATGAAAAAATATTTCTACTATTTACTACAGCGAGTTGTTAATTTAAATTTGTAAAACCTAAAACAATTCACCATAAGACACAATAAATTACTAGACAATTGCACATACCCTCAGCGGCAATCAGAAACATTTGCTGTTGCTTAAATTTTTATTCATTTCTTTATGATTCTGTGCACTGTGCAAAATGCATGTTCAGCATGAAACCAATTAAAGTGTTTATTAATTAGTTGAGACTCGATGTGCATTTTTTTTTATTGTTAAAAATGGAGAAATATCACCAGAAAGAGGCAACAGACGAAAACATCTGATAAATGCATGTGCCACGGTAAACACAAAAAGTGCATTAAAGTTCCATTTGAATATCCATGTAATTTGTCGGCATTGTTTCAATGCTTAATGCCGATCTCCCTATAAAGGAAACACTTTTAAAGTCACAAAGGACATTTCTCACTGATTTTTGTAGAATCAATCGCAATTCAAAATGAAAAGCTGTAGCGGCAATTAAATGTAGCTATTAGAAATATTATCACCATGACTTGAGTAATTTAGATTCAAAGACTTTTTGTCTACTTTGTAACTCGACTCGTAATTATCCTCTTAATTAATTTCACTAGGTAGATTTTTATTTTTGTTACAAAATTTTACTGTAACGACGGTAGGAGGCAAACACGTCTACTGTTTGTTGGCAAAGGAGTATAAAAGCGCTTAAAAAATTAATTAATTTAGTTTTTATATGTGTTGGTACGTCGTTCCAATATAAGTTGTTTGAGGAAAATTCTAAAAATAAAAACGGAAATTATTTTTGAAGAGTTTTGTCTTCTGACCGGTTTTAAGAATGATGACACGTGTCACATTTTTTTCATGAAAATAAATTTTCAATTTTCCGAAATATTTATAGAAATTTTTCTTTTTCTTTCCTCCTTTCTTCATAAAAAATTTGAGAAGTCGTTTTGCATCTTGAATGCAAAATTAAGTACATTTCAAAATGAATGAAAAACGAATTTCGTTTTTATAGTTTTCGATTCGTTGCACAAGTGTCTAATTTTTAAAGACGTGAAAAATCTGAATTGCATTATTACAATGTGAAGCTCTGAAGCTCATAAAATGCTGACAGCTAATTGTTTGCTAGAGAAATTAATTTCAACGAGTCATGTCGTCTCGAGAGTATCATTTTTGTTTTCTTCCTTCCAGTGTATTTATCATAACTCAGACGAGTTGTTAGAGCAACACAAATAACAATTGAAATGATAATAAAAGCGAGTGCAGAGTTCACCTAAAATGCTAACAATCCCTTACATCCAATATCTCGATTTAGGCATCAAATGTCACTGAATGTTTGATTTTTTTTCTTCGTTCGTCATCGTGATGATCTATTTTCGGAAACCCATCGAAATGGAGTGGCAACTACAATAACAATAATCGTTAAACTAATGCGATAATTGACTTGACACTGCCATCTCATAAATTTATTGGACTAATAACTTTGTCGTTCAGAACTTCTGATTGCTCTATATGTGATGAGTTCTGATGACAAGAAAAAGTAAATTTATAATAAATTTATGAAGGAAAACAAACTTGTCTTCAAAAGTTTAAATCGTTGCTTAACAATATCAAAGTTTCTAAGTTGTCGGTAAAATTAATTGCGATTATTTTGTGAGAAGCTCTTTAACTTACTGTGAACTCGAAACACGTGCAATAAACTTTGTTGAAATATTTAATTGAATCCGAATGAGAAATCATGTGATTTTACCCTCTCGCTACTTTGTTGCTTGATGTCGTCGCTATAGAAATATGTCAAAAAAAAGTAAGGAAAAAAAAATGATTTCGAGTAGGGAAAATTTATTCAATTTTATTATCAATCAGAACGTTTAGCACAAATATCGATGCGAGAAAAGCCTACACAATGATTCTCAACGACCCTTTCTGGATTGGTATTAAACGCGCTTCATTGAATTTTTATTTTTATGAATCGAAAACGGATTCAATGGATGAAGATAGTATTCAGTTCATAATGATCATTACGCCAGCAATTTATTCTCGACCATTTATCTTCTTAATCCCTCGTCCTTCAATAGCTACACTTCAAAGTTTACTGACTCAAAATCAAGATGAAAAACAGTTTCAAAAGACATTTCTATAAACTTTTCATTCTCAAGAATTTTGCAGCTTTTATTCCACATCAAAAAGCTGCATTAATAAAATCTCTAATTACTGCTTATAAAAAAGACGACTCGCATCAACAGCTACAACAAAAAAAAAAATAAGTCCCATTGAAAAATATTGTAGAAAATCTCATTTAATAGCCAATTATAAGGCAAAATTTTACGCTGTAAACTCTGCATTATTTATGCTCGTAGATGTGAACAAATTCAAGAATGTCTCGCATCCATCCTCGCGACTCACACTGCACCCCTCCCCATTTTAATTAAATTTAATTGAAATATCAGACACTCGCCGTTTCATTTCTGTTGCTACAACGCGACGACCTGCTTCCAAAAATTACTGCATCATATAAATTGCGTTTCCATGCATTCTTCAATGTTAATCTTCTTCTATCTACAATTTTCCACCCTCAGAAAATTGTTTTTTTTTTTTTTCCTATTTCTACACCCTCACACATAGACACAGCAGCAAATAGTAAAGAGAAACGAACGAACGGAAATATAAAGTCACTTTAGATTCGTTACATCATCATCAACGCAATTTGTTGTTGTTGTTTCTTCTATTGAATTTTATTTGCTACAATATAATATAAATGGTTATTTGATTTCGCTTAAACGTTTTTCACGAAGTAACAAGATTTATTTGCGAGAGAAAGAGAGAGAGAGAGAATGAGTAAGAGAGCCACAGAAGGAATAATTTCTCTCATCCTACCTAGGAGGAGAACAAGAAACCAAGAAACAACATCGAAAACCAAGACGAAAACTGAATAATTTTTTATTGTAAACCCAACCATGAGAGTATAAATTGTTTTAAACGATTATCACTTAATAACAAACAGAACTGGAAATTGCTTCCATAGCGTCGGATATTTCAATTTTAACTCCATAATAAAAATGTCGAATGTTTCAATTTTCTTTTATTTTTGTGTGATAATGGAAAACATTTTTGAAATGGAGCGGGACCGTTGCACAGTTCCATCTAATGTTAATGCCACTTAAAAATCGATCAATCATATTTTGGTATCCTCATGAGATATAATGCATTCGAATAAACGTAGTTTGCCACAAAATATAAGATGAGGGCGGAAATGTTAATTTTCAGTTTTGTCATTAGAAGAAAAAGAATATTTCAAAGTTCTTCACTTCTCTTTCGAAACCATGTTAAATGATAATTAATGCTAAACATGAAACGTCGAAAATCGCTTCTGAAACTCGATACTTTCAGTTTTTTTTTTTTGAACCTAAATAACAAAAATGTGTGCTTGTTTCTCATTTTCTCAGTTGATGGCACCACTTAATCGAGTTTTATAAAATATTTATGCAAATTCATTTTTGAGAAGAAATGTTTGTGTGTTTGTGTGTGATTTTGAATGCCAGATAATAAAAAAAAGAGAAGCGACAATCGTCAAAACAAAAACCAGAAGCCAATTCCTCTTCTTATTTTTCTTATATATATTGTTTGGTGCTCTGTTTATCATCAGCGGGTCTCGATCAGCGGCATATCAAAAATTATTTTGACGATTATTTAAATGGAATGAAGTCACCGAATCTGGAGCTCACTCACAGAAAACATTTTATTAATTAATCAATAAAGACATTTCAGTTTCAGCTCATGCATTTAATGGCAATTTCGATTCTCGTTTTTAACGTCCAGTCATTGCCTATAAAGTTAATGGAATTTTGATGGACAATTAAATTAACTCTTGGAGCGCTCGTTTGAGTTGATTTTTATGTTTGTAAAATTGCAGTTCTTTTTTTTTTTTTGGAGGCTTCATCATCGGCTGTCCGTCGGGTCATAAAATTGATTGATTCTGAAGAATCAAATGAGTTAAACGAATTTCCATTTGCAAATTCTCAAAAAAAAAAGGGGAAATATTTAACACATTATGACGATGAAAATGATTCCAGTGAAAATTCCTCCCGCCACCCACTCACCCACATTACAATATTTCATAACATTTCATTGCACGTTGGGGTGGAAGTGCAACAAGCCATTGAAATAAAGTGAACTCAAAACACATTACACACAATTAAATCACTATATGCAATGATGGTGTTTGAGCTATAGTAGAATGAGTGACATTTGCTGCTGAATGTTACAATAAGAATTTTATGATGATGATGTTGTTCAGAAATGAAGGGGAAGCACGAGGAGAATTTATCTGCAGATGAAGTTATTATAATGAAATAATTTCATGCATTTGATAGATTTCATTTTGCTCCAAACAATTTAGTAGCCAAAAGTTATGATATGGCTCGTGGCTACATAACAAAATATTTATTTGAACATTTTAATGGCTCTATCGATTTATTGTGAGTCTTTGATTTATGGTTGGCTAATAAACACGGATACATACATAGATTCTAATCGATATTTTGATTTGCATAATTTTAATCAATCTCATTTTATGAGATGTTCAGGAGATGTTAAGTTTCATTTGCAATTAAATTTTATTGCTATTAACATCTGAATCATCAGTTTTCATTTCAACGCAAATGAATTCACTGCAGCACTTTGGATATAGCTTCGTGTAATCGCGAATGAATTTATTACAATTCGGATCATGCAAGGTGAATGATGGGCAACTGAAATTTTAAATGAAACTTATATCGATTCATTATGCAATTTAGGTATAAATCACCCCCTAATATGAATTCCGTAATCGTTGTCGCAGCTCGCCTCTTCGCATCCCCTCAAAATTTTCGTTTCGCCTTTCTTGATGAGCACATCTCCTGGTTCATAATAGCAATATCCTTCATGATCGGCACTTTTGCCTACGTCGCCTGTCACAATCATAACATAACTCCACGATCCAATAACCATAGAAGCGAAAATAAAAATAATAAAAAGTCGATTTGAAGCCATTTGTGATCACTCTAATATTTTTTAAGTCAACTGCGGTATACGGAAGCCTATGAATAATGATTTTAAATTTGATTCAGCTGAAGCGTCATTTTTGGCTGATAAGCTTCTCTCGCAATGTTAATAGGTCATAACACTCGGATTTTCGCGACAACAAAGTTACTCAATTTTTGTTTTGATGTTTCAATATGCACAGCACACATGCTGATAACAGCCTTCAAATATCGAGCCGGGTAAAATGTTAAAATATTTCGACATAATTTAAATGGCTTGCGGCTTAATTATGCTCATCATCAATAACTATCAAAAGCAACCGAAATTCGCAGAATTTCCAATTTATTTCAATATTTTATTGAACAGTCCTTAAAAATCGATATCGATAAAAAAAAAAATATTTTATTGTAGAAAATCATCAAAATCGAATAAAGAAATAAAAAATCGGACAGTTTTTGTATGCAAATTTATTTTTATTCTCTGAATGATTTGCAAAGGCTCTTTTTTCTGGCGGCGTTGGCTTAATCCCCAATCAAAAGTGGCTTTTATGGCTGCGATTAACATTATTCGTTTCATCGGAATTTCTTAATTACCTAAAAAATGGGAAAGACCTCGATCGAGTGTGTATTATTAATAATGATACGTATATCTTTGGTCAGATCGAGAAAAGGGAGTGAAAGAGCCATACATCGATTAAAACTAATGCCATTTAATTAATTTGCGCTCCGAAACATGTCTAGATTCGAGAGTCCAAAGAATCATCTGGACCACCAGACTAGAGATTACATTAAAAAATGTTTTTTTTTTTTTTTTTTCTGTCTTTTTGGGAACTCGCTTCGATTGTCGCCATTCGTTTGGCCTCCTGTTGCCTTCCACTCCCAAAATAAAAAACAAAACACGCTTTAATTCTTCTTGTTCCAACGTCCACCGCGAGATACCATTAAATTGAGACCATTAAGAATAAAGTTGTGATCAGCGTTCGCCTAGTCAAAGAATTCCAGAAGCCGAAAACCATTTAACTTTTAAATTGCGTTTGCCCTCAACATTTTCACGAGAACGTCGGCTGACAAGAAAAAGTTGGCGATTAAAGACTCATATGAGATCATTTCTCAACGGCGATTGTTTTCTTATTGCTGAAGCAATTTGATCTCTTTTTCCATCCTCTCAACCTTTTTCAGTTTGTTGCGCTGCTAAAATGGTTTTATAAACGATTGGACCACAATTAATGAACCATCATCGACGCTTTTAAAATGCGAATGAATGCGATCAAAGAGAGAAAAAAAAGTTTTTTTTTTTTTATTGCGCCTCGTGAAGTTTTGCCAATAAAATTGAATAACAGCACACATTAGCACACCTTTTTCTGAATTTCACTGGATGCTGCTGCCCGAAATTGGATGTTTAAAAAGAACTTTATTGGGTGGTCAATTGGATGAATTTCTTATTATTTCGTTACCGATGCCATTCGTCGAAGGTAAAAGGAAGGAAACATTTCTACCGGTTTTTTGTTTTTATTTCTTATGTTGATTATAATTTTCGGTGGAACTGAAAATCTTGTGTTGGTGTAAACTTTTGAAAGAAATTTAATGAATATTCAGTTTTAAGATGCTAAAGAACTCGCACATTTTTTTTAACGAAAATTAATTGCTCGGAACAAAAGCTTGAATAAGATGACTCTTCTGAAATTTGCAGCGCGCTGTATTTAACATCTTACAATATCTTCCAACGTTCTTTAGTATTTTCGATTTGAACGGCTACTGGATTTTTTTTTCTCTGTTCTTTCATTTCCATTCCGGTCGCTTTAAGATCGCCGACAAGAATATGTATCCCAAAAAATGAGAAACAATTAATCAGAAAATTAATAGCTTTTAATTGTATAAAATTCTTCCCACTTGAAAAAAAAAAACTCGACAATCGTTTAATGGCTCTTAGAAGATGGATTTATTTGTTTAAGGTCTCCACACATCGGATATTGTTGATTTGCCATCGCGGTAAGTTTTCACAAGAATTCATTGAACTTTAATTCTGTGCGGTGGCGACTTCATTGTGTAACTGATAAGAAAATTTCACGATTGATACAGTTTTGAAGATATTTAGTTTATTTTGACGGTGGAAAAATATTTTGACATTTAAGTAAGTGTTTGATAGTATTTAGTAGGCATTTAGAATAGAATATTTTTGTACCGTCGTGCCTTTCAATTTAGAAGTTTCTTGTAAATTTGGGCCTCTTCTATCATTTCTTCCAATGATCGGCGTTCCTCTAGGACACCATCGCCATCATGCTCGTTAAGTTTGATGTAAATTTCGTCATTGTGTTCAAAGTCACCAGGCTTTCGCGGCATAATATGCATGTGTACGTGTTTTACAGTTTGTCCAGCATATTCACCATCTTGAACAGTGATTGTAGTACTTTTAGCATCATAATACTCATCAAGAACTTTCGAAATGTGACATGCTTGGACGAAAATATCTTTCGCTTCCTCCGTTGTCATTTGCTCAACGCGTGGGATATTTCGCTTGGTGGCCACCAGTACATGTCCTGGAACTACGCATCGAATATTTGTAAAAGCAACACAATATTCGGTTTCAACGAAAATCGTCCTTCCATCTATTGGATATTTCTCAAAAAGGAATGGCTTAGTATCTTTAGCTATGGCAGGAATATTTGCATGTTTAACATCCAGTTGATAAACGTCAGACCTTCGATGGATGAAGCAGGGCATGTTTCTTTCAACTTTTTCGATTTTCTCTAAATCAATTTCAACAAATTGAACCTCGAGATCTTCTGTGCAACGTGACAAAATCTCGCCCCATGGAGAAACCACTACAGCTTGCCCGTATGAGGAACGCTTTTCATTATGTTTGCCTTGCTGCGCTGCAGATATCACAAAACATTGATTTTCGATAGCTCGACAGCGGTTCAAAATATCCCAATGGGCTTTTCCAGTTGCAACAGCAAAGGCTGATGGATAGGTTATGATTTGTGCTCCATTTTTCTTTAACCATATTGGAACTTCAGGAAATCGGATGTCATAGCACTGTTATTAGAAATTTGTCACAATAATAGCAGAATTTTCATGAATGAAATCCTACCTACTTACAATTTGCATTCCTATCTTTCCGATTGGTGTTTCCACTGGTTTAGTAGCGCCAGGGCCTGGATGGACGATCTTTGATTCGCGGAATTTGAAGTCTGGAGTATCGACATCAAAGAGATGCAATTTGCGGTAAATTCCGACGACTTCACCTTTGTCATTGATGATAATGTGTGTGTTGAAGACTTTCCCAGTGCTATTGCCTTCATCATCGAGCTGACTTTCATGAATGCCACCGAAGCTCATCCACAATTTAGTGTCACTACACAATTTTTGATAGAACTGTACAGTTTCCCCAGAAAGGGATTCAGCTAAACTCAATGTCTCATCAACACTTCTGCCAATGTAATCACAGCATTCAGGAAAGAATAGGAAACATGCCTTGCCCTTCGATTTTTCAGCTAATTCTCTTATTTGATTACGATTTTTTATTTTGTCATTTGTCGACAACATCTGACATAGTCCAATAACATTTTTTGATGCTTTTGACATCGTTGATAAATATCTTGGGGTGTTTAATCCAATGAGACCTCCAAAACGGATAAGCATTCCGAAGAATTGGAAGAAATTTGAATGTTTGTTTTTGTTTTCCTCTCACTCCCCTAAGCGACATTGCCAAATTTTATTTGGTTTTCAAATTTATTTTCGTTATTTTCATTTTCCTTTTCTTTAGAAAAAAATAACGTCTTAATCACTGTATGCAGTAGGAGTAGATAAATTAGGATTCATTTTAACTCATCCTTTCATAGCATTTTACACTAAGTACAATTTTTGTAGTAATTAATTTCTGATATTAGCAGCGACTCTGAATCAAAACCAGATAAAAACTGCAAACATAATGCATAGATATATTACTTTTTTGATCGTGACTAAGTAAGAACGCCTCTTTACATGTGCAAATTTTTATGCCGATTAAACTCGGTCGCCTTATGCCGACGCATTTTATCCTAAAATTTACATAAAAAATGTGCGCGCGTAAAAGGGCTCAAAAGGAAATCCATGAATTTTTTTGATGATGAAACGGATGAAAAACCACAATAACATATTTATTTTAAACAACGCAGTTAAATATAAATTTTACTCATTTAGTTATTTTCCCATTTTCAACTTGCAAAGTCTCTAAAAAAAAAGACAAAATGGACACAGTATCGCATCTTTATTTCTGTCTTTGGCTGTTTTTAGAGGTACTCACAATATTGTTGAGCACATTTCTAAATTCGGTGGTTATATACGCGATGTCAAAGGAGCAAAAGTTACGGAGCATTTCAAACTTTTACATCATTTCGGTTGCGATATCGGATTTACTGACGGGATTAACGGTTATACCATTGACGATATTTCGAGCATACATTATAAAAAAATGGACAATTTCTGTTCAGACACATTTTTGCACGCTGCTGCTTGCTGTGGTTGTTATGTTGCTAATCTCCACATTACTTCAATTAATAGCGATTTCAATTGATCGCTATCTTGCAATTTGTCATCCAATTTACTATCGTAATCGTGATAGAAGTGTTACTATTATTATGCTGTCAATGTGCTGGATAATTGGATTTTTTGGAGGAATTCGAATGATTGTACTGAATTATTCAAAGAAAGAGTGTTCCATGTTCTTCTCAGATAAAGAGGAAGATGCAAATGGATATAATTACGTCACATATACCGCTGTCATTTGTGTGATAACATTTGTTATTTCCTACACTTTCATCTACCGAGCATTGATTAACCAGGTTCGTAAAGCTGTTAGATTTGCATATATCAATAAAACTTTTCGTAAATTCTATTCACTACATAGGGACGAAAGCGGGAAGCATCAAATAATGTTCATATCTTGAATCAGAAGGAGATAAGAGCTGCTAAAACTATGATGTGGGTCGTATTTACATTTCTACTATGTTGGACACCAGTCACAATATTTTTGTGGATGAAAAGTATGCAACTATCGCCTTCGGATAAATGGACATCAATAATTGACACAGTCTGCTATAGCTGCATTCACTGGAATTTCGTCTTGGATCCGCTGATTTATGCTTATCGCATTAAAGATGTTCGCAAAACTATCAGGAACATATTTTGCGTAAAAATTAAACATGGAGTTTCCAATGTTGAATCATCGATCAACTCAATTTAAAATTGATCAAAATATCGGCTCGGCTAAGCTTAACTAACATGCGGAAAATATTAAGAAATTTAAAGATGCGCAAAAAGCGGATTACTGTTAGCCAGATGTTTAAGACCAAAACAAAATGAATTTTTTTATTTTTTTTTTGTTTCTGTTACAATTACAGTTACTTACACTGTACTTTTACCTCGCAACTTTAGCTTTTGTAACAACTACAAAATAAAAGTGCGAGAAAATTGTGGAATTGGGATATTTTCCATGAATTTATTGACTCCATTGATGAGGATATTATTAGCCGCATTAATATCTCGATTCCAGACCTTCTTGCAATGTGTGCACGATGCAAAACGATGTGGAGATTCGGGGATTTCATTTACAGCGTAGCATTTGCTGCATAATTTTGTTGAGCGAAACTCGTCTGTTGGAATGAGATTTATTTTGGGATGATTTTCGAGTGCTTTCCTCAACTCTTTTCCAGGTAATCGGATGTATCCTTTGATGGAAGAGCTTGAAGCAATAGTTGCATCACCAAAGAAACAGGCAGTGGATTTAAAATCGCCAACAAGTCGATTTACGTATGAACTTAAGGTTGACTTAGTCCGTATGTATTTGTCAAACTTGAGTCGAGATATCTTGTTCTGGCAGTATTCCGCTTGTTTGACGTTCAACCATTTCAACTGGAAACTGATGAAATCTTCATAATGGGCATTTCCTTTCTTGTTGAGTGGGACGTTGATATTGCGTCTATCTGTCTCCATAGCTTTATCAACGAGTCCCGTGAATTTTTTCATTTTCGACTTTCGTTCGTTTCTACCACACTCATGTTGGTACATCTTGTTGCTGATTTTGATATTCTCGATCGAATTCGATGGAATTTTTACAGCAGCAACGAACAGCCTGCATCCAGGATCAATTCCGATGTACTGATCGAATGACTGGGAAATTTTCGGTTTTTTTGCTGCATTTGAAATCTTTTTGATATATTTCACACATACGGAGACACCGTCGGTTGTAAATGTTCCTTGAAACATTTTTGTCTTTTTAAAACTGAAGTAGTTGCTCCATTGAATTTCGTTGTAATTTTGATTTACTTGTCTTCCACGAGCGTTGAGTTTCATTGGACATTTCTTCAGACGGCATAGCAAAGCATGAAATGATTGTTTGTCATAAACCACATGCTTCAGTCCAGCTTTATAGAGAGGAATTAAATTAAAATTCTTCCATTCATTTGACTCGTTTAGAGACTGGAGTTGGAAAAATATCTTGAAGTGGTTCATAGGCTCTCTTTTGATGCTGAAGAAATGTCCTCGTGGAAGTTCGCAGTTGAGCAAAGACTCGAGTTTCGTTACATCGCTTGCATCTATCACAACGGGTTTCTTATCGAAGAGATATTTTAATATGTGATATATTTGAGACGCATTTTTAGTGGGAAAGATCTTTTTCAAAAAGCGTTTCATCCGCGAATACGCATGTATAGCGATATTGTTTTCAAATGCTGCCGTGTAATTTTGTGCGGCATATTTAAAGAGATTCCCTTTGTACGATTTCTCATACTTTCTAGCACGATGCGTATTTCGTAAAGTTTCGTATTCTTCTGGCAGCGAATACTTTGCTTTTGCTCCTGGAAGCAGCATGTAAAAATACTTAGTCGAGAAATTTGACTTTTTCTACAGATTCGCCATGATGCAACTTTTTCATCAAGTCAAAATAGATGAGGCGCGATGCTTCGTACATTAACAGGGAAATTTCCTTAACATCTTCCTGAATGGCAGATAGAATTGTATCATTCAGGACAATTTTCTTAAGTCCACATTTGACAGTCTTTATTGTCTCGTTTCCATCTTCTATTTTTCGTTTCAAAGTCTTGCCAAATTTCGAATCAACCGATGTTTCTGTATGTTTGTATGTAAATGAGGTTTGAGAAAATATGCATCAATTATAGAAATTTAATTAAAACGTATGCGTAGGTTGTGATAGGGATTATAAATTTAATTTTTTAATAAAACACGGCATGAAAAAAACTTCCATAAAATGTCATGATTACAACGACAATCACGAAATAAGCAGATACTGAATAAATGTGTGCCTGAAATTATTTCAATTTCTGATCGAAAAACAAAATTCACTTATCGAGTCTAGCAATTCCGACTAGAGTTGAGTTTGCAATAAATTGCAAATTCTTTAGTAACCTGGAAAAAATGTGTTGTAATCGGAGCAGCCAATGTGCTCAAGGTCTATCGAATCCTTCCGGATGCTGAACTCAACACGAAGGAGAAGTATACAGGTAATTTGAGATCTTTAGCTTTTACAGACATGATACAAACAACTTACCTATTTCAGATAATCGTCCACCAAATATGATTCTTGAGTGTTTAGCATCATGTGAACTTTTTGGAAACATCATGTCGCTACAGAGTGTATCATTAACTAATTTGCTTTATTCATCATTCTTCAGAGCCGGACGTTACAAAACATTTAAAGCAAATTTTCATAATATTTTCTTTAAATTAATGACCGAACTTTATTTGAAAAAGGCTCGGAAAAATGTTAAACTTTTTGTCTTGCGTTTTGTAATCCTGATCAAGTTTACAAAAGCCGAGACAAAAGTCTACAGAATAGTTAAAACAAAATAGATAAATATTGTATATACGTAACGTATAACTTCATAGCGAATCGCTACCAAATGATCAATTAGAGTATTATATTTGTTACAGTACTAAATTTAGATTGGTATCTACTACGTCAAATACTCGGTCAAATATAAATGTTACGATTCCGAATCGAAAGAAGATAAGAATTGCAAAAATTAAACATGGTGATGATTGTGATCATAGTAAGCTCTTTCTGTGATGGTGACTAAGTCTAATGGCGGAATTTTTAGATGATGAAATATGAAAATAAATGACATCGCTAAACCTCATTGAGTAATTCATGCAATTTTCATTCTACTGCCTTATAACAAACGGAACATCCTTTTGAATGTTTCTTTTATGAGTTAATGATTAAAATAAAGACATTGGATAAATTTGCATTGATTCAGAAATCATAGTTGCAGATGCCGATGTTTTAGTATGAATTCAAAAAACTATGAGACATAACCCTCAACGGGATATTAAAAAATAGATAAAGCATGTCGCATGAATTTCAGCTATACAATTTTACTTAAATACTTAGTTGCTTTCTCATCGCCGACTTGTTAAGACTGTCTACAAAAATGGAAAATGTATCGCATCTTGCTTTCTGTCTTTGGCTGATTTTAGAGATAACCGCAATATTGTTAAGCACATTTCTAAATTCGGTAGTTATATATGCGATGATAAAGGAGCAAAAGTTAAGGAGAATTTCAAACGTTTACGTCATTTCGGTTGCGATAGCTGATTTACTGACGGGGTTAACAGTTATACCACTGACGATAGTTAGAACATATATTATAGGAAAGTTGCCAATTTCTATACCTCCAAGTTTTTGCACATTGCTTATCGCTGCGATTGTTACATTGCTTGTTTCCGCAATGCTTCAATTAACAGCGATTTCAATTGATCGATATCTTGCGATTTGTCATCCAATTTACTATCGTAATCGTGATAAAAGTGTTACTATTATTATGTTGTCCATATGCTGGATAGCAGGACTTTATGCTGGAATTAGAATGCTTGTACTGAATTATTCAAAAAGAGAGTGTTCGATGTTTTTCTCAGATAAAGAGGAAGATTCAAATGGATATAATTTCGTCACATACACCGCTATCATTTGTGCAATAACATTTGTTATTTCCTACACTTTCATCTACCGAGCACTGATTAACCAGGTTCGTAAAGCTGTTAAACATACACCAACAAAACTTTTCGTAAATTCTATTCGCTACATAGGGACGAAAACGTGAAACATCAAATAATGCTCATATCTTGAATCAGAAGGAGATAAGAGCTGCAAAAACTATGATGCTGGTTATAATGACATTTTTGCTATCTTGGGCCCCACTAACAATATTTTTGTGGATGAAAAATAAAAAGCTTGCGCCTTCGGTTGAATGGGCATCGATGATTGATTTAATTTGCTATTGTTGCGTTCACTTTAATTCCGTTTTGGATCCGATAATATATGCTTATCGCATTGAAAACGTTCGCAAAGCTATCAAGAAAATCTTTTGCTTCAAGATCATATCCGAAATTCCTAAAGCTGAATCAACGATCAATTCATTCTAAAATAGTCAATATCCCGCTTCCAATGATTAATAAATTAACAATTTATCCAAATTACATACATATTTTTTTTTCTAACGGAAATAGGTTAATTTTCGTCTTCTTGATTTTATTTTAGAACAAAAATAAATTTTACGATACAATAAATAAATAATAAAACTTCTTGAAAGCATATCTTTTGTAGAACGTCCTTTTAAATAGTCGATTCGAGATGTGATTGTTTGATCGTCTTTCGAGGAAATTCCCAGTCACTGGAAAAGGAAATGTTAAGATCAGTGTGTAAAGAAAGGAGTGGCTCAGACTTACGTTGCCGGTGATGCCAACTGTGAGTTTGATTCTTCAATAGATGACTGATGTGTGAAAGTACTTGGAGGTGAATCCTTCAATGAATTGAGAGCAACTTCAAAGAGAACTACCAAAAGGCACAGGAGCAGTGGACCTAATACTGCGCCTTCTAAGCCCATCAAGTACATTCCGCCAGCGATTGATAAACCAGTCAAATAGGGATGTCCACCCCCTTTAATTTCAGAATGAATAATCGGATTGAAGTTCGATGGAACAATAAAGTGAATCAACACCAATAAAAGTCCCAAATAGAAGCGATCTTGAGAAAGCCATAGGTCCAGAAAGGCAGGAACTGAGCACCAATATGTTTCCAGAAACGGAGCTGCTGCTAGAACTGCCGCCAAAATTGATGGCAAATAAATGACATGCGCTCCAAAAACAGTGTGAGTCAACCACGTGAAGAGTCCATGAAACAGAGATAATTTCATTGTAGCAACTAAGACACTTGAAACTGAATCTTCGAGTGCTTCTACCAATCGATTGCTCCGGTGATTATTGATATTTATTGCTGCGATCGGTGTATAGCGGTCTTGACTCGATTGAAGCAAATAATAAAGCGTTGTAAAGAAGATTATCTGTAAAGGAAACATTATGTAATCATTTGCGGCATCATCTGAAAAATTCACACTCACGGTATTGAAAAGAAATGTTATCATCGCATGTCCAGAATTAAGAATAACACCAAAAAGCGTGGTAAAAGCAGAAACGAGCAAGCTGATGTTTGCGCGAAGCACAAGCCAAAGCGAGTCACCGACTTCAAGCAGCATACTAATATTTTCCTTGGCCCATCCAAAAATGCCGGCAGTTGTAACTAAAATAGAATATTAAAAATATTTTAAATGGCGTTGAAATCTATTTTTATTCACCTCCTGATGTTGTTACGATTTCATCTAATGTTGATAGGACGGATTCAGCCGGAACACGAGGTCCCACAGTACCTCCATTAGAACGATCCATGTAGCTTTGAATCAAACGATCCCAAACACTCAATATTTGAATCTTAAGTTTCTTAGCTTGTTCTGGATCGGTTCCATTAAAGATACCATCAAGATATTCTTCCATTGTTCCTCGACTGTGTTGGTATGCATTATCAATAATGTTATCCAAACTTTGCATGTTAATTGGCAACATTTCAACTAGATCTGGTCGTAATGTTAATGTTCGATTTATCAAATTGCTTCCCAGTTGTGCTACGGCAATTGTCTCTGAGTAAACTTGAAAGAAGAAGAAAACACCGAGAAAGATGACAAACACGATAAGGATCAGAATCATAACAATAGCACTGATATCGTCTACAAATGACTTAAACTTGGTACAAAAGAATTTGTGCAACTTTTGATTCAATTGCAAAACTCCGGGTAGGCACATCGGAAGCAATGCATGTTTCCTTGGCTCAAGCCATATATGAATCTTCGACGAATAATCAATCCATTGAATCTCTACATATTTCCATATACCCAACGCTTTTGCAATGGCTTTGGATGAGTAAAACATTATTGGGATGAGACACAAAAACGCAATCCATAAATGCTTCCATAAAACAGTTGCAGTGCAGGCGTAGAATAGAATTTTGAAATATACATCTGATTCTAAACTTGACTCTTTTGTTTTCGACTTGATTTGGCATTTTGGCGCTTCAGGAACATTTAGCTGCATTTTATTTTTGATTTCTGATAGTTGATTTTTGGTTCTTAAAAGTCGTCCCATTGGCATTGCTGGAAATTCACTAGATGGTTTTGGTGCGGTTGGTTCTTCTACTTCCTCATTCGCTTCCTTCCAAATGATTTTCTTTAGTTTATCGAGCAATTTACTATCATCTTTATGGCGAACTTCATAAATAACGCCAATGAAAGCATATGCCAAAATAGTAATAAATGCTGGAATCTGGAAGGCACCAAGGTAACTACAGATGTACGCTGCAATAAGAATCCATAATCCTTGTCCAGCGAGCATGAACATATTCGAAGTCGATTTATTCCAAAGCATGCAGACAGTGATTATATAGGAAATCAGCAAGAGTAGCACTAATGTCCAGTTGAGTGACCCTACAATTTTCCCAAACACTGTGTGGCTCCAGATAATAATATTCAACAATGTTGTCACCAGACTTTTTGGCGCGAAATGAATTATCATTCGAAGCACAATCAGTGAGCTGATTCCGAAAAAAAGGACTTTGATGTGAGTTATTAGCCAGCGCGTAATGAATTCACCGAGACGTTCAATTCCTTCAAAAGGTGTAATCAATATGCCTAGAATTATCGGCGTCTCATTCTGTTCAATCTTTTGGATCCAGCTGTTGATGGAACATGATAATTTCTTTTTGGCTGGATAAAGAACTGCGCCAAATAAAACTCCCCAAAGCAAAGGTTTCAGGAAAGGCAATAGCACAAGAATAACACCGACAAGCGATCCAAGCAAAATCAATACACCTACATTGTACAATGCATTTTTCAGTGGCTTTTCAACTTGACCAGTTTTCTGATCTTTCAAGTTCGAGAAAACTGTAAATATGCCTTCTATGGATCTGTAATAAATAAATTAAACTATTGACCTTCAAGACTCCTAGAAATGAGATCATCGAAGCGCAATTTACCTCTTAAAACTTCGATCGTTGACTTGTTTTGTATTCATGGTAGATGATGTCAAATGTTACAGCTTTAACGATAAACGGGCGCGACTTGAATCGACAATTACTGCATCGCGATAAATTGTTTTTATTTTTTGTTTTGTTTATCGCGAATTTTTTTTTTCTGAAGACGTGCGTGCTTAAGCTATCGTGATTTAGTTTGGAATATTAACAACCCTAATGACTACTTAATATGACATGAAGTAATTGGATACGTATTCTAAAACTAAAGATTCTAGTTTAATCACTTCAAGGTAAATAAATATGCAAGGGGCGATGAATTGGGAAAGTTCTCATAAAATTTATAAACTAAATTTATTTAATTAATAAAAACATCAAAAATCTTATCAAAATCAACGTTCAAATAAAATGATGGTTTATTTATACTTTACTACAGTATATTATGTGTATCAAATAAAATCATTTTTTCACTTTCAGGATTCTTTTATACATACATACATCTTATTTCATGTTTTACCGCCTGATTTCAAGTTGAGTTGAGATTCTCAACCGAGTTTTTTAAAGACCCGCTTCAGACATAAAAATTTGCGTGAATTGTTCCTCGGTCGGAAAATCGTTGTAAACAATGGGTTCGTTAAAATATTTTTCTTTTTCACAATTTTCGACCACTTTCTATCTATTTTATGTATCCTAAATAATTTTAGAGAAAGTGCCAAACGTTGAAAGAATCAAGGAATTGCAGGGGGCCGTTACATCGATGCGCAGCCAAGGCCCCGCAATGATTTGTGATATGCTGGAAAAAGAGAGACAAATAATAACAAAAAATCTGGTAAATCTAGTGACCATCAACAAATGTAATAGTGCAGTATAACATCACTCCATTTATTTGTAGAAAGAGTCCGAGTGTCGACTGAACAGAAATCAAAATTTTGACGTAAAAGATATTAAAAAGTCGTATATTAACAATGAAATATTTGATGCTCAACCAATGTCAAGCGAGAAGGTAATATTTTGTAATTTAAAATAAACATTTTATTCAACTTGTACTCAACAAATTTGTTCTAGCTTATCCAACTCAATGCCAAAGCTGACACACTGTTAAAATGTATCGAGTATTTGAAGAAATAGCGGGTTTCATCAGCTATCTAATTTGGGTATCATTCGCCTGTAGACAACAATCAGACAATCCAGAGGCGGTAGAAGTTTCTGCGCAAACAAATTATGTATTTCCAGTCAAATGGTTTTTCTCTATATATTTCATACTATAACTTTTACTTTTAATTTATAGATATTTTTTAAATGAATCAATAAATTTTTTATATACTCACGTCAAGAAGAACGATGATTTTGGGCTTTCCAGTAAATTGATCATGAATCAAAAGTTGTAGAACATAAATAACCTGATTCTGGTAAAACAAAGTATGGATTATTAAGTAGGTTTATCGGGTCACATAAAGCTAAACTTACAAAGTAGATGACCTCATTAATAACGAGCTTAAAGATACTTTGCGATGCTATGAAAACCGACTGCCGACGACCGAATGAATACTTTACAGATTTCTCAATACCCGAATGTGAAATAACTTTGACAGTTTCGCTCTCAACTAAACTGCTTAAGCTGATGCTGAGCCAAAGGAGAAACATGAGGAAAATGAGATGTACCATGAAACTGGGTGTCTCACTGAAAGCGAACAGGCAGATGAGGTAGGTTGAGATAAGTAGAATGATTCTACGATGGCAAGAATTTCGGTGCATTGAGTAATTACTGTTTTTGAGTGTCATTTCTAAGTGCTGAGATGATTCATCGTTTATCAGCAATTGATGCTTTTTGAAATCTATAGGATTGTTCTAGAATATGGAATTACAACTTATAAAAATGTTTATTTCACAGCATGAACCGCTTACCATTATCTTTGGTAATGTGTTTGAAGCTAATTTACTTGGAATTTATTTAATTCATGCAATAACACTCATTTGTTGATTTTCAATACTATGTTGGACAGACAGACATTTTCTGAAAAATTAATCTAAAACATAACAAGGGAAGTCACTATGGCATTTTGTGTGTGTACACGAAACTAACACTTTTATAGAATAAAGAAGAGTCCATCAGCAGGATTTCGATTTAGACTTCAATTTAAAATACGGCTTAATTAAACATAAGATACACGTAAGAATATCAGCAACACGCAATTTAAACTGTAATAATCGCGTTCCATGTAAATGTTGCGTTGGAAGATTACACGCCAATGGTTAATTTTGTGAATGAAAATAGTTTACTATGGAAAAGAAAAGTTTTTGTTATTTCGGCGACGACTGTGTTTAATAATATAATTCTTAATAATGTGTTCATATCGTCATACGTATATTGCTGTTTCGCGAACAGTTTTCTAAATGACGTTCAATAATGCATCGAAAAGCTCAAGAAATTAGTTCTAAAGACAATTGAAGCCAGTGGCACATGAACGTTTTACTATATATATAATACGCTTGGAATAGCCAACTCCAGACATTTGCATTTTTCCATCTTCGTCAGAGCGCTTCACACAACATTATATCGTCACAGTGAATACAACGGCAGACCGATGTGAATGAAATTATTATTTTTAGTTGGATTTGGGAAGAAAAGCACAAGTGGAAAATAATTATAAATAGAGAGAAAAACTAATATGAAAATTTGGAAAATGTGCGATGGAAATGCCGCGCGCGATACAATCTTCCTTTTTCGCGAGAGAAAAATAAATCGATAATGATCCAAAAATCGCAGCAACAACATGGATCACGTACACGACCATGATTAGACGTTGTTGTTGTAAAAAAAATGCGTATCCAAGCTCTTTTCAAATTGGATTCAAACATGACGGCAAGCATGACGGGTTCTGATGTTTGGGATAGTAATATCTCTCTCTGTCTTCGTGCCACAGAACCCACTAACTGAACACACACACGTTCACCAACACCATTATTACTACGGCGACGTCGTCGACGATGGCTTTGCATCGCACGGTATTTTCTCTAATGGCTCTTCTGCGTCTTCTCATTTATCCATTTTTATTTCGCATACATAAATTGGCAATAGGCACTGTATTTTAATTTTATTTTTTCATTAGAAAACTATCCACAACTTGTCTCAAAGCATGAGAAATTTTGTGCAATTTCATTTTTTCTGATTGAAGATGGTTGAAGAAACTCGCGTATAATTCGCACAAAGCAAGGTCATTTGCGTTATCAGATGACTATCGTCACTTTTTTTTATACAACAAAAATATTATTACCACAAGCAAAAAAAAACACCAATCGCATGTGATTTTCCTTCGATGCAACAACAAAATATTTTTTCTCATAAACATAATTCTTTATGGTATCTCATTTTAGGTAAAGTTTGTGTGCTGTATGGTGTGGAATAGTTTTTAATTTCAAGTCGAGCGAAAGGAAATTTGACACAAACGCACGCACATACATACACACACACTGGAATTCTACCGGCGACTGCTACGAAGAATCCTAAAATCAATATAAATAACAAGGTTACGACGAGATCCAACTAAGATCCATCAGGCTTGCATTGTTGTGAATTGCTAGCAAAAATTATCACGAAACGAAATAGCAACAAACGCAAATATCGCTGCAAAATGACAACACAGGACACGAGTACGCGTCGGAGAGTAAAATTGTATGCATTGAATGCTGATCGTCAGTGGGATGACCGTGGTACGGGACACGTAACATCAGCTTATGTGGATCGACTAAAGGGTAAGTTGCGCTTTTAATTTGGTTTTGTTTTAATCACGCTTATCGAAAAATGCCCCTAATATTTTAATTCAAGAATCTTCCCAATTACCTCCAGGCATCTCATTGCTTGTGCGCGCCGAAAATGATGGTTCATTGTTGCTGGAGAGCAAAATACAGCCGGATACGGCATATCAGAAACAGCAAGACACACTCATCGTGTGGAGTGAGGGTGACAATTTTGACCTAGCATTGAGCTTTCAAGAAAAGGCCGGTTGTGATGAGATATGGGAGAAGATATGTCAAGTACAGGGCAAAGACCCATCTGTCGACACCACACAAGATCTCGTTGAAGAATCAGAGGATGAGCGCTTTGAAGATGGGCCCGATTCAGCGCCACCAATTGATTTACCACCGTGTGAAATGACCCGCTTGGAAGAAATCAGTGAACTCATTTCACAGTGTCTCAACACACAAATGCGCAAAGAGAAATTGGCTGTTGCCCTTGAGCAGGAGAACTATATCAAGAAACTCCTAAATCTCTTTCACATGTGCGAAGATCTCGAGAATCAAGAAGGACTTCACTATTTGTTCGAGATTTTCAAAAATATTTTCCTGCTCAATCGCACGCAGCTATTCGAAATTATGTTCTCTGAGGACACCATATTTGATGTTGTTGGCTGCTTGGAATATGATCCATCTGGTGGTCCACCAAAGCGTCACCGTCATTATCTCAAACAATATTCCAAATTTCGTGAGCCAATTGAAATCAAGAATGCCGATTTATTAGCAAAAATACATCAAACGTATCGCGTTCAATACATTCAGGATATCGTTCTGCCAGCACCGTCAGTGTTTGAAGATGCCATGCTCAATTCACTTTCAAGCTTTATATTTTTTAACAAATGCGAAATTGTGACACTGATTCAGGAGGACGATAAGTATTTGGATGATCTCTTTGCCCTGCTCAGCGACATCAATACGCCGCTAGATAAGCGTCGTGATTCGGTGTTGTTCCTCAAAGAATTCTGCAGCTATGCTCAGCTACTGCAGCCACATGCGAAGGAGACATTCTATAAGAGTCTTGTCAGTCTCGGTATTCTGCCTGCGCTTGAGATCATACTCAATATACCTGATGCTAAAATTAAATCAGCATCGATTGACATTCTCACGACAATCGTTGAATATTCCCCATCATTGATTCGCGATTATACACTATCACAATACAACAATCAAGAGCACGACGACGATCAGTGTCTCATAAATATTGCCATCGAACAAATGCTTAACGACTCGGAACCAGAACTGGGCGGTGCAGTGCAGCTAATGGGCGTTATTCGAATTCTTCTTGATCCTGAAACTATGCTGGCCAGTGTCAATAAATCGGAAAAGACAGATTTTCTCAATTTTTTCTACAAAAATTCCATTCACAATCTAATTGGTGAGAAAACTTTCTTCTATGTTTTTCTTAAACGGTTTTTATTGTTGAATTATTATTATTATTAGCACCACTTTTAATGAACACACTGAACGATAAGCCTGCCAATGAAGATTATCACACGGTTCAATTGTTGGGACTAGTGCTGGAGTTGCTTTCTTTTTGCGTTGAGCATCACAGCTATCACATCAAAAATTGTATCATCAACAAGGACTTGCTACGACGAATTCTAGTGCTTATGCGATCAACTCATACGTTCCTGGTGCTGTGCGCTTTACGATTCTTGCGCAAAATTATCTCAATGAAGGACGATTTCTATAATCGGTGAGTTGCTTTTAAAGTTGTACATTTTCATCATAAATGTTCTTAACATAATCTTATTAAATTTCAGATATATCGTTAAAGGCAATCTTTTTGCACCCGTCGTTGAAGCCTTCATTCGGAACAATGGACGCTACAATCTCTTGGAATCTGCCATTCTTGAGCTCTTCGAGTTCATCAAGCTGGAAGATATCAAAGTTTTGTGTACGTATGTGGTGGAAAATTTTGGAAAAATATTTGACGAGATCCAGTACGTGCAGACATTTAAGAATTTGCGCAACAAGTATGATCAGCATCAGGACCGTTTAAAAGAGAAAGAAAAAGGATACGATTCGTAAGTTTTTATCGCAATATTATGCGCTTCAAGATTTTAAATTAAACTCCTTTCTCATGCTGATGCTATACTAGAATGCCATCAATTCTACGCAACACATCTCGCTATCGCCGTGATCAGCGCCAACCGCCTGAAGAAGAAGAAATGTGGTTTAACGAAGAAGATGATTTTGAGGATGTGCCCGCCGATACGAAAATTGCACCAGATCTGGATAATAGCATAGGTAAAGGTATCAGTACTTGCTGCTAATTTACTTTGTATCCTTAACATGACATGCAATATTTTAGGTAAATTAATGGATAAAAAGACCGACCTTGCAAATGGACCCAAATTGCATCATCAGCAGCAACAGCCAATCACACAATCAACACCTAATGCCCATCAACAGCAACAGCAGACCACAATTGTCAATTCAACAAATAATAACAGTAGCGTTAGTAACAACAATCGAAAATCATCGGAAACGGTGACTTCATCGGCTGATGATGGCGATAGCGATGAACCACCAAAAGTAACAGCTGTGCCGCTCACAAATGATGCAACAAAACCCGTTTCGGAAGTGGCTAAAGAACTCGCTTTAGCGCTGGACGAAGAGCCAGAGATGACTTCCGTTGAGCCGGCATCAGAAGTTCCTGTCGTAATCCATGTAACAGCGAGTGGTGATAATGTGAATGTTGATAGTAGCAATAGTGTGGCAGCGACAGAAGCAGCAACAACAACAACAGATGAAAGCAGTAGAGAGTCGGTTCCTGAATTAGAAAAGCCTGATGTGGGTGTTAAAAAAGTAAGTTTTTATAAGAAAAAAGAGACTTGTGACCAGTTTTTTTTAACTTAATCATAAATTCATTGCGTTTTAGTCGCTCGTCGATTACGATTCAGATGAGGAAGAAATTCCTGATGATGTCGAAACACCAGCCCGCAAGAAAGCTCGTTTGGAATAGCGTGTCCATCATCATACATCATGCTAGATAACTATCGACATCATCTCTAAATAATTTGTAATATTTAGATGGACACAAAAGAAACGCCAACAAAGAATGGTAAAAAAAAAACAAAACACGTAAATTGATTTAAAATAAAATTGAAAGCTTAGTTTTTAATGGCATCAAAAAGAAGATTGGACAATTTTCTTCCCGCAAATGTGTGAACGTGAAAAGGAAAATTCCTCAAAATGGACGTTGGGGAAAATAACAAACTTTTGCATGGAAATCTCGGTGACCCTTTTTGTTGTGGGATGCTGTCACTTGTCCATTCACTGTGTAAAGTAATTAAATTTTTTGCTGTTTCACATTTAGAATTTAAGACTTGATGGGATAAGAAAAACAAATACACACACACACACAGACGCAGAAATACGCGAAACAATATTTTCATCGGTTAATTTAATTTTTTTTTCTTTATTTCTGGGCGCGCTTGATATTTTCCGAATTGCGAGTGGGAGTTGAGCTACAACTTGGGCTGATGGTAGATGAAGAAAAAGGATATAATGTTTTGTGATATATTTCATGGGTTTTTTTTTATTCCCTGGAGAGCTTAAATGAATGGAAAATTGAATGCTTTTCCATGCTTTTGACCACATTAAATAAAGCTCATAATGACAAATTTCTTAATTGTCGTTTTGAGATTTGTCTTTTCAACAAGTCGCCAGAGATTTCGTCTATTTTAATTTTTCTCCGACTGATGTCAAACCGCAAGATCGTGATGTGAGAAAAATTCAAATCGGCACGTAATTAATGAAAGCTCGTCTGAATTTATTATTTTATTTCCGAAAAAATTTTTTCATCGTCCATCGGCCCCCGCAAAAAAAAAATTGGCTCGTGAAATTTTATATTCTCAGCTCGATTCGGTTTGAAAAGTTTTTTGTTTTTCTTGTGCTCTTTCCTTCCTTTTCCTTCCTTCGCGTGCAAACAATCGCGTGGGTCCTTTCCTTTAATTAAAACTGACTTTAGATTGAAAATTGATTGTAGACAAAAACAAATTAAAAAAAAAGATGTTCAGAAAATTCTCACAAGAACTGATAAAGGCGACTTCCAAAATGCGAATTTTGAGCCATGATTAGATTTTTTCTTCCTTTTTAGTTGAATAGCATATTTTTTTGTCTAATCATAAATTAGCTGGATGAAATAGGAAAAACAAACTGAGAAAATTGGTTCTCAAAGATTTTCACTAATTCTATTTTTCGTCCCTTAACTTTTAGTTAGTAATATTTATAATTTAATTAGTTCGCCAGAAAATTTCAAATTCCATAAAATTTTTCGGTTTTCCAAAAAAGAAGGCAGAAAAACCGCCAATTCAATATAACGCGTAGGAAATTCGTGATCCATGAATTCACTAAAAACGCTGTTCAATATCAATGAGTAACTGTAATATTTTTTTTTTGATAAGTAAAGAAACTATACAAACACACACACACACTTTTTTAAAATAGCAAAGTTACATAATTTTTAGCCCATGAATGAATGCATTTGCGTGAATGAGATATTTGATGAGTGGGCGTTCGAATGAGTGCAAAACAAAAAAAACTTTGTAAATGTATTTTAAGTTTAATTGATAATGGAACACAACAAAAAAAAGAAAAGATTAAATAAAAAATTGAGAAAAATTTTAAAACTTGAAAATCTATGACGGAAACAAATCCACTTGAGGGCAAATTGTTTTCCATCGAAAGCTCTATCTCCTTTTATTGCAGACATAAAAAAAACATTTTTTTTTTGTGTTAAAAATCGGAATTTTTTTTAAAAGTTTGCTGTAAAAATTCGCAATTTATTTCCGCAGCTCAGAAAAAAAAGCCGCAAGCGCGCAACATTATTTCTTATTCCTTTGATTGATTCACAACTTCTTCGCGTAGTTTTCTTGCAAGCATTTTCCGAAATTGAACTGACGATTCATCTGGTGGATCCATGCTCTCACCATCGATAACTTTTTGAGCGGCTCGTGCAGATGTCGGACGTTCCTTTGTTATTTCATTTAATTGTCGAGCGCGTGCTTGCTTTTTAATATGCAAAATTTTATCGCGCTGAGTTCGCAAATATTCTTGACGAGATTGTACATCTGCCGACTTGACTTTATCTTGCGTAAAAAACAAATTAAGTCTTTTAAATTTGTCATCAGATTCTTCCAAATGTACTTTGATGCCATCGGACATTTCAGTTTCAACAGCTTTCTCAATTTCAGCTGTTTCTGTAACCGATGGATCTGGCACGATTTCACCATTTTCATCTTCCTGAATTGAAGCTTGTCGTCGCTCAATCAAGTCTAAAGCCTGAAGTTGAATTTCGACATTACGTTGCATCATAAGCCTAACAAACGTTCGCATATCATTTGCCGCCCAGATTTGTTGAAACAAACCTTTATGAAATGAGAATGAGTGAGCATCGCCGTGCTCTGAGCCCATGGCATTTAAATTCTTGCCCTCTAAACATGCAATTTCAAATTGCTCGGGCGTTATATTCATTTCCTCCATGAAACTGCCCAACATGTAATCCACCTGCAAAATGAATGAATCAATAAAATTGTCGTCATTCATAATTCGCAAACGAAATTCTCACCAAATTCTTATATTCATTATGAACTGCCAAATATTCAGGATTTGCGATGTCAATTTCCACATTTGGATCGAAAACTAAAAAAAAAAAAAGAAATTTTTTTTGTTTATTTTTCCAGAAAGTTTTTCACATTCGATTCCGCTCACTGAATGATTTTTCCTCAATAAAAGTGCTGAGCGCTGCATTCCATGCTGGCGAGTGCAAAAAGCAGATCAAGCTATCAAATACCCAAGACTCGTCACTAGACATTGCGGCCACTTGCTAGAAATCACAAGAAAGTTTTGATTAAAAAAAAATTCCTATCAACCGAAAAAAAAAACTGGAAATTTTCCGATATGTGGTGACTTTTCCCGTTGCCATGGCGAGACCGTACAACAACTATTTATTTTTCTATGTCATTAATAATTGCATGAAATACAAAGTCAAACTAAAGAGTGGAAAAAGCCCTTGGCATGTTATTCGTCATTCAATCGAAACTATCGCAATTTTACATTTTTTTAAGGCAAAAAAAATGCATTCGTTGATCGCGTGCAGCGTGGAAATTCTTGCCGGTAATTTTTGCTGCTTTACAGCTTTTGACCCTCTTTTTAAAGAAATTCCGATGATGGAAAGTTGGAAGTAAACGATTGATTTAAAATTTGTTTCAGTGCTTTCACAGCTGAGACAAATCAATACATTTGAAAGTGAAAACTCGCTCGCGATTCTTTATTTTCTAGGAATTTGAAAAAATTGGCTCAAGGCGAGGAAAATTTTCTTTCACAGTGCTGACGTGCGATGAAACTTTTTTTTATGCATTTCCACAAATATTTATTTAATTACTCGTGATGCAATTAATTTTTATTATTTTTTTGTTTTCAATTAAAAACTTTTTTTTGCATTGCATGCGCAATTTTCTAAAAATTAAACTCAGCATCTGGAAGCTCTTGAATTTAAAGTTATACTAGTCCGTTGTAGGTTCGTAATAAATAAGCAATTTAAACTTAGTCATTTTGTGTCTTATTCTTATCATAAAATTTTACATGAGCATCTTTATACTGCTTAAGTATTAATAATAATAACAAGATATATTATCTTAATACTAATAATTATTTTCAATTTTCTTTAGATATTTTACAATTATAATAGTTACTGTACAATATTGCAACGGCATTTAATTTTTGCATGATTCCCGAGAAGGAAATTTAAGTGATTTACATGATTCCAAAATTGTTCATATCTGAAAATATTGCTGTTAAAATTGCCAGTTTGTAAAATAATAATAGTTTATTGTTACTTATTAAAAGGCTTTTGACAATTCTTAATTACTTTCAACACTCGATTTGATAATTTTTTAAAATAATGGCGTTTGCATAAAAAAAATTGATGCTTCATTACCTTTCGAGTCTTAAAGTGGTTTCAATTTAAAAGCACAATTTTTATTTATTATTGAAACGATATCGACGTGTCTCAAATACTTTTGTTTATGGAGCGGATGAACATTGTGTGGAGGCAGATGATGCTGACTTCTGGATCTTTGAAAATAATTTTGGTCCCCCCCCACTCAATAGTCAATCCTGGCTACGCTGCTGAGGCTGATATTAAGTTCCAGACATTAGAGAGCAACTCGAGATTCGTATGCGATACCAGTAATGGTAAGTGGTGTTAAAAATTTAAATGATATTGTGTAATTTGCTTTTTCAGGCG
Organism: Propsilocerus akamusi; assembly: GCA_018397935.1. Taxonomy (NCBI): domain Eukaryota; kingdom Metazoa; phylum Arthropoda; class Insecta; order Diptera; family Chironomidae; genus Propsilocerus; species Propsilocerus akamusi. The sequence continues at coordinate 15,753,603 of CM031469.1, read as the reverse complement.
CCTTCAAGCTGAAAACCTGTTGGATAGGCCACCAGGCATGCAACGACTGTATTTTATTTCATTAAATAAACCACACCAAAACACAGCCAAAGAAATAATTTTATTTTTTCAATACCACAAACGATTCACAAATTATTAATTGAATTAATTATTTGAAAAACATGTGACAAATGGTAAAAGTTGAGTATGTATGTATTTGTTTAATGAACTTTGATCGTGACATTTTCAAGGCGCTAATGACTTGATTACTTATTGTGCGTCACAATAATGTTGTTCCTGTTTAAGCTCGACAAGCACATTTCCGCTACGAGAGGTGACGTTTAGCGAAGGATAAGAATTTTTTTCTGTTTATTTGATGAACCTTAAAAAGTTTTTATCTGACTCGAATAAAATACATATTTCTAGATTTGTTTGTGGCAAGCAGCATAATATTTAAAGTGGAAAGCGCAGAAAATGTTTCCATCATTCATTTTAATTAGCAAGCATTACTTATTGTGATTACTGTCGTCTACTACAGTCGATTTATAATTTGCTACACGTTAAAAGCGTTTGCATTATAAAAGCTAAAAACATTTGCAGCAAATGATGATGACAAAGTTTGCCTCGTCTATATAAATTTCCATTCGTTGAATTTTTCATTTCTCGAAGCCAAAAGTTGAAGAAGAGAAAAGAAAAGGATTTCTTAATAAATTAAAATTACATCTGTGAACTTTTTTCCTCAGGCACGGATGAAAAATTAATAGAGAATTTTGAAAGCTTCACATTATTTATGAACTTTCCTTAATGAATAGCGGAAGTGAGCAAACTGGAGAAGAGATAATGGAATTGGGTTGCTTTACGTCAGTTTTAACATTTAACCTTACAAAACCGCTATGTCACTCAAAATGCAACCGCATGACATCCTCGAGAAATATGTTTAATCTTTTTATTTAAAATTCCTTCCTAAAGTTTCAACATCAGGCGCCACTGTTTTACCATCCATTGCTATCAATTTCTTTTGCAAATTGAATTTGTTACGCAAAATAATGTCGCATGTCATGCATTTCAATTTCATTTTGTCGACAAATTCGCAGTTGTGCGAGACAAATCTGTTTTGGGGTGAACCGCAATGTCAGTTGATAATTTTATTGGAGGTTCGGCTTATTGCGTTTATATAAATTTCCTTAAGCTTGAATATCAACAACGTACTGCCAATACACGTGGCGCTGTTATGTCTCAACTCAATAATTCAAAAACACACTGGTTATATTCAAGTCCGTATCTCAATCTCATTTTAATTATGACGTCACAAGATTTTCAGCAATTCAGAATTTGCAATGTTTGTTTTTTGGTACTGATACTCACTGATAATTGCAAAAGAAAGCCCAGCGATGAAACGTAATTTCATTACACTAATTTAATAAACATCGAAAATTGCATTGCTACAAATCGACGTCAAAATGGAACAACATTAAATATCCTGTAGTGAAAGCAAAATCCGGAGGAAGGATAATTACTCGCATTAATAACCATCGCTAAAGTGTTTACGATTAATCTGATCCATTTGTCTGCTGATGCCATCAATTTTTAGATCCTTAATGACATCTGTAAACAATAAATACCGAGGAATCTTATTGGCTATTCCATATAAAGGTTCATTAAATAAATAAAAGACAATAAAAGTTTATTTTGTTTTCTCTTGTGGACCAGTAAATGTGTGTTCTCTAATCAGCAACATTAAGAAACATGCAATTAATTATAGTGAAAGCAAACAACACTTTCAGGATGGTCTGCTAACAATTACCTGTTATAAAACAAAATCCATTAGACGGTTGAAGCAGAGGGATGGTTGCGGTTTAGCCCCTGATATAAGTAAAAACACTCCAACAGTCAGTCACTGGTACAAATGAGCAACATCAACATTACTAACTCACACTCCCCCCAAACTCACACGTGTGCCGAAGACAAATGTTTTATTTGGCAGATAAAGTACATCTGGCAAATTCCAACAACGATTATATTACTCTGCTTCTTCTTCTTTATTGTTACTCTATATTTTGGTGGTAAACAATGCCAAGTGACACACGTAAGTATTCATTTAATAATTAATGAGCTTTTTTTAGATAAAATTCTTCGTCGTACTTGGCACACATAGATACAAACAAAGTGAACTGCAAATACGTATAACATTGAATTTAATTTCTGAGATGAGTGTTCGTGATGCTTTCGTGTTTAAGGGGTGTGGGAATTTTATCATGTTTATAATCTATAATGTCGCACAATTTTCAACTCCTTGCTTTATGTATCGAACAATTAAAACAATTCCCAATGACAATGTTGAGTTGTTAACAGAAATGAAAATTTCGCAATTTTCCACACCACAAAATGTTGTGGTTTTGTTTATTTGTCGAGTATTGTTGAAGTCATATCGTAGTCTATTTTTTGTGCTTAGTTTTCCCTTCAGCAGAACCCATCTCAGAACATCAACCTTCAAGAATTGAAAAAAAAAAAAAAATCCATATTTTATTGGTGAGGCGCCCAAAGCACAAAATAAAAATAATTTTCGTTTCCCATCGGTTTGTTTTTTCGTAGGGATGCATGAAAATTGTACAATGTTGAATAATTTTTATATACCTGAGAGCTTATTGCTTATTCATTTAGCTCCTCTCTTCTACTCATCTACAGCATATATGTGGCATTCATGGTGATGCTCATTTCATGAGAAAATATGTTACTTAATAAAAGGAAAGTAACATTAGGTACGAAGAAATGACTTCTTCATGCATATCTTTCAATGAACATATCTATCTACCATAGCAATGTCCCATGGCGTATTACAATTTTATGAGCAAAATATTTCGCTTTTTTGCCGCTTCGTTTTGCTTGAATTGATTTGATATTCTTCTTATCGGAGTGTCGCAAGAAAAAGAAAATGCGATCGCACCCTAGACAATCTCAGTGCTGCCGGTCGTACAGCTGTGTAAATATCATTGATAATGTTCTACAGATTAAGCATTCTCCCCTTAAATTTGGGTGTAGCAAATTCGATGAACGCATCGGTAACGAAGCTTACGATTGTAATGGGCTTTCAATAAAAGTATTGCGAATTGCCGCACAGTTGGTGCTGTGTGCGTCAAGTGAACGTTGGATGTTCGATACTCATATAAAAATGAGGTAAAGCACATCGAATTTTTTTTTATTTCAGGCTTTTCCATTTACAATTGTCATAGAAATTCATTGTTAAAACTGTTGCAATTATGCATTTTGTGGGTCAGTTTTCCGGTTTTGTCATGGTTGCAATATTGTCTGCTTTACAGCTTGCAATGCTACAAAACCCATTTTGGGTTCATAAAAATGTTCATAACAAAGCCATAATCCAATATCGAAAGCCATCCTCAAAAGCTCTAGGATCAATAAACATCGTTTCCATTATTATTATTTTTTTACTATCGGAATAATTGAGGTAGCCCACAATTTGTGGGGAAATTTAACGATGATCAGTTTTAATTTTAATTCATTTATTTATTTTTATGATTCAGTAAAATTTACATTAAATCTGCTGGAAATTTTTCCAATTTATTTTCATTGTTTTTGAAAACTTTTTTTTTTCTGTTTCACTTTTTATTTTGTTTTAAACTGTAACGAGCCTGATTGATTGAATTAATTCAATTTTCGACAATTTTGTTCTAGGAAAAAAAAAATTGATGACGAGCAGAAAAAAACATTTAATTGAAAAAATTCTCTCGATAAAGAACTTTTGTCTCTTGAACAATTGCGACACAATCTATTTTCCGTGATGCTTCCCCTGCCGCTGACAAATGCTTTTGAATATTTTTTTTTCTTCTCGCCTTGCTCATACCCTCGCTACCGTTAGTTCAGCTGAACAATGCCGATAGAGAAAATCCAATTAAAACATCCAATTAATGAAAGCAACGTGACATGTTGTGCATAGTGCGAAAGGAATTATTCGACAAACGGTTTAATTATTTCACGTTCCTTTCTTTTGTAATAATATCGCAAAATGCACTCGCAAAAGAAGAAGAAAAAACCACCCCCAAAGCCTAACAACAGCACAAGGAATGAGCCCTGCATATCGTCCAATGACACAATGTGATTTATTACTTCAATAACCGATGACTGCTTGCTGCATCGATCTCGCTTTGGGCTATATTCCTTCATCCATCTATCAATTAAACCCATTTGATGGAGTCGAGTTATTTCCAAATTGAATAGCTCCAAATAGGGCGAGTTCATGGGCATTAACATGGATATTTGCTCTTCCATGAAATCTTCCGTGCTCAGTGCAAAGTCACAACTGTCGCTTTTTAGAAATTCTCTACGCATTATAGATAACAGGTTTGATTTCCAATCGATGTAAATGTGTCTGCCATGTCGAACGGCGTCAATTATATCATCATTCTCATCCAAATAAAATGACGCTCCCTTAAAAAGTTTCTCGTATTTCGCCAAGTCCGTATCGCGTATGTATTCCTCCAAGTAGGTTCCGCTTCGTAAGCCCCATGAAACTGATCCCGACGCAACGAGCTGTGATACCGTTTTAATTTGAATATCGATTTTTGGAAACGTGAGGAATGCCACTAAATTCCCACAATATGTCGTTACTAGAACTGTGAATGGAACAAGAAGAGAAAAAACACAGCAGTGCCACAAAAAAAAAAATGTTGGTTATAAATAATTGAAAATGAAGAGGGTTGGAAAATAATTAATCTGTAAAGGTGTGTAGAGAAAAAAAAATATTGTTATTATTATGAGCTGCTTGGGCATTTATGAGCGCGCCAGCGGGATAATTTTTTAAATGTTTGACAGTGAAGCTTTGAATTAGGATTTTGAACCTTTTTTCTTATTTTTCATGGCTTTATTTCGAAAGCTCAAATGCAGCACGTACAATAAATAACTTTTTTTTTACGTTTATTAAGTAAGCAAACACGAAATAAGCCAAACATTCTTCCATAAATTACAGCCAAGCAGCTCTGAATTTACTGTTTTTTTTTTTTTTTATCAATATTCGATTATCGAAAATTAATTACCGATGACAATTAACCACCAAGCGCCTATAATGATGCGTCCTGAATCAGCATGTGGCAAATAAAGACCACCCTGTTGCAGTAGAGCACCATAAATATACCTTAAGAGAGTAATGATGTGTTAAATTGAATTATATTTACAAATAATTAAAGGTCAATGCGCATAAATTTCACTACATACCAGAAGCAGTTATCGATTTTGAACAATCCTAGCTTTTTACGTCGTCCGTGGAATTCATAGAATGGACTCAAGCGGTTAACCAAACATAAAATCGGAGGCAAAATTACTATCAATGCTGCCAAGCAGAGCCATGTCTATGTAGAGCAAAGTGACGCGTGCGGTTGTCAGTTATATAGTATGAGAGAAAATGATTAATTATTTTGCATGCTAAAAATGCTTTTTGGGAAGCTTTTTGTGTATATAATGTTTAAATTCATGCTGTACATAAAACATACCCCATTGGTGAAGGGAGCAGTAAACAAATAGATTCTGCTGATTTCCTTCGGTTTTGCAACCAGAAAGCTGTACGGCTGAATGCTAATAGGAACGGAAAAATTTATGAGTCGTTTGTAGCGTTCATTAACTGTGGAAGCCACAGCACCGAGAATGATTTGATTATCAGCGAGGAGATTTAAAACTTCCGATGGAATGTCTGTGGTTAACAGATGAATATCTTTGGTCATCTAAATGGAAAGTTGGAGGAAGATAAAAAATATTGAATTCTAAAAATGAACATGTAAATAACTCACAGTGCCATTCACATCGTCGGTCATGTTAACATTTAAGTTGGTCGAAATTTTTGCCAAGTGCAAAACATATGTAAAGTTTAGTTTTTTTGACAATTCACTCAGAATATCCATTATAACTCCAGATGCTTCACCGACAATACCACTCTCGTTAGATGACACAATTTGCCATGGTGGATTCTGTGAACGTGTTTACGTATGTGGTTTAAACAGCATGAAAATACATGAATGGAAAGATAATGTTAAGTAATTACGAGCATTAAAATATAAAAGATGTAAAGGATAATATTCAAAACGATGATGAACCCCTTACGTGATATGTTATGATGTGAAATGTCTTTCCACGAAAACCATGCGAAATGTGTGGAAACAAAGCATCTGTCATTTTTAAGCCATCAAATGGCTTCCAATATCCAGCGTTAATGAGCTTAAATCCAATTGATGAAGTTTTAGCAGTTTTGCGCGTTGTCGACTGCATTGATGTCTCATCAGTAAATGAAGTAAATTCATAACGATCACCCCAAACATCGGCTGTTTCGACCTTCCATGTTGTGCAATTTGAACATTTCGACGTATCGCGCAGAATTTCTAACATAAAATTTAAAATCCCATCACGTCGTTCTTTTTTTGATGGACGTATGACTTCCCATTCCTCGTCAGAAATAAGTCCATAAATTCCTTGCTCCTCACGGATGGCCTTCGATAGTCCCAGCACGAAAGCTCTCAACAATTCGCCAGCATGACAATTTAAACCCGTAGCACATTCCTCGCCAAATTTCGTAAAATTATAGATGAATGCGATATTGTTACCTTCATCGATTAATGGCATAATGGCCGAGATGTTGTTGTTGATATAATTCGTATCCGACACGACATAAAGCCATTGCGAAAACGTATCGACCATTTTGAGGTCCCTTGCGATTTCCATGATGCTCTGCATCAATTGCGTTGTCACTAGCACCATAAAGTTCCTTCCAATGAACTTTGTCGGTAATGCTTTCAATAAATTGCGAATAAATTTGCGTCGATCCCATTCGTGGGCTGTTTCCTTCATGCGATAAATTGATACCGATAACGGCTTCACCAAATTACCAGATTCATCTGGAAAGTCTCTCGATAGCGCAATGACACAACGACTAATCATATCTCGATCGAATGTGTTGTCATAGAGTAGAACTGACGATTTCCATGATACTGAATGTTGAGCTTTTGAATCGAGAATGACTTGTGGGAGTTCTTCACCCGGCTTCATCATTGGAATCTGTAGTGGAGTTATCATATTTTAGGTCAGTTCAGTGTTCAAAACAATAATTTACGCATTGAATACCGTAGAGCTTTTATTTAGAATACAAACTCAATTACAAAATGGCGCATTAAACTTTTGTAGTTTTATCAACATTTTGTAAATCTGCGTATTCAATAGATTAATGTTAGTTGCTACAGAAAGTTTCTCAGGATGCGCTTGCTGCACGTTTATTTGTTTATTTAAAATTCACAAAAGGACCACTCACCATAATAGCTTCGTTGTATGGCAAGCGTGGGCAATCTGGCTCTGTTACGGCAATCATGAGCAAATTTTCCGGACGCGAGTCCCGATAAATTTCCCATGTATTGTCACAGCTTGTTATGCTGAAAACAGCCGTAAAATCTTTGCGCAAGTTAATTTTTGTCCATGAATAATAAAGCACAACCAAACCACCATTTTTTAAATCCTCACGCAGGATTTTCTCGATAATAATTTTTACCTCTTTCAGAACATCGTCGTACTGATTGTCGAGATACTCACGATCCAAAATAATAGCAATTGATGCATTTGCTGTCAATAGCGATGGGAAATCATCACAAGAGCAACGACTAAAGCATGAACACCAAATGAAAAGCGTCAACAGCACTGAAAATTTCACAAAAAACATTTTCTCATTATTCGGAAACTTTTAGTTTTCCTTCACTCCAATGCTTCGCAACTAAAGCTTTCACACAATTTTCCGGTAGAATGACTATCATAAATGAATTCTCTGATCCTTTTATACCTCTCTCCATCATATTTTCTGCCAATTAAATTTTAATTACTTGGTTCACAGTTCAAGCTCAATAATTCAATTCCATTTTCAAGCTGCTGCCCGCCAAAGAACTAAAAAAAGCTCTCTTTCATAATGCTATGCGCTTACAGTCTCCAGGTGTTCATCGTAAATACTACTTTCAAACGGGTTACGAAAATAAATCAGAGCATTCTTTTTACAAAATTCAACTCGAATCGAATGTGGCGCAAATTGGGTCATTTCTTATAGATTTTTGTAAAAAAAAGCATCAGCTTTATCGGTATCGTGCATTAACAGATTGGATATTGGATGGCGAATGAAATGAATAGAAAAAAGTCAATAAATCTAAAATCTTTTTACTGTTTTTTTTTTTTTTTATTCTTCACTGAAGCAGCGATCTGACAGAAAATCGAATTTTTTACAATTTCATTTTTGCTTCTTCTTCACATTTTCGTTGTTGTGTTCACTCACTTTGCACTTTTGCGATAAAATGAAAAAAGTTTTTCTCATTTTTTGTTTTTTGTGCGGAAATTTTTTAATGAAATTTCACTACGCTACCTGCTTTCTTATTCTGCCAACGTTTCCGTTTCGAGCCATTTTCCAATTGTTGTAGTTGAGCTTTGCAATTGAAAGGGCTCAGTATGTGGATGTAAAGTCAAACGAGCATAGTTCATGAAAGTAAATTAACAATAGTGAAACATTATTTTGCTGTTCTCTGCATTGCTTCATCGTTAACAATTGAGTTTAATTTTATCAAACCTTTGCTGAAAATCAGCATCTCCAACATGCTTTATATTTTCAAGTTTCATTGTTCACTGAAAATAATCGAAAACTTCTGCATGAGTTATTTATTGTTTAAAAATATATGCATTGAAGCGTTATTCACATGTGTAATACTAAAAAAACTTTGTTTGAACCATCAAAAGCGAATTCAAGTTAATCATCAGAAAAAAGTGAATAATTTCTGTTTTTCAATTTAATTTGTTGTGCAGGGAAAAAAATTAAGACGTAAGAAAAATTGGTTTCTTCTGACGACGCTACTTGAGATATTATGTTTCATACATTTTATCGCTTTTCTTACTTGGCTTGTTATTTCAAAGAAAATTTATTTTCAAAAAATGCTACGCTGCTCTGTCACTCAAATAAATGAAAACTCGCATCTGTTGTCAAAGGAAAAGTTCACTTTTAATGAAAATTTCATTGAAAACTTTTCGTTTAGTGCTGATAAAAATTTATGACTAAAATGAAACTATGAGATGAAGAATAATAAATATTTTTATGGCAACACAAAATTGTACAATAATATGGAGCTTTATACTGTTTTGGGGAAAATGTGAATGAAATGCTCCATGAAAATAATAATAAAGTTTTAAACAATGTGCAATCATTTTACATTTGTTGAATCCGCAAATGAAATAAATTTAATCATGAAAAATGAGAGCAATGCAGTCTGCACTACATTTCTTCGAATCGAAATGAAATTATTTAATGAATTTTGTTACACTTTCGAGATCCTTTTGGAACTTCTGCAAGTTGCTCACGGAAACAAACTTTAAAATCAAAGTTGTTTATCAAGTAAAACAAAAAGTTTTGTGCAATGAAATGTGAAAAGGAGAGAATTAAATTACATAAATTAATTCGAATGAAGATTTAAAAAGGTTTTTACAAGGATTCTTACTTGAAGACGAATTGATAGGAGAAGGAAAGAGAGAGAGATTAGTGAGATACAGCTTGGGATGTTTATCAAGAAGTGAAAATTACTGAAATCGATTTGATAAGAATTTAATAAATCGAATTGGTAAAAAGTTATCTCTTTCAGACAGTGAGAAGCTTCAATTGGCAATTTGTAATGCTAACAACGTAGACAAGTTGAAACGATTCCTGAACAAGTGTCAGCCTACGATGGTATTTTGTAGTGTAAGAAATCTCTCTCTCTTCAACCATAAAATGCTATCAATTGCTTATCATCTCAAGTCACGTCTGATTCAATATCTTCTTATTATTTTTTTTGCTGTTTTTGTTGTTGCTATGCGCCTATTGTAGCATGGAAAAATTGTTGATATCATTTATGGTGCAAATATTCCTAAACTTTCGCAAGCTATTCAAAATCAATTAGAAATAGAAAAGCAGCATCAAGTTGATGACAAAAACCAACGAATTTTTTATGAATTTGACGAACCTTTGCCATTTGAAAGCAATGAAATTGAAAGAAAACGAGCCGAGGAAGAAGTAAATTAACATTTTTAACCAATTTTTAGAAAGCTTGTGAAGATTTTCCGGTCTCCTTTTTTTTAATTTCTTTCAACAAAGTTAAAAGTTAATTTACGTTTTTCTGCTCGAATTTGTTTTAAAAGGAAATTGCAAGATTGGTTAAAGAAAATATTGACAATGATTTACATCAGAAATTGGACTCAATCATTGAAGCAATGACCGAGAACGCTTCTGATATGGGTGTGACACTCTTCATGCCCCATGTGGCCGATGCTGGTTACAAAAAAACTTCAAATGCCGCCAAATGGTTTTCGTTAGTTTCAAGAGCACGAAATATAATTCAAATTCAACCGGAAATGATGGAAATTCTGAATTATAAACTGGAAAATCCAATTGATCCGGATGTGATGGAAGAAATTTATGGCAAGGATATTCTTGCTGTTTTATGGTCTGTTGATCAAGTGGCAACAATCACTGAAGTTCTTCAAGATTTTGTTAAAAATATTAGTGAATCAATGCCAATAGAAGAAATCGATGAAAATGGCAACCGAATTTCTGGCGCCTTTCAGCCACCAATACTTGAATCTTTGGTTTTGTATTTGGACAACAACGATGATGGTGATGATGATAATGCGCAACAAAATAGTTCGACTATACATTTGAAATCAAACAAATCCCAAGAGATTGAAATTATTTCAATGGATCGAAAAAATGCAAATGATGTAAAACGTAGCTCAAAAGGATCAAATGCAAATTCTTTGAATGATACAAATACAGATGATGGTGATGATGGAAGACCCAAATTGACAATTTCACCAATGTGGACGCCTTCAAATCAATCTGGAAATTCCATCTTCATGTTCACGTTCTTCAGAAATGTAAAAAAAAATTAATTTGTGCAACTTTTGAACGATTTTTTGTTCAAAAAAAATTTCTTTTAGCGATTTGATCATTTTTTGCCGCCAGAAGAAGAACCAGAACCGCCACATCTTTGTATGATTTTGTCAACCGTTAAACGTCATGAAATTTTTAAATTATGCACAAATTTCTCACGCGAACTACTCGCTTTCGGTTTCTTTGAAAGTGATAAATTGGACGAATGTAAAATTATTTGCAAAACAAATGAAAAATATGAACAGTTACCGAAGAATGTTGACGACAGGATTATTATGAAAGTGGCAAAACGTACAAGTCACTTCTGTTTGGCACTCACCACAATGAGTCCAATTTATGTCAGTCAGAACACGACAGAAGGCGCCGTAGAATGTGCAAAGATTTTCAATGAAAACTTTTATGCTATTGAAGATTTAATTGAGACGGTTAAAGATGAAAATAGTGTTGAAGAAGAAAAACATCAAAAGTTCTCGACTGTGATAAGAAAATCGAAAATTTTGAGCTATGAGAAAAGTTATCAATAAATCAAAGCCATTGCAGGAATTCCATTTCATTGGGCATTTTCAAGAATTCAATTTCAGCACATTTTATTATTAAAATGTCTCGCTTTTTCCGGAAAAATGGAAATTTAATTTTCAGCTTTTCCTGTAAAATTGTCGGCTCGTGTTGAGAGGAAATTGAAAAAGAAATTCTAAATTAAATTTTTATTACGAATTCTCGACAACGATGGAAACCTTGCAGACTGTAATTATATATAATTCGGGCATTTGGAATATTATGTAACGAATAAAATTTTACTTTTATACAATTGTTCTCATTCCAATTGATCGAAAATAGATACTGCGTTTCGTTATATTTCAGTTATTCTAAGCTTCACGGCTTAAATCACTTTCAAAGTTATCTAACAAGTTTAAGCTCATTTCAAAATATTTGTGAAAGAATGACTGCCACTATCATATCGCATCCCTCATCTGCTATGTTAGATACCTTGCAATAAAAAGGTATTTTCCATATTTTCTATTTAATGTGTCCAAATGAATCAAGAGCAACTGAGCTGTAGAAAATCTAATTTGAATAACTCATTTTCTTGTACGAGCAAAAAACATGCTTTTTTTGTGAAGAGGATTAAATTCTTAAATACACAAGATAATTTTGCGCAAGTGGCCATATCTATGTATATACTTTACACTATATGAGCAACTTACAGCTCTCGAGTTGTACAGAGAATACAGCAAAACCGTCAGAACGTGTAATATTTAATCTTCATGAAGCCCATTCAAGCATATGAAACAATTTCTAAGGTAAACTTTAGAGTTCCGTTTACGGTTGAATGCTTATCAAATAAATTTATTTTATGTCCTGTCTTACCGTATCACCTAACTTTTGCTCCGATGTTAAACTTTTACGTTTACAGAAAACTTTCATATTTTCCATTTTGCTGTTGACTGCTAACGGTTGGTGGTGTAAAGTGCAGTGAATTTTATTTTGTTCTCGTAGAGAACTTGAAATATATGGACAGACATTCTTTCACGAAATATTTTCGGCTGACAAGTTTTCGATTTCAGTTGAGTTGAAGAAAATAAAAAAAAACATTGGCGACATTCGACGGTATGTAAATGTCAGTGTTTTATTGTTTGCTTTTCTGTTATCCAATTTCTATTTTCAAATTCATGTTTTGAAGGTTGATTTCATACTTATTTATCGATTGAAAAGTGTGCGATAAAGTCGTTATCAAATCTTTCGTATCAAAATAGGTTTGCGGATCAATGAGAAAGAGCAGAGAGCAGAAAATTTGCTTACAAAAGGACAAAGGAGAACATAAAAAACATTCAACAAAAAAAAAAGACTATAGGAAATCATAACAAATTTCACCGAACTGTATTTCTGGGTTAACACACACACACAACAAAAAAAAGGCATCAATAAAAGGAAGCAGAATTCCATGATGAAGAAAACAACAAAAGGAAACTTGACGGTTGAAAAATTACGTCTTTGAGTTGAGATGAAATTATTTTTGTCGTTCTATTTTTCTCATGTATTTGGCAAACATTAAAATAAATGGAATGAATGAAAGGATATTTTTTTTTCTTTGATTCCTAAACCATGAAAAATTGATGGAAATTGCTTGAAAATTAATTCATGAAATGGCGAAGAAGAAAAGAGGAAAAAAAAGGAGAAAGAGAAAGGTCTTTCATTAATATAATCTCAAGCGAAATGGATAATTATGGTAACTAAACAGCTTTTGCCATTTTGATAAAGTGGCTCGTTGTCTCGAATTTCGAAGCGAATGGCAAAATGGGCGTCCTATGATATCAAGCCCTTTAATTTCGAGAAGGATCCATTATTTTAATCGCTCTGATATTATAACATGAAGGATTACGATTTTTTTTACATTGTCCAATGTTGACGTCAATGCTAATGAAGTTTATTTTATCCGCAGTCAGTAAGAAATTTAAAAAAAAATGTTTTGGAAATCGCATTATTTACAAATAAATATTTTCCAAGAATAAAAAAAAGAGTCTTATTGCATATTCAATCCCATACTTGCTTCGACCTCAAATTTACACTGCATGCAACTCAGCAGATAACAATTTTCAATTCAAATTATATCATAAATTACAGTATAAAAAATTCAAAGCAATTTCTGTAAAAATAAAATTGTTCACTACAAAACGTAGTTCTACATATATTTTCGTATTCTTTTATTCTCGTTGCCACCTCAATATTGTTCCATATCCTTTTCATGCCACATTCACGTGCCGAGCCGAGGTCAAACGAATTGGAATCGGAGTCTCGTACATGCCAAGCGGAATGAAGCAATGAAATGCCTGATAGACGCCAGACAGCTTCACGACAGTCATTATTATGGCTTTCTGATTCCCCGCTCTACTTGCACTCACTTCCTCCGTTCTGCTCGCAATGCTGAATAAATCTTTTTGTGCTGAAAAAGAAAAGTTTCATGCATGATTCTCATTCTTTCAAATGTTATGATTGTACAAGGCATTTTCACAATAAATTTTACTGTTATACAATGTGTATAAATAATGTGATTGTCATTCGTTTTTATATTTCTTTGTAAATGACAAATCGCTTCACCATTGCCATGCCATCTACACTTTCCTAAGGACTTTTTAAGAGCTCTCTTTTAACGAAGAATCCTACTCAGAGTTTTCATTGCATTCTACTCTATGCAGCCGGCACTTTTTCAGCATTATGATAACCTCATACAATGTTGTCGGCTTGTTATTAATGATAGAACATTAACATCCTGAAGTCATGAATTCGTATATTATAATTTAGTGTCGAGGAAGCTTTTTTCTTTTCTATAGAAAATGGACGTTCGGTTTTCGAAAATTTCATGTTTTTATACCCAAAGGATTAATTTTCATGATGATTTCCATAAATCACCGCAAATGCTACAAATGCTACAAATCTGAATTGTCTGCAGTTATAAATATTAATTATGTTGCGTGCATGAGCTGAAGGCATAATTTTAATTAATTATTTTACAGTTGGCTTACTGCATGCAGTTTATGATTAATTTTCTTTATGTCAACGGCATATGTGGATAAATTTTTAGTTTGTCGTTTTGTAAACTGAGCCTGTGAAATATCTTGGAAAAAATGTCCGCAGTGGCAATTTTGCCAACAGTTTTCCAAACTGATGACGACGGAAGCGAGTCAATGACAAGTGTATTTTTTTGATACTTGGAAAGAAAAGTTTTACCTTTCAAAGCGAAACTTTCGTTTCCCATTTATATTAAAAGTAATACACTTATTTCTCTCTTCTTCCTGCAACCTACTCATGATAAAGTTGTGAAGATTTGATCAAATTCTTATCAGCCATGATGTCACCAAGGTAATGATATTATCGATTTGCCGGTATATATTTGTATATACATACATACATTCAACAAAATCAACGAAAACGAACATCGAGCTTTGCCTTTAAGGAGCGAACATATAAAATTATATAACAGCTAAGTATGCTTGCTATTGACAGCTAGTTTGCAACAATTTAAAGTTTTGTATCGCTGTTACGGAAAGCCAATAAATAATTTATAAACGTTGCGATGCGCGCTGTGAAAACTTTTGCTATGCTAAAATATTTATGGAGTGAAATTGTTGTCGTTCATTGCATGGAATAAACATATTTTTGCAGCATATTAATTAAATCTGTAAACATATTTTCACAATGCGCATGGTACTCAAATAAAGTCCCATGGCAATCTGAAAGCTTTCCTTCAATGTTCCTATTAATATGAAAAAAAAAAGTTTTCTTTCTCTCTTTCTTTAGAAATAACAGTTCAAGTTCACATAAATCTCGACCATAAATTTTGTGTTGTGGCTTTCTCCATTTTCGAGTTACGCAACTAAATTACAATTTATATTTTGAAAGGCTCAAGAAAACGCGTGCAAACACTCAAAATATTTGGAAATTTCCGCATAAATAACATCATGGTGAAATGTGTTTTGATTAATTTCAAAGTTCGTATAGAAATTAGGAACCGCCAAATAAGTATTCGCTCATTAAATCAAATCTCTTCGCGGTTTATGAGATAACTAACTAGTTTTTTGGGGAAGATCGTAAATTTGAAATGGAAATTTTATTATCTCATATCATTTTGACCCATTTAAGTTCATTATTCCATTGTTCTTCTTTTTCGAATATTTTATGTAAGAACTGAAAACTTGGTTCTTATGGAAAATCCATTCGTGATTTTGCTGAAACCACAGCTGAGAGAGAGAAAGAGAGGAAACAGCTATAAAAACCGCTTAAGCGTTTGAAACTTTAGAGCGGAGTATTGTTTCATCTTCCTTTCAACATCCCGCCGAATGAAATATGATGGGAAATGTTGTAATCTTCAAAATAATCATTTGATAAACTTGACTTGGGTAGAAAAATATCTCGAATGCTTTCTTTTTTTTTTTCGTTTAAAATTTATGAAACTTTTTTTTTTCTGCCCGTTACATGATGCCACAAAATAAATGGCAAATTTATTCATAGTTTGTATCATTTTCCATCGAGTGCCCTCGTATTTCCATTGTTTGTTGGTCGAGTGGCAAAAAATTTGTGAGCGAAAAATGTTTACGATCCTGAGCTAATAAAAAGCACATTTTGTGGATTGACTTTGAATCATTTAATGTCTATTACCAGTGCTGGGTGGCAGAATATTTTGTTTTACGAGTTTTAATGAAATTCATGAAAATTTTCATCCTTCTGATGGATGTGGAACTCTGAAATATAATCACAAAATTTACATCAGACTGAAAACTGTCATTCAAGAAGACAAACACTTGAATTTAAATTGGATGATTCTATGCCATGCCGAACATCGATTGACCCAAAACAGAAATCTCCTCTTAGAACTTTTACGATTTGAACGCTTTAAGTGGGTGATGAATGTATTTTTTTTAGGCAAATATTTTGTGCTTCGAGTATTCACCAGCTGAAGTGTTCACATTGATTGAATGGCCAAATACAGCATAAAGAGATGTTTTATTTATTGCATGGTTGCATTGGAAGATTTATGGCTTTTGTTATAGATTTAAGAGCGAGGGGAATATATCGAATCACTTTTTTTTTGTGGAAAGGATTACCGACGATTTTGTGAAGGGAAACATTTGTGAACTGATAAGTTCATCTACTATAACAAACACCATTTTGCATGCTATATAAGTGTGTATGTTTAATTTATTATATACTTTGTGGGTGAATGTATGATGTTAAATTTAAACTCTTAAGCCAGGGATTTTGTGTTATATGAAATCATCAGCGTATTGTTGAAAAGAGCAACATTTTTGCACAGGGGAGCCACTACCAGTAGCTTAACGAACTGTAACATCATAATTCAATTTTTTTTTTCTCGTCTTCATTCTTATTACATCAAAAACATTATGCCGAGCCCTTCTGGGGAATTTATCCATAATTTTATTATTGCGCTTCATTTGCTCGCATTTGAAGGTCCATGAGATAGCAGACGCTCAGGCAACAATCATGTGCAATCATAAGTATAAATATTGCTCCTAAGTGTTTATTTTTGTTCCTATAAACAGATGATGGCAAAGTTTTATTCAGAAGGAAATACAAAACCCACACTCACACATCTGCATATCATTACTTTGAAATTAAAAGAACATAATTAAAAATAATTTATGCCTTGTAAAAACGTAACTCGCGAAAAAATTATTTTTGAGGTATTTGGTTTCAACAAATTGTTGATTTATTTGATGCTTCATGTTTTTGAAACATTTTACGTGGTAACAAAACAATATTTAATTCAGCTATGATAAGAATAGCAAAAAAAAAACATCTGAAATTTAGTACAGACATAACTTGTAAACTGCCATTCACACTCTAAGATACGACTTTATTTACAAGCGAACGGGGCAAAACATTTTTTTTAAGAATCCTTTGTTATCCTTTTGTCAAAAGGACTCCAGCGTGAGTCGAAAAACATGAAAAATACGTATAATATTTCCATATTTCCACGCAACGTGATGTCTTCAGACTTTTAAGACGTTTTTTATCCAAAATAAAGATTTCTTTAAATAAGAAAACAAATATTTGTTGAGGCTTCATAAGATTTTGATAAGCAGTAAATCCGACATTGGATTCCACTTACAAAGTCCAATCTAATTTTGTTACTAGATTAGCTTTAGATTTTCCCACATCTATTAGAAATAGAAACACAACCACGTCTGTACTTTTTTTTTTTTTCAATTGTGTAAAAGTGATCAAAATTGATGAATGTTTTCGTGAAAATCATTGCAGCTTAATTTCATATCTACTCGCAATTTTGAAGAGGCTCTGAGTGAACGAAAACATTTGTTTTCGAAATGCTCGCTTGAATGGTCATGAATGAGAAATATTTATGACGTCCCACATCTTTATTTATCTACCTACATCAATGTTACGTATCATAATAATTTTATATACAACATACAAGTTTCACATGTTTCAACACCATTCAATGTATTTAAATCTGTAAAAATGATGCACGCATTTGTTGATTGCCGATTCCATTAAATTAAATTAAATTTTCAAAAATGCAACAAATATTTTTCTGTTGTTCATTCATTGCAAAAATTTATTTCGAGCTTCTCGTATCGATAAATTTTTAGTTTCGGGTAAATGGCGATCAAAGTAGATGGTAATAAATCCCAGTACGATGCCCGATATCAGTAGCAGAATAATGCAGAGCAAGTACGCGTCTGTGACAATCTGCACCCACACGACAAACATAATTTGCAAACAGTGCTCAATAATTGATGTGAATGATATAGATCCGGGTTTTTTTGTTGTCACAAATGCTTCCGTTGAGTAGATGTGCGCAGTGAGGCCGAGTCCAATGGCCGAGAACAATTCAAACAGTGTTAACATAATAAATATAAGTAAGGCGGATACTGAGTAAAATGCTTGTAAGCATCCAAATATTATAAAAACTACGGAAGTTGCACCAGCTGATAGTAGGATGTGTGCTCGTCTTCCGTAACGATCTATCGTAAACAGCACGACTACAACTACAAACGTATGCGCGAAATTAAGAATAAATGTATAATCGAATAGCGGTTTGGAATCGTGCACCAGAGTGAAGTGGATATATTTGATAGCGAAATTAAACGACAATACAAAGCTCATTCGTAATAATAACACCATTATCAGCGGTTTTAGGTTTCCTTCACTAAAAATATCTGCGCTTTTAAGCTTATCTTCAGATACCATCATTTTCAGTTCGTTATAAGTATCCGTTATCTCGGCCGTCTCTTCAAATTGACCTTGCAGCAACATCATTGTTTTGATTGCATCTTCTCGGGTTGACGATTGTATCAGCGTCACAATTGATTCTTTATAAAGTGTTAGAGTTGCTAAAATCGCAAAACAACATAGAAAAAGGCAGCAAATTCCCAAAAATCTGTTTGGATCCATTCGGCTATCGACACTGAAGTAATTAATTATGACATTTCCCGAAATAATTCCACCCTTAAGCATGAAAAGGTGTAGCGATGTTCCGATCCGTCCACGTTGAGTGTCAATAGAAATCTCACCGAAATGTTGACAAACTGCCACGTAAGCGAAGCCATGTCCAATACCAGCAATGAACCTTGCAATCAATACAGAATAATAGTATTGTGGAATGGCGATTAATAGGATTGCGCTTAGTGCAACGACTGAATTTGATATCAGCTGGAAATAAAGCAAACTTTTGAAGCATTTTTCATATTGTGCCAATTCGTTTTTTGTTCTCTGTTTTTAGGTCGACTCACGTAAATCATTTGCCTGTTGAAGAATTTCAATGACATTGGCGCCAACGCAAAGGCAAAAATGCTGCCAATGTACCAAGCAACAACTGCAAACGCAATCAGTGTTGATGATGTTGATTTAGTCCACGGGACATCAACATCAGTCCATTGAAAAAATCCGTAACCAATGTGAATGCCACTGCTGAACAACAACAGAAATCCTCCCAACAGTGCAGTTTGCTGGGGTTTCACTTGCTTTAACATTTTGAATCGCTCCATGCACGATTGACTTTTATTCGGCAAAATCATTTTCTACAGAGAGCTTCAAGCTACGAAATGTTAAACTTGACTGAAAACTTTTTTTTTTTTGTTAATTGAATCTGTTTGTACAGTTCAGATAAAAAAAAACCCAGCAGATAACGTTATCGAAATCAAACCTTTAAAAGACCCTAAATGAAATACGTTAAATGTTTCGAAGTTCTATTATGCGTCACGATCGTTTACTTTTTCAGAAGCTATCAATTTCAAGTTCAAAAATAACAAAATCACGAGATTTCATTTATGGATGGAGAAGCTTTGCTGTAAATTTTTTATCAGGAATGTTCTGATGTAAAAAAAAAAAACTTTTTCAATCAATCGAAAAATATTTGTCACTGTTCAATGATTTTTTTTTATTTCTAGTTTAAATTCGCAAGTCATCACATTCATATCAATTTTAAGTCTTCAAGAATCTGCTTCGTGTTTGTCGAATTGATAAGTTTTTCGTTTCCGGTAGTGTTATGTACAAACATATTGTTGCGATTGCGAGGAGAAAACCACAGCTCATCAGAACTGTAATGTTGTAAATTTTCGTATGATCCATATAGGCAGCAAATAATATCAGAATAATTTGTATAAAATTCTCGATGATTGATGTAAAAGCGATTGACTTCATTTTCTTTGGCGTACTGAAAGCTTCGGCATCATAGACATTTGTTGCGATGCTGAGACCAAATGTTGCGATTATTTCATAAATAATAATAATAATCAAATCAATATCTTTTGCATTGTCGAAATTGACGATTTTTATGATTCCCATCACAACCAGTAAGATTGATGTGCCAGCAGCCGATGTGAGCATGTGGAGCCTTCGACTAATTTCTATGCTAAATACCACGATAAGTGCAACAATAAGGCGTGGAAAGAAGTAAAACAGGAAACCATAAAATCCATGTGTCTCGGCCAAATATGATGTTGGAAATCTTATCATGTTAATGGGATAATTAAATGATAGAACAAATGCAAATTTTAACAAAAGTGTAATCAAAAGTGGCCTCAAATTTCCCTCAATAAACAGTCCAGAAGTTGTTTTGTTGTCTTCAATCGTCATTACTTTAAGTTCATTGTAATCTTCTTGAATTTGTAAAGTTTCAAATGACACACCACGCAAATAAGTTAAAGTATTAACTGCTTTCAAATCTTCACCGCCTTGAATTAGCACAAGCGGCGATTCTTTGTACATTAAAATAGTCAAAAGTATCGCAAGTGCACTAAAAAGCAGCATCACAATGGCAAGAAATCTCAGTGGATCTATTCCAGTTCGCGGAAATGAATTTGATATTGACGCCGTTAAGACGATGCCAGATATGAAGAAGAAATTATTGCAGCCAGCAACAAATCCACGGCGCGTGTCACTAGTGTTTTCACTTATGTGCGAAATGACCGTCACATATGTCCAACCATGAGCGATGCCAGCAAAAAATCGTGTGAATATAACCACGTAGAAATCTGATGGCATTACAATCAGAAATGCTGATGTGATGATAATGATGCCATTTGATACGAACTAAAAGAATGACATAAATCAAATCAAGGGCAAATTATTAGTTTTTTCAACAGAAGCTTTCTCACATAAAATGTTTTCTTTCTGAATGTCTGAAGGAATTTTGGAATCGATATGAATCCAATGATACTTCCCATGAACCATGAAACGATAACGAATAGAATGATTTTATGCGAAAATCCCTGCGCCCATGGCATGTGATGAATTTTTGGATTGAAAATCCCATAAGCAAAATGTATGCCACTGCTCATCATTAACAATACACCACCAGCAACACTATCTGGTTGTTTTTTCGATTTTCGAAGCTCATAGAAGACATCATATAAACTTCTCATTGCTAAACCACCATTTGAATGTTTCTACCATGAGATCAGAAGTAGAACTGCGTGTAAGCCTTACTTGTCAACTTTTGTCGCCTCATTTCTAATCTCATTTTGATACTTCTCTTTGTGTTTCTCTTTTGTACTTGATAAGTCAATTAAATTGCGAGTGAGTCATTAAATGGAAAATGTTCGTAATTTATTATGTACTAAGATAAGATAAGTGACTTTTTTTTATTCAGCTTGAATGTCAAGTAAGAATACGATAAGTAAGAAACATTATACTCAACAACACGAGTCATGTTACACCTATACCTTCGTTTAGAATATCTAATTAAGTTATGTGACACGTGTAGGAGACAGGTATTTATGTAATTGTGCGGTTTTTGTAGTGCACACAAATCCAGTTAATAGAAGAATTGCTTTATATAATTGTTGCAAGTTCCACTGAAATTAGATTTGCAGTTTTAGCAGAAATTGTAGGCTTCTCGTTTATTAATCGAATGAAATTTAGTACCACAAAGCTTCCGTCGTTCACTTTTTGTCTCGAAAGGCCTTGGAAAGCATTATATACATTCGATATCTTAGGAGAGGAGATAAAATGTTCTATGGCATGACATCTTACAAGTCTCAATTAAATTGGCTTTTAGTCATCCGAGATTACGGTATGATGTAAAAAAAAGGGAGTAAAAGCGACACGAAACTATGAACTGTCGATCCAAGGGTTCTGAAATTATTTTATTATTGTTCATGAAACACTGGCTGCAAAGATAATAACAGCACAACAAAAGGTTCATAATGGAAAATATTTAATTACATATTCAGACGTTAATTAAAAGGGTATGAAACACAAAAATTGATCCCAACTGGGGTGTTTTCAATTTTGTCAAATGAACCGTAACAGCAAGAGCCGGAAGACAAAAGAGAACATTTTTTGATACTTCAATTAAAATAAACATCATACTTTTGACGCAATTCAATTTAAATATTTTTGGATTGTGTGTTAAATGTTTGCAAAATATTTTCATGCTTCAATTTTGTTATGCTTTCAGTTTCTCGGACATTTGATACATAAAAATTTCTTAACGTCGTAAAAGTGATATTTTATGACGCAAAATTGTGAGGGAGAGAGAGAGAAAGAGAGAGAAATTTGGCGACTGTATTTTATGAATTATAGACAGACAATCAGAAATAAATTTATGAGAGATTATGGTGCAATATAAAATCTATATTCCCAACTCATAACATAAAGATTTAGATTTATGAGTGAAAGGAAATCATTATTTCACTACATAAACAATAATGCGATTTATTTGCACGGCCTCAATTCTAGTAAATGAGATTACGATAAAGCATTGGAATAAAATGTTATAAAGCAAAAGCTCAAAAGCTATAAAATAAGTAATGCCAAAAATATCTAGCGCGCACTTTCCCACGAGAAATTTGATTTTGCGGAAATTGGAAAAAATTTAATGTTCGCGTAGTCGATAAATGTCACAATTTTTGGGTAGATATATTGGCGGGGGAGAAAATTATGTGAGCTCATTGGATAAATTCGCACATTTTGCTAAAGCTGCAGTAGCAATTCAGCTTTGAAGGTTCTTTTAAGAAACCAGCTAAGTATAATGACATTTTAATTACAATTCTCTAATTCCATTCCGCCGGCATTTTATGAAGGGAATGTAATATTTTTAATCCGTTTGAAAGCTGTAAAACAATTAAAGTTAATTTTCATGAATAAGTTCTTGGATTTCTTTCCAAGCGCATTTTTCGTACAGAAGAAATCTTTGATATTTCTTAAATTCTTCTGTCAGTTATTCATGCACCATTCATTCTTATTAAAATTTTAATCGCATCTTTATACTTGTTATAATTTTGGTTCCTTTAACTGTCTGTCTGCTATTAAGCAATGCATAGTCCTCTACAGAGCAACAGCGTCTACCATTTGATGTTCAACTTTTAATTCAAATTATCTTTTCATTGAGTGCATTTATTGATGATTTCCATGTAAAATTTTCAGGAACATCAAAACTGATAATTTGATAATTCTCGAAGAATGCTAATTTAAACCGATTTAATTTTTTTAAGCAATGTTTAATTTACAATAAAATTCGGGGAAACTATAAAATGATGTGATAATTAAAATGAAGGCATTTGAGAGCAATTAGCATATTTTTGATGTGCAAAACAGCGGGGGACCTAGTAAAATATTTTTCACTTCTGTGGGGGGCAACTTTTAATTGAGACTTTTCCCACCCTCAATTTTCACAATTCCCGTTACGAGGGCTGTTATTATATTCATAAGATGTATTTCAAAATGCTATTAAAATTCATTGCTGTTTTCGAAAATGTTCATCGCCGCTCGTATAATATGAATACTTATTGAATGTGGTGGTGTTCGTGGTGGGGTAGTCAATAATTTGGGGCGAATCATGGCGCTTAAAGTAATTTCAATATGTCAGTTAAAATTTGTATCATCGATTGTATGATGATAAGGTAGAAGCTTTATAATTAAAAAGCTTTGTGAGAAATATTTTGCAACCTTACCGCGTCGTAATCCCTCAGAAGCTTTAAATCACATCAATTAACTATTGAGGCTCAAAAAACTGGCAAATTAAAGGTGAACATTACTTTTATGCTGACATGACTGCGATTAATGGATTCAGACTCAACATTTTTTGCTTTTTCCGACGCTGATAAAACGCTGAGCTGGATTTTTAATAAAATTTTCACTCGATTTTCACGTGATATTAGCGAGAAATTTCGTTCCTTAAATTATTATTAAATTATTTTATATAATCGAGGGAATGGTGTGGTGTGGCACGAGACAATTTCGACAGTTCGAACAATTTATTATTCGCCGCTGATAGATATTCCCGTTGAGTTTAACATTTGATTTGCTTGCTGGCCTCGCTCAAATTTATGTCGATTCATGATCGATATGCAGTAATTTGGAAAGTCATTTGCGCTCAACTTAATTCAATTCACTACATTTTAGTTAATGTTTCAATTAAGGTCAGTCAATATTTGGCTCGAAGGTCTTTTTTTTTTTTTTTTTTTTTTCAAGAAATAAAGATCATCGACATCTATCATTCCACAATAATACTAGATACAACGTGAAAATGTTAGAACGTTCGTCTCTAATGGACGCCACGGGAGAGCAATAAATCATTCTCCAACCCCTTTTTATGTCCGTTCCGTAATTTTCGGCGGAATTTATTTTGGTAATACAAAGAAAAAATCTCGATCCTTCCAACCGGGCGGCATCGATAATTCAGTAATTTATGATGCTGAATCAATTGATTTTAGTGCGAAGCACTTGCTGTGTGCTGAAATGGAATTTAATAAGAAAATTAGCAGAGGTAGTGGGTTGGAATTGTGAGACCTTTGGATAATAATCGATAGCTATTGAATAAATTCCACTTTATTGTGTATAAAGAAACTCGAAGAGAATTTTTAAGCTTTCGTTTCTTACGATGAGCGAAGCATCCAATTTACAACACATTTAATCCGGAAGAATTCACCAACGACCCGGAAGATTTGACTCATCAAATGGAGCTTAGAACCATGTTGAAGTGTAAAGATTTCAAGCGGTATTTAACGAACAATTTTCGGAATGTTGGCTTATAATCAAGATTCTATTGCGTGTACCAGATCATTACTACAAGATAACAAGTCTCTAGTGGTGAAATGTTGGTGGCGAATTGGAGTCGAGGAGCTGTCAGGATTCGCTTAAAGTGAGTGATTTATGGACGTTCAGTAATGGAAATTTGTTTGTTGGGAGTGAATCCGAATCGTAAAAATACATTTCAAGACTCGCAACACAATGTCAAATTTGAAGAGCAAAAAGTGGTAAAAAATAATCACCGTTGTACTCGAGTTGTTATGAAGTATGACAAAATATGCGAACATATGTTAAAATGTTGTGACATTAATTGATTGACAGAGATTCTTAAAGGGATCTTCTTGCGAGTGATGCATTCATATTTGCATGGAACATCACGTATCTAGGGAGAAAATTCCATGGCATTAAGCAGAAAACTGATTGAATTTTTATGGACCATTAATTTGATTTACTTTCATTTCATTCAACAGCGATCAAATGTCGGTTTCTAATGAAATTCAATTTAAGCTTTTTCTCTGGTGCCCTCCATTCAATATTTGCCGGTTTCATGTTTCACATTCCTAAAACATTTCATTAAACATTTCCAATTGATTTGTTTTCGGGCATAGGAGAGTGAGAGCGCAATGCCGAAAAGCCCAGAATTTGTTGATCTTTAAGAATTTAAAATCTGGAAAATGTTTGAACAATTTATTTTACCTTCGAAAATTGAAAATTGCAATATTTTGTAATGAGAATCAAATGAAACAATTTAAATGCAAAACATGTAAGACTCTGCCAATGAAATATTCATTTTATTCTGGTTGAACATTTTCCTGTATCCGTTTCTGGGCTCTTCATCTCCTCTGATCTAATTTAATCTCAGGTTTTTGGTTAAAAAACAGTACGATCGATTGAAACTCTGAGTCTTTTAAGTCAGCAACAAATCATCGAACAACAATTGTAAGTTAAGAGTAACAAAATGCTTAACAAATGACGAACACAATAAATCTGCCTTTTGACAGTCATTTTTCACACAGATGTGACTTTCAAAACATGTTGGAGAAAAACAGCTTCGCTTTTGTTAGATTAAAAGGGCGATGGTAAAACTGGATGACAACGATGACAATCTGTAGTATGGAATTTATTGAATTTAACTTGAAGGTTTCCGACTTTTCACGCTTGTTTTCCTATTGATTTTTCTTTTTACCTCTCTCTCTCTCTCTTACTTCGTACCATCTATTTCCTAGAAAAGTTTGGGGAAAAAATAAATTTGTTACGCCGCATTTGATTCCAAGTGTTTACTGTGTATTGCTCCCCAACTGCTATCTAGCAATAAGTGTTTTGTCCGCCTACAACGTTTTCGCACCACAGGAGATCGAAATACGGCACAAAAAAAAAATTGAATACATCAAGTAAAATAGATGTTTTTGTCATGTCGAATGATTTGATTCACTGAAGCTTTTTTCCTTCGCTGAGTCGACTTGAAAAAAAAGGAAAGAAAATACTTTCAGCCAAAGGGGTTTGAAAATATTTTTCAACAACAATAAGAAAATACAAGAATTTCCATCAACTGAAAAACGAAATCATTTTTTCACATTTTCTTTCTTTATTGAACATTTTTTTCATTTTCATTTTTGCTCTTTTCATGTATTTGCCCGCACTTCTGTTGTTGCCTTTGGGTTTTCTTATTTTACTTTGTATACAAACAACACAAGCCCATTAATTGAATTGTCTTAAGAATTCTTACATTATTTTTCTTCCAAATTAACATTGTTTCTTAAAAATCATTTTCATTAAATGGAATTCAATTAAAGTAGTGGGGATGAAATTATCAAGAAGAATTATTTTAATTGATTAAAAAAAAAACAATAAAGAAAATTATCCCACGCCATTATAAAAGATTAATTGTTTTGTCTTGACTTCGCAATTTAATCACAACTCTGAACTCGTCAGAGACTACTCGTCACATTTAAGAGAGTTATTTAGCTCTTGGCCGGAATGATTCTCAAAACGAAAATGCTGTCATGAAACCGTACTTTGAAAAAGTTTCTAAGTCAGCTTCAAGTTTAGTCATTTTCAATGAGCTTCTTCTCACCTTTCAAAGCCTTTCAAAGTCTTTGCCAGTTATGAAATATTTTTCAAATTCTTATAAACTTTGTAACATGAAAATTTTTCCTGTCAAAATTTGTCAGCACATACTTTGAGTTATGATAATTTAGGCCATTCTGAAAAGATCATCATGAAAGACTTTGAAGAAGAAAATTGAAATTCTAAAAGCCGCACATTCATCGTTGCTATTTTTAGTTAATTCCTTTTTCTCATTAAATCAAGAAGACTTTTCGCTCTAGTTCTTGCGCTCTATAAAAAAAAGTTGCATCAACACGCCCGGAAAACATTATTAGTTTTTCATCATTGCCATTTATTTTCTTTTATTTCCGAGAAGAAGAAAGTTTTCTTTTTATCTATAAAATTTAATGTGAAATCTTCTTAATTATAAAACTTCTTTAGGGTATTTTTTTTTTTGAAAGAATTTTGTTTTCATTTCGCAAACTCGGATAAAGGAAATTTTGCAGAAAATTGAAAAAACACAAAAAATGATGTGATAAAACTTAAAGGAGATTATGACTGGCAAAGATGCTTTTCTTTTCTTTCAGTCAGTGAAATTATAGCATTATTTTCACGTTTAATATTGAAGGAGGTTTGTATCTAAAAAGATGGAAGGAAAAATCTTTTTTCAATCTCACATCATTCGTTTTGGTTTTTCTCTTTCTTAAATGACTCACTTTAAGGCTTCCTTTTAATGTTTTCCCTCCTTTTTTTTTGTTATTTCCACAATTATATTTTCATGTTTCCGCAAGTTGTTCAAATAAAAAGAAAACAGAATATACAGTCAACGCCACATTGCACAAACATTTCAGAAAATAAATATCGAACATGTTAGTTAATTGGCAAAATGTGACGTGTATTATGTGTGTTTGTTGTGCAGAAGAAACTGTAGCTCGAATTAAGATTATGATTTGATGATGGTACCATTGAGAAAAAAAGGGATTTTTTTCTTGCAAAGGAAGTATGTCCGCGTGTCCTTTTCCCAATTAATAAATACCAAAACAATTTTCCTTAATCGTTATTAACTTCTTAATTTATTTCCTTTCACTACATCATAATTTTGTTTTTTAAAATTTAAAACTACCGAAGAGACGTGGCAAGTGTTTTGGGGGGAAGGAGCATATAGAATGGCTGTGGGATTTCTTTACTATTTACCGATTTATATCTTAGCCGAACATCGCGCATTTCGGACACAACAAAACAGAAAAAGGATAAAGAAAAATTGTTTAATATTAAGCTGGTGTTCGATTGTTTTTGAGTCGCAGGAACAGCTTTATAGGAAAATTCCATTATTCAATAAAGAAAACAGCAACCAGCAGTGAATTTGTTGTTTCTTTGTTTCGTGGAATTAAAAGGAAGTAAAAACTGGGTGCAGAATGTTATTCATGTGACATGTGGGAAGGACGGGGGAAGATGTTTACTTAATCATTTACGTTTCATTTAATTTACGTTTAGAAAAGAATCCCATAGATGGTGAAAAATACATACACATAGGGAGGGTCTTTAGTGTTTGCGTGGGTGTGTGTGAGCGTGTTTGTGTCGGTGTGTGTGTGTGTGGTTTGAAGGATGGTTAAAATTAAAAAACTAATAGCCTGTCAGCACTTCCCTCTGTACTCTCATCATCATCGATTTCGTCGTCTTCATCGTCCGATGTTACAATCGTTGCGGCATTATTAATAACCTCATCTGTGGATGACCGCAAATATTGTAAGGGTACAACAATATACGGAAGTAAAAAAAAAATATAAAGCAATCAATGTTAAGGTTAAAATATTATTTTAGGTTATAATAAAGGTGTGCACTTTGGGCATACTTATTCTTAAGTACCATCAATCGCTTTTCAAATTGACACTTACCACAATTTGGTTTATCCCTCGTACGGGTATTGGCAAATTCAACGCCATGCTTGTCAACGCACCAGCATACGCCGACCGAATTGTGACATTGTGTGGGCTTGTAAAAACCCTGAGAGTCGCAATCAGGCGCATATGTACCAACGAGGTCGCCATTCAGACGACGTCTCACAGCAGCACACGGACGATCGGTCTTCTCAAAGCAACGGCACCATTCGCGTGTGTCAATGACGTTGTTCTGATCCAAATCGCACGTGTCAATGAATGGTTTGATGCATTTTTCATTCTGTCAAAAAAAAAATTGTATTTTTTTTCGGGTTTAATTTTGTGAAGAGAAAAGCAATTTTCATAAATTACCTGATCGTGTTCCAATTCGTAGAGCTCCTGGGACGATAATATTCCATCGGTATTGAGATCCAAATGTCCAAACATCCATCGTGCTTCCATTTTGCATGTTGCTGGAAAGCGTGCTGCAAATGAAAATTTTAATAATTCAAAACAGTTTTTTCATGTTCAAGTCTCCCAAAAAGAGCTTTAAGATTTAGCTTTTAAACATATTTTTCAATGGTGAACTCTACGCAATTGGTATGCAAAACAAAAGCCACAAACCTTTCGATTTTGGGACATGTTGACGTCGTTTTTTGCTGTCTGCCATTATAACTGAAAACCAATCCAGTAATCGATTACCAATGGCCGTAAGTTGTTGAGGTTTGCATTCAACCGCCTTCATGGGGAATCCTGTATAATAAACAATAATTTTTTGAAATGCAAATTTGCCTATTTACATATTTTTTTGTGGTGTGGTTTCGCATAAAAAACATGAAAAAGTATCTCATTAACTCGATTAATTTTTTCCACTCGAATTGTCAAACGAACACTGGACACTGGTTGGGTTTTTATGATTTTTATAATTTCAGAAATGTCCTAATTAGACACTTCTCTTTCAAAGAGCAACTTCCAAAACCAATAAATTTATTAAATGACAAATTGAAAAAAAAAAAGCTGATTAATTATTGTAACTGTAGCATTTTGTGTTGGTTGCGATGTGAAAAACGGCAACATTTGGCACATGCTACAGACGGAATTTTTGGGTCGTTAATATTTTATCGCCGAACATTCCATTGAACTTTGAATTATTCACGAATGATTTTTGGCATGAACAATAACGTGCAATGGCTGAGCTATGGCGAATTGTTGTTTTTCTGTCTTTTCCGTTCACTGGCTGCCTCACATTGAAATCCATTGCCCGTAAATAGAGTAATCAATAAGCATTCATGCAAATGCATAATTCGAAAACGGAAATTATTGATTTGTGCTTTATTTTTCTTGCTCTCTCTCTCTCTCTCAATTTTTCTCGTGACTGATGAATTTAAAATGGAACCTAAGGGCGGAGGGTGGGTGCAGATGTTTGGGAAAATGAAGCAATTTGTCGACTGCCAGATTGTATTTACTGCATTGACATACTTTTTCATTATTAAAAATTATTTAAATTGAGTTCTACTGAAAAGAGCTTTCTTTTGTTTTTCTGTCAAATCTTAGAAGATATAAAATATTTTTCATCCCTTGGAGGCACCAAGACGCCTTCATTCCAGATGTTTTTTTTTTTTCTTGGAAATATTTGTTTGATATGACTGGTGATGGTATATTATTTAAAGCACATTTCGAGGATGATGAGGCGAAAAAGTAAAATTCTCGCAAGGCATATCCAAGCTGTCTTGATTTAATTCATCATACATATAAATTGTTTATCAATTTCATTTTCTTTCTTTTCTTTTATGCTTTCGCTAAAAAAAAACAACAATAACAAACGAAATACGAAATTTCTTCTTAAATAGCGCAAGCGCTTCATAATGAAGCCTTCGTTCGTGCAATGCTCATGCAAACACGCACAGACACAAATAAACATACAAAGAAAAGGCAAAACAAATGTTATCGCAATTGTTTTGTGAAAAATTTATGCGACAGAATTTTGTGCGAGCCTAATAAGAGAAATAATCAAAGTTTTCTTCTTCTTTTTTTCAGTATTTTGTAATGACAACAGACTTCAGAGTTTCAATTTCATGAATAACTTTTTCAAACATTTTCTTCATGGACAAATGGATGTGGCGCGCGAAAAAAGTTTCCTTTTTTCTAATAGGAAGACATTTGGGAGAAGCTTAATTTACTTACTGTTTGCGTTTACATTTTTTGACAATTTTCCTGTTGGCTGTTTATCGAGCACTTCATTATAGCTGCGAACTTTATGTTTGTCATCTTTTATTTGTTGTAAAACCACCGGCATCGTTTCATCCTATAAAAATAGAATCAACGAGGAACATCGAGGATGAAATTAGAGTAATGTTGTTAAATAGATAACAGCGAATGAAAAAAAAAAGAAGTTCGACTCTGCGACAACTTTAATTTGACCGCAAATATCATTTCATTTTCAAATAATCGATTTTAACGTGTAGCGCGGAATGGAAGAAAAACCAATTTAATATAAGTAATATGTTCTACTTCCATGAAATGAGTTTAATCTTGTCTATAATTGAATGAAATCTTGCCTATAACGTCTCAAGTCACAATATATTCCCATAATAGCGTAGCTAGAGAAAACAGCATTACTTTTATTCTCGATTATTTGCCTGACAAAATGTAATTCGACTTTTCTTTCGTTCCAATGCGGGGCTTTTTATTTGGAGTTTGAATGATGAAATGATTCTGAGAATTCAACTTTGATCATATCAGTTTTCTTAGAGATTTATATTTAGATTTGGATTCTTCTTTTCCCGGCCACACAAATATTTCAATATGCTTTAAGAAGTTTTGTTGAATTCATCCCATTATAAATAGGAAAGCTTCTTTTTCCTCCTACTCTTGACCTTTCAAATACCGTGAAATTTCATTGATGTAATGTTACACTTGGGAAAACTTCAAAACAAAAACGGGACAAGAAGGAAATTCAATTCCTCTGTGAACTTAATAAAAAACAAAACAAAAAAGAAATGTTTGCAACAGCACTTACCGATTTTCGATTGTTAGCAGTAAATTTAATGTATTTGTAATGTTTATTATCGTACTTTATGTCCTCAGGTGTAAATGTATATTGCGGATTGATGCGACTAAAACGAAGAATTTTTTCTTCCTTTTGCTGCTGTTGCTGATGATTTTTGGAAAGGAACATAATAAATATATAAAATGAGATTAATGATGGCGACAATCGGAAGGAATATATTTTTTTTTTACCTTTTTGTTGGTAGTGATACTGTCAATGCTGTCAACAGTTCGATGGTATTTGGCATTAAGCTCATTGACACGATCCATCATCCTCTGCTGTTTCTTCAAGTCAACTTGTTCCGCTGCTGATAAAGGAAGGAAACATGGAAATATTTTAGGATTTTTTTTTATTTATCATATCAATGAGATGAATTTCTCATCAAAATCATCAATCAATTATTCAAATTCAATTCTGAAACTCGTTAAAATACGAGGGTAAAGAGATGAGACAGCTGCCGGATAAGATATCAAGACAAATATAACATAGCGAAATGTAAATATCGGATAGAAAATTGATGGCATTTGATAAACTTGATCGGCAGGCGAAAAATATCGATAAGCGCAGAAAAATTTAAATTTCAAATTATCAAAAAAAAAAATGAGTTTATCAAGTGAAATTTTTTAATGCGATTTTTTTTTGCGCAACGACTTTGACATTAACATAATATAAAAGGCTTCATTGCCTTTTATTATTAAATCGCTGAAATTTAATGTCAAAATCTAATTACATCTATCCCAACGGTATCATAGAATTTATTAATAAAGAAATAAAAAATCAAGAATAAATTTACATTTCACCGGCATAAAAAGCATCGCATCCACATCGCTATAAAAGCTTTAATGGCATAAATTTCCTTTCGTGCACTAACATACCTTTACATGGGCAAAAGCCTTTGCATGCTACCTTTATTTGCGTAGCATGCAGGCAATTGTGGTAATCTAGACGGCAAAATGATGAATATGTTTTGTTATCCGACCCACACAAGAATGTTGGCTTCACAACTGGGCACGGCTTGCAGTTGCTGGGATATGAATATTTAATTTTATTGTAATGATAAATATCGAATTCCCCGGCGCAAATTTTTAACTCACTCTTCTTCGTCTTGGTTCGCATCGGAATCATAAAATCCATCATCGTCCTGTTGCGAGTCTTCAGTACTAGTTGGAGCACTCGGAGCATCCTGTTGTAGGATGGGTGCCGAAAATTCTTCACCATTGTCGACTTGTTCAGCTTTTCGTTTGGCTTCTTCTTCCAAAAATTTGTTTTTCGTTAAAACTTCGTCTCTGTTGAAAAGTCAAAAATGCGTATAATCATCAATCAGTGTTATCTTTTTGTTATATTTATATAAATAAAAAAAAAAGTTTGTTGTTTTAAGCGAGCGACGAGAATAACTTTTCTTTTTTCTTTTGGTGTATTTACTAGATATGTCAATAAGAATAATTTTTCTCATAAAATTAAACCCCAAATTTTGAGCTGGTAGAATAATTGAAAGCTTGCTAGGGGTCAAATCCAATTAAATTTTTATAATAATGTTTTCATTAGTCTTACTTGTTTCTGTGTAGCTCCTTCTTTGAGACACAAACAGCTGTGTACGCATCTTCTAACAAACATAACTCTTTCTTTTTACAATTTAATGGTTTACACAAATCATCTGCGTTTTTTGGGGTGGTGAAAGTGGTTTTAGGAAAAGGGAAATAATATGTAAACAGTTTGATTAATTATCGTGCGATGATTTGATTTTTCATCAGTGTTATCAGTTAATGTAGCAAAAATTCATCAACATTACTCACTTGACGGATCATGAATCCATTTCTTTTTTTCTGATAGCGAAGGTTTCTGATGTTGACTGTTTTTGTCGTCCTGTGAAGAAAATTGACGAAATGGAAATAAATAATGGCAGAATTTCGCTTGTTTTTTTCTCAAAAGAAGAATGATATGCATGACAACATGAATTTGAACAACATTGATTTCATTGTCCTTGTTTGACGTGATTGTCTTGTGACGTCAAAGCTCAATTAAATTCTCTTGTTCTCTTTTCCCAGCAGTATCGAAAATAATTTTACAACGCGAATTTTCACATAGGTCAATTTTTATGTTTGCGATGCAGCATGAATTTTTCTCACCACAACACCTAATTCCTTTTTTATTATTTGAAAATAAATAAATAATTCACCCAGTCACACTCGTGTGAAGAGAATATTAATCGATTTTCTATCATTTTAAATTTATCACTACCAGAAAGCTTTATCATTATGAATTATATTTTGAAAGGGCAAAGTCTTATTGATGTTATATGTGCTTCTCGAACTCGGGACTGTAAACATCCTTCTCGCTCAGGGCTCAATAATTACTTAATAATGAATCTTATTCATTATGTGACATCAACAAATTAATAAAGTTTTTTTATAGACACAACACTATAGTAATACAACACTGTATATGTCGTTTACGTAATTTGAGCCTATTGCGACGTTAATATGTTTATCAACACAGCATAGCAATCTATGTATAGGCATCAACCTCAAATGAACCTAAAATTTTCTCAATATTTCATAGTTGTTTATGTCTTTAGGGGCTTTAATAAGTTTCTACACTTTGATATATGAATGGAGAATTTTGACAGAAAAATGGCCTGTAAGCAATCATAAAGCTTCACGAGTTTTGCATTACAGCTTACAGCTTAAGAACATTTACGCAATAACCTTTATTTTACGTGGTTATAATGTTCCAAGTGACAAATTGGATTCCTTTTTAAAGAAGATTTCTTTAAGGCAATTCTTATGTTCACAAAACGTTTATCTCATCAGTCTTCTTTCTGCGCTATCGACGAGAAGGAAAATGACCTTTTTTCAGGGTGTTTATAAATTTTGCACACTCCAAATCGACGCCAACCGACATCATAACAAAAAACCGATGGAACAAGACCGATGACATCGAAGGGACAGTGGTCCGGCATTAAAGTATAAGTAGATTGATTAGGATTTGCTTCACACTCGTAAAGAGGAATCCTTTTTTTTTTTGCGGGGGAGACATAAAAATAATCTCTTCCCACAACAACATTTATCATTCACAGCTTTCATGCAGATATCTATCTTTTTCATACTCAATTCAGTAACTTTAAGATTTTTTTTATAAATTACACCATCAAAAAAGTGTCACAGCAATGTGTCCATTCATTTGTTATCAAGTTCTCCTTCCATTACATGCAGCACCTCATTAATAATTAAGTCCCATTAGGCGCGTGATTCGAGTCATTTTCAGAAGTGTCCTTCTCATGCTTGATGTCTCAAGTTTAGATACTTTGTTATTATTACTGATTGTGACCCATTAATTATTCACTCGAACTGGTCCGGCTCGTTCTATCAAAGGAGAAGGGACCAAGAAGCTACTCGAAGCAATTCGAAAAATTCTCTTCCGGAACCTTTCTCGGTATGATGCTTATTATCAAATTTTGATTCAAATGTTTTTATTATGAAACAGAACGATATTTCATAAAAGCCGCCATTTAACCATTCTCTGATATGGATCAAAATCCGAAAATACTTTTAATAACTTTCCTCCCCAAACGATCTAAATATTTTAGATTGCATATCTCACTAAAGGTACGACACATAAACACGATGGGACTGCTCATTGAAATGTTTTGGTAGAAGAAGGAAGGAATTCCTGATGGAGATAAAAGGATATTTAGCTTCGAAAGAAGCATTTTATTTATTTATTTTCACCCAAGCACCCTCGCTCGCTGAAAAAAGGGGAGCAAAGAAAACATTTGTATCGTGTCAGTCATATCGCTGTGTTGGTGCCATTGAGTATTTGTGGAATGTCCCGAAATGAAATTCGATATCGCGCAAAGATAAGTGAAAATATCAAAATTTTCTTCTTTTTTTTTGACTGTTGTCTCACCTCATCCACAAACTCAAAATCGCCTTCATATTTGTTGCTATTTGGCTTCTTTTTTGCTTCCACAATCAACAATGTCAACAATACCAATGAAGCCGCAAGCCACAGTGAATATTTCATGGCGATTTCACTCTTAATTAAATTAATCCGATACAGAAATGTTGTGCTAATATCCAATGAATTGTCTGATTGAATAATCCTTGTGTGGTAGAAGATACCTCTTCTCGCTTTTATTTTTCTTAATAATTTCACAATAATCCTTTGCAGCGTTTGGTCATAAAATTAATCCAAGTTGAGACTTTTTTCAGCAATTTTATATTTTAATCCACACTGAGGGGTGCAAAAAAAATTATAAATTTTAACTTCTGTCTGTGCCAAATGACCGACAAAATTCAACACAATCTCGACTGTTGAAACGACACGAAAGACTGAAAAAATAATTTTTTTGCTCTTATGTTAAGGATTGTTCGAGTATGATTTTTTATGTGCTAACGAAACGGTTGAAAACATTTTCCATAACGGTATTCCAGGACGTTCCATTGCGGGTTACGAACATGCGCAATAAAAACTTGCTTCAGATTTAAATGTTTCATTCAACTTTGTGCACAAAAATTTTGTTTATGTTTTCTTTTTTTTTTTTATTTGTTCTTTATTTGCATTTAGTTACGTTTTTCATTCTAAATGCAATCAGAAAATTGCAATTTTTCATCTTGAAACGAAAATTATTTTTGCCTTTGTTGGGTCGTTTTAGATTGGATGCTTTTCACCGACAAATTCAAAGATGTTCTGAATGTGATTCCAACACGACTTGAAAGCTCCAATGATTGAAAGAATTGTCGTCACAATTGCGGTTGTTATCAGAAAACTGCGGACTTCATCAGTCGCATTCTGTTTCATTGTTCGCTTTTGATATCCATAAATGAGACTCGTCATGCCAACGGCCAAACATAGTATCGACGTTAAATTGTGCAGTGCTTTGTTATAAACTGGCTTTATAAGATTTTTCATTTTGACAGAGTAAAAGACAGTTGAACCCTGTAGTGCTGATACAACAAGTAGAATCATTGATATCAAACCTTTAACGAAATTGATTGAGAAAAAATCAGCAACAAAAATAAATAAATTGCACATTTTTGATCTAACCAGTACAACTATGAATCGATTGAAAGTGAGTACTGTTTGTCTGTTCACGTTGTGCAATAAGAATGCTATTGCCAGTCACAATGAAAGTGAAAGCAATTATTTGAAGCACCCAATGTAGATGTCGTTTTGTTGTTTGCGTGTGGAAATGTGACCATGAATTGGGCGCATACAGCACAAGAATTGCTTCCGTCATCATGAACTGATAGCCAATTGTTGTTAGGCAAATATGCCATGTTATAACTCTGTTCCAGCTGAGCTTAAAACCCAGGAAAAATATGTAAATTGCCACTGCTCCATTTAGTATGTGACAAACTGAATTGAGATAACTTTCAAATTTGTAACACGTTGTCGGCGTTTTCTGTTCCTTGTTTCCTATTTTCCTTTCTTCTCCCATTTTCTTTTCTTCTCCTGCTCCCTCTTGACTCTTTCACGATGATTGCACAAAACAAACTGAGGCGTCAAAGCGTTTGACAAATTTCCTTTTTATACGAAACTTTATCTTTAAACACAAATGTTTTTTTTTTTTTTATGGAATATTTTGCTTTGCCATTTTTTTATTCGTTGCTGATAAAAGCATTTTTTTTTCTCTCCTTTCGTGCCAAATATCGATCTGGCTCCCTGTCGACGGACTGTCTAGCATTGTTTTTGGAGCTGTATTATGGTATATTGTGAAGAATTCGCAAAACAATCGCTCGCACGAGCTACTGAATTATAACAAATTAATCTTGCACATAATAGCGATTAAAGTTGGAAGCAAAATAATCAAATCGCCGCTAATTAATCAAAATCATTTAATAAAAACACGCTGCATGTCACATTAAGTGTACAGATTTATCGATCACTTTATCGGGCTACGTGTTGAGGACAAGATTTTATTGGAGATAATGATTAATAATTGGAGTAATTAGCTTCAAAATGTGAGTTTATTAGTAACAATGTTTATCAATCTTAATTATGACAATCACGCAATTAATTATTTACAATGCCGAGATTTGTTTCCCTTTGGATGTTGACCTTTTAAATCGAGATGAGAAAGTAATTCTCTAAGCGTATTTAACAGAAAAGAAATTTGCGAGAAATAAATATTTGATTAAAGGAATTTTATTTTCTCTGATTGCTCCTTATAGCTAGAGCATTGAATATTAATGGCATTCAAAAGAAATTTCATGATGTTAAAGTTCTTCATTTCACTTCTGGTCCATGGGACAATGCCACATTTAATATTAAAAGTCTCATGCATACGAAAGCCAAACTCCCGCTTCTGGGAAGCTCACATGGGATTAGCTTATAAAATATAAAACAGTCTGTTACGGCATTATGCTTTAATATAATAAGCATGTGTATGTGAGATAGAAAAAATGAGTGAGAAAGAGAGACTAGAAAATATCGAAATTCCACAAGAACCAAAAATATTGTTTGCGTCAAAAAGAGTTTCCTGTGCGAGATATTGTTAGTTAGCAAAATTTGTTTAAAAGTTTTGGTGCTGCACATTTATGCATGGGTTTCTATGTATGCAGTAGAATATAGAATTAACTGTTTTCGCTGTGGGCGCTTAATACAATTACTCTCCTCCTTTGCATACAGATGTTTTGCAGATTTTCATGTTGAAAGGAAAACTCGCTGTTATCATGTTTCATAAATAAATGCTCTAGATTTATCAGAAAATAAAAATTTTCAGCAAAGCGAGTTTCACGTATACTTTTGTAAATCGTTCGCTATCATCATTTGTGATTTATGTCCATTATAGTTTATGGGTGAATTCAACATTTTATGTACACCATTCTTATCTAGGTCAGAGTCCCATGTCAACGGAAATGAAGGTGTATAACATTTTCTTTTTATATGTCCTTTCTATATTTTCGATGAAAATCAGCATTTAAAATATTGTAATCTCGGAACGGCGAGTTTGTGAACGCTGCTTATAATATATTTAGAAAATACTTTAAACCACCAACATTTTCAAATAAATTTAATTTCATGATCATCTAATTTGAGTACACAAAAAAGTCGTTACTTAATACTTGGAAAGTCTCGTAGTTAGTATTATTAGTATTTTTTTTTATAACTTGTTACTTGTTGAATCGCAATTCGCAATCTCTAAGGAAAGACCGGGCACCTTATATTGTTCATAGAGCCGCAAATAGCCACCAGAGGAGAATACAATTACACATGAGTGTTGAAATTTGAGTCTTAATTGTTTCAAATGCGGTTATCCGTCCCTACTCTAAAGTATGTCTGATGAAATGACGTATATAATATTACGATATAGATTTGTTTTCGTGCATTTTTTACTTTAATTCGTGCTTTCAATTTTTTAATGCAGCTATAATTTCATTAATTTTCACATGATTTTTAAGCACGAATAATTGTATTTGTAGGTATATAAGAATTTAATTTTAGCGTTATTACATCAGTTTTAAATAGTTTTTATTGTAGATTTGGCGGTATGAGGATAGGATTATTGTTAATGGTTTATGCCTCTGGTAAGGTCAAGAGAAAGATGTAGAAATTTCTTAACATAAAATAAACATCAAAATTCAAAACATTTACAGTTGCCATCGAAATGACTCACAGCGGTGGCAACTCCTATTCAGGATTTCATAATTCAGGTAAATAGCAAGATAAAATTCATTACGCGATTATGATTGAACGCTGCTGTAAATTACAGTGCCTACATCATCTCTGGAGGCACCATTAAGTGATGAAGGAAATTCTTATATAACTGCTATTTGTCCAAATGTAGAAAAGTGTGGGAAATTTGCATTCTGCGAAAAAGGATATGAGTTAAATCATGCTGTTCCGACGAATACATTTGAACCTCTGCAATGCTGTTGCATGCAAGTTTCTTCACCGACACCATCTTATCAGGCTTGAACTGAAAATTAAATAAACAAAAATCGTAGGTAATGAAACGAATTTTACGATGTTTTTTAACAAAATTTTCAGATTGATCAAGCGATTTTTAGGCTTAGATTATCTTGTTGATATTATACATCTGTATTTGGCTTCTCTTTACCTATGATAAAAATTCGGTTAGATAATATTAATTTTGAATGGTAGCAGGAAGTAATAATTTGAAAAGATTCGGAGGAATAATCTTGCTAGTTAATTTGCAATATTGAGCACAGCAAAGCTAATAAGAGATCATATAGCATTCATTTCCAAAAAGGAAGGAAAAAAAGGCAGTCCACAATTCCACTTAGAAATCCCGTAATTAAATATATAGTTGCTACACGCCACACATAAATATGTATCTCCGGATGTTACGAGAACATCGAATAATTGTCCATATATATTGAGCTGGCAATGTAATAGATTATCGTCGAGATTATCATTTAATATCTTGTGGGCACGAGATAAGGGAATTCAAACTAATAAATGAGCCATTCAAGTGGTTCTCCTTCAATTTTATTATTATAAATCATGCGACAAAATTTAAAGACATTTCTCCTTTTTTTTATTTGAAAATTTTCAATAGGAATTTTGATGACGAGCAATGCAACGAATAGAAATGCATAGATAGAAATTTCTTTTACCAAACCATTTTAGAGTAATTCATATTGAAAGTAGCATCGACCAAAATAAAATCGCTCTTCCCTTATTAGGCCATAAATGTCTGGAACAAATATAAACGAAAAGTGAATATGCAAAGAAGGTACGCTTGTTTGTTATTGCAAACAAAGAAAAGGATAAAGCATTCTTCCGTCTCCCTGTAGCAATTTTTTTACCTTCCAGTTTTGAGTCTCTTACGTAATTTTGTTATGCCATCAAAAAAGCCTTTGTTGCCCATGGTCATGATGCTGAGCTTACATTTATTGCTCCTTTTTTGCCTTTTTCCCTCATCATTGGTCGGGTATCCTTTCTTTAACCGTAATGAAAAACTTTTTAGCAACCCACTCCCAAAGCTCACTCCATCATTTGCTCATCCTTCGGCAAATGTGATCTTAAATTCATTTGTTTCGAGCTTAAAATTTTGTCTTTTAAACTTCTTTTCTCTCATTCTCGTTCCTTTGCAATTCATTCATGAGCATTATTAAAAGAAAAGAACGAAGAAAAGAGAATTTTTTATAAAAACAAAAGATTCCAATTTGTCAAGTGCCCTTGTACAAAATGTTAAAATGAATTTTCGTTTCCATTTTTCTGTTTTCGCTGTACTTTGATCTTAGGTGAAATAGAAAGATTGGATTTTTTCTTAAAATGGTGCGCTGCTGCAAAACAAAAACTTGAAGCTTGAATCGGAATCACGAATGAAGAAAAAAAAGCTTAGAACTTTATGTTTATTTATTGTTAGAATCCAATACGAAATGTTATTCGTGTTCTCATACTACGGCTGATACATAAGCAATATTTCCAATTAAAGAAATGAAGAAAGAAGAAAGTTATTAAAATATAACTTTACATTCCAAATTATCATTATTATTATTATTTTTTCTTGTATCATACGAATGTATGTTGAACGTGCTCTGATCAGTTGATAATTAAAATCCATAAATCTTCCTTTCCTAACTTTTAAAGACCATATCACGTTCTCTGCCGTAACCGAAGTCATAGATGAATACAAATTTAAATGATTGATAAATGCATCAAAATTCATCGAGCTTCAAATTCTCTGCAAGTTCAAAGAAAAGCTTCGTTCCAATCCGGTAACCAACAGAGCGTGATCGAAAATATTCTCTTCAAAGTGTGTAACAATTGTAAAGTTATTGATTTGAGGTTCAACTTTTACTGTTGCTACTGCAAGCTGACAAATTTAAGTTTTTAACTCGTTACTTCCGTTATAATTCCATTGGAAGCCCATGATAAATAAATTTCCCATAATTAATAGCATAAATTGGTAAATCAAAAATTAAAGTTCGTTCCTGAATAAAACTTTTCGTATTAGCAGAAGTTCGGTACCTTAAAAAAAAAATACTCATGAGATGAGATCAAATAAATTATAAGCCATTATACATAAATTTATGTATATAAGTGGAATCTATTTAAGAAATGGATCAAAATTCGAAACTTTTAAGTCAGCACAAGAGTTTGTATAAACTTATGAATTATGATGAGACTATGTTATGAGCTAATTAAATAATACTGCAAATTAAAACTTGTTGATAAACTTAAATAATCATTCAGCTCTCAAATCTATCCATTTAATCCGTAACATATTTTACGCATCAGTATAACTGGAGAAAGCATTTGTATATGCATGCACCATATGTATTCTCCAAATGGTACATTGATGCATAGACTTAGGTATGCGATATTGGATTCAAGCAGGCAATAAATTGCAATATGCCGCACCGCGAATAATGAGCTTATATTTAATGATCACCACATCTATCTGGAATAACCTTTAAATTTCTCTTCGTCTTTTTGTCGGTAAATTTATTTTTGTCAACATGAAATTCTGTTGACTGTTGCTCCTTCATTAGCAAAAATATTATTGAATCCTTTACCATACTTGCGTCTATATTCGTATATATATATTTAGAAATTTTGTACTTTTCTTAAATTTGTTTAACAAAAAGAAATATAAATTTTAATAAACTTCTTGTATTGAAGCTTTTGCGATCTGTCGAATTGAACAACAAAAATGAATCTAAAGATGAGGCTGCAGGAGTTACATGAAACTTTTATATATTCAATGTTTGAGATTTGTTCGCTTATCAATGTGGATATTATTCCTTAAAAAAGAATATATAAATATTATCGTATTTCAGGAAATGTTTAACTTTGAATAAAAGAAAATTTTATTCGTCTTTTCAGGAATCGCTTTCAAATACAAATTGTTTACAATTTGAAGAAAATATCGTGGGGTGCATCAATCGATTGAGTAAAGTAATTTTTTAGAGCTTTGTGGCAATGTCATCTGCCGAACAACTGTCTAAATGCTACATGGTATCAGCATCTTGTCTTTATTCTTTTTCCGCTTCTACCATGAAATTGAATAAAACTGCTCCACAGTGGAATTTATTTGCGCTTTTTATTCAATAAATAGATTTTTTCTTTCCCATCTTTTTTGAATTTATTTTTTATTTTCGTTTACTCGCATAAAAGCTCAATAAACAGAGAAAAAATTCGATTTCCATTGCGGCTGTTCTCATTCAGTTTTAGTCTCATTGCTAGCATCGATAGAAAGCAGGGAAACATTTCTTAATTTTCCTTTGATTTCCATTTGGCACGAGCCGACAATTTCACAGGAAATGCTGAAAATTAAATTTCCATTTTACCGGAAAAAGCGAGACATTTTAATAATAAAATGTGCTGAAATTGAATTCTTGAAAATGCCCAATGAAATGGAATTCCTGCAATGGCTTTGATTTATTGATAACTTTTCTCATAGCTCAAAATTTTCGATTTTCTTATCACAGTAGAGGACTTTTGATGTTTTTCTTCTTCAACATTATTTTCATCTTTAACCGTCTCAATTAAATCTTCAATAGCATAAAAGTTTTCATTGAAAATCTTTGCACATTCTACGGCGCCTTCTGTCGTGTTCTGACTGACATAAATTGGACTCATTGTGGTGAGTGCCAAACAGAAGTGACTTGTACGTTTTGCCACTTTCATAATAATCCTGTCGTCAACATTCTTCGGTAACTGTTCATATTTTTCATTTGTTTTGCAAATAATTTTACATTCGTCCAATTTGTCACTTTCAAAGAAACCGAAAGCGAGTAGTTCGCGTGAGAAATTTGTGCATAATTTAAAAATTTCATGACGTTTAACGGTTGACAAAATCATACAAAGATGTGGCGGTTCTGGTTCT
This sequence comes from Propsilocerus akamusi, assembly GCA_018397935.1. Taxonomy (NCBI): domain Eukaryota; kingdom Metazoa; phylum Arthropoda; class Insecta; order Diptera; family Chironomidae; genus Propsilocerus; species Propsilocerus akamusi. The sequence goes on along the minus strand of CM031469.1, from coordinate 15,709,903 downwards.
TCTTCTGGCGGCAAAAAATGATCAAATTGCTAAAAGAAAATTTTTTTTGAACAAAAAATCGTTCAAAAGTTGCACAAATTAAGTTTTTTTTTTTTACATTTCTGAAGAACGTGAACATGAAGATGGAATTTCCAGATTGATTTGAAGGCGTCCACATTGGTGAAATTGTCAATTTGGGTCTTCCATCATCACCATCATCTGTATTTGTATCATTCAAAGAATTTGCATTTGATCCTTTTGAGCTACGTTTTACATCATTTGCATTTTTTCGATCCATTGAAATAATTTCAATCTCTTGGGATTTGTTTGATTTCAAATGTATAGTCGAACTATTTTGTTGCGCATTATCATCATCACCATCATCGTTGTTGTCCAAATACAAAACCAAAGATTCAAGTATTGGTGGCTGAAAGGCGCCAGAAATTCGGTTGCCATTTTCATCGATTTCTTCTATTGGCATTGATTCACTAATATTTTTAACAAAATCTTGAAGAACTTCAGTGATTGTTGCCACTTGATCAACAGACCATAAAACAGCAAGAATATCCTTGCCATAAATTTCTTCCATCACATCCGGATCAATTGGATTTTCCAGTTTATAATTCAGAATTTCCATCATTTCCGGTTGAATTTGAATTATATTTCGTGCTCTTGAAACTAACGAAAACCATTTGGCGGCATTTGAAGTTTTTTTGTAACCAGCATCGGCCACATGGGGCATGAAGAGTGTCACACCCATATCAGAAGCGTTCTCGGTCATTGCTTCAATGATTGAGTCCAATTTCTGATGTAAATCATTGTCAATATTTTCTTTAACCAATCTTGCAATTTCCTTTTAAAACAAATTCGAGCAGAAAAACGTAAATTAACTTTTAACTTTATTGAAAGAAATTAAAAAAAGGAGACCGGAAAATCTTCAGAAGCTTTCTAAAAATTGGTTAAAAATGTTAATTTACTTCTTCCTCGGCTCGTTTTCTTTCAATTTCATTGCTTTCAAATGGCAAAGGTTCGTCAAATTCATAAAAAATTCGTTGGTTTTTGTCATCAACTTGATGTTGCTTTTCTATTTCTAATTGATTTTGAATAGCTTGCGAAAGTTTAGGAATATTTGCACCATAAATGATATCAACAATTTTTCCATGCTACAATAGGCACATAGCAACAACAAAAACAGCAAAAAAAATAATAAGAAGATATTGAATCAGACGTGACTTGAGATGATAAGCAATTGATAGCATTTTATGGTTGAAGAGAGAGAGATTTCTTACACTACAAAACACCATCGTAGGCTGACACTTGTTCAGGAATCGTTTCAACTTGTCTACGTTGTTAGCATTACAAATTGCCAATTGAAGCTTCTCACTGTCTGAAAGAGATAACTTTTTACCAATTCGATTTATTAAATTCTTATCAAATCGATTTCAGTAATTTTCACTCACTTTTGCCTTCACAAGCGTTGCATGCAAACTAATCGAGCAAAAACCGAAAGTTTCTTGATAAACATCCAAAACTGCAAAATATTAAATTTTCAATTGCAATCACGAAAATTGATTAAAAAGTTTCGAACAAAATCTCTCTGTTCGCTCACTTATCAATCCATCTCTAAGCAAAAACTTTTCCAAATCTTCATTCGAATTAATTTCTGTAAAATAATTCACTTCTCTCTTTTTTGCCATTTTGTTGCACAATAAATTTTAACACTTGAAATTTTAACGAAGCTTATTTATGCTCGAAAAACAGAAAAAAATCAATAAATTTTAAAGATTACTTTGGTAAATTTTGTTTTGCGAAGAAAATTTGAGAAATTTTCAACAAAATCTAAAAAGGAATTTTTCGAAACTGCTAGAAAATTGCAATAAAATTCATCAAAATATTTTCATGTGCTTCGTTCATTCACCACATATTGTAGATTTTAATTATGTTTTGCATACATTTTGTTGTGCATGTCATTCATCGAATGTGAAATTCATTTTTTAATTAATTATTTACATTTGAAAGGTTTATCAGCAGTGGAAATATTTCTGGCATTTCTTGCAACAAAATGAGAGTTCAAATTAAAGAGATTTATTATTGTTCAAAATCTTTTGCGAATTGGAGTAGCATTTCATTTTGGAAAAGAAAAAGCTCCGGAAATAAATTTCTATGTCAAACAGGAAAAAACCCCGGAAAAGAAACAGACGTGCAAATAAGAGAAAAAAAAAACTTTCTTCAGAAGCAAATAAATCTTTTCTAGCTTGAATGTATCTATCAAATGACGCGCAAAAATATAGAGCAGCAAACATGAGAAAATCTTTATCAAAGATTGCATGCATCTATTAAGACTTTTTATATGTATATGTAAAACCTTCAACTCTCAGCTCTTTGGGTGTTGCTGTGGTAATGGCAAATGTAAAACTTTCTCTATACTGATTTAAAGCTGTTGATTAAAGCTTTTGAATAATAAATGAAGCCTTTATTACAGTTGTTAATATTTATAACTCTATGAATTTCAAATCTCTCAGCATGTATTACTTGTTATATGTAGTGGTAGAAACAGAACTGAGACTTTTGATCCTTGAAAATTTAAGTGCTTTTGACTGAAGCAATCATAAAATGTATGTTGAAAAACTCATAAACATTTTTAATATTTTTCATACGCAATTTTTTTTTATTGACTTCATTTAATGTCAAAAAAATTATTTGGTTAATTGAAATAAATTGCGCTCAAAATGTTAATAAATTATATATAATTTTTTTCAATTCAGCTTTTATTTCACATTTATTTTTTACTCTTAGGCATGGAAGTAAATAATAAATGGAATCATAGAATTGTCATCATTTCGGTACGTCCCTGGGAAAAATGCCAAATAAAATTTGATTCTATTTATAAATATATTCGGCTTTAACAATTTAACAGCACACAAGTGAATGACTGCTAAACATCAGATAGAGTAATTTATTTTCATCACGTTTCATTTAATTAATTATCGAATTATTTTTATAATAATTGATAAATTGCCATTTCGAATTCTAAAAGCGTTCGCTTGAAGAGCTTTCAGATTTTGCAAATCATCAGGAATGCATTCAACGAATCATTAATTATTTTTAGCACAACTCAAGCACAATCAGTCAAATAAATGACCTGAATCGTTGCTCTTAAAATTCCCGATAAATCATGGTGCAAAGAAGCATACGATGAATGCAGGAAAATTATTTTCAAACTGAATGAAATATGTACCGTTTTAGTAAAAAGTCCATAAAATATAATGAACTTTTCACAGGAGAGTAAATGCGCTCACTGAAAGCTTTTTTTAGTCGTGCACCGATTTTTTCACAGATGCATCAATACATCTCGATGGAATTTTTTTTACGCAAGTATTTTGCAGAATTTATATAAAACAACCATTGATGCCAGTTGAAGCCAAATAAAAACAAGGTTTGATTGAGCTTTCTAGCGTAAAGTTTAACCGGAATTTCCGTTAGTTGCAAAAAATTTGTATATTTAGAAAAATATTTAACTGAACCCTCAATCAGCTCACCTCATTTTTTTTATATTACATTTTTAAATACTTCCACGTGAAAAACATATCATAAATATTCTTCTACACTCATGCCGCAGCGTATTGTTTAATGGATTAATATTTCACTACCAAATTGATGCCACTTGTGAGTTAAGCATAAAAAGCTTTTTGTTATGATGCCGTTGGGCAATAAATATTTTTTTTCTGCTGAGAGTGTTGTGTATGTGCATGAAATTGAAATGCTGGATTTTTATGATGTCGACTTGCAACAATAACAAACAAACAACAAACGTACATCTGATAATAAAAGGCGAAGCTCGCACGAGACATATAATAAATTCACGAGCACGATTTTATTTATCGTTGTCAGAGGCTTAACCAGAATAAACATTTTCCTTATGCGACACAATGAAGAAAATGGTTACACAACCCAAGCTTTCTTTGTAGTTTGAAGAGCTTTCCATCACAATGTGAAAATTATTTAATAATTCAATACTCGTCTTCTGTTTAATTTCAACATTTTTCTTCGCCCACAAAACATGTAACTGAACGGAAAATATGTGAAGCGGTATTTTACCGTCAACCACCTGGCCACGTGATTGAGATCCAAAACTGTTAATGAACTCTTACTACGAGACTGGTTGGAAATTTTATAACATGAAAACAAACTTCTTTAAAAAAAGTGAACTTTTATTTCTTCTCATTCCCTGTCTCTAAATGAGCAATTTTGCCGTTTTTCGTCCGAGCAATTTCCACAAGTTTTCAAGAAAAAAATTCTTTGAATCATGTTTAGAGAAACAAAAAAAAAAAATAATTATTTCACTAGGCAGTCACAAAGTGGTTTCGACATAATTACACAGGAAATTGCGGATTTGTGTTAAGGCTCGATAGAACACTCAGCACGCGTCCTGCTTTCGAATGTGACGGGAAGATTAAACAGCTAATTAAATCATCAGCGTTAGCATTTATACAGGAATAGCCGAGGCTATGGGCAAAATCGTTTAAAGTACATCAACCCTCTTTAATTCCATTTTTTTTTGTTTTTTTAGTTGTTTTTTGTTGAAAAGTTCCTTGAAGCGGAAGAAAGAAAAAATATGTAGCTTTTGGACGAATATTCATAATAGCTGGAACTCGAAGGGCTGTATAAGAATAAAAAGCAATTAATCTTTATCATCATTATCTCATTGCCAAGTGGAATGTTGAGGGAAATGGCGGCGGCCAAAAAGCAAAAATAGAAATGCGATGAATGAGAAACGCTCAAGATATGGCGATGAGAATTCAATTAACGCTAATTGCTACTTTGAACATTAGAATCAAAAGATAATATTTTTTTATGTTTTTAATTGTTCTACCTTTATCGTATTCGAGTATTTCAAAAAGGAGAAAAACAATTTAATTTCTCATTTTCTATTTAGTGATAGACAACAAAATTGCATTTGAAATAGAAAGATTTCAAAAGTGCGTGGGATTATTTTTTATTATGGAAAGTAATGCAATATTTTGCGCTACTAAGCACAAAACTTTCACAAGATCCCGATGAAAAAACTATCTCGACAACTACTTAAAAGAGGAAAATTGTTTCGTTTTGCCCTTAATTTGATTTGAACGAAAGTTTGCTTTGCCATGGTTTTCTTCTGATGTTCATGTTACCCTGAACTGCTTCGCATCCTTTTATATGTGCTTTTGAGGAAAGCTTTTTTCATATCAAATTTCAATTTAAGTTGAGTTGAGTTTCTGCAATTGGAGACAGTTTCTGCAATATTTGCTCTTTTTTTTATTGAATGTCCATTAAAATAAAAGAAAAAAAAAAACTTTTTGCTGCACTTAGATAAATAAAAGTTTGAGAATGAAATTGTCGACCAGCAGCACAAAAATATCTTAAATTAGATTTTCGGTATAAAAGCATGGACTTGCAAGTGATAAATTTATCAAAAGGACGTGATAACATTTTTTGTTTTATCTGATAAATTGTGTTGTTGAACTTGCATGAAATTGATGTCAATGTAGTTGCAAAACCATGAATTAAATTTCACTTGTGGCAATGACAACATAAATTCATAGCAAAACGTCCTGGGTCGTCTGGCATTATCTTTGAATAATCCCAAGTGAGAGACTGAGAGGAAATAGAAAGAAGGTTTTTGTATTACTTATATAAAGAAACTAAACATTTCTTTTTTTCTCTTTATATTTATGTCCTTTGTGCGAGTGGCAGTCGCACACTAAATAAACTTTGCTTTTTCCTCGAGCGGAGTAATCTTAATAACAAATCTTCTTTCCTCGAGGCATGATTTTTTTTTTTGACGAAAGCATATTTGCGTCTTTTTTCTATTTTTCTGGTTTTTATTTTGATTTTAGGGCAAAGCTTATAATGAAATCTAAATATTTGATTGAAAATACGAAACTCATGATAGCTGCCCAATTTGCAAGCATCTGCCGGATATTTTTCTATGGAATTTTTTCTCTGAAGTTATCATTTTCGTGACATATATGTGTATATGTTTGGTCGGTAAATGCAGGTAGAATGAGTTTAATACTTTTTTTTGCGACTTGGTGCGAACATTGGACAAATCCCAAAAGCATTTTATTTTATTTCAGGGAAAACAAACAAAAATTAACAAAAAAAGGAGGTTGCGGCCCATAATATTCTACTTGGTGACTTTTGGTGATAATCTACTTCTGAATTTTGGTGGTAAGGGCAAATCCATATCTGGATCATTTTGCTACTGTTATGGTAAATGCGCGCTGGACTCAAAACGAATGGATGGCAGGAAAAATTATTCAATTAATGCAGATGAACGAAGTGCCACTTGTTGATGACCTCTGTGAGCGATTCTGGAACGCTTTCATCTGCCACTTTGAGCAAACATTCTTCAGCTTGTTCGCATGAAAGCAAAAATGGTGAGCCTTCGTTCGACAGGTTAGAGCTAAAAAATATCCGAAAAAAAAAAAATGTAGTCGCTGATTTTTAAGGTTGATAATTGCCAACTCACCATGAAATCTTATCACTTTCAACCTCTTTGTTTACCAGACGTTGCCAGAATGCATGAGTTTCATTGACGATGTTCTTGGCGAATGCTGCATTTTTAGCTTCAGCGTTGAATGCAAATTGATTCTCTGGTTTACCATCAGGCACTTTGTAGAATTTGAACCATTCAATTGATGCACGCAAAAGTCCTGGGAAGAACTTTTCCACATCTTGAATATCTTCCATCTGATCGGCGAGTGGATCCGTAATATCAATTGCCAGCACTTTCCAGTCAGTTTCGCCTTCATCGATCAGTGCAAGTGTTCCGAGTATTTTCACTTGAATCACATCACCCCGCTTAGCGACACGTGAACCAATTTCGCAAACGTCAATCGGATCATTGTCGCCGCGACATCCAGTGGCTTTATCGATGTGCTCAGGATATTCCCATGTTTGTGGCAAAGCTCCATAATTCCAGATGTATCCATGGTGTGGGAAAACATTTGCTACAAAACGCAATTTGTCCTTTTTGATGTCCTGCTTGATAGGATTTAGTGGTTCGGCCAGTGTTATCTAAAAAAATAAAAATAAATAAACAATGTGATGCATGCGACAATCAGATTAATCGATTTTGTAATCAATTTACTTACCTCCATCTTCGCATTTGTCCATCGCGGGACTTCCACAACCATATTGAAAATTTGCTTGCTATCGTTGGCAAAGAGCGGAATGTCATGCAATGGTGAAATCGGTGTACCAGCTGCATTCTCTGTGGAATAAAGGTGATGCAATTTTAAGATTATTATAAAGCATGTAAATTTAGAAAGTCACGAAAACATTTCCGGATCAGATATATAAGAAACTGGTTTCTAATTCACTACAGAGCAGGAGAAATACAAAGTTATGCAAAAAAAATGAGCGATGTAGAATAGACTAGATGTTGATAATTTGATGATGCGACTGATAATAGACACAAACAAACGTTTTCATCATCATCATTCAGTTAGTTAATTAATTTATATATATTTTTGACCTTGGCGGTATGAGGTTAAGCGGCCTTATCAGAGTTTTTATCACAGGAAATTAAACTTACTGAAGAAAACGCGGTAGTCCTTGGAGTTAGGAGCACCCTTCTCTACGACTTGATATTTTCCGACCATCGTTGCTAAGCGTCTAATAGGAAATAAGGGAATTCTACGAGCGACAAATTTTCCAAATTGTCTCAAAAGCATTTGGGAAACAATAAAGAAGTTCCACTGTAATTTCGTAGGTATTGAGTATTATTTTCGTTCCCCTTGCTGACTTTGTTTACGGTCGGCAGCTCATTCAGTATTTACATTTCTTTTCAAATGGTTAATGAATTAACCTGCACAATTAAATTTCAAAAGTGTTCGCAGATAATCGGTACACGTTAGGTAATCGGAGAATCATAATCGGTTTAAAATTCTTCCAAAATCGCACGAACCTGAAAATCCGCAATTATTTGATTACAATTTAAATAATCACCTATACCCCCAAACAACCGGTTTTAAAACTTGTTGACCTTGTCCAAATGTTAAGCTATTGTTCATTCTGGACAAGAACGTAATAACAAGATGCCCGATATCAAAATAACTCCATTGGGTGCTGGCCAAGATGTTGGTAGAAGCTGTATATTACTCTCAATTGGCGGCAAAAATGTGATGCTCGATTGTGGAATGCACATGGGATACAATGATGAGCGACGGTTCCCAGACTTTTCCTATATTGTCCCAGAAGGCCCAATAACATCGTATATTGACTGCGTCATCATCTCGCACTTCCATTTGGATCATTGTGGTAAGTCTGAATTGTATTAATTTCATTTTAAATTGATAATTTTTCTTGATTTTTCTCACTTTAGGAGCATTGCCATACATGACAGAAATGATTGGCTATACGGGTCCCATTTATATGACTCACCCAACAAAAGCTATTGCACCAATTCTTCTGGAGGACATGCGAAAAGTGGCTGTGGAGCGTAAAGGCGAATCGAATTTCTTCACAACACAAATGATTAAAGATTGCATGAAGAAAGTTATTGCAGTTACTTTGCATCAGTCAGTGATGGTCGATAGCGAAATGGAAATTAAAGCATATTATGCTGGACATGTTCTTGGTGCAGCAATGTTTTGGATTCGTGTTGGCAATCAGTCGGTGGTTTATACAGGCGATTATAATATGACACCAGATCGACATTTGGGCGCTGCCTGGATCGATAAATGTAAACCTGATTTACTTATCACCGAATCAACCTACGCGACGACTATTCGTGATTCAAAACGTTGTCGGGAAACTGACTTTCTGAAAAAGGTTCATGAGTGCGTAGCACGCGGTGGAAAAGTTTTGATTCCAGTTTTTGCACTTGGTCGTGCACAGGAACTATGCATTCTCTTGGAAACTTATTGGGAGCGGATGAATTTGAAATTTCCAATCTATTTTGCATTGGGACTCACTGAGAAAGCAAATAATTATTATAAAATGTTTATTACATGGACAAATCAAAAGATCCGCAAGACATTTATTCAGCGCAACATGTTTGATTTCAAGCATATCAAACCTTTTGATCGCGGATATATTGATAATCCTGGTGCAATGGTTGTATTTGCAACACCAGGAATGCTTCATGCCGGTCTTTCATTGCAGATATTTAAAAAATGGGCACCCAATGAGAACAATATGGTAATCATGCCTGGCTATTGTGTTCAAGGCACTGTCGGGCACAAAATTCTTGGTGGTGCCAAAAAGGTTGAATTCGAAAACCGTCAAGTAGTGGAGGTGAAAATGGCTGTTGAATACATGAGCTTTAGTGCTCATGCTGATGCAAAAGGCATCATGCAACTGATTCAGAATTGTGAGCCACGCAATGTGCTTCTGGTTCACGGCGAGGCTGCGAAAATGGAATTTCTGAAGGAAAAAATTCGTGAAGAATTTAAAATCGAATGCTTCTCGCCAGCAAACGGTGAAACGTGTGTTATTAATACACCATTGAAAGTGCCAATCGATTGTTCGCTTCAATTGCTAAAGAATGAAGCCAAAATTTACAATGCTCAACCTCCTGATCCTAAACGTCGTCGATTCCTACATGGAATATTGGTAATGAAAGAAGGAAAATTAACATTAATGGACGTTGACGAATGTTTCAAGGAATTTAATGGACTCAATCGTCATGTTGTTAAGTTCACATCGTTTATTAAGCTGGATAAAAATCCTGCGCCATCAGTTCAAGTACTGGAGCATCTTCATTCAATAATGAAAGAAAAATTGGCAGCATGGGACGTGAAGCTTATCGATGGAAATAGCATTGCCGTTGAAAGTGTCATAGTGAAACTGGAAGAAGAGAATGTTGAAAGGAAAATTAAAATCACTTGGAATAATCAGGACGAAGATCTGGGAAGATATGTACTCACATTCCTTCAGAGCGTCGGATGAAAGCCTCTCGAACTCCAAAAATGTTTTGTTTGATTTCTTTTAAAGCTTCAATAAAGTAAAATTCTGTTATTTTATGAGCTTTTTGTTTTGATAAATTTTGGATGTTGTATTATTTTATAATGGCAACTTGAACATCACATCACGCACCTTATAAAACTGAAATTGATTTTAACTTTACAATATAAAGAGAATTTAGTTTATATAATGAATTTTTGATATGATACTCGTATTGGCGTAAAAGTTGTTTGTTTTTTTCTTTTTCGATGATGTGTAATTGAATACGATACGAGAAGTGCTTTGCTGGCCAACCCCATCAATCACACAGGAATTGGCAGTTTTAATTAAGTTTGAATGAATGTAGGATATCGCATTTCAAGGAAACTGAAGGTTTGCGGAACTTTCGGTTAGAATTTTATTCAAATATCTTCCAGAATTCTTCATTTAAATTAAAATTAAATGAAAAATATTCGCCACAAGACGTTCAAAATATTCAAATGAAGATCTTTGAGCACGAAAGACATTTTTTTTTTATTCTCAAACGACTCGGCCGCAGCGAGACTTTTGCGAGAAGAAAACTCGAAAAGCTATTTGCTAGAGTTCATTTTTCTTCAGTTTTGCTTCAAATCTCGCGCGATTCAGACGGGTTTCTTGTGGTGAATGGTCCGCGCAATATAATCAGCTGAGTGCTGAACATAGAAAAATAAAGAAAAGAAAAGATAATTAAAGAAAAATTATATAAAGTTTTTCGGCATGAGAATAATTCAATTTTAATATTCGCCAAGCAACGCAAGGAAAATAAACACAAATTTTGCAACTCGCGGGTGGAGAATAAGAAACAACAATACCGAAAAAGGAATTGTGTAATAATTCACCTTTCCACGACTCATTAAAAGATGCTTTACACCAAACATTAAACGGAAAAATTTTCTAATTACTTCTGCTCTGGTTTTATTTTTATTTTTTTTGAGAGTTCCTTTTTTTTATCGCGGTGGTTGAAAACTAAATTTCTCTAGAGATATCTCGCTACGACCTAAAGAAGATTAAAGATTTTTTTGTTTTCATCTTTGGTGAAATAATGAAATTCTCGTCACTTCGCCTCGCGCTGCTAATTACAGGTAAGAGAATAAGTCATCGCTAGGAAGCCAAATGTTTAGAATTTAAAATAAAGTAATATTTAATTAAGTTGTTTTATTGATGTTGAATTAAATTTTTTTATTTTTTGCTTGCCACGCGCCTTGGTATGAGCAATTTGGGCATGAAAAAATTTTCGAATTTTATCGAGCAACGCAATTTTTGGTATACGAAAAAAGAATATCAACGATTTATAAATTTCCACAGTTTCACAATTTTCGGAGCTTGATCGTTCCACATTCGAAGCTTTGCTTCATGATCCGCGTTGCGTGATATTATTTGATAAAATTTATTGGAGTTTTCGAGTCCCATTCGAGTTGTTGAAAAATATTATTACAAATTTGTGAAAATGTGATTTTCTTCCGCAAGGAAAATGTTTTTTGATGTGTAAAAGTAGACATGTCAAATTTAATGATTGACATTGATAGATATTCGCGATGGAATTTTCTCAGAAAACGTGAATGATATTCAACCATTTTCACGTCATCATTTTCCTCATTCACATTATCTTCTTTCGTAAGCGTGCAAAACTGAATCAGATTATCACAATGAATCAAAAATAGCTTAAATTACTCATTCTCAATGATGCGTGGGAAAATCTGCTTTTGTGAAGCGTTGAACAATTTGTGATAATTTCTGACAACAAACAGGTGGCGGCGCGTAATTAAGATGCTGCAGCTTAAATCACTATCAAGGAGATTCATATTATTTAAAATAGTCAAAACAAAATTTATTGCGTTCATCAGCATCCAGTGGATACATACATCAACTGGCACGTTTTACGTATTTATTAGATAAACTTGGTCTTGATGACACCCAAACACCACGAAACATGTAAATAATCAACTCACTAAAATAGTAATATCTGAATTGGAAAATTGCGCGCTGATCAAATATGGAAGTTGTGTCTCGTGAGCGTCGCTTGCTTACCTTGATTGCAAATTATAATTAGAACCTAGTGACCAGGTTGAAGTTTGATAAAATATTTTACGGAAAAATATATTCCGATAAAGACATCAATCATTCGGCAATGTTTGTTCTATGCCACATGTCAAGGCTTACAACAATAATTTGTTTCGATGTTTTTCTCAATAACGTCGCTGACTATAAATAACATTTTTGGTTTTTTTTGGCGCGAAAATAAAAAAAAAAGTTTTTCCCGAATGTGATGCTTATAATGTTTTAATGTTTGCGCGAAATTGATTCGCGTCGGATATATTTATAGCGACGAGAGAATTATAGCAAAGGTGGGCTAATTGGCTGGTAGATCTATTGAAATTCTGAATTTTATGTTTATTTGATTCCATATTAAGAGCATTATGGGACTTGTAACAACCTTATAAGCTCAGTGATAAAGAGCTCTTAATTTATGCAAATTGCATAAGAAACGGAAGATTATTTGATTCTTTCTCAAAAGAACATTTATTGCGAGCTCCATAATCATTTCCACGAATTTATTGACTTCGAACCTGAGAAAATTTGGCAGCTGTGAAGAAATCGACGTAACAATTAATTCACAGCGACATCGGAAATGATACGGAAATACTTAAATGTCCGTTAAGATTCGAGATTCGGATGCTTTTGTTCATTCGCAGACATTTATATTGATCTTGAAATTCGATTGATATTTGATTTCTATGCAAATTAATTCATTTGAACATCAACAACCGAAAGAAAAAAAATCATAAATTCTCGAAAATGGAAAACCATTGACGCGAGTCAATTGTCGATTTGTATGTAGAGTAGTTTTATTTAAATTTTGCCAGAGTAGTGTTCCACATTAAATAACGCCTTGTCCCTTAAACAGCATCGATATTTACAATTTTAATCGAATTTCTGTTTCTTGGGCGCGTCTTTTTTTTAAGCTATTTAAATTGATTTATTTTAATATCAAAACTGTTATAGTTTTTCCGAAAAACTGAGAAGTTTTAATGATGTAAATTGACAAAATGGATAAGATTGAATGAATGTTTCTTTCAAAAACGTTTATGAAAATGTCTCCCAAATTGTTTATTGTGAAAACAAATCACATACCTCATCGACGTTATAATTAGCATCGTAAAGTGAAAATTTATGACTTAATTGATTATTGAGTGAATTGAATTGAAATCAGACATTTGATGGACTTCTTAGTTCTTATGTGATTTTTGTTGGAACTATTCCAAATGTGAAGATTCATGAATGAAATTTAAAAGAAATCCTTCAGAATCAGAAATAATTCGCGAGAAAAATAATCTTAAAAATAATTATTTCGCTTTTATGAACTCGATGTTATGTATCGAAGTCGAAATAAAATAGAACGAGTCGCATGTAAGCGATAAGCCGTGGGTGGATTTGTACCAAATTTCCCATGAAATTAAACTTTAAAAATCTTTCAGAAAATTTGCGTGTGAGAAATTTTTCTATTAAAAGTTTAGTGACTATCAAAATGACGTCAGATGGATTTTCATTGCGAATTCATCGTCGATGGACACTTGAAATGTCAAATTGAATTAGAAATTAATTCATGAGTTTCCAGAATGCGTTTTAATTAAATAGTTCGATTATTCCTCTTTTTGTGTGCTGTCGAAATTTTATTCCTCTTTTTCCCGTTTCCGATCGATTTCTAATGCGCGTGAAGTTTTAATTAAATTTCAAGGCGAATCATTGCAATGGGTTTATATCTGAATTTAATATGTTTACAATAACATAGTCGTAGCAATAAAATAAAAGAAAATTAATTAAATCCAAAGATGGAGAATCTTCAAATATCCAAATAGCAAGTTCGAGGTCCAGTTCCAGAATTTAATTGATAAGCTATAATGTTAATAATTATTAAATTTTGAACTAATACATATGCAACAAAACCTTGTGCGATTGGAAATGTTTTGATCGCTTTTGGCGGTTTGTTTAAACATCTGTTTCCCGCATTTTGTTGATATGAATTCGAGATTTTGTTTATTTTCGGCAATTTTTTTCTTCTTCATCTTGGTTTCAATTACATGAATTGGAGTGAGATGTGTGTGCGGGCGAGTTAAGTGTGTGGTCAGTAGAAATACACTATTTTTAAAGATTCCATCAAGTGCTAAATTCAGGTTGCACAACTACGTTCGTCTGTTTATTTGTCTTTAGAATTGTAATTCTCAGCACGCGAACAGAGATTTAAGATTAATTTTTGTGCGATATTTACTTCCATTCTGATTTGTCATTCACTTGGAAATGTTGCTCAATTACGTTAAGTGACTACCAAAAAAAAAATCGTCACATAATTTCACAGCAGCGGCTCAAAGCGAGCAATATTTTTACAGCTCATTTGTCAGCATGTGCGATAACTATAACTCTATTTTTATTTCTTGAGAGTCACGCTTGTTTATTAGGTGCTGAATTATGAAATTGTTTTATGTTAGATGTGTAATCTGGCTGGACACAAAAAAAAAGAACATTTTAAGTGTTTAACCGCCTTTGGTTTGCTATCAAATGGCGCCAGTTCTTGAAATCATTTCGCCCTTTCGAATAGATATTCCAAAAACACTTGGAATCGTATTCGTTTGCACATATTTTTGTTTTTGCATTTCATGAAAGAAATTCGATGCTGAAAATATGTTTTTTTTTTTTTTTTTCTCTCTATGAAAATCGTTTCAATAGCAAAATCCTCAGAATTTTGTATTTGAAAAAGGTTTCAGCTGCACTTCATTTTAGTTTTATTGTGAATCGAGAAATTTCATTGTGATTTATGATGTCGGCAACTCGGCGGTTATGCAATGTGAGTTGATCTCCATCGCCACAATTAGCTACATTCATTTTAGAAACGCTTGTTTAGGCGATCAATTATGCGATTAAATCGTAAGAAAATTGATACAAATTGAAACTATTACGGAGCAACATGTGTTTCATTTTAAAATTCTCATCTCTTTCTAAAGAAATATTTTTCAAACAATTTCTCTTTCATTTTACAATAAAAAGTGCAAAAATTCTTTTATTTTAAACGATAAAATGAACGAGGAATTTTAATAAATTTCTTGTTAGTAAAATTTCCATCGCCTCTGATATTGCCATGGTCGTAAATCGCAAAAAAAAATTGATTTCAATTAAATATGTAACGCCATCAAACAATTCATCTCAAGGGACTTTTGCTGTTGCAACCGCTGAATGTATCCAAAATTAAATGTTGACACACATTACTGAAACACTCTGGAAGTGTCAAGTTACTGCTTTTTGCAATACTTATCATTGGTCCCCACAAATGGAATGCACAAATATGCACACGACTGATCGAGTTGCGGTTCAAAATCAATCGAATTACTCGAATCATTGAATGCTTGTTCAGCGTTGAAAATGTGAGAAAAACGTGTTGAGGTGAAATAAACGTTTAGCGATATCGAATGGAGTGAGGGCGAGTTCTTTTCATGCCGCAACATGTGTTTTCGATTGAAGTTCGAGGTTGATTGAGAGCAAAATGTAAATACAATTACCGAATTAATGATTCAGCGAGCTATCGAGATGATTTTAATTAACAACGAAAATCTATCAATAATCGATTCTGATGATTCATACATTTGGCGTAGAAAATGTAGATTCAGCTACTTGTATAAAACTACAGTCACAAATGTCAAAAATGTATAAAACTTATTAATCGCCAACAAAAAAAAAAATAATTTAATTTAAAATCATGACTAACGAAGAATAGCAAAAATATTATTTTTAAGCCTTCAAATAAAATTACGTCAAATTTTGAAATGACAAAATATTTTTATCACTCAAATGTCTCATCAACTCTTGGCACAACATACACACTGCACGACATATATAGTGCACAGTAAATAGATATCTAATTTAATCAAAATTTGTTTCCGTTAAGCCCGTATAATGCACCAAATTATGCAATCACAGAAAATATTTCTCATGAGATGACAAATAATGGAACATTTATGAAGAATCTGAGCACTGACCTTTCTCCCGAGATCTACATCTGATGATGATTTCATAATGTGGCAATTTATAGTCCATCAACAATCCAGAAGGATGCATAAATTAACATAATTTTTTAAATGGTTCTTTCAATTTGACATGTTTCATTTTAGTATGTGCACTCACAACGTCAGCTCAGGCAGGCAGCATACATGGAATAAACAGATTAAAATGTGAACACAAAAATGCTTTGCAGGTAAACGATAAGCAGACCTTAAAATGAGTCTGTTTACAAGACTAATCCCTCGAAATAACATTGACCCTGATTTCTTTCTTTTCATGTTAAAAATATTCTAATCATTGGTTCGTGCGTTAAAAATTCTTCCACAGAAATTCCAAGACGGTTTGGAGAACAAAGATGTTCAAAAGCGCATTGAAGCACTGAGAAATGAAATGCGAATCAGAACGTCCTTGCAAGGGCCTGAAATTGATGCTTACATTGTGTCGTCATTTGACGAACACCAATCGCAACAAATCGACGATGCGGAAAAGCGTTTGGAGTTCATTTCTGGATTCAGTGGACCCATCGGTGATACAGTGGTAAAATATTTGTTTGTTTTATTTATTTTATTTTTATTTTTGTTTTTAATCGGGGAGTAGTCTCGAGGGGGAGAGTGAGAGAAGGAAAATAACATGTTGCTGGATGTTTATACACATTTCTTTTAAAATATCAAACAATATTTCAACGCTTTTCAGTATCTTAATTCTTCCGCGAATGAATCTCTTAAATCCAGAATTCCACTCCAGAAATTGACGCCGTGATGAGGAAGAGTTTTCCGTCTGGTTATGATTTAGTTATTTATATACAGCTTAGGAATTTTGTGTGTTTCGATATTTTTAGATAACATTAAAATCAGCTGCACTGTGGACAGATTCAAAATACTTGGAGCTCGCTGATCGTGAATTGGATTGTGAATGGAGAATCTTTGTACTTGGCGAGGAGCCAACGATTGCAAACTGGCTGGCTGTAAGATCAATATCAAGATTTCATTATCGAAATGTGTTCGTCATTGAGGTACAAATTTGATATCGTTTTAGAAACAAATTCCAAGTGACTCGTTTATTGGGGCCGATCCGAAGCTGATTCCACATCATTTGTGGCATGAATGGGATCGTGAATTGAGTCGAGAATTTTTGAAACTGATGAAGGTTAATCGAAATTTGATTGACATTATTTGGGGCAATGAACGACCAGCGGCACGAGACTTTACAATTAAAACGCACAATTCGACATTTTCTGGCGTGTCATGGCAAAATAAAACTGCAGTACTGCGTGAACATTTAAATCTTCATCGATGCGATGCAATGGTTGTAAATTCGCTTACAGAAATCGCTTACCTGCTGAACTTAAGAGGGTCCGATGTGCGCTACATACCTGTATTCAAATCATACCTGATTGTGACTCATAGGGAAATTATTCTCTACACAAATCGTACAAAGATGACAATGGAAGGCCAAATGATGTTAAAATTCGACCTGAAGACGAATTCATGTTTCCATGAGAAATGCGTTGTGTAAGTTACTTTTTTTTTTTTCAAAACATTACTGTCATGTCGACTAAAAAACAGAAAAAACTTTTTCCCATTTTGTTAATGAATTTTAAAAATTATTTCAATTTAAGGTAATTTCAATTATGCCAGAAATAAATTTGATTTAGAATTAATTTCTTGCTCCTGACAAAATTTTAACGTCATATATTAATTTCTCCATACCAGAGTCAAAAATTATAATGATATTTGGAGGGATTTGCGAACATTATCGCAACAATGGAAGCGCGTTTTATTGCCAAGTCTAAGCGTTTTCGATATGGGAGCTTCCGAAGCCATTTATGCATCAGTCAACCGGGAAATTGTTTTGGAGAGAACCTCACCAATTGTGTATATGCGAGCCCGTAAGAATGACGTTGAACGTGCGGGAATGAGACGAGCACACATTAGGGACGCTGTTGCTATGTGCGACACATTGAGTTATCTGGAAGAAAGGGTTTGTTCATTGTTGATGGAGTTAATTTGAAAAACAATTTTTTTTTCGTAATAAATTTATAATTCACAGTACTTAGCGGGCGACCAATGGACGGAAACTTTATTATCATTGCAAACTGATAGATCGCGTCACGAACAGGAATGGAATCAAGGATTGTCTTATAAAACGATAACAGCTTTCGGTCCCAATGCAGCAAAGCCATTCTATTACCCATCAAACTACTCAAATGCTGAGATAACTAACGATAATCTCCTGCTACTCGATTCAGGCGGACAATATCTCGATGGTACAACAGCTGTCGCACGAACAATACATTTGGGAAATCCAACGCATGAACAAAAGCGAGCGTACACAAATGTTCTAACCGGCATGATTCGTCTAGCGATGCTCGTGTTTCCCGATCATGTCAAGCCCGGAGAGTTCGATAGTTTAATTAGAGGCCCAATGTGGAGTGAAAAGCAAGATTACCCGCACTTATCGGGCCATGGAATTGGATCATATCTCAGCGTTGAAGAATGTGAGTTTGTAATATGTTGCAGTGATTCAATAATTCAATGCATGCACCGAAGGCCACAAACAATATTTCAATTATTTATTGCTCAAAAATAGAAATCGCTTTCATACAAATTTCATACGCACATGAGAAATTTATTCGGTTTAATTCTATTAAGTTAATAATTGAATTAAATTTTTCTTGTCTGAATATGCTAGTTGCCAGTTTTCTTAAAGCGAGATTTATTCTATCTTTCACAGCACCAATACATATCGCTTACATGAGCAAGCACAAGCACACCTTCAAAGATGGTTATTTCATCTCAATCGAACCTGGCTATTATAAGCTTAATAGTTTCGGCATTCGGTTGAAGTGTGTCCTGGAAGTAATCGATACAAATGAGAAACATTATAGTGGAGGGAAATTTTTAGCATTCCGCGTTGCTACACTTGTGCCATTTGAGACGAAGCTGATAGACGTGACACTTTTGAATGTGCAGGAAGTAAGATGATGATGATTTGTTAGCACTTGATAGAATTCATAAGAAAACATTCATTTCTCTCCGTCTTTCTCAATTTGTCCCCAAAACAGAAAAAATGGCTCAACGAGTATAACGCGCAAATTCGTGAACGAGTCGGCAATGAGCTGAAGCGCCAATTTAAGATGCCAGCATTCTACTGGCTGATGAATCAAACCGAACACATTCGAGAATATTTGCCAGAATCTGAGTATCGCAAGAACAGTTCGAATCATCTACGTCTTAATTATCTTCTAATAACCACCCTAATCGCAAGCTTAAAGTCACTCCTTTATTAACTTTTAATTCTTTCTAATTAGTGATTCACTTTTCCGTATAAAATAGCTGTTAATGTATTAAAAAAAAGAACAGAATGAAGAAGAAGAAACAAAAAAATGTGGAACCAAATCCAAGTGATGTTCAATTAAATGTTAAAATTTATTTATTTCTATTTTTGTTGAATGTTATAATCCCAAACTTGATGTAGCATTTTTTCCGGTAAAGAAAAAAAGGAAAATTATGATGTTGATGAAATAATAAATTACTTTCAAGGGAGCTTATGTTGGAAAACCCACGAAAAATCATAAAAGTGCTGTTGTATTTAAACTTTTCAAACGCGCAGTCAATCAAGAAATGATGCAACGAAAAAAAAAAAAAATTAATGAAAAATCTCTTCCATTTTATCGACCAGGAAAATTTATGTTGTATGCATGCATGCAGTTTCCCCCTTCAACATAAGTTGCAGTTATTGTGCAATGTGTGATGGTAAAAATAAAACAGGTTTGAATAAAATCAGGAATGAATCTCGGAGTCCTTGAAAATGACGACGATGTATGTTTATGTTTATTTACTGCACTAAGAGCACGTTTCACCCCTTAGAATGGATTCAAATGTTACAATATTCAATGTCGCATTCTACTCTCGCTCGACATATCTTTTACCTTGTATAACAACATTTCAGCGAATAAAGAACATTAAATTGTTCACTATGAATCACCAAGAATTCTTCTTTTCCATCGTCGGTTCCATGCTGATGAATCGGATGCATGAAAAAGAAGAAACCCGAACATAAAATGCAACATAAATGTTTATGATTCACAACATGAGAGAAAATATTCTCTCGTTCCGCTCTTATTGACTCTCTTTTGTTAAGTTCCCAAAAATAAAATTTTACGTTCAAATGGTTCCAATTCATAGAACATTAGAATTTAAAATCAGTTGCTTTCGTTTGCTTAAATCGTCAACATCGCTTTTGTCGGAAAGTCGCGTGTGTGATATTTTTTTTTATTTCTGTCCGTCATACAATAGCCGGGAGGGCTTAAGTGATCTTTTGTCCCATTCAAGTTCAACTGCTGAGATAATTTTTTTGACTGATTAGGAATTATATTGTGTACTCAATGCCAAATATTATTACCATGCATAAATACGCAATTTTAAGCATCATTCTGATGGTGAATATGTGTAAGTGTCATTGTTTGCGTGCGAGGACTCCATTTCACAATTAATAACTAAGGGAGAATCCCTAAAATGTGATTGCAAAGCATTTCAGCAAAAAAAGAAAGGGATTCATCCTGATGTTTTTATGCTGACATTTCATAATTTATGTGACTTGTTTTAACTGGAAAAATATTTAAATATTTTTTATATCGGAAACATTTATTTTATGATGATAATAAATTAAATCGTTAAGCTAATTCAGCTTTTTGTTTCTTGCTAAAGGTATCGCACAAAATTCACAAATCACATTCATTTCACCGCCGCAAGTTAAGAATCTAAACGAAGACATCGTATTGAATTGCACGGTTATAAAGCCAGCGGAAGTTCTCGTGTCATGGATTAAAAATGGTCAAATGCTAACATTGGGAAATTTATTAGCCTTCAATAATCCACGTTTCACAATAACTCTCGATTCAACAACAAACACTTATAGCTTGCACGTAAGTTTTCTAGAAATATTTTGTTGTTTGCTTTCGGGTTCACATTTGAATTTTAATTCAGATTCGAAACTTAACTGAAACTGATTCTGGCAAGTACAAGTGCCAAATAAATCAGGATGTTACAAATGCAATTGCACAAGAAGTCGATATCCAAATAACGCGTTCACCACAAATCATTGATGCCACTGAGACAAATGTTCATGTCAACGAAGGCCAGATGGCATCGCTGTTGTGCTCAGCTGATGGTTATCCGAAACCTACAATCACGTGGACAAGAGAAGACGAACAAATTTTATTTACAAAAACTAATTCATTCAGGTAGAAAGGGATTTTTCATGATAAATTCTAGAGACATATGACTGAATATTCAATTACAGTGGCAACAATTTGACATTCAGTGAAGTTAAAAAGGAAGATCGCGGTCGATACATTTGTGAGGCTTCAAATGGTGTCGGCAATGTTGCACGTAAAAGTGTTTTACTTGAAGTCGATTTCGCCCCAGTCATGTCTGCAAAAAGGCCCAAAGTCGGACAAAAAGCAGGCTATGAAGCCCAATTGATTTGTGAGGTAACAGCATATCCACCAGCTGCCATTTCTTGGCTACGACATGGCAAAATCTAAACAACAATGGCCATTACGAGATTTCACATTTGGGCGTCTCAAATGAAGTAACAACATCAACGCTGAAACTGGTGACTGTCAGCAAACACCATTACGGTGATTATCATTGCAAGGCCCAAAATAAGAACGGTGAAGGAGAAACAAGAATGGAATTATTCGGTAGGAAATCGTAAATTCTTAACTCACTCATCACATTTTGCTTGCTTTATTTGCTTTTGTTGCCAAAAATTAATATTTAGTATTTTTTTTGTTTTGCTTAAGAGCTTTTCCTGTGTGTTGCAATATCCGAAAAGTGTAAATTGAAAATTTTATGACATAAATTCGGGCCCGGCATACATTTTCCGTTGCCTATTACACAGCAAGAAAAGCTCATTGCCAAATATTTACTTTTTGTATCTTAATTTGCTTTTTTTTATTATTTTTCTAGAATCTGAAATTCCTGTATATCCCTTCTCATTCTGAAACTCATGCACCATTTCCTCGATGCACAAAAAAACAAACAAAAAATATACACACGCACAAACACATTATTAATTACAGTTTTTATGTTGTTGAAAACTTTGTGTTCTCCTTTTTCTGATGATGAAGACAAAAAACTCGATGTGTGTTTGTGTTAATAGCAGAACTGCAAAGAAAAGAAAATTCTATTTTTGTATTCCTGTAAAATCTTATGCTTTCATTTTTGATTGAGTTCGCTTTCAAACCATAAAATTCATAAAACATTTATGTAGGTATTTTGAAAATCATAAAAAAAAAATCATTTCACATTTGTTTCATTTGCGCTCGATTTGGGTAAAGCGTTAGTAGCACTAAGAATTTCTTTTGTTTGCCATTGCACAATTATTAAAAGTAACTCTAATTGAATGAAATTTATGATTTGAGAAAATATCTACATAAATTTTTTTATCTTGTGAATTTTTCGCCTTTTCTTCTTCTTTTGCTTCGCTACTGACGCTTCACCCCGCACAGCAACTAAACATTTAAAATTATTTACTTACATTTTATCACGTTTCATTCTTTGTTTTATTTCTTTTTTTTTTCTTCTTCTTCAATATAGAACAAGAACTACCCAACGAAATATTTTCAATGCTCTGGAAATCGAGCGGTCATCGGTTCATTGGATTTCATAAAATGTATTCAGCCATCGGAATAATTATTTTCTTCCTATTCTACTGAAATAACAACAAGAACATCAAGAACAATAATCTGAAACAAATTTTTTTAAATAATCATAAAAAAAAATGTCAAACCACGAAATGATCCGTCAAACTGAAAACGATCAGATATTTCTTTGTATGAAGATTAACTCTGAAAGAAGTTCAATTAAATGTATTTTTGCTATTAAATACTTTCTAAGAAACCAACAAAGAAACAAACAAACAAAAAATATTGTAATGATAAGAAATGAACACAAGTCTCTTTTTTTTCGAATATTTATTTTAGCGTCTCAACTTTTTGTATTTTTTTTTTTAAATTGAGGAAAGAAAAAATAAATTGTGAAACGAACAATAAACTTTCTAAGAAATATAAATTTTTATTTGACATTTTATGATTTAAAAATATGTATCGGACAACAAATTGTGCGCATTTGACGATCACAGATCGTTGGTAAATTTGTTTTGTCGCTTCTGTATTCGTCAGTCACAGATTGACAATCTTTGAGCATCACGCAACGACCCGTCTCACCCGTAATCTCAACGATGCATGGTATCAAATCTGCAGGAAGCTTCTAATGAGTTCCAAAAATAATCGAAAGTAATTTTCTAAGGTCATTACCTGGGGCAACATTGTGTGGCAGAAGAATCAGAATCAACAGAAACTGAAGGTAAAAGCTTAAAAATTGTCTCATTTCAGGAGAAATTCTTACTCAACTGGCCAAGAAAGTAAAAAAAAGACAAAATAAATTAGGTTTCTCAATGAATCTTTCGAGGTTAGGTCAATTGATAATGTCCATTAACCTCCACTAGCAATCAATTCTTAATTTTTGGCTCCTCAATTATTTAAATGCGTGCTCAGTTGTGTATTTATAAACATGGCAAACATAGAAGCATCTTGCCGGCTTTGCGACATAAACAACAACAAAACATTATTTAATAACAAAAAGGAAAGAAATAAAGAAAAAAAAACGAGCTCGTGAGACTTCAACCGGCATCATACATGAACGATTGTATCACAAATACTAACTTGCGAGTCGAAACGAATTCTGTTTCTATCAGAATTAGTGTAATGTGAAGGAGAATAAGCAGAAAACAGTACAAAACAGCCAATATAACAACAACAAAAGCGACCTAAAAAAATGTTCCATAAATAATTTCTCTCGAGCGGAGTCGATTCGAGTTCTCGGCTCACAGGCTTCAGTTTATCGCAGTCGGTGATTTGGGTGAGACACTTTACTGATATTTATTGTCTCAACGATTCAGCACTCATTTGAGTCACAACATTTTGAGGAAATAATTGAACAGTGAGTTTAATTAGCTGTGAAAATGCATTGTGCTATCACTTCATAATGTCGTGTGACTGTTGTTTGTTGCTTGTTGGAGGGAACATAAATTGAAAAATCTCTGAAACGGAAATTCGGCAGGAAAATATTTCAATTGATTTTCTATACATATTGGTGTCCATTATTTGGACATGCACATTTTAATGGCTCCCAATTAAATTAATTTTACAATATTTATCGATGAGTTTTGATGTGCTCCAGTGGATGCGTCCGATTTATTGTTTGGAGAAATTCTCACAGTTTTGATGGTTCGAGGGGAATTTTTAAAGCATTACTGGCTTTGGCAGCAACAATAATAACATAAACTTTCATTCCATTCGTAAACTTTTAAAAATGTTTTTCAATTAGAATTCATTTATGTAATGAAAATTGTATCTCGTTTGCACAACCATCAACAAACCGGTTTTTTGGATTTCTTCCCGACAACCTTGAATGTAAGACAAGAAATTAAATTTATTCATTTTCTGTAATATTTAGAGTTGCAATGAAGTTATATTCTGTTGCTGATGGGCCACCATCGCTAGCTGTTCGCATGACATTGAAGCATTTGAATATTCCATTTGAATTGATTGATGTTAACTTTAATATCGGTGAACATTTAACCGAGGATTATGCTAAGGTAAAATTTAAAAGATTTCTTACTCAAATTTGCTATTTTTTTTATTCGTGAAATAATTTTCCAGCTCAATCCTCAAAAGGAGATTCCCGTCTTGGATGATAATGGATTTCTTTTAAGTGAACATATTGCGATTATGCAATATATTTGCGATAAATATGCTCCAGATTCTGTTGCATATCCAAAGGATGCACAATTAAGGGCGTTAGTGAATCATCGTTTATGCTTCAATATGGCTCACTTTTATGGTGCTGTTGCGCCTTATACATTGGCTCCAATCTTTTTTGAATATCCACGAAATTCGATGGGACTTAAGCGCGTTCATATGGCACTTGGTGTGTTTGAAGAATACTTGAAGCGTGTTGGCAAGAAATATGTCGTCGCTGACCACGTGACAATTGCGGACTTTCCTTTGGTCACTTCAATGATCTGCTTGGAAGGTATTGATTTTCCGTATGATAAATTTACTCTTGTCAAGAAGTGGTATGAGAACTTTAAAGTCGAAAATCCAGCTGTTTGGGCCATTGCCGAAGAGGGAATGAAAATTATCATTGATTTTGAAAAAAATCCACCGGATCTATCGAAGCTTAAACATCCAGTTCATCCAGTACGTAAAGCTCATAAGTGAACCGAATGAGTGTTATTTTGCAAGTGATTTTTGGATTTGAATAAAGAAATAATTTTACGATAAATTCAAAAAAACGTCAATCTTAATTTGGTAAATGCCATTGACATTCGAAATATGTCATCATCACACAATGATGGAAATTTCTAAGATGTTTTTATTTATTTTGAGTCTGACGAATTTTTCGCACAATTCCCTCTGAAGTTATATAAATACCATCATGAACCTCACGAGACATTCCAGTTTATTTTTAAAATTTGTCCGAGTCACACATTTCATTCATATTTCATTTACTTTTCAAGGTCAGTTACAAAAATGATTAAATTATACGCAATTACGGATGGTACGTCAGCTTAATTCAATCGATAGCAAAGTGACTTATTAGTCTATTTTTAATACGTTCGCATTTAGGGCCGCCATCTGTTTCGGTGAGAACTTTACTCGACCACTTAAAAGTTCCCTATCAGTTTATTTATGTGCCCTATTATGAGGGTGCTACATTGGGTGACGATTTCGGAAAGGTGAGCTACTTAACATGAAAATGACGTGCAATGAATGATAATTATAAGGTTTACAACAAAAACAAAACCATAATAAATATTTCATCATTTAGTTGAATCCTCAAAGGGAGTTGCCGGTCATTGACGATGATGGTTTTTTATTGTCAGAGCACGTAGCAATAATGCAGGTGATATTTTATTTCCGTTTGTTGTAGATCAAGCCCTTAAATGAACCCTCCATTTGTTCTATTTGTTTACAGTACGTTTGTGACCAATATGCACCTGACACAGATCTGTACCCGAAGGAACCACGAAAACGTGCAATCATTAATCATCGATTATGTTTCAACTCGTCATTCTTTTACACAGCAATTGCACAATATGCCGTTGGTCCGATGTTTTTTGATTATCAACAAACCGAAATGGCGTTGAAGCGATTAAAAATGGCAGTTGACGTTTTTGAAGAATATTTGAGGCGATTTGGAACGAAATATGTTGCAGGAGATAATGTTACAATTGCTGATATATCTCTTGCTTGCTCAATGACAGTTTTGGAAGCAATTGATTTCAATTTAAATGAATACAAATTAGTTAAAGAATGGTATCAAAACTTCAAAAACGAAAATCCACAAATGTGGCACTTCCCAGGAGATGCGCTAAAGGAAATGATTGGATATGCTAAAAATCCCCCTGACATGTCCAAGATGAATCATCCATTTCATCCAATGAAGAAAGCTAATAAATGATGATTATATTATGTATGTAATGTATAAACTTCTAATAAAACTTAATAAATCGTTTTAAATATTCATGATGAATGTCATTATTAATACTTCACCATACTTAGATAAAAAAATATCCAACCATCCTTTTCATTTATATTTTCCTTTCAAGATTCAGGAAAAAATTAACCGTCAACATTTAAATTCATCAATTTCGGAGCCCTACAACAGTTTCAAAGAATTATCCAATGTGACAAGGTAAAACATTTCGCTAGATATTTTTGCATATTTAAATGTTTATTCTCACTTATAACTTCAGAAATACTTAAATTCTTTTCATTTAATGTTTCTGATCATTTTGCCTGTATCAAATAAAAGAAGTTTTTCAAAAAGCCGGAAAAATATTTTTCTGAGAGATCTGTGAATAGCCTTGTGATCTGTGACATTATTTTTGAAACGGGGCTTCGTCAAATTAAAGTTTCTTATCAAAACTTCTATTTTAAATGAGTAAGTTGCTCCACACGAAGTCAAAAATTTAGTTTTATTAATTTAATTAAACAAATTAATTTTGAAGCAAACTTATCGAGTAAGTCTAAATGAGCCATTTCGCCTACGTTACGGCGAAATAAATAATGCAAATCATTGTTTATGTTTGGCACTACATTTTTTGGCCGTAAATATTCCATCATTAACCTACTTTGTATCTTATTTGGCGTTATAAGCGTTCATTTCTCAAGCATAACAGTAATTATGAGCAAATCGCTGATTCTGTTAATTGCAGTGATAATAATGTTATCTAAAGTTTATTATTGTGATACAATATCGGCAGCAGGTCTTAATCCAAAATAATCTTATCACAGCCTGTACATAAATATATTGATTGCTTCAAACGACTTCTATTTTTAAGAGCACAATTGATAAGAAAATCTTCATAAGAAGTTGTTAACAAATCTTCATCAATCATTATGTCAAATTTCGTTCACAAAAATGAAACGAAATCACAAATTTTCACTATTCGCGCTCATTGTCTTGGCACTGATTGTCGTAGTTTCATCAGTTTCGATTTCACTTGTTCTTTCAGACAGAATGAAGGAAACTGGAAGTTTACTGAAGCGCCTGCGGGTTGCAATGGGAGGAAGTGGACTAGGATTTGAGAAGCTTTTCGCCTACATAGTTCCATCTGATGATGCCCATCAGGTGAGTGACACATTCTTAGAGTGAAAGTTGTGACTATTTATGGAACTAGTGTTTTCATTTATTTAGAGTGAATATTTGGCGGCACGTGATCGTCGTCGAGCATTTATCACCGGCTTTGATGGGTCAGCTGGAACTGCTGTTATTACTGACTCGCAAGCTCTGTTATGGACTGATGGTCGATATTTTCAACAAGCCGCTCAACAGATTGATGAAAACTGGACATTGATGAAAGATGGACTTCCAGATGTGCCCACAATGACCGAATGGTTGCAGCGTAATTGCAAAGCCGGTGATAGAGTAGGTGTAGATGCAACTTTAATGTCGGCTCGTACCTGGAATCAATTAGCTAGTGCTTTTGAAAATGAAGGCTGCATTTTGACAGCTGTGAAAACAAATCTTGTCGATCATGTTTGGGACAGTCAACCAAAACAACCGAATAACAAAGTCATTTCATTGGACGTAAAGTTTGCTGGTAAATTAATCGATGAGAAGCTGAAAGAAATACGTGAAAAGATGTTGGAAAAGAAGGCAAACGTTCTAGTCGTGACGGCGCTTGATGAAGTTGCATGTAAGTTTTTGAAATTGCAATTCCTGGAACTATTATTTTTAGTTGCATTAAATTTTTAGATCTCTTCAATCTTCGAGGCTCCGATATTCAATCCAATCCTGTATTTTTTGCATATGCAATTATTACTGATTCTGACATTTATCTGCTCATCGATCCATCGCGTATCACCGATGAGATTCAAGCGCACTTTACTGCCAACAAAGTTAAAGTAACTATCAGAAAATACGATGAGGTTTTTAGTTTACTGGAAGAGCTTGCAAAAGCGACCGACGGTAAAGTTTGGATCAGTTTGGGATCAAGTCAAACCCTTACGGATCTCGTACCAAAACAAAAACGCCATCAAGATATTACACCAATCAATGTCATGAAGGCCATTAAGAATAGTGTCGAAGCTGAGGGAATGAGAAATTGTCATGTACGTGATGGCGTTGCACTTGTGCAATATTTTGCATGGCTAGAGAATGAAGTAAAGAATAAAAGAAGAGTTACGGAAATTTCTGGTGCTGATAAATTAGAAGAATTCAGAAGTAAAGGTGAACATTTTATGGGCCTTAGTTTTGGAACGATTAACGCTTCCGGACCAAATGGCAGCATCATCCATTATCATCCAAAAAATGAGACAAACATTGATATCACTGATCAGGAAATGTATCTCTGTGATTCAGGGGCTCAATATCTCGATGGCACTACAGATGTAACCAGAACGTGGCATTTCGGTCAGCCATCAGATTTTGAGCGTGAATGTTTTACGCGTGTCCTAAAGGGTCAAATGCAGTTGGGAACAATGGTTTTCCCTAACAAAACAAAAGGAAATACATTAGACACTTTGGCGAGAAAGTTCCTATGGGATTATGGACTTGATTACGGTCATGGAACGGGTCATGGAATTGGTTCGTTTTTAAATGTTCATGAAGGTCCAATGGGTATTGGAATTCGCGTAATGCCCGATGATCCTGGTCTGCAGGTGAATATGTTTGTTTCAAATGAGCCTGGATACTACGAGGAAGGAAAATTCGGCATCAGAATTGAGGACATCGTTCAAATTGTTCCTGCAAATGCTCCAAAAGATTTCAATGGTCGTGGTGCATTGACGTTCCATACCGTCACGTTGTGTCCCATTCAGACAAAACTGATAAAAATTGAACTGCTCACAGAGACAGAACGTCAGCAACTGAACGCTTATCACAAAAGAGTTTTCGACACGCTCTCACCATTACTGAATTCAAGCGACACCCTTACAATGGAGTGGCTGCTTAAAGAAACACAATCCATTTAAATGAATTTATTACTGAAATTTTTTAAAACTTTTCTACCAATTGTTCTTATAGCGTAATAAATTAGACAAGAAAATGTTTTTAAAAATATATATAGCAATATAAATCAATTTAATACACTAAGCATAAGATTCCGCTATGAAGAGGATCACGATTTATTTAAAACTGATGAAATACTTATCATTTGAGTTCATTTGTCCTTTGACACTTTGGAAGCAAGGATATGATTTTTATGAAATAAATATTTTTTTATGTGATTTTTATGCAAGGAAATATTTTTTTTTTCTAGAAAATTTTTTTTGCTGTTTGAATTTATGTGAATTAATAAAACGCCATAAATAATTGTTCAATGTTTGTTTGTGGTTAAACATAAAAAATTGCGGAAAAAAAATGTTTTTGAAGCTTTTTTTTTGGCACGCTTCATTATATTATGTTTAAATAGCTTTTTATGTATGCGACTTTTGACTGCACAGAAACCGAATGCAATTTTTCTTTTTTTTGCATATTATGAAACGTTTGTCAGTTGCGTAAACATAAAAATAACCCAGAATCGAAAAACACCAAAATAAGCCCCAGAATTATAGTTTGTGAAATCACTTTTTTATGGTTCCATTTGAGTGGTGCTTTTATTTCTCATTCAAAAAATAATAATACTAATAACAATGAAATTAAAATAAATCGCTTGGAAATCATGAGCGACCATCTAATTTATGTCGAAAACTATTCACCCTCGCGGTCTTCTGCACTTTCAACAACATTATTGCCTTTATTTAATAAACTTTTATTAAGTTTATGAATTATTTTTATGGCCTTTTTTGCTTGTGATTTTATGTGAATGCGGTCTAGTTTTGCGTTCGCTGAGGCTTTAAGCGGGTGGGGAGGGAGGGGAGGTTATGCGGTTCTGAAAGTTTTATTTATTTATCACCAATTCGTGGTTTTTTTTGTGAATCAAACATCGCCAAAGTCCACACCTTTGATTCTTTTTCTGTTTTTTTTTTTTTGCCTTATAATGCATTCTAAAAATCTAAAATTAGATTCAATTAAAGTTATAATCTTTAAATAGAAAAAGGCATTAAACTGAACTATGAGAAGACGCCAAGTGTTTTTTATGTCTACATTTCTATGACGAACAATTGTGTACTTTTAAGTAGAAAGAAACTTTTAATAAAAAGAAGAAACAAGGTTTTGAATGGGATATGAAGCAAACGTTTTTCACTTTGGGTAGCTTTGATAAAAGAAATAATCAGAAAGCTTTTCTCGCATTTCCATAAAGGAGAAGGATAAAAAAAAAGTGTAGTGTCAACACATTTTTTTTTCTATTTCCATTGTGTCAATTTACTGTTTTCCTTTCAGCGTTCTTACACTTTACTTGTTTCAGAAAAACAATGCAAACTGCTGTACACATGTATATGCTGATCGACCGACAGTGTTATAGTGGAAGACAATAATTAGATGAGAACAGTGCAATATCGGAAACAGATGGAACTGAGCGGTGGGATGAAAATGATAAGCACAAAATGTGTTATAATTTCCCTTTTAGAGAGCACCGTCTGTCGCGATACATGTTCACTCTTCCAGCTGAATTATTTCCTTTTTATTAAAAAAAAAAAAACAAAAATAATAATAAAATCTAGAACAAAACGTGACGATATTTGTGAGAATTTCTTGTTTCATATGCTCACAATCGGCAGAGAAAATGTTTTTTCCTTTCTGCTGATTTTTCCATTCTATATCACACAATTTTTTTATGGACATGATAATTGTTATTGTTCGAGATCTGGGACTGGGCTCGGCTTGGCGTGAAGCGAGAAATGAAACATGAAAATTGTGCCAGGATGGAAAATTACTTTCGAGGGATTTTCCGGGTAAAGCATCACATGATTTCATATCGTTATCCGAGTGAGTTTTACGATTATGATGCTTCTGTTACTGGACTACTACTGCGGGATAACAGCAACATATTTTGTAGTTTCGGGCGAATCGTTGATAGTTTAGCCGCATGAGCTTTCGATTTATGTTGCTTTGTGCCGTTGTTTCGGTCTCTAATCCTCGTACGGGATTTAGTTGATGTTCGTTCTGCATCATCAGATGTCGACAACGAATAAAGTTGATAGTCATCGTTGATAGTCGTTTCATAATCTTTATCTGTATCAACGCCATCAAAACTGTCAGTGGAATCGACGTAACCATCATTGCGTGCGATATAAGTAGCTCGCTGACCAGCTGACATTACCATCACCTGAAAAAAGTGAATTAAGTTGATTTCATAATAAACTTTTAAATGAAACTTACTGTTGGATTCATTGTGTCCATTTGTTCTTTAAGGCAATTTTGTAGTAGATTTAGAAAGAATAAAAATGCAAGAAGTGTAAGTGCTGATAATGCGGCACCTTTAAGTTTTGTTTTGCCACCTCCGCCACCACCGCTACTTCCATGCATCATAACTGGTGGTCCATAATTGGTTTGCGGTGGACCATATTGTGTTTGAGTGGCAACTTCTGTATGTCCATAACCAGTTCCACCTCCCAATTTTAATCCATAACCGTTGCTGTTCTGTAGTGTCGTTGAATCAAATGTTCCACCATTCAAAACGAATGGATTTGAGTCACTTATTGTTGATGGGAATTGATATGGCGTGTTGTATTTGTTAGCTGATATGTATGATGATCCAAATGGATTCATGGGCCCACCTATATATCCTCGATCAAAATTCAATCCATCGCCACTTTTGAAAGTGTCACTAAAAATTCCTTTTAATGCCATTCGGTTTCAATGATTTCAGTCGACAATCAACTGCACTTCACGACACTCAAATTCAAAATGAATAGCTGGATGATAGAATTGGAATAGAAGATGAACATTTCATTTTATTTCTTAAATTGTCATCTAATCGTTCTTTGAAACGCTTCATGATTCTTTCTGATTCATTTTTATAGCACCCAGCAAAAAGAAAAAGTCTTAAAGTGAAATTTCAATGAATGCAAGTTGAGATAGTAAAATATTCGCTACTTAATACCGCATAAGCCCAATGTCAATGCTAAGTAGAGTATTAAACTTGAATGAGTAGAAAATAAGAAAATAATTTTCCATTTTGATGGCGTCTGAAGCGTAAAATTGAATTGACAGTTATAAATTTATTCATGTCTGATGCCCTAAACCAATCACTGTGAGTTTGTACTACTCAAGTCACTCAAGATTGCTCATTATATTATTATATGGGAAAATCATCATGACAAAGGTGAAAATTTAAAGTGATTTATCGATCTTTCATGTTGAAAGCTGTATTCAAGCGATAAAAGCTCACAATATGATTCAGATCTAGACAAAATTTAACTGATGTTATCGATTTTCATTAATTTTTTAACTCTCTCTTGATGCTACTAAGCAGGTTTTTTTTATCTTTCTGTATCTTCTTAGTTAAAATTAATTCCAAAATTTGCATCAACCTGAAAATGAATTTTTGTTGAGCGCTCAAAATGAATTTTGCGTAACACTTTTTATGAGTTTTGTGTTGTTCTTCTAATGGCAAAATTGCTTTCGAATGTGACATAGCAACATCATCACCAACATAAATTTTTATAGATGAGAGCACCGCTGTGAGGCTAAAATGTGATTGTTGGGATTAAGATGATGCAAAATTCATACGATTACGCTTTGAAATGTTCTATAGAGCTTTAATAGGCATTCGAGCTTTCCAGTTCACTTCCGATAAATTTCAAATATATTTCCAACTCAAACCGGAAAAACCGCAAAAACGCCATCAATATTCAATTTTTTTTTTTCGTTGCAGCTTCTCGTCTGATAACAAATTTGTTTTCCCATTTAAAAAAGGCATCTGCATGCACTTCGCCGAACCAAAATGCACATTTTTTTCGATGAAAATGAATTTCAACAGCTATTTTTTTATATATTCACTTTCAATGTGCAGCGCATTCGTAATCCTTAATGGTGAAACTTACCCTATGCAAAAGCGAATTTTTATGCTTGTAGAAACAAAGAAAATAATTGCGCTGCAATATATATATATATATATACGAATATATTTGTTTGTTTTTTTTTTTTTTTGATTTTTGGAATTAATTATTTGCGAAAGCTCATATTTTCGCACTATATCTATCGAATCCTTTTCAGTTGAGTTGGTTTGTTGATAGAGAGAAAGATTATGCAAATACCAACTTCGTTTATTTCATTTGAATGAATCAATCAAATGTTTGTTTTCAATTTTTCCCTTCGAGGATTTGATGAGCTTTCTGGTTGAATTAAGCAAGTGAAGCTTAAAATATCACAAACGATAGCTTTTTTTTGCAAATGCGAACAAAAACTGTTGAAACTAATATTCCACTGCTGTAAATGAATTCAATTTAACTTTTCTCATTTTGCAGCTGCACAGTTTTGCTTAAAAGCATGAAATATTCATTAGAAGTGCTGTGCGCATTACACTGATGAGTGTGGAAAAACGGCGGTTTTTATCTTGCAGAAATATAATGCAAATGAAGGCGAAGAGAGTTATGAAAAATTAACAACTAATTATACAGACTCAATGATGGAACAAGCTTCAATCTTGTTTTGCCCGAAATTCGTTCAACAACGACAAGCAAATGACCACAAATTAGCGTCCTTTTTTGTGAAGTTAATGACGAGCCGTCAACCAGAAAACCTCTAGCTATCATTAATGTCACCGACCAGGTTAACACGCAAATAACGTTAAATTAAAACGCAAAAATTTCATGATTGTTTATTTCATTAGCGGAGCCCATTTCTAGCTGCTTGTTTTTTTTTTTTTGGTGTTAGTCCTGATATTTCAATTTATATTTTGTCGTGTGTTGGTTATTGGATTGTTAGCAAATAAAATTTTCATTCGACATTTATTTTTGGCTTAATGGCGAGTGCACAGCATTTTTATGCGATGATTTATGAGGCAAACGAGTGAGTTTTTGTTGATATTTTAATGAGAATCGCATGTGGAGCCTGAACGAATATTGCTCATGGAGTAAATTGTGCGTGAGCGTCTGCAAATGCCTTTTATTTTAGGTTACAAAACAATTCGCTAATTAGGTTAAATGCGCACCAGTGTTGATAATTAATTTGATCAGAGCCTTTTATAATGTAAAATCTTCAACATGGAAATTTTAGTAAGAAACTGAATTATCATAATTTCTGAACATCGTTTTCCCAAGGCACTATACTGTCTTGCTGCCTTGGTTATCCCACCTAGTAGCTAACAATCAAAGAATGCTTTCGTTGCATTCAAGCAAGCAAAATTCGAACGTCTTTAAATGGCTGTTGACAATAAAATTGAAGATTCTTTCAGTGACGATAGTTTGGAAGTTTCCAAAGACAAAAATGCGAAAAAAAATTCAAAGAAAAGTGAAGAAAGTCTACATGAGAAAACGAAATTTGACTTACATAGAGTTGTATCGTAATCGATTAGTAAGTGAGTCCCTTAAATGCGACAGTGAAGTATCAGTTTCGGCGAATGAAGATTCACTTCAATATCCGTCAGGATCGTCGTCAGCGCAAGATGTTCAGAAAGTGATGATCGAGGAAAACATTGCGGAAGCAAATCAGAAAAATATAAACAAATCTGGAAAAGTTTCAACAAATTTATGGTCTGAATTTTTATCTCGCAAATACAAAATTTTGCATAACGATTCCGTGGAAAATCGCAAAGCTCAAATGCTCAAGAAACGTTTGGAATATGGACATCGAATGAATACACTCAACAAGTTCAACAAGCTCTGCCAGACGATAAACGAAAAAAATGAAAGTAACAACAAGGATTTAGCAGTCAAGTGCCATCAGATTGCTCTGAAACATTTCGTGTCAGCAACTGCAACAAAATCTTACATGAAAACAAATTCAAAGACTTTGAAGCAGAAAAGAGTATCATCAAAGGAAGTGCTTAATGGGGAAAAAGAAATACAATTAAAATTGGAACATTTGAAAATACGCTACCAGAAGGACAAAAAGATTGTTGACAGCATCCGGTCTGATGTTATAAAAGGAATTTTTAATGTTGAAAGCAAAATTATTTGAAACTTTTTAAATTTAATAATTAAATATATTGTGTGGAATGAAACATTTTGTGGTATGTTAAACGTTAATTTTTCACTATCAGTTTCAATGAATTTTCATTAGTTTTACATTTCAAAGCTTTTCTACGCTCGCTGAAAATTTTCTCACAAACGGAAACCATAAATGCGAAACTTTTGCCATCAATTACAGTTTCATTCCAAACTAAATCTTGAAGTTATAAGAATCATGTGTTACACACATGAATTGCTGACAGGTTCAATAATGATTCTATGTGTATTTGGGGATTGGATGGTAGAAGCAATAATTCATAGTAATTTATATTGAAAACTTTATTAGAAGAATTTCTCCAGGTCAATTCATAAAAGTTGATTTGTCGAGCTCAAGAAAGTTTAAAAAAGTTTGTAACTTTCTCAGAAGTAATTTAAGTTTACGATTGAAATTCACAACAGCAATGCAGTTAGTTGGTATCAAATTTTATCAGCATCACTCCATGCTTAAAGTGAGTTTATTGTAAGAGCATTTTAGTGTTGGCCACATAATGAATGTGGGTAAATCATAATTACACAGCAAGTTAATTAAAATTATTTCGAATGTTCGTTTTGCGCCATTTTTTGGAGGGTTGAAAAGCATTTTCAATGGAAACAAATTGTGGGTTTATTGTGGGCAAAAGTTTTATATATATTTTTTCCTTTCTCTTTTAACATCCTTTGTGGTGCGGCTGCTCATATTAATGAAAACTCACAAAAATGCACTCGTGCTGTTCTCAATTTAAATTATTACGGTCAACTAACGAGCTCCGTACCTTTTTTTTTGCGGTTGTGACTTTAAATCTTCGTATACAATTAAAATCTACAGCATTATGTGAGCTTGTGTGTGCTTAGTTTTTTTGAGTGAATGGATCCACTATGGTTGTATCAGAAACATCTCAAAAGTTTTAATTATTTTAACAACCTTTAAGTTAAATTCCTACGTGATTTTCATTGAAAAAAAATAAAAAAAAATGATGAAAATTCAACAAACACCTCGAGGGATTGATGTCGATTCCGATTAAATCGATATTGCGAGTTTACGAGTTTACGACTTGTGGTTTGACATTTTCATGAGAATTTATTATCAGAATTAATACTTTCGATGTGTGTGAAATATTTTTTATTGATACCAATCTCATGTCACAGTCAATGTGTCGCAAAAGCTTTCAATTTGTTCATTCTTAAATGCTGAATAAGCTAAATTCTTCTCACTCCACAAGTTGAAATGAAAATTATAGAGCAAAAATTGCGATTACAATGATCGAAATAGTTCACTCATCGCAACATGAAAACTTACGATGCATGAATAAATTACATATGTTCGAGCGAGAGCTAGTTGTTGAGTGAAGGAAATTTCCGTTTTACCATAAAGTCAAATTGTCACTGACATTTCTCAATTTTGCGAAAGACTCAAACCGCTGGAAGCTTTAGAAAGTTTCTCTACAAATCTCGCAAGATGTTGAACAATAATTTTAAACTTGAAAGAATGTTTCTACATTTAACAAATATTCTTTACAATTATCATTCAACTTCCGTCATTACCCCAATTTTGTGGCTTTCACTTTTCGCATTGCTTTCATAAAAAGCTTTTAAAATTTTCATTTTACTCAATCCGTGACTGCACCAGCACAAAATCGGCGGGTACATGCTGAATAATTTAATTTATTCGTGTAACTTTCGTTGAAAATTCATATAAAATTTAATGTTCGACTAAAAGCCACCCTCGCATTGTGTTTTTCCTTCTTTGGCTTCAAATTGCTAGCTCCTTCACTGAAACGAAATCCGATTGTTTATTTATTTTATTTAAAATCAATAAGATTTTCTCGCTCCTTTGATTTTGACGATTCATTGTATTTGTTTCCTGTTAACATGCTCTCGGTGTTGGTGCGAGGAGAAGAAGCGTGTGACGGAAGAAAGAGGTTTATTAGATTTTCCGATGCCTTTGCTAATGGAATTTTTAAGCCGGGCTTTTTTTTTATTGCTATCGCGTTTTGTGTTTTTCATCATTACATCAGTCGAGGGATGACTTTTGTTGAGAAGGGCACACAATTGATGCAGATCTCTCGAGTTATGTCGCAATTTTTTTGTGGGGAATGGTTTTATTATGAGAAAAACTTTGCTTCGTTTTCTTCATTTCAATTCTTCAAAGTCATAAAAAATTTGTTTATTTGTTTGGAAATCTCATTTTTATATCCTATCCGGAAGTTCGAATGATTCAATCGGCAGTTCCACTTCGTTTCAACATTACAAAGGACATTCTCGGTTTCCTGAGTTCATGAGATGTTGCTCGAAGGCACAATCTTTGACATTAAGAAACACAAATTCCAGCATTTTTTTTATCTATTTTCTTCGTTCTTTGCCCAAGATTGATTGCCAATCGATGAAGTCGAATCAATTGACTCTCCAATGACGAATGACACTTCTCAAGGGGACTGCGCTATTGCCATCAAAGCGTTAATAGTATAAGCTCATAAATTTCTGTTCTCAGACCTCTAATAAAAACCCTTTCAATTTGATTCAATGCCGTTGTCTGTGAAATTTATGTCGTTGCCTTTTTCGGCTTTTCATAAATATTTCTCTTGCATAAGATCGTAAAATTGTAATTTATTTGCTTTCGAGGGGCTTCTCTCTTTGGTTTTTTTTTTGCTCCACTTAAATGGAAATTCCTTTATCAAGGGGCTTTCCCAAAATGCGCCCTGTTTCAAATATAGATACATGAAATTGAAAATCTTAAAAGTATCCTTTTCATCTTTTTATTTACTTTCAGAGTCCTGAAGTTTCAGGGTAATGCTCTAAAATTGAGGGCAACCACTTAAAAAAATATTTCTGAAGAAAATATGTTTAGACTTTAATGTTAGACCGAACATAAATTATGGAGCCAGACATTTTTATAGAAATGAATTCCATTATGTACCTTTTCAATAACATTTTGAAAGTTTCTTTCCCTTGAAAGCTTTTACATTTTTTTGCAGGAATTGAATAGATCGTGCAGGGTAAAGAAAGGAAACATTTTATATTCCCCATTAATGGCGGCACCATTGGCGGTCCACAAGCTGAAACTATTTACGAGTTAAGCAGCAGAAAATATTGAGGAAAAAAGTGTATTAAGGAATTGTTAATCTCTCATTATTTTCATAATCCCATGCAATGTCTGCTGAAAAATGTACAGAGTTCCTGGAGAGCATATTGAAATAAATTAAGTTTGCCACAGACATCCTAGATGGCAAGCCTAGGGCGTAAAATCATTGTACGCTATCATAAGACAGAGATCATCAGTTTTATCAAAGTTTATGGTTGGTTTTATGTTCTGCCCAATGCTGCAAAGTAAAATCCCTTGAGATGCTTCAATGATAAGAATAGTAATCTGATTGTAGGGGCAACTATAAAAGATGGATCGTTATCTGAATCCTCTTTTAGGGATATTGTGGTGCATATACGTTCAACGAACTGAAACTTTCGAGTATATTTAATTAATTTACTTAAAGTCTCTTTGAAAGTTTTATCTTTTAAATGGGAAAAGCCTGAAGCTCCTTAATTGAAAAGCTACTGCATAAATGAAACAAAGCCTTATTGATTTTCAGTCATTTCATTTTATTTCTCTTTGATGACCAATATTGAATTAGAAGAGTTTTCTGATACAAATTTAATTTACAGCATTTCAAATCATGTTTCGTTCATTTTAGTGTTTGTTATTTAGTTGACATTTCCATAAATTTTCATTACAATTTGTTCAAATTTGGTATTTCACAATTATTTCAAAGTTTTACATTTTTTCTCATGCAAACGATTTTTGATTTTGAAATTTGTCTAATCTTATTTAAGTAGTTTTTGTTTCGAAAATTTGTCTAATGAATTTGACATAGATATTTCGTTCTCTTTTTTTTTTCGATATAACTTCTGGATCATCTAAAAACATTTAATTTGTGTCAAGTCAAATAGATTTTATGGGCTGCTGGACTTCTTTTCAGTTCATTAATTTTGAATGAATATTTATAAAAAAAAAGAAAATACTGTTCTGCTAACAATTAATAAAATTATTTCTTTTTTTTTTTTTGGTATTTAGTCAACTCGTATACAGCTTTAGTCATAAATAGGTAAACAAAGTTTCTTAAGTGTTAGAGAGAATGGGTCCGTTTTCTAGGTAATTGATTTCATGGATTTTCTCTAAAGTTAGAGCTTTTTTTAGTTCTATCGTATAACATTAAATTTGAACGCCATTGAGTTATAATGGTGTTGTCGTCGTCGTCATTGTGGCTCACTTTTTTGTGCTTAACCTTTAGTTTGGAAAGTTTCTTTTTCACTCTACTACAACACTCAACTGATAAGAAATTTAGAACAGCATTTCCAATTAAAAACTTTAAATTGAAAGGTTTCGGGTGCAGTTTCAAATGCATGCGTACAAAGTTAATCTAAAAGTTATTTATAGTTTTTTAAATGAACAGGATAACTTTTGTTTTTATCTTTTACAAAGTGAAAAACTTTCGAGATAAATTTAAACAGTTTTGCTTGAACTTTACTCGAATCAATAAACTTAAATAATGCCAGCTGACCCATAAAATCACACCTAATGGCATCGTTTCGATGATCTTTTATTTTGCTAATCGAAATAAAATTTGCTCGTTAAATCAAAAAAAAAAAAAAAAAATTATTTTTTGCTGAAAAATTGTCGGAATTTTTGAACTTTGTTTTCGGCGAATTTGTTACTGCTTCGTGCTATGTTCTGTGTTGGTGTAAATGTCATAAAGATGAAAAAAAATGTTCGTTGTTTTCTTCTGCCAAAACATAACATTTTGTGGAAAATTTTTGATGGACATTTTTTTTTTACCCAATCTCTCAACAACACACAAAAGAAATTTTTTTCACCCACAGTCTCGTTGTTTGTGTAACAAAAGTAATGTTTAACATGCTTGTTATAAAATGATTAGTATCTTAGTGGTTCGCCTACCGATTAAACCTATATTCTATTTACATTTAAGGACCTTTTCTTTGTCATTAATAAAGCGTTTTTCATCATTCATTTCACAATTGTGTGTTCGTGATATGGGGAGCCTTTTTCCACATTTTTCGTAATGCCTCCCTCGACTGGCATAATAATCATGTTTGTGATTCCCTAAACCCATTCATTCTCAATTACACAATTTCGTAGATTATTAAGAATTTGTTGAATGTTTATTTGAATTTAATGGCTCTTCGTTTTATTCAACCGATTTGAGATATGCAAATTTGATTCCTTTTTTTTTTGCTTTTTATTCAAATTGCTTTTTTTTGTATGAGAACTTTCGAAACTTTCAGAAGCATCTCAATGCTGCATTCTCCATTGCGTTATTCCTCGAGAACATTATTCAACTTTCTTTTTTTCTCTCTCTCTGAAAAATGAAGCTTTTTCCGTCGAATGAAAATTATTCATTCAATTTTTATCATTTCGAGATTTTTTTTTGCGTTTAATGGAATTTCATTTGCAATCGAAATTTTGAGACATTTCGGAAGTTTATCTCATTTATTTTTTCTTCATATTCTTTGCATATATATATATATATACACATTTTTTTTGTGTATTTGCATTAAATATCGACGCGATCTCATGAACGTTATTTACATTTCCAAATCGATTTTCATCGTCGACAATTTTTTGCTTCAAAGGATGATTTTTTGATTTGCTGGCCTATCTACGGAGTGTTTGCATTGAATTATGAAACTTTGGTGGCGAATGAAAATCGCGCCACGAAATTGGCAATTTTTCCCCGTTTGCAGTCAAACGGATGAACATAAAAACATATTTTTGCTGTTGAATTTATTTATCGTGCTATTGATTTATCGTTTAAGGCAGAAACTGAATTGAGCGTGAGTATGTATGTCTGGATGTAAAAAAAACCAAATATAAAAACCTCATTTTGCTTTTAAAGAATTATTCTATTTTATTGCTTTTTGTTTATTGGTATTTCTCATCGATTTATCACGATCGTGTTCGTTATAGTTGTTTTCTGTGAGTTTTTCCGACATTATCGCGAAAAAAGCTTTCGTATGCATCAAGTTCCAAATCAAATGTCAGTGTGTGTGTGTGTTTATTTGTGAAGCGAAGGATTCAAAAGTGAATGTTTAGGACGCTTTTTTTATCGCATTTTGTAACATTTTTTTGGTTACAAAAACGCGACAACATAAACGGTAAAAACACATAAATATTCTTCCTTTTACATAACCTATAAATTTTGGTGTCTGTTACCATCAACTGGCAGTGTAACTCAATATCGTTTCCGCGGAGAAAAGAAGAAAGACAAAATTTTCTTACGAAATAAAAAGAAAAATGTTATTTTTGCAATATAATCGATCACTCCACAGAGTCATCTGAGATGGAGCGATGGAGCAAATGAAAAACTGGAGCAAAATGGGAGAGTTCCAAACTAATGTAACACGAACAATGACACATATAAGGGAATGTGCGAAAAACCCCAATCAATATGTTTCGGAACTTATAATCGTTGTCAAAGCTCAGGAGTTTTTTTTTTATTGATTCTATGACTTTGAAGTTTGCCATCGGCAGTGTCGCCGTGGGAAGTTTCATGGGGAAAATTGATTGAGCCTTTTAATTTTTGTTCGAAATATTTATTCTATTAACTTTGTTTCTTTCTTGTTTCTGTGTTACAATTCTTTTTTTAAAGGTTTATTTACATTGAACATAATTTTAGATACCCGACATTACCTCAAATTTTTGATGTCGAGCAAGATTTTTATTTCACAATGTTATATTTTTGGCATGCTTGAAGAAGTTTTTTTTTGCTTATTTTGAGAGGGAAATGTTAACGACAAAGTTTTATTTCCTTAATTCTTCTTGTCTTCCATCGTAATCCATGTTTTCCTCTTCTTAGTCATATTAGAAGGATTCTTCTGTCATTTATTGATAAAAGTTCTTTTCCTTCCGCCCCGTAAGTTGTTTTTGCTGTCGGTTGTGCTTTGATTTGATACTTTGACTTGTGAAAACACAAGTCAGATACGAAGACAGGAAAAGTCAGACTCAGAGGCAATTTCTTTTTTTTTTGAACTTTTCACTCTCAAAGAACAGTTTTTTCCATTGTGGTATCGGTAGCGAAAGGAAATCAACAGTTTATCGATAACTTGTTGCATATTCTGGAAGCTTTCATTTGCGATGCATGAAATTGAACTAATTGAGCTATTTATTGGTGGTTTCTGATTTCATTTGATTGATTTGATTTTGAATTTTCAGCAAAATTTCACTGTCTTTCTGCTATAGATTTTTATTTGGACCAGATGATAATGAGCTGCTGCTAACGCCTGAGTCGCTGGATTTTTCACTTAACGCACCACCGCCACGAGAAC
Source organism: Propsilocerus akamusi (assembly GCA_018397935.1). Taxonomy (NCBI): domain Eukaryota; kingdom Metazoa; phylum Arthropoda; class Insecta; order Diptera; family Chironomidae; genus Propsilocerus; species Propsilocerus akamusi. The sequence goes on along the minus strand of CM031469.1, from coordinate 15,666,960 downwards.
AGAGATCATCAACACCGGAACCGCCTAGGAGGCCTTTCTTTGTTAATCGATTGAGATTACATTTCGGTGCTGGATCGTCCTTGATACGACGGGCAATTTCGACACGTTTCAGGATCTCATTGTTGGCCAAAACGATAGAATCAAATGAATTTTGATCATCAGGGTTCTGATGGTGGGAATTCAGATTGGGCAGTGGTGAACCTTCGTAACAACCAGAATCCCTGAATCCCTGAAAGTGTCTTCGCCCAAAAGGAGAAAGCGAGTTTTTTTTATGAATAGAACTCAGTCGACTATCATCATTTTCTGAGCTTGAGCCGACAGCTTCGCCATCCGATGTTGCTGAATCGATTGCATGTAAGAGTTGAACAGCCGCCAATAATTTTGCACGATGTTCTGTATTCAGAATTCCCAAATAGTCGAGATCGGCTGGTTCGAGCTCTTTGAATAGTTCTAAGTCTTCATAGCTATTTGAAATGTGAGAGAAATAAATGGAAATCAATCAACACAAATTGTGCAACATAAAAAGTATATCGAATCAACCGTATCTTATGTAATAACAATCTAGTGAAATATGTAGCACAACTCACCCATTCAATACAAATACCGATGTATATTCTTTCAATCCAATGCGTATTAGCAGTTCATCAACCGTCGCTGGACATGTACTGCGTGAACTTCGGTCATGTTTGTTGATTGATTTGCCTTTCTGATCGGGTAACACTTCCACATTGATGAATTTGAAGTGTCCAATGCGACCATTAACGAACCCCTTCCATACGCCCGAGGCATTCATTGACAGCACATCAATTATATCACCTTTCTGTTACATGAACAAGTGAAACAGTGTGGGGTGGGGGGTGTCAATAATGTGAATTAGTGTTGGCGAAAAACAAGGAAAACTGAAATTTACCTTGAATTTAAGTGCATCCTTCTCATATGGAAATGGCGCACTATCAACAACAGCTTTAGCACGACATATTGGCACAATTGTTGAACGACCATCATCAGCCGACAATGAGCTATTTGGACTTCCCGATCTTACTAATGCTTGTGTGCCTGCAGGCAATTTGATATTAAGGATATTATTTAAATTTGTGTTGCAAGTCTCACTTGATCCGCTGGCACTTGGTAAGCTTTCCACTGAACTCGCTGAACAATGAAATGCCTGATCGCTTATGCTGCTTCTATCGTCCTTGGTTGATCCCGACGCTGCTGTCACATTAAGGTTTCTGCTATTGCTATTATTGTTATTATTGAAACTTATTACGCCATTGTCCTTCAGCAAATCCTTTGGTGAGCTTCGAGCATCATTCGGCTGTTGGGGGAATTGAGAAATTTATCGAAATTTGTTATTTTCTTTAGATTAAGCAAATTTTTCTGGCAAGCTATGAAAATAAATGTCTCTGGAGTGAATTAGTCTCAAAGCTTTTCATAGCATTTCTATAGCTTCAAGAACGAAATTTAATTCACTTCAAGTTCACACAAAAGAAAAAAATTCTTTCAGTTTTTAACTTGCATAATATCAACGTGAAAAAGAAATGTCCTGGAGGTGCTTATGAAGAATAAAAAGCGTTCACCGAAAAAAAAGGAAAGCGGATCGCATTGGATAAAGTTTATAATTAAAAAGAAAAAAAAAATCAGCTTTTGTGCAGCATTTAAAAAAAATTGCTGGCTTTCTGCTACATGTCATACAAGAGACAAACCGACATTGTCCCAGAGATAATGTCAGAGTGAAATAATAAAAAAAAATTCTTTCAACTTTTATGTTCAGTTGCGCAAGAAAAAAAAATCGCTTTTTACTTGCCAGCGGCACAAAATGTCTCAGACATAAATTGATCTCATTCTTTCTTTTTTTATTTCTCAGAAATTATTATAATGCCATAGTGTACTTAATAAAATATAATGGATTTTAATTTTGGAACAACTTGGCAAAGGCGCCTGGAGTGAATACTGTACTGGAGTGAATGTTCAGCGCACTGAGTAATTGGGTTCATTTTGGGTTGAAAACACATCTTTTTTATTTCGTTCTGCCCTTCGGTTTCTTTTTATTTTATTTTTATTTCAAGCTTTTGATATATATACGCAGTATAAGCTTAATCGAATAAGCTTGGCTCCTTTTGTGCGGTGTGTAATGCAGAGCAAAGAAATAGAGAAAAGTGCTATAAATGATATGAAAGAATAAAAAAAGAAGATTCTCCAGAAATAATTGCATCGCTTCAGTGCTTTTTTGGTATTTCGGAATTTCTGTAATGAAATTTACGAGACTGCAACTCGAAAGAGCAATTTGAAAATTGTAAAAAAACTCTAGAAGAAAAAGATCGAGGGATAAATATTTGAAGTTGTATCAAATTGAATGTGATATCGATTTTATTAGATATGGAATTTCTGAACGCAAGACAAAGATTTAGTCAGTGAATGTTGCTGTTGAATATTTTATAGAGTCAAAAAGCAATTTATATAAAAAAAAGAAAAAAAAATATATTTTATCGCACACTTGTGGCTTTAAAAGCTGTTGGATCTCTCAATTTGCAAAGCTTTAAAGGAATTTTAACAGTGCTTTCATATCAGACCCGCATTACGGTAGAGTTTGTTGAAATGGCGAAAAATCAGATGGGCAAAGCACTTTCCAGCAAATGATTGAAAAATGATGCTTTAAGCATCTTTAAAGCTCATGTAGAGATTTTAAAGCATTCAACCGTTATTAAGACATTCGCTTACGTCTTGATACATGTTTGAATAAAACATCATTTCATTCTTGAGCTTCATCGAATATTGTGAATGCATAAGATGCTCAATTACTGTTTGCGTAACCGAACCATCCGTGAATGAGCTTTCGACGTCTAATGAATAGAATAATAAATAAAAAAATTCATTTGAAATAATGCTTCTGAAATATTCATTCGGCTTTATTTGTATATCTTATGTCGGACTCGCTTCGTTCTGTCTTTCACGGGTGTTGATTTGGACGTTTAATCCACATAAGGAGAACATTTCTTTTTTCCTATAAATAAGAAACAAATGTTTCTATTCAAGCGGTACAAAAAGCAGCAGCATAATATTGGAGTTAAAGTGTGCATGAATGATTGATTATGCTCAAGCAAATCCTTAATAAAGTCGTTCGCTGTTTGATGGAGCCCTACATCAGCTTTCAGTATCAGACGCGGTTTCAAAAATACAAAAATTTTCGTTTTGTTTTAACATGTATACATATTTTTTTTTTTATTATTAAATTGTTTGTATGCTTTGACTTCAATCGTTCCCCGACGCTGTTGCTCAAGAAATGTTTGTTCCAAAAAATATAGAAAACGAAAACGTTACTGAATATTAAACATTCATCCGATATGAGATGGAAGCTTATGAAATTTTAATGAATAATATACACGCTTTAATGGAGAGAAATGTCATCGTTTCACTGAGGCACAAAGCTGTAAAAGCATATCTGAGCATCGTCTCGTATAGGTGGAATTTTGATTCGCAATTTATGCTGAATTTTGCGTGTTTTCGTGTTAGAATTGAACAAATAGTTTCGACAGAAGGACACAAAAGCCAGTTGATATGTCGAACATTTGATGTTGAATATTTAAAATTTCAATTTCGTTATAGTCTCCCGATGTTGTGCGGCATGCGACACAGAGGAAGCTTCTAAAAAAAGTTTATGTAAAGGAATGAACTCAAAAGCTCTTTCGTCAAATTGCACAAAGAGTTCTGAGCTGTTTACACATTTTCCCCCTCCCCATCAATGCTCAAATGTGGCATTTTTCAGCAGAGCCACTGACAAAGGAGCACCGCACCACACAATGGTTTTTTGACAGAGGGAAGAAAATTGAAATAACATTCCCTACCCGACAGAGAAGTTGCAACACAAAAGCTAAGCCGGAGGAAGCTAATAAAAAATTAAAGGCACACAAAAAAAAAGCTCTTACGTAATGAACAGTTGCTTTCTGATGGCTTATAGCTGACGCTTTGTGTAGATGCGATGAAAGATTGTTTCGTTTGGGTTTTAAATTGTTGGCAACATTTGCATTGCTTGTAACAATTGTAGAATTTGCTGATGAATTCGTTAATCCATTATGTACAGCCGTGTTTGTTGTCAAATCGTCGTCATCGTCATCATCATCCACATAGTCGGATGAGTGGGTGGGTGAGGGTGATCCACCAATACCGCCACTCAACGTTCGATAGCGAGCTGTGCAATTGTTTGTTCCAACCTAGATACAAACATTGAAAAGTTTTATTTTTCAACAACAAAATTAGTTTTCATCTCAACATAACCTCAAAATATGGTTTCGCGATGTTATAAATTTAATTATGATTAATTAAAATAATCTCCAGAGAGAGAAATATGGAAGGAGGGGAATGATGTAAATTATTAAAGCCGCGAGGCATAATGTTGTTTAAATAAATTTAATTAAACTTACCGATACTTGACTAAGTCGCGACGTCACACTGTGAACATCAGAAACGGAACCCGCGTAATCACCACTGACTCTATCGTGCGATCTGCCATAATTGAATTCAACAGTCATCAGACGAACTGATTAAGTTTAATTAAATTAAATCGAAGTCAACATACCTCTTAAGGGGAATAATTGTCGGCGGATTTGGTGGCTGTTGCGGTAGTATAAGGCCTCGTCTAATTGGTCGCTGCTGTGAAACGGAAATATCACCAGCTGAACGTAAAGAAATCACTCCGGGACCGGTTGTTGAATAGCATACTCGTCCGCCCTATGGTTGGTTAAATAAATAAAAAAAAATAGTGAAGAAGATGAAATGATGGTAAGCATGGGCAAATCAAAGTGAAGTTCACAAAATTTAGAGATGTAAGAGTAATAATTTATTTTTTTTTTTTAGTTATATAAAATATTTATTGCCCGGTTGGTTGTTGTGAACAAGAAAATTGCGCTTGGAAATGAAAATTTTTGGTTTGGGTAATGAAACATGAAACAGAATTTTTATGCTTCGCTTTTTATGTCAAGGATTTTTTTTTATTATTGCATATTTTATATTTCATCCTCTGAAAACATATTTCAAAATTTTTCTCCTTAAGATGCAAAAGCTTAAGAACGTGCAATTTATTTCTGCAACTGTAATTTATGGCAAGACATTTTTATGATCACAAATTTCACCGATCGTTTGGTTGAGTCTCAATATTAATTTAAGTGCAACTGGGGATTTCAAAAGGACGTACAATTTATGCAAGCAAAGTACACTAATGTGCCATGCTCGTCCGTTTGAAAGGCTCATGTTACGATAACGATGCGAAAAGGGAAAATGTTTTATGAATATGCGGCAGGAAGTTTGTTGCATTCAATTATTTTCCTAATGACGTTTCATTTCATATTGTGTACTAATGACATAGCTTTCTTACCTGTATTATGGCTGCCGGTCCCATTCCTGCCATTAAAAAATCATCCGGATCACTTTCATACGGCGGTTCATCATACCAGTGTTGATGAGGATGGTGTGCCGGATGAACATTACGATAGTTGCTGCTTGCTATGGAATCATCATACATGTAAGTATCGTCTGATGAAAAGAGATAAGAAAAGGAAATAAAGAATTATACAAAGGGAATAAAAAAATTATGAGTTGCTTTTCTTTGTTCAGAATTTTTTTTCGACGCTACAAAAATGTTTCCCTCATCACACATGTTTTTGTTCGTTCGATGGTTGTTTCATGTTGGAAAAAAATTAAAGCAACATTGAATTTATGGTTATTTTCTATCTCAAGGCGTAAAAAGGTTCATTTAATAAAGCATCATTTTGCTACCATTTAAGATGCTCACTCTCATTCGCCGCCGTCGCTTTCATTTTCCTTTAAAGCGGGGGTGAATGATGCGAGTGTTATATGATGTGTTGTATGAGAATCGAGTAAAGGAGGTCTCCTCATACAAGTAGTACCACACCAGCAACGGCATTTAATGGCACTGCCGAGATGAGCAATAAAGCTCTTGATTGTATTTGTGAAGTGGGAAAAGAATGAAGCAATAAAAAAAACTAATCTAACGGGGGATAAATGTCTAATCTTCATGAAATTGCTTTTGCGAGCTTTTTTCAAACGAGAAAAAAAAACTTTCCTATTTTTCGGGTTTGAATTCTTTTTGTAAATGATATTTTGCATGTTTCAGTTTGTTTCCCTTTTCTTTTCTTAGATTTATACTATTTGATAGCAACATAACATGAAAGCTTAATTTTGCGCTCGTCTGAGTTCCATATTTCGACAAAATATTGTTATGCACGAAAAAGAACTCGAAGCTTTTGTTAAAAATTTCATAAAGTAACTTATGCTGCACTTGAATGTACAATATGCAATTGTATTAAAATTCTACAAAAATAAATGCATATGCTTTTAAAAAATTTAAAAACTTTCAATTACACTTCAAATGTTGTAGCATCAAGAGAGCTTTTTATGATTTCAAAAAAGTTCATTTGTGCTTGCATTTAATGGCAAATCAATTAGAATAAATTTAAACTCTTCTGACTTATATTTCAATGAAAACAATTTGTAATTCAATTTTGCACATTTCTGATTCATAGCAAATTGATTTCTATTTCGATGCCGCCACTCAACTTTTAATATTAGAAAAGCCCAATGAAGGTCTTCACCCCGAAATGAGTGATTAATTTAGGAGACGAAAAAGGCAAACGTGACAAAGCAAGCCGCAAAACTCATAAGCTTTGAAAGCTTAATCAAGATTCAAACAGAAATTTTCCAATTCCGTTTTACTGATGAAACATTAAAATGGAAATAGACCGTAAAGGTTCAGAATTAATTAAAAATTTCGCTAAATGTTTTTTTTTTTCTCCATTTTCTCGTTCGTTTTCACGGCTCAAATATCATAAAAGCAGCAACTGGAAATCGGGTGAGTCGGGAAAAAATCGAATCATTTGTCACGTTTTATTTGCCTACCAAGAAAAAACCCCAAAAAAACGTTTTAATTGAATTTACAAAGGAATGTCAGTTGTCAACCGCAAAGAAAACCCCACGGTAGGGAGCTGAATTAAGAGCTCTGTTCACTCACTGACTAATAAGTTAATGAATGGAAATTTCTTTTGCAAATACACCCTCGACAAAAAAATAATAATAGAAAGAAACCGCTTTTAAACCAAAAATAAAAAAGTCAAGAATTAATTCGGTAAAAGGTAAGCAAAATCTCATGTGGATGTGATGTGAGTTGTGATTGCGCCACACGCTTCACTTTTCTTTATTAAATTTTCAAACATCAGCTGGGAAACTTTTGACTTCAAGGGAATTTTTTTAAGAAAATTTTTCAAGCAACGCGAATAATTTCATTATTCCTCACTCTTTTCACGAAGGGAAAAATAAAGACAAAATTACCAAAACGCGTATGTTGTGAAAGTAAGACTGAGTGAGAGAGATATTGAGTGAGAGAGCAAGAGATATTTTAATTCACAAATTCCATTCCTTAATGTGATGCCATATTTTCGTTATTATATGGGATTAAGTTCCCCATAAGAGAAACAACAGCGCACATTGCTTGATTACCATTTAAGCATTTCACTTCTTGCGTTTATACTCAACATTCATGTATGAGTTTTTCGTCGAAATCTACTTCAAACATGGATGAATAAATACGATTTGACAGGGTGAAGAAAGTAGAATTTTCCAATTTTCCTGACGATTCAGTTTTTTTTCCCCTTCAACATTTATTTATACATTTGCTCGGTGGAAATTTGCCGTTTTTTAGTATTTGCAACATCATTCTACCTAGAGAGAGAGAACATCACACACTCATAGAATCGTGCAGACGTTGGAGGGATGGGGGTAAGAATGAAAATTAATAGTAATCAAACGTGATTCACGCTAGAATTCCATTTGATGGGTAAAAGATGGAAGGGAAAAAGTTCTTTGCAAGGATCTGCCTTATTTAACATGTCTAACGAAGTTATTTGTTCCGCAAGAAGAAAGAAAAAAAAAAATATTTTTTACTGTCAACATTTGTAAATTGAATTATTTCGCATTTCGTTCGCTCTCTCCCTTCGACAGATCTCCGGTCTTGTTATAACAGTCAATTTTAATGTAATGCAGAATAAACTTTATCCATCATGCTCATACTGACCTCTTCGTCCCTGTTGCATTAATCCTTGTTGGATGTCTCGTAATATCTGCAAATAGAGAATTTGTTATTAAATTTGTGCTAATAGCAATCAGTGAATGAAACTTTTCATTTGCGAAATAAAATTTTGTGCTTTCTTGTCAAAGTTTTCTTATGTGTTTGGTGAGCAACAGAATTGACAACCGTGTTGATCTAAGACTACTTAAATGTTTTCCATCTGTTTCGTGTTTTGGGAATTAACATCATGATTTTGACGGGATTATGTGGAGAAATGAAAATTATTTACAACTGTCGCAAAGAATCAGGCAAAGTTCCAATAAAGTCATTAAGTCGCATAATCGATGTTTGGTCAAGCACTTTTATATACATTGGGATTTACCACTACACATTTATATTGATTTATATTAAGGATACTTTTTTGGGATAATTCTGCCCTCCTAAGTTTATTCCGTTAGAATGATCATAAAAGGAAAGTTTGTTTTCCTCTTTTTTCTATCAGGAATTCAACGTTTTCATTTTTTTTTTCTTTTTTATTGTATAGTTGTGCAAAAAAAAGTAGGCACGCAGTGAGCCAACGTCGCATGGACGTGACATCACGTTCCACAAAATTTCCATGTAGTAAACATGCAGAAAGTCGACTTTCAAGTGATGAAGGAAAAATAAATAAAGAAGATTCTAAAGCTCAAGCTTATGAAATTATTATGAATGTCTATTGATGAAGACACACCGAAGTACCTTTTTTGGGGAGCTCCATACGTCTTCATGCTCAAGTGGATTCTAAATTTACATGAAATTTTCATAATCGGATAGTTGAGAGGATAAATTGGGAGCAAGAGAGAAAGAAAGAGGGAGAGACACACAGAAAGAAAGGTTCAATGATGAATCGATACACAACCGATAAACTCTTGAGAATACATAAGTAGAAAATTCCAAAACATTTTTCATGCCTTTCCACTTGTGATGGCATGAGCCATATGAGTGTTCATGTGACATGTCAACTTATACATAATTTTTGAAGAGATTTTTTTCTTTCAGATTGACATTCACTGATATAGAAAATGTGTATTGATCCTCTGTGCCCAATCTCGGTTTCGAATTGATGGGCATTGAATAATATCTGAGCCAAGTGACGGATATAAATACAAATAAAGAGAACATTCGAGATTTTTATCCTTGGAATGAACTTCATTCCCTGGCGATTAGTTTTAGGCAGTTTTTCCATCATCCCCAAAAAATCAAATTTGAGTCAGTGAACTCATAGCTCGAACGAAGTAGATCTGTCCAAAATCACCATCTGAATTCATGCGGGATAGATGTATTGGGGTGTGCGAAGTGTGGGTAAATAATGAGAGATGAATCAGATAAACGTGATCTGAATTGAAAGTTGCGCAAAATAATAATTAATTCCATTCCATTCATTGTGGCAGCTCGGATAGATTCACACTGAGAATGGGAAAATTTCTTTTTACAGTTCTTTTTTTCTGTCCACAATTCCTAATTTATCCACGACGTCTACGACAATCATGATGACGACGAAGGCGAAAAGAGACAATTTGTCCCGAAGGGTGAAGCGCTTTATGAGCTATGCCATTATCTAAAAAAAAGTCGAGGAAAATAAGAGAAATGATGTTTTTGACAGTCTAACTGTGACTGGCCGAGAGAAAGAGAGAGAGAGAGAGAGATAAATCGTAACTAAAAATGTTTAGTGCTCGTCCAGAATATAAATTACCCGTCCGCAGTGAACCGTAATCGGGGATTTCTGAATGGAATATTTTATATTTTCTTAATAAATGTCTATTGCTATATACCGAAATTGATAACTTCATTTTCCGAGCGAGTCGTTAGTTTTCCATCAAAAATGAAAACTTTCTGCTCATCTGACATTGCACGTTTCTAGCAAGCAATTACAGTTCCAGAACTAAGTGAGAGAAAAATGGGGGAGATGAAAATAAATCATCTTTAATTTACAGTTCGTTTACTTTCATCACTTCGCCACGAAAGTTTCCATCAGTTTTCATTATTTTTGAAAAAAAAGAACAAGAGAAAATTTCTCGAAATGATTTTCTATTTTTTTGTGTATGATAAATAATGGAAAAAGTCATAATCGCAAAGAGTGCAACTTCAAAATTAATAATTAACGTTTGTTATCATGAAGAAGTTTTTCTTCGCTGCCAAGTTGAGGAAACTTTTTGAGGATTTCTCAATTAATTTTTATGATTTTTCGCACGATTTGATGCTGGTCTCAAGTAATTTTTCCTTTTTGTGTTTGGTATAGTGGCAAAAAAGTTTATAATGAGTAATTCCACCAACCTAGCAAGGCATGGCTGTGGAAATGATACCAGTAGGTAGAAAAGTACTGTTAAGGTTTGTATGCTATTAAACTTTATTGTTAGCTAAATCCGTTTATGCGGAGAGTCTCACGAAATGACATTAAATTTTAATTTTCTCACCAACATCCAGCTCGAGCAGTTGCACAAACTTTTTTTTTTCATTCCGCATAAGCAACTCGAGGATTTGGGTAGAAAATTAAAATCATAACTTCCAGGTCTTTTAGAAAAAAAAAGGAGAGTGCGAAAATGGCACAAAGCAGCGAGGCAGGAAAACATTTTGAATAATTGAGGCAGCAGCACGAGAGAGCGGTGAAAAAAAGTTGTAATTAAAAATTTTTTTTTTTACCTCTTCATGTTCGCGCTGAAATTTTTCCTTCTTTCGTAACGCTTCTTGGATTTTGAGCTGTTGGCGTTTTTTGGACGAAAAATAAAGATAAATTGCATGAGTTTTGCTATATAACAGGAACTGAAAAACAGAAAAATAAATTGAATTTTGAGAAATGCTAAAAAGTTTGTTACCCGATGAATTGTCTCCTCGAAGCTCTGTTGTGGTCCGCCATTTATTTGAAATTGCCTCAGTCTTTCGTTTGGTTGCTGGTGGAAGAAAAATAATGAAAACTATATATTGAACGTCATGTTTCGAGTTATTTATTCAGTTGGGCCAAAAAAAAAGGGAGAAAATTTGGATTTAGATGTTCAACTGAGTGGAAAATTTATTTCCAGCCGCCGAATAACAAAAAAATTAAAAAAAAAATTAGAAAAATTATATTTTTTTCATCAAATCCATTTTGCTTCTTGTCCGATTATAAAAATGTTAAACTGGATCAGAGTTAAATTAAAATTCCTCTAAGACTTTAATTGCTTTTGTTTATACGGTTGACGGACTTTCATGAAAAATGTCTTAAAATCTTTGGTGCTGTTTATAAGAAAGGAAAAATAAAACAATTAAAATTTTAAACCTCGAAACTGAAGTTTATTTTTTAAATAAATGATGGATTTTTTTTATTTCTTGTACATTTTTGCTTTTTTTGGGTGCTTTGTAAATGTTTTTCATTCCTCAGTGTCTGCCGCCTACAATATTTAATCTCAAGACAGGAGAGATGGCTGGGAGATTGTGAAGAAGAAATGAGATTGATATGATAAATTAAAACATCAGCAAATCCGATTTATGGGTGCCGTGCCCAAATAAGACGAGAACTTTTGTGTGGAAATAATATGAACAATTTCTCAGAGACAGCGAGTTGAGTGAAAAACACACAAAAACAAAATTCAATTTTATATGGCAAGAAAGAAGAAAACCTGAAAGAACCTGCGATGACAATGATTGTTCCGTTGCCTTGTTCATTTTGCATCAGCCACGATGATTCATTATCATTTACAATCTCAGAGGCATTTTGTACATAACATGGATGAAAAACGTGGCATCATAGTCCTTGAGCTACTCTTGTTAGCGATATGATCTTTAATTAAAATATCATAAAGTTCAAACAACACGATGACAAGACTGAGGTAGCAGCTCTCGACGCTGCAGAAAATTAATAGACTCGAGTTCATTGAAAGTGAAATTAAATTTAATTTCATTTTGCATTAAAGCAATTTTTTGTTATCAAATTAATTAGCATCAGCATTTCTTCTGCGCATTTTATGTGAAATGTATTTGTGAGCGTACACTGAAATTTTTTTTCTATTCATCATAGGTGATAATTTTGTTCTTCAATTATTGACTAGCATATAGCAAGTTTCTGAGTGACATGTTACTAACACTTTTATTATAAATGCATGACTTCAATGTCTGGCAAATTAAAAGAGGTCTTTTATGAAAGTCGACACAATAAATAATCTCTTTCTGTCTGAAGAGGCTCTCCTTAAATCCTTCAACCCTTTATGCGCTCATTTATGCATTTTATCCTTCTTTTATGTCGCTATATGCATCATAGGTATAGAAAAAGATGGTTTCATAAACTTCAAGCGACGAAATTCTGAATGGTAGAAGTTTTTTATGAATAGGGTTTCAAGGTTTTGTTCAGATGATGCAGGATGCAGGAATAGCTTCCCAGACGGCTGGATAAATATCATATGGAGGAGCTTGCAAAGTTCAAGTGTTCTCCTTGACACTCACCTTATTTTGCGTGCCAGACGCATTTTGATTAGCTCGCCTATTAACAGTCTTTAAACCTCTCAGTAATCTTGCTAGTGTTGTTCGCTTTTTACTCGTATCCCGTCCATCTGAAAGCAGTAAAAAAAGGAGTTTAAATAAATAAAATTGCAAAAAAAAGAGAGATGATTGACCATAACGGAAATGAATCGGACTTTATTTAGACAAACAACAGAAGCTTCCAATTTGTAATTGCGAATGAAGACAACGGCAGGATATCAACAACAGAATTATAAAAATCACAAAATCATGCTACTGCAGAGGGAGGAAAAAGCCGAGGGAAATTGAACTCGCTTCAATGTTTGCAAATAAATCTTTCGATATTTGTTTTCAGAGATTCACAATAATGCATGATTTTATTGATATGTGCTTTTGATTAGCTAAGCTTACTGCTAGATATATTTGTAAAGAATGCCAAAGAACTTTTCTATCTACTGGGATTTCTTTTATCTTTTTCTTTTTTGTTCGGCTCAAATGAAAATCAAAAGGATTTAAGATTTATTCACCATATCGACGCAGTGAATCGAATGCCAAAGATGAAAATCAATGTCTTGATTCTGTTATCCGGTGCAAATTTTATTTCGTCTTTCTAAATATATGTGTAACCTGCAGGGCCGGAGTTTTGGGATTAAATTCATTGCTTGTGATTCTGATTGATGATAATCAGCTTCGATTTATAGATATTTGGCGCAGCACAAAAAGAATGATGAAGAATGAGATGAGGCAGATCGGAATACATAAATTTTCGTCGTGAATGGAAGAGAAAACATGCTCGACAAACGTCTTGGTTGAAATTGCCGAATGTGCTGATATTGCTTTTTAATGTTTACCCAAAACAAAGTCATTGTTATGCCGGATCCTCGGGATGATTTTTTTTTTCTGTTGCCGCGCCGAAAACAAACAATTGGGGACGACGCTTCAGCAAATCTTTACCGCTTGATATTGCTGGAGTCGGAAAATATATAAAAAAAAAATTTTTCAACTGATTTAATCAGCCTTTTTTTAACGAAACAAACAGGACAAAATGAGAGTTGATGTTGATATCTCAACAGGGCCATTATGTTTATTGTTTCTGCTTTTTTTTCCTTTCTTTCTTCTGTCTTTGCAGAAAAAAATGATGATTTTTGGTAAAAGCACTAAATTTTTCTTGGGCTCGAGATGATTTTAGTTTGAAATAAGAAACAACAAATTTCATGATATAAATGCGGAACATTAAATATTAAACGGATACATTTAAGTTTCCTTTTTTTCTCAAGACTAAACAATTTTCTTTTTATGCCAGAAACTTGCGACTACGACAAAAAAATCTCTTGAAATATTGTTGCGGGCAAGCGAGATGACTTTTATGGTAAAAATTTCTGCCTACTTTTGCACAAAAAGGGAAAAAAATTATTAATACAACAGAACTTCCCAAGCCCGCCCAAGTTCAGTTGTTTTTCGCGTTTTCATTGCAGATGCGAACAGCAGCAAAAAAAAAAAGTTTGACTGTAAAAATTTATGCGTTTCAATTTTACTGATAAAAATTATTATCTCTGCAACAAATATATTTTAATTTGCATTGTGCCTTCAAAATGTTTAATAAAGTCGACCAATTTTGGCCTTGAGTTATGTGAATATTCTTTTATTCATTGATAATAGTCGTAAAAGTTAATGCGACTAGCAAGACAGCATACTGCACCGCGCAAACATTGATTCAGGTTTTTTTCCCAATGCGCTCTAGCAGCGACAGAGTAAGAGAGATTATGTGTAATAATAAATTCTTGTTCCAGGCAAACAATTGTGATAAACAGCACGATAATATGCTTTATGCCTATTTACAATGGGAGCTTAAATATCTATTATATGTTACAAGAACAATAATATATTCTGTTTTTCTTTTTGCAACTTTGCTTCCTTCTTTCCGTTGCTTCATTCGCAATTTCCTTCGCGTAAGAGTGTGGTATTGCGCGCGAAAGAACCATTACAATTATGAGTTATCACGTATGTTGCATGCATTACTAACCTGTAGGTGGAAATTCGTAAAAATATGCTGATCGTGGACTCAAACAGCTGGAGAAGAGCATAAAAAAATTATTAAAATTTATGTTTTCAGAAAAACAACAAAAAGAATTGAATCTACAACTTCATTTTGTTGTCAAAGAGAGAGAGAGAGAGAGAAAGAGAGAACGAGCGAAAGAAATAAAAATCAATTTGATGGCAAGAGTCATGTTCACAAATTCATGAGAAAAGAAACATCTTTAATGATGTTTAAAATTATGATGACAGAGATTAAGCATCACAAGATCATATAAACATTATTAATAGTAGCCATCTGAGCGCGCTTTAAATGAATGTGACCACAAAATGCACGCATCGCAAGGCTATAGCATTGTGGAAAATTATTTAATGAGATTTGTGAGCGTTATAAAGTAAAACGTTCATGCTTTATGCGACGACTAATTGCCACAAGTTTAATCCTTTCTGATTAATTGATTTTTACTTTAGTTAATTTCTCTGGTTTTCTGACTTCTCTTCTTCTAAACTGCAGAGCCCAGCTGCTAAGATTACCTTTGCTGCGTTACAGGTACATTTGTTGAGTTATTTGGTAATGATTGCTGCTGTGGCATTTGGCCTTGCATTGATTGTAATATGTTATTACGCCCTACCCTTGGGGCAAACACCCCATAACCGAAACCATAAATTTCGTCCTCCTCCTTGTCCGATAGACAACTTGATGGCTGTACGAAGAAAAAAGAAAGAATACAGAGAAAATTTGTCAGATAATTTGTTTCGATAATGTCTTAAAACAATGAGAAAACTTACTGAATATTTTCCTGGTACATAAATTGGTTGACTATGACTATTTGGTAAACTGCCAATTTGATTAGAACTACCCCGATGACCCCGATTCAGTCCCGAGCTATGCTTTGGACTTCGATCCGACCATGCTTTTTGGCGTGCTTCTTCGAGCGCTGAAAGAACTTCGCCAAATGGTGCCATTAAGAGTTCACAGTAGACAGATGCTAAACCCTCTAAATGCCCTCTTCCGCCGTCCTAAAAAATTTAGAAAAGAATAGAAAAAATGCAAATTTTATGAAATTTGATATTGCGAAATGCAGTTTCAGTGTTGTTGAGCAATTTTTTGTCATGCATCAGATATGCACATGTGATTGTGAAGTGGTTTTCTGCCTCGTCTCAAATACGGGATTTTCATGGCAAAGTTCGATACCAAGGAAAAAGAAGATTGCAATGTCATATGGGGCTTTATGGCAACTGCACTTCAATAATATATGCAATTTTCTGCAGGAATGAAGGCAATTTATTGTCGCTAGCAACAAAGAACCCTCACAAAATATGCTTCCATATCATCTTGCATGTGTGGTTGTTTGTCGCCGTCGACAAGGATTTCAGAGTGTAATATGAAACGAGCACCGGTTGTCGAAACAATCAGACATATCATCTTTCATTGTACAATTCTGTTGATTTTTGCCATTTCAAAAAAAAAATAGTTTTCAAACATCAAATAAATGAATCATAACAAAGCAAATTAAAACTTCCATTGGCACAGCCGCCGGCAATTGCTTTGTTTTCCAATTGCTCCATAGTTATTGGCTTTTAATTAGCGACCGGGACAAATAAATTAAATGCTTACAATAGCAGCGCTTGGCGGATTTTTTTGAAACCCTGCACGAAATATTTTATTTTAATAAGCAGTGTAATACCATTAAATTATTCACGGTGAAAGTTTCTGTATGCGAATGCAATGAGTAAGTTTTTCTTGATATTTTGATGTCCATTTTGAGTACGATCGAAAGTTGTAGGCGCGATTCCATATTTGTTCAGCACAATGCGATTGTCTATCAACACGATGCGCTTCATAGCCGCACAAACTCAATAAGTCACACCGAAAAAAAAAAAAAAAAACACAAATTTCATCATTTATGAACATCGACAATGTTTGCTCCGCGACTGTTTGGCGATGTGTCAGCCCAAAATATTGTTTGTGTGTATATTTTGAAATTTAAATTTATATTCACAGACGTACGACACAGCGAGTGGCTTCATGTGAGAACATTAATCATTCGAATGCATTTTTATTCATTCGAGTGTTCATCAGAAAATGTTAAATGCTCATAACTTTCAATTATGCTCCCTAAATTGATGCAGTCAGTGAGTGGGCTTTGGACAATAAAGAAGAATAGAGAACAATGAATGCTCTTTATAAGTAAGGTTAAATTAACAACATTTAAGGTGTGCATGAAGAGAGACCTTGTTTTATCCAAATCCAATAAACAATCTTAAAGTAATTCCATCTCTCCATTGCAAAAATCACTGCATTGTGGTGGGATTTGTGCATATAAATGAAATATATATTTCTGTCGGTTCTGATGACTATTGCAGCAGTGCACAATTTATGTGTTTGCTATCTGTCGCCCAGTGCTATAATATGACACTGATGGTACATATTCGGTTGAAAACAGAGATCTAAGCGCACCATCGAGCATTCCAGATAGTCACAAATGATTGTGGAAAAAATTTGTTTGCTTGTAGTTGATGTGTTAATTTAATTGAATTTAAATTGTCACTCCGCTTGAATTTATGTTATTTGCAGAAAAAAAAAATATGTTTGCCAGACAATTTTCGAACGCGATGCACTGTTGCAAAAACGTTTCCCAATTTTGTGATAATCCATCAGAAATTTAATTTCAGAAAATGATTTCTTACAGTGCTCGTCGCTCAGTGTGATTCAGATTATTTCACATTTTTTCTGCATTTTAACCAACACAAAAAAATGGAAAGAAAAATGTTAAAATCCCATATTTTATCTCCCATATTTTTTCAACTCGCTTGATATATTGCTTAAATTCAACAAAATTTGTATGTTTATTAGCATCAAAGAGCATAATTTTTTTTTTGTTGGGAAAATGGAATTCGAAACAAAAATTGAAATTTTTTTTTTATTGCATCGAAAATGTTTTTGATGCAATTTTGCAATTTCATTAGCAATAAAAGTTTATTTATGATTTTTTTTTTCAGTCAGCGAGCAATTTGGCGGAAAATTATGAACATAAATTGTTCTTTGACGTTTTGATAAATTAACCGACCAGTTTTTATGATATTGATGAGAACAAATGTTTTATTGTGGTCATGACAGATAGTTCCCCCTCCTCGACTTTCATCTGTGGCATCCTTAATTGATAATCCTATTTCTACGAATGCGCACAATTTTAATGAATAATTTTTAATACGTGACAATGGACATGAGGAAGTTGTTTGTGGAACTAAATAAAATGGCAAAAGGGTGACGATTATAATGCGATTTCATGGGATTTAAATACATAAGAAAAACCCGAAAATGACAAATGAAAAAAAAAAAAACAAATAGGGAAAATAATATTTAGAGAACAAACCATTCCACAATACAATGAAACACAAAGGCAAAATGTTACGGGAAAATGATCAAACGGCTCGCATTTAATCGCATCGACTTTCTTTTGATCCAATTTACTCCTTCAAGCGTTTATTTCATAGTTTAACATAATTGGTTTTTACACTTTGCAGTTAATATTGCTCATGTTATATATCACAGGCAATAAATGTTCTCTAATTTAGCAGTACTTGATCGTATAGAATTTCTACATGATAATTTAGCAGAAGCATAACATATCTCAAAAGCAATTCATTCACATTTTACAAGGTTTAAAATTAATTTGGTACTATAGAAATTTCGCCTCATTCACCAAGTGTTGTTAACATCATTTTATAGAGTGTTTGTATAGAGAAGAAGAGGAGAGCAAAAAAGTTTTCGTACTAAAATTCATTAAACCATTTTTCACACGATGGAATGAGAATTTTTTTAGAACTTTTTGATATGTTACATATCTAGGTACACATTTTCATTTGCAGATAACGCCAAGTTCACCCTTACACTTGCTCTCGTAACTCGTCTCGCTCGCTGCTCCCGTGTGTAAAAGATTTTAACAAATTGCCATCGAAATTTTACGATATGAAACTTTACCTTTTGTTTATGATGTAATTAATTTGATTTATTCACTCTGTGCGCAACTGAAGACCCTTTTTCCCTAGCTGAGCTTACTGTTTATGCTTTATACCTTCCTCATGACTTTAAGGTTAATTTTTTAAAAGTTCCAAGCTATTTGTGTTTGTTAAAAATCAACACACGATATTTTATATGCGAATATTCATCATGAGCTTGGGTTTCATCATTTTATAACCATGTCGAAAGAATAAAGTTTACTGGAGTACAATAAAAAGTAAATTAATCGTTTTCTTTCGTGCTTAATCAAAAAATACAAAAAATAAATAAATTTAACAATTGAAGAAAAAATAAAAATTTCTTTCGTTTCCTTATCATGCCAGAACCCTCCTTTCATTTGGTTGAAATACTTTGAGGGATTGTTTGTTTTTAATATCAAAAGAATAATACAGTTTCGACATATAAACATTTCTTTACGGAGCAACACACGCGTAATAAATTTTCCTTTTTATTTCAGCGAAATTTTAGTGAAAATAAATACAGCAAAAAATCTACAATACTCTTACAAATATGACATTTTTCCTCGGCACTAAAAAGGGACATTAAATATGCGTTTCACATCTTTCGCTTTCGTCTCAAATAAATTTACAAAATTTGAGTTTATAGCTCGAATACACAAAAAAAAATGCTACAATAAAATGCTTTCTTTGGGGATGGCGGGAAGAACTTTTTGCCTGTCTTTGTTGTGCAAATAGAATAAAAGTTCACGAAGGCTTGAAATAAAGTTTTAGGAAAGAGCGCTTCATAAATCACGGTATTCTGAGCGTCGTTCATTTCCTAATCAAATTAATCTCGAGATGAGGGAAAAAAAAAACTTCAAAGGGAGCCGGTTTTCTTGAACTGGTGCGTTGGAAACTGCTTTAAGAGATTTCGTTTATATCTGTAGAAAATTACTTTTTTGCACTAAATGTCAAAAACACAAAATCAATATTTTTCAAAGACGATTATAGATAATAACATTGAAATGAAAGAGTGAAAAAAAAATAATGGTTCTGCATTTCCATTGCTTTCTTTGTGAAATAAGCACTGGGTAGCACCAGGGTATGGAAAGTATAAATCCATTAACAAAATGAGAGTAAATGTATAAAGAGCTTTTAAATATACGAACTTTCCATACCCAGAATGAAACTGCAGGAAATGATTTCTTTTAAAGGATCATCATCAGATTTCAGAATCGTCTTCACATTGATAGTTCCAAATGTTTTTTTTTTCGTAAGTTCAGCAAAAGAAATATATTTAATGTCTTATATTTTAGCTGGCAAGACTCGCTAAACTGGTGTATTTTTTGCCATTTTATTCGCAAACATTTCCTGCTATATTTCCTTTTCTATTTGGAGCTTCGAGCGCAAAAAAAATCCATTTCCAATAATTTTTATCCTCTTCATCGTGCGATAGAAAGCCATTCGAATCCCCGAGAGATTTTTAGTTTTATAGCTTTAGTTTTTCCATCTTCTCTTCTGGCATTTCTCTTCTGCTATGCTATGCCACCACACTATGGCATTGGAGTTTTAATAGTATCAAAATAAATAGATAGAAAATCGAGGGATGAATTGTGAAGCACGTTTTCAGCATCCCCGACATTGTTTCAGACTTTCACTTTAGAGCACTACTATCACAAAATGGATGATCAAATTGATAATCTCGCACCTTTTGTGCTTTTTATTATAAATTAAATTTGTTTGCTCTCGTTCAGGTTTACAGAAATTGTGGTGCATGTACAGATGAAATTCCCCAAACTGAATACCGAATATGTAGGAGTACGATATAAGGTTGGGGAGAAAATTAGTAAACTCTAGTCTGGTCGCCATCGAGATGATTTTCAGATAAAAAAAAGAAATATTTCCCAGACAACTTTTTTATGAACATGAAAATTAAATGCTCGACAAAAAGAATCATTCCCAAAAGTTTATTCAGCAAATTGTCAGAGCTCTAATCAAAAAGTGTTCACGTTTCATCTGATTGTCTGGGAGGTGATTCAGTGATATCTGGTGAGGGGTGTTGCCCATACCAAATAATCAATAACGAAATATTTGTGCTACAAAAGCAGAAAACTGAAACTTTTTCTGCCTCCGAATCCATATTCATCTAATGAAATGAATAAACTTTGCCGTATATTAAACACCATCTCTTTCGCTTTCTTTCTCCCTTCCTATCGATGCTTATTTATACGTATGGAGGTCTTCTATGACATAAATTGATATTCTATTAGTATTCAAAGTACATTTTCATGGCATTTCTATTATGATAGGAATTTATTTGCGAATGATAGTCGACATTAATACTCGAATAGCATAAATGGTAATGTATTATTGCTCTCTTATCATTGTTATGATGATTTATCATATGTTGCGCGTTTGACTAAATATGAAGAAAAATCTGGTGCTATAAAGATGGCAATTTAACTGGGTCATCAGACAATTCGTCATAAGATTTTTTTCTTCATGATTGCTGATTAGCGTTCACAATGATCTAAAGCTTTTTTTGCCATCTCTGAGCATGTCTGTCTCACTCGCTCGCAATCACAAGTCAAAATTCCGATCTCGTGTCTAGCCTTCAAATGTTCATTCTCGTATACACATTCAATACTATCATCTAGTGAAAATGGGAAAAGAATTTTTATTATCAGCATTTTATGGCACAATTTTCATGGAAATTCAAATGTCGCAGAGTATATTTTTTTCGAAATGGCAATAATCATTTAGACATGATTGCTTTAAGTTTCAATGTGAAATTTTTTTTATGTCTGTCAGCACTTCTTGTGGCGTGTTCGGTGTTCTCACTTGGGCAAATTGTTATTTTTGTCATTTTCGTCGAAGTGAGCTGCTGAAACTGACAAGGCGACATGCTCCAGTCAATTATTTTTATTGCCAATAATAACAATTAATGGCAGATCGACAATTGACTCCACTACCACCAAACGGGGTATTTCAAGTTTTCTTTTACACAATGGAGTGTTCATAAAATTTTACAAATTTTATTATCTACGTAGAATGTTTTTTAAGCTCTTTCACTGAAGGAAGTTATCAAAAGTTCACAGAAGGATGTCGTCTCATAAATGCGATCTTACCTGAAATGATATAAAAAATGAAGAATTCAATTAGTCGCTATTATCATCAAACGTCAATTTAAATCAATCAAAAGTTGAAAAATAATGACGGCAAGGTTTTTCTATTTTAAATGTGAAATGTGAAGAAAATTCCACATCGCTTCAGAATTGTTTTCGTTTTCCTTTACAAACATTAACGTAGCACAAAGTGCTAAAAGCCTTTCATGTCTGCGTTGGTAAATTTTTGCTGTTGCGAGAGATTATAAAAAAGTGAGTAATTAAAACATGAAAAGGCTTTTAATTTTCAGGTGAAATGTTTTTTTATATATTTTTGCGCAATAACACTGAACAAGGAGTTAAAGAGTAGCTTTATAAAATTAATTTTTGCTTTTCACTCAAGCCAGCCACCGAGATTACAGCATTTCTTTTAATTAGTTTTGATAAAATTATTTATTACAGCTCGTTTGTGAAGTTTGTTTTATGTAAAATGTGCTTCATTAATGAATAAAGTGCGGTTTCTGGTGTTTGTCAATGCTCCTTTATAGCAGCTGAAAGCAAATGAAAGCTCTCAAATTAAGGAACAGTTTTCATGCGATAGAAATATCTTTTACCCATAAACATATTTCAAAGAGCAAATAAATCACGCAGATTAGAGATTAAAGTTACGAAATGACCGCCAATTAGTCGTCTAGAAAATGTAAAATTATAGCTTGTGGCATTCCTGTCCCATCGGCGGCATTGCCCAAAAAGCAGAGGCCCACTTCATCAGAGTATACATCAACTTCCAAGTTTTCCCCAGAAATAATATTCCGACATCCAATATGTACAGAGACGTGGTGATAAATAGGACGGGCACGGGATGATTTGTTGCAACACATTGCTATGTGGGGTTGGGGCAAACTATACCGGGATGGCATTGAGCATTGAGGGTGAAATATAATACGGTTGACCATCTACCGACTAATAGATGACTCACTGCCAAAATGAATAATGAATGAAAACATTTTCCTTCCCGCCCTCAACGACCCCGAAACCATCTTTAAGGTGAATGAGTGTAAGGATTCATGGTGAAAGGATCTGGTAGAGAAAACGAGATTGTGTATCATAATAATAAAAAAAATCTGTCTGTGCATGGCAGGAGCAGCAATGGCAAAAGAATAAAATTTTCGGGCGCCTGCTGATAACAATTCACCTTCAGCTGTGATGTGACTCTTTATCATTTTTCATTTCAAAAATCCTTTATCAATTTTTGTACACTTTCAACCCCTACCCGATCTGCTATTTTATGATTGTAAAAGCAGCTTAAAGCCAATGACTTTAAGTCATTGGGGCGCTTTCAATATATATAAATATATATATTCTTGGTAAGAGATTTTTCTGATGTCAGAACAGAGCCCACATCGAACAAATGTAATTTTCCACCTTTCTGAATCGATTTAGTGTCGTATCGAGATTGTATGGCTTGCTGATCCTCAATTTCTGTCGTTTTTTCCTTAGATTTCGGTTAAAATATTTATTTATTTATTTTTTTTTTGCTGCCGAATTTGGAGCACAAGTGCCATCATGATTCAATTAATACTGTCAATCACATGTAGATTGATTGAGATTTTAGGGACATGTCGCATGACAATTAGGAATATATTTTGGAGGGAGGAATGGACCTAATGAATAATTCAATACAGCTGAATGATGATGAGAATGGCACATGCCTGGCATCCCTGTACCATTGTTTTTACTATCATTGAACTGTACAAAATGTAATCCCAATAATTGTAAATTTATTATAGCTCGTTGAGGTGCACATGAGTACAAATCATTTTCGTAATCCTACCTCTAAAATTTGAATTTGTGCTTGATTGTCGAAAGCGGATTAAAATTTGGTTTGTTGTCGAGCTGAAGGATTTTCAACAAAGCTCAGGAATAGAAAATGTGCAATTTGCACTTGAAAGATTTATTACGAGCGAAATGCACTTTGACTTTGCCCAATAACTCAACCATTTAGCTGCGTCGCATAATTTCCCAGTCGACTTCGTCTAATTAATTAATGGCGTTTAACGGAATTATTTTCATCTTCCGTCGAAATTAACTCAACCATTGCAGAAAACGATAATTACGTTAATGATGCTAGGAAAATTATTCTCTACACACTCGACTGAACACAGAAAAAAAAGGCCATTTGATTGCCTTGAAAATGTTAATTGATTTTCCCTTATTGGCTAAAAATATTCTCCAACATATTTGCGGAAAGACGATGCTCATGCAAATAAATTTTTAATGTGACCTAGCAACATGTACAAAAATGAAAGAAAGGCAGCAAAAAGGGCATGGCCTATGTGTGTATATTGTTTATAAATGAACAGCAATATGGGGAAACAATGAGCTCAATGAGGTATAGACTGTGTATGCAAAAGTCCTCTTTACGCTTGATATACCGCATTTCCTTTGCTATTTTCCCTCCTCCATCGCTGTCCAATGTTCATTCGTATTCTCATTCGCCGTTGAGAGAGTTCATTGTCGGCATTTTTGGCTCGCAAATTATCAATTAAATATTTATGCAAATTCCAACGGAATTCATTATTCCTAATTTCATTCTTTATTTTCTCACTCTCTTTCTCTTTGACTGTTTCAGTGAACGAAGGACGCACTTGCAGGGAATAATAATTTTCAAATTAACAAAATTTATATTCAAGTATTATTATTTCATGATTTCTCTTGGGGAATTTCCAGCAAAGCATAGAACAACATACATTTTGCTAAAACAACATAAATTTTAATTAACATATATTAGGTGCATAGGGGGTTCCCTTTAAATTTGCTTAAGTGACATCCATAGCATCATTGTTAATCTTTCATTGCATTATTATTTGCTTTAATCTGTTGTTGATGATGATGCTATTGTTGGTGTTCTTGTGGATATTTTTGATGTGTTATGAATAAATAAACTACTAGAGGCAATGATACAATGACTTAACAGTAATACACAGAAATTAGCACGAGTTTATTGTAAAGCGTCATTAAATTTTTTTACTTCTATGCTCCTCATTAATTACATGTTGTACAAACTGATGTTTTTTGATTCGAGATTTGTTTTTTCATATGCTCAGTAGATGATGTTTTTTTTTTTTATTTTATGCATGTTCGGAATTACAATAATTAAAATTAGTGAGATATTTTAATGGTTCATGGCAAACAAAAAGGTGCACAGCAGCATGCAAAAAAAGAGATTACATTTTTACGTAACACGGTTTTTTTATTGCTTGATTTCAGCCTTGTTTCCTGGGCTCTGTATCTGAATACAAGAAATTATTCCATTTTTTCAGCTTTATGTCTATTATGCACCGTAACGTAGTGAAACGAGCAGTATGCAGCATCTCTACGATGTTTTTTTAGAGTAAAACAGTTTTGTAATGAGAGTCTCATTAAGCCTTAACTATGTTTCATAAAATGTTTCTCTTGTTATATATGTAAAATTAAATTGTGTTTTTTTTTAGAAGCTCAAGCAGTTGGTGCACAGTTCTTCACAACCTTTATACATGTGTTCGGTTTAATGCAGCACTGAGTAATTTACAGCTTGCTGCATTTATTGCTTCCTCTATAAGCATGTGTTTCTACTTATTGGGTAACCGAATGCGGGACTCAATGCGCGGAGCTCAATAATATTTCATTCAATTTCATCACGAATTTTTTTTATTGATTAGTTTACGATCATTAAACGGTTGTTTGTCTCAATAATTACAGACATGCACCATGTTCCGATCTCACATCGTTAAAACCAACTGTCGATTGTGCATCGAACGAGCACGGGGCCATAAGGGCAGCCATTAATAAATAGTTTGTGATAGTTCTGACAGCATATAAAATGAAGATAAGACTAGAAAAATCTAAATATTATTTTTGTTTGTATTCAATTGTCAATTAATTTTGACTTCAAGCACTCGACATTCCTTTTCGGCAGCCTTGCAAAAGAGTTATAAGAACACACAAATCAATATTCCTGAGCACTGTTAACGTCTTGTTTTTTTGTTAAAAACAAAAAATAAATAAATAAATTATGACTTAAAATGCCTCATGTGAAAAATCTCCAAAAGTCACGTATAAGAACATGTTAATCCATTTAATGTTGAGAGTCGTTTCTCTTGAGCATTGTTTATCGTCTGCTTATGAGTAAATATAAAGGTAAATATTAAAACGTGAGAAATTGCGATTTGCTACGACCTCGTATCCCATAAACATCAAATAGTTTGCTCTCGTAGGAGGAGGTAAAGAAAAATAATAATTAAAATATATAAAGTTTGTTTAAACGTTTTTATTTTCTCTTTCGATTATTCTTATGAAATTGTAGATCATGCTTGATGATTAAGTTGTTGATGCACGGCTATGACCACAGGTTACCGAAATCATGGAAAACCACTCTGTTGAAATCTAAATGTATACATACATCTACATGACTCGGCGAGGTTAGAAAATATTAAGCTCTTTAATCATGATTTTCGTGGTATGACTTCTGCACTCGAGAGATATTTCGAAGTGATTTCTTTTCGTCGAGAGCATAAAATCATAGTTGATGAAATCATAGAATGCAATTTGAATCAAAAGCTTTATAAATGAACGATGCTTCGTTTTTTTTTTCTTGACATCATTTGAGAGCAATTGAATTTAAAAGCAATTGAATTAAATTAAATTTTTTTAAATGAAAGTAAACAAATAATAAATATGCGGCAGCTTTTTGTTTTAATCCGCAAAAACTCCACAACGAGAACGAACGAATGATGTTGAAAAATCGTTTGTGTTTAAAAATAATTAATTTCAATTGCTCCACATGACAGGAGTTTTATTTTTTGGCTTAAATTTTGACAAAATTCCTTCATCGTCGCAAAAATGTTGAAATCTGTTCAACAGTTGCAAACTTTTCACATATTTTTTTGGGGGAAATTAAAAATAAAAGACATTAAAAATAAAGCATGCGAAAATATTTTGAAAAAAAAAAAAACACATCAAAGGCAAACAACAAAATTATGTTGCCGAAGAATATACAATAAAGAACATGAATTATAATCAGACAAACAACTTTTCCTCTGCGTTCGCGAATTCTTTAGAAGAAAATTCTCTAAAATTATGTCACATGGGATATATAATATTTTGCTTATTTAAATAATGTGAGCGAACACACGAGCTACTTATTCGATGTAAAAAGTTCACGACACGCAAAAACTTCTTGCAGCACTCTCTTGGGGGCAGAGACAAAAGACGAAGCATAGGTACGCTTAACCTACTTAGAGGGGCGAAACTCATGGTTTTCGCAGAAAACAATATTCGTGAAATTATTTAGGTATGTATACTTATGACTAAACTAAAAAACTTCCACCGTCCCATTTATTAAAACAAAAGATATACTCTATGCTGGATCATTTTGCCCATAAGTTATCCATATTAAGGGGATTTTTTTTTTAATATATATCCCTGTTATGTGTGTGCAATCCGAAACTGAAATTCTGCAGATTCTTCATTAAATAAGTCGCTTAAAATTTTTCACATCAATCAACATTGTGCATGACAATCTGGTGTTTATTCCTATTGAAATTAAATTTCTCTATTCTGCCGCGACATATGCTCAGTCACATGACAATAAAGTATTTAATTTATGAAATGGGCTGCAACGCTTTTAATTTGATTTTTATTCAGAGATTCGGGGAAACATCGCAAAATATTGTTTCTTTTTTCATCGTACAATGCCAGACAGTGCGTCTGCTCAATGTCAATGGCACATGTTCAACAATATAAGCAGATTCTTATTATCGCAGCTGAGAGAGAGAAAAAAAAAATCATTATCGATATCGAAGGGACCATCGCTTTTTTCATTTGCAATAAATAACCATTAAAGTTAATAATTAATTTTATGGCTCATGCTACAATACGGTAATGGCAGACAGAGAAAAAGCTGTGAAATGAACATTAGGCACGACATTGCCATTCAGTGCAATGTAGAATAAAAACAAAAATCAAACCTAATGGGGTGAGATTCACCTCGACCCGTTTCCCATGCTCAGGCAGAAAAGCAGATTAAGAACCGACTTAACGATCACAAATGAAACCCTCTGATACCCTCCAACACACAAAAATCAATTAAATCAAATCGATGAGAAGTCGGGATTCATGTCGAAAGCAGAAAAAGGACGAAATGAAAGTGCATTCGTGCAAAAAAGTGGATTGAACTAAAATGCTTTCAAAAGGTGACACAAAAAAAAAGGAAAATAATTATAAAAAATCATTTTTTCTCTATCCCCAGACACATCACACAATTATTTTTGTGTCCCAACTCTCCGGCCATTCGTTATCTTTGCATGTGAAATTTCACACTGGAAGCATAAAAATTACTTCCACTAGATTAGTTCTAACCAATTTTTATTGTGTGGCAGTAAATCGTTATTTCTCTCGGGTACGATTCCCGACTGGAGCGGTTTTGTTTGCTGAACGCAAAATTGACAAACTCTAAAAGCCATTTCACCCAACATTAAGTTTGCATTGCCGTAGTTGATTTTAATCATTCTCCAAGCACGTAGAACGTTGCCCATCATAATATCATGACACGAAACATGAAAACCGCAAAAGTGTTCGCAACCAGAGAAAGAAAATAAATAGTTATTAACTTATAATTTCGAGGGCCATCATCAGAATTCATGATGTTCCATTAACTTCATAATTGAAATCATTTTGGGTCTTCTTTTTTGTATTCTATGCCAGAGCTAGCTTCGAAAAATGGAAAGATTTAATTCATGTGAAATCGTCTGGAATGTGATTCCTAACAAACACACAAAGAGCTCAGGTAAAAATGGGATTTAATGAAATTGTGCATGCGACGTTGCCAAATTATTCTCCGCTCGATTTAGTCGACAGCAATAATCCAAGCGCTGAATTTCAAGTAACATTACTTCAGGAAAACAATTTGGTAAATGTACGATACGAAGCTGTTGGCAGTAATCGTCACTTTTTCCATTTGAAAATTTTATTTTCCTATACAATTTATTTTTTTAGCAGCTAGCGACGGCAGAAGCATAAATGAGAAACTTATTGACCCGTATAAATGATATTTACAAAATACTTAAGTCCTTGCTGCGAAACTCTCACGCAATCTTTTAAGCGAGCGCCTTTTTGTTTAAGTATAAACAACCCCATAGACCGGGAATGGCAGCCCGACACTCATTGCTGAGTTGTATTCATGAAGGATATTTAGCTGCTCATGGCTTCATAAATTACATATTTTATTGTCAGAGTGGCCCCCAAACGGGTATAAAGTGGAGAACTACCGTTTTTAATTTGTTCTGTTTATTTATATATTCGGAATACATTCTACTCGGAGCTCAAAACATATACTTTTCTTCATTGTGTTCAACTATTCGCACTGGTTGGTGGGAGTATGAGGTGGGAAAATTTTGCCTCGAAGGCATCGAAATCATATTTCATTCATAACTTCATTCTTTCTTCATCCCTCCGAAAAAAAAGAAAACTTTTCATGTAAAAACGTTAAACTTTTTTCATTTTCTGGCCCATTGGCAGCTTTCAGGAAGTTAACATGTTTGGGAAATTCTTTTTCCACAATATTTTCGACGAGTAAAAAGTAAAAAAAAACTTCCTCTGTCGTGTCTGCTGCGAAAATTATCGACTGAAAAAGCCATGCAAGTGTACTTAATTTTAATTTTCGATTACTTAACGTGCCAAAAAGTGCATCCGGTTATGATACTTTGCAAGATCGATAGTTTGTTAGTGTATTTATTTATTTTAAAATAGGAAAACTTCGGGAAAAGTGTGTGAGGCATGTTGCTAATAGCTCTTGGTCAGAAATAATCAAAATGAACCAAAGTAAAGTTTCGCATCATGACCAAAATACTCGCATTTATTTAATGAAGGAATGAGATAAAACTGGTATGGCATAAGAGAGCAAACATTTACAGTTGGTGGTGAGAAAATAAACATTTGGCATTTATAGACAAACATCACCAAAAAAAAAAAAACTTATTTAATTTTCTCCATTCAGTGTCCGAAAAAAAAATAGGGGAAGTGGAGAGAGGAGGGGGAGGTTGAGATAAGCATTAGAAAAGCAGAAAATTGTTTCTTTTGGTTCAGAGGCGAGCTGATAATAATCTTTTGGGGGCTATCAATGGCCTTTGATGTCCATTATATCTTTAGCACAATCTGTCTTTAGCTCATTAAAAGAAAATTTATTGACATTGCGAGGCAGTGGTTTTTGTCTTAATTGCCGACCACACAAATACCAAAATGCTTACATTTGGAGTTGCCAAAAAAAAAAAAAAAAAAAAACAAAATAAGAAAGAATAATTTGTTCAACTCGACAATGATTTGCATACAAAAGGAAACCGCCACTTAATTCGTGTCACATGATATCATTTTAATTTCAATAAGTGAGTTGTATAATTTATTTCTATTCATGAATAAAACATCAAACCAGAAGATTGAGTGCATTGAAGACTCTAATGATGATGATGCTGGTGGCACCAACATTAAATTTAACAAATTTTCAATTTCTCTCTTCTGTACAGTAGCTTCATGCTTAAATCTCGAGGTGTGACGAATTTTAAATTATTTTCTCTGTTTCCGGTCTTTGATTTTGATTTAATTTAATTTGGTCAGATTTCGAATCTAATCGAATTATCGACTAATGATTGCACTTATAACGGCAAACGTTGATTTCAAGAATGTTTTTCATTCCCTGAAACCAGAAAGCTTAAAACTTTTCTTTATATTTCAACAAATATTTTAACGCTGACTCGTTTTCTAACTTTTAACGTAAATATTTATGCTCAAATGTGTTAAACTTCGGAAGGAACACGTTCTTTAGCATGCACAGAATATTTACCAATATTTACAGTACTACATGTTACTTTTCGATGGAATCGTGAAATGGAGAGAACTTATTTACATTTTGCTCCGCTCGACAGTGAATAAAGAACGGCGCATAATGAAAAGTGAAATATTTATCTTTACACCGTGTACGGCTGGCAGGCGAAAAAAAAAATGTATAAGAAAATCGATATATGAACCACAATATATTTTGCCGCAATGTGTATTTGAAGGTGTGAAATAGTTGATTAGAAGTGTAATTTAATCATTTACTCTGTAGAAAAGGGAGCAGCAGCATCCAATGTTCAGCCGCGTGAGAGTATCGGGCGATAAATCTTTAATCAGCAAGCAAATTACCATAATCCCTTACTTATCTGATTTGGCAGTGAAAAAGTGCTGAAAATGCAAATTTGTTCACCTCTGAAATTTCATTTCATCAAGGGCTGATTTTTGTTGCGATGGTATCCGTGTGTAGGTGAATCATCAAAGTAATTTCGCATAAATTTGAATTCACATCAGAAATTCCTTTGATTTTCCTAAATCGGAACTTTAAAGAACTTGTAAATGTTCGTTGGCATTAGTATGCAGCATTATGTCTGTGTGTTCATAACAACATTCATCTCAAATCATTTTCACAACCCTACACCGCAGAACGATATTCCATTAACAGTCACATCAACCGAGAAAAGAAAAAAAAAACTCAATACTAGAAGTGAAAGACTTATCTGTGATGTGAATGAAAGATACAAAAAAAAAAACCAAATGCACGACTGAAAATTGCATTTCTTGTTATTTAGCACAACACAAAAGGAAATTTTTACTTCTTTTTTGCTTTGCTGTTTCAACAATAAAACATCCATTAAATAGTTTTTAGTTTTTTTTTTCTCCAAACAGATTCCATTCTACATTTATTGCATTACGAAAAATTATTTTCATGTTTTCTCTCTGTTAGATAAAAAAAAAATGTTAATTTTGTATGTATTTCCTATCCTATAATAAAGCAAACTCTGTAATTGTGCATGCAGCATGCTTTAGGTTTAGTGCTAAACATCATCAAATTAGGTGCAGAAAAATTATCCCAAAGTAATCATCACCCAGTTTTGTGATATCCATTCAACATGCTTTAAACTCTTTGTGTGTTTCAGACGAACATGCAACGAGACCCGATGGGTTTTAATGTTATAGTCGCACATGCAAACATATTTTTTTTCCATTTTCAAGAGCATCTCGTACACAAAACGTCTCAAATTACTCCTAATTTGCTACAAATCTCTATAATTACACGACACCATGAAACGAACGAGAACGAATTCATTCGTAATTTTTGAGCATCATAATTTTCTACAGAACTGCGGAAAAAATTGGCAGTGGCAGGGAGAAGTTTTATATGAAATATTAAAAATTTCATGCATTTAAAATTTTATTTTAAATTTCCAGTCGGCAAAGTTTGACAAAAAAAAAATCCTGTTTGGTATAGTGTTATTCAGCAGACAGTAAAATTGAGGGATGAAACGAGTGCATGAATATTGCTTGTATATCATGATTGAGATGATGCCATTTCTGTTCATTCTTAGGTCTTAACAATTAGGACGAGTAATTTCACATTTCTATATGCCTTCCATTTTAGTTCTTACTTAATGCTTCGTCGTTCTATCTGCCTTGCAACATCTGTTCTTTTGCTGAGATTTCTGATGAAACACAAACGGACCAACAGAGGCCATAAAATGTTTGTCGGTTTATGGGGATAATGCTAAAACTTTACCCATGTCCTTTTTAGCTTGAATTTGCAAATTCTTCTTTATGCAACCATTCGCTTCTTCCTTTTCAGCCGACTGTTCCTCGAAATCATTTCATCATTTCGTCTGTCAATTTCTGTTTATTTTTCTCATTACACAAAAAATACTTTAAAAAGAAATTATTTGTTTGTTATTGCCGTTTCTTGTATTAAAGTAAGAATTCCTCTTTTTTTGCCGGCAACTCACTCAAAATGGTTGTAATTATTAATTCTCGAGAACCGAAAAGCAACAACAGTAACAGCAACCGTGGAATAAATAAAACAAAGGGGCGCAATGTGTGTGTCTTTAAGACAAGTTGAAGAAAAAAAAATCGCTTTCGTGCACAATGCACTGCGGCCACTCGCTCTCTTATAATGCCCAAGATAATTATTTAATCCCATGTTTTCGTTCATTAATGCAAACAGTCCGAGATGAAATTTCACTTTGTTGGTTTTTCATTTGGCATTTTGGTTGGCCCTATAATTTAGGTCCCGGCACTCCAAAACTTGCGCTCGCTCATCATCATTGTGCATGCTATTGCTTTCTGGGTTTTATTTTGAGGTATTTGAAATGAATTTCTAAAGATATCTCCAGACATTTGAAATGTGCCAAGATTGAAATGAACATTTTAATAAGAGATATCGCGTTTCATATATGTGAACACTGTCATGTTGATTTTTGTGATTCTTTTGCGCAATAACAAAAATATAATATAAAATAAAGAATAAAATGCTCCGATATATGTTTCACTTGGCAATTAACGATGTTTTTTACTGACAATATATTTGTTTTTAAAATTGCCATTGCAAAGCAAAAACGTAAAAGATATCAAATTTAAATTAATATTGAGGCAATAAAAGAAAAATATCTGGCAAATGTTATGGAATATTCAAGCCATTGAATTTCCTTGAAACAATAGCTCGAGGATTCATGTTTGAGTTCCTGCGTATCCACATTCATCCGGCAGGCAACGGTGGTTTCTTTTGAATCAATTTTTCAATTATGAACACAGCAAAAATTCTGCCATCAGAGAACGGGGTTTTTTTTCCATTATTATCATTTCTCTTGTTGATTTATGAATTTATTAAATTACCTTCAACAATTGTGAAAGTTGAGATGCATCACTATTGTGCTATGGAGGAATGAAACAGGAACTCAGTGTGAATTACAAAGTTTTTGTATTTACAACATTAAAACTTTACGACAAATTGCATAAAACTAATCAAATATTTTAATGGAAGGTCCCTCGTAGATGCTCATTAATGTTTGCTTCAAAACCGTAAAGTAAAATGCTTCATCATCGTCCTGTAACAGGTTTTACAATAAGCAGCTATAATTTTTCAATTTGCAAAAACTCATTCCCATTGGAAAATTGACTTTAATTTGATGTTTAATTTGCAGCATAGCCTGCATGGGTGGGTCTATTTTTGTTGCATTGTTTTGTTATGTATAAAGATGTCTTGGCAAAAGTACGATAGGGAGTGAACTTGTAAATAAGCGAATGAAAAATGAAATTAGATTAAATTTTGCTGGCGTTTTGCAGTGCATCGTAATGATGAGACTGGGCATGGCCTAAATATAATTCGGGAATAGAAATTGGTGTAGAAATATACCATCTGTCATAATATCAGAACCCCGATGGGAAATGTATGATCAGCAACAGAAGCGATGGCTAAAAATGTTTTTGTTTCAATTTCGGTAAAAGAGAAATATTAATCTCGGCTGTTTCAATGAATGAAATGGCAAAAAAAAAATAAAATATTTTTCACAATCATTATGAAACATAAATAAGCCCAGTCACTGTACGGTCATGGAACTCGTTAGGCTACTTGTGATGGTTCTTTGCGCTAAATATATTCGTTTAAAGCCTTCACCTTTAATTCATCATAGGCTTCTTTTTTATACAATCGATTTCAATTAACCATATTTTTTCTGCTGTTGCCTTGTCTGAGCTTCAATTTAATTAATCTTTTGAATTATAATTTAAGATCATTTCATATTCTTGAAAATTCGAATGCGCTGCCACAAGCAACTGGTCATACCATGAGCATGTTTCTGAAAATAATAAAAAAAAAAAACAGCAGCAGCAGCAAAATCAAAATGGATTAATTTATGTTGCTTGCTTTGCTGCCTGCTATACGAGTGAGAATTTTTTTTTTCCTTTACTTCAAATGTTTTATTTGAACATTTGCTTCAGTGCCAGTTACAGTAATTTTCTGTTGAATTATTTTCTTGTTTTCGCTCAGTGACGACGTTTTAAAAGAATCAAGGAAATTCTCAATTCGTGTTTTGTAGTAATTTTTTTCCTTCATATTTTGACAGAGCACCGCTGAATGGATACTAAGCACGAGAGCTTTGCCTAAAAGCCTGGATCCGAATAAAGTCTAGAATTTTTTTTGTGATTTATAATTTAAAATCTTCATGTGAACACAATCGCGCAAATGAAATCTCTTAAGCAAGCTGAGAAGAAAATAAAAGCTGTCGAGCACCTCGCGAGACTATAAGAAAGATTAAATGGCTGCATTATTACTTTTATCGTCTTGTTTAATGACCAATTAAGCTTCTTAAAAGAAGTTTTAAAGCGAATCAAACGACGAAGAAATGTATATGATCGATTGTGGCTTTGCACAATAAACCGATTGCAAGGAGACGATTTATTTTTACTGCTGTGAAAATTGATAGTTTGAATTATGTTGCTAAAAGGCGATACTTGGCAATATTTTAACGACTTTTGTACCAGACATCTAGTTTCGATTAGATGTTATCTCAATATTCGACAGCACGCATCGTTTAGATAGATTTTCTAATATTATCATCAATTGAACAATTTAATCATCTCAATGAACATGAGCAGCCTTCTCGTTATAATCTTGATTTGCTTGCTCGAAATGTGAACAAAAAAAAAAGTTTATTTGAAATTCAATTTAACTTCGTAGCAGTAATAACAATAAGAAAACTTCGGCACAATAATTTTAATTGATTTGTGAGATCCTCCCATTTCCATAATATAAAAACAGCTCTTACTGCCCATTTCATAAACATAACATTTTGATGAGCGCTTTTTTTTGTATACGCAAGTGATGTGGTATGTTTGAACAAACAACCAAACAGAGCTTTATCATCGGAATTAAACATTTCTTTCATTTGGCAAAAAACTTTTTTTTTTTACCGCCGCTCTTCGCAATCACGATTCTCAAATTATGTTGCTGAGCGAGGCAATAAAAAATATCCATTGGTAAACATATAAAAAAAAATACAAACAGTTTATGAAAACATTCACTCGAGCTGAATCCACTTTAGATCCATTTGCAGGTTGATTTTTTTTTTTAATTCAGACCAGCAATTTTCTAATTTTCCATGCACAAACCACCCAACATCAGTGAGTGCATATCACATGATGCAGAAAAGAAACAACATGGACAGTGAAGTTTATTTGACCTTTTAGTTGATGTAATGAACTTTTATTTCTTAATTTGCCCGAGAAAATTGCTTGTTCTTTTTGTTGTTTACCGGACAAGCTGAGAATTTAATGCCCTTTGTTCTTGTTCGATGTTGTTCTTACGACGGACGATGTATTAAATTATTGCTGCTTGATTTATTATTTTTTGTGTGTGTATTTGTTTTTTTTTTGGGACCGCGCCGCAATTCACTGTGCTATAATTGATCTCTGGCAGTTTGTTGAGGCAGAATATTTTCCGTATTTGTTTCTTATGTTCGTTCAGAAATTTTGGCTCATCTTTAACATCTCTTTTTTTGTCTTATGTGTTTTATTTTCTTGTTGAGATTACCAGAGAACTATGTTAGCAATTTCTTGTTTTTCGCTGGATAAAAGATGACGGTGAGTTTTTTTTAGTTGTTGGTTATACTGAAGTTGTAAATTCTTTACAATATTTGTTTTTGGGACTTTCATGAGGCATTGCTAATGGCTTTGAGCCAAAAAAACAAACAAGCCGAGAGGAGTGAAGAAAAAAGCCCAGAAGATTGTGTCGGTGAGTCGACGAAAATTGTCTTCATTAAACGGTACATTTACACAAGAGTTCAATAGCGTTCACACAAGAACAATTTAGCGGCAATTTTCTACTTATTGCACAAGTCCGTAAATCTTCTTTCGATTACAATCTCATCAAATGAATCTTTAATAGCTAAAAAAAAGTTTCTCTTTCGCTCAGCCGCATTCAGGAACTATGCTCAAATTACACAACCAAACATAACATATCAAATGAAAGATGACTTCTACCATACACCAGTAGATGGTATAAAATTAAAAAACAATAAATCAATTTTGAAAGATGACTTCTACCATACACCAGTAGATGGTATAAAATTAAAAAACAATAAATCAATTTCTTTCTATTTTATTTTCTTTATTTCTCAGACAGCAAAACTGCCTGAATTGTTTAAAGAAAGTTGTAAATATTCCCATTCCCGAGCTCTATTCGACAACGAAAAAAAAAGAAATAAAAATTTAAATAAATTAAAATGTGAGCAATAACTAGTTTCATGGGCTTTTGTAGCGATCATTTTGCTGCTGTCTACCTCGTCTATGAGCACAATATCTTCTGCCTCTAATCCCAACAAAGCACTGCCGCCCGTTTCTATTCTCATTATAATTTTATAGACTTTTTATAGCATCATCATTCGCTTATTCAATCGCTCTGGTTGTAGATATATTTTTCATTTCACGTTGAAAGAGCTAATTGAGGTATAGAGAAATGGAATCATCATTCACAACAGTCTTTGTGCTGTGGAGTTTTATGTGTCGATAGATAAATTATGCTCGAACATCATTTCTTATGAATCATAACCAGAAGCTCTTAAGGCATTTTTTATTTTATTTTAGTACTCATAAGAACCAAACTCTTCTGCTCCCGATAATTTGACGTTTTGTGTATACAGCAATAATGAGCATTCATAATAATGCTAGTTTATGTGTTGCGGCTTTTTCTCGCGCTCCAATGGCACCCTGAATGCTTCAAAATCTCATGATGAAGATGTTTATTGTTAAAGCATAAAAAACACACTTTAGAATGAAAATAGCTTTTCATTATCGTGTAGGAAATTTCTTATGATGCTCTATTTTTAGAAAGTACCATGTACCATGCCATGTTATGCCTTTGTTGTTATATAGCTATTGTGAAATGAAACATATGAAGCAGTATTTTTTTTATTCTCCGATTAATATCGAAACAAGGTGTTTGAGCAAAATGAAAAGCGTGATTGAGCATAAAACCAATTTGGTGATTTAACAATTTTTATAGATATTTGATGTTTACAAAAAAAGAAAAAAATAATAAAAAGCTTTTAGATCGAAGACCAATCGTTTATCTGCATTTATTATTGATAATTATCTCGATTGAACTCAAACGAATTATTTTAATGTAGCAAACTTTCACATTGATTTATCATTGACGATATTAATTTTAACCTTTCGAAAAATAAAGCAACTTTACCGAACCTTCTGGCAACAAGAATTGTGACGGTAATTAAGTAATTTACTGTACTCTTGACAGTTGAAGTTGAAATTATTGAATTTATCACATGGCCAACAGTCGCTGAGAGCCAATAAAAGTTATTTTTTTTTGTTATTCTGCAAATTGTCTTTATTGCTGTCATTGTTTTTATAAGCTGTCCCCGCAATAAAACAGAAAGAATGAAGGCAGTGACCGAAATAAATGGGCTTCAAAATGAACACCATTGGACTCCTCGTACTCTTGCAATTAAACAGACTTTGGATTTATTGTTGCTGAGTTTTTGTTACTTGGAGAGCTTTGGTTCTTGAGTTGTCGCATTTATTTGTTGTTTGTGCCTTGCACCACCACTTCTCGGTCGACAGTGGAGCGAAATGATGAAATTAAGAAGAGCTGATAACAAAAAACTGCCACGATGCTTTTAATTCTGCACACTTTCAATGACGCTTCATTGGCACACAGAAAATGCCGATAAAACAACGAGAAGAATTAAAGAAAGTGCACGTACTACGAACGAATGATTCGAAATGACACAGCGCATGAGAAGCGATTCTGAAGCTCAACTTCATGTAGACGCGACAGCGAATAAATTGTCTTTCACGCTTAATTGCAAAATGTGACCGTTTAGATGACTTCATAAATAATTTAATTACTGCAAACGATTGTTGTGCGATGACGAAGAGTTCGAAAATAAATCGCTTGAATTATTATTGTGTGGCGTTTCAAAAAAAAATTCATTTGGAACTGCATCTTAATTGCATACGTTGCTTAATCGATTATCAGCCAGCAGTCAAAACCAAAAAGTTAATTGAAGAAATTTTTCAGTCGAGAAAACATGCATTCATTAACTTCCGGCATTTATTCAACTTTCATTTTCGATTTTCATCGGCAGCCTTTCATCAGCAATTCAAAGCTGTTGCACAGAATATCAATATTCAATAGGCTTGAATTTAGTGAGCGCTTTAATCGGAGCTCATTTAATACATGAAAGAACAATTTTGCTATGGTTCAAAAAATAAAAAAAAAAACCTGTAAGATAAAAATGTTTTAACTTGCCAGGTGAATTTTCAATCATCAGCATATGTGTGAATGAATGAAAAGCATCACAACTAATTGAATTTTTAAATTCTATATTTTGCCTAACACAGAACCTGAATCGTTACCGCGAAAATATCCATTTTAATGATTCATTTTTACGTTTAGGTATTCAGATATTGTTTTATCAGTAGCTTCTTTTCAGCAAGAGAGAGGGAGAGAAAGAGAGAGACAAAACTGCAAATGACGAAAGATTCAGAGTAAATTAAATTTTTAGGTCGTTTTCGTTCTTAACATATTCTTCTTCCATTTCCTCCAAAAAATATACATCTCGCAATATTTTCGGTAAATATTGCTGTTTATCTTTCCATTCTGTGATAACAACAAGACATGCCAACTTCAAACGAATATATTAAGATATCACAGCATTTTTGTTCATTATTACGAGGCAATCATCATAAGCGAGAGAGATGAAATGACTAAAGATGTATAGAGTGGAAGCAATTTTTAATAGCTTCATTAAGATTGTTCTCATGCTGTAATTACACAATTCAACATCTAGTCAATTTGCCTTCTGTTTTTTTTTTTTCTCTTATCTTTCAAGGATATTTTTATCATGCAACAAAAGATTTAATGACACGGCGAAGAATTTCACTTTCGAGACATATTATTGCCGCATCACAATGAGAGCAGATAAATTAATGACAAGGATGATGATGCACAAAATTGTTTTATTCAAGGCATTGCTGGCAATTTTCTCGACATGAGTGGCGGGCTTTTTTGCTCAGTGCAATTTATACACACAATCAACATAAGCCCTCGAAGGTTGGTCTTGTAAATTACACACGATGTGCATGAAAAATCCACGTTCATATCCGCATTTGTTTGCTGAATATAATTTTAAACGATCTTTTGTTGTATATAGACCACCCATATGGACGCTGATTCTGTGAAACCAAATTATATTTCTCAAAAACTCGAGCTTCGATTTCATCGGGCAACTTTTTTTTCTACATTTGAAACAAACACAAATTTCAAATGCCGAAAACCGGACAGCTTCTAATTATCTTCTTCTTATTACAGCATATATTTCATACCGTAAGCTCAGGTGGATAAAAAATTGTCTACATAGAATATTTAGCAAAATATAATTTCTCATGAATATTCGAGGAAAAAGTGCCATCTCTAATGGTGAAATAATTTGAGCTCCATAAATTATAAACTGATGCAAAAACATGACTCCGACGACTATTGTAATTTAGAAATAACAGCCACCATGAAATCAAAATGTAAATTGCCTACAGCACACAAGAAACTACTGAATGTCTTTTAAGGTCGATTAAATATGTTCAGCGTTCTTAGTTTCGGGATCATGATTTTTACCTTTTTGTTGTTTGCTCATTGTGTGTATTAATTTTTTTTTTTAATGACTTTGCCAGCCCCGAAATCAAGCATTTTAGGTTCTTTTTCTACAATGTTATGTTTCACGATGTAGTTTTTTTTTCTCTTCGATGACAATGAGATAATCATCAGAGATATGTTTAGAAGAGAAACATTCCCCTCATGGGAATTCCGTATTTTTCCCTTTCGTCTTTGGCTCGTTCTCGAAGTATATAAATATTTTAAGTTCAGTTTTTGTTTTTTATTCATATAAGAGCAATTTTCGATGATGGGAAGTGCTTAAGATTTCTTCGTTATCTTTCTAATAAATGCTACCAAAATCATTTTCCATCGTCTCCGAAATCCATAAAAATTCTACCTTCCAGAGGGTATATGAGACCAAAACATCAAATGAGTGCGACCAATATTTTTTTAAGAAAATATCTCTAATGTCTAAATTCAATTCGGTGAACTTCTTTCTTGTTTATTGAGACCACCGATTGAGTGCATTCCGACATCTGATGGAAGAAAAGGGGAAATCTAATTCAGATTAAAATTTCAAAATACTATTTTGATCCGTTGAGCGGCCTTAATTTGTCCTTCTTTCCATTCACGATTTAGATTAGTGACATTTTTATTATTTCCATTTAGCTATAAATTCTTGATTCAGTAAAATTTTAGAAAAAAAACACATCGTGTGAGCGGAATCTAAAATGTGTTCATCCAAAAGAAGTCAAATGGACTGATTTGAAAATTCAAATGTTTATCAATCACACGAAATGAAGTCGAACTGCGGTGGCAACTTAATTGAAATTCTCAACCTACCAATAGAAGTCCCACACATACAAGCTCTTCACAATCAATTAAACGTTTTTATTTGATAGAAAGAAATAATGTCTTAAGCTCCAATTAACCTCGAAAAGCGAACGTTCGACGGGCAGAGGAGATGTGTATAATACGAAATGGAATAATCAAAGAAAAAATATCTCAAACAATAATTTATGTTTTGAAAGGTATTTCTTTTTCTTTACTCTCTTCATGTCGTCTTATGCTTCTTTGCCGTTTCATTTTAAGATTCCCGCTCTCGCGCCGCGATCAAGCAGTTTATTGGAAGTCAAATATAGTTGCGTTGCGATGCAATATAAAATTATGTGAGACCTTAAAAACCTATCGAACAACAAAAAAAAACATACGAACGTTTGCCTGACGAAACATAAACAGAAGAACTTAAGGCAATAAAACAATTTAAAGATATATGGACAGCCGTAAAAAATTAATTATAATAAATTATTATTCAATCTTCAAATCGATTAGATAACAGTCCAAAGGAAAGGAACATCCAACCTGGGTTATTATTAATTTAGTTCCCTTTTTACCACTTTCTTGAGATCTTTTGCAACGCATTTTAATAAACGTTCACGTTGAAGAACGAGAATTTGAAAACAAAAAAATTTCCTTACCAGAAGTTACGACAATTCCAATTTTATCTCCACTCTATGAAACAACTATAAAAATCACATAAAATTCAAAGATGTCAGCGACATATTTTATTTTTCAATTTCTCAAGATGCTAACCGAACCTATTTATTTGCTGTATAGGAGTTTTGAAAAGCATTTTGATGGGTTCACTATTTTAAAGCAATTCAATATAAAGATAAAATTGATGTGAATGAGCTAAGGAATGGACAGGCAAAGACCAGTTAGAGGAGAGATGTTATCTGTGAGACATATAAAAGTATTTTATCATCATCTGTCATTTCAGCTAAAGCCGCAGCAGAGTTGTGAAGCATGTAAACGGCATTTCTATATCATGGACTAGAGTGCCCAAAGAGACAACTCAAGCAGCACGAAAAATTCCGACCACATAAATATCCATTTCTCAACCTAATCTACATGTATTTCTTTTTTTTCTCAAGTAGCACTCAGTAGTCATTCAGAGACAAGTCAACGAATAAATTTTATGCTTCGAGTCACGATAGATTACGGATAATCCTCGACACATCATTGTGGCGGCACATAGATCTCGTCGTTCCGGTTAATTAAAATTACAAGCACACACTCGTATGGTGCAGCACAACAATTATGCAAATGACTCAATTCGCCCTGATCGCGGCGCGGTACTTTTTTTTGCTCTGGATGCACATCAGTCTTCTTTCAGATTTTTTTTTCTCTTTTACATTGGAAGCTGGTGTATGTGCTTAACTAAATTAACTTCTCAATACTGTAAGCTTAAGCGTATATAAATCTTTATTACAGTGCAGTGAATTAAGTTTGAATAAATTCCCCTGCTCTTCTTTCATATTCGTTATTTTTCATTGCATGTGCATAATATAATAAAAGAAATCTGTTGACTGAAGCAACTGGCGCAAAGCAACGACTGGCCTTTGCTGTTACCTGAATGTATAAAATGTCGATAGGTTGCCAATATCATAAACAACACGAGCATTTAATTTCAGGTAAGTCAGGGGGGAGAGCAAATTAGCATAAAAGAGCAATCAAGAAATGGTCGTCGTTTATTTTCCTCATCATGGAGATTGTTCATCCAACCAATAACATCAACAACAACCAGCAGTGAGCAGCAAAAAGAAAAAAAAAGATATTCGAAACGAAAGAAAAGACAGCAAGAAAGAAATCTGGTGAATTCCTTACAATTTTATATGCCCATTTCATCATGAATTGATTATTATCGAAGGTCAAGTAATTTGATTCTTTTCTTCAATCGCTCATTGGGAAATTGCTGTGTGTGCCTTTTTCAATGTTTAAAGCATACAGCATAGGAAGAAGCGAAAAAAAGAGCAAGAGACTAAGTTAAGATTACAAAAGATCAAACTTTTATTTATATATATATTTTTTTATTGCTTCGACTTTTTTATTTTTTGTTTTTGTTTTCCGATGTCGCAAGAAGAAAAAAAAAATATTTTTTTTTTTGCTTTCTGTTTGCATTCATTTGCTTTCTCTCTCATTTCGGTATCAGTTTCCTTGTTGTCATTTTTGTCGACCAGACTCATTGGCGTAGTTTTTTTTACATTTGATGCATAATTTATGTTCAAAAACAAGAAAAAAAAAGCCCAAGTTTAGATTCTTGTCCCGCATAAATTATTAAAGTAAATTAATTTAGGAATATCCAATCGATCATTTTTGGAATCCTATCAGTAAAACTCTTCCAGTGTCACATTTAAAACCAATAACATAAATGTAAGAATTGTCATATGGTCTACGGACATCAGGATTGATTGCTCGCAAGATTGGTTTGGGGCTTAAAAATTTAGGATCAATGAAGAAAACAAGTGATGGAATGTGAGTGAAAATGTATCAATGTCCATGAAGCGGAAAAATAAATTGAAATCGAGTCGTAAAGTTTTAAGAACCTTTTTTAATGGAATCAACCAGAGGAAAGGAATCGAAACGAATTGAAGGAAAATAAACCTTTCCATCATTTTTTTCGTTATCAACGATGATGCAATGTGTGTAGGTAGTTTAGGCGCAATGTTGGAAAAAAAACTTGAGGGTAGATAATAAACAAATTTACTTACCGGCGTGGAATAGGGATGTGCCGTAAGGCAAACGCCATCAGCTTCCAATTGTTCCAAAATCATTGCGTCTAATCCCATCATTAGCGATGGTGAATCATCACGTTCTAATCCATCGGGATCAAGAAGCAACGTTGGATCGTTGATTTGAAAATAAACACTAGCGGCACCTTTTTCACGCAGCAAGCGTATGCTCTTTAGGAGCTTATGACGATGAGCAGGATTTTGTACGCCTATGGCATCCAAATCTGGGTCGCCCACTTGTTTGCATATCTCCAAATCGTCGTAGCCATTATCCAGGAAGCTTGCTGCATATTGTGATAGACCGAGGGCTTTTAGCCATTCACAAACTATATTACTAACAGCCATACTTTTTTTTGCTTCTTTTTCTTGTTACGACTTCTTATTATTTAGATAAACACTTTTGCTGTTGGGTGATATTATTATTTTTTCTAGTATTGTAGCTTGGGCACAGGGAGGGAAGTGGGCTGAGAAAAACAAACTTTTCCCTTTTAGCCTTTTACACTTGATTCTTTATCTTATTTACTTCCTTAAACTTTTGTATCAAAATGACTGAAACTTTCTCGTTCTCTAC
Organism: Propsilocerus akamusi; assembly: GCA_018397935.1. NCBI lineage: Eukaryota > Metazoa > Arthropoda > Insecta > Diptera > Chironomidae > Propsilocerus > Propsilocerus akamusi. Next base: position 15,622,676 of record CM031469.1, on the reverse strand, counting down.
ATTTGACTTTTATTTTTCTTTTTTCCTTTTGCGTTTCAATATTTTTTTCTGTGCTCAACTTCAATTCACTTCTCTTTTCTTTAGATCTTTTCGCTTATTTTACACCTTTCATTGCGTTGGATTTATTTTACATAGCAACGAAAATATCACTCTAAGCTATATCCATAACTTTATTATCGGTTTCACTACTAAGCACTGATCCTTTCAATATATTTACAATTTATTAGCGAAGATAAAGTACGCGCACAAAGAGTGATGACGGTCTGCTCGAGGGTGGATGGAAACTTTCTAACGCCACACCGTGTTTGGATGTTGCCGTTGTAAGATATGCAATTTTTCTTTCTTAAAGTACATTTGAGAAATTGCTACTTCTTTGGAGTGCTATCGTCATTTATTCAAACAGGCTCGCTGATTCATTTTTCTCAATTTATTTTACACTTTTTTTTTCTCCCTCTCTTTGCTTACACAACAACAATCAGTATGACAAATCCCGTAGTAGCTTTCAAGAAAATATTTGGCTGTAAGCAAGAAAAAAAAGGAAAAAGAAATGTATAAAAAAGATTATTCCAATTTATCATGACATTAAAGTCAAAGTTTGTGAGATAAAAGAAGCATCGAGAAAATAAATGGCATCACAAAGAGCTACTTCAAATGGCACCGAGATGACGAAGAGAAAGAGAGCGCGCGCAAAATATATTTTAGATTATGAAAAATGTTATGTCATTATACAATCGCTTCATTTTCAGGTGACTAAATTGACCGTCAAGATAACTCTCAATTGCCACCTTAAATCATTGCCACAGTAACAGTTTTCCTGTTTTTGCTCTTTTCCATTAAGAACTGGATGAATATTATACAAAAACAACCGACTTATAGTATGTCTTAAAACTGAAATGATTTCTACTCAACAACTTCCTAGGCAAATTCAAAGTTCTTGTTTCTTTAATTAATGTTCGCCCCGCATATAGAAACATAGCAACAACAACCAGACTAGATAACAGACAGCTCCCATTTATGCATAGGACCTTTTGCGCAATTAAAATTGTTTTTAATTTCATTCAGTTCGCTCAACAGTGGAAATAAATTTACTTTGATAAGCGACATTAAATTTTTTTTCCTAACAAACCATCAGCAGAAATGGGCAATAAATTTAAGTATGAATTAATGCTTTATCGCGTTACACGGTGTGGAAAATGTTGTTTCCACTTTTGCTGACTAGTCATTTAAAGTGCCTTAAGGTGTCCTCAACTTTACAATTGAGTGGTGTGTCTGAGAAACATTTTAAATAGTGTAGCACTTTTGTTTCCCGTCGCCACTGAATTAAAGAGTTTCCACCATTACAATGAATTTAAATTCTTTTATCTTTTAGAAAATTATATCAGACAGAAAAATTAACTCATCAGCCCAAGTGAGTCCAATAATTTATTGCTTCTGATTGTGGAATGAAGGTAGAACAAATGTATAATTTATGTGAGTAGAATTCTAGACCAAAAATAATAAAAAAAAAAAATATGAAATGAAGTCCCAGTTGAGAGTTTGGAAAAAAAAAATGATGATTGCTATCGGGGCTTGAAACGAAGGTATAGGAGAAATTAAATGTGTCGAGCAGAAGAAGCAGCAAGTAGCTGGTGGGAAAATGATAAAACAGGAAAAATAGAATTTATTACATTTCACCATTTTTATGGGTTTTCAGCAGCAGCAACACTGCAATTATGAATGATTACAATTCTTCACCGCCTCGCTACTTGCTCGCTCTCTTGCCGAATTAACTTTTGGTTGCGCTCCTTTTTTTATCACACCGTGCGCACTCGAGCAATATACAGTCACAGCCCGCAACGACAGTTGGAAGAAAATTACAATCTCATTATGCCCCGTAATAAGCCCTCGTGACCTTCGCGAATGAGCGAGTGTTGAGTGGGTTCAGTTGACTTTATATTATTATTATTCTGACGTTATATTGCTTTGATGATATGGAAATATTATTTTTTTTCTTTTCGCTAGAAAAAATTTTTCTTTTCTAATTTGCCTTATAATTTCACACAATTCATCCCTGAAACTTTTTCTGTCGTCGTTTTGTTGTGACTTTTCATTTTTTTTTTTTTTCTCCTTTTTTGCATTATTCTTCGAGCTTGCCACGAGTTGTCGCATAGCCGTAGTGAATTAGCAAGTTGTACAATCCGGAATGAAGAAAGACCCTTTTCTTTCTGCCTTATTATCGGCCTTTTGCGATTTTCTTCTTCTTGCTTTTTGTATTAAAAGGGAAATAATATTCTCATATAGAAATAGACTTTTGTCGAACGTTTTCAAGCAAAATTTTCTCGCAACAGAATAAAAATGGTGAATAAAATTAGAATATAATTTTTGGGCCGTAATAAATTTTTACGATTTTTTTTTTCGGTTGCCAAAAAAAACGAGAGTTCTCTCTGGAGGCTTTTTTTTATATATATGCTGATCATCAAATTTTTTTATCATTCATCTCTGAAACCCCAGCCGAAAAGTTGTCAACTCTCTCTTTTTTTGCCAATTTTCCAAAAAAAAAAAAATGTTTTATTTATATCGTAACAATTAGGGATTATCCATCAATAATATGATTGTGCTGGAAGGAAAAATTCCACAACCATTGCGGGAAAATCCGCGGTAAACCTTTTTCATGCTGAGGGGGACTTGTGCAATCAAAAGCAAATCCTGATATAGCGAGCACAATTTTGAAAATATATTTGTAAAATGATGAAAAATTGCCTGTGAAAATCTCACTCATCTCCCCCCGTAACAACACCAATCAGTCGTGTGTGTGCCAATTTTGTGTCTTTATGTTAAATTATTTCCTTTGCGAATGTCAATTTTCTATCAACCCCTCTGTACACATTCATTTCCCTTAACATTTATGTGCAAGCGAATATTGTAACAATGGAGAAAAAGAAATAACAGTTGTAGGTGTCGAGTCACTCTCACATCAATTATACGATGAAAATTCCATACAATTTTTCATCGTCATCTCTTTTTCTTCGTTATAGAAAATTGTGTAATGTGATTTGGTGCTACTTGGCATTCGGCAAAAGAATATATAACTTCAGGGTTTTTTTTTATGTTAATCGATAAAAATGCTATTATTTTACTTTTCCCCTTATTGTGCATTCACTACTCGAATTGGATTCGCGTCAACCGCGAAGCAGTGAAGAGAAATTTTATGCTGAAGCATTCACCACAAATTATTGAAAGTGGAAAACTTAAAAAAAAAAATATCCCTTATTCGAGTATTTGTTTGTTTTCGCAATTCACGCGTTTAAAGGTGCATGCAATCAAGAAAGTCGTTGAGCGTGGGTGGTGGGTGCGCCTAGTAATTCACATGTAACATGTATTCAAAAGTAAATGAACCATAATTAACTACTTAAGTCAACTCTTTTCAATTGTGGCCTAAAGGTGTGCCATTAAAGTGCCTTTTAACATTAAATGCATGTAATTTCTTAATCAATCTAAAGAGTGAGAGGCAGCAATTAGAGGAGACCGCAGACAATCGTTGAACAATCGATGGGCTTCATTCATCCAACAACAGGCACTGTTGTGGGTTGTGGATGAGGGAATGGAATGAAAGTCGGGTGATACATAATTCACTTGAAATTAATTCGATAATGCTTTCAATTAGGGAAAGACATTTTAATCAAAATTGTTCTGAGGCGACTTAATTGAACTTAATTTGAATTTAAAGACATTGAAAGGAAAGGAAAGAAAAGAAAAGTTTTAGGAAGGACAGATGAAGAAATAAAAGAAAATTGTTAAGGCACAATATGACGCAATAATGATGGAAATGTCACAGCAATTTTTCTTTCTCCGGGAAATGATTCTTGAAAACAAAATCTTCGCTCTTAAATGTGTCTATTGGGATTTCAATGGAACATGTCATTTGGAAATTCCTTAAGGAACCATTTATTGGGCCTTTCACCAGCAATTTTTTGTCTCCACTTCACCGCCACCATACCAACAGAGACTTAAAACTTATTGCAGACAGCTCAAGAAAAAAAAGAAAAAACAGAAACATGCACACAAAACGACAGAGAACCAAAAAAAAGAGATATCCAATTACAATTTATTGATTTTCGTTGGCACTAATGAAAGGTTATATTTTTTTAAGTCGTTTGTTGAAATGTTTTTAATGTCACTTAAATTTAAAAAATGTGTATACTGCTCGCGTAAATGACTCGACGCAAAAGTTAAGAAAGTAATTTGAGTTGAAATGTTTAAATGGTGAAATGCATTCGAACTGCATATAAATAGTTAGGTGCAAATCACCAAAATGTCTTTTAACAGATGTACAAAATATAATGTAAAGTAAAGGAACTTTTGAATTAAAAAAAGAAACGACCCAAAACATCAGCCATTGTGCTATCGTTAAGCAAAAAAAAACACATTCAGGACAATTCAAAAGTCATTTAACAATAAATTGATTTCTTTCCTCTTTGTACGTAGCTTCTTCCTTGGCATTTCTTTCCTTTTTACGTTTCCGGTGTTTGGTATTATTTCCAAATCCTCACTTCAATGTAATTTACGGTTTCCGTTAGCAGTTTAGCGTATTTCTTATCTGTTTTTAATTTGTCAAAATGTATATTGGGAGGCGAATCGTTTCGGTCGTTGGGTTTGATAATTTCTTCTTTTTTTTGTAATTTTCATTAATTTGCGCTCCATTTTGCCCCAAAGGGGTCTTTTTAGATTGAGAAATAATTTAAATTGTTTGTTTAAAAAAAAGAAGAAGAATTCTAAGGGTTCCCCTGGAAATTTGAGGAGAAAAACATGCTAACGTCGTCCCTTTCAACCCACAAAATATTTCATTGGAAAACATTTTTTACTGTTTTTGATGTTTGTAAAAAAAAATTGTTCAAACTTTTTTTTTGCAACCCTAAAAAATGTTGTTTCAATCCTTTTCCCGAATAATAAATCCTCATCAAATATTTTTCCGAGTCCCGTGATTTCATTTCTTTTTCTTTTTTTCAGTGGAAAATTTGGTTAGCTCAGCAGCATCAGGTCATCAGTTGAAGTTTTAAATTTATGTACCGTTCATTTGATAATCGGTCTCATCAAATCTCAAAATACGTTCAAGAAACACACTCACATCATGTCATTCTTTGATTTCTTATTGATAAAGATTAAACACAAATTAAATAAATTTTGGTTTTTAATTTCATATAACTTTTTTTTTTATTTTGTGTTTCTTCGCTCTCGATTCGATTTTTCTTTTATTCTCTTTTTATTCCGAGAACTGATTGGTATAATTTTAAAAGGACACCATGCTGCGCCAAATGATTTTTTTTTGTTCGATTCCATGGCTTTTCTGTGCCTTTTGCTTCTTCACTGGCTTCTTTGTCTTATAAGCACTGTGTTGCGTTATGAAATTTATTGAATCGACAAAAGACAATCAGAAGAGAGCAGAAAAGAAAAGTTTCAGATGACAGAGTCGATGGAAAAAAATGTATAGAAATATAAATATTCTGAAAGATTCCAAAAATGGCACAACAAACAGCATCAACCCGCAAGGTACCCGACAAGATGCTTCGGCGAAGTCTCTAAACAAACATTTAAATTGGTCAGTTAATAACGTGATTAATATGGAGATTTTTGGCCGCAACTCTTAATCCGGTGTCGATTTGATTTTTAATTTGAAAACAAGACAAAAAGTTTGAAATTTTTTTTAACGAAAAGCGACTAACCACAACCGAAAAGCCAATCAACCACATGTTATGGCTCATGTCAGTCACTCACAGAATAATACACATCGGGAGGATTTTAAATCAAATTGTACATATCTCAAAACGACATGTATCTCGTGGCATCTATTTATGGTGTCATTTAATTTTATGGCACATTTCCAGGCATCAGTTGAGCCTGTAACATGAGGCAACAGTGGCATTTTAGTCGTATGTTATCATACTGTCAGTGGACTTTGCCACTTTAAATCGCAGATTTATGCTTTCACTAAGCCTCAAAAATATTTTTCAGAGCGCAAAAAAAAAAAAAAACAAAACTCGAACCACGAAAAAGATTAAAACATTCAAAGGAATTTAACTTTCAGAGGAGAAAAAAAAATTAAATAAACAAAAACACCACAAAAAAGGACTCAATACACTCAAAGGGATTCACAAAAAAAAATCCGGGAGAGTGCGGGAGAGCAGCAGATTATTTACAAACGCACATCTGCAATTGCCATAAAAAGGAGGAATATTTTGTGAGCTGTTTCATGTATTTTTCACCAGCTCAAAGTTTAACATAACATTCCGTAACATGTTATGCGCGCTCACTTCGCAAAGGATCTCTCGATGCCAATGTCATTTATCGATTTTCTTCTTTCTTTTTTGTGCACAAGCATTCACCCAGAGAAGTCTGGGAAGTCATTAAATTTCACTAGTAACCTTTAAGTTGTCCCAGCACTACTATTCGACTGTTCGGAAGATTTTTGCTTAAGAAAATCTCACCGCAATGGTGAATGTACTTAAAACAGGTTGTGCAATTTTCAAGCCGACCAGAGAGCATAGAGGGGGAAGAACAACAATGTCACATTTTTCATTTCCTTACATTTTTATGCTGCTTTTTTCGTTATCGGCGTTTTTTCTGCTCGCTCTTTGGAAATTGCTAACTTTGTATGCAGTTTGGATTTTTTTCTTTGTTTCGAAAACTTTAAATCCACCAAACAATAAATGTTGAAAATCCGTCCAACAAAACAATGAAATATGTGTGCACTTCAAGGTTCAAGAAACAGGTTAAGATTTATGTTATTATTATTTTTACTTCTTTATCATGTAATTGATGAATTCATCGTTTTTTTACACAACTACCTTGAATTCAATATTATTATTGCTTTTGTTTTACAATCAACAATGACATTTTGTTATCAATTTGACATTTTGCATTTACATTTTAATTCACTTTGATTTCGCTCTTCAATTTTAAGAATTTAATTTTTATTTCCTTATCAGTTTTTGTACGAATTTTAAATAAATTTTAAAAAGTTTAATGGAATTTTGAACTTTCACCTAATTTCTTAATTGTTTACCGAATTTCTCGATTTTTCACGTTTTTCTTTGATAACTTTGAAAACGGAGTAAGATTTCAACTTACTCATAACACGGCTCGCGACTCACTGCTGCTGTTATGTTTTCAAAACGAAAAAAATCTTGTCTACTAAAAAAAAAATTGTTTTCATTCGACTGTCGAAAATTTCTCTCTGAGCGTAAAATGGAAAAATGGCAACATCGCAATTTTGCAGTGTGTACAAAAATCTTGGCAGCAAAAATTCTGGTAAAAATATATGCTGAGTGCTAAGTGGACATAGCTCGCTATAAATGACGGAAAGAACAATTTTCAGGGTCATTTTATTATCGTTTCTCTCAAATTCGCTGGTTTTTTGGGTTGCACTAAATGAAGTCATCCTTCAATTTCTTTTAATTCAAACTTTACTAATTACTAAAAAAAAATCTTTGATTCGCATTTATATGCTCGTTGAAACATTTTACATTCTACAATGCAATAACACCATCACCAATGTGATCTCGTCAACTTTGGCTGTTGATCCATTTGCGTTCATTTCCAATTCCAGTCATTGAATATTAAGCAAAAATCTTCTACACACTCACAATTTATTAGTTTTCATGTACTTATATGGTAGAAAGGGTATGAGTAGGGTTTATGAGGTATGATAATTTTATGCTTTTCAAACAGGTTTTTTTCGTATCAACAACATAAATGAGCAGAAGGAAACCAAAAGGCTCGTCAGAGAGAGAGTGACTGATAGATATGAAACATAATTTATGATTTTATTATGCATCTCTTCATTAGGCAATAAGCTTATTATGAAACTGAAGCACACATACACACAATTTGCGGGACATACAATAACAATACTTCTCACATTTCCGAATGTTTCAATTTGCATTTGTTTCATTTGAATGTCAACTGCATCAATTATTCAAGTGCTGACAATGTTAACGTCAACTGCGGGGGTGGAAAATTTTCCGGGGGTCTAAAGTTTTTGGAGATATTTAAATCATTTTGTCAGATTAACAGTCAACAATGAATAACAATTTCCAGAGAAATATTCACATATATTCGGTGAATTTGAACGACAAAGTTGTGACACAAGTCACGAAAACAAACAAATCTTTTAATTAAAAACTTTTTTGCTGCTGTTTCGACTTTTCTGAGAATCTTTTTGTCATGCTTGATGTAAATGAGATCATTTTAACTCGTCAGCATACAATTGTGCAAATTAAGTAATTAGCTACTAGAACGCTACCGATAAAATTTCACAATGTACCAAAACATTCATCGGCTGCCATTAATCATGGCCGTGAGTTTTGAAACGAAGGCGAGTCATGGTCAGGTCACTCATTTCAAGATTTTGCTTCTCTCGGGATGATTGCTCATTCGCAATTAATTTTGCCACAGCTTGACGTTCTTTTGATATTTTGAGTGAATGAATGTTTTTAATCACAGAACTCTCAAGCACCAGACACAAAAAAATAAATAAACAACTCGAGAAGCACACGCCGTCGGAGCTCAAATGCCAAACATTCACAAGAATATGCCGACGTCCACTGCGATAATTGCCAGAGAGGTTGGCAGTCAAATAAATCGAAATGATAGAACGCGAGCACATGCTCTCGGTGACTTGTATAGAGACATTAATTTTTGTGGAACCGGACAACATTGAAAAATTGAACTGTCTTAATATGAAATTGAACATTTTATTTTTCTTGTTGCATGTTTCCAGATGAGTTGTCGCTTAGTATCTTAAGAAAAATAATAAACATATAATTCAGATCATATGCGGTCATATTGAATTTAAATCAATTTAAGTGGCGAGTATGCACAACAACAACAAAAAAAAACCAAACAATGATTGAAGATACTTGAGGAAATGAGTAATTCTGAGACAAATGTCTTGTGACATGGGTCGTATGAAACTTTTTTTATGTACGTTTCTCTGCATCGTCGAGGTTCTTTATTGACCAACATCTTATTGTTTGTGTTGTGTTATTCTTCATCATGCCAAAGTTTCTCTTTCATTTCAGCCATTATTCTTTCAATGCCTTCATTAGTTATAAAGTGTGTCTTAAGAAATTATCTTAGCAATAATTTTATTGAAGATTCATCATTAGATTTGATTTTTTATCCTTTTCTCATATTGCATTCAATCGGTTTCAACTTTTTGCAAGCATAGCGATATCGTGATCTTGAAAATCAATTTGTTGATGTAACTAAAGAAAATATCTTAAAGAAATCCATCAAAAAAATATATTTTTGAAATTTATTTACGAAACTTTTAGACAATGGTCTCGTCGAGTGTCATTTACCAAATTAATGAAGAACATAAGAACAAAGCATGAAGGAAGTTTCGGGTAATGGAATAAAATAAATGATAAATTTGATAGTCCACCGAAATTCATTAATCTAGAGACTCGAGAGCATTATTCAAAGTCACAAATTCACGATTCTCTGGATATTTTTCATGCGTTGGTAGCTTCATGCTTGTTCTGCAATCGTTCCCATCATAATTCATTGTTTAAAGTTTATTTTCCCATTTTTTTTTTGTAACTTTTTAAAGGAATCATATGGCATCGAAAAGTGTAACTTTTGAGATAACTGTAATTAATCATTGTCTCATTTTCGCCCCTCTGAAAGAAAATAAAACAGATTCGATGACATCTAGCCTAAAATATCTCCTTCTTCTTTTCTGCTGCACTCGATGTCCATCGCAATCGGTGCCACACTCTCAAAAATAAATGTCGGACGATTTTTGAATCAGTATTCAACGATAAGATACACCAATTGAATAAAGCGTCGCGGTGATGTGTGAACAATAATGGAGTGGGCTGAATGATTTCGAAAATGGAGAGCCTGTTGAAATAACAATTCGAGTATTATGTGTGTATCACAATGTTTGTCTATCGCCATCATCATCAGGCCGCGCATTCCAATTTAATTTTCTGCTCTATGCAAACTCTGAATCTCCCCAAAAATTGATGTTCTCATTACGCAATCGAGTTAGATACTCGATGGACATCAATTGTTTTGTTAAATATTTTCAATCGCTGGTTTGTTGATCGGAAACTACATTATTGCACTCGAGTGATGAATGCAATTTCAATTTTGAACGCATTTATTCATGATATGAGTTCGCTCGAGCTTGCCACTACAACAACATGTAAATTTAATCGATGTGGAAAACACCTACACGATTTGCATCATAAACGCTCATTTAATTTTTTTTTTTATTTAATGCATTTTCATGTTCATTAATTATTTTGTATATCAGTTATTATTATTTTAAGTAATACAAATGGAATGGGCCTTTTATTAAATAAACATTCGCCATTAATTTACGCCAACAGCAGTTACAGCTAATTAACGATTGCAAATTAACCAAAAAAAAATATGCATTAAACCTTCGCCCTGAGCGAGGTCATAAAATTTCATTAGAAACATCAGTTTTTACGATGTTTTTGTTTCGTTTCATGCCTTTGAGATTTCTTGTAATGAAATTTCATAAATTCGCCTTTAAATTTCAATTTGTTTCTAATGAAATTTTTGGAGATTTTTCTTTCAAGCGAATAAAAGAAAGAGAGAGAGAGATAGAAAAAGAACATTTTTAAAAGAAAGATTCATTGAAATCATTATTCTATTTGAAACATTGTCAAATGTAATTTCATCTCCCCTTGAAAAAATAAAATAAAATTACGAGAAATTCAAATCATCTCAAGATGTTCACAAGAAAAATTTTTTTTGCTGCGATTGTAAGGATCCTTGGCTTTAAAGCGATTCTCCCTTGCTGCAAATAGAAAATTGTTTGATAGCAAAATTTGCTTAAAAAATTGAAATGTAATGCTTAAAAGGAAAGTTAAACTAACCATAAATTCCATTGAATTGATTTCTTTTGCGTCTATTGACGGGCGTCTTCCTAAGTTGCTTATGTTTCCGATTGATTTTCTTGCTGCTTCATTCATTGAATTATCGTTGCGATGTCTTTTTTTGCCATATTTTGATGTAAATTGCATTACGTCGAACGAGCTTAAGGATAAAATTTTTTTTTTCGTCGTTTTCATTGAGTGATTTTGGAGAATAAATCTCTTAAAGGATAAAGTAGGCAACTTCAAAAAATATAGTCCTGATTGAAAGAGTTGCTGATTAATGACAAGTTATGATAATCTAGAGTCATCATGTCTCAACAAGTCTGTTAGCAGGTTGTTAATCTATCCAACATAAATTTAGTTGGTAAGTATTTAATTTAAATATTTGCATACATCTAAATGCAATATAAAATATTACAAAAGATTTGAGAGCTCGGCATGGTATAATGATGCAAAAATGTTAGCAAACATGAGTTCACAAATCACATTAAAAATTCATTCGTCATTCATTTATTTCTGAAACAATTAGATGCATGCAGATAAATCTTGTTCATTTTCACTTCATGTTGAGCTTACTGTAAAATTTGCTGTGTGAGAAAAATGAAATAAGCAAATTGTGTAAAAAAAAGGCTACAGAATTTTGAATGAAACAACAACAATAAACTTTGTCTCAGCATAGAATCAGTTTTTTTTTGCGTTTATATGATTTTTAAAACCGCTGCATGTGTTTTTGTGTTTATGTAAAGTTTTCACATGAAACGTTGTGCACGAGCAAATTTACTTTTCCTATTTTAGTTCAAAAAAGCAGAAATTATTTCTACTTGCTGTTCTATGAGCGGATTATTCGGTGTTTTATGGGAAAGAAAAAAACATATATTTCGAAATAAATTCCCGGATGAGGGAAACAACAAATTCCCAACAGAACAGAATGCAATTTGCCTCAACGGTTTTAATCTCCAATTTTTGTTTAAATGGTTTCTCGAGCGGAAATTCCATATACAGAATAAAAAAAAGAAAAACAAAAATCTGCTGCTTTTCGCAACAATTTTTCTTTTGCTATATGTTACTATATGAGTTCAAACATATATTTGTATACTTACTTATATGTTTCACCTTCATCACATCCATGCCGAATTTGCATAAGAAAATTTAGAAAGATTCATAAATGTTTGATACCAAAGACTTTTTCATGGCTCTTAATCATTTTAGCACATTTTCAAATAAAAAAAAATAACAAATTGCATAATAAAATTTTCATCCTTACCCACAAACACTCTCACTCACTCGTGCTCGCAATGAAATTGTATTCATCATGGTTTTCATGTATGAAATAATTTACGATTTTTGCGGCTCACTTATTTGAAGCGAGAGGGAAAAGTTCTTTGCTGCGTCTTATAATGAAATTAAGAAATGTTTTTGATGGAGATTATTTTATTGCTCATTCATGATGATCCGCACCAGCAGCAGCAAAAGATGGGTTTTTCTGTGGTGTGGATGAAGTACTCTTAGTTTCGTTTTATTGCTCCACACATAAAGCTCGATAATAAAACTGTTCTAAGGAGGTTTCCACTTGCCAAGCGAGAAAAAATCGATAATTTTCTAGTTCCATTACGAGAGGAATTCGTTTGATATGTTGAGCTTAATAAGCAAACAGCTTCAGGGCTGTTTTGAGAACGTCAGGGAACACATTTTCTGGGACACATTTGTGCTAGCACCACATTTGTGTGCTTAATGTGCCATTTAACTTTTCCCTTCTGCTTTGCAAAGGTCACAAAAGTTTCTCTTTCAGGAGCAAAAAAAAAAACATAATTTTGTAATTTATGACAAAAGCAGAAAATTTTTTACGTGAAAACAAAATTAACACACATTAAAGAATCGCTTTTTGCTGGCTAGCATCATGGGATGCTAAAAGGGGTTTCATGGCTTCCGGGCATTTTGCTGGGTACGCTATTTGGTTTGTGGTTCATGTCAACATGATCTGAAACCACTAAAGCTGATTAGATGAATTCATATCATGCAAATTATATTCAGCATATCTATAAGTAATACTTTAATACTTAAATGACTCACATGTCGAAGCAATTCCTATAATATTTCTTGAGCAATAATCAGAAATAAGAAGTTAGAAATAAGCGTTCTAATTAACATATATGTCAAACACGAGGCTCATAAATGTGTTCTAAACTAGTAAAAAAAAAATTTAAGCCATTCTCTCTTTAACCAATTCTCGTCAATAATCGTAAAAGTTTATCGTCAGACTAAAAAAATATTGTAATTTTATTCCGCTCCAGTTCCAGCAGTTGTTACTTTGTTTTTTCAATGTTAAAGGCAAACTACGAAATTTAAACTAATATTTGAAGGAAACATTTCAACGAAAAACTATAAAAAACTTTTATCATTTCTTTATGAAAATCTGCTTTTACAAATTTCGTCGAATGAGAGAAGAAATTTAGACTCAATTTTCACCCCATTCATTGAAGATTGCTTCTTCGTTATACCGAGCATGAGTTTCGTGTACTCAGCAAAAAAATTATTATCGCTGCGAAAAAAAAGATGTAATTAAAATTGTAGTAACGAAATTAAATTTCATGTTATCATGAGCTCCATGACCCACTTTTTTGGTGTGATGAGAATCTAAAATCGTGTATATTGCAAACTGTTACGGAAAGTTTTTGGTAGGATTCCCGCAAGAAAAGTGATGATAGAAACATAAAACCATGCAAAATGAATTATTAATTGCTGTAAAGTTTTTAATCTCGTACATAATGACAAATTGCTCTGGAAGCGCTGCTTCAAACGAATTAAATTGTTGTCTCAAATTTCCATTTTCAAAGTGTGTTTGGTCCCTATAAGTTTTTAAACGCATCTCGTTTCCCAAATTTTAAAAGACACTTTTCATTTTCAAAAATCAACAATATCAAGAGAGAGAGAGAGAGAGACAGCGAGTGCGAACGGGTTCATAAAATGTATTCTTAATTAATCTAATTTTCTTTCATCACTGAATTTCCCGTGTAGTCATAAATTTTTCGTCAGTTGTAAAACAAAAATTTTTAACGGAGACAGTGCAGGACATAAAAGTCAACCCAGTAATTAATATCAATTAACATTTCTGTAGGCTGACGGTTGGTTGTCACATGTTTTACTGAATGTGTTAATATTCGTAACTCATCTCGCAATGGCAATGTTGGATGGAAAGTGTCAAAATAGTAAACACGAAATGACATTTTTTATTAATTCTTCAGAAACTCCTACACGATTTATTTATTTTTTTTTTTTTCACATCGAAATCTCACATCGCGAGAAAATATTAAAAGCATAAGATATAAAATTTTATTTTTTTCTTACAAGTATCATTAAAATTAAATTAATGAGCAACATGAGACATATTATAAATTTTCTCTCACAATCCATAAATAACATCACAACAGCAGCACAACGACGATTATGATGATGATGGTGAACAATTGAGCGAAGCATAGACATTTTTTTCTTCCATTTTGACAAATTTGTGTGTTTTTGAATGGAAAATCTGGTGAGCTCACCACTAATTCATTTTGAAATGATCTCTTAATTGTAATTGATATGAATCTTTTTCATATTTCAAACAAAATGGGAAATTCTTGTTCACGTTTTAGGTACACGCAAATAGATTTTCCGACGAATATTTTTCATAGAAAACAGTGTGGGGTTAATTTGATTATGATGTAATTTTCAAGCATTTTTCATTGTTATTTTGAACACGAAAATTTTGCTAGAAAATTTATATTTACGAAATAGCCTGAAATGATAGCTGAAATTATTTCTCACTATCTGCAATTTCCCATTTTGCAGCTAATTTTATCCTTAAAGCAATCCAAATTGCAAAAAATATTTTCAATTAATTTCTGTAAATATATCTTTCAGCGCATGATGTCGTTTGCTTTTTTTGAGTGAAACATTTCATGAATATTCATGCACACACTCTAGATTTTCCGAGATTAAAACAATGCTTCAATATGTTATTTCGTCGATTATATCTGCTTGAGTTTCATGATTTTCCATTAAAAATTCATCATCATAAATTAATATTGGAAAATTTAACGTGAGACTTCAGGTGATTTTGTATCTGTGACATGGAGGAATTCACTTGGGTCTTATCAAAGCCATGAGAATTGAGACTTACGATGCATTGCTGTTTTTTCTGAGTTCAACGACCAGACATTATCGAGAATTTCGGTATGGAATGAGACGAAAAATAATCGCTAAAAACAAAAGAATCCTTGAAAATTTTTGAAGTGAAAATCCTGAAAATTGCAGATCCTCTCTTCAAATGCTAAGTCAGTGAACTCTCAATAGTTCATAATGTTCCACGCTTTTTTGTTGCTTAATTATTTCATCCGTCAGCAAAAAAATCTGCAGGATTTTCGTCAAGACTCAACTCAAGTGGTTTCATGCATATCATTTACAACGTCTCACAACGTTTCGTGTACTTCGAAATTTCCACTTTCGAGCTTTTAATGGCAGGAAAAAAAAATCTTGCCCGAAATAAAAGCCTGACAACAAAAAAAATATCCTTAATTGCAAACAAGTGCAAGTGAAATGTCTGGAACGGAAAAAAGGATTGTGTAAATGATATTCATATGCAGTTCTTTATGAGACTTTTTTTTGGAAGCACAAAAAATAATAATTAAAATCAGTAGACGAACGAAAATCACATAAAAAAATGCATGCAAATTTTGGAGCACTCAACATAATCATGCAATGAAAATGAATGCTGCTTGACATGTTCTACAGCAGTTTTTACTTTGAAAGTAAACAAATTTTATCTTTTGTTTCCAGGTTTTTTTTTGACGTGTTCTTTTTTCTACTTGAGAAAATATGACTTTTGGTATTTTTTATGGTGGAAAAGCTTTTAAAATGTGTAAACGAAAGCAGTTTTCTCTAGGCACAATTTTTACCAGTTTCTCATTCTTTGTTTGGCAGCACTAATGAGATGAGATTTTTGTATGAGTGAAAATGAATATCTATCTATAGTGCGGAAATAAATGATATTTTACCACAAGATGCCTGCTTCACTTTACTGTATATCTGATATCATCGCTCCATAACATGTTAACAAAGGCCAGTAGCAGCTTATAAATCATTAATAAATGTTTTCTGTAGTTATTTAAACTGAAAATACAATTTGGCTGAGAATTTATTGCCACACAATCCAATAAACATCATAGAGATTATAAATTTAAATTCATGAGCAATAAAATTGCTGCAATAACAATTGGCTTTCCCAATTAACACCTAGAATTAGTGCGCTCAGGGTTGATTGCATTTTTCGTCCACCGTTCGTGCCAGCACTCACTTGATTGTCTCGTTTAATTTCATTAGCACTCGTTGAGTTGTTAAAACTTTTTCCCAGAAAACTCTTCACACCGTTCACACTGAGTAAATATAAGATATCTAGTTGAACAATTTTATGAGAAAATTCACTATGATGATAATAATTTAACAGAACAACACTGCTGATGCAATAAAAATCGTAAAAATAAAAGTTTTATATGTGAAAACAGTCTCTACGCTTCTTAATTCCCTAAATTTATAGTGACACTTCTTGTTTGTCGTTAATTGCATTTTCATTTGTCTATCCTCCTTCTTTTGCTTCTTTTTTTATTATATTCCGCTCTTCCAAGCACCCATCTGAAAGCTTAAAATATATGCCAACGGTTAAAGAAATACTCCCTCGATCTGAGCAGCTTAAAAGTTTTATAGTTTTATTGTCTTCAGCTGGCTTCGAGGGAAAAGTTTTCGATCAAAATTTATTGTGAAAAGATTTGTTTTGATAAAATGTTCATTTTAATTAAAGTTTGTGCTAAGAAATGTTTTTCATTGGAAATGTATTTGAAAAACTTTTCTCCAAAAAGAAAAATATATTTTCCTTTTCCAAAAATTGTATAGGAGCTGAGGTCTGAATATTTGTAAATTCCTTGATATTTCTTTAACAGTTCATCAACCCACTAGTCAACAACTTTTTTTTTTTTTTGAGACAATTCATTGTCATTTCAATTCGCATTTAAAATCACTAGACGGGAAAATCATAACATGTGCGCTACATTTCTAATGAAATCTTTTCACCTTTCATGTGCTTGGAACCCCAGAAATTATCACTTCAAGTGAATTTTATAACGATTAAACTTTCTTTAAAAGTGATTACTGCACTCAGCAATGCATTAAGATAGTATATTACCTTGACATCCGACTTGTGGTGACTTCAGTATATTTCGTAAAGTTGTCGGATTAAGAACAAGCTGAAAAGAAGTGTAAAAAGTTAAAAAAAAAAAAATGGGAAAGCTCTTTGCTCATACACTCCCAAATCAACGATTAAATTTCAGTAAACCCATTAACCGTATGGATCCATTGGTCGGAGCAATTGCATACACAATGAATCCAACATTGACGGACGAACAACTTCGAGATTTCCCCAAAGACTTCTTTCCAACAATGGGCAAAAAATACATGGAACCTCACGTTTACAAGCATGTCTATGTACATCCGAAGAAATATATTGTGCACAAAAAGCCAACGAAAAAGAAACCAACCCGTAAAGAGGATTCCTGGCTTGACAGCATTAATCCCTTTGGATGTGATAGTGATTACGTGGATGAGAGTGATTACGCTGGAGATTAGTAAGAGAAGAGGAGATATATTTAGTTTTAATATAAACAGAAAAAAAGGCATCAGAAGCCCTCTATTGTCTTACAGTGGCTGTGATGACCGACTTAATGAGATATATCTCATGTTATTTCTCTACCCCTTCCTTTTTTTTCTCTCCTCAATTTCATGCATCACATGAGCAGCTCAGAATCGGAAGAGCTTACAACCAAACGCAAATCAAAATTGAAGTACAAGAAAAAGAAGAAGAAAATTTTAGTGAAAATTCTCTTTGGAATTTTGGTATTTGTTGCAGTCAAGATCTTGCTCAGCAAATTTACAAATTGGTATCCAACTGTAAGTGGCTTTGCTCTTTTTTTGTAAGAAAAGGAAAACTTTAAAGTTATCTAACGAACCAACTTTTTCCGATTGTGTGCATTTAAATTTTATTCTTTTAGTTCGTTCCCACAACGGGACGTGATGAATTTTACCATGAAGATGATGCGTTATATGAGGGTCTTGATATTGACAGAGTTGATGGTGACTATGCGAAAACTCAAGATTATGCTGTCGAACATCGATCGCTTTTTGCACCAAACTATGAAGAAACAAGAATCGATTTCGCAATTCCGATCGGAAAACCGAAACTTTATTCATAATAAATACTGAAAGCTTTTTGTTATAAGTCAATTAAGACACTTTCTTATGTAGCATAATTTACTATTTATTGATTGGGAAATATTTATGAGTTACGTCAATATTATATAAATAAGCTTTCATTCTTGTTAAGTTTCAGATGAGTTTTCATTAATAAATCACTCATTAATATTCATTGCGAGTGATTGCTATTCATCAACAGTAAAATAAATACCATACTCAATTCATTAATGAGTCCTACGAACAGAATTACATTCTTAAACGTAAATAGGGGCGCGCGAAATCAACAAAGCTTGTTTTGCTGATTTCCAAGTTGGTAATCAATCCACCCCCGACTCAACTAACACACATCAAATTTAATTAAAGGAATTCGCAGTTTGATAAAGGACCCAGAAAAGGGAAAAATTATCAAAAAAATCGTTTGCTGTCGACGACAATGGCATTTTTCTCGCTCCATATGGCTCAGCTCTAGGCTTCTATCGCTCGCCGTCGTCACCATTCAATTTCACCCTCATATCAAGCGAATATTTAATTTTCTTAAGTGATTTCTAACTTGGAAAAATCACGATACTCGCATAATTAAAGCGAGTTACATAAGCGCCCGCACAATTTTCGTCGCTATATAATTAATTCATTTTTGCTCTGGATTCATTCCTTTGCGACATGATTCATATTGTGTGAAAGGAGAAAATCGTCACATGGCGTTTTAGGGAATCATATCTCAAAGCTCGCGGCTGCGATTAAATATTTCGCCCACGGCTCATTTTGTGTTTATACGGTGCGATGAGGGCGCTTGTGGGAACGATAAAAATCGATCATTATATTATGATACATTTGCGTGTCTGGAAGCTCTTAAAGTGTTTACATATCAGGAAAATATTTGTTGCCAATTTAGATATTTTAATTGCAGCAAATTTTCTCGCGCGCGCTCATTTTTTGGTTACGTTCTATATTTAGAGTAAATTGAAACCTTACCGTTGACGATTCTCAGTCGCTTGATTGAGTTTTCATGAACCAGACTTCGATATTTACACACTGACTAATATCGAACAGCGCCACATGTTTGGTGAACTGAATAAATTTCACAGTCGTTGAAGTGATGTCGTCTGAGTTAAAACCAAAAATGAACCTGACACAAGAATTATTGGAAAAATCTCGGGCTGAAGTGCGCGAGGATGATTCGCGAAGAGTTCAAGCTTTATTACAGTTTCGTGAATGGATTTCAAAACATGCATTCATCACAAAGGCTCCACAGGGTTTGAATGAAAATTTCAATGAATAATTGTAAATTTCTTGTTTCCAAATTTCCAGATGAGAAATTTCTGCTTGCATTTCTGAGAACGAAAAAATATTCCTTGGATCAGGCAACAAAAACATTTGAGTATCATTCAATTTATCGTCATCGCTATCCGCATTGGTTCGACTCTAGCACTGGAGCAGTTAATCGAATGCGTCATTTAATAGACGACGGTTGTGCCTATACATTACTTGAACGAACAGCGGAAGGTCAAATGGTGATCTTGATAAATAACAGAAGATTCGATGTGGATAAGTATACTGAGGATGACATTTTCAACTTTGTTTACTTCCTTTCAATTCTTCTGGTTATGGATGAAAACACACAATTCACTGGATGTGTTTACTTATTAAACTACGAAGGCATCACAATGAAATTCATGAGCATGTTTCCATTAGATAACGCCTTAAATTATGCAAAATACATCACCCATGCTGCTCCAGGTCGGTTCAAGAAAGTTTACTTTTGTGGAATGCCATCGTTTGTGCAATTTCTTCTTAAAGCAGCAAAACTGGTGATCAGTGAGAAACTCAAGGCTCGACTTATGGTTATTGGAGATTTAAATGGTCTTGAAGATGACTTCGACCGAAAACTTTTGCCCGCTGAATTTGGTGGTGGAGACATTCCAGAGGAAGTTTACATTGAAAATTTTCATAAAATTTTCGATGAACATTTGGACGAAATCAGTGCAATCAATGATTTTGAAATCGATGCTAGCAAGATACCAAAAGGAAGTGAATTTCATGAGCCCGTGGCGAGCTTTAGAAAATTGGAAATTGATTAAATATGTTTGCACTTACAATTCTTCTCATCTCGTTGCATTAAAACTTTCGATTCTTGCAAACTTTTGCTAAGAAAATGGAATAAAACTTTTCCAATCTCGAATCATGTTTCAAACCAAAAACAAATGATTGTGAATTATTCAAATCACTTAAAATTAATTGCAATAGTGAGGAAGCTTAAGTGAAACAAATCTCAAATGAAACAAATCTTTATACCATTCATTTCTACGTCGAAAGTTTGTCGTTTTGTCAGCATAAGGAAGCAAAAAGAAATTATTCAAAGCACATTGTGCATAATGCATTCATTAGCTCAAAGCTCTTACCGCCACCGCCATCACACACAGTTACACAATTTGATTTAATGAACGAGAGAATTTATGGCTTGCAATTAATTACGTTTACGGTATGAAAAAATAAATGTGAATTAATAAAAGAAATGTTGGTAATTGATTTTAATGTAATGAACTTAAAAAAGATGATCAACGTCGGGCGTCAGTAAATAAATAAATGAAGCAAATCAACATTCATCTCGCCGACAATAAAAAAAAAAATGTTTATTGACAATTTTCATAAACAAAAATTGCGATTATCTCGATTGAGTAATTAAATACATAAAAAACGAGTTTATTATTTCACTCTGGAAAAAATGACGGCTGTTTACACGCGATGCCACTTCAAAAGCTTAATCGTTCAATATTTACGGAGGTATTCAACTGTTAAGTATTTAATTAATGTTTTTTAATTACCAGCATTAACCATTCTTTCACTGTTTATTATATACAAGAGAAGTGTTTTAATGCTTTTCATTGTCATAGTATTTATTACATTTCATGAAAATGGGATTAAAGTGAAATCCATTTAAATATGAACATATTTTAATAAATCGTCTCATAAATAATGAAATAACTCAGGAGACAATAAATGCATCCTGTGCACCTTCCAATTTGTCAGACTGCAAAAAAAAAGGAAAACTTTCAATCAACAAACGGGAAAATATATGCAAAGTCGGGAAAGGAAAACTAAATTGAATTTTAAAATGGTAAATGCAAAAGTTTTGCTACCAACTTCTAAACTTTATTATGAAATTTCTGCATAATACTGACAGGTGTGTTTTGTGCTTTAACCGAAAGATACACAAAGTTTGTGTGATGGTTTCTGAAGCATTTGCAGCAAGAAAAGTCAGAAGAAAAGAATCTTGAGAAAAATTTCATTCAAAATTGAAATGGAAAACTTTTCCTGGTGAGACAAAAACATTGTGAATGAAACATTGCTTTTCTTCCATGGAAGCTAAGCTTAAAGCTGAAAGCTCCTTGAATGTTATCAGTCATTCTGCATATTACGAGTGTAAACAATCTTTTACATGTATAGTTTGTTTTTCCATTGAATGCAAATCGATTTCCTCGACCCAAAGAAATTCTCAAGCTATCGCAATCGCAAAGTTCAACGCTTCATCATGGTTCGGGTTTAAAGCAGAAAATGAAAGAAACTGCAGTCTTAATTTGTATTTATAACAAAATCTTATCAGAAAATTGATCTTCATAGCTCTTTCATAAACTTTCAATCTTTTTCGTGGCCATACATAAGTTATAAGTTTGTGCTGAAGAGCTTTGTAATCAAAATTTCAATATTTATAGTTTTTCCGCAAAAAATAGCCTTACTTTCATGGTATACATCTTGTGAATTGGTGCCGCAATCTAAGTGTTACATTATTTATGGAGAAAAATGAAAGAAATCTTGTCAGCATAAACAAGATTCTAGTAAACTCACTCATGATTTACTGTGAACCTTTTCTCCGAAGGTGATTGAAACTGAGCACAATCTATCAATGATATCAGTTCAGTTCTAGACAGTATAATTTTGAAACCCTGCAAATGTGTGTACATTGTGACTTCATTGCAGAATTAACTAATAGTTTTAGTAGCAATCAATGTAGAAAAAGGAACTTTACTTCATTTCCTTAAAATGTTTCAGTGTTGTGTTGTGATTCATTATCCAACAGCAGAAACACGAAATTGAGTTGCAATTTTCTTTTTTTTTCTTCCATATAGTTTGCAAAATAATTTGTTCTGGCTTGTTGATGAACAGTGAGCAAGGGTTGATGAGAAAAATTACCTCGGCAACGAATGCGGCTAAGTGATAAGTTCCATTCACGTTTCATTTTGAAGACCATTTAGTTTGTATGTTGCTAATGGAAAAAATCGCTTGGAATTAGATTTTCTAGTGCTGATAAAAGGGCAAAAAAAACTACTTAAGAAACTTAAGTAAATGACTTTTCATTATAGTAATTACCGACGTGTTGCTTTAAAGTTCCTTCAACAAAATTAGCTCGATAAAAGAGCATATTTCGAATAATTTACTGAAAATTTTCAAATATCGAGGAATTTAAATTTGTATAGCACAATGGAATATTGTATAGACACAATCGCCATCGAGCGCAGATTTTTTTTTATTTTTCTGAATATTCAAACAGACGCTAAAACTTTTAACTCCGCTTGATCACGAAATTATGAATTTAACATTTAAATATTTTACAAAAATATGAGGCATGTGCACAGAAACTGTCTGCAAATTGTGTGAATTTCAAACTTTTTTATATCAATTATTAACATCATAAAATTTTAACGATCACCAGTGGAGATGAAAAGAATTGATATTGAAATCTACATGAGAACTATAAAGGCACATCATAACACTAAAATTCCAACATGTTCATTCGCTTATCTCACTGCTGTTCCAATTCAAAAATAATTTTTTTTTTTAAATATTTATAATTTTTCACTTTGCTGTGAATACACATTTGCAATGATAAAAAGCTCAAGAGACCTGGAATTATTATATTCGGGGTATCGACCGGTATTTTTCGCTTTGTTTTCACATCTCATATCTTTACAGCTGCAAGGACTGAATTTTCTTTTACAGAATATTTCGGTTGAATAAATTTTATGGGAATTAAAGAGCCTTTTAATCATTTGCGGAAATGTGGCAATGATAGGAAAAATAAGGTAAGATAATGAAATTCGCACAGATATCATAAGACGATGGCTTTAAATTCATAATCGTAAAAAAAGTTTACATCGAACTTCAAAAAAGCACAGATGGATTCAGGAAATCGTAAAAAAAAATTCTAAGCTTCTCAGCGTCATAATAAAAAAAAGAAAAAGTTTTTCTCAATATCCTCAAAGTGCTCTTAACATAATTATTATGAGTAATATGCACAAGTTTTTATTACGTTGCCTCTAAAATTTATATAGAAAAATATTCATTACTGAATTATTTTTTGCCGCTGGGAAATGCTCATTCATTTCACATGCGGTTTGATTTCAGTTTCCATTTTTTTTTTGTTTTATTACTTTTTCAAAAAGTTTCGGATTTGGAACAAATGATTACATTTCCTCAGCTGTTAGTTTACATATGCAATGATGCATTTTTTTTTTAATGAAATTTTTTGTCAGATGAGAATTGTAACGAAAATATTAAAGGCATTTTGTGGTTCTTTCTGCTTTTAGATGAATATTCAATTTCATCACAAGTGAACTGGAAAGCTCGAATGCCTATTAAAGCTCTATAGAACATTTCGAAGCGTAATCGTATGAATTTTGCATCATCTTAATCCCAACAATCACATTTTAAGCCTCACTGCGGTGCTCTCATGTATAAAAATTTATGTTGGTGATGTTGCTATGTCACATTTGAAAGCAATTTTTTGCCATTAGAAGAACGACACAAAACTCATAAAAAATGCTGCGCAAAAACCATTTTGAGCGCTCAACAAAAATTCATTTTCAGGTTGATGCAAAATTTTGGAATTAATTTTAACTAAGAAGATACAGAAAGATAAAAAAAACCTGCTTAGTAGCATCAAGAGAGAGTTAAAAAATTAATGAAAATCGATAACATCAGTTAAATTTTGTCTAGATCTGAATCATATTGTGAGCTTTTATCGCTTGAATACAGCTTTCAACATGAAAGATCGATAAATCACTTTAAATTTTCACCTTTGTCATGATGATTTTCCCATATAATAATATAATGAGCAATCTTGAGTGACTTGAGTAGTACAAACTCACAGTGATTGGTTTAGGGCATCAGACATGAATAAATTTATAACTGTCAATTAAATTTTACGCTTCAGACGCCATCAAAATGGAAAATTATTTTCTTATTTTCTACTCATGCAAGTTTAATACTCTACTTGGCATTGACATTGGGCTTATGCGGTATTAAGTAGCGAATATTTTACTATCTCAACTTGCATTCATTGAAATTTCACTTTAAGACTTTTTCTTTTTGCTGGGTGCTATAAAAATGAATCAGAAAGAATCATGAAGCGTTTCAAAGAACGATTAGATGACAATTTAAGAAATAAAATGAAATGTTCATCTTCTATTCCAATTCTATCATCCAGCTATTCATTTTGAATTTGAGTGTCGTGAAGTGCAGTTGACTGTCGACTGAAATCATTGAAACCGAATGGCATTAAAAGGAATTTTTAGTGACACTTTCAAAAGTGGCGATGGATTGAATTTTGATCGAGGATATATAGGTGGGCCCATGAATCCATTTGGATCATCATACATATCAGCTAACAAATACAACACGCCATATCAATTCCCATCAACAATAAGTGACTCAAATCCATTCGTTTTGAATGGCGGAACATTTGATTCAACGACACTACAGAACAGCAACGGTTATGGATTAAAATTGGGAGGTGGAACTGGTTATGGACATACAGAAGTTGCCACTCAAACACAATATGGTCCACCGCAAACCAATTATGGACCACCAGTTATGATGCATGGAAGTAGCGGTGGTGGCGGAGGTGGCAAAACAAAACTTAAAGGTGCCGCATTATCAGCACTTACACTTCTAGCATTTTTATTCTTTCTAAATCTACTACAAAATTGCCTTAAAGAACAAATGGACACAATGAATCCAACAGTAAGTTTCATTTAAAAGTTTATTATGAAATCTAAAATTAAGTTAATTCACTTCTTTCAGGTGATGGTAATGTCAGCTGGTCAGCGAGCTACTTATATCGCACGCAATGATGGTTACGTCGATTCCACTGACAGTTTTGATGGCGCTGATACAGATAAAGATTATGAAACGACTATCAACGATGACTATCAACTTTATTCGTTGTCGACATCTGATGATGCAGAACGAACATCAACTAAATCCCGTACGAGGATTAGAGACCGAAACAGCGGCACAAAGCAACATAAATCGAAAGCTCATGCGGCTAAACTATCAACGATTCGCCCGAAACTACAAAATATGTTGCTGTTATCCCGCAGTAGTAGTCCAGTAACAGAAGCATCATAATCGTAAAACTCACTTGGATAACGATATGAAATCATGTGATGCTTTACCCGGAAAATCCCTCGAAAGTAATTTTCTATCCTGGCACAATTTTCATGTTTCATTTCTCGCTTCACGCCAAGCCGAGCCCAGTCTCAGATCTATCGAACAATAACAATTATCATGTCCATAAAAAAATTGTGTGATATAGAATGGAAAACTCAGCAGAAAAGAAAAAAACATTTTCTCTACCGATTGCGAGTATATGAAACAAATTTTACATGCTTTGTTATCGTTTCTTCTTAAGAGTAAACACGGTTTTCGATTATTGAAATTTTGTAAATCCAGTGATTAAGTCGTGTGTAACATGAGCTTTTGAGTTTTTATTCTCATACCACTATTCTTACAACTTGATGTTAGACAAAAGTTCACAGTTTGTAGAAAGCATAAATATTATGATTTTTCTTTTTGTAACACCTGATACGCTTAAAAGCAGGAGCACAAAATTAACTTTGAGAATTTGCTGCTCACAAATCGTGTTATAAAAAAGAATGAAGATTTTAAAGTGAATTAAAATCGCTGGAGTATGTTAAGGTGCAATTAAAATGAATGTACATGGTAAGCACAAGATGAAGAATTTTTTTCAATTTCTCTTACAAAAACAAAAAAAAAAAACACATAAATTCATCGTGGAGTGAAAACTATTCTGAATAAGTTATTTTTTGCAGATAAATGAACGATATATGTGTGAAGAACCCGAAGGAAGTTTATCCATTTCAACAAAAACCAAAGAAAACATTCTTCGACATTTTACATAAAATTAACAGTTATTTGATAACATGCGAGTATGTTGAATAACATTCGCAAAGTTGAAAGAAGAAAGGAAAATTTCAAATATTTACATACACTTTAGACACATCCCTTTCTTGTGTCTTTCCCTTTAAAAGTTCCTTCATCTGCCGGGGATTCGAGAAAAGTTTAAGAAGAAAATAAAATTCTTGATCCATAAAATATTTCGTAACTTTGTAAAATTTAACAATTTATCCTTGTCGTAACATTCAAAGAATGTGCATAATTGCTAAAGTTGTGTTTAAGTGAAGCTTTTTCTTACGAAACGAATATCTTTTCGCAAGCTCGTTTTTCTCGAGATTAATTCAAGTGCCGTGAAAACTCATCAGCATACTTCATCGCGTGAATCTTTAAAATGATTCCATTAATTTGCGTGTTATCAAGATTGTGCTTTAAATCCGTAGAATTAATTATTTCGGAAAAGTTTCATCAAAATCTCATTGCGATGCCGATAATAAGTGATGTATTCCTGTAATTGATATAATGAATTTAATGGTTTTGCAGAAAGAAATTGGATAATGTTCATCTATCGCATGGTTAAACTTTTCAGTTTTAAACTATTTCTGCTGATGCATCTTATGATGAGGCATCTCGTGCGCAAGATGAGTAATTGTGAAGAAAATCAATCACCGCAACAGCCACATCTCAACTACGTTCATTCAAGTTGTTGAATTAAATTTCACGAAAAAAATGTCGAATGCGATTTGTGTGCGATGCGCACAGAAAGTACACAATTTCACAATGTAAAAACTCCAAAATTGAATTAAAAGAATTTCAATGTGTATTATTCTACCCCGAGGTTTATCAAACTGACGCGATTGTGACGCTGAAGATAGAAAAAATATTGTGAATAATGTCGACAACAAATCTTGCTCGACAAGATAAAAAAAAGAAATCGTGACAACAGATCGATTCAATTTCGTAAGACTCCCAAGATGTCGTACAAGAAAAGCGTAAAGATAGAAGATAAATACTTGCGGCACGAGTCGTCACTGTGAACTGCATGGAAAATTGGGGGTTTTTTTCTTGAAAAATTGAATGTTATTTAAACGGAAAGTAACAAGAGCGAGTGAGGAAAAACGACATCGATTGCATGTCAAAGACTTTTCTATAGAACGCGCGACAAAATCTTATCAAAACTCTTGTTTGCTTTCTTTTTTTTATCATTTGAGCGCTACTAAAAGTCAACTTTTGCAACGAAAATAACTCACAAATTTATCATAAAAGCTTTCTTTTGGTGCTAGTCGTTGTGCTCAAAGCATGTAGCAAGCGGATTAAAGCATTATAAAGAAATGACAACTCAATTTATCATACAGTGAAATTGCGTTATTGAGGGGTTGTATAATGTGAATATTGATGAATGATGCACACTTATCGTGGCATAAGCACTTTGAGAGGAAAATCTGATTTACTTTCGCACACATCCCTTTTCCTTCTTCTCATTGAAAGATCATTAGTTTGTGTTTCTTCACGGAATTATTTTTAAAGTCAATCGAATGATTTTCAATGAAAATTCCTCGAATATTTTTTTATCTCATCATAATAGCCGTAAAGCATTCGTTGTGGTGGAAAATCTAAGAAGCAACATTTCTTTCTATATAGAACAATTCATTCGTCGGTTCAATGAGTAGGAAAAACACATTTTGTCTGCAATTACGAGTGCGACAAAAAATCGCAAAGGAATTTCTCAACCGCAATGAAGAAAAGGTAAAATTGCCATCACAAAGGTAAATTGTTTGTATGCCAAATTGAGCTTTCGAGTGTGTGGGAATGGAATGCGATATGTGGAATTGTTGTATAACCGGAATATACTTGTGACTTTTCTATATTTGTTCTCGTGCTTGTTTATCCTTCTTCCGTACTGTCGCGCTTTAAAGCACATTGAATAATACGGAAACCATAGAAAGAGCTTCCTGTGTGTCTTTAATTTTATGTGCATGATATAAATATATATTATTTTTATATTTCATTTGAAGATACTATTCAGCATTTCGAGCTATAAAATGTTTATCCTCTCGTAATTGAAATTGCTTTGACCTTGCTCGTTCCGAAAAGGAAACAAAGAACGTTATTCCTTTACATCCTTTTTTATCACTTTCCAAGTAGCAGACTCACAAGTGCTGAGATGAAATCATTTTGTTAAAATAGCGAAAATGTAATCACTTAAATGGTGGAAATAAAACATGAATAAAAAGAACTTGAGTTTTAACCCTTTTCTTTAAATACAGGTGCAAAATTGAACAATCGACTTGATTTTCATCCGGGTGCGAATTTATCCTCGTCACCAGGGGCGTGGGCGGTTGAGAAAGGAAGGAAAAAGTACATTTCATCACAACCCCAAAATTGCCTTCATTTTTTTTTGGCTAAATAGAAAAATTTATAAACTTTTTTTCCCAAAAGTTCTCTTAAATTACCTTTAACAAAAAAATCCTTTTTTATTTGAATTTCGGTTTAATTAAATGAGTCTTCGTGTGTTGTATGTGCCTGTGTTTGTTATGTTTACCCATGCAGTCAGTACACCCACATAACGGTAACCTAAAAGTACTATTCAACACCAGAAAGGAGCAAAAATAAATGGAAAGGAAAATTGTGAGTAAGTTGAAAACCTTTCCGACATTTAAAACGAAATAAATTTATCTGGGCAGAGAGTTGAGATGGAGCGAAGGGAAAAACTTAAAATGGGTCTTAGATTTAAGCTTGCAATTAGGATGTGAAAGTTTTTGAATTTTCTATTGTGCTCCATGCCGTCCAGAAGAAATCCTTTTGAGTCTAGAAAAAAAGGGACAATCGCAATCACAATTTATTTTACCTGCTAAATAGTTACCTGAAATCGTTCGGTTTTGTTATTTATATTATTATTGGGGAGACTCTTGAAGCTTGAACAAACAATCCACAATGATGCTCTTTTCAAGAGTTTCTCATTTTCCATTTCGACTGAGAATTTTCTCATTTTAATTTCATATCTCCCACAAATTGTGGACCTATAAAAATATATTTCATTTAACGACAGTCACCTTGAAGCCGAAATTCGACATAGCATTTCATAAACTTTATTACGTAAATATTTGGCCTGGATTAATACGCCATTAAACATGGGTCGGGCGTTTCTACTGTGCATGCCGATATTAAACCTTAAACGTAAAAGCAATCAAAAGACGTAAATCAATAAATTAAACATTTCTTTCACATCCAGTTGTGATCGCATCAAACATTCAGTTTTTGAAATTATATTCGAGGAAAATTCTCTCGTAACAATTAAATCTGTTGGAACAAAAAAAAAAACCACATAAAAATCTCCCTCGCGAACAACAAGAAAATAATTCATCTAATCCCTCCAGTGGAAGTAATTTTCATTTTGAAAGAAAAATGGAGAATTTTATGCCAATAACTTTTAATCAATTTGAATGCTGAGCGCTAAATCGTGTTGCACGATGGAAGTGAAAAGTTTTTGAGGTTCCTGGTGAAAAAGTAACTCACGAGAAATTTTGTCTTAATTGAAAATTTTCGTGTTTTATGTTCCATTTTGCCACATCGGCAAGTCCCAACTGGAGCAGGTGTTTTGTTTTGATGCTGCAGAATGGTCTCTGTTTGCGTTTGTTATAATAACAACAAAAAAAAGCACAATGACCATAAAACCATTTTCCAACCTTTGTTGATGAATTCTTTTGTTTCGAGGACAAAAATGTAAAAAAGGAAAAAAAAATTTCGACTGAATGACAGAACGATAAATTCATTCACATTTACACAACAACATGAGAAACAAAAAGCTTTTGCCAACATAACATAAAGTGACTGAAAGGGATCTGAAATCGATAACAAATTTTTATGAGTCGTTTGGAGTTGGATAAAATAAGGACATCTCAGGTTGGCATAGATAAGAATCCTTAAAGCTTTAAATATAAGATTCAATGCATTAAGGCATAATATTTTATCATATTTGGAGGGAATTTTAAAAGCAATGACGATCCATCGTTAAGTAAACTACGAGCATAAGGCATGTTGAACAAATATCTTGATTTTTCCTTAGTCTTCTTCCTTCGGCTTTTTTTTCTTCACATTAAGGAGACAACGACACGGAGACCGAAAACAACTGTAGGATAGTACAATGATAGCATGCAAAATATATTCCATTGGATTCTTGTTTGTTTTCTCTCCTTTGCATAATTTTGAATATAGCAAAAAAAAAAAACACACATTTTCCTTGTTCAGCTACAGCAAATTAGCTTTAAGAGTGAATTGCAAATATTTACTGAAATGATTTTGTATAATGATTTGTTCGCTCCGAGATTGAATTTATAGTCAACAATCTTAGTTGAGGAGAGAGATACGTAAATGTTGTTTAAATTTTGTCATGATCTAAATACAAATGAATGATAGAAATTGCATTTTTGGCCTAGTCATTTAATGTTTGATGATCTTGATTAGAGATGATATGTGAGATTTCCTGAAATTATGTTAAACTCATTAAACACTTGAAGGTAATGAGAGCACCATTTCAGACGGCAATAATATATCAATAAAAACGTGGCAAGAGCAAATACTTCAAATTGAAATGAATCGATCGATTATTCTGATGATAAATATTAAATTTAAAAATTAATTACTTATCATTAAAAAGGAGTTACAACAATGCTGAGTAGAGTGATTAATTGAGGAAAGCTTCATGATAAAAGCTCCACAAATAAAATGTGCTCTAAATAAATTATTAATTTTAATTAAGCCCAAATCCAATTAATTTTGCAGATTCTGGTGAACTATGTCATAATAAATTTTGACTAAATAAACATTTTTAATACACACCTAAAATAGTATAAATATTGTTGATGTGTAGAAATGCTCACATAAAAACGATTTTCTAACTATATGACGCCATTTTAATCCTCCAGCTATAAATTAGTGTATATTCATATCCAGTTCAGTCCCTGTCACTCCACAACTCATTTGTCATAAAACTTTATCGAAGCATAAAAAAATTTCACAAAAAAAAAACTATAAAAATAATTATGCAAATGAGATTTAATTCCATTACTTTTTGATTACGGTTCATTATAATATTTGTTCAACTGCTATGTTGCGATGGCATAAGCATTAAAAGGGTGAGAGAGAGAGATACGGGCAAAATTTTATCGATAATGAACATTTTTAATGTGCTTCGCCCCGAGTTTGCTTTCAACATTTTTGCTGGATGATTATCGTGGAAGCGGAGTGGAAAACTATAATTAAATTTCCTGTAAGTAGATCAACCGAGTTATGGTGAATAATGCTGCTGATTGTGTGCTTTTGTTTACAGAGAATCAGCGGATTTTCCAATTTGGCGCCTCTTATTCAATTTTGTTGTAATACATAATTAACTCGATTGTTTAGTTGTTTTCCGTTATCGATCCAATTTTATAATTTCATTCTGTAAATTTAAAAGCACATCTCAAAAATGCCACTCATAACTTATTTATGTTCACAATCACAACAAAATATTTTCTCAATTTTTATCAATTTGTCTTTATTGAATTTCAACAATCACTTTCAATTTTTTTTTTCCAACAGAAGCAACAAAAAATATTAATTCTAGATATATGTACAACATAAAAAAAATTTGCCGGGAAAAATATTCTCTCGAGCAGCCGACAAAAAGGTGACGTGACGATAAAAATGCATTTGATTATGTTGAACGTTATTTCGTAACATAAATTCAATATGTTATTGAATCAGTTGAAATTTTATGATATCCCGTTTGCTTCATTGATT
Source organism: Propsilocerus akamusi (assembly GCA_018397935.1). Classification (NCBI taxonomy): domain Eukaryota; kingdom Metazoa; phylum Arthropoda; class Insecta; order Diptera; family Chironomidae; genus Propsilocerus; species Propsilocerus akamusi. The sequence goes on along the minus strand of CM031469.1, from coordinate 15,590,532 downwards.
TTTTTTTTGCGCTCTGTCTGCCAAGCAGACGTTTGAGGAGAAAAATTCTGTTGAAAGTGATGCCAAAATATATTTAGCTTATACGTATAATATTGTATAAATTCACCAAAATGTGACTTTTTTTGTATATGTATATTATTGTTGAATAAACCTCACGATTTCATATAAAATCACAACTAGCTACATTAGATGATTAGATGGCAGCCAATGAAACTTTACTTCAAAATAACAAACTTTTCAATCTTATTGACTATACTTTGAACGCCCATCATTGAGTTATAAAGTAGGTTTAATGAAATAATTTTGACACCACTCCGTGCGTCGGTTTCAACCACAGTCCATTTTTCCAGTAGCTTCAAGCAATTCCTAATTGAATCTGTCGATATGCATTCACCGTATGTAAAAGTGCCATTATTGAAGTTCTCACGCATATAACACAAACATAATTTAATAAAATCATTTTCCAACATTGAAGACTTTTCATGGAGCTTTTTCAGACATTCAGCAACCGATGCATAGGTGACAGTGAATGGTGCCAAAGTTGAAAGCAGCATTTGGGACGATATTGGGTTCAATGAGACGTCACTATTACCGTCATTTAATCTCCTCAAAATATCCAATTTGCAAAGTCGGGTCACCGAATTTTCAATCTGTTCGGCCAGGTCCTGGCATGGTTTACAAAAAATGAATTCATAGCGCAAAACATCACAGTACGATGTGGCGGTTTCAATCAAATCGCCCATAGCTATCTGAGCACCTTCATTTACCGATGCTGATATGCTTGTAACAATAACGGCATCAAGTGCACAATGAGGAATAAATGTGTTTGAATAGTATGCAGTTTCTATCACATTTGGTACCATTAAAATAGGTTTAATGACAATTTCACCATTCAACTGAGGTTTAGCTTGCACCAGACCTGACCCTAATAGTGATATAGCTCGTTTCACAACTTGCTCAGAATCTTCCTCAAATCCGATTTCACGATCGGCTGGCATCTGTTTTCGTAGTTCTGTTAAAGTTTTTGAAATCTCTTTCATTGTTGTGCCATTGCGAAATTTGTTGAGTAACAGATAGGCGACAATATTTGTGGACATGACTGATGTAGCATATGAACAATCAAAAACGACATGCCGTGCAATGCTTTCCACAAGAGCTCGATGCTTATCAATTACTTCGATACCATACATAGATGTTGTCGATGGTCCTGACATCAAATGTCTTCCATTTGAAACTGGTCTCAAAATTGCATTTTGACGTTCTTTAAATGAATTAACCAGATCTTTAAGTGAGAATGGTTCATTGAAATCGATTCGCATCTGGCCATATTTTGAATTTAAAATACTCCAAATTGAGCTCATTGCAGTTTTAAAGGTTTCCTTTTGCTTTGGCGTTCCCATTTGTTCATTAACAAACTTCCCATCAACCAATTTCTCGTAATTCACTGATACTGGCACTAAAACAGCATCTTTAATCAGTCCATCAATAAAAGCCTCAACAATCACTGAAAGAATGCCACTCTGCAAATGAAAATGCGAGAAGGAGAATAACAAACAACAGTTAATACAATTAGTAAACATCCTCATTAGGCCTAATGATCAATTTCAATATAAATAAAATCATGTCTCAGCTCTTTTCGGTGAAAGCACTCTAAGACATAATGTTGTATTACTATGTTTTTGCGTGTGCATTTATTTACCTTTGGTAAATTGGGCTTTCCTGTACGTGTTCTTCCGCCCTCAATAAAGAATTCAATGTTATGTCCGGCAATGACGCTCTCTTGAAGGTAAACCTGCAGCAAGCTCCGATAAATATAATCCTTCTTTCCATCAGCACCATCAATTTTACGTTTTATGTAGAAAGCACCGAGACCTCGAAGCAAAAATCTTTTTAAATAATGCAGGTCAGTAACCAGTTGTAATTTTTATTTTATTTTTTTATTTGTTTTTGTTAAAAATAACTCACCCAAAAACAGGAATATCAAGATTATTGCCGGCAGCGACTTGTGGACATTTGATATCGTTATTCAATAGAATAAATGTAACAAGAATGTAATCAAGATGAGAACGATGCAAGGGTAGGAAAATGAGCGGCGTGTCAGGCATTTTCTTCTGTGCAATCTTAAGCATCTCAATTTGAGCTGGATTGGCGACAACACCACTAAGGAACCAGGGCAAAAGTTTATAAAGCACGTACGATGTCAGTCTCAATAATTTATCTGATAATGTATGTCTCATGTCGACGAGCAATTTTTGGGCTTTGTTGGTATATTTTTTCACCATCTCTTCGTAGTATTTGTCCTCATCCTCAAAGCTCACTTCGCTCTCTTTTACCGCATCACGAGACACACGTTCAATTTCATGCCTCAGGTGCTTGTGGCTCATAACTTGATCGAATACAGTTTTATATTCGTACTTTTTAAGTCTCAAATTTTGCGCCAAATGTGGAAAATACGCTCCCCAATCAAACTTATTGTTTGACGATGCATGCTGAGTCACCGTTAAAATGTCTACAGCTGTACGAGTGCGATCCATTGGATTCAATTGGTATGGCTGTAATTAAAAATTGTCGAAGGTTCAAGTAGAATATAGTCGTCGATGAATACAAAAAAAAAATTGATGGTTGAAACATTTTTTTTTAATTAAAAACTGTGAGAGTTGCGCTTCTGATTCAACAATATAAGCACGGTCTCATCTGGATAGTTACATTCGGTGTGGAAATATTTGTTATTTAAGAAAAAATCAATTTTAAATAAACGCTTTAAAGCTCACAAACGAAAGTTAAAGCTCCAATTTTGTGGTTTTAAACTCGTCAAGGCAAGACATAAATTTTGTGTGTGCATAAAATAACAAAAGCGGCACGTTTTATTGTTTCAATGTTACCGGCAAAATGGACTTGAAAATTTCTTTAAAAAATTTTCATTAATATTCGAATCACGCAGAATTTTTTTTTTTTTTTGGGCAATAAAACGTGTGAGGTGTATGAAGTGAGAGAAAATTTAGTGGAGACGGGACTCGAGTAAAAATGATGTAATAATAATTTAAAAAAAAAATCATTTGACAAACTCACCCGATCCAAATTCTTTGAACAATCCTGGCAAATTAATCCTTCCTTTGGTAAAATTGATGATTTAACATCTTTCAATGGCTCCAATTTACCGTTGGATATCTATCGAAAAGAAGAAGAATATCAATAAACCTATCAGTACATAAAAATCATATTAAAGGTGTTGGTGCAAGTAATAAAAAAAAGAACAATCAAAATATTTATTAAGTAATAATTACAATTGTTTTCTCGGCTGGTAATTGCATGTGCTGCTCATCACTGAACCTTTTAATTGAAGCTATAGATTGCTCTTTAACAAAATTACTCGCATGATGTGACTTCGTTACATCAGAAACGATCCATGACGTGTATACTTCATTGAATCGTGCCGTTATTATGTCGATCATTGTACTGGTGCTAAAAAATAAAAATGGTAAATTAAAAGAGAATTTAATCGAATTGTTTAATTGTCGCTTGCGGGTCAAATCGGGTGGAATAAAAAAATTATTTACAATTATAATTGATGGTATACCGATGAAAATTGTCAGGAATGAACAAAGGAATTTTTTTTTAAATATTTATTACCGACCCAACGGTTGCGATAATGAAACAGCTGAGCGCACAAAGATCACCTGATTTTATCGAAATTGTTATCAGTAAAATCTTTTATGCCAAACAAAGTACTTTGAATTGATTTTAATTTTGTGGCTCAATAACAAAATATTTTGATATCGAATGTTATCAGGACATCGAGCTTGAGAGTTTTTTTTTGGCACTTGAATCTATTTTGAATCATAAACAAAAATAGGAAACCGTATTCAATAGCAGCGAGCAATCAACTAATAAAGCCTGCGACTGCGAGTCTATCAATGATCGTGGAGCTTTCGACTCTACAACATTGTATGTGGATCGATTAAGCGCAGGCTCGTACACAAAATTTTGGGATTTCGATTAAAATTGATAGCATGTTAAAAGATATTTTTCCTTATCAATTGATTGAAAATATTTACATTCTCCTACAAAAGCTGCCAGTGATTGTTATCGCATAATACAATGTTGAACGGAATTGTGATTATTGAATTACACCTAAAAATCACTTTTATCTGAAGCCACACGACGATAATTAAATCTCAAACGCTGATGTCAGGAGTAAGCTTTTATTACTTTTGAACGTGCTCGTTTGTGGACTCTCAATTCAGTCTTTCGACTCTTTATCATCCACCTCAAAACAAAAACACACACTAATTGCCATGCCACCTTTGTACCTGGACATGTTTTATATTTGAAGTCGGCAAACGATTAAGTTTTACGGACAAAAGATATCGGGAAAAAACAATTATTTTAAGATTTCTTTTTTTCCCCTTTACCAAGGCAAAAGTTCAATGAAACAATACAACGACAATTTTGGTTTGTTGCCATATCGCTGCGAATAAAAACACCCGACACTCGAAAATAAACATTCAGCAGTAAAAAATGGTTCTTTGATGTTGAAATGTGCGAAAAATAAAAGTTCATTTCACAATTAAAAATACAAATAAACAGCTTTTTTTTTCACCTTTCGCATCCATAAACTTCAATTAATTATCATATCGATTTTGAAGCCTTTATCAGGGCGCAGTGCGGAAAACAAATAAAAGTTGAGAAAAATAAATAAATAAAATCGAAAAATCCAAACATAACTAGCAATTACCGATGCACGCGTGAACTTTTGACCCCTCCCTCATCTCGTTCACTACGATGACCCGACAGGACAGCGCCGGCCTTCTAGCAATTATTTCCCATGCGATGCACAAAAAATAAAAGCGATATTTTAATTGAAATTTTGTTGATTTTAATAATTTGCATCAGTAATGAACCTTTTTTTTTCTCTGAGTTCCGACTCAATCAAGATTTAGGCGCGATGTCAAAAGACTAATTGAGAATGATTAATTAATTGCATAGAATTTTGATAAGCAGCTTCGTTCGCTTTTCATCAGGTTAATCTGCCAATTAATTAAAAACAAAATCAATTTATAAACCTCATTCAAGATCATTTGACAAATTAATTCAAAAATTTGTAAACAAAACAACATTTTTTAAATGCGTGTGACGAGAACTCTCTCTCTCTGGAGGAATAAGAAGAAAAACAAGCCGATTGGTGTGATCGCGATGGCATGTTGTTTGAATGAAATCTCTGAGTGATAAAGAATATAAATAATTTCGCCGGTCTCAGCATGTGCATTAAGAGCGACGTGCGTCTGATTACAATTTCGAAACTAAGGTCGGCACAAAAGAAAAAAAATTAAATTTTCATTTCAATGTGACGTCATGAGTCACGCTATAAAGTGAATTTCTTATCTGAGAAGGGAAAATGTAGCATGAGCAAAATAATTGAATACAGTTCATCTGTCCCAAAAGGAAGATGCCTGTTAACAATTGTAAAATGCTCTCTTTGTTATATTCTGTAATCTGGAAAATTTTCCGTTTCATGGAAATAAAGTTTTACAGTGAATGTGTTTCTCTTTTCCATGTCACCATTTATTCTTTGCAAAATATTTTGAAAAGCTTTTTGAAATAAATATTAACATCAAAAGAAAATACTCGTATTCTCTAAAAAGCGACGTGTAAATTCAATGACTTGTGAAATGAAATTTGCATAACATTGATTTGCAAGCGACAATTTTAAATTGTACTATCCTGAGTACATTTAGTAAATTGGCGCAATAACTATGAGAAATTTACGAATGAATCCTTTGTGGATCGAATTAATCACATGCTTACGATACCACGCGGTCACAAGATGACACATGTAAATTATTGACAAACGAGCATTTAAAAAAAAAAAGAATTATTCACTGTAACTTACCGATTTTTGCCAATAAAATAGCAAAAAATGCCCACAAATATTAACAGTTCCATGAATCCTATCATTTCTCTCGCCAATTGTCGTTTTCCGGTATTTTAAGAATAAGCCTTTTTTTTCACTTAACTCTTATTTTGAGCTTTTATTTATTTTTAAGCTCCTTGATCTCATTCGATGTAATTTGAACGTGCTTCGTACCACGACAATTCTTGAATGCCGCACACCAAATAACTGAATTTGATGTGCAAATCAAAGCATTGACTCTTTTTTTTTTATTCGCAATCGATTCTATTTTAGCAAAATGAAATAAATAAATAAAAAAAAAAAACTTTGCGCGACAGAAGTCTCGTTTCCTTTACGACTTCTTCATTCAGTAATCAATTAACGAATAAAAATACTTTTCTTTTGTTACAATCATTTATTTTACTTTAAAAAAAATGTTCGTTCTCTTCTTTTATTATTTTGCGTCGCACACCGATAACGGACAAAGTGCTCGCGAGCGGCAACAGCGAGCGATGTTGTATATGATAGACAAGTTGGAGAGCTTAGGAGCGATGTAAGTCGCAAATGCCAAAAATGTGCTTGTGAATTAACACTTTGTGGCCCAGTTGAAGGCTATAATCGGTCAAGTGCTTTATTATTATTTAGTTTTCCGATAACGATTGCTTATCAGCTAAAAGTTTATTTCCAATCAACAATTATTTATTTATTCACTATTAAGCAGGTCGCAATCGTTGACAGAACAGCTGATTTAAGCTTTGTTGTTGTTATTAGAGCAACTGATGGCATGAATGAACTTATCTTTATTTTCAGTTAAACTTTTGTGCGTCACGATGTAAAATAAAGGGAAGATCTCATTATTATTGTTATTATTAATGACACAGCTAAAAAAAATGCTAAAAAAACACAATTTACTTTATGCAATTTTTTGCCATGCGGGCTCACGTACAAGTTGAGCTCATAACTCGAAAGAGAGTGAAAAATTTATTGAGAGTGATATTATTGAGGTTAGAACTCTTCTTTCCTTGTTTTTTTTTTGGCCCAACGCCACTGATCACTTTCATCAACGCATGTACTCTAAAAATTATGTAATGTTTTGTTTACATTTCATCACAACTTCACTCGGTCACTATCATAAATATACGGGGGCAATCTGTCGGCACTTGAAATCAGCCATAAAAGCAAAATTCGTAAATTTTCCCATTTAGAAAAAAATAATGAAAAAATTTTACTCTTTTTCTAGTTTCGAGACTAAACTTACAAAAACTTTACAACATTAACTTTATTATTATGCGAAATTGCAAAATCACTTGATATTACACTAATATCTCTCAGAGTCGCTCTTACTATACGTGGGTTTAAATGATGTTATCAATCGTTAGGAGCACCTGATAGAGGTTGTTGATAGTCGAAATACAATTTATCAAAAGAAGAAGAGACAAAAATTCCGCTTCATAATATAAAATTTTCTGCGAGAGAGTCTTCTTCAACGATAGTTCTTCTTCTTCTTGTTGCCGCCACCTGAAGAAAAAAAAAACCAATTCTCACCAGCGAAAAAAAAAAATAAAGAAATGAGAAACTTAAAAATGTTCATTGCCTGGCGTCATTGGCGAAGATAAATTCTCAAAAAAAAAGGAACAAATTCGTGCACAAATCTTTTTTTATTGGATTTTCCTAATTTTTTCTTACAGATTTTAATACAAATTATTAAATATAAATTGTCGATTGGAACTATTATTACAATATTCTCTAGTCAATTTTGAAGGACTATTTTGACCTTTTCAGTGAAAGTTTTTGACTATTTTTTCTCAGGATTTGATGTCACTTTGGTCCTATAGACCTAAAATAATAAATTACTTTTGAACGAAACCTCTGACAGTCTTGAAACGATCGAAATTCGCTTTCATGTCATCAAGGAAATCTGGTGGCGCTTCTTCGGCTGGAACTTCTTTTTGCTTGGGTGATAAGATTTGATGAAATGCAATGACTATAAAAATTCCAGTTATAATGTAGTTGAGTTTGAAGATGGCATCTTGACAATAAAGAACGGATATAACAGCGGCAATGTAAAGTAGACTGCTGAGGACTTTGTAGCCCATTCTAAAAATAAAATTAATTAGTATCATGAAGAAGGTTCTGGTGATAAAATGGGAACTTACAAATCTCGTGGTGTGTTTAGCTGCCAAATGGCTCCCAGAGCTATTAAAATTCCTGTTGCCGGAAACAGCATTGGATCGGGAGATAAAATTCGTGCGTAATGATAGTTTTTAGCCCATGTTACGACACTCGGTAGGCTCAAAATTGTGATAACTACCAACAAAAATAATAGTGGGAGATGAAAGTTAATCTCACTGAGGCCTTCAGTTATGGCATCGTATTCAGCACGAGCAGCTGCCGCTTCACTATCTTTTTTGGCTTTTTCTAAACGTTGTTTTTCCATTGCTTCCTCGAGCATTCGGTTAATTTCGGCCTCCTGTTCCCGATCCTCATCTGTCTGTTCATTTGCCGGTGGCTCAATGGCGTCTTGAGGCTTTTCAATCAATTCTTTGGTATCAGTTTCTGACTTTTCAATTATATTATCAGACTTTGATTCAAATGTTTTATCACTTGCATTTTTTGATCGTTTCTCTCGACCGAAGAGTTTGATCGCAATCAATTTTGCCGTCTTGAAAACGAAATTTTCGAGATAATCTTCATACATTTTTGAAAGCTACAAAAAAGTTAAAAAAAAAAAAAAATAATTAACATTTCTTTGAAAATGATTAAAGCAACTCACCAAGATAAAATAAACAATACAGCCGACAAAGAGTGCAATCCCGCCACATGACGCATAAGCCAATGAGATCAGTAAAACAGCAACAGATGCTGGAAACTTTTCAATGATTGACACGACAGCATCGGAGATTATTGGAATAGGTAGGTGTACAATGCGAAATAGAATCTTGTGAGCCATTGATCCACAAAAAGTTATACCCGCCCACGTTGCACCTGTAAAAACTGCCAACATTGCAATTGCTGTTCCATGAATTAAAATTGACACCGTCAATGATGTCGGAAGTGTTTCCGGTTTTGGCAAAACTTTTAACATCAAAACGAATTTCAGAAACAATCTGGACACAGTGATGACAAAAAATGGCGTGCATGTTGCCAATGCCTTGTGGAATGCTCCGCATTTAAACTTTTCACCGCGTGGTGTTAAAGTTAATTGATGTTTGATGGCTAAACAAATAATGGCAACGAGATGAGCTGGCAACCAATGAGAAAACTGTTGTACAATTCTAGCAATCATTTGACCAATTGATTGACGAATGCTTATTGTGTATCTGCATGCGGGATCAAGAGTCAATTCTACAGCGATTGGATTAGCACTCATATTGTAATTGATTGGACGGGATTTTGGTGTCCACAGAATCATTGAATCATCATCATTAAATTGATGAAATCGGTCAAAACCAACAGTCCAAGGAACACATAATTTCGCTAATGTTCTATGTTTTTTGCAATGTTTTGGTGTCACAATAAGTTCTAGCGCTTGATAAGTCTCATCGAGTCCAGTGATATTGAGTTGATAATGAGTCGCACCCATCAATGTATCATGAAGAATGTTCGCTGATTTAAATGTATACCATTTGGGCATTTGAACTTTAATTTGTCGATCAGTTGGATTATGAATATCGACCGTAAACTGAAAAGGTTTTTTTGTAATTGGAAATTTCAGTAGAATGTGAGTCCATTTTGGATATTTCTGTTTCAGGTCGTGAAGATTTAATGAGATTGTAACACGATCAGGCAGATCAGATGGAACTTTCATTGTTAAATTGGATAATGATAGGGCTCTCGAACAATATCTAGATTTTCCAGTCGTTTCGGCTGCTTCACAACCAAACACCCATTCATTGGACTCTTGATTAATAAGCTCAACTCGCACGGCGCGATGTAAGAAATTTTCCGTTAGACGAATCATTTGGATCCGTGTACGATTATTTCCATTCTTGAATTTTTCACTAAAAATTCTACGATTGTCTTCATGCCAATCAGCTTCATCTGGGGATTCCATTTTGAACATTTTCTCATTATCTTGCTTCATTGATTGCACAGACTGCAGACCCATGAAATAATATTCGGCTTTTGCCAAACGTGTTGCTTTGTCATCGATAAAACTAAGACCCTTTGAACGTGATGCTTTATATTTAATAGGTTCGATCATGCTGTATAAGAATCGATTAACAACCAGAACAATTTGTAAGCACCAAACAATGCATAAATGATCACATTCCACCCACACCTTTGACATTGCCGTTGACATCACATGCAAATCACTAAACTTTGAATCTGTCAGTCCTGAATGTACCATTAGATCTTTATTTCCACCTCCAATCGTTACAAGAAGCTTATCATCAAGAATTCTTGATTCGTCCTCACTTAATGCAGGGCGGCGATGTTTATTGGCACAAGAATTGTTTGATGGCATATCCAATATTTGACGATTATAAATCCAAAAATTTTCAATTGATCTATAAAATGAGTCAATATGAATGTCCCAATTAAGGACGGGCTTATCCATTGGGGAAGCCAATGTGATGACAGTATTTATAAGTTGGGCGGTGTCAGATAACGTTAGGAGTTTTTGTGCAATTTTGCCACCGATCGAATGTCCAATGATAACGATTTTCTTAGGCGGATATTCAACGCGTTGATAGAGTTTCAGAATTGCTTTAATTGCATGCTCAATAAAATGTGTTTGTTCTTCCAGCACACCTCCAAAAAGCGCTGAATATTCTTCATTTAGATCAACTACAAAATAATCCAAATGCTGGAACCAGTCATTGTCAATTCCTTTTCGTAATGCCACCGACGCTAGCGATCGAGCTTGCTTGTAGCTTCCACTATTTCCCGGTATGAATAAAACAGGCGCACCTGAAAACATCATATTCCTGGCGCTCTCCGTTAATGGACCTTCGCTGTATGCGTATAAATTGTATTTAGGAAAATCGTCATTTTTTTCGAAGTTGATTTTCTAAAAAGGAATGAATTTTGATTTCATTGAATCAGTCAGTCTATGATTTAAATTATTAAGATCTTTAATTGAGTGTCGTGGGAAAAAATTTGAGTGGCATTGTCAACATTGATTTTTTTTTTTCACATTTCTGAGGATATTCCTTCAAGTTCAACTTAGATAATCCTGAGAAATATTAAAATAAATCTTATTTACCACAAAGTTGGGATACTCGAACATAAAAGTCATCTTGCAGTCATTTTTCTCGCTGTTAATTGAATTAATTGTTAGGAAAATTCCGTAAAAGTAGGAGCAAAGGCAAATCAATGCAAACACTAAGAAAATGCTATTTCCTTTCATCCTTAAGATATTCAGAATTAATTTGATCGTAAATGCACAACCGAAATTAAGTCACTACTTTCGTTATTTAAACTTTTGTTAAATTCATGATAGCTACTTGTTCGGAGTAAATAAAACTCATGGAACTTTACAATTGTTTTAGCTCTTGTAGTGTTCTGACTCTGAGTAATTTGGGAATAAATTCATCACCCGCAAACACATCCAAGCATACCAAAACAACCTGTATTATTGTAGTTTATTGCTTGTTATAAACTCCCTATGTGTATGTGAAATAGGGTGCGGGATACGCAACTAAAATTTCTTATAAGACATCCCAATGTAAATTTGCTATCGTCCTGTCCAATTTCTTAATAAAAATTTGTTATTGTATTTGAATGTAATTTATATTTATTTATTGAATCTTTCATGTTGTCACACACAGAGATGCAAGAAGGAATAGAAAACCTAAAAGTATGTTTTTTTTTTCTGAATAAAATTTGAATGCTGCATTCATTTACGAACTATTAGAATGCTACTTAGGATGTTAAAATATCTGGAACAATTTCCAGTATCAATATTTACCGTATAATGCCGGTATACTGCTTAATTTGCAACTTCATAGTACCTAGTAAATTTTTTAGTTTCTTTTTCCTCCTTGATATCATCTTGTGAAATTATATCATCAGTTTCGTTCAATGTTATGACATCTGAATCTCTCTTAACATCTTGAGTTGATTCAATCATTTCGCTTGTCTCCATCTTGTCGTCTGAATTTTTCTTCGTATTCTTACCATTTTCTGCAATAGATGTCAATGTTTCTTCTTTAGCATTCTCTTTTTCAGAACCTTTCTGATTAGATGAATGCGGGTGCTTTTCTTCCTTCTTTCTGCATTGATAATACCATTTCAAATGCTTCTTGGATTTGCAATGTTCAACAATTGATTTTTCTTCTTCAACTCTTCTTGATAAATATTCTCTGCACAGGGAGCAATAATGTACTTCAATTTTGTTAATGAAGTCTCTTCCAACATTTTCTCCACCATTTTCAAATTCTTCGTCATCTGCGTCAGTTTCTACTAAAGATAATTGTCATATTCAAAATAGAAATAAAACATCTTTTGTTTGAAATTGCGTACCTCCACCGTCAACATCGCCAATTGAATCAACAGTTTTGAAGTCTCCAATATCCAAATCGTTTAAATCAATTTCGTCATCTGATGTCTCTTGAGTTTTTGCCTTGCCCTTGAGATGATCTATAGAGCATCTATGTATTTCATACTTCATTGGCATTGGCAACTGTATACGACAGATCTATTGTGGAAAGACATTTTGTCGTTTTTTAAGTCATACATCTTGATTTTTTCAAAAGATTTGCATACCTTGCAGTAGGGTCGCAAGAAGTTCCTTATCTTTTTATGATCTTCTGAATCTCGGTGCTCAATTTTTGACTGACGAAAATATAATTTACAGATTGGACAATATTTACTTGGAATTTTTTCAACATTTTTCAATCGTGCTTCAATTTCCAATTGCCTGTCTCGTTGAATTTTTCTCAAGCGTCCAAGTTTCATTTTCAATTTGATGGAAACCTTCCTCATCGCTATCAAATGAGTACTTCGATTTAGATGGTTGCGATAATCCTGTAGAATTGGTTTAACTTAATTTTCATCCAAGATTTCGTTTTTGTTATCAACTTACTTGAACCGTCATGCATTTTGTTGTGCAATGTATGCAAGTCAAATCAAATATTATATCTGACTTTTTTTTATCCTTATCCTTATCCTTTTCCTTAGATAAGGAACGCTTAGAAGCTACTGATTTTTCCTTATCTGAATCTTTAGATGGCTCAACAGCTATATCTGCTTCAGAGGTTTTTGTTTTAGTTTCACCAGATTTAATTTCCTCCTTTGTATCTTCAATGGCATCATCCTCTTTAGGCTTTACCACTGTTTTGTCAGCTGGCTCGTCATCGTCTTCCTCAAAATTTACATCTGTGTGCATATCCAAGAAGTCGCCATCATTGTCTTCATTTTTACTTTCTTCCGGCTTCTCCTTAGCTGGGGACTTTGAGTCAGTTGACTTCTTGTTTGATTCATTTTCATTAAGTCTCATGCGAGCTTGACGAATTTTTTTAGCATACTCTTTGGAGCGAACTGCAGGAGCAGTTCTTTTTGCAATTAAACCACTTCTCAAATCATTTCGACCACGTACAATTCTTGAAACGGCGCCTGTGCGAGCAGAACCTCTACGTGTTGGCAATACTCTGCCACGTGATGGCCTATTCTTTGCAGGCTCAAAATCGTTTTGCCTTCTAAATTTGGATGATGACGGTGGTGAAAAAGAACGGCGAACTCTTGAATCATTTGAACGATTGAAACCGGCTTGCGAGTGACCCTCACGGTCTCGGGATCTCGGTGGCGACTGATTACGATAGGACCTATCGGACTTTGATTGATCTCGAAAAGATCTATCGTTAAAGGATCGATCATTTCCTCGATATGAAGATCGATTTCCACCATGATCATCTCGACGATCCTATTTAGTTGTTATTAAATGTCATAAGATTTCAAGTGTTTATCAGCAAATGTTTTACTTTTCGTTTCTAGAAATGAAGCGAATGCCTGAAGGCACCACAATCAGGCTTCATTTCTATGACTCGGACAAAAGTACAACTTTGTATTCATTATCATCAACAGCCCATGAATTCAGATCTTTTCGAACGAACGAACATTCATTTATCTTTTTATCTCAAACAAATTCTTTCTAATCACGAAATTTTTATGTTTGAATGTAAATTCTATGCGTCATTTGAATTGAGGAGAATTCGAGAAAATTATATTTTAAAAGATATTTAAAAGGATATTGAAAACTATAAAGATTAGATTCGATCGGTATTCTTACCTGATTGAAAGAGTGTCTTTCGGATTGATTGCGTACGTCATAGTCACGTCGTGATCTCTTATTGATACTGTTATCAGTAAAATTGCGATTAAAACCCTTGAATTTTCAGAGAACAATTGAGAATTAAAGGTTATTTCACCATAGCTATATAATCGTCATTGAAGAATTACATACTTTATTAGCTGGTTTTCTATAGTCGTCACTTGATTGATATCGATTATCTCCGCGGTCATTTCTTCTATCGTTCCTCGAAAAGTTGGACGAAGAATTGTGATTTTTATAGCCGCTTCTAAAATTCCTCATTTTAAACGTATATTAAAATATTCGACTTTCGTGGAATTCCTCAATGTTTTGTCAGTGTTTTAACAATGGCTTCACCAGCGCTAGGTTAGGTTGAAGTTTATAACACTTTTTATACGCTTTGAGGCATATATGTTGAATAGTAAGAAAAATTATTCCATGCAAAATGCAACGCACTACTTATTTTTTATTCGGCTTCGACAGTCGACTTTTTTCTTTTTTTTTTTTCTTTTTTTGACAGCTCAATGCGATTATTTGTATGGAGGAAATACGTTAAGCTTTCCCTTAAATATTTAATTAAGTAAATACTCCTTGAGTTGTTTTTTTTTTTTTTTGATTTATTTATGTTTTTTTGACGACTAAGTAATTTCAATTTAGGATTTTTTTTTTTTCAAATGTAAACAGCTTCACAATATTTAACCCAGGATTTGAATACGTCCTAGATGATGAGCCTGTTTATTCAAGCCAGTGGAAACGGCTACCGTATTTTGCTGGTGGACGCGGATAATCGTCAGGCAGATACGGTGTAGCATCTGGATAAACAGTCTTTCCTGGCTTTGGTGGTGCTGGACGATCAGAATGATGTACTTTAGCGCGACAGAAATAACCGTATTCAGGACGTTCAATATTCATGTTGTCCAGCATGCATTTGTCAAAGACGCCTTGCGTATTTCGGCAGCTAAAATAAAGAAAATTAATAATGGAAACTATTCTGATCTATTTATGAGCAGCTTACTGCTTAAAGTTCAAGTCACCACTGCTTTTATCTAAGCAAGTGGCATATTGAGTGAATTCATCAGCACACGTCTTCTTGACTTTGCGGAAAAATTCCAATGCACAAGATGTTACTGCACGACCTTCTTCCAAACATTTTCGTGGATCTGACAATTCAGATCGGCACAACATGAACTCCTAAAAATGTACGATGGATGTAAATAAATGTTTGATGATGTAACCAAGCGATAAAGATGATTAAAAAAACATTAATTTCGGCATACTCACATTGTTCTGACTTTCGCAGTATTTGCCGAGATGAAATGAGCCAGCGCGAAGAGCTGGACTTGATAGATTCACTTCTGGAACGGTTAGATCCTCGTCAGGAGGCAAATAAACATCGGCAGTCGCCATATCTTGAATGATTCGAGAAAAATGCCAAAAGTAACTTTATTAACCCAAGTTTTGCTTAACAGAAATGATATTCTTAAATCACAGAGCGTGATGCAATAAATGATGCATCAATAAAGCTCTATTACAATCAATTTGTCTGAAAATTAAAGAAAAAAGGGAATAGAAAAAATTACTTTTTGATTTTTCGACGACGTCGACTTGTCAAATTTTTTTTCACAACACACATAAAAAAAAATTATGTACTCGGATTTTTCTTTAGGAATAAAACATTTCATTTTAATCATCTTCAATATCTGTATTTGTTTCCTGCCATCGAGGATCTTTTGGGTTTATTTCACAATCGACAAGATCTCGTTCCTCCAGGTACTTGGCAAACTGCTCTGGGATGCCCATGAATTTACGACATTTTGCCCTTAACTGGCGCCAAGTCTCTTGATCATAATTCTTGTGATCCTTAGCCATCTTCTTATAATTCAAGCCATACTTGTCTATGAGATAACTGATAAGGGCAACTTGACCTTTCGGCAATCTGAATTTACTTTCACGCAATTCCTTTGAATCCTTCTCCATCCCTTCAGCGACATGTTGTTTGGGAAATTTATGATTGCTTTTTGCTGGAGTCACTTCACTTTGCTCCGATTCTGTTCCAGAAAGATCCTCTTCAACGAATCCGTTCACCAGCTTCTTGTTGAACCTCGCAACGCGCTGAGCCTTATGATTTGGAAGACCAATTGACTTGTTAATATCAAAGACCAGGCCCATCTCATTTATGTTTGTCGAAAGAGTCTTCCGTCCATCGATTGCTTTTTTAATTTCCGGGCTAAAATTAATAATTTTAATTTAATGGAGGAAACTAAGTAACTTTTTTTTGGCATGCTCACCAATTGATATTTCCTGTACTTTTCAACTTCTTCTTTAGATTTTTACGATTTGTATCAAACCGAAATGTCTTTGAGCGACGTGTTTTCAATGTTCGGACCATTTTTGTTGTGAATTCAGCAATGCAACAATTAAGGTATTAAATTAGTAAATAAATTCGCAGATAAAAATGTCAAGTATTTTCGAGGTTAAGCAGACGAACAGTGGAATCGACACAGTCGAAAATAAACAAACAAAATCGAAACAAATTAAAAAATTGTACAATAAATATTAGAAAAAAATTAGTAAAAGTGATAACGAAATGAATACCCAAATGAATGTCGCACCCGGGATCATGCAGCAACAATCGCCGCAGCAAAATATGCCAGGAATGTCAATGGTTCCACCGCCCCAACAGCAACAGCAGCAGCAACAACAACAGCAGCAACCATTAGACAATATATCTAAAGTTAAAATGCTTCTCATACCGCTTCGAGAATCGCTGAAGAACATATTTAACTCTGCTGCTCTACTTCTAAATCAAAATAATTTGACTGATGTGTAAATTTCATTCATAATATTTTGAAGGAAACTGCATTCTTCAGGCGACTAAAACATACTTTTTATTTTAGGAAACAAGTTGATATTTCTAATGTTCCGCGATTTGATAAGCATCTGGAAGAGTTTTATTCAATATGCGATCAAATTGAGCTACATTTAACCACGGCTAAGAAATGTATTCAGCAAGCAAACGCTTCGCAGGTTTATCTTCCAGTACCAATTGTCCCAATACGCAATGAAACGCTAGCACAGGAGAATGCTCTAACATACGCTCAGTATCTGGAATTGGTCAAGACACAAATTACCTACGCAAAAGAGATTCATGATACGTTGGTAATGGCCGCTCAAAACATCTAAAACGTCAATCGCACGATCGATTACGTTATTTTTATCTATTTCGGCTACAGATTTTTCTAAAATAAAATACATATTAAGATGCCAATGAAAGAAGCTTTTTTAGACATTTGACTCACCCATGACGCATTAAATATGAAAAACTACTTGTTGATTAAAAAGATTGTTCGAGACATTCGAGAAACTTTGAGAGAAGTGACTTGACTATATTCTCCGAGATTTTCCTCGAAACACGAAATTTTGTGTAGACTGAGTATAAAACAGTACGAATATCATAAGTGGTGATCAGTATCGAGAAAAACTTCAAGTGGTCGACAAGTGAAAAATCAGTTTGAAAATTGCTGTCAATCAAAATATTTTCCAATCAAAATATTTTCCATAAAATCTTACAAAGTTTATTAAATTTTTTACATAACTTCCAAAATAAATTGAAGGTAAAATATTTAACTTTTTTAAAATTGCGCAGTTTTACACCAAAAAGAATTAACTTTAACAATTGATTGGAATTTTCCAAAAATTCGTGTGTTGTGTAGAAAAATCTATTTTTAGATTTTAAATACGAGTCGAACATAATAACATTTGATTTGATACTTTTTTTTTGTAATTTTTCGTAGAATTAAAAAATGCCGAAAATTGCAATTGGAATTGATTTAGGAACAACCTACAGTTGCGTGGGTGTTTATCAACATGGTAAAGTTGAAATTATTGCCAATGAAATGGGAAATCGCACCACACCATCGTATGTAGCATTCAATGATACCGAGCGTTTGATTGGCGATGCAGCTAAAAATCAGGTACACTTTACCTAAAACAGAAATTCAGAGATTGCGAAAAATATTTCACCGTGGTTACATTATAAACGAAGAAAAAAGATCTAGAACATTGTTGCTTAGGAAAAAAAAGCCGACAGCGTATGCGGTAAAATCGTGCAGTGTAATTGCGTAGGCGATAAATAAATAGCAAACACTTTGGAGAGACGGTCGCAAATAATTCAAGCGATATTTTTCGCAATCTAAAAATAAATCTCGATCATGAAACATGGAAGGAAATTGCGAATCTCGTGTGATGCAATTCTAATAAATTATTTTGATGAACATTTTTCAGGTTGCGATGAATCCACAAAATTCCGTTTTTGATGCTAAACGTTTGATTGGACGTCGATTTGATGATGAGAAAATTCAAGCTGATATAAAACATTGGCCATTTAAAGTTATAAACGATAGCGGAAAACCAAAAATTGAAGTTGAGTTCAAAGGCGAACTGAAGAGATTTGCACCCGAAGAAATAAGTTCAATGGTCTTGACGAAAATGCGTGAAATTGCCGAGAACTATCTTGGTCAGAAAATAACTGATGCCGTTATAACTGTGCCAGCATATTTTAATGATTCTCAACGTCAAGCAACAAAAGATGCAGGCGCCATTGCTGGATTGAATGTCCTTCGAATAATTAATGAACCAACTGCAGCCGCCCTTGCGTATGGTTTAGATAAGAATTTGAAAGGCGATAAGAATGTTTTAATTTTTGATCTCGGTGGTGGAACTTTTGATGTTTCCATTTTAGCCATTGCTGAAGGATCACTGTTTGAAGTAAAGTCAACTGCTGGCGATACTCATTTGGGTGGCGAAGATTTTGATAGTAGGCTGGTGAGTCATTTCGTTGAAGAATTTAAGCGCAAATACAAAAAGGATCTTAGCGGAAACGCAAGAGCTTTGCGCAGATTGAGAACGGCTTGTGAGCGTTCAAAGAGAACTTTATCATCGTCAACGGAAGCGAGTCTTGAAATTGATGCTTTGCACGATGGCGTTGATTTCTATTCGAAAATTTCGCGTGCACGATTTGAAGAATTGAATATGGATTTGTTTAGATCAACATTACAGCCAGTCGAAAAGGCTTTGAATGACGCGAAAATGGATAAAGGACAAATCAATGAAGTTGTTCTCGTTGGTGGCTCAACAAGAATTCCGAAAATTCAAAAATTGCTTCAAGATTTCTTTTGCGGCAAAACTTTGAATTTTTCAATTAATCCAGATGAAGCTGTTGCATATGGAGCTGCAGTTCAAGCGGCAATTTTAACTGGTGACACTAGCTCACAGATTCAAGATGTTTTACTCGTTGATGTCACTCCATTGTCACTTGGAATTGAAACAGCTGGTGGCGTGATGACAAAAATTGTTGAGCGCAATTCAAGAATTCCATGCAAGCAGCAACAAATCTTCACCACTTACGCCGACAATCAGAATGCGGTTACAATTCAAGTGTTTGAAGGTGAGAGAGCAATGACCAAGGATAACAATTTACTGGGAACGTTCAATTTAACGGGCATTCCACCAGCACCACGTGGTGTACCAAAAATCGAAGTAACATTCGATCTCGATGCAAATGGAATTTTAAATGTTTCTGCCAAAGACAATTCAACAGGCAAACAGGAAAGAATTACAATTAAGAATGATAAAGGACGTTTATCAAAAGCGGAAATCGATCGAATGCTTTCTGAAGCTGAGAAATATCGTGAAGAAGACGAAAAGCAACAAAATCGAATTCAAGCCCGCAATAAGCTTGAAGGTTACATTTTTGGATGTAAGCAAGGTATTGAAGATGCACCAGCAGGAAAATTAACTGAAAGTGACAAGAAAATTGTCAAGGATAAATGCTCATCAGAATTATCATGGCTGGATTCAAACACATTAGCTGAGAAAGAAGAATTTGAAGATCATTTGAAAGATGCTCAGAGTGTTTGCGGTCCAATTATGGCAAAACTTCATGGATCTGGAGGTGGCGCTTCAGGGAAGCCAACTGTAGAAGAAGTTGATTAAATTTGATTATTTTTTTGCATAATTCTTTCTTTGTTGCATAATTTTTTTCAATATTCACTCATTATGTCACACTAACCTGCCTCAAACATTATTTACTACATGCAAAATGATATTTATTACTTCTTATTTTTATTTATTCAAATAAAACAATTTGAATGTTTTGGAACAATTCAGAATTCTCAATTCATTCATAGTCATAGGGAAACTTAAATTTTAAGTAAATATTTTTTACCCAGGTTTTGCCACGAAAACGTGTGCTTTCGCTTCAAATGGTATTCACCAAATTTTATTTTTCTTTGCGAGAATTCAATGTGCAGGTCATGAGGTCAAAATAAGCTGTTCAGTTTACACTTTATTCTTTATGTTTGCCTTTTTTTTTGCTTAAGATAAAGTAATGAATTAAAATCTTGGATAGGACTCTAAAACTTAGAGTTACTGCGTCTTTTTCGGTCAATCTGTCAATTTCATACTTCATTTTAGTTTGCCTTTCATTGTTAGTTTTTTACTCAATAGATTTTCTCAGGCGATGTGTTTCAAAATCGTTCCAAAAATTATTTCTGTGCTTGTCATCATTAGGCGAGTCTTTGGTTTACACATTTCGTACTCGTTTTATTTTTAGGTAGCTTTTCTGATCATAGAATTCTTTTGAATTTAGTAATTAACTGGCTCAAACAGGCGATAATAATTTATAAAACGATTCAAAGTTGTCAGCTTCTAATCATTCGCGTACTTAATCTCCATGCTGCCACGATGTTGGTACTGGTATACCAGTAAGTCAGATTCGGTGGAACGGAATTATGCTAAAAAGATTTGGGGACGAAATAAATTCTCGAATGAAGTTCAATCCGTCATTTTCTATATGGAATCGCACTCAAAACAATTCGACTGTCGACAAAACAATAACAAAAGAAACGATTTAATAAAAATAAAATTGGTTAAAATGAGCGCCGCGTTTAAATTAGCAAAGCAAAAAGTGAGTCAAAAGGATCTTCGAAAGCTTATGCAAGAGCAGAAGCACTCACGGAATATTGAATCCTCGAAAAAGATAAATAGCCCATTTGCCAAATATGAAAATGGACAGTTGATTTGCGTGCTTTGCAAAAAAGAAGTACGATCAGAGAATGTCTGGAATGTTCATGTTAATGCTAAACAGCATAAAGAGAATCTTGCTATTGCGAAACAGCTAAAAGAAAAATTGGAAGCGAAAACAACAAAGCCGGCGCCTGAAGATAGATTGGCCGGACTGAAGAGATCAATCGAAGTGATGAGGTCAGAAATTCCTGAAAAAAAGCTGAAAGGAATACTTAAAAACAGCTCATCACAGCCAACGGCATCCACCCTAGTAATAACTTCGCAACCAGCTCAATCTAATAAAACACCAGATGCTGAACCTGCAAACACTTCTTCTGGAGTTCCTGATGATTTCTTTGATTCCAAACCAAAATCAGAGCCAGCAGACTCAAAACACTCTGACGACAAAATGGAAGTCGACGATGAACCGATTCCCGAGGGATTCTTCGATGATCCTAAGAAAGACGCAAAGGCACGTCATCATGAGTATAAGGATCCGAGTGAAGAGGAGTGGAATCGCTTTCAAAGGGAAATCAAGGAGGCGACTGTTCAATCAATAAATATCATTAATGAAGAGCATGAAGAAGCGACGGTTGAACGTCAAATAGATGAAATTGATGCGCAAATTCGTAATTGGTCAAGGTGAATAATGAGAGTTTAAAGCTTAATTAGATTATTATCATTTATTTCTATATTACAGGGTTCTCGAGATGGAAAAGAGAAAAGAAAAAATAGAATCGAAGCTGAAAATAGAAAGGCCATTAGAACAGGATCCAGACAGTGCCACAAGTGACAGCGAAGAAGAATCTGAAGACAAATTCGCAGAGCTTTTTGATTGGAGAGCGAAAAAGAGTCACAAATAGAATATCAAAACTTTTTTTTTTTATTTTACCTTTTTTTATAAATTCCATACAAATAAAATTTGAAAATTTGTTAAATCGAAAATTATGAAATTATTCCATGTCTGGGCATCAAGAGTCGTTGAATTTTCAAGTTGCTCCTGTGAAAATTTTTCGACAATAATCAAAAACAAATTTAATATTTTTTTTAGTATGTAAAGTAAATATTTTATTAAAAGTTTTCATCATTTTAGTGTGTCTATGTGTTCTTCTGAAATTTCCACAATTTTTTTTTTTTTTTCATTGTAAAGTGATACAGTAGTATTAGCTCATAATTTTAAAGATTTTTTTGCTTAATGCTCTCATTAAATTTACAAGAGAAGTGGATTGCAAGTATCAAATGCCAGTAGAAGTTTAAGTTTTTTTTTTTCTTTCTATTTGAATTTTACAGAAGTTTTTATTTAGCTCTCAATAATTATAGCATATCAATTTTTCGTCATTATTTGGACTGTGCGCGTCCAATAGAAATAGAATAAAAATGTTCTTCTTTTTAGGAAAAATAGTTTTAATTACTTTTTTGTTGTTGTTGTTTGTTGCGTTCATAAAGTGTGAAATAGTTTTTTTTTTTTGGTATTCGTTTCGTGAGTTTGTGAGATATTTATAAAGTTTTTGACTAGAGCTTTAAAGTTTCAGGAAAAATTTTGTGAATGAAGGTAAAAATGGCCATCTTGTGGTTTCCTGCATATGGCACATCAATTGATGGTTTCAAAATTCCGGTAATGCTGAAAATATTTTCAAAATTCTTCCCCAAATTTCAAAAACAATTTCAGCAAGACATTCATTATATTTGGTCAATCAACGTTCCGTTTCACCAGGAATGCTCAAAGTTGCATATTTTCTAGACTTGTGGAAAGATCCGAATGGCGAATATTTCTTAAAAGTTCTTTTTCCTATGCAGAATTATTTCGTTTATTAAATTACTTGAATGCTTATTTCTTTATTCATTAATATGCTTCTACTTGCAATCTTCAGCTAGCGACTAGATTTTTCTTTGGTAAAATGCCATATTTTAGTAATTTATTCACAGTGTAGCTTCATGTCGTTATGTGTTATCTTTTAAATTTGAAAAATGACCCAACATTAGTTTGAGCACACAACCAAAAGCGAAAACAGAAAATTTAATTTCTAGAATTATTTAATTGTTTTTGGATTTTCTTTTCACTTAAAATTAATTGCATATATTTTATTAGTATATGTAGTTTGTGAGAGTTTAATTTTGATAGGTCTTAAAATTTATGGAGTTGCATTTAGTAAGGAAATAAGTCAAAATCAAGCGAGATTTTCATTGCGTAAACTTTTCGGAATATTTCATAGGTGAATAGTTTTCTCGACTTCAAAGTTCTGTAGCAAATTCTGTGCTTACATTCGAAAATCTTCCCCTATTTTTGATTGCAAATACAATAAATGCAGCAAAGTTTGATGACAATGAAAACAATTCTCTCAGTAAATTTCCTTAATTGTTAATTTGCACCTTAATTTTTCTAAGCATATTCAAATTTGAGTCAAAAAAAGTTCCATTCAAAATTTTTAATCATTTATCATTGTGCAACGGCAAATACTCGCTTTAAAGTCCTTAATTTACTGAGTTTGATATTCTAGCGTATATTTCATTTCTTAATTTATTTATTTATTTATCTTTGGATGAATGAGAAGGCGAGAATAGATTTTTTTTACTGTCTAAAGCTAAGGAATGCCCTAAGATTTAAAGAAAAAGAATTCTCTTTAATATTTAATCTAATTAATTGGTTTCTGCTATAACTGCCCCTTTAACCAGCGATGGCGACCCGTTGTACATCGTGATTAGTTAGCACCAATTAATTGGATCTTGTCGTCTAATTGCGAATATTCTTTTTCCATCTGTTTCGTTTAATCATTTTCATGAATTCAATTAACTGATGCCAACACACGAAATGGTCCTTTTAAATATGTATATTACGTTGCCATTTATGGCTGCAACTAATTATCGCTTAAAATTAAAAGCATTTTTTTATTGCGCAATAATTGAAAGCAATTTTCATAATCTTTATGTAATAAGAATCATAAAAATTTTCCGTCGAGGTGACCTCAATAAGAGATTAACCCTTATGGATTAATAAAATTTTGCTCTTCAGAATGTTTACTCTTGATTTAGATATTCGCTTGATTCCTTTTCCGGGTGACTTTAGGATAGAGCTCGAGAGTGAGGAAAAAAATGTATCTAACTCAAAGTAACATCAAAATTGGTAATCTGCCTTGTGAAAATTAAACCACCACAAATCTCAAATCTCTGGGTATCTGTTAGGGCTGAAAGAGCATTAAGTCCACATAAATTCATCCAGTCGAGATTAGCAGAATTTGAAGCCTAGAAAATGATTTGACTTCACGATGATAGCTGTGAGTCGAATAAGTTTTGTTAATTAATTTAATTATTTTTTTTTTTTTGCAAAATTCCTCATTCCTTAATTGTTATTAAGTGTTTTCCATTGTTAATGGCAACCAGTTATTTTTAACGATCTCTGGTAAAGATCTCAAAATTTTCCCCATTGATGCGGTTATTGTTTCCTGTTTAATTCAATCTCGCATGCCATTTTCGAGTACTTTTTTGCTGTCGTCGGAATCAAAGTTCAACAAAATATCACTATAAGTTTTTCTACAAGAGCTTTTATATCCATTTATATTATTTTTAAGTTTAAATGTTCTTGAAAATATCACCTTTTGTTTTTTTTTGTCATTGATTAAGAGTTTAAAAGACTTTTACTTAACATAGTTTTTACTTTTTTTTTTCTAATTTGCTTTAGTTTTCGCATTCAAGCAGAAAATACATTTTTCGTTAGGGATTGAAGGGCTTAGGGGTTTTATAGCGATAAGGAGGGAATGAATTCTACTTGAATTGGCAAACGTCAAAAGGCAAACCGAATCTTAAAAAAAGCAACTTATTGTTGAATTTTATGATGAACCTTTAACATCTTGGTAAATTGTGCTCATGAAATCAAATTCACACTTCATTTTCACTTCATTTGTGATGGGTTAAGCAACTCTGTTGTCATTTAATTGGATTTTTTTTTCTTAAATCGCGATAAAAAAATTTTACCAACTAGGAAAAATAATTGAAAATCAGTTTGCAAAATCGATAATCTTACAATTTGAAAGCTCTACATTCCTTCGGAGATTTTCTTTGCCGCATAATTACGTCAGCATGTTTTGTCAGATGTGTCAATCAATCGCACGATTGGAAAAATCCCTTTTTCTTTCGAGGTTATGAGGTTTACTCATTTTGTTATGGTTTTTATTTTTGTTTTCTCGACAGCATCAGATTACCTCAAACTGTCGATTGATTGAAATTCACTGGTTTTCCCTTTTGGGTAAAATCATGAAAAGAAAGCAAATGAAATAACATTTCGATACGTTGGAAAAAGTGTCACGATGTGGTCCCTATATAGTTGCGATCATTTAATTTTTTTTTTTTTTAGTTATAATTTTTCTTCTAAAAACGTTTACCATTCGTAAGCTATTGCATTAAGTATAAAGTTAAGTTTTACATTATTCGGTTTACATTGTGGGTGGAATGTTTGCGCGCAATTTCATAGAAATTTTGTTTTTTTTTTTTTTTTTGCGGAAATCTTCGTCATGGGAGGCTTCCAATTTTATCGTATAGAAGACGAGAGAATGCGATAATTTCTGTTAGACGCAAAAAAAGGCTCAAAACTTGTTTGCCAGATAAATTTGGTAATTGAGTTTGTAATGTTGATAATTTTTTTTTTCTCTTTTATTAAATTAAGGTTCCTAATTACGGTTTCACCTCGGTGATTTCGACTTTAACATCTTGACTCTTTCGACGAGTGTCATGACTACTTGCCGCTGGCTGTTGGGGTGGATGTTGATGTAAATTTTGAATATTAGCATGATGCTGAACCGGAGCTGGCACGTGTTGCACAACCGACTGATGTATCGATGATCTTCTTCGTTGACCATTCTGTTGTTGCTGATGCATCATTAATTGATGTTGTATGTGCTGTTGTTGATTAACGGAAAACAATTGATTGGGATCGGTAACGACTGTGTGCGTTCCATTTTGAGCGGTATGGTGATCAGCTTTATGATGTTGTAAACTGCGATTTGAACGCATCGATGTTGCTGAGGCACTGCTGCTGTTGCGTGAGCCGCGTCGTGAGCCTTTGTGTGTGTCAGTGAAGTGTAAGTATCTTTCTATTTCTGGGTTTTTTGATTTTTTATTTTGATTTTTTTTATAAAGTTTTGTTTGAAAGTTTTGCGTTGTGTGTTTGTTTATTGTTATTTTTGTAGCAAGGAAGGAAGGTTTTGTCATTTTTTTATAGGTGAAATTAGTCGGAGAGAAAAGGAGCGATAGATTCATGTTATTCATCAAAATTACTCAAAGTTTTCATTGTTACACCAGAACTAAGTTTACTTTTTGTATAGTGTTTGTGTGTTTTTACTATTACGATGATTATTTATTATGTGGTAGACAAAAATTTTATATCGATTTGGTGGTGATGGGAATGAAGACGAAAAAACAACATAAAATTAACCAAAAATGCTTTTTTTTTTCGTTTTTGTTTTGTTCAAACTAGTTCAAAACAGTTTTTTTTTTCTTACTGAGAACAGCCTACGACACTTAAATATTTCGGAAAATTTGCAATAGCTTTGAAATTCTCACGAACCAGTTAGAAAGAATGTTTAGGTAGGAAAACACTTCATGGTTCATTTGATTTCAAAACTTTTTTTTTTGATAACTTTTCTACTCTAAAACACAATTTTCATGAAAACAAAAAAAGACTTTTCACTGATAGTGATAGAGAGAGTAGACATAACAAGAGAAAGATACAGGGATTTCCAATTTGCTCAGTGATTGTGTTACACAGAACATAAACGACGAGTGAACATAAAATGAAGTGAAACAGTATCACCTTTCACAAGGATTCAATTTATTTAGTTATGATGACGGGAGGTAAAACAAAAAAGTTTGTTGGAAGGATTTTTTTTATTACTGAAAAGGTATGTGTTTGTGGCATGCAATTCAATGATGAACAGAATTAATGAGATGAAGGGCAAACAGAGAGAAATATAGAAGGGTAAATAGTCAGAGATGTTGAAGGGCAATAGATTCTAAATAAACTATTTTTTTTTTGTAAGTTTTCAGTACACCCGAATATGGCTAATTAAGTATCAATTTGGGACATTTGTGGTCATGTGCACAATTTTTTTTATGGGCATCAAATTTTTTTTTTTTAATTTGTCTTTTGAGTTTTTCATTGAGTTTGTCAATTTAAAAGAATTTTACTTTGTCACAATTTTCTTCTTGTTTAGTATTTCCATTAAATTTTTCTCCATTTCCTCCGAATGACATTTTTTTCCATCAGCAAATTTCTTCGTCCTCCGATTGTATTTGTCAATTTTGTATTCCTTTTTGTTTTTTTGGTAATATTAATTTTGTGTGTTAAGTGGTTTTGTTGTGATTTGGTGGTAAAAACTGAATTTTATGCATGTGTTCACATTACAATCAACAATAAAATTCAAACTGGCCATATTATATTCGTATTTTGTCAATATAAATTTGCTTTGCCATAAATTTGCATGTAAAATGGTTTTGACTATTTTCTAGGCAAAATGTTTTTTTTTTTTCTCTCTTTTTTGCGGGTGTGTACTTTTCTATGTTCTTCAACAGAAAATTTACACCATTGTGTTTTTGTGATCATCTGGAAAAATAGTAGATAATCATAATCAAAAACCAACGAATGTTTTGTTGAAAACGAGTGTTGTGTAAGTGGTGAATTTATATTTTCTTTTCGGGTTGGAAAAAAAGATTCGAATTAAGGTGGAAATTTTTGGACTCGCACAAAGTATAGATTTCAGCACATTAATTCACTTGTTTACATAAATTCACCGCCAGTTGCACACAACAAAATAGAAACATTTAAAGAAAAATTAACTTTTTGATATTTATCGGGGGAAAATAGAGCAAATAATTTCAAGCAAAAATAAATATTTACACATTAAGAAATAAGAATTAATTTAGATTTTTTTTTAATAAAAGCAATTTCTATAAAATTTTGCGTCGCATTGTGAAAGCATTTTGCTTCTTATTTGTGTAGAGTTCTGATTTGAATAAATAAAATAAAAATTTGAATCAATCCAAAATTTCGAATCGAGAAAAAAGCTCTGAAATTAAAATAATAAAATTCCCAGATCGAATAAAATTGCGAGGAAATTTCGAATCTGAAGCGCTCTTTCAATTTACAATTTTAATATTTATGGGCAAAAAAAGTAGTATACGCAATTTTCACCGATAACTTGTTTAACCATTTTATATAGGCTCGAATGTGTACGTACAATGATTTCACGTCACTACAACGACCCATAAATTTTCATTTTTAAACTCACATGTACAAATTAAATTACGGAAAATTCGTAATGGAGAAACAATAAATTGTTTATTTATGGGATTTCACCTGAAATACAGCTTTTTGATGGTATCGCTTTTTTACAAATTAATTCGAATGAAATAAGGGTGCTTATACAGTAACAAACATTTGAGGTTGGGTGTGAAAATGGGTAAGTTCAGAAATATTTCCCACGAGAATAAATAAATCGAGATATGTTGTTATTTAACCACCGATCGCTATCATAAAATTTACAAAATCATAACTTAAACTAATAAACAAAATAATGGGATAGTTTTTCTCCAGATAAGTAATTGAGAGATTAGCAACAAAAACACAGTGTTTGCAAAAAAGACATAAAGAGCTGATGCATAGAAAATAGTCTCAACAGACCTGAAAGGAAACATCAAACAAACAGAAAAATTCTGCGATAGTTTTTTTTGTTTTCACAAAGCTATGATATAATTCCGCTTGGATCAGTGCCAGAAACTGACCAAAGATTCATGTGCAAGGAGTGTGTAATAACTAATGTCTATCTATCATACCTTGCTTACCTATTGAAGCATTGGTGAGTGTGGCCTCAATGAAGAAAAAAAAAAACTTTTTTGATTATTTGAAATTAACATCTAGAGATTCATGTGCAAGGAGTGTGTAATAACTAATGTCTATCTATCATACCTTGCTTACCTATTGAAGCATTTGGTGAGTGTGGCCTCAATGAAGCCATGCTCGGTTGACGCGACGGAATTCTAACGGACATTCGCGAACCACGCCGTTCACCACCATGCAACAGTTTGTTGTCTCGTAGCAAGGAAACATTCATTAATCGGGGATTGGGAGTGTTGAAAATTGTTCGATTTTCACGCCAACGTGCCCTGAAAATGGAACAAAATGAGGAGAAAATTGGTTAGCTTAAATATACTTTTCGTACGCTTATCAATCAGCAAGCTATCAAAATTGTGCGAAAGTAATAAACGATGAAATACTCAAGAGAACATTAGAAGCAATGCAAAGTTACAGCGAATGTTTCGCTATATATATAAAAATATATGCATTAGAACTCCGCTGCACTGATTTTATAGTTCAAATATCTTAATTGGTTGACTCATTTTATGATCGCAATTAAAATTTCGGAATTCAAATGATAAACACGATAAAGATCAACAAAATTTCTTCTTGATATGTTCATGTAAATTTTTTTTTTATTCTATGCGAGTAGCAAGCATCAAGGCGCGTCTGGTATGCCGCAAAAGATAAATGCAAGAAAACATTTTATATCTATTAAAATTCAATGTGTGTTTATTGCTTAAGTACTCTAGATGGTTTCATTGTATTGTGCATTTTCTTTTATTATTAAAGATTTGTGGAGAGCGAGAGTAAATTTTACTCTTTGTATTCACATTCGGTCAGACAGCTCATTCTAGTTACGATGGTGTTGCCAGAGATGAGATTTAATAAATAAATCCAGCTAATACCGCTAACCAATCAATTCATTTGCGTTTGTCATTTTGACAAAATCAATGGTTCGGAATAGCGAAAAATAGAAACATCGCATTCAATTGAGTCATCTGCGGTATTAAAAACAACATCTGGCATCACACACATGAAAGCATCCGCAGAAAATATTAACCACTACACTCAACAACATCGAGTCAAAAATTGTTTTAAATCTAAAAGTATTTTATTGTAATAATAAAAAAAAAATATTGTACAATACTTCAGTCTCATTTAAAGCGCTCGCATGTGAAGATCGCACGAATGTGATGAATCGCGATCGAGTCGAGAAAAAGAAACAAAAACTTCATTCGAGTAATCACGAAATCAGAAGCTCATTTATTTACATTTTTCCTGAAAAATCAACCTTAGATTATGATAAGGAAATATTGTCAGTGGCCTTAATATAAGTGAGAGCAAATATTTTCTTTCTTCAACGTTGAATCAGAAAAGAACAACAAAGTCGTAAGACGAAGGAAAAATGTAAATCACTCACCGCTTATCAAAGTGCGCATTGGACAAACAACGAAAGTGGTACAAAGCGTTGACAATTTGCGATAAGATTTTGTACACATGAGAAAGCATCAGCGCATGGAATATTCATATCAAACATAGTCCGCATTGAATTCGATTGATTGAGTTTTTTTTTGTATTTTGGTGACCGGAAATGGCACTCTTTTCCCACTAAAACGCATGCGATATTTTTTTCTTCTAACAAATCGAAAACAACATCGGCCATGATTTGATGAGCACATTTCTCTGAATGAAATTTCTAAAAATAAGTCATTGGGCAAAATAATTGAAAAATTTCCAAAAATTCGAGAGAAAGCAAAAATGCTGCACTCAATCGATGAACATGACAATAAGCGATCACCGCATCCCGCAGAGATGGCAAGCTTCCTTTCAAAATGCTCATTCATGTGGCTCATTGACCTCTTTAAATTTGGATTGCGCAATCAAATAATGGCAAGTGACATTTATTGCGTTCGTCAGAATGATTCCAGTGCAAAGTTGTCACAATGGTTTACGAGCTTGTGGATGGATGAAGTTAAAAATGGCACAAACAGCTTGTGGAATGTCATAAAACGAGCTTATGGCTGTAAAGTGTTCCTCTGCGGGCTAGCGTATTCTCTCGTTGATTCCACCTGTAGGTGAGTGTAGTTACACAATTATGATTTCAAATTCTTCATCAGCTTGAATTAAAAATATCACAAAAAAAGCAATACTCAACGTGAGCAAACAACTGTGTTAATTAGTGATTTCACAGACAATTATCACTGGGAGTATATTGACAATGAAAGTAAATCAATGAAACAGACTGAGTGTCTTTTGGTGTTTTTTTGATGATTGTGTCAAAAAGAAAGAAATCATTAGTTGAAGAAACATCGTTTCCAAAATGTCAATCGATCGGCGCTATATCGCGATAAATTTTCGATTTAAAATGTTATGCAATTCAATTAAAAGCAATTTATTAGTCGCCGGCTACGCGAAACACAAATTTTCTTCGTCTCGACAAGTTCGACAATGGAACAAAATATAAGAAGAATAAACAAAACAAATGCAACAGAATTGTGCCCCATTTCCGTGCAGTTGCCGTTTTTCGAGTGGAAGTGGCGCCGACTATTCAATAGTCTCGAGAGAATTTGCGTTACAAAATATTTTCGAACTAAACAAAAGACGCAAAATATGCATAGCGATGGAATTTCCCTTGAGAAATCGCAAAAACGACGTGCGTCTGATGTTGTCGCTATTTGCAAATATCAAAATTTTGACCATGAATTCATATTTTTTTTCTGTATTCGCTTTTCTATTGTTTTGCTATAGAGCTGGTTTAGTTGTGTAGAGTTGTTTATAAAAAAACGATAAAAAATAGCTCTGCGCTTCATGTAGTTATGAAGAATAGAAGAAAAACAGAATAATGAAAACAGAAAACATATGATTCTGTTATTGCTGCCACTAATCGTCTGGAGTTGTTTAACGTGTGCATGACGAGCCCACGACATTGCGATGCCACCGCGTTCAGTTGATTTTTATATCTGCTGCGAATTTTTTTTATTTATCTTCGTTATTATGAAACATATCCCGCTGCTGCTGATGATAATTCTTCGTAAGAATTTTTTATGTGCTCTTCTATTAAGATTCTTGTCTTCATGACTCATCGCAATTTAAAGTATCGCACGTAATACCGCAGAGTTTATTTTTTGTATAGAACGATTATTACTTCTAAGCTTGATAAAGGCCGGTTTAAGCGCCCGAGGCGAGGTCGCAATTCTATTTTGAAAATTTATTTTTATTGTCTTTTTTCGTTATTGTGAACGTCACATGATGCACAGTCATTCCATTTTCAATTCGAAAGCTTAGGGACTTCTTCTCTGAGCCCATCAGGTTAAAGCCTCTCACGATTCTGTTTTTTATGTTTAGCAAACACACGCTAAAATTTTATCCATAAAATTTTATTGATTATTAGATCAAATTTCTTACTTTTTTTTGAATTTATTTCTTTCCTTTTCAATTTTTCAGAGTGCTCCAACCACAGTTTTTGGGTGGTCTCATATCTTACTTTACACCAAATCAAACTCAAATAAATGCCACACGAGCGCTCTACTATGCACTTGGTATTATTTTATGTTCATTGATTCCCGTTTTAGTCTTTCATCCATTCTTTTTGTATGTTTTCAACATTGGACAACGCATAAGAATCGCTTGTTGTGCATTGCTCTATCAAAAGGTAAATGTTCGACATTTTTATTTCCATACAATTCTTTTATGAAGGAGAACGCAAATTGTCGACAATAATTCCAATAAATCGATTAGACAAGACAAGGCATGACAGTAACGAATTTTTTTTTTTCCTTTTTTTGGAATAATCGATACAGGTCATCCGACGTTTGCCCATTTTTCCAGTACGACAATTAACTTTTATTATGTTGAAGTCACTTCATGAAAGGACGTCATGTCTGTCGTGTGACTTTTTATGATATTAATGGATTTTTTTTTTCGTCGCAAATTTCCGCTTCATCATTAATTTCAAAAGCTTTGCGAGGTTTTCATTTTGCATCTGACAATTTATAAGAAATGCAAGCTTATACACAAATGATACTCATTTGCCATAAATTCAATGAATAAATGTGAAGCGGCAATCAAAACAAATCATAAATTTTAATTAATAACTTCAACATAAAGCCGGTAAACAAGTTATTGTTTCACAACGGACGAGAATTTTTCAATTAAATAAATATCATTTGATGCTCCCATCTATAAAATTTTATTGCCATGCAATTTGAATGAGCCTTTTTTTCTTCAACAAGCATATCACCCTCGAGTTCATTAATATTTTATGCATGAATATAAATTGCTCGATTAATGACAAGAGAATAAGGAAACTCGTGTACAGGACACAGTAACATAAAACTGACGTATAAAAGCTCGGTCTCGGTTCATGACATTTTTGAGGACACGGTAAAAAAGATTATTGTGCCGCGCGCGCGTCTCTTCATTATTCTATAATATGCAAAAAATCTCTTTCATACAGAATTTCGCTCGCAGATGTTTTGAGCTTATTTCAATTTTAAATTATTCATCACAGGTGTTAAAGTTTAGAAAGTCTACGAGAATCGATGGACTGAATGGTGAATTGATAAACTTGATGTCGAATGATGTCGCAAGGTTTGATTATGCTGTTGCGACATGTCATGACATCTATAAAGGTCCGCTTGAGGCAGTTTTATTGGGATATTTTATTTATCGAGAAATTGGTGTCAGCGGACTCTTCGGAATAGGATGTCTGCTTTTCTTTGTACCCTTGCTATGTGAGTATAACAATTTTTTATGGTAATTCTTTAGCATTTCGTTTAAATCCAGGATAACAAGATTTATATCACGGAATTACAGTTTTTGTTGGCAACAAAGCGGCCGTTTACCGCCTGCGAACAACATTACAAACGGACAAACGTGTTCATCTTATGAGCGAAATAATTCAAGGAATTAAAGCGATAAAAACGTTTTGTTTGGAGCAACCATTCGCAAAAATGATAAAGGAGTTCCGTGGTCGTGAAACAAAAGGCATTCGAGGAACCCTTTTCTTGTGGGCCACAATTTACTCCTTCAACTTCATCGCAAAGTTATCGATTTTTATTTGCCTCATGAGTTTTTTAAATCTCGGAAATCACTTCACTGCCAGTAGCGTATACATTGTAATGTCTTATTTTAACATGCTTTTTACATCGATGCTACAATTTTGGCCCTTGCTGGTAGCACACGCAAGTGAAGCTTTCGTCGCTATAAAGCGCGTGCAAAATTTTCTTCTTTATAATGAACAAAAACTTCCTAAAAATGTTGGAAAAGCTCATTTGGATGATAAAATCTCGGAATGTGGGAATGATAATGTGGAGCTTGAATTGTTGATGGAAACAAAATTACTCAATACCGTGCCGCCGAGACGCATCGAACGCGACAACAATGAGACGACGGGCATTGTCTTACGCAATATTTCGGCTTCATGGTCTGGTGATAATGTCGGATTCGCTTGTGATTATCTGGAGATTTTAGAGCATAAAACTTATGGTGTTATTGGATTAGTTGGTTCTGGCAAATCAACATTGCTTCAAGTAATTCTCGGTGAATTGGATATCGATTCGGGAATGATAGAAGTCAATGGAACATTTAGTTATGCGAGTCAGGAGCCATGGATGTTTTATGGCACAATTAGACAAAATATTGTGTTCAGTGAACAGTTTGAAGCCGAACGCTATCAAACGATATTAAATATTTGCGCACTTGAAAGTGACATTGAGGGTTTTCCATTTGGCGATTTAACATTTATTGGCGACCATGGAACGAACTTGAGTGGCGGTCAGAAAAGTCGAATCAATTTAGCGCGATGTTTGTATCGCAATGCCGATATCTACCTGCTGGACGATCCATTCGCATCACTCGATGTAAATGTCAGCAAGTTTATTTTCGAGAAGGTTGTAAAGCAATTTCTAAAGGTACTGATTTAATGATCACATTCAACCAGTCGCTTCGAAATATTAACATTTTCAGTATAATTATAGAACAAAATTTGCGTGATGGTGACACATTGCCATCAGTTTCTAAATGAAATCGACAATTTCATTGTGATTAATATGGGCAGCGTTGAGGTTGTGGGCACCTATAAAGATTTAAAGGATTCCAAATCGTTCGAGCAAGTAACGGAGAATGATAACGAAGTCCAACAAAATTCCAAAGAACAACAAAATTTGGTGAGTTGTCGTAAAACTGTGCAAGATTATTCACAAATGAAAATGTTATAAAACTATTTGTTTGTCCAATTTCTATAACAGTTGTTGAACACAAATTCGATTGACGACGATGATGATGGCACATTGACGACCATTGCCAATCAACAACGCATCGACAATTACGAACAATTGGAAAATCAAATTAGTGGCAAAGTCGAAATGAACATTTACAAAAAGTATCTTTCGTCGGTTGACAGCAAATGGAATATTGTATGGGTGGGTATGTTAATGGTATTGGCACAATTAGCTACAAGTGGGGTGGACTTCTTTATATCATTTTGGTGAGTCCCATATGAAAATTTGGATTTATTGAAAATTAAAAATTCAGAAATATTAAATTGTGTTTTCAATTTAACTTGCAATGAACTCAGAGTCACTTCCATTTGGCTTTCCAATAACTAATGATAGCACTTTTACCCTTTTTTAACACATCAAACTTTTCTTTACTCACGTAAAAGTCACGAAACGTTAGAAACAAAAAAAAATTTATTTTTATTATTTACGAATACGTCAGTATAAGATTCTTGGACTTAAATTCACTTTCGACAAATAAAAAATTTATAAATAAACTAAATGGATGGTAATAAAGATAGTTGTGAAACTTCCGCAAAAAAGGATTTTCCGGAGCATCGATTTATTTCACCTTTTTCTTTTTCGTTAAATAAGGGATTAAGCTCCCGCATATCCTATCGATGGGCTTTCAAACTTCATCCTTTATACTTGTCTTCAAATAAGAAATAAATTATGCTTCATATTACATGCGTCTGCAAGATTAAAGAGGGCAAAACAAACAATATCAAATAGTATCGAAGAGAAAATTGAATTTAATATTTTTCCTCCATTTTTTATTTTCAACCCAAAACCAAAACATGCCATCAATAAAACAAATTCAACACCAACAAACACACACAAAAAGGGTTAATCGTATGGAAGGATTGACGCTAAATCGACAGCATAATGAGCCGCTTCGAGGCAATTTCCAAAACTGGGTCAATTACATCTATTTTTATGCGATTGCAATGTGTTTGCTATTTTATTTCTCTGTGCATCGATCATTTGCCTTTTTCAAAATGTGTCTTCGCGCCAGTGTCAATTTACATGATCGATTATTTTGCCGAATAACGAGGGCATCAATTGGCTTCTTTCAGTGCATACCGAGTGGGCGCATTTTAAATCGATTTGCACGGGATATTGGCATCATTGATATACAACTACCGATTGCAATGTACGATTGTGCGTTGGTTAGTATGCTAGATGCTATTAAAAGCTTTAACTAATGGTTTTTATTTTTCATGCTTCGTTGCAGTTCTTTCTTGAGCTCGCCGCCATTCTAATAATCGTCGCTATCGTTAATTACTGGCTACTCTTACCGACAATTATCATGGCGTTATCGCTTTGCGGACTTCGTTACGTTTACATCAACACATCACGTAGCCTCAAACGAGTGGAGTCGTTAAGTGAGTTTAATGTAAATGATTACGAATTATATGCTTTACTTTGTTGTCGTCGTCGTCTACGAGCGCCAGAAGTGAGCTTTTCGAAATTTAATTAATAGCCATCGATATAATCGTACGCGTAGACTTTTTACTGGTATTTTAGATGGGTCGTTAAAAAGCTTGCAACAAAATTTTATTTCAAGCCTTCGAAAGCTTGGAAAATTAATTTTCTTAATGCATTTAAGAAGATTACTCAATTTGTAGGAAGCTTCATAGAATCGTAAGCTTTGCTTGATTACCACAATTTTTCTGCTGTGGTGATTTTATCCATTGCATTTCTCCCTGTTTGCATGATAAAGATTCTCGTAGTTTCCCACCAAACTCATATCCCTGTTATTGATTTTCCATAAAAAATTTCCAGTTCAGACATCTTCGCAGCAGCCGTAAAGTGAATTTTAAGATTTCAAAAGAACGTAAAAAATTCAAAACGTTGTTTTTTCACAATTTCTATGATGCAAGAAATCTTTAAGGAAAATATTTCTACAGTAAAATAAGAAACTTTCTTCTTATGAGCAGTTTTATGCATTTGGAATTGTTTTTCCCTAAATATGTGCATAATTATGAGCCTTTATTTTACATAAACATTAAAAGTGGCGGTGAAGAGGAAAATAATTTATTTAGATACTTGTGAAATTGCGCATTTGAATTTTTTCTCTTGCTTTTTAAACTTCAAAACTTTCTCACTTGAATGCGCCTTGATTGCAGCATAAAAGAATGCACGAGAATAATAAAACATAATCTAGAAAATATTATAGCTAACAATGACTTTTTTTCTTTCGCTGATGCTTCGCATTATATAAAATGAAAAATGAGGAATTCAATCGAGAAAAAAATGAGATGCTTAAGAATGTTTCTTAGCTTTACTTTGTTCTGCTTCACTTCATATTGTCGGAAAGAAAATTCCTTGCCATATCTCATTAGTGTAAACATTATTTTCCTTTTCATTTCACAGCACGTAGTCCAATTTATTCGCATGTAAACTCAACATTCCACGGACTATCAACAATTCACTCGACGCGATCTGAACGAATTTTGATGGATGAATTCCATCATCACACAGATCTTAATTCATCGGCGATGTATCTGTATATGGCAGCAACACGAGCGTTTGCATTCTGGCTTGAAGTTGTTTGTGTGATTTACATCGGCACGGTGACACTTAGTTTTATTGCTTTCGACCATCAAGGTATTTATAGATTCCTTAGAAATCCATACGGGACATGAAATTGAATACGATACGCTTTCCTTATAGATACATTGGGCGGCAATGTTGGATTAGCAATAACGCAGGTCCTTAATTTAATATTTTTCTGCCAATGGGGTAAATATTTGATGCGATTAGGGAGAGATTTAACTAGATATCTATGTCATTTCATTCATTATTTTATAATTAATTGAAATTGACAGGCATTCGACAAACGGCCGAATTGGAAAATCAAATGACATCAGTTGAGCGTATTCTCGAATATCAAAATATCAAAATGGAATCACCATTCCGTACGCCGAATAAGTTTCGACCATCCAAGGATTGGCCGCAAACTGCACAAATTGTTTTCGCAAATTTTTATCTCAAGTACACACCTGCCGGTGATTACGTGCTAAAGGATCTGAATTTCAAAATTAACTCGGGCGAAAAGATTTCAATCGTTGGCCGTACGGGTGCCGGTAAGTCATCCATCATTCAGGCATTGTTTCGATTTGCCATTAATGAGGGCTCCATCGAAATTGATGACATCAACATTGAAACATTGGGATTACATGATTTAAGGCGAGCCATATCTCTAATTCCCCAAGATCCAACCCTCTTCTCAGCGGGCACAATACGCACTAATTTAGATCCGTTTGATGAGCGAACGGACGATGAGATTTGGGATGCTTTGGAGCAGGTTGAAATGAAGGAAATTGTATCGATGCAATATGGGAACTTGAGTGCTCAAATTGGCGATAGCGCACAGAGATTAAGCTCTGGGGAGAGGCAGCTCTTATGTCTTGCACGGGCATTTATACGAAAGAGCAAAATTTTAATATTAGACGAAGCTACGGCAAACATTCATCCAGAGTAAGAGATTTCATAGAATAAAAATTGTGAATAATTAATTAAATTTTTTCTTCTTTTCTCCCATTTTGCTCATTTCATATGCAGCATGGATAATTTAATTCATGAAACAATACAGAAAAAGTTTTCTAATTCTACCATTCTTACGATAGCACATCGCCTTAATGGCACAACGATGGATTGCGATAAGATAATGGTACTAGATGGTGGGCGCATTATTGAATTTGCACATCCCTATGAGCTTATACAACACTCGAGAGGCTATTTCCGATTGATGGTTGACAGAACTGGCTACGCCAACGCAATCAATTTGATTAAGATCGCTGAAAAAAGTTATTTCACCAAAAATACAAATTAATTGATTTATTTTTCTTCTTCTTCTTTCCTCTCATTAAGCAATTGCGATGAGATAAGAATTGTTAACAATGATATTAGTGAAATTGACCACTGATAACGTGACGACGTGTTCAGCATTTCGAACTGAATAATAATAAAAGAAAATTACTTACAAGAAAAACAAAATTAATTGTTTCCTGTTTTAATTAGTTTCGGGATAAGAACTTAACTTATTAACTTTCAGCGAACTTTTTAAATCATGCTAACAAAACAA
The DNA here is from genome assembly GCA_018397935.1 of Propsilocerus akamusi. NCBI lineage: Eukaryota > Metazoa > Arthropoda > Insecta > Diptera > Chironomidae > Propsilocerus > Propsilocerus akamusi. The sequence goes on along the minus strand of CM031469.1, from coordinate 15,551,109 downwards.
TGATCCAATACCGTTACTACAATGCCAATAACTACTGATATTTGCAGAAGGATAATTTTTAATTAATTGATTAATTTAATAGAAAATTGCTCGTTCTCTACCACTCTACGCATAAAAAACTTCGTGTATTTACACTCATTAAAGTTAGATATAATACCAGGATGCCATGGACAGGTGAAAAAATTGTGAGAGTAATTATATATGTATGTTTATTTAATATCTGGCTTTGTCTATCTATCAACTCCCACACTTACGTTTTTCTTATCAACGAGTAAATGGTGATAAAAAATTTTGTTTTTGAATGTTTCGGTTCTGAAAAATAGCTACAGAGACTTTTAGTTACCACTCGATATTCGACTGTTATAGATGAATTGTTTTGAAGTGCAATTAATCCTAATTAATTGACGCTTGATGTTTTTGTGGACTCTTTGTGAGTTCTTTAGCAAGAAATCAAGTTAAGGAAATTGTCGAAATTAAATTGAAAATTTGAACGAGAGTGAGAGAGATTTTCTCCTTGTAATTAGGCCTTCAATTGAGTGACGTAATCAATCAGTTTAAACGATTATTAGTGGTGACCACTTAAGTCTGTTAGGTTTACAATTGAACTAATCGCAAAACGTGTTCGATAACATTCCCAGTCTACGAGCCAAACATGTGAAATTCAGTTGTTAATTGGTGAATTAGTGCCGCAATATATCGAATAAGAATCGTGAAACGCTTCTTTATCATCAATTGATTGCAGGAATATTAATTGGTTTAAAGGTTTTTTTCCGAATCATCAATTGGCTTTTTCTGTAGCAAAAGTTATAAAACACAGTTTAGTCAGCAGCAGAATATTTTGCCACGCTTTAGATTCTGAAATAGAGACCTTGAATTTGAATTCACATTTGATTGAAAAAGCTGTGGATAGTCAGAAACTCAGTTCATTAAAATTATCGCGTAATCTGCATGTGTTTTTTTTTTGTTCCGAAATAAAAAATCAAGCTCTTGTTGAACATTTAAAGCTCAAATTACCACTTCAACCATGAATCGTGCCGATAACAAACCATCCAGACGTCTGACAAATCCATACGATAATGCGAATATTGTATCAATATACTTTTTTTGGTGATTACAATGAATTGTGAAATTAACGATTGACCAGGTCGATGACATTTCCCTCATCTTCTCAATAGGTGGCTGCGAGATATATTTAAAGTCGGATTGAAGAGACAAATCATCGAAGACGATATTTATGAATGCAGCAAGACTCAAACGAGCGATAAAGTCTCGAGGCGCTTCGAAATGTTGTGGCATAAAGAATTGCAGAAGGCTAAACCGAGTCTCATCAAGGTGACATTGAAAGTATTTTGGGCCCAAGTGATAATTGTCGGCATTTTATTTTCAATCGTTGAAACGGCATGCAAGTAAATTACCTTTTTTTTAAGAATTTTTAAGAACAAAACACTCAAGAAACATTTTTTTTTCAAGACTCGCAAATCCATTACTGCTGGGACTGTTAATCAGTTACTTCATTAATAATCCAAACAATTTTTCACAAAATGATGCTTACTTAATTGCTACTGGCATCGCATTAACGCTCATCGTACCGATCCTTACATTCCATCCATTCATGTTTTACTTATTCAGGGTGGCAATGAAATTACGCATTGCATGTTGTTCGCTCATTTATGCAAAGGTATATGAAACTTCTCTTTGCTATAATCGAAAAAAATCATTCAGTTTTAATGCGCCACATGTTGTTTTGCTCTTAAGATTTTAGCATTTACGAAGTACACTATCAAAGATGGTATTGCGGGTCAAGCCATCAATCTGATGTCAAACGATGTAGGAAGATTTGATTGGTTCATGAGCTTTACGCACGATATATGGAGAGCACCAATAGGTTCAGCAATTGCAGGATATTTCATTTATACCCAAGTCGGATATTCGGGATTAATTGGCATGACAGTTTTGCTTCTTTTCATGCCATTTCAAGGTGAGGGAAGCAGTAAATGTTTGAGTTTTATAATTGAATGAATTTATTTTTTCATCGCTCGGACAAATAAAATTCAGGATGGCTTGGCAAAGCATCAGCAAATATTCGATTGGAAACGGCCAAGCGCACTGACAAACGAGTAAAATCAATGTTTTCCGTTCTTAATGGCATTCAGGTGATTAAAATGTATGGATGGGAGAATGCATTTGCTCGCAGCATCAACGCGATACGTAAGAGTGAAATTGACATAATTGGTCGTGGGTACAACATCAAAGCAACTTTATTGTCGTTCAGCTTTTTAACGAGCTTCGCTATCTTTGTAACACTCGTTACGTATGTGTACACTGGAAATGCAATTACGGCCGAAAAAGTTTTTGTGACAATTTCTTATTTCAACTATATCAATCACTCATTGGTTCATTTTTGGCCGATGGCCATAACAAGCGTTGCAGAAGGTTTAATTTCATTAAAGCGCTGTGAAGAATTTTTAGCGCAAAAAGTTTCATATGAAAAAAGTGACATCCACATCAAAGGAATGCAAACTAACCGGTCATTAAAAAATGGAATCGTATTAAGAAATGCTTCAGCATATTGGTGCAATGAGGAACAAAAAAGTGCTGGAATATTGTCGATTGATTTGAAAATTGGCGATGAGAATTTAACAGCAATTATTGGAAGTATTGGTAGTGGCAAAACCACATTACTTGAAGTGATTCTGCGAGAACTACCACTTACCGATGGTGAAATGGAAGTGAATGGTGTTGTTAGTTATGCTGCACAACAAGCTTGGATCTTTGAGAGCAGTGTCAAGAATAATATTATTTTCAATGAATCATATGATGAAAAACGCTACAAAATTGTCCTTCATGTCTGTGCGCTAGAACGTGATCTAGAGTTGTTTCCTCATGGGGATGAAACGATTGTTGGCGACCGTGGCATTAGTTTGAGTGGTGGCCAAAAAGCGCGTATCAATTTAGCAAGGGCAATATACAAAAAAGCAGATATCTATTTACTAGACGATCCTTTGTCAGCAGTTGATGTTAATGTTGGTAAACATATTTTCGAAAATGCATAAAAGAGTTCTTGGCGGTAAGTTCCGTTTATTTTTGCCGCAACATTTATTTTTATGTCACAACATTAAACTTCTACTTTATAATTAATGAAGAACAAAAATTACATTTAATCACGCTCGGTGTACTTTGTAACATAATACAAAAAAAAAAAATCATTTCAGGACAAAATTTGCGTGCTAGTAACTCACCAGCTTCAATATTTACATGACGCAAAGCATGTAGTTATTATGAATATGGGACAACTAAAAGCTCAGGGATCATATGATTATGTAAAAAATACGGAGCATGATTTCAGCAATTTTGGCGTCAGCGATAAATCCAGCGCAGGTGCGTCGAAAGAAGGCGACAATGGTGACAGCGACAGTAGAATAGATAATGATGTAAGTTTTACTTTGTGTGAGTTTGTTTCTATTGGTCTGGTTTTTCAGTGAAATTATAATCAATTAATTGTTTATACGCAAGTCTATTCATGAACCATGAAGTTTTTGACATTTTGTTATTAAAAAATTTTAATTTGTTTCCTTCTGAAAACTTTTTCCTTCAATTTTTATTTCGTCCCTGGGATTGGCCGCAACAAGAAGAAGCAATCGCTCGACGACGAACCGCTGATGGAAAATGAAGAACAAACAATTGCGAAAGAGAAGCAACAGGCTGGCAAAGTTACATCGGCCGTATATATGGCTTACTTAAAGGCAGTGAACAATAAATCCTTTGTTTTTTTTGTGGCGATCTTATTTATCATAACTCAAGCGATTCACAGCAGTGTGGATTTCTTTGTTTCCATTTGGTAATGATGGCGGCGCGGGCACGTGAAGCCCTCCCCCATGATATTTTATCATTTAATGAATTTTTCATTCCTTCTCGCAGGGTAAATTGGGAGGAACAATACAGCAGTGTAATTAACACAGACAATGATGGCTTAACAATCTGGGATGGCAGTTGGTGGACAACGGAGCGTCATATTTACTTTTATGCCACACTAATTGGAGCATTACTGTTCTTTTTAGTTTTCCGGTCATTTGCCTTCTACCGGATGTGCTTGAGAGTCTCAATGAATCTTCACGATAAAATTTTCCGTGGCGTTACACGCGCGACTATGCTTTTCTTTAACGAAAATTCCACCGGACGCGTATTGAATCGTTTTTCAAAGGATATTGGCACCATTGATTCAATGTTGCCAGTTGTTGTTGTCGATTGTATCCAGGTATGTAAGTAATACACAGCAAATGTCGTCAGATGATGGAAACAAAATGCGATGCAATTAATTGTGTTAATCCATCAAAAAACGTACATTCATTACAATTATTCGTTGACTTTTGTCTCTTTGCATAAATCATTTTCGTTCATTAAATATTAAATTACATCAAATATTTCTTCTCACATGCCTTCATGTAAACCATATTTGGCTCTTATAATGGGCACAATACAACATAAGGTTATTTTATGAGGTCGCACACCGAGTCTTATTGACCAAAGTCTGTTTTCTTTTTTTCATATATATTTCTAGTTTTTTCTTGAGCTTTCTGCCATCGTTACGATTGTGGCAATCATAAATTACTGGCTGTTAATACCAACGATATTAATGTGCATTATATTTTACATCCTACGATTTATATTCCTGACAACAGCGAGAAATGTGAAACGGATCGAAGCAATAAGTAAGGTTGAAGTTTTCTTTCGTTACGAGTTTATGTTGTGCATGAACATTTCATAAATTTTCCATTCATTCATACTAGCTCGTAGTCCAATGAATTCGCACACAACATCAACCCTTGAGGGTCTTTCAACTATTCGAGCACTAGGTGCCGAATATCGATTGAGATGCGAATTCGATCAACACCAAAACGTGAACTCGTCAGCATGGTTTTTATTTGTTTCAACGTCGAGAGGCTTCGTGAGTGCAAATTGTTATTTTAAGTACAAGGCTTTTGTTGAAAGATCTTCAATATTTCTACTTAGGCTTTCTATCTCGACGTTATTTGTGCATTGTACGTGACCTGTGTCATTTACAGTTTTCTTCTTTTGGGAGAAGGTGAGCATTCTTCAAACATATCAGCGCGTTTTAAGCTCTATAGCTTATGTCTTTTTTTTAAATCCTAGGTGTTATTGGAGCTAATGTGGGCCTCGCCATTACACAAGCTATAAACCTCATTGGTAATAGAAGTTTATATTCTTAAAACATTGTATTATGGTTCGTGTATAATCTAGGAATGTGCAATTGGGGACTTCGTCAGACCGCCGAGTTGGAAAATCAAATGACTTCAGTTGAGCGTGTCGTTGAATATGCAAATTTGCCTAGTGAGCGCTCATTAGACACGGATCCGGATGTGCTGAAGAAAATCCAACAGCCCTGGCCCAATCGCGGTATTATTAAATTTAAAAATGTGTCACTGCGTTACGCGGCGGATGCCGATAATATCTTGCGTGGCTTGAATTTTGAAATTAGCGAAAAGGTATAATTGAATTTCAACCAATTGTATCGCAATTTACACTATGGTTCGTTATCATTGCTCTCATTTTGATTTATCTTCTTTTTCTATCGTTCGTGTTCTGACGTTCATGGTCATTGAGGTGTGCAGGAAAAAATTGGAATCATTGGAAGAACGGGAGCTGGAAAAACGTCGATGGTTGAAGCGCTATTTCATCTGGCGCTTGTCGATGGATCCATTGAAATCGATGACGTCAATATAAATACGCTTGGGTTGCACACATTTCGGCAAAAAATTTCCATTATTCCACAAGATCCAGTGTTGTTTAATAATGGAAGCTTAAGGAACAATTTGGATCCGTTTGATGAGAAAACGGATGATGAAATATGGCATGTGTTGGAACAGGTTCAGTTATATTTATTCCACTTGGGCGGGATTCAGTCAAAATTATTGAGAAGAATTTCGGTGTTGGAATGTTCAAAAAATGAACTTTCATTTATGAAAAATTCTTGCCATCACATTCAAACGAATCCTTGGATGGAAATAAAATTTATGGCGAGCAAAATAAATATTTCAATGCCGATCTCTCGCATTTCTTTAAGGTTGAACTGAAGCATGCAATAAAATTGCTTGCGGGCGGCCTCGATACGAAAGTCTCTGATGGTGGTAGCAATTTCAGTATGGGACAAAGGTTTGAATTTATTTTTAAAAACACTGAATCCTCTCGGGAAGGAACATCTTTGGTTGTGCCTTTTTGAGTAAAATGCACATAAAGAATACCCATTTCCTTTATTTATTTCTTATTTTTTCCCAACAGGCAATTGATTTGTTTGGCACGAGCCATATTGAAAAACAACAAAATTCTGATACTAGACGAAGCGACAGCTCATGCTGATCCCGAGTGAGTTTTTCGCGGCTTTGCTATAAATCGATTTTTTATGCTTTTCGTTGATTTCTTTTATTTCCCTCATTTTTTAGAACTGACAATTTGATTCAATCCACAATTCGAAAGCAATTTGCAGACTGTACAGTTCTTACTGTCGCTCATCGATTACTCACTGTCCTTGACTCTGACCGCATAATGGTGCTTGATGCTGGCAATATTGTGGAATTTGATAGCCCACAAAAGCTTTACGAGAACGAAGCGAGCGCTTTCAGGAAACTTATCAATGAAGCAGGATTGGATTTCAATCATTTTAAACATGTAAGGTTAATACATTTCGAAGTTTTCGAGCGACTAAAAGCTCCTTCAGTCATAAACACATCGGCACATAATTTTTTATAGTGCGCATCGATCAAACAAATAATAATTTTTTTCTTCGCCAATGAATCATTTGATGCCCCAGTTTTGTTCCGTTTTATGGCTTCTATAGTTTATAAAATTGCAGGATACTTAAGCTATATGTTTTATCATTGCAGTTGCACACATTTCTAATTTATTTTATTATAGCAAAGTTAAAGTTCAAGGCAAAATAATTTTTTGGTTTTTATTGAAGCCAAGAAAGCGAAAGAAGAAACATAAAGCATATGCTGACAGTAATGAATTTAATTTATGGACGAAGCATTAAGAAAATAACAACAACATCGCGCAAGGAGATATTTTTTTTTACAAAGGGAATATTAAGTTAATGACGAATTTAATTTGCAATTATTTAAGCTCTATGACTGTGGAAGTTTTTTAAGCATTTTATTTAAGTAAATCCAAGCACGACAATCTCATTTGCTTTGTAAAATGATATGCTGTAATTTTCTCCATGTTTAAAATATTCACATTTTTTTTTGTCCTTCACAGGAACATTTAAATTTGAGCAAAATGGAAAGCTCGAAGAAAGAACTTTGAAGGGAGGAATGAAATGGCAACATTGCAGAAAAGAGGTCAAGAGAATACTTTTGAGCTCCAACCGTGAAAATGTTAAGTTTTTCCTTTGAAAGCTTTTAGCAGCAAATAAAAAAAAATTAATTTGACAAAAGTCATGTGACGCCGTTTATAATTTTCCCTTACACCACAAAAAAATCGTACCGAAGCAAAAAAAACATGTTGAATGTTAATTTACTGCATGATGGATATCATGGCATCGATTTAATTTTTACACATGTTTAGATACCTTAAATCATTCGGTAGGTGTATCGGCAATTTTGCATTCAGGTTCAGTGACCATATAGTGAGCATGTGTAAAGCATAAATCAATAAAATCTACCTCAACTGTGTGTAGTATTTAGAAAAATGAAGAAAAATTGTTTAAGGTTGAATGGTAAATTCATGTCTGAATGTCATAATTTCGTTATTAGCTCTCGCATAGCTAACATTTGAATAAAATAAATAAATCAATAATATTAAAATAAAATAAAAAATTTTAAGTGAAATTTTAAAATTTAATTGATTTTAAAATTAAAATTTTCTTAAGCTATGAAATATTTAATAAAAACTAGGATTAGAATCCTAGAATTTTAAAAAGTTAAAATAAAATACTAAAATATTAATTTAGATAATTGCGATATGGCTTTGACATTCGTGCGTGTTATAAATAATTGATGGCGCCTAATAAATTCACTGCGTGATAAGTGCAATTTGGTATATTTTACTCACGAGCTAAATAGACGCAGTACAACACATATGATGATAAACATCAGCGCCATAACTATAAGGATCAGGATCATGGTTGGATTGACTTGCGGTCCAGTCGGCGTCGGCTCTTTTTTGACAACTGTAAAAAGTAATAATGAGAAAAATAATCGATGAGCTGTCAGACTGATGAAAATAAATAACTCAAACCTACCGACACATTCGATAGATCCATCTTTCTTGGTGATTGGCATCTTATCAAATCGACAAATGCAACGACCATCACGACATTCCGTTTCGGGCGTAAATTCGTCACATTGCTCATTGAAGAAGCAACTTTCATTCACGGAAACCGCTGCAAGAATAAATTTAAACAAATGAGCTTTGCTTTGACCAACATATAATTGCAGCTTTCAATGAACACATCATTTGCACAATAAAATGATGGCAAAGTTTGCTTTCCCACAATTGCTACAGTAAAAAAAAAAAGTTTTCTTGATTGTATGTTTCGAAAATAATTCTGTCAAATTATACCCAAATGTGGGAGTTGAAAAATTAACAAGCTGAAATAAAGAAAGTTTTAAATTTCATTGAAAACTTTATCGACATGAAAGCATAAAATAATAACAGAAAATGTTCTGAAAAAAATGAAGACAAACCAAATTTTTTCAATTCTTGGGTGTCTAATGGATTTTCAATGGTGAAGGATAAAAAAAAAAGTTTTCAAATTTTATTTGTGATGCAAATATTTAAAATGGGCTTTTATGCGCATTACACAGAAGCGTAAGATGTATGTTTTCTTATCGAACGTGCAATTATTTCGATTCAAAATCATTCTTGAAAATAGCACCAGCAAACATCGAATTAAATCGGCACGTTATTGAATTTGCTTTTACAAAATTTGAGGGTATCGATTCATGAATGCCTGTTTGTTGTACAGAACATGGAAAGCCCATAATGAGCCCTTTTGATAATTCTCGGTTTAATAAATATTAATTGAGATTGTTTGCAAGTCATGTCACAAGTTTTCCAATGTGTCGTCTTAAATTTCAAGTTATATGCGTTGCGTTGTTAATTTAAATTGTAAGGCGAAATTTAATGGAAATTGTTCAAAAACAAAAGAAAAATCGATGGAATAAGTAATAATGATGATGATGATTCTGGTAAAATATTGGCTTCAAGCTTTTTCTGTTTCCTCCGAGCAAATGTTCGGCATTTAGTGAAGAATGTAAAGGTTTCTTTTTCAGTTTCCAGAAATTACTTTTTTATGATCAAACACATTATGTCTCCCTCGCTTCGCATATAAAGTTATGAAACACAACAACAATAGTTCTGGATTTTGGAACACAGCCAGAAAGCTTATCATGTTTATATTAAAAGCTCCGTAAACTTCACAGCATTAATTAATGCAAAAACAGCAACATTATAGAAATAATTAATTTTCTCAGTTCACCCCGAAGAAACTATAAAATTTAATGAAGTCCCTTTCCCGTAACGGATAAAGTTTTCACTAAATCAAATTAGAATTTTTCTTACCTTTTCCACATTTATCGATATGATTTGTTGCTGTTAGCTCTGGGCTGCATGTGCACATATTCTGATAGCATATTGATCCCGCAAAGCCACATTGTTGTGTCATGTCACACTTATCACCGAACTTGCGGTCGCCTCGCGAAGAGGGATCTGTTTATTTGGGAGAGAAATAAATGTTTAAAGATTATTTTTAGTTCATAAATCATTTTTCTTATCTTGGCATTTAATTATGCTATTGCATACGATTCTGAAGTCAGATTTTTTCCTTATTACACAATTGCTCTATATATTTAAAGTTTTCCCAAATGAACAAACAAGAAAGCAAACGAAGGCAAATGCTGCGCAAAATCTGTCGTTGAAGTTTTGTAAAACTTTTCTAAAGTGAGAATGTATGACAACAACATCAAAACATCAGCAATAATATCCGGAATTTCTTTTTCCATTTTTCAAGAAAAGAATATAACAAAGACATTTTTCCACGTCAAGAAACTTCCATAAAAGCTCAAAGTTACAATTGTGGCAAACTACGTAGAAGGAATTTACATTTTTGCTCGATATAAAAAAAAATCAATTGCTTATTGATCGCCCTCGAAAATTGGAGGCTCGAGAAAAAAAGAAAACTCTTGTCTAAACTTTGAATGAGAAAAGAGGTTTCCAGTTCAACAATTCTGACATACATATCGATTTCCATTCCACACATAATACTGTAAACATAGAAAGAAATGTCTATGATTCGTCAATATTTCATTAAATCTACTATCGGATTTTTTTTATTCTCGAATCTCAATTGTTTGTTTGGGTTCCCCTGTCAAATTTAATTCTATTTTGTGTATGTATTTAGAACAGAGCACAAAAAATTGTATATATTTATATCGTGGGTAGGCACCCATTTTCGGATGAATGATTGAGAGCTTTGAAAGATTTGGTGTTATATGATCTATGAAATCAATTGGCACTTTTTCGTGTTGATTCATCATTTCGTGTACATTTTAGAAGCAGTGGGAATAATTTATCGATTGTCACTGTATAATGTGATTTTATTTCTATCGGCAATCTCCAAGCGATTAAGCGTGATTGAAATATAATTATGCATTTGTTATGGAACTTTATAGCTTAAATTAAGCTTAAATGATATGTATGAAGTTAAACTAAATATTTGTCATTTGCTTCAGACATGTTTTGATCTGAATATATGTTGCATGATGAATTTACTAGCGGTAGCGACACCAATAATTATCTGTGTGTGTAAATGTTGACAAAGCAATGTCAGCTTTATGCAATTGCTAGTATGATTTTATCATCATGGCTCTATCAAAAAGAATAACATATTGCATGTTATCAAAATGTGGCATGCTCATAAAATTGCAACAATTTCAAGCATGTTCTATCAAATTTCATTTATTCGATATACATGTTTTTATTTTCTCTCGATTAAGAAAAATAAAATAAAATTCCTCTGTCGATGTTTTGTATTGATCGAAATTCGATACATATTTATATTTCGCTTTGCACAAAACACATTTCATTTCGGCATTGAAGAGAACAAGTAAAAAAGCAATTTATATTATATTTTCTCATGATAGAAATTTGATGCATGGCAATTTTCTACTCTAATCACAATGATGGGAAATGAATTAAGAATTTGAGATCTTTAGAAATGGAAACGAGCAAATGCAAACAATGAATTTGATAATTTAACAAGAAACAAAACATTTCAAAAGTTTCCACAAAATTATACACTTCCAACTCAAATATTTTTTTTTTTCAGAATACATTTAAAACTTTACAATCTTAAACTTTTTGTAAGTCTTGAGATTGGCAAATAAACTTTTATGTTATGTAAAAAAAAACACCTGAAGCATTTCCATAACGCAATTTAATAACGCTGAATGTTAATCTAGAAACATATTTTTCATCTCGAGGCATTTCACTATATATCGATGCAGACATTGAAAAGATGAAAAGCTTTCAAGAAACTTTCGACTCGATGAAAAATGACACAAAGAAAAAAATGCTTGTTTCATAAGATTTCAGCATAAATGAATAAATAATATGTTGATAAATTTAATAAATATGTATACACCTGACACATGGCAACGCAAAATAAAGTTGTTGCGAAATATTGAAAATTTCAAACCTATGAAAATTTTAGTTTGTTTTTGAACAAAAATCCATAAAAATCTATGTTTTTGAGTAAATGAAGTATTAAAAGTATATGTACATGTTGTTGAAAAATTGTATGTTATTTAAAGCCACATAATGCAAACATGGTTATCAATTATTCACTGAATCGTCTGCGGCACAGCTTTACTTGGTTACTTTTTTATATAATGCAATTGAAAGCGTTTCCACATAAAAGTTCTTAAATAAATTATGTCTCGCGTTTTTGTGATAGAAAGCAAAATGCCGCTAATGGAACATATTCGACGTGTTCATAAAAAAAAGGAATCACGCCTTCTAACGCAAAGTCATCGATTTTATGCACGCGGAAATTTTTTGATTTGTTGGCGCACATTATAATTTTCGTAATTGTGAAAAACAAATTTATATTATCGAAATAAAATTCCGGAATCATTGTGAGGACGAAATAAAATGACGCGAATATAAAAATTTTCGTTTTGTTCGCTCATAGGATTTCCTGCTCTGTGATTTTTTTTTATCGACAATTTGTGTCAAATACAATTTTATTTGTTCAAAATTATTTCGCGTGCTGTGAAACTTGTCGCAAAAATTTAAGGCATTAATTTTTCTGCATTTGAAAAAATGTTTTTAAAACCTTTGTGGATTTGCAAAAGTACAAAGTTTTCGCTTTGTGTGTAAAAGCACTTTTAAAGTAGAGAATTTGGAAAAGGATTGTTGTTATTTCTTAAGTGCTCTTTAAGTTACAAAACCTTTAAAGCTTTTTCAACAGGGAATCTTCCAAACCACTTTTCCTGTGATTACGTTTTTCTATAGGTGTTCATCTAATCGTTTCAGATTCACTTGTTGCTTATTGTATACCAATTGAAAATACTTGAGATGAGATGCTCCTTCGATGTAAAGAGATAAGTATCAAACATAAATATCTAAATCACAAATGATTTGAGTTATCATGAAAATTTTACTGTTCCGATTAAACCTAATATTTCATTAAATCAAAAGTAAACGAGCTTTTAACTATGCAATATATTACTCTTATTTGCGAACCGTGGAAAAAATTATTGCTCACACAATTTGCCGTAGAAGTGTTGCCGACAAAAACTCCCACACGTATTGCTTACAGCAATTTAGCTCAATTTTATTATACTTCATAAATCGAGGAACCGACGAAAAAAAAAACTCACCAAATTCAGTTGTTGTTGTCAAATCATCTTCATCTGCTGCCACAAATGCACGCGGTGCCTTGAAACTTAAACATAAAATAACTACAACAATAAGCGAAAATTGTTGAGTCATTTTGAGTTTATTTAATCGCATTTTGATAATCTTGTTTGATTTCATTTTCATATCCTTGCTGGTGCCCATCACGTCACTGTCGTTCATAAATTTCCTATCACTATCCATTCTAGACGCACAACTAGTGGTTAAATCGCAGTGCTATGGAATCTCCATGGAGACTCCTTTGATGCTATCGATGGGGATGCTTTGTGATTATTCATTGTTGCGTGATGGGTTTGTGAGGACCATCGTTGTGCGTTGCTTTTCGAGGAAAAATAAAATCTGCGAACTGAAAACAAAAACGCATATTAGAGTTTTACTGAGATTTATTTTATTACAACGCAATAATTTTTGTTTTGGTCATGGAAAGTCATTCTCAAAGACATTTTATTGTTGTGTCATTATCAAGTCTAAAGGAATTAATGAGCAAATATTTTCTGGGACAAAATATGAATTTTAATTTTTTTTTGTAAATTTTCATGACGTAGGTTATTGGTGGAAACAAGTAATATCGCATTCAACTGTCGTTCATGCCTCATGCAAAGAGCATCGATTAATCTCACTATAAATCATCATAAATTTCATCACCACGCAAAGCTTTCACACAAAATCTACCATAATTGTTGCTAAATATATCACAAAAAAAATGCAATTTATTACAAAAATAACTAAGGTTTTCGTCGGCTTGTGCCGCCGCGTTTCCTATTCATCGGCGGAAGTTTGCTACGGTAACAATTAAAGTGTCAAAATGTAAATCCGGACGATTTTCCGTAGGAAATTGGAGAAAAAGTTTATGAAAAAAACTGCATAAATGCTGTATAATAATTTCGATTGCGCAGAAATAAGATTTTCTGAATGCTACGAAAATCTTGAGAAATTGTGATCTAGAAAAGATCAAATTGACATTTTCAACCTTGCTGTAATATTTAGAAATGTCATAAAGATTTTGTCATTTAATGAGATCATTCCCGGGATCATTGACTTCTTCCCCGTCTCCAATGAAAATAGAATAAAGAATATAATTATAGCAAAAACATTCAAGCTGCAGAAAATTGGAAGCTGAGCTATGAAAGTATCTCGTTACAAAGTTAAAAAAAAGAAGAAATTCTTTTGAAAACTTGGTGTACAAGATAAGCTTTAAAACTCATTCGAATTCCCCGCGGTCAACAGTTTCTCCTGATTTTAGTTATGTTACATTTTACAAATCGATTTTCCTTTTCACTGATTTTTTTCCATTCGAGATATTTGCAATGTGTCTTTTAATGGCTAAATCTTCATTCGTTTTCCGATTAAATAGTTTTGATAAACACGAACCAACCCTTCACACTATTTTGCTACACTGACCTTACAAATAAGTATGCAAGAAAACGACAAAAATTGTTCTCAGACCCACACATACTGCACAAAGGATCTGCGTGTTAAGGAAAAAGAAGCACAAACAATCAACATGTTTACACACTTTGAAATAAAAATAAGCATAAAATATGAGAATACATTTTGAGTTTAATGAAAAAGAAAATAAGAAACTTGTTCATTCTCTTATCGTCAATAAACAACGCTGCCATACAAAATTAATATATTCATGTGAATTCTTACGCCGGGTTGAAAATAACGCCAAATTATAGAGTTGTAAGTCTTCGGAAAGTTGTTTTGGTCATTATTGTGTAGGTAAGTTTTAATTAAACATCGACTTTCAAAGAATAACAAAAATTTCAGACGTGAGTTAAATGAAAATTTAAGGCGCCAATGCAAATCAAGCAACTCAAATTGGAAAACTTTCCAAAAACTCAATTATGGTAACAATGTTATGAGCTGTTCGAGGTATTCTTTTCCCCCATTGCTAATGCGGTAGAAAACTTAAGCTCTCAAGTTCGCACGATGGAATGTTATTGTTCCTTAAATCCACACACATGCTTCAATTAATCCAAATGCTCAAGAACTAATTGCCTGCGGAATAATTACTTGCACATGAAAATAAACCCTCGCGGGATTTTACTGGCAATGAAATATTTCATGGCATTTATTATTAAATCAATAAAACCGCCTTTTGCCAACGAAAGGAAAATAAGTACCGAAAATTCCGACAAAAATTACTTTTACAAATATTTAAAGAGACTTAAGAACTTTCATAAAGTAGACTTTAAATAAAATTCACAAACTTGAATTCTTCGAATAGATCTTAAGCTTATCATTGAAACGCAATAAAAGCAATTTATGCACACTTGACAGTTGCTCAAAATCACTTACGCTACATCCATTAAGATCTTTACTATCTATTTATGTACTGGGAATCATATTTCTTCATTGAAATCTTTGTTTAAAAAGTACAGACGCCGCATTCATACGCAAAATCCCATTCGCTATTTATTAATTCAGAGCCAAGAAAAAAAAATAGCCTTCAAGTATTTTGGCATCCGCATTATTGCATGATTGTATGGTGCCCAAAAATTTATTCTTTCGCCTTTCTTATGTAGGAAAAAAATAAATTTCTCGTTGTTTTATGGACTCAACATTTTAGCTTTTATGCATAAAAAAGTTCACAAAATAGCACTCACAAGAATCATGTGCGGCTTCTCATCTAACACCCGTAACAAATATACATAGATAGCAAAACGTGGAAATGAATCATAATCTACATTAAATATTTCATTATGCAACACACACAGAAGAAAAAATTTCCATTCGAGCCTTCAGAATTTATCAAAATACACAATGTCGCAGTGTCTATGAATGAAAACATGAAGAGCTTTTTATATGCAAAAAAAACCCAAACCTTCTCTTTCCTTCCTTCAATTGTAGCTTTGTTATACTTTTTTCTATGCAATTCATCCACAATACAAACGGCTTGTCTTTAATTCGCAGTAAATATTTCCTCTCAAAAATATTCTCTTGAATATTTTTCCTCGTTTCTAGAATAGGGAGGATTTTCGTGTGCACTTTTTTTTTTTGGTTTTTCCAGGAATTCTTTTTCCTTTTATTTTTCACATATTTTTCCTCTTCATTCGACTTTTGTTGAGATCGATTATTTTTTTTTCTCTGTACACTATTTTTCACTCTTTTTTTTAATATATTTCTCTTATTCCTTTCACAAAAGCTTTCGATTTATCGACACAAATAAAGTGATGAATTAGAAATGAAATTAATGCGACACCGAAAAAATTACAACACTAAATCGAGTAACGCTCTGTTTTGCTATGTTTTTTTATGGATTACAAACTCAAATGAATCACCGTGATTGTAATCCAAAGGATTTTGGGCCTGAAGAAACCTAGAAAAAGAAGGAACAGAAAAATAATAGTGCAGGATGTTATGGCGTCTTTTATTTTGAATGTGGACTGCACAAGAGCACAAGACCAATTTAAATTACTTTTAAACTTCTTTATCGTCGTATCGTCGACTGCAGCGAGTGACTCAAATAAATAAACTGAATCACTTTACGGATCGTTCTTCATCGAAAGGCAGTGGCTCGTATTGGAATGAAGCTCTCATAATATTTTCTCTATCGCTTTACTCTTCCAACTGAAGGAAATTTTGTTTTTGTTCCTTAAAAATGCCGCAGAGAAACATGATGAGAGTAGCCGAATAAAATGGCGCATGCTCATTTGCATTCATTTCCAGGGCATTTGTTGATGTCGACACAAAAAAACAGTTATGCTGTTATTTCTTCATGTGTCTCGAGTACCGCTCGCAGGATTCGTCCTGCAGTATAAACAGTTTTTTCGAGAATATAGTTTTTGTTTTCCCGTATGCAAATCCCAAACAGCTTAAAATTGTATAAATGTCGTGTCATGTGGCGAACAAAAAAAAGGATTAGAAACAGTTGTATGAGAAGTAAAAAGTTCATCAGTTTAAAAAACATTTCGCAATAAAGCTCATCAAACTTCTTTTTTTTGTTATAAACAAATTTTGTTTAGTTCCGGCCAGTGAGTTAAAAGGTTTCCGTTCCCATGATATGTTCCATCGCAAATAATTAGACGATCCTTTGTCATCGAAATTTTGTTGCAGGAAGTATTTAATAAAACTTTAAGGGACACCCTATTTGCCTTTTCAAAAGCTTTTCATTTTCAATTTAGATATTGTCACCCGAATGACAAATACAACCGTATTTTCCAGAATTGAACGGTTTACTTTTCCACATTCCACAAATTAATGAATTCTGATTATTATGTTCAGCGTATTGAACTCTTAAAAAAAAATTAAATATTTATCTTCCAAGAAACGTTCACAAAAGATTTTCTTTCCATTTTTCATTAAGGATTCTCTCAAAATATTGTCGAACAAAGAAAAGTGATATCAATTAAGAAAGCATCAATCATAGCAAATATTTTTCTTCCCTTTTCGACACGCTTAGAAGCCCTCTAATGTATTGTTTGAAAAATGGATGAAATGAAATTACACTCAATGATACCCAGCAAAGAAAATAATCATACAAGAGCTCACAAGCATGAAGCAAACACAAAGGAATCATATCGAACGATCCTAGTCGAACGTGAAAATTCATTAATCAAAAAAGAGAAAGAAAAATTGTTTCCCATCGATATGAGTGTTATTATCTTTATTGGCATCTGAAGACAAATGCACATCAAGTTAAACACAATTTGCTGGATGAAAACAATCACGCGCCACAAATCACATTACAATACTCTGACATCTGTTCGCTACTTATGCCTTAAAATCTCTATATGTATACATATAATTAAATGCTTTCATTTCTATTGTCATAATGTGTCCATAATATCAATCACTTCACTATCTTATCGCAATAATGGATTGTTTTTCGTTGAGTCTGTAATAAATTTTTAATGCAAATAAAAGGAGCAGTCATAAGTGTGCATTCGTTCGCGTTATACCGTGTGTGATGAAGTGGCTAATTTTCTGAAACCCCATCGTAATGATGTCTAGCTTTAAGAAGTGCAATATTTTGAGATTTCTTGTAATATTTACTATCGTCAATGTGCTCAGATGTGACAATGTGAACTTAAATTGCGCATTCTATCTCGCTTCTGGATACATCTGTGAAGCAACTGTCGATAAAGACGTAGAACCTGATGACAATGTCATAATAAATGGAACACACATCAGCGGATACAAGAGTAACGACGTTGAGACTATAATAATGGAAAATGGACAATTTATTTTCTCGAAAATTCCAGTTGAAATTTTTGAAGCATTCAGAAACTTGAAATTATTTATATTTTCTAATGTTTCACTGCCAGTCATCAACAAGTTCAGTCGTTGCAGTTCATTCAACAAAGTTGAAATTCAATCGAATAAAATTAAAACACTTGACAATGGAATATTTAAGAAGTGCACAGGACTCATTGAGTTACTTTTATATAAAAATCAAATTATGCAAATCCATAAAAAAGCTTTTGAAGGACTTGTGAATTTGGAAATGCTGCAGCTAGGTCGGAATCAAATAGCTGAACTTTCGGCTGAAATCTTTCGTCCGCTCATAAACTTAATGGAGCTTTATTTGGAAAAAAATCTTATAAAGACAATAAGTCCCGAAGCTTTTGAATCATTAAAGAACCTCGAACTTCTGGATCTATCTGAGAATCAACTCGCAATTATTCATCCAAATTCACTTCAGAATTTAACTTCTTTGACTGAACTTGCATTTTACGGAAATAGAATTCGTAAAATTCCAGATAATTTATTGAAGTCATTGACATCTCTAACAGAGCTCGATATTAGTGATAATCCAGTGATTCGTCTTGATCAAAAAGTTTTTAAATCATTGAAGTCAATTATGCGATTTCACCTCTTCAACGCATCAATCGAAGCAATTGAAGAAAATATCTTCAATGATATGCCTCGCTTGTCTATTCTCGATCTCAGAAGCAACAAATGTGTCAACAAGCAATTCCAACTCCAAGGAATAAAAAACTTGACTAATGTTCTTAATGATTTGTCACCTTGCTTTGAGAATTTTAAGTTATCGGCATGTCGATATTTATATCACAAAACTTTCGGGTATACTTGTGAATTGTCAGCAATTTATACTTCAAGTCAGAAAAACGATAAAATCACCATAAATGGAAGTCACTTGGATGAAAAGGTCGACGATGATGTGACATTTATATTTTCGCAAAAAACGCACATTGTCACAATTCCTGGGGAACTTTTACGCAAATTCTCAAATGTCAAGCGAATCTATCTGTGGAATGTTCAGTTGCAGACACTTGATAAGAATCAGTTTGAGAATATTTCAAGTATAGAAGTGCTTGATATGCGAATGAACGAATTGACGAGCATCACTGATGAAACTTTTGTCGATTGTTCAAATCTTCAGCGATTGATATTGTTCAAAAATCTTATTTCAACAATCAACGAAAATTCTTTCATCGGTCTCAGTCATCTCACAATGTTAGATTTGTCATTCAATAAACTGACAACAATCCCTGTGGGTTCACTTTTTCCATTGTCCACTCTAAAGTGGCTGTTCGTGTCCGAAAATCAAATAAATAGCCTCGATGATGAATCATTTCGAGCACTCAATAAACTGACATTTCTTCGAATTAACAACAATAATTTGAAAGAAATCAATCAGAGAGCTTTTAATAGTTTGGAGAACTTGGAAGAACTTCACTTACAGTACAATGAAATAAGTGAAATGCCTTTAAATTTATTTGACGGTTTACGAAATCTACAGTATTTGAACTTGGAACACAATCACATGACATCAGTACCTGCAAGTCTCTTTGGTGGACTGAAAGCTCTCAGCTATTTGGATCTTTCGGCAAATACAATAATTGAAATTGAACAAAATTCATTCAACAATTTACCGCTGCTCAATGTGCTGCTTCTCTCTGATAATGTCTGTATCAATGTGAATTTCCATCATTTCGATTCCGGAATTTTCGAGAATTTTTTTGAAGACTGCCTCATGAAATAAATGTAACATTATCCATATGTGACGTCCCATTTGTCATTGAATGACTATCGAATCTTGAAATAAAAAGTATTTCTTGTATTTTCAAGACATTTTTTAATTTTTTTTATTGATTTCTGTGAAGTTTTTTGGTAACAATATAACTTTGCTGGTTAATTCTTAAAAAGGAAAAAGAAATTGTGTTGAATAAAGGAATTCATTAGGCAGCAACTTGTGCGACGATATTCGACCAGAATGTACTATAATCCTTCAGTACAGTTCCACTAAAATAAAGTTCGGTGGAAAAGAAAATTAAAAAATATTCATCTTGAAGAAAAAGTCGATAATTATTATGTTACATGTTAGAAATTGTGTTACGGTATAGAGGAATGATCCCATAGATGAAAGCTCAAAATTTTTATTCCGTACGATGTTAACGGAAAGAAGAAAATTATGCCGGTTTCACTGAACCAAACTTTATAAGTATGTTAGGGAGCGTTCAAGTAAATATTCCGTAACATCACATTCGCAAGTTATTTTTTCCCTGGAATGTTGGAAATCAACATATCGTCACGTGGCACTTGAACATTGCCTAATTTCTCTCTTTTGTATGTCAGCTTTGACGGAAATGAAGATGAAAATTCAAAAAAAAAATCTGTGAAATTCTGTTGAAACGGTTTCGTGATAAATTTTTATCCGAAAAGAAAATTCTACTGCACAAAAATTAATCTACAAAGAAGGAAATCGTTTTTCACCTGAAAAGAATCTTTTCATTGAATCAAATTGTCTATCTCGTTGTCTGAAAAATTGGTGGGTCATTCATCTCTCCTTCTTTAAGGAATTATTAAATTTTCTTTTTAACCATCTCAGTCTAATGTAGCAAATTCAATTAAGTGTCACATCTGCTATTGCTAACCTTTCTCTTTCATTAAATATTTAGTTCCATTTCTCAAAAACAGTTTATACAACGCGAGATATTATTGTGTCAATAATAGAGTTTTTGCAATTCACGAATCATGCTGCATAAATAAACATTTGTGCTAGCAACATATGTTACATAATTTGCGATTTCAAAATACAATCACTTTGACCCCAAATTGGTTAATTGGAGTCCATTTCCATTGAAATAACCGAAAAGTTCATTGACTTTCATACGTTAAAACCGGTCGATAATTGATCGTTTAAAGTTCATACGCGTTTAGTAGAATTATGCAATGGCACTTAATAATATCGAGTAATTTCGCAGATTGAGCACAACCTAGTTGGTTGCCGGTACCAAATCTCTTTCGCAATTCAAAGAGAACTTACGTAAAGAAAACTTGTCCTTGTCGATATGCTGGAGCTTTCCATACAAAAGTAGCTTGAGTCTTATCACGATTGTCTGCTTGAGTGATGGATGAGCATTCTGGAATTGTTTTTGTATTTGGCGACTCTACAAATTCACCGATCCATTCTTGTGTTTTAGCATCACGAGCTTGCAAGAAAAATCCACGGAAAACATCTTGTCCAGTTATTGTCACTAAAACAATTAAAAGATCCTTTGTGAAGCTTCAACACTTGAATTTGTAAGTTATTTTACATGAAATTGTTTCGCCTGGCTGATAAAATGCTGTGCTAGCGACCACTTGATAAGGCAACGTCCCTAAAGGTTGAGAGCGTGCTTCACCGTGATTTGGTTGATTGAAACGCTCCTTCACACATGAATCTGGTGGAGCTCCATCGGGAAAGGTATTCACTACAGCAATTATTGCACCGAATATAAGAAAATAATTTTGTAACATTTCTTTCAACTTTCACTTTGTGTCTCAAGATTTTCGCGACTAAATTACAACTGAATATCATTCAGATAGATGGTAATGCTTAAATGCTTTTTTCTCCTACCTTCACTTCAATCGGCAATTGTGGAAAGGTTTTTAAAGGTGGGATTTATTTTTAAAATCTATTTTATTCCAAGAAAATGTTAAATCGTGACAAACGTCTTAAGTTTTAATTGTTTTTCTTCTTAATTTGAGCTCGATACTGCTTATAGACTTCATCCACATCCATATGTGCGTCAATAATGTCAAGTCCATCCTTCATGAACTGATTAACTGTTTCATTGAATTTCGGATTGTCTTTTTTGTTCCACATGACAATGTTTGTACACATGAGAGCAAAATCGCGCTTTACATCACCGCACATTGTGGAAATATTATTGTCGATGTTCTTATGAATTGTCTTCATATTCATTGGACAATAAATTACAGTTTTCTGGCTCTCGTCTGGAATGCTTTTACTGTCGATAACGATTGAATAGTTGGGAATTTCCTGCAACTGATGCATGCACTCTTTCCACTTGCCTTTCCACATTGTGTGATCTTGATCATTAGTGAAAACGTATGTTGACGAATGTCGGCTTCTGGTTCGAATTGGGGTTGAATCACTGTTGCTATTGTTATCGTCGTTCTCTGAATGATCCCTGGATCGTGTGCTATGTACTGATGATGTAGTTTCCGATGTCTTTTTGCGACTATAATCACGTCGCGATCCACGTCCAGCCTTCATTACAATAATTTCCTCATCACTATCATCCAGAGAAATTGAATCTGGCTTCGGCATTTCATCGGGAACTGGTGACGATGCTTCATTTGTCTCAATTGGTTCCTGTACGGTCTCGATTTCGAGTTTTTCTACTTTTTGGGTCTCATCCTGATTTTCCTTTGCGTCATGAAATAAGCCATCTTCGTCAGAATCGTCGATGGTAAAAACAGTCGGCTGGTCTTTGACTGGTTCCTTCTCACTTCCACCAGAATTTTCATCCATTTTTGCCGTTTCGATAGCTTGGAAAGCGCGCTGTTCTGGCTTCGGCTGACTTTCAGATTCTAAAATTTCCTTGGATTCTTCTTCCTCCGCTTCTTCAATTTTTTCTAATGGTTCCATCAATGGTTTTTCGTCATTTGTATTGGAACTCTCATCAGAAATAATCATCACATGTTTCTCATCTTGAGCAGCTGGTGATTCGTTTGGAGGTTCAATCACTTCATCAGCGGAAGCTGGTTCAGAAAATTCCGGTTCCTCTGGTAGCTGTGGCACTACAAGATCATCAACTTCAGCAAGAGGTTCTGGTTGAACTTCTTTCACTTCTTGAGGTTCTTCTCGCTCAACAACTTTTATTTCAGGCTCCGGAACCCCGGCAAAGTCCTGTATTGTTTCGACAATTTGCTTGATTCGCAGCTTGTCATAATCGTCAGTTGCATTGTTTTGTATTGATTCCTCAGCATCCTTTATTTGCTCATTTTCTGTTGACTTCTCATCAAGAATTTCCGGATTCATGATGATATTGTTTAAATCTTCTAAATCCTCAATATCCATCAGCTTTCCGTCACTCATTAGATCATTAAAATCAGCCAGCAGTTCAGCTTCTTCATCTTGATGATGATGTCCATCTTTTGCGCCCGAAATCGATGGTTCTGGAACTGAAATGACCATCAAATTCTGATGTTTATCATGTGTATTGGCCTGATCCTGCACAGCAGTGCCTATGGGAGCAGCAGCAACGGGTTGTGATTTTTTATCAAGCAATGTAATGAGTGTTGGTGCCGTTTGTGAGGCTGGAATTTGAATAGAGGAAGCAGAATGGTCAATATTATGGATGTTATTGGGCACATGGACTAATGCCTGTGAGTGTGATGATTGGGCACAAGCAATGGAGGCTTGATTAATGAGTGTGTTTGGTGTGGATAATGATGATGATGAATTAGATGATTGCATGAGAGGACTGTTGGTGGCCGTTGAAGGCGATTGACCAGCAGTCAGGAGATTAGTTATGGTTGGTGCCAAGCGAGCTACGTGCAACACTGGTGCTGATAAGGGCATTTGGTTAGCTTGCGATGGTGATTTAAGGAGCGATGTAAGCAATGGTGATGGCGCTGATGTACCTGATTGTTGTTGTTGCTGCTGTACCACTTCTGTATCAGCTTCTTCTGTAGATTTAGCTTGCTTTATTGCAACGCTGGGAGATTTGTTGAGACCATAGTTAGGACGCCATTGGCGCTCCATTTCGGCTTTCTTTTCTTCACGTTCCTTCAGCCACTGATCATAACGTACTTGCTCTCGTTCCTTCTGAACTTTTTCCTGTTCAATCTGATTCCACATTTCTCGAATTTTAGTTTCATCCAATGAGCTGCTCTGAAGAAACAAAATATTTTCTTTAAGTGCAAGGAATTGCTGTTGTTCCTCTTGAATGATCTTTTTCAACTGAATCACTCTTTCGGCTGTAAGTTTTTTGACCAGGGATTCGACAGGCGTTGACGGTGCTTCAATTGGTTGATCTCTTTCTGATGCAGTGCGCTAAAATAAATGCAATTGATATTATAGAAAGATTCTAACCATTCAAATGTACTTACTTTCTTCCTCTTCGGTGTTTCAACCGATTCAAGAAGTCTTCCATATTGGGTGGCACAAGATTTCGCAGTAAACCAATCAGCAGGGCGTGATGAAAATGAGCTTACGATGCCTTTTAGTGCTCTACTAACGCTCATCCAATTCTGGTCGCCCGAGCAGGCAACGGCTGACGCGAGACAAAGTTGTTCCTGTATACTCCATTGATCTAGAGGCGCTCGTTTGGCATTCAGTCTTTCCTGAATTAAATGTTGCTTTGTAGCATGATTTGCCGACATTTTGGGATTCTTTCTTCAGCTGCACGACTTTACAATTAATCGATTGCAGCTTGTAATTTGCAGCTTTTTGATTCTGATAGAGGCGAATCAACTTTATTTCAATTTTCAACAATTGAAATCAAATATTTTTTAGTTCTTTATTTGTTATAAACTTCTACACTCTTATTTTTATTATGATAAGTAGGTAGATCCAGGAGTTTAGTTCGAAGTAGATATATTCAAAATTTAAAAAGTCGTTATTAATATAAACGAAGATCAAATCCTCATAAAATTCTTACGAATTTCGCTAGAATCTAGAGCACATTAATCTGGCCATAAATACATTATCGGTACAGAAAAAACAGATATCCAAAAACGGTGGTGATAATTTTCGAAAAAAAAAGCAGAGCCACAAGATTTTACAAAATATATACACAGAATTTTAAGTTAACACGAAAACCATATAAAATAACACTATCTAACATTTCAAACTCTGATTTAAACAGTTAATTTGGGTTTTTAAAAAAATAAAAATGCATATTATAGATAAAATACATGCCTTATCTTAAAATTGATTTTATCAGAAATCGCAATATCACTAAAGTATTATTTAAAATTGCACATGTTCAAGTGAAGAAGCCGATGTTAGCTCTATAGTAGCTCAATTTAAATACCTTTTATTTGCATATTATTTTCACCTGCCCAAATTCAGAATGCCGATGTTGGCATGTTGGCGAAGAATTTTGTTTTCTAAAATGGACAGCTGGAATAAAAAAATTATGTCAACTGTCAAACTGCACCCTGTCAAACTGCACCGAGAGTACTGCGGAAATAATTGCTTCTTTGAGGCTGTTGCTTTAATGTTCAAAGAAAATATTTATTGTTCACTGTCCTAAACCACTCGTATTTGTCTATGGCTATTATATACTCCGGAATTGTAAATAAACAACAAATGATCAGATATTATATGTAATTTATAAATTCCAATGGACCAAAATTTATGCAATAAATAAAATATTTGTTATTCGCGACGCTACTGAATTTGTCTTTACCTCATTACCTGATTTTTTCCTCTCATTATAATAGTCACATTCAAGTCTCCCATACTCGAAGCATTCCAACCATACACCATACAACATTGCGTTCATTCAAGTTGTACCATCAAGTATTTTGCAAAATTAATATAAAATACCTTTTTGAAAACATTTGCTGATGAGTTCACACACATTATACGACTTAGGAATGAGGATATGATAATCACCAGATAGATGATACATAAATATAAATAAATAACGAAAGTCCCTGATTATGCACTCCTTCAAAGTTCTTATATAGCATCTGAATTCATAAATTTCCACTTTACTTCTTGGGTAGCAAATTTCACTTGCGTTGCTTTATTTGAATAGATAAATGAAAAATTGATCGCAATACATATATATACATACATATTTTTTTGTGATACAATATTTATATCTAACTTATTTCGTTTAAATGAATAATAATTTATGATAAGATCCTTTCTGTCTCAGCTGTCATTCAGCAAATTTTCGTGAAATATTTTTTTTTTTTAGAAAACGAGCTTCCAGCTGTATTTTACTTACAAAAGATAATGATAACGCACAAAAATATCTTTGATATAATCTCGAAAACCTTATCTCAGTTCATTCATTTAACTCATTGTGAATCAGCTCGATTTGTGTAGATTTCTTTTTCTTATCAGTGAGAAAAAAAAATTTTTCCACGTTGCTTTTGGTCGTTCGCTAACTGAAATAAATTATTCTGTTAGTTTAGTTGTGTCTAAATAATCATGCAGTGAGTGTCTAGTAGTTGCTAGTGTCGTCATTATGTAATTTTTAATAATTTTTTATTTTTATTTTTAGAAACATAAAATATCTTGCATACTTTGTAGGCACTGTCTTAATTGGTTCTTTATTATTTATGATCTACACTGAAAACTATTTAAAATCCGACGGCTTTGAGATACGAAAATTAACCTTTGGATGCTTGGTGAAATATTTAGAGAATCTCGACATTACAGACGAAAACTTCGATGCTGCAAAATGGCTTGAGTTCGAAGCTGATAGTTGTGATGAAATAGTGGAAAATAAAATAGAGAGCTTCTATAAGGATATAAGCAATCGACTGAACTGTCCGGAATTGACGAGAAATGTTGAATGCACAATGGCTGATGATGTTAAAAATCATACAACTGTAAATTGTTTCAATGTGACAGTTTGTGAAAATTGTGTATTGGAAAATTTGAAGGCTAAAAATTATGAAAATTTAAAGCTGCATGCAACTGCTGTTAACATGACAATAATTGAATTTCAAGTATGGAAATATTTTACTATTTCACCGCGAGTAAAACAATTAGTCAACACAACGCAAGAATTGGAGAATTCCATATTAAATAGTTGTAGAACGAATGGAGATTGTCAAAAAGTAACTTCGTTCTGTTGAGTAGTGAAAACTCTTGAAGTGTTTCTAGTATAATTTGTATGGTTTCAAACGATACTCCCAAAGAATCTTGTTATAAAAAAACATGCTATGTTTGCAAATTCAATAAATGTGCAACATAGATTATGTTGAATTACGAAAATCATAATTAATGCGATTGCACAGGTTTTTGAAGAAATCAAATTTTAATTTTCCAGTGGGTTTTGCTTATCGGCATATTAAAAAAAACTCCAAATGACTAAGACTTTCTTAAAGGATTCCTTTTAAAGGTTATTTTTAATGTCTTTCACAGTAAAGCTCTCATCACAATATTCAAATCCTTTATGCATATAACTTAAACGAGACTTATCGTCCCATTCATCTCACGACTTCACCATTTCTACAATATGACGTTCCATACAATCACATAATTGAAAAAGGCCAAGAGATCTTAAATAACATGACGTCATTTTCCTGGGTCATGTTGGAAGGGTTACGTTAATTCACATTGATGTATCTTGAATGAAATATGTAGATGAAAAATCAATAAAACCGTCGTTCAGTTATTTCAAAATAAATGATAAACTGTACAAAGACATTTAACTCTCATGGTACTATATGAATTGTGAATAATAGAAGTGAATGAAATATTCATGATAAGACTTATCATACATTGGTTCAGTCAATATCGAGCAGCTTATACAAACCGTTATTATTATTTCTTTGATTTCCTGTGCGAGTGTTTCTCTTCTACGCAATTCCTCTTATTTTTTTATTGATCATTTCGCTGAAAATAAAAATGTGAGCCAGAAATTTCATTTTTCTTTTTTATTGAAATACAAAAGCGTCTCGCAGCAATTGCGGAAATGGAAAATAAGGAATTTTTTTTTCTCACTGCTAACGTCATAACTTCCCAAATGTTAGGTGTCGACAATTGTGCAATGTAAAATTGTTTTGAGAATCGGGGAAAGAAAAGTAATATCATCTTGAGGCGTGGATTTTCGATACTTATGTATTATGGATGTTTTTTCTTTTCTTCTCTTCCCACAAATGAAACTCACATTTTCACACATTTTCTCAGTGAAGAAGAAGAAAACTGTTATCAAGTCAAAAGAATTTTAAAACAGCTTTTTTCTGCGTAATTCATTTTTGTGGCGCTTTACGTTTTTGTGCGTCGTCGTGCACGATAAGTGAGGGAAGAATTGTGAAGAAATTTCCTTAAGTGCTGTCGATTGACAGTAACAGTATGACGCTTTTGCAAAGTGTAAGACGAAAGAGGATGATGAGATAATATTAATAAGATGAATTGTGTGAAGAGCGTAAGAAGTTGAATTTTATTATACTTAGAAAAACTTTTTGGTTAATTTTTTTATTCCGTCTCAAGAGTAGCAAGCGAGATTTGAGCGAGACTTTTTCTTTCAATTGTGCGGCTTAGCTGTTGCCCAGGAAGAGGTTTTTCTCCTGTGGTATTATCAAATTAACACAGCAAAAAGGACGCAGTCCACCGAAAGGACCGCCATTCATTTGCAACCGTAAATTAACGAAATCTCAAAAGATTTGCCCTAAAAACTGAAAAGTGAATTTTCCGGTATCTGAATTTCTCTTTCGCTTTTTCCCAAAAGAAGCCGCACGAAAAGAAAAAGTTCCGCATTTACAAACAATTCTGGCTGGGATAGAATCTTTTTAGCGCCTTATAATTTAAATAATTCGTATTTGACTTATCATAAATTCGTGAACAAAAGAGCGATCAAGGAACTTTATCTGAGAGGTTTTTACATTATCCGTGTAGCGCACATGCCTTGTGTACAAAGACAAAAGTAACAGCAAGCATATCGAGCTTTTTTTATCGCATTCACATTTTATTGTACTGTTTTTTAAAGGGAAATTGGGTGGGGAAAGGGAAATACTGAAAATTTCAAAACTGCCTGCGGGTGAAATGTGAAAATTCAGTTCACAGATTTCATCTTCTTCTTATTTTTTTCTCTGCTCCATAATGCATAAAAAGGATAGGTTTAGTAGTACTCACTACGATCCATAAGACAGAAACTCCTCCATGTATCGGTGAAAAATCGATTAAACATAATGTTCGCAGTATTTCTATAGTGGAAGGAACAGAAAAAAAAGCGTTGAATAAAATCATCGAAGCGAGATGCAATTTATGCATCTCTATAGATGCTAAAATTATGTTCAGCATGCTCATCAAGACACAATCATTTACGACATTTCACTGATTGCATGCATATTAGTTCTACGCGACGC
The DNA here is from genome assembly GCA_018397935.1 of Propsilocerus akamusi. NCBI lineage: Eukaryota > Metazoa > Arthropoda > Insecta > Diptera > Chironomidae > Propsilocerus > Propsilocerus akamusi. The sequence goes on along the minus strand of CM031469.1, from coordinate 15,521,910 downwards.
GCACATTTCACACCTTTCGCTTTCGATGTTTATGCTTTCAATTTATTCGGTCTCGTGAGCTTTTCACATCCCACGAATCCTTAAAGAAGTAAAAGTTTTGTCACGTGTAGGACGAGAATAAACTAACTTTTCGAAAGTGATGGCAACAAACAACATCAATCATGAAAAATACCCAAACTCACAATAAACATAAAGAGCTTTTTTGGAAATTTTAGTGATACCGCGTATGCTCTTTGAAAGCTCTTGATGCTTTATTTTCGTGATGACTTTTCTGCGGGCGTTTTAAGAGCAAAAGCTTTTAATGTACAAACGTGAATAAATGAGATTAATTGAGCGAATTGCTGTTAGAAGAAGCTTAAACCTTATTGGATTTGCACAATAAAGACTGCGTGCGATTTGTGATGATATGCTTTTTAAAGCTTTGCGTCTTGTTCGTGGCAAATTAGCAAGAAAATTTATTACCTTCAACATTGAAAATACGAAACAATTCAAACCCTCGAATTCCATCAAATAAGAGTCTGCGTCGAAGAAATAAAAAAATTCCTAAAGTCATTTAACTGCTAATTAAAGTCCCAAAGTGCAAATTAAATTTCGCAAACATGGAGGAAATTTTTTAATTACTTTTTATGTTGTGTTTGCCTTTATCGCGAGCTTCTTAAAATTGAGTTGACAAGCGTAATTTAAAGGCATTCTATAAATAAATCGGAGTCGACGGTTGTAAATTTTCCATGTCATAATTTTTCGTTTTGTTTTTTTTTTTTTTTTTTTTTCGCTGTAAACCGAAATAGAATGTAAAAATTCGCTGTACCATCAGATAAAATGTCATCGCTTATGAGCTGTTGTGGTAGTTGAAAACAGTCTCATTTGGCATAATTAAAAAAAAAACTCTCTGTTTTCTTCTTCTCTTACCGTAATCTGACTTTCACTTTCATTAATGTCCTTTTTTTGTGTCGGTTTATTGTGGTGAATGTGGCTTTTAAAGCGCCCTTTGACAATACTAAATTTTCAGTAACGTAGAAGGGATTAAAATACAATGTTTCAATTTTAAAGCTCTGCCACTGCAAATAAAGCTCATTTTTCAAATACGTTAAGCACGCACCGCAACAACAAAATCAAAAAACAACCCACAGAGAGGCATCAAGTACGGGAATTAAATTATGATACATTTCACTCCATCTCCATTAATATTTGGCATAAATTTTACATAGAATTTAATTATTTTAATCCATCCCTTAGACCACCGACTTCAAACCCCCCACACATATACCCACACACACAATTAAACTCAAATATGCTCGACTGGTAGAATTCCGTCAGTTTTGCTTCGAGCAAAATTTACAAATGTTATAAAATGTTTCCCAGAAAAAAAAAATAATAAAATAAAATCCTTACACATTTTCCAGTTTTGCTGCCTGATGGGGTGCTGTATGATGTTGTTGAATCAGTGAACGAAAGTGGGCGATGTAAAGCACAAAAAAGCAACAGATATGGAACCGTGAACAAGGAGTACAGAAGAGACGAAAAGGGAAAATTAAGAAATTTAATTTCGTAAAATGGTAAAAAGCGACGAGTGTTGTTTACAAACTATTTAAATTGAAAGTTAAGGCGAGCGGTAGAAAGAGCTTAATTTGGGCTGCCAGTCGTCTGGTGGAAATGATTTAGTAAAAAGTAAAGCTGTACCAACTTTGATGGCACTTTTTTTTTAATTTCCATAAACCAACAGTGGAATTCAACAAGTTGAGAATTTTTTTTATCAAAAGCGCGATGTTGAAATTTCTTCTGGCATTTCTACCCTACAGCTATTAACCTCTCGCCTTTTGACTGGTTTTTACATTTTTCTTTTAACAAAAGGGATAAAACGGAAGTTGTAATGATTTCTTTCATAATTTTCCCTTGATAGCTTCGTTATCTGTAAACAAACATCAAATAAGAGAAAGCAGATCACGATAATGGACAGCAAAGAGGAAGACAAGGCTGTCGAGTTTTATTTTCCCAAATTGTGCTCTAATTAAAGCTCCATTTTGTGAAAAATAAATAATTTCTCCATGGGATGTCATTAAATGTCAGCAAATGCTTGTAATCGATAGGAATTAACAGGCGTTACCACTCAGACAGCCTCGTTATTGGCAGCCACACAAGTTTCATTAATTGGCGCATGCAGCAAAAGAGAGCAAAAAATACACAAGCTTTGATCAGCCAGAGCATTAATCAATTTTCATTGTAATTTAAGTAAATTGCCATTGGAAAGTTGGCACGGTATTCCGCATCGATGTTTGAGTGACGTTCAGCAGGGATAAAAATATTTCTGAAATAAATTGTAACAGAATAAAGCTTTCAACAAATTGCACTTAAAATTCCGAAAATAAAATTCGTAAACTAAACACAAATTGAATATATTTCAATATTTGCCAATTGCACTTGTGCAAATTGAAACTGTTTCTCATTATTTCGTTTAAATTGGAAATCAAATTGCTGTGGATTAATTATTCGCTACAATTGCCGTGCTCTTGCAATGGCTTGCAAAGATGTATGTAGGTGTTAAGTTAAGGAGGAATCGGAAAACAGAACATTCCTGCTGAATGATTAATTGCCTAATGAAATTGAAAATTTTATGAACACTATTATGTGAGTGAGTCTGGGAGGCAGCGTTGGCTAGAACAAATTACGTTTCGAATGATTTCTTACTTTAACTGTGAAAATGTGTTAAAGCAATTAAAGACAAAAGTTGGCAATTTAGAGAAACTTTTCTTTAATGGAGACTTAGGTTTTCGTACAATGTCGTTTTAAAATTAGATTTTCGAAGTGTTGTTAGTTGAAATATTTCTTCAGAATTTCTCAGTTGTTTAGCTTCTTTCAAATGATTAATTCTTTTGTTGGTCTTTTGAAAAATGTCACATCGGGCCATAAATTATTTTCTACAATGCGGAGTTTTGCTGGAAAATATGAGAAATTATAGTTCAGTTTTAATTAAATATTGATGAAAAGATCAAAGGTTATTTGTGCTTTTTATGTAAAATATTCAAAAGCTGTTGTTAAAGTATTGAATTTCAATATTAAATTACAAAAACTCTTCAATCGTTCGATATTCGTTCAAGAATGTTCTCATCACAAAGTTATGCGCCATCGATTTCGTCAGCACCTGTCACCAAAAAAAATTTCATTATTTATTTCCCGTAGTTGAGATATTTTTCCAAAATTTATTGAAAAAGAAAAATGTTCATCTATTTAGAGCTGTCGCTTCAATCGATTCAAGTGACTTCAATTTTCATGCCGATAAAGAAGACACACATAAACATTTTGGAAGTGAGAAATTTGTGTAAATAAAAAATAAACCGGCATAGAAAAGTTATACAACTTTCTCAATAAATCACATTGAGCATCTTTATTTGCTAGACACAAATTTTATGTAGGCGTTTATAGAATTTGTATTATCAGTTTATATAGGCAAAGCATAAAGTCTCTTATAACACAGCTTTGAGCTTTATAGATGTTCAGATCAAGCCCTTCTTGAATTATTCAAATTTATTCCGTAAAATTATAAGTGAGATGATAAAGGCAACGGGGCAAGAATCGCTCAACTGTTTCTATTTTAAAATAAACAAAATATTTTAAAGAGTTATATGAAAGTTTTCAACCACTTTAAAGTATGCTTTCAACACTACTTTAAAAACACAAGAAAAAGGCTGCGAAGCTTCTAAGTCTATGCTCGTATTTATGTTTTGATTGATTGTGACAGAATGATGAGCTCGATATCATGTTTAGTAAAAATCCTTTTGCTTTATACACACGATAGACACGTAAAATCCCTTCTGAGCTCTCAAAGTGTGTATGTGCTTTAAAATGTGTCGAAATAATAATTTGTTGAGCTTGTTGGTTGGCATTCAGTCCTTTTTGAGCATTCTGTGCCTTTTAGGTAGGCGAAGAAGTTTAAAAGAGTTGCAAGAGTTTACCGAAAACTTTTTTTTTTGTATATTTTCGTTCAGTTTATTTTACTGAAATAACATCAAAAGATTTCATTTACTTTTATTTTTGTTAAACCAAACGAAAACAAAATTTCTCGCGTTCAAATCATATAAGAAACGAAATTTCTGTTTCCGTGTCGGTAAATATTCGAAAAGCCAAAAAAAAAAAAAAAAAAAAAAAAAACAATTTTTTTTTTATTTAACGAGTTATATTATAATTAAAGGATTCAGCGAATTTCATCGTTTTGCGGAAAATCAGCGGAAATTACCAAACATTATTTATGCTCTACAAACAGTCCAAAGAAAATAGTGGAAACACCAAAGGAAACCGAGCTCAAAGACTGTAATGGCTTTTAAATATTTCGAGTTCAAATAACAAAACAAATATTTGTTTTCGCGCAAAATGGAGTGATCCAGAAAAACATGACGATGATTCCAAAACTTTTTCTATGAAGGAACAAATGTGATAAAATTTTAATAGAAAAGTAAGAAATTTATTGTTATTTTTATATGCTTTTGCAGCAATCCAAAACTGAAGAGCTAAATCGAAACGAATGCCAATGTGATTTTAACGAAGCTATTACAAAGTTATCTCCTGAGCAATAACATAGCTCGGGCAAAAAGCTCTTTTGGGGAAAATTTATAGATAATTTCTTTCAATCGATAAAATGATATGTGCAAACAAGTATGATCATGACACTTGCAAATCGCATATATCGATATTCTGATGCGACGGTAAAATTGTGCACAAATCTCTAAGTAGCGCAAACGATAGAAAACCTCAAAGAGATATTTTTGATTATGTTGTTTGTCAGGAAATTGTTATTCGTTATACTTCTGTTGCTCCATTGGGTTTTTCACTCTATATCTTGAAATTGAAATTGGAATTACATTCTCGACTATGAATCAAAGGAAAAAAAATCTGAAATATGTTTTAAATTTTGGCATTTTACTTCCTGCAATGAAATTCCAAGGAAAATCCTGAAAAATTTCGCATGACTTAAGAAAGATGTCAGATCAAAGGAAGATTTTTTCTGGTATATTTGTTGGAAAAAAACACACAAAGCTACCATAAAACAGAAAGGAAGAAATAAAGAACACAAACATCTTATCAATGATCTCACCTTTTGTGTGATGAAATTTTGATGATTGTTCACTTTTCTTGCTACATGCATGGGTGCGTTGATAAGTGTTGACTTGAGATATTATAAGCTTACCTGCCATGACTGAATGAAGTTATCAAACAAAGCTGTTTACCAGAAAGAAGATGGTAAACAGAAACAAGAATTAGAAACGGTAAAGGCTTTTGTGCGATTAGGGATATCTATCAGGATCTTTTTCTTCAAATTATTTTTGAATTTCGCCTACAACACAACAAACTGAAAGAAACAAAAAAAAACCACGCATATATATATATATATATTTGTTTTTCATTGTTTTTCAAATGAATTTACAGTAATGAGTTCTTCAAAAACGGATAAAAGGGTAAATGAAGTGTTATGAGTTTAAATATGAAAAGACAAAAAAAGATAAAATTGTTTGTTTCGGAAGCAAATGCTAAGGAAAATGAGGAAATGTTCTCGTGTCATTAGCATTTCACTGAATGTTATTTTCTTCTTTTGACTCTACATTAAGTAGTTATAATGAGTGAATGAAAAAGGTAAAGTGAGCTAAAAAATAAATCTCAAAATCGAAAACATTTTCTAATTTGATTAAGTAATTTGCAAATTTGTTCATTTCGCAATTGATGAATCTTCGGTTTTGTGTTCAGTTATGGCTCATTGATTTTATTCACACTCAATCGGGTTAGTACAGTAATCAGTGACGCGTTGATCTTTTTTTTTTCGTTTTTTATGATTTAATCGCTCTCCGATTTTCCCATCGAACAAATATTGTTGAAACATTTGACATTTTCATTCAGCTTTCTCTAGAGTGTGCTTTTATAGATGCTCGTAAATGCTCGAGGTTTCATGGTGATGGTACATTAGAAATGTTGAATACCGCCATTAATTTTATGGTGTCCAATAAGAGACACAAACAAGTACATTGCTGCACTAATGAGCACAATTAACCCAATCTGAGTTGAGCACTTACATTTGATCGCTTTAATCGCCGTCCAAATAAACTTGAACGACGTCTCCATTAATGAATTATCACATTTAAAAAGAAAAAAAAAAAATAAACCTCGAAAATTTTGCACATAAATCAATCGATAAATTTCACATCAATCATAAATGGCCACTTCAAATGTAAAGGAACAGACCCGCAATCATTTGGTTGGTGTTGCTTGGTGAAAATGCTTGCAAATAATATCGTTGAGTTTTTTCTCTCTATTTGAACCTTTTTTTCTGCTGCCACAAGGATCTTAAGCGATAGAAAAGGTAGCCGAGGGTTTATGTCGACGTTGAAAATTGTTTCAATGAAAGGAATCGAATAAATTTCTCAAAACTTCCTTTTTTTCTTGTCGTCGCCATCAAGATTTTTTTTTTGTTTGAATAAATCCTGAGCAATTTTAGCCAGTTTTATGCTGAATGCCAATATGCTTTGGTGCCTCGTCGTAGAAATTTGGTAAGGCAATGGAGTGCAGAATTCATATCACGTTGTGTAACGTACATGACTCTTAACATTGTTTGCGCCATTGAGATTTGAAAAGCTTTTTCTTTTATGATTTTATTCATAAATCTCGGCATCGAAAGGCATTGCTCGAAAGATAAAGTTGAACTTCTAAATAAAGGAAATTATCGCAATCTTTTTTTTTTATTTTGGTATGGCATATCGTATCATAATCGTTAAATATGCACATAGAAAGATCCGGAACTGTCTCAATGACTTTTGATAAAAAAAAGCTTTTAGAAGGCATCATTTTGATGAATTGAACTTGAAAAAATATGCTCCGCTGATTTCATGAAATTTCTCATAAAATTTAAAAAAAGAACTGGCAAAAAATATATATTTAAAGCTCTGATATAAACTTGATATCAAGCATGCCCTAAAATTAGGATAAAAAATGTTATTTTATTGCGAATAAAAAAATCCAAAAATGGGTCGTGTAAAGATTTCTTATTCGCTCCTTTCGAAATTCAAGTCTCCATAATTACTGAAAGATCCGGCTTGTCGCATTATTCTTAGATAGCAAATCCAAGTCGGCTGAATTTCATTGGAAGCAGAAATAATAACAATTGGATCCATTATGAATCATTAAAAATTAAAATTGTTGTTTCTGCATGAAAACAAATCTCTTCTTTGTGTCTGGCATTTTTTTTATTGTTCATGGCTATATTTCAATGCCTGTCCGTCTATTAGTAACTATATATTTAGACTTAGTCTTAGTGGAAGCGAGAGAAATTATTAATAATTAATTTAATATAATGGAATTTTGCCTCTCGTATTGTAAATATATGGTAACGATAGAAAATTTATTTGAGCACAAAAATAAACAAGCTCTTGTTGAGTATGTGTATGTCATTGACAAGGGCTTTCAAATTAATTCTGCTTGCTTTGAAGCTCTCAACTTTTATTTTTATATTTGATATTCTGTTACCTCAAACTTCGATGAAAATATAATGAACTAGAAATTGCCCGTCAAAAATAATGGAGCTATCTTTTAGAAAATGTAGGATACGGACCTGCGATTCGCGTTTTTGGTATCAGTTTGATGAAAGATTTCACAATGCGTGATAGAAACAGTTGTGCAAATATTTTAAAATTTCTGATGCATTGCTCTTGGAAGAAATTGAATTTTATATTTTTAGTTTGACATGCGGAGATTTAAATACTGAAAACATCTGCTTGAGCTAATTTCAATGCTGGTTTCCTTAAAATGTATTAATGTGAATTTGCATTTTAAAATTATTTCTTCTTATATTTATTTCATTTTCTTGATGGATGAACAACGTGCGTCAATTTATTTTAATTTTCAAAGGCTGTCGTCTGGTGATATGTACTTGAGATGGATCATACGATCAGACAAATGAAAAACGGTAAAGATGGAATAAAATAAATTGAGAAGTTTTGTCTTGTTGCTGAAAAATTTCTCCAAATTATGCATTAATGAAAATTCACCAGTGACGCCTGAATGATTCAAGGGTGTTGAAAATCTGTTGAATCAATCAATAAAATCACATTTTATTCAAATGGAACTCAAAGGTCATTTTTTATGAAGCAAGAAGGGATGCGCAATATTTCAAAAGCTTTTATGTCACAGTTTAATACGGATCACAGCATAAATCGAAATTGAGCATTTTTGTTTTGATGCGGAACATAATAAAACCACATTTAATGTATCGTGTGTCGTTGGACGATACGTGAGCGAAAAAATATCCAGAAATGTATGCGGAAGGAACCAAAAGAAAAAAAAAAAAACATCAATTTAGGAACGGAAATTAGGACAGATATTTTTTGCGGAATAGCTCACGAATTTTGAAAATGACTGCGGGCGAATCATCAGTTTCAATGGAACCACAGTGAGATTCCTTTTGTGCAACATAATTTCAACGTGGTCTGGGATATTAAAAAAAAGGAAATAAAATCGCTGACGGGAGACAGAAAAGTTTTATTTTTGAATATCTGCATAGTCACCACGCAGTCTTTTAATGAACGAAATGACGAGATGAAAGACATAAAAAAAAAAAATGTTAACCTGTTTAAAAAATTGTGGGTAGCAAAAAAATATTTTTATCTTTTAGGCACAATCACAAAGGAGGAAAACCTTTAAAATTAATTGGACTTTTAAGTGTTTTTTTTAGTCTAAAATTTTCTAAAGTGCTGATAGCGAAGGTTTTCAGCAAGTTAAAGATAAGCGTTTTTGTTTTTGTTTGTTTGTTTGTTTTTTTTTTTAATAAATATCTACCTGAAAATTTCGGCTGAAAATTTAAATGTTAATGTTGCACAAAGAAACTAAAAATAAAAGGACTCGACAATATACTTTCAATAAATTTTAATTTTCTCATTTTTCTAGTTTAATTTTGAACAGCTTTTTTTCATTCATTCATTAATCTAGCCTTGATTTATATGCAAAATCATATCAAGTTCATCATATCAATAAATTTCAATTCAGTTTTTTTTTATTGCATTTTTTATTCATCTATTAATTTTAGTAGTATTTGCTGTGTGTGTTTTATTGACCATTTAAATGGCACAACCTCAACCATCTTGTGTCCTTAATTTGCTTGATCTCATTCCTTAATTTTAATGCATTTCTTTTCTATGGATTTAAATAAATATCAATTTGAATATTTCTTTATTTTTGTACAAGATTGTCAATGTATTTTTTTTTATATCATTAAACATTTTTTTTTTGTCATAAACTTTATGCTGCTTGTGTATTTAATTATAATAGATATTTATTTTATTTTCTTTAAAATTTACCGAATTATTCCTCAGTATATCATGTTGTGTTTCTTTTTGTTCTGTCGTCACTTTTAAAATCAGTAAAATATTCCATTTGTTTTGTAAATATCTTCTTTTTTTATATTATACTTTCAGCACCTTTTTCGTAATGTTTCTTTTCTTCCACGGACTCTTTTTTATTTGCTTGATTCATTCCATTCGCGTGAGATGCACGAATTAAATTTGCTTCATGCATCTAGGGAAATTATTTTGAAATTTGTATTTTCATCATTTTATTGAGATAAGAAAATTCATTCTATAAACTTTAAGAAAAGAAATACTATAAATCAACAGTAAAAATAGATTTTTCCTTTATAGTCCATACGAAGCATTTTTGCAATGAAATATTGAAGAAACGTGAAACAAATCATGAAAAAAAAGGCACATTCGCATGTAAATTCATAAATAACATTTTCGTTCCGTCGCTCAAAATTGAAAATGAACATTGATTTGTACAACCTTTCAATTAATCTAATAGATTTATATTGATGGATACATCTGAATTGCGGTGTGCTATAATATAAGGAAAGTTTGAGTGCGGGTATGGTAAAATTTTGATACTACGTGATGTTTGTAAAAAAAAAAAAAAAGGTTTTACGGATCAAAATTCAAATCTGCTTTTCCCATTCAAAGGATCGCCTTGCCTCGTTTTAAAATATACTTTGTTATTTAAATGTTTTTTTTTTTATTTTTATTTATTTATTTTGATAAAATCAGAAGTCAAAACAAACAGACGAAGCTCCACAAAATTCAGACAATGAAAGTCAAACAAAATTCGATGTAGAAAATAAATCAGAGCCAATGGGAAATTCATGTTCTCTAATCCTAAAATAACACATACATCGTCCAACATGAAATATTTGATGTATGTTGACCATTCAGTTGGAAAGCCAGGGAGCCAGAGAGCAATGTCGAATTGTGTAGATGGCGGGCGAATAACAAGCAAAAAAAAATCACAAAATTTTCTCCTTGACTTTCCCTCGACGAGTTTGAAGAAAAGAAGAAGGATAACCCGTGAGCCAAGCACACAATTTTCAGTGTGTCCTTCATTTTTTTTTTTTTCGCCGCAAAATATGATTTGGAGTGGAAAATTTGAGACGCAATTTTTCCACTGAATTGTTGGGGACAAGGGATGTGGATTTCTGCTGTGTAAATATTTTGTTTGCTCTTTGGGGAAATTTGATATGTTGGGCATTGTTTTTTCGGAAAGCATACATTTAAAATATCATGATACGATGAGAAATATGAGCATTTTTAATCATCCTTACAATTCAGGCAAAAAATGAAATAAAATTATTTGTGGTTCCTTGTTGTGTTGCCATTGAATAAATACACCTTTTCCGAGATGCTTTATCATCATATAATATGGGTTCGAGAAGGTTGGAAGGCCTAATTAAGTTAAATGTTTGAAAGGATGCTTTTAAGCTCATAAGAAAAGCACCGCATAGCAACAAGTTTTAATAAATAATCATTTAACAAAATGAAATTAATTTAACCAAAATTTTGAATTTTTCCTTGAAAATAAAATAAGCTCCTTTTTTTGCTATCAGTGAACAGGTTTCCCGGAGAATAAATATTTCAAAAGGATCATAACATTTTATGAGCAATCGGAGCAATGAGAGCATCGCTTTGGGTGAAAAAAAACCCGAAATATTTTATTTGTATTTTACCGTTGCACGTCTGAACTCTGAATATTTATCTAAAAAAAAAATAACATAAAAATGTTTCTATGGCCCTTTGAATTATTTATGTCAATATTTTATTCATATTACAAACATTAGACTTTTTTTTTGATGTCGGGAGTCATTCATAATTTGTGTCCTTCTTGAAAGGAGTGTTTCAGATTGAACATCTAAACATTGCACATTAATTCAATCTGAAAATTTGTTATGTTTTAAGAAAGACATAATTTATGTACACTTCCCCAATTATATTATGGTAGCTTTTATTTCAAATTAAAAATATTACTTCGATAAAATCTTTTCTCTATTTTTGGTTAAATTTGGTAAAAAAAATGTTTTCTTTGCAATTAATTTAAAAATTCTTCATAAAATTGGTATACATTGTGCATTTGTTTTCTATTGAGCGATCACAAAATCAATAAAAAAAATGGTGATATTATTTGGTAACGTATTTATTAGTCATTAGCATGAATAGGAAATTATCATTTTAGGCAATTAATACGAAAGTCTTTCGTTACATTAATCATTTCACTCGAATAATTTGTTACGTGAGGAAAGTTCTGAAATCAGAGGGTTTTTTTTATCGTTTCGGTCTGAATTGATTTTTGGGAAAATGTGAGATGTGAAATATTTTCCACCGTGGGAAACGCGTTAAATGATTGACATCGAGAAACGTTTGATTTTCGTACGGCACCAATGAAAAGAAAGAAAATAATTCTCAGACTTCTATTTTTACCAATGGGAAGAAAAATAAAAGTATCGTATCGAATCGGTTCCCATCATTTTGTCATACTACAAGCAAAAAGGAACAAATTTTTGGTAATTTGAAACATCATGTCACATACTTCACATCTTTTCTTTCGCCGAAGCAAATTAAAAAATTTAGAAATCACGCTGTCATTATGGTATCTAATACCTTGTTTATCTTCCATGTTTATGCTTTGAGTGATATTTACAGTCAATCTATGAACTTTTTTTTTCTTTTATTCCGGAGATTAATTTATTAGTGATGTCTGTTTTAATTTATTTTCTACTACACAATTTTCATAAATAGAATCACAAATCGTCGTGAGTTAAATGAAGTAGAGCTAATTGAACTTAGTTGTACGTTTGGCAGTTTTGAAAATAAAATATTACGAAATTCTAAAGTAAAATTAATTTTTGAAAATTTGTAAACTGAGACAGCAATTGATGGCACACATCCATGAAGAAGCATGGCGCTGTCTGTTTTAATCTCCACATATCATGCACACTTAAAATTCTATATAGATTGTGAGTGTCGTGTGAAACTAATAGCAAAAGGTTGTTCGGTGACATTTCAATTCATTCTCTCTTGACTCTTGAGGGATGGAAAATATTTACGAAAAGCAAAAAAAAAAAAAACATATTTCAAATATCAAATGACATAAATGGCTTTTCACTTGAGCACCATCAGAAAAAGCGTTCGTCCAATATGTGTGTGCGTGTGAGTATGTGTTTGGCTTTTTGTTTATCCCTCTTGAATTGAAATTGTTTCCATAAATACTTGAAGACCGAACTTTTTTTTATCTTTTGGCATAGACTGAGTTCCAAGCATCCTTTTTGCCAATCCTTCGACTTTGATTAGATTAAACATTCATATCATTTCACTTTTATTCCATGTGCACAAACAAAATTACTTGTTCTGCGTATATACTCTCTTGAGGCATAGCTCATTTTTAAGGGTGTATGTCGCGCTAGACGATTGAGGATTTTTGATGCTTCCTTTTGGTTTCTTCGTGAATGTTTTTTTTTTTTGTTTTCAAGTATATTGCGAGTGAGTGAAAGATGGTGATGGCAACAGGAGGAAACGTAAAGAAGTAAACAAGAGTGTGCTTTAAATATAAAATAATTCCTTTCCTCATCTTTATTTACAGCACTCAACTCGTTCGCATAAATATCGCAAAGTCGAAAATTTTTGAAGTAAAGAAGCTTTAACATCTTTCAAGAGAGTTCCTGTTTTTTTTGCCTAATGATTTGTGCCTTTGTGGAGGTTTTTCATGATCGTTCAACGAGTGCCTTTATTTTTCATTTCTTAGTCTAGTCACGTTACTGACGCAACTTTCATTCCGAAACAATGTAAAGATAAAAAAAGGGAACAAAGTTAAAGATTTCTAAATTCCTAATTGATTACAAATGTTTCTTTTGAATTTCAGAGGAAACTTTCACGTGCTCCGTGATTTGAATTGTGTTGCGTTATTTCCGTATTTACGACCACACGCTGTGAATGCGGATCACCATACTGGCTATGGTAAAAATCTTCCCGCATCATTATATTCAGATTCGAACAACGGAAATACAAAATCTCTTGAAATGGTTTCCTAAAGTCGCGATTGAGTGTCGCATAAATGATTGGATTTAAAAGGGAATTAGCATAACCTAACCATAGGAATATTGATGAAAGAGTGACATATTCAGCGTCCAGCAGGGACTTTACCAGGGCCAGCACAAAGAATGGCAACCAACAAAGAGTAAACGAAATCATTATTATTCCTAGTGTCGTCGATGCTTTGCGCTCTTTGGCTAATTGAAATCGCAATTTCTTTTGATGTGGCGAACCGATTGCATTGATAGGCTTTTCCTGTGTCTGTTGGGGCCCGCCATTGATTGCGCCCTCGAAACGTGTTTGGGCTCGCTTTTCGTCCATTACTATTCGTCGAGCGGCACGAAATATCTGATAGTAAACAAACAACATTACCGACAACGGAATATAAAATGAACCGAGTGTCGCATAAATTTGATAGGCAAAATCTTGACACACCAGACACGTCGGTCGTCCTTCATGTTCATGCTTATTTCCTAAAATCAGCAACGGCGGCAGTGAAATGCAAATAGCACCTAGCCACACTAATGCCACGCACAACATCATTCGCCGCGGCGTTCGTTTGACGCCATATTCTAATGGTTTCGTGATTGCCCAATAACGGTCAACGGATATTGCACATAAATTAAGAATTGATGCTGTACACGAGAGTACATCGAAGCTAACCCAAATATCACAAAAAAATTTACCAAAACGCCATTCTTCTACGATCTCATATATGAGGGCTGGCGGCATGACTAAAACAGCTACACATAAATCCGATACGGCCAATGACACTAGCAAATAGTTGCATGGTCGCCTTAACTTACGCACTAAACAAACAGCTACACATACTAATATGTTACCAATTATTGTTCCTAACATTACAGCTAACAGAATAATACTGATTAGAATTGTTTGGACTGTTATGTGCTTACTCGTGTCGTCACCATCTTCATCATAATCGAGCGACGTAACGGCAGTGGTGGTAGATGTTACGAACGTCGATGATGACAAATATGATGACGATGCGAGGTCGGCAAGCGATGGGTAGGGTGCAATTGTGCCTGTTGAATATTTTGTCAAATTGCTCAATAATATTGATGATAGCAGCGACGCTTGTGTGCCGGCTATCGAATTATCAATGGTTGTATAATTAATGCTGCTACTGCTGCTACTCAAGATGCTATTGATCGTATTTTGCCTTGTCGTGTCCGTTAAATTAAAAATGTATGACATTGGATCCATAAGCTCATCCATAAAATGATGCTTTTTTCTCTTTTTTTATGTATCGCTCGCTTGTGTTTCTTTATTCTCTTATACCCTGAGAATTGCGCCTTTCTTTTGAGAATTTGTTTTGTTGGAAAAATAAGAAATTTATTTCAATGTTTGATGACTTTGTGTTCTTTATTATCAAATCGCATCAGAACGAATGTCTATATTATCTCTCTCCAAGAAGCTATGCCGATATTGGATTAATATTTCCATTTATATTTATTGCACGCACGAACCGTTTCGTATTTTAGTATTTATTTTAGCATTTTGTAAAACAAAATTTATTACGTATCACTCGCACCTCGCCTCGTTGCACGAATGCTTTCTTCTTTTTCCTTCTTGGTTGATGAAGTGGAGTGAAAATTTGATGTGTATGGGGGAAAAAGTGTTATGAAGTCCTGCTGTGGCGTCTGTTTCAACCTGTTGCTTGGTGGTGATTTGTTCGCCGTAAGACGTCCTCTATTGCGTTCACGTTCCGACCACAAAACAAAACAGTATGTATACCACAGGTACTTACTGCTTAATTGGAAGCATTCACAAAATTAAGGGATTCTTTAGAAATTTTTGCTTTGCCTTTACATGTCATACCATTTAAGCTATGCTAATATTTTACATTTGTCGCATAATCCACATTTGGTGCTTCATTTCATTTAGCGTTGTCAGCATTTCCTCTTTTTTTTTTATAATCCCTCGTTCAATTTAATGAAATCCGACATTTGAATTCTAGTGTCGGCGTCGAATTGGACTGATTAAATTCGCGTGTATCTGCCTTCCATTCATCGCGTCTCCGTAAATCTCCCTCGCATTATTGCACACGCACTCGAATCATGATGAAGCCATATGGTGTGATGGATCTACCACATTCGATGATGTCTTGAAGTGGCTTTTTCAGTATTGGAGATTATTTTCAATAGCACTGAAAAGAGAAGATGAAAAGAAAAGGAAAAACCAATTAGTTCAAGTTTATAACGATAACACAATACTCAATTTTCATCGCATGCCGGAAAGAAAACTACACGAGATCTTGTTAATGGAGCGTGCGGCGAAAATGACATAAGAAAATCAACGCATGGCATTGTAAATCATTACGAGATTTAATTCAATTTCGTTCAATTTTTTTCAATAAACCACAATTGATGTGAGCTTAAAGCTTTAGGCATGCTTCCTTTTTTGCTGTCGCATCATACTGAAACGCATGCCTGTCCTTCCTCAAAAACCAAAAAAAAAAAAATATAAAATATAATATTTGACGGTAAAATTATTATTGAGCAGTAAAATGATTTTAATCTTTTTATGTGTCTCTTTTTTTTTCATCTAAACGACTCATATGCATCCCTCGCCATCATCATACAAATATCCATATATCTTTCATCGAAATATATTGTCATTCGCTTGTTTCATTCATTCATGTCCTGCAGACTATTGAATCATCACTGTTAAATATGTGGGACAAGTTTGATGATGCAATTTGTTTTTATAGCATCTAAGATTTTTTCCTTTTTCTTGTATTTATATATTTTATAGCAAATGAAAATTGTCGCATGTATGCAGGGGCTCGTAGAGGGGGAACATTCAGGCCATATGGCCTAGGTCTCGTGCTTTGGGGTCTCCAATGAATTAAAAATTTGACACTATATATTCTAGGATATTACATTACTATATTCGAAGGAGCCTTAAAATCTTTGCGTGGCCTGGGCCCCTGCAATTCTCTGTTAGCCCCTGCGTGTATGGCTTTCGTTTGAGTAGAGTTTTATGAGCTCGAAAATGAGTACTCGAAATATCTAAAAGGTTTCATATAAAATGACTCTCAATTTCATGTATAGGCAATATGACGGTGCCTTTTTCTATCTATTCAAAGTCTGCTGAAAATGTCTGCCTTCTTGAATGATTAATGATTCTTTGATGGGAAAACCGCACGAAAAAAGAAAAATTGGAAACCACATTTTTTTTTTCTAAACAAAAGTTTTGCTATCTCTGGGAAGAAAAATAGACAGAATAAAAATGTGAAATTCACAACCGAAAAACGGAACCCAAAATAAAGTACATCATTTTCATTGAGAATTTTCACACATTGGCATCGTTAGGTATGTATGAAGATGTTACAGTATTCATTTTGTTGTTATTTGAGGTGTAGCGAAAAAAGAAATTGAGTCAGTTAATATGAATATCATATCATAAATTATTAAAGTTGGATATAGGATCCAAGGTATCATGTTACACGATGTTCTCTCATCGTTTATACAAAAATATTTGCGGTAAATGTTTCGTAAAATGTTCCTTTGTGCTACATGTGCTACCGTAGCTTTACAAATTTCCTCCCCCGCATAAGATGAGTCGACTGAATTTGAACAGCTCAATGACTTTACAGAAAAAAAAAATATGTTTTGCAAGGAAATTTTTTATGTTTTTTTTTTTTTTATTCATGTAGGTAATAGCCCAAATATGTTTCTGGTCAATGATCAACAATGTGAAAGCATTTACAATCCATTTCATAAATTTAAAATTTTCATTATTTTTTGAATCCTATTATTCCAACAGGAAATGGATTTCTGATAAATTCATGAATAATAAATGAAGTTTCGTCGTAAACTCGCAAACAATGGGCATGTTGCAAAATTTCGCGTTCCATCAAAAATTTTACTATGACCTAAATTACACCTGACCCAAATTTTGATGCATAAATTAATAAATAATATTTTAAATTGTCTTAAATTCTATTTATAGCTCTTGTTGTCAGTTTGCCTTCAGCATTAAAGCTTTCCAAATTTGGCTACTTATTCTTCAGAGAGTTTCCGGAATTTTCATAAATAATGAAGAGCCTTTTGAAATTTTAGACGGTGCTTGTAGATTGTGCTACAGCTTGCGAAACCTTTCAAAACTAATAATTATTCTGAAATTTTTGATCAATAACACCAAGTTATGACAGAAATCGCACGTCACAAATCACGTTTCTGTTTACCTTGTAAACAGATTTCGATCATCCAATTTTTAGCAAAGCGACAGTTCAATTTAATTTCATTTCAAATGACACCTCTCGAAAAAATAATATCGCATACAAGTGACATCAGGAAAAAAAAAATATAAAAAATCGATTTCTGTAAATTTAATTTAAAAAAAAAATTTGTGTGTGTAAATGAATAAATTTGTTCTTGTAGAAGAGAATAAAAAACGTGTTTCTATCATCGATTTCGCAGTTTTTTTCTTTTATCGTTTCAAGAAGATTTTAGAGCGCCACGTGAAACACTCAATAATCATAAAAATATCAACAAGAATAATAGCAACAATGAATTTTACCAAAACATCACATCCACACGTATCTAGTCTCACACTACCAATGAAATTCAGCTATTTGGACGCTACGGAATAAAAGCGTATTGAGTATTCATTTTAAAGTACCGGTAATATAATCAATGAAATTTCGCAGTCTTGAGTTCTTGAGTCCGGTCCAGCTGTTTCAAGGTTCGCGAATATCTCTGTGTTTGGTTGCAACATTTTGTGAAATACCAAACAAGAATTATAAACGCATACAAATCTTTTCAGTTAATTCATTACATTCGATTTTTTCGGTAACGTAAACAAACTACAGAGAATCAAAAAAGAAATATTTTCTTCAATTTACTGCATATATTCGCCCCCGGAACGTTGTTGAGCACATTTAGGAATCAAGTAAATTTAAACATCGAAAATGATTCTTGGAATAACCGCGATATGATTTTAACACAAAATTTCGCAAATATTTACAAATAAAAAAATCATTCTCCAAGCACCCGACAAGTCGACCGCAAACATAAACTTGAATGAAAATGAACTCAATACAGGCACCGGCAACACGACATCATCATGATGTTTGAGCTTCCATTGTTTACAGAAATAATAAACGAAAAATTATTACATATATTATATTTTTATATCAAGTGGAAAAGTGGAAAATATCCATTAGCATACACAAGCGCATGGGCGGCGAACGATTATCATTTTACACGCCAAATCGACTGAGAGTAATAAACAGTCAAGAATCGAATACTACAAATTCGACATTTGAAGGTTTCTTTCGAATATAATCGTTACATTGTTGCCGGATGGAACTCTTTTTTTTTTAAATTTAATGTTTACCTGTTCTGGAAGTTCTTAAATCTAATGAGGATATAATTAGCTGATCATTTCAGTAATGAGTCAACAAACACAAAGATACACCTAAAAGCTATAGATAAGTTTGCTTGAAAACGCGGGAATTTTACTTAACTGATCATTTCATACTTTAAGCAAACTCATTAACTGTATAAGGTTAGAACAACATTGAATGTGTAGTGCGATGTGTTTTTGTGACCTGAAGTCATGCTAATGGCTAAATATGAATAGTACATAAATAAATGTTCTTTTTTCCTAAGCACAGTACTAACAGTTCTACAAATATTTATAGTTCATTTTGTGCGCGTCCGTACGGTGACTTTCGCTTGCGTTATTTTTAGCCACTCACTTTCCTTTTATCTTTCTATTCTACAACTCATTTTCGGAAATTGAACATTTCATATTATTAATCGTGAATGTACAACATAAATTATTGAACATTCGGACAATATTTTATTCGTAATTGTCACGATGTTTAGGTTGTCGGCTTAATTGGACTTAAATGATCATTACTGCGTAACATGCTACATTATGGTTTAGTTATTATTCAGAAACTTTTTTTTCTCAAGCAAGTGCATGCATGAGCAAATACGATGTTTACATTATAAAAATGTCCATCAACTCCAACACTTTAATTCTGGATTCGCTCGTCTATTCTCTCTATTGCAATGATAGATTTGTGTGTTTATTCATGTTTAAATAAATATATAAAAGTTCTCGGTTGATTGTGATGACGGAAATGTTTAATTATGTAGCATCAAAAAAGTCCACATTGATTGATGTGGCATAAAATAAGAGTGGAAATGAACATAAAATGCTTTCATTATTGCAAGTGCCATATTTTGAAACGTAAACAATTTTTTTTTACGCACTATTTGTTTATCGCACAATTGGAACACACCATAATCACTTTATTTACTTTCATAGCAGTTGAAAAGTTGTCAAAGGATTAATTAGACCATCAGCGCATTGCTGCGAATCTGCTTATCACTCTCTCTTTTTCTCTCTGGACCCGGGAAATCAGCAATTAGTGTAAGTGGACACTGTATTGTTATAAATACCGTCCATCCTACCTAGCATTTCTTTTACCTACAAATGCGTTAAAGATAACGGGAAAATATAAACGATATTATAGGGATTAAATTAGTGTCATTACATATTCGTCTCTTGTGAAATTTATGGCTCATTAAAGCTTACAGTTAAAAAGATATGGATTGTACGCGTCGAGTGCTTATATTGAATTTGTAAATGGTAAATGGGTTTTTGCTATTTTGTAGTATACAACCAAAAGCTCCATTTCCCTCGCTCGCTATACGCATTACAAAAACATTTACCCTGATGATGACTTTAGTTGCGACGACGAGGTAAAAAATTAATCATTGTAACGGTTATGGCCTCAATGACAAAAAGGCTTTCGCATCGTTGATGGCGTAAGGAAGCTCTGTGTATACATCCCACACAATTACAGTGCCACCGCATAGGTAGAAACAAGAATTTAAAGATACATTGACAATATTTAGGATCGTAAAAATGTTTATGTTATAAAGCACTTGATGTGTCTACTTGATAAGCTTTTTTATGCGACTTTGATAACTAAGTGGATTTTTTTTCTGAGTATCTACTTATTATTAATAAGCACACAATCCAAAGTGACTGTCAATTTACACAATTTCGGCAGGTACAACTCTCATAAATAATCGCTCAAGTACTGAATACTTGACTGAATATTGTTCAAAGAGATGAGAGATCATGCGAGACGCGCAATCTTCATTTCGGAGGCGTTTTTTTTTTTATTTTATTTCATGTATCTTACAATTAATCATCATTTAATAATCATTTTCGCTCGCTACTTGCGTCCCAATTAATTTTTCAAAGAACGCATCATCGAGCGTCGGTGAAGGCAGTTGAAGTTCTCGTAAACTTGGAGAATTTTCCATGTTACATATTTTTGTTATGAACAAGAACAAGAAAAGTTTTTCATGTCGAGGTGGAAATGTACTCGTGATTTAAAAGTTTCTGATGGTAAATTTTAATGAAATCCTTGCTTGCGCTTGTTAAAACCTCCTTGAGCTTTAATTGAACACGGTAAAAGTTTTAATTAGGTAGACACTCGAACTGCGGACGAGATAAAAATTTATTCCCATGCAAACGCAAGCGCCGATTACCGAATTCAAAAGAGAAGAAAGATTGCGAACCTATTGAATTATAGTAGCACAAGTTTCTTATATTACAAATTTCTAATCTATTTCCTCCAGACAGTCATTGCTCGAAGCGTTCCCATGTTAATCATGATAACAATCAGCAGGTTGTTTGGCGTGAATTATGACATAAACTGATATCACTTAGAGTGACTTTTGACACACCATCATCGCCGATACCGAGGAGTATATTAAGATATTTTCTACCCTCGTCAAACTAAACGATCCTTCTCTCTATTACTTCAAATTTCGGACGAGTGAATTAGGTCAGTCGTTGGATTAAAATAATGAAATTGTTGACACAGCCGAAAAAAAAAATAAAGAATTGGAAAAAATCAATCATCTATGAGGGGGAGGAGGGTGGTGTAGTGATGATATTTGACAGAATGCCACAAAAAATATCCACCGAAACCTAAAATATTGATATGCTGCGCAGAAACCATGCTAACCGCTCTACAGAAAACACCGGATGGTATTATGCCATCGCTCAAAAATCCTTTTGAAAAAATCCACACAAATGCCTTTAATATTTATATGCCCCGATGAATGAAAATTATATTTAACTTCGAATCGACTTGACTCTCACACTTAACGGAATAATAATGTTTACAATAATTTTATAGGATGTTATGTTTACACTTTAATGGGAGTTCATTATATTCTCCATGTGTTGTGAATGACTGCCATGGTAAAGCTTGTTGTGAATGTTGTGATATAAAAACGGCTGTAAAACATGAATTATATCTCGAGTGGGAAAGTGAGAGAAAAACATATATAAAGGTAGAAAAAAATTAAGTAGTGAATTTTTATTCTGCAATTAAATATACACAACCTGTTTATGCCTCTATAGCCTCGCAGTTGCTTCATTGTGGCGCAATAAAGGACCACGACGAATGGAGGAAAAACTTTTTCTTCTGTTCCGGTTTTGGTATTTCAAAATGTTTCTCTTTTATAACATTAATGCTTGTAAGGAGTAACAAAATATAAAGTTTTGCTAGCCTAATTTAGCAGAGGAAGCACATTTTAGGGGGAGGCAAGAGTAATATAAAACATTTATAAGCGAGAAACTTTTCTTGTTTCACTCGGCAATATTTGTTTTGACTTTATGTCCAATCACTACTGTCCTCTGTTTACTTGTGTGATATAATTTTATTGCCAATTTGGCCGCTTTCATTAAAAGTACTCCAAATGGATTGTAAGCTGATGGAACCATGAGAAATTGGGACCACGAGGCGCTCCATAATTGCTCATTTGAATTAGTGTACACTTGAATAAATTCAACTTTTCACTCAGTTTTGTATGTCTTACATTCAGAATAAGAGATAAGAAAACAGACACTCAGAACTTGCGTGATATGTCTGAAATATATTTAGTTCACCGAGTATTTTTCACAAACAAAGAAAAACAAATAAGTTCTATATGCTTCAGCATTATCGATTTTCGCTTTCATGAGCTCTACCTTCAGCTGGCAACTGCCGAGAATTTTTCACATTTTCTCTTCCTTAAAAATTGCTATCGTTGCCGTTTTTAACCATTCTTCAATGCTCTAAAATGAAAAATGCCTTCGCTTAAGGATGAAAGCTTTCACAGGCAGAAGAAGCATAAAATGCGATATTTAAATTGTTGCTTGAAAAATAGAATGACGAAGAGAAGGGGCAAAAAAAAAATCAAACGAAATTTAAATTAAATTTTTAATTTTTGGGGGATGAAACTGGAGGCTTCAAAGTTTTGATGGTTTTTCCGGGATGTTTCTACTCGAATAATTTATAAAATTTTCGCTACATTTGTTTGCACGTATAATTAGAAATGTCTGCAACTGTTTTTCATGATTAATCTCAGAACTCATCTGTTTAGTTGCTAAATCCGCTTCTACCCCAAAAATTCAAATCAAACTTTTGTTTGCGCCACAACATAACAATGCCTCAATTTTCCCGTGTAAGTAGTTTTTAACTCCCACGATTCCTCACTCTCGTCACAAGCAAACCATACATCCCAAAAAATAAATATTTTTTATATTTTTTTCGATTTTTTTTGCCTTGCGCCTCCGTTCTATTGAAAATTTATCGATTATGATGAAGCAAAACAACGATGAACCTGACAAAGCATACTCGTTCTGGTATTGAGCATTCGTTTAATACACATGACAGTTCAGAGGAAATACACGGAAATATTTGACGGAATAATTTCTATTTAAAGCTTGTCTGTGGGAATTGTTTGAAAATGATTTAAAATCAATGTTACATACATTTTAAAAAGAATTATTTTTTGCCCTAATTTATTTGTATTTTAAAGTAATTTGTCACATAAAAGAGTCATTTGAAATCAAAGCAGAAAAAAATATCAAATTATTTCATTATCGCTTTAGACAATTTATTTCTACTGCTGCCGTCAATACCCGATGAATGTGTTTGTGACTCGTGGACTTTCTTATCTTTACCAACCAAAGAAAAATACAAATAATATAAACACAATCATTTTTTTTGTCCTTATCAAAATGTATTTTCTCAATTTTTTTTTTCCTTATAACATTGTGGCCGCACACAAGTAACTGATATGAAATTTTGCAGTATAAATTTAAAGAAATGTCCAATTTTTTTTTTGTTGCTGCTATGATAACAACGCGCCATGATTCGATTAATATCGTATTCACGCAAATCACAACACTCACGAGGTTCGAACAAAATGTGATTATCTCAACTGTCGATAAAATTTTCCATTACGATTTTTATTTTTTCCTTTCCTTTATTTTGATTTATGAATTCAAGCCGCCAAATAGATTATATAACAAACATTTCAATTGAAAAACTTTATTATGGACATTAAATCGATCCAATAAATTTTTTGAAAAAAAAAATAAAAATTATACATCGAATCGGTGTTTAACTGTGGCACTGGATTTTCAAAGGAGAGTAAAACAAATCAGCAGACTCGCACGATTTTCCAAAAAAAAAAACCAGCACATCGACCGCGGTAATTTTAGATCGAAAATATTCTAAAAATAAAACGCGCGTCGAGTCTTGTTTCAATCGAGATTTCTCTAAATTGTGATATAATCAAAACCTAAATCGAAGCGAGTTTATACAGCTGATGGTGTTAAAAATATTTAAAGATATTTAAAGCTATAATGGTTAATTTCCTCAGGACGGCTTTTAATTTCGGAAATGGGAAGTCAAAAGAATGAACAGGGAAATGCCTAATGAACTGTAAGTGTAATTTTATTCCATTTTGCATACTTAAATTGGATTTAGATTTCGAATTAGTTTTCAGTTCGCTGAATCTTCGAACTGGAAGAATTTCATTCAATAAATTTTAGTTTGAGTCATCCAAATACGCATGTAATCTCACGTAAAAGCTCCTGAAACAATTACTTTTTTATCTCTACCTTAAAGAAATTTATGATGTAATGTTTGAATAATCCCCACTTCATCACCATTAAAGCATCAACAAATCCGGATTCAAATTTATCATCAACAATTAATCAGCTTTTAGGCTTTATTGATCTGAAGCTTCCAGCAGCTAAATGTCCGCAATAGCTCTCACACAAAATAATAAAAAAATAAACACAAAAAATTGTTATTTTGCATAAATCACGGTTAAGGTCTCTAGTGTGCCGTCCATAAATACGAAGGCCAATTTCAATCGATGACCTTCAAAGTTCAATAATGTGAAAAAAGGCATGTGTACATTTGAGTATTAGAAAAACAAGTGAAACGAAAAAAAAGAAAAGTATCAAAATACATAATTCATCAATAACTTTTTTCTGAGCTATTTCAGTAATTGTCTAATATTGTTTTCGTATCACTTTCCATTCACCACAAGCATCTGTATATTTGTACAGCTGGATAGAAATCGACTGAAGGATTTAATGGAATTTGATGAATTATCTCGTGATAGCCTTTTTTCCTGCAGAAAAAAAAAAATAAATATTTCATCACTTTGTTGGCTTTCAAGTTGAACTGACCTATTTTAACTCAACTAATTGATTGGCCTTTATCGATCTCGGAAGCATGCTACTTTAGCAAACATAATAGAATTATTAGAACGAAAAAAGAAAAAATTGTTTCAAGAGTTTAATTAATTAAGTGCTACTTAGGCTAAAATTGAAGCAGCATCATGCGCACAAATTACTTTTCCACCCAAAACACAAACAAAAATTGGCGCATTCAATTGTTCAGATTGTACAGGATCAATGTTTTAATTAAGTAAGCCAACTAAGTGAAGCATGCAATTCTGCAATAATAACAGAACAAGCTCAAAAATAAAAGAGCGACTGGTTACAGCCAATTTGAATTCAATTTCGAGCACAATTTTCAATTGTCAATTTTGGCACAATGAGACTTTTGCGATTTCTTTTTGTAATTTATTACCAACCATACGTTCGCTATAGCTCTCAATTCATGTCATATAAATTGTCATATCTAGTTATAGGAAATTACGAGCTCAAGTGCTGTTCATCATTTGACATCGGAGCTGATTCGTAATTGATGAATGGACTGCAAAGCGCACAAAACGACAAGTGGCCATAATAATAATGATGACAGTGATAATCAATATTAATGACCTTTTTTTTATAAGGACCTGAAATTTCATTTGTGAAGTAATTGACAGCTCTGAGACCATAAATAGACATCGCCGGTAGGGGAGGCATTTTCCCGCCAACTAAACTACACACTCCAAATTTTTGTGGAAGTACGCTCATGGCTAAATTTAGATATTTTACCTTAATTGAAAAACTATTTAAAACAAAACTTTTAACAGAAAAAATCTAGTGAAGGAAAAAAAAGTTATTTTCTGTCAAACATGTGTAGAATTTTGTTTTTCAGTAGTCGTTTGAATGTTTAATTAATGCTGTTGCCTTACCTCTTGCTAAAATTAGACAACGCAAACGACAATGTTTTCAAGCTCTGTTTTAATTGAAATAAATTCTACAAAATAAGTGATAAAAAAATACGAGACACCGACACATGTTTCCCGTGTTTATCGTGAATAAATTTAAATACGTTACAAGTGCAAACAAAAATGCACGCAATGTCCGTTAAGTGGTGGAATTTAAATTGAGCCAACGCTCTTGTTATTTTTACTAGTGAAAATCTATTTTTTGAAAATTCTTTTCACAAACCAGAAACATTGCAGATGTTTATTTTCTGACCCGGGCAACGCAAAAATTTATTGAACCCTCAAAATTTCAGTTTCTTTTTTGGTAGCCTAACGGCTTCAATGTATTAATCAGTAGATTTAAATAACGCAATCAAGTCGCGCGCTCATAATGAATTACTGCAAATTTAGGAAGTTGTTTATTATCAAACTTATCGCTAGCGGGTGTTCAAAAAATAAATAGAATTATAAAAATCTAAAAAAATTGTTCGCGGTTAAAAATAAACTTTTTTGCATTGGTCAGACACTCGACGTCGGCCCACCGCCATCGCCGTTAGCAAAATGGAAATGAATCGGTTTTTTTTGTTAATACATTTTTAATCGGGTGAAATCAGAAGCCAATTAACGTAAACAAAAAAAAAATATAATATAATTCAGATGCAATCATTCGACGAAGCCTCAGTATAAGAGATTAATGATAGATAGATAGCGATAAAAAGGAAAAAAAAATAATTAATAGCATTAATGGCTCATAAAATCAATTTGAATACGCGAAAACTAATCGAGAAGCAAACTCAAAGCCCGTTAAATCAAATTTATTGTGCAAACAAATTTACTCGCCGTGTCGTTTTTCATTTCGAATGTAATTTCTTCAATAAAATAAACATTTCAGCTGACGGCTAACGCGATTTCAGTTGTGTCACATTATTTCCCATGCGGAAATTTTCTTCAGCTACGTCAAAAAAAATTTTCAACATGAAATTAAAATGAGCGGCTTTAGGAGTTAACGTCACTTCTGTAATAATCCCCGATTTGTAAAAAAAAAATTGAATTCTATGGCCGTTTTTTTTCCTTCGAACTCATTATTTCTATTATTGTAAATTATGAAACGCATAAATCGCACATTTCACTGAAAATTTTATATCTATTCTAATATTTATGTTCGCTTTTCGCGACTCTAACTCATCGCACGGCACGATGCTACCTAGCGATGCGACACATCTGTATGGATGCCGGAATGTGCGGCAATCGTTGATAACAAATGGCCTCGTGTATTGGATTCTTTTTTTTTTGTAATGAATTATTTTATGATAAAAAAGAAGCTTTTTTCACGAACAGGCTGCTATCTGAATTTAGCTCCATTTAATAGGCCTTGTGATGATAGGATCTCATAAATATTATGTACTCTTGTGTCATTAATAGACATTTCTAATCAATTTCAGGGTATCATTTGAGTTCTGATAGCAATAGATGGACTTCAGAGACTATTTTTGTTGTCAATACATTTTTTAGAAATTCAAGTTTTCAATGAGAATCAACGCGAGACAAAGTTTCATGATGAAAAATTTACTCAAGCATTGCCCGATAGTGAACTCGACTCGTTTCTCGTTTCACACTCTTATCATTTCCTTGACAATGAATGGACACATTTTTATATTTATTTCTTTTTATCAACATGTGGCATGTGTGTGAATGTATTTGAGGTTTCATTCCGTTTCAGCAACAACGCGCTCGACCAAAGCGCTCGACCAATACAGCAGCGTGAAAATAAAATGTTTTCTTGTGATTCTTTCTCGGTTGCAAGGCCGACACATCGGCTCATGTGTACGGTTCATTTGAAAGGTGCCGGTCGGTGATTTATTTACTTCCGCACAATGCATGCTCATTTTTTTTTTGATCATTTATTATTCAAATAAGCTTTTTCGTCTTCGATAGATTCATTTTGAATGGAATTTTCTGCTGATGAATTATTGAATGTTTGTTTTGCATATTTTTCGGACCTACATCAGACTTTATTGAATGTGACATGGCATGAAAGGGAAATAAATAACATCATTCAATAATATATACTGATTAGATGTGTCGAGAGAATCGAGTGAATTAGTGCGAATAACATCATTACAGAATATGAGAAAACGAGTTTTTTTCCCATTCAAACTGTTGCGATTGTGAATGAAGATGTATTTAATGGCAAATATACATGCAAATAATTATTTTATATTTTTATTTGTCCAGCAAATTGTTATTTAATCCAATCGAATTGTTCTTTTGTTCTGCACTTTCAATGTTAAATACAATAAATCCGTCCTTCATATACACATTACCTAAATACATGATAGATACATTTTAGATTGTCTGCTTTTGGCTTTTTTTTTTGTTTTACTTTAAGTTTTTTTTTTCTCATGTTCTCATAATTTTTTTGCGATATCTTTCATGGAACTAAAAGCTGAAGTGTTGACTTATTATCTAAACGTCTCGAATGTTTGTGAAAAACGCTTACCTAATTTGTATTGAAAACATTTAAAATTTCCTATTCACATCTCTCGACCTGACCTATCTAAAGATAAAAACGTACCGTGAATCTGACGTAAACAATATCTTTATCTCGTGGTGGTCAGTGTGCGAAAAAGAATGAACGAATAATAAAAGAGCTTTTTCCACATCCATTGTTTCACGGTTCTTTATTTTCTTATTTCTTTTCTTTTTTGAGAGCTTCTTTGTGATTCCTCTTTGTGTTGATGAAAATTAATCACTGGTTGAGCACTGAACAAAAAAAAAAAAAAACAGAAATAAGGGAAGAAAAAAAAGTTGCAAATACTTTGTGCGCTAAAGAAAAGTATAATAAAATTTACGTAATTGTCCCTTATTATTTTTTTTCTTGGTGATAATTAAATTTCTTTCTCTGCCTTTCAATTAATTTCGGTCGCCAGTTGGCGTGACGGCGACAGCAGCAATCGGTGCGATGCAGTGCGGGGTTTTTTGTTTTGGGAACTGAGTGCGGTGGACGCGGACTACGGTTCCATTTCGACTACTCGCAGATCCTTCATTAAATATTACAGATTTCTTTTCAATGCTTTTTTTGTAATCGTTTTTCTTTTGCCACTTTTTGCGTGCAGATTAATCAAAATATAAAAATTTGCGATGGACGTGTGAATGGGAAAAGATTTTACATCTTTCTACAAGAGTAACTGACGTTTTGTAGCATAATAAATCTAAGAGTTACTCAGAAGATCCCTAATAATTATAATAACAAGGTTAAGTTTGGTATTCGGTGAAGGTACATGTATCTTAAAATTGCTGTCGTGTTTCTTTTCCATCACAAGAGGTCCATTTACAGTAAATCACTTTTTTATTTTATTTTATTAAAAAGCGTCACGCATTCGCCCATCGTATATCTTCGTTTAATTAAGTCTTACTCATTTTCATAGCCCCCATCTCAGCTCACCCACCTTCAGATAATATTAATAATAACAAAATTTCATCGGTTTGATTAAAAAGTTTTACATTCATATTCAGTAGAACGATGGATGGTCGGGAGCTTAATACTTTGTTACGAGTTTTGTTCGTTTCGCTTATTTATTATGCACAAGCATTTTTATAGAAACAAGAGCCAAGAGATGGGAGCAAAAACTTTATTTATTACATCAGCCACGATCTCAACTGTATATAAACATCGATTGAGGAAGAAGCAGCACAAAAAAAAGTTGCTTCTATCATTGTTCGAAGATACAAATTCCATTTTAATTAAAAATTATCTACGAAAAGTTCTCATTTTGTGGCGTGCACATACAATAATACAATATGAATCATACGCCCAAACAGCGACAGCATTTTGATTATTGAATTGATTTTTAGGGATTAGTTCCTCATGTTGCGCTATTCTCGGGATAATATTTATTGAGGTTTTCACATAATAATAGAGGAAAAACCACAAAAAAAACCTTAAGCAGTCTCGTATGAGCGAGAGTAAAAAAAAGCTTAACAGAAAGTTCAGCTTTAGAAATCGTGGAATGTTTAAAAATACATTTTTCCCTCGCGCTTGTGAATATTCAGTATTCCTCAACAAGGGAACTTGGCGAACGAGAGCACTTTCCTTCCACTTATTCTTTAGGCTTTATATCTCCGGATGAATTCACATGGAAAGTGACTGAGCACTCAAAAGGACAAAACCTTATTTTCTTACCAGATTGAATGAAAATGATTAAGAGAACTATTTATAGAAATTCGGTCGAGAAATCATAAGCAAAAGTTAAACATTGTTGGATCCTTTAAATTTCCTTCCTAACTTGGCTTTCAATATTGTTGTTCTATATTTATTCAATTTGTGTGGTTCTTGTGCTTCCATCGGAAGGAAAAGTTTTTTTTTTATTTCCCTGTCTGATTTTCGTTCCTTAAATTTACCTTAAAATTTTACTAAACACTTGTTTCCTGCCCAACGAGCTTCAAG
The DNA here is from genome assembly GCA_018397935.1 of Propsilocerus akamusi. Taxonomy (NCBI): domain Eukaryota; kingdom Metazoa; phylum Arthropoda; class Insecta; order Diptera; family Chironomidae; genus Propsilocerus; species Propsilocerus akamusi. Next base: position 15,491,635 of record CM031469.1, on the reverse strand, counting down.
TATTTTGAATTTGTGTTACAAAGTAAACAACGTCAATGGATATTACAATTTCAAATTAATTTTCACTTTTGATATTTATGCTTTCGTAAGGTAAAATGTAAAATTTTCACTAAACTTTCCTTCGTCATGTTAAAACTTTTCAATATATTAATATTAATTCCACTCAACAGACCTGTTGTATCTGTGAATGTGATTAGATCTGAGATGGCAACAGTTGTGAATATGGGAATAAAAGAGCGATGAGCTTAGAGTGAGAGTAAAGTGAAAAATATTAAACAAACAAAAGCAACAAACTTTTAATTAGCTTCTAGCTAATAATGGTTCAATTACTTTTTAAAACGTGCTCATATTGCTATCAGATTGATCGAGGACAGGACAGGTGAATAATGGTCGAAATTTAAATAAAAATTTATTCGAAAATATAATAAAACGATTTTAGTGTTTTGAGGGTGTATGCAAGAATGATGTAACCTTTTCGTAATCCCACACATAAATAAATCAATCATGATATAATCTACTGATAGTGCCCAAAATGAATAGCTCTTTTAAGTATGTTCTTAACTTTTATTTAAATATTTTTTTTTTTTCTAGAAATGATTAAAATGTTTCGCCCAAACATAAACTCTAAGTAGCCATGAACTGGGTCGCAAACCTTCATCAAAAAAAAAGAACTTCTTCTGTCGTGGGTTGGTTAGGAAGCTGATAAATCTAAATATACCATTTGCTGAAAATTCGTTTGCAATCCTTAAGTTTGAAAACTTCTGGCAAAAGTGTGAAGCAGACAGAAGCAACAAAGTTTTCCACCAAATGAAAGAAAATTTAAAAAAAGAAGACAGAAATCGATTTAACTTTAAAATAAACCAGATAAAGCGAGCCTCTCACTCGAAAATGCCACGCACATTTCTAGTACAAAAGATTTTCTTCAATTTGCCGTCAGTAATCTAGAAAAATTTATTGCTTTGCCGTAAAACCGCCCGAATTTAATGCTTTCAAACATCTTTACGCGAAACGCTTTTAAAGCTTCTCGCAGTAAAGACGCGTCTGTAATGACTCCCCGAATGATATAGCAGAATATATACCGACTGGAAACAAATTACTGTAGCAATCCATAAAATCAAAATTCAATGTTTCTGTTCAGAGTTTGTATTCCTCTCATTTTGAGATAAAGTTGATTTTATACATTTAAAAGAAGTAAGAAATAAGAAAAAAAAGGAAGAAAATATATATTTTGTACAATTGAGTTGATTTCCTTTACTTCTCTCTTTTTGCTGGCATCGTGATGATTGGGATCTGTGCCCAGAGCAGATCTGTGCCCTATTTAATACCCAAATATGCATTAAAAATTTTCGCTTAAGTAACAGAATGCCTCCATTGAGTCCCGATGTAATGGAACATAAAAATGTGATTCGCATGAAACAACTGTGCTCTGTTAATTAGCATTAAAACTTCTCAGTTGGAAACCTAATTCGATTGCTCAATTAATCTTTCTTCTTTTTTCGGGACTAAGCATTAAATATGCTGTCAAGGAATATTTCATATTTTTTGCTTCCTTAACAGAAAACGCCTTATAATTTAATAGGATTTTCTACGTTCACACAGTTCAGTTCATTGTTAATATTATTCAACAATTATTTTTTCAAATATTTTCCTTTTTCCACGCATCCACCAGCTTCATGAAGGATCAACAAATCAGAATATTGAATTAATTGCCTCCCATGCCAACAACAAAAAAGACCTTTTTCGCTTTTATTAAACTAAATACATAACTAAATTGTGGACTCATAAATGTCTTCATAAATATATGAAACGGGTTTATCAGATTTGGTATCAGAACTAGATTTAGCTAGATTTTAAAATGGAACAAAATTATCGCCCAAAATATTTTTTTTTCCTCTGTGGCATGTAATTTTTATTTTCACTTTATTTTGACTGAGGAACCGAAGCGTAATGACATAGAAAATGGGATTTTTTTCAGCTTGACTATTATTGGATCGGCTCAACAATAGGCATTCTATTGTAGGGTTAAAATGAATCAAATGTGCGTGTGTTTGATGCCACACAGGAAAATGATGACGGAGCCATTTTTGGCTTCAGTTGAGGCCTCAACAACAGGAAAAAATAAAATTTAAATAATTTTTTTTTCTTCTCTTTGTTATCGCCAGTTGTGCGACGTTATCATTGAATCGATGATGAAAAGGTAAATAGGCAACGAGGGTGAATTATTTCTTGTTAAACGCGTACTTTCGAGCTTCCTGCCATAATCTTCAAAGCAGAAAAAAAAAGTTCATTAACATTTGTTTACTGTTTAATATTGATAAAAAAGTGTTGATGACACACTGGTAAAAGGTTTTTTATAGGTGTCCCTAAATTTCTGCTTAAAAGAATGCCTATAACAAGTTTTGCAAGGTTTGTGTAGCGCATTTCATTGCATAGAATGTTTAGATAGCAAATATATCAGATATTCGCAATCACTGTCATTACTTTAGTGTTGATGAACACACACATGAACATTGATTTTGCCGCTGGGACCAATTACAAGATACACATGCCATGGCGGCACACAAACATTGACCAAAAAAAAAACATTAAACCTAAATCTACGTATAACGCGCGATAAATCGATTCTTAATCCATCATAATTTTCCATCGCACGTTCCCTCCTCGCAAATATATATTATATTTGGAAAAAGACGCATACTGATAACGTATAAGGAAATGATAAATGACTTTCTTATATTTATATTCAACAAAAACGCCCAAGCAAAAAAGAAATCCTATGTAAATATTTTTCCATTGAATATCGTTTCCGAAGCCAACAGTGGCAGGAGAGAAAGAAAGAGATGGAGAGATAGCAAATCATTCTAATGCAGAGTTTTCTTTTTTCTGATGTTGAATTGAAGCAATTTCGCCATCTATTCAAATATATCCATTCATACGATCACACGTTAAATTGGTGTTGCAGATGAACGAACGGAGAAACATTCGTGAACCAAAAGAAATACTGCTTACTACCTAGTTATAAGGATTCGACACCCTCCTATCTTCAACCATCGAACCATATCTCTCCTCCCAATATTTACCATCCAATTGTATACTTATGAAGAAAATGATTTTTTTTGTAACAATTTGTAAGATGAAATAGAATTTATTGCCTTATAAGTCAGGAAAAGCTTCTTATTTCAGCGACAAAACTCACTAAGAACACAACAATGCGAATAAAATGAGAAAAAAACAACAAAACAAGAATTTGGCATATAAAAAGCAATAAACAATATAATGTGATTTCGAACAGATCAGATGAGTAGCGATTTCATACGGTTGGTCTGCTGTGTAGCGATGTGATGGCAGATGCTGTAAATATGTTATCGTACTCATCATGGGTGATCCATCAACATCTGCTGACAAATCCTGCATTAATTAAAATTTAATTTCACATTTCCGAAACATTAAACACGTTTTATGTCCTTCCCTTCCTTTTTCATGCTTAAGTGAAAAAGATCTTCAGATGAAAAGCTTTTCCTTATTATTTTTATGATAAGCTGCATATTTGTGAAAAAAAAAAGAATTCGAATAAGGCAATTTTCTATTTCGTTATCGGCTGTCGTTAGTCAGTTCTTGCATCAATGACTTGCACAATCGATTTAAAGTGAAATATTGCGAATGATAAATAAACAGTCTTCGTCTTTTTTCCAATAACCTCCACCATCATCATCAACTCTGAAGACGCAAATTTTTCTTTTTTGCTATATTGCCGAACAGCAGGGGCGTAGAGTAGACGAAGTAAATATTAAAAAGATCTTCGACAATTGAAATTGTTGTCGATTTTCCAGATGTTAAAATCTGAACGTATTGACTGAATAATAGGCATAGAATCATCGAATCGAAAATCGATAAATAAACGTTTCCGAGATTGCTATTTGATTTTTGGTCTCATATCAATTCAACTTGATTGCCTGACAATGCTCACATTAAGGGTAGGAAAAATAAATTAATACAATAGAATATGGAATATTCTACAAATTTTCAAAAACAACTCTTGAAATTTCAAGTTTAAGTGAATGGATCTCAGTTAACGATTTATTAAACAATTTTGAACGACATTTGCGACATTTCCAAATAATTTAAGAATTTCTCCGAAAAAGATTTATTACTATAATGACGGTGATAATAGAAAATGTATTTTGTAAATGGTCAAAGATAAATTTCATGCCAAAATGGGCAAAAAAAAATTGGTCAAATGACATCATTTGATGAAACCACATGAGAATATAGACGAATAAATAGGATCCATCAAAATAAATGAATGAGAATTTCTTGTTTTCTTAGTGCTTCCAATTCATCTGATATGATGTCCATCTTCTATTGTTTCTTATCAACAACTAGTGATGAAAGAATCATAAACCACGTTTTATATCTTTCGCTTCTCTCCCAACAATGACACATCTATCAATGGTTTCGTTCTTTTTTTATTATTTATTTATGTCAGATTATTGTTTGTTCTTCTATATGTTATATTGTTGCTGTACGTTATTGCTGTGGGCTTTATATTATGCCTGCGTGCCCACTATAATATTGGCCTAACAATTCATCAATAGGCCCCTCATAGAGGAAATTTATCAAATTATGCTTCACTGGTCAACTGTTCTTGTGTTATGAGGCATTTACTGTTATTCTATCGTCTCATACTGCTCCACAGCATCACAATCACATTGATTGCATTCCACCCTCTCATTATTCACTATGCCGAACATCATAATCTCTCTCATTCTTTGCGGGCATACACGCACACACACACACAAACAAAGCAACTGAACTGAATTAAATGCCAAATATTCGCTAACAAGAAATTCTTTTATATTCAATTGCTGATGGCCTCTTAGATATTATACTAATTGATAAGCCATAATTTCGTTTGTTTTATTCAGAGAATGGAACATGTCAATGATGCTTGCTGCAACATACTGAAAAAATTGCTGTTCACAATATGTTTTAAATATGTTTTACCTGTTCTCGTGTTTTGATATCAGTACACTCCGCTGAATATTCAAATTCTAATTATGTTTTTGGTGCGCGTAGCTCGTTTATGAGCATCGCATTAGTACACAAATTTATGTGAGCTTTTCAATTAAACATAATAATTTTTCTGCACGAACGATGATGACAATAATCCCGGGGATTTGTCGAAAGCTTGCATCGAAAACAATTTATTTTCAATTAATATTTTTACTCTTGTGCTTGGCACTTTTTTCATTTCACAATAAATAATTTCGACGATACTAATTTAATATCAATTCTATTATGTACACACACTTATTTCATCGAAATTGACTTGACGGCCGTTTTTGTGGTGGGAAAATGTGTGTAGGTGCTTCAATTAAAATTACATTTTGACAAATTTTACAGCATTACTCAATTCAATTTCCACCTAACTCACTTTATCTGCTCATAAAAATTAATTTCCAATTAACTTCACAGGTATTATTCACACATCATTTAACACCTATTTAATAATTTTTATCAAAAAAAAAAAAAAGAAGAAACGAAAGAAACTGTTTTTTTTTTTCTACTACTATCAATTTCCACATTCATCGATGTTGTTATTTTATGGGGAATTGAAGTGAAAAAATTCTTTAAAAGCAACTAAAAAATTTACTCAATTTTTTCATATAAAAAAAAAAAATAATGTGATTGACGCTTCTTGGTATTCGTCACTAGCGATTACTAATCTACATTCCAAATCCACGAAACTCTCATAATATTTTATGTATTTGTACAGTTCGATTTTAAAATCAATTTTTTTTTTCTGTTCGTCTTTTCGAGTTATCACAAATCTATTTTTTTTCTTACATAAAATTTATTTTTTCTTGACTCGCTCGCTGATATTGATTCTTTTATTTATTTATTTCGCGGTGGCGATTTCTGTATTTATTCTCGATTTTTTTTTATATTATTTCTTTCGAGTCTAATCAATTTTCGCGGCACACTGGATGAATGAATCAAATTGGTTGTATATTTACGAGTACTATAGAAAAAGCTCAGTAGCTAGACGCTAGATCAACTGTAATAATAAGTTTGATTAGGATTTTTTTTATCGTCCAGTTGTTGCTTTCTTGCGAAACAGATGACTGATGCACTTTTTTAAGTTTACGAAATTAGAAATTGTTCAATTCTTTTATATCAATCGACACAATCTTATTATTTTTTTTTTTATTTTGTGCTTTTATTTTTTTTTTCTTCAAGTTCTCACAAAAAAAAAGCAATTCACAAATATTTTCTTCCAAGTCCGTTTCGCGAAACTCAACAACACATCATGCCGCCTAAAAAACAATTTTTCAACTGATTTAATTTTCGTATTTCGCAGCAAACCGAGGAAACAAAAAACAATATTCTAGACGAAACAGTGACACAACAAAGCAACAGCGAGCAAGCAATCGTGAAGCAACAGCACATAAACATTAGACGGAAACAATCAAATATGCATTTTATCATAAACCTTGGAATTTACCAAAAGAAGAAAATATTCGTAAGAATTAATTACGCATGGATCCAGATTATAATTAGAATTTTTCGGGAAAAAGTGTTGGGAGCTTTCTGGTTTTGGGGAAAATTATTCGAGATTATAGGTTTTCAGACCGACCAGTATCACATACACAATTCAATGCTGACATTCCATTGTTTAACGTTTACGATTCATTCTGAATTCATTCAAAATCTCTCGAGTTGAAAAGAAAGAAACGTTCACCTGGTGTCTCATCGTTTCAGTGTTTATTGTTTCGCGAGAGAAATGAGCTTTCAGTGTAAAATGCAAACTGAACTTTTTTCCTTCATAAAAATCGGTGTTGACGATGTTACTTCTCGATGCGAATCAATTGCTATGTGCAGCATGGAAAATATTATTGCCAAATTTTTTTGGATATTAAACAATTTTTTTTTAGGTTTTCAAGACAAAATGTATAATCAAAGACATGATTTGTTGCGCATGTGCCTTCTTCATATGTACGGAACTGCTTTCGCTCACTTTTCGACATTCGTCCGAAAAATCAACTTTTTTTTGCGAAGTTTTAATAGATGGCTCAACACAACACAACTGATGTTGCTATAAATATGTTGATGCATGGCGATATTGAATGAATTCAGTCTCGCTGAAATAAAAACTTTTCCGTGTGCTCAATTTACACTCCAATTTTGAACAATCAACCTATTTATGCAACGAGGAAAGTCACGTTTGCTCAAAACTATAGTATTTAGTAAGTTGAGACATCACGCGAAACTTCAATTATATTTCCATCAAGTCCTCAGTGAGAACCTCCCATTCACATTTATTCGTGCTTTAAATTTGTGCAAAGTTCTTTTAAAACAATTTCTTAAAATAAAAATTTATGCGTTCTCATTTTATGATTTTTTCCCACATTTTCCTGTTTTTTGTCGTTTTCAAATTATAAATGTAATTGAGATAATTTCAACCGAAATGAACTTTTGTGTGAAAGATTTTTATTGTTTTAAGCTCGAAAATGTTTTTCTTCATTTTTCGGTTGCATGAGTTTCCGTATATCATTATGCAAAGTGCTACCGAACGAGAGCGGCATAGAAAGAAAACAGGAGAGAAGAACGGCGATGGTAGCGGTGGCAAGATGATGAAGGATTTATTTTGCATGGATAAGTTTTAAGGCATCAAATTGCAAAGCTTTGTTGTCATTACTTTACAATTCTCATTGCACGATGAGAATTGAAAATAAACATGACGAAATTTGTTTACGTTTCTCTGTTGCCTTTCAAGGCTAGTAAATCCTGAAAACGTTTTATTCAGAAATTAAAATGAATTTTCTGTCAAAGGGCTCTGCTGGGTGGCAAATTGTTAGTTCTTTGTTCTTGTTAGTTATGTACTGTTCATGCACTTATCAAAAAGTAAATTTTTTGACACAGAAACTTTTTCAGGATAGAACTTTATATCCTAAAGCCAGAATATTTTTTATTACATTTCAAGTGCAATTTCTGAACAGTGTTCATAACGTGAAATAAAGTACAGGTGAAATAAATTTTAGTTCCTTCATTGTATAATATGGTGATAAAACATAAAATTCGAAAGCATAAACGATCAACAGAGATGTTTATAGAATTTATTATTCCGAGTAAATATTGACAATATTCTACGATGCTCCATTATTGTCATTTTTTATTATCATTTTTGATGTCACTCGTAACTTCATAGCGCAGCGCCTGAAATAATGCAAAAAGAAAACATAGCAAATCTATTGACCAAATATTGACTCCCATTATAAACAAAATAAAACATCATATCGCATCACTAATGAGTTCAATTATGATGTGTTCATGCGCGATGCCTTAATCGGCATTAATTCCATCGATTTACATCGGATGAATCCATAAATATTTCAACCTAGTACCGAGAGAATGATGGTTGTCAAAAATTTAATAGATTCATTAAGCTATACCGGAAATTTGAATTGCGAACGTGTTTCCGAACATATTGTATTCATCAAAATCCCAAAAATATCTACTATCATCCTTCTCTGAATTGGAATAAAATGAATTATTTTATATATATGATGATTGAATTGTTCTGCAATAGTTTTTTTTTGAGTAGGTTAAAACAGATGTGTTTGCAAATGAAACTTTGATCGATTATAGGGACATAGAAAAGAAAAGATTAATCGAATCGACGAAACAGAATGTTTGAATGTGACCAAATAAGAAATAAAAGTCTGTAAATTCAGCAATTCTGATGGCAAAAGTTTCTTCAAGTCCCATAAATTATTAGCTAACAGCATACTCTGAGATTGGTACGCTGAGGATTTTCACAAAAAAAAATCTAATTTATTGAAAATAATTTAATTTGTGGCAGTGATAGGGCTCCAGGGACAAGAATGAAGGACACAAATAAACTATGGAGGCGATGTCCTTGGCATAAATTATACAATTAGATTTCTCCGGAGATAAATTCTCAGTTTCACATCCATCTTTATGTATTTGTTATGAGTGTGTAGAAAAGCAATTACAAGAATAAATTTTAATAGCTTCATTTGGGTAGATATCGCAAGCAAATTTTGTTTTTTCTCCGAAAATATATCCGATGTATTGTATTATCACATTAAAACTTTCCCCATTGATGACAACTTTTTCTGTGCTGCTCTCTTTTTTGTCGTTTTCGTTGAAATTTTTTGTGAATATACCAACCTTAGAAGCCCTTTAGATGGATAAAAAAAAATTCACAATTCCTTTCGGGTCAATAGAAAGGACACTGCAAAAAATGCTTTCGAGAGCCTTGAGTGTATGATTTTATCGTGTCGAGAGATAACCGAGATTCGGTTTGAGATTCGGAAACTAAATATTTGTGTTATGAATTTCTTGTGAATAAATTTCTTTCGAGTGGAATCTGTGAAAATGAATTATCACTCAACTTATGGATTTAAATAAATTCCTCCAAGCAAAACAACAAGTTGGAAATATTTTGTGCAGCCTACTAGCCTGTAGGTGTAGGCAGACCTCGTACTCGATTGTCATATGTTCGTGTGTGCCAGAAATTTAGATGATAGATAAAAGCAAATTACACTGACAGTGGGATTTATTATTTTCAGCATAAAATAAAGCCTTTCTTTGATTCGAGACACCAGATTGGTAATATTTACTTATGATGATGATGATGCATATCGTGGTTCAAACGGCAGAAATGTACAGAAAGAATGGAAAAAAAAGGATATTTCACTATTCCAGATAGATTTAGAAACATCATTTATGATTGTTCCCATTTATGAATGCAAAGTGATTTTTTGCGATGTTCACTTGAATTATGTCTGACACGCATCCTAAGGACTAGAAAAGATTATGTAAATTTAAATCTCAAAGCAAATCTTTTCTCACTCCGCTGGAAGAGCATCGTGTTATTGAAATTCTCGAAAGTTGAAAATGACAGACAGATGAAATCTCAAAACATAAGCATGAGACAAACAAAAGTGGATCAGCGAATAATAATTTCCAAATAAATAAGTCAGCAGTGCAGCATAATCATCATTGGGAAAATTTCGAGTGTACTTCCAAACCCCATAACATAATATTCTATTCATTTGTGAAAGTTCGTATTTATGCTGCTTACCATTTTTGTTTTGTTATAAAATTTCATCATACAGTTGAACATTGAGAAAGTTCTTTCAACATTTTGGTCCTTGCGAAATTATATTTTGAAATAAATTCTATTTTCTGCGCAATATGTTGCATTATTGCATGTAATCGCATGATGTCGGCTAAATGAAATAATCAATTTTTTTTATTGACTCAATATATAGAAGACGCCCTCAATCCCATGATACAAAGATGCGATTGAATTTTTTCATAAATTGAATAGAAATTGCTTCAAAAGTTTTGCTTTCCCGGCGGCGAAGATGTTTAATATCTTTTGCATGATGCATTGTTTCCTTTGGGGAAATTTAATGGGGGAGAACAACATTGTTGACCTAATTTCATGCACGTCGTGGATTGATGGTGCATCATCATTCATCACCGTGATATCAGGAGCAAAAACAGATCATTTTGTTGGTAGTAGAAAGCAAGATACTTTCAAGAATTTCTAATAACAACATATAACTTATTTTCTTACGCCCAGGGCTTCTCTCAAAATTTCGCATTATTTTTGGATTACTTTTTAAAAGCGAGGTTGAATAGGAAAACATCAAATTAAATGTTTTATAGCGTTCGCATATGGCTTCACTCGAGTGGCATTTGTTTTTATTGTGAAATATTTAAGAACATGGAAAATTGTTTTATATCGAGAAAAGCGTTTTTTTGACGGATACTTTATGCACAAAATCGATTATCATGCACGAGCTATTTTGTCATAATTACTTTAATTATATTTCACTGATGTCGAAAAAACTAATCGATTTTTTTCCGTTAGTTACTGTGTGGTGCACGTAGACATATTGCTATATTTACCAATACGAGCGACTGAAAACATGCGAATATTCGTCTACCGAACAAGGAGTGTGCTCAAGCTCAATCAAGCGTAAATGATTTATAATTTGAAATAAAAAAAGAAGAAAAAGAAAACTTTCGGCCTCTGCTCTTTCCTTGACTTGATGATGTAGAGAGCCTCATCTCGTTAGCTTTCAATGCGCCATCAAGTTTTCCGTGAATGCTTGTGCTCTTAGACATACAAATAATAATAATAATAATAAAAATAAAAAGGAAAAAGTGGTTCTTATAAATCAAATTTCATCTAACTTTTTACTCATGTTTCATGTCATGTTCTTCATTAGATATTAATTCATTCAAAAATTTGAGTTCGAGAAATGTCAGACTTTACTTTATTTATGTGATTTTGCTTATTTCAGACGGTATTTTTCCGATTTTTTGATAATGACATTGGCTAACTTACTGGGTGTAATCCGATTAATTTTACCATTACGACAAATTGATTTCTTTGCTTGCATATTGTTTCACATTTGTAACTTTTCCAGAATCGAATTATCTGAATCATCGGAAATTACACGTTCAGTGTTATTATTAGAATCGCACGATGTTTTCTTATGCTGCGTGACCTACTGATGGAATTTGGTCTATTGCCTCTTTGGAATGAGGAAAAACTTTCCAAAACCATAATGCTGGGCTCCGTCAATGAATAAAATTATTTTGGACACGTTTCGATTGCGGGAAAAACTTTACTAATAATTCACTAGTGAAGATGACTTAATGACTTTCGTTTTCACCGATTTTCGGTGCAAAGTTACAGTTCCAGCAAAAAAGAAAAAAGTTCATCAAAATTCATGGAACTGTCTCTAGGAAGTTTCCGAATGAAATGTTTTAAAATTAAATTCTTCGTTTGAGTGTGGGGCACGCTTTTGGATGGAGGGGCTGTGGAAACATAATTCTATTTCAAATTCGGAAAGATCCCATGTCCACACAAAACACCGAAAATACCTTCTGACCTTGCGTCCGACGTGCGTTTGCGAGATTTTCTACCTTCATAAGTCTCCACTGAATAATCAATTCTTTTTCATTTCAAACGTAGAAAACATACACACACTACCCAACTCTATGGATCCCATAAACATACACAGGATCACGTTGCCAGAATTTGGTCGTTCGTATGTATGTTGAGTAATCCTTAGGAAAATCCTTATACCGTTGGACTGATAAAATTATCTTTTTTATTGGACGATAAAAATCTTCGCTCTTATATTATGAGCTTACGGGAATAGATTGCCGCTGGTTCATATTGAGCCTTAATAAGATTTGAATCCTGCGTTGCTCTCGCGTCATTTATTACTTAATGACTTTTTTGTACGCACAATGTGAGCTGGTTCGCGCGTAATCAAAATTAAAATGAGAACAAAAACAGTTGTCATTTTTTCCAAATCATTTATTTAGTTAAAAGTCGATTTCAGGAAAAAAAAACAGACTTAAGAAGGGGAATTGTCTCTACGACAGATGACCCAGCGTCTCCGAATTATGCTTGATAGTAATAATAAATGGAATAATAATCTAAGCTATTCATTTGACACTGGAAAAGTGATAAAACACTGTTTTTTGGGCAATCGATAAAACTTCCCGCCTACGTTAATCTCTCGCCCGGCAAGCACAGCAGAAAAAGCAGCAAGCAGACAAAAAAGTGTACGAAGGAGAAAATTTATCGCATTTTTCATTAGTCATCATTTGAGTTTTTCATGAATATTATAAAACTTTTAAAAGGATAAAGCTACGACAAATTTTTTATGTCACAAAAGTAATTTTTTGGACGTTCAAATTTAAAATTGCTCAATACTTTCAAAAGCTAATTGCAATTTTATGAACCTGCACGAGTAGCATAAAATATTATGTAGAAAACTATAAAAAAAAACTCGAATTAAAATGAGAAAACATAAAATTATTTGCCCTTTTTGGAAATTCATTTGTTAGTTCCAATTTCATTCAGAAAAACGTGTCCTTCGTTTAACAAGGCTACAGGCTATTTACCAATTATATTCATGTATGGTACCAGTACCATCATGTTATTTATTTTATAAGAACATCTTCTTTTATCTTTTGAAATGTCAGTAACCCGTTAGCATATTTGAACAGCAATATTGCAATAATCTTAATTAAAAATGCTACTGCAATGAAAATCCTTTGTAGAAATATTGCAAATATTACAAATCAAATATTTTTGTATGAGTCAGCACAATCTTCTTTTGAAGCCTTTATTTCAATTAAGCAAGAGAATTTTTCTTTATATGCTTTATCTCATTTCTGTATTTTTTTTTTATTTTATTATCATTATTGTGCAAGTTTATGCTTTCTAGTGAAGGATGTCTGAAACACAATTAAATTTTATTGCACTTGCACTTGCAAAATATTCTCTTTCAACATTTCATGCATGAACATTTTCCATTTTCCTCATCACAAACTTCTTTCAATTTAATTCATTATTAATTTTTTTTTCTTTATTTTGTAAAAATTTCAAAAAATTTCATCCATCAGATAAATGACACATAAAAAAAGGAAAAATAAATTTTACACTTCAATAAGACTCTTCACTCGTTTCCACATTTTTTTTTCCTTTGTGAAACTTTTCGTTTCATCATCTTGTAGAATATTTCAAATCGTTTTTAACACTAAAATTATTTCTTCACCTTTTTTTTTTCAACATTCCGAGAGAGTTTTCGTGCTGAATGTTTTTGTGTGTTTGCCGCTCATCAACCGTATGTACGAAAAGGAAAACGTTTGGAAAATGCCTGAAAAGCAACCGAAAAATATGGAAAATGGAGAAATATTTAGGAACAAAAAAAAAGTGCGAGAATAGATTTGATGAGTTTTCTCATTATTCCGCTGTTCTCTCTTTTTTGTTTCTTTCTTTCACTTTGAATTATCATTATTTCTTGATTCAGCAATTTTGTTGCGAATCAGCTGCGTAAATTGTGAAATGAAAAGTTTACTTTTCTAGCAAATGTTTTGCTCACGAATATTGCGAACCCATTAAAAATGGTTATTTATGGGCAGAAGTTAACGCGCACGTCGCAGGCAATTTTAAAGCGACACTGTGACCATTTCATGGAAAATGTTATTAGTTTTATGAACAGGGCACAAAAAAAAATGACGCATTGTGAGCGACTGAAATTTACGAGCAATTTTCATTCACGAAAAGAAAAAAAAAAACCAACAAAAGCAAACGATGGAAAAGCAAATGATTATTATCGTCATTGACATAGTCGCTTAGTACTTTAATAGCTTTTTGTTTCTTTTTTTTTATTATTATAATTAATAATAATTTCTTAGCTATTTTTGGACCTCGCAATAATGAAATTAGATGCACTTGAACAGTCTGATATTTTTATACTACATCTGAGGTGAATCTTTTTTTTCTCATATACAGAGAAACTTTCTTTAAATTTGTATTGAATTGCGAAATGTTTAAAGATGCTAGAAGCCTTGTAAAAACAGTTCTAGCAAAGAGTTCTCAAAAGATTGGAATTTCACCGGAATTAAAGCATAAAAACATTTCATCACTGATATTTTAGCAAAAATAAAAAAAAACCGTTAACTGCTCATGAATTGTCACAATTTTCCATCATCCCACGCATACGTCTCAAAATCGCAAAGGATTTAAAAGCGATTTAATAAGATTGATAATGAGTTCTTCGTCATCTTCTTCGTGAATACAGCAAGACGATTTGTAGCGAGATTAAGATTATTTATGACGATACAAAAGCCGAAATTTAATTAAGGAAATTTGAATTCTCAATCAAATTCTGCGATAGATGCATATCAAAAATTAAGGAAAATAAGCTTTGTTATTAAATTTCCTAACTTTTGGAGCAGCTCTAAAAACGTACATCGAAACCAGGTTACTTATAAAGGATCCGGATATTACTTCATTAATATTTGATAAAATCTCTTGCTAGATTTATTTAGTTCAGTGTTTATCGATTTTTTTAACACAAAAAAGAGTTTAATGGAACTAATAACTACAGTTGAAAATGTTTAATTTTGATATACGTAAAATGTATGTCGTCCACTTCTTCCATTTATGTAGCCAGAACATCTGACTTTACTTTATATATTACTTTTTGAAGTAGGTTAACGGCAATTTTATTCAGTTGCAGGCAATATTGCATCTTCGTCGTTTTACCAATTTTGTTGGGCATAGCTGACCACCATTCATGGGCTCTGTAAATTGAATAAAGTGCATTATATCTAGATTAATGGTAGCTAATGTAATTTTATTTACCCTTCAGTACACGACGAGTCTTTTCAGTAAATCCAACACCTGTAAGAAAATAATGTAAGACGACACCAAAAAATAGAAATATTCATTAGTTTTCTATACCACAAGATCCATTCAAATGACAAGTTCCCCATTCGCTCCATTCACTAAGCACACAATCAACAGGTAAATTCTCAACTCGAAGATTATTTGAGCGGCTCACATTTTGTGCAAGCGCCCGGGGAGATGGTGTGATTGGGCTTTGGAGATTTTCCGGAATGTCACTATTGACAGGCACTGTTGCTCTAATGACTGAGCATGTGTTCATGCAAGTTTCCCTTGTCAAGAAATTATTTTGATTGCCTCGACAACCACCATAATCAAACTCTTGACATTCCTGTTGTACAGGATCGTAGAAAAACCTCTTATAAATGCCCCGACATGAACCCACATCACGGTCAAGTGAGCAAATTGTGCGAGCTGTTTCATAGTCAAACACACAATCTTGACGTTGTGAACATTGACGCTGCTGATTAAGCTCCACTTTAGCTTTACATTCAACTTCCTTTTCGGGTTCTACTAATAGTAGCCTCGACCGTATTTGAACTCCTTTTCCGCAAGTAACGGAGCTGTGTATGGCAGATTATGGTAAAGAATATAAATAATGAGGTCAAAAAATATAAAAATGCTACCATAATAAATTACCATGGAGACCACTCGGAAAATGCTGTTGTGGGACAATTAGGATCAGGAACTTCTAAATCTGTGATTTTACACTCGGGCTGCATACATTTCTGTTTCTCGACTGTTTCGGCGTGCGCGTTTGTTAGATTGACGAAAACATTAAAAAAGGTTGAAGGGCCACATTACCAGCTAATAAATGTAATGGCACTCACCAACAGTAATGTGCGGACATTTTTTTCTTCCAGCACGATCAATGAAAGTTCTCGTTCTCATTGAGATCCCGATGCCGCATGTCGCTGTGGCAAATGTGCAATAAAACATTTCAAATATAAATGCGGTGACAATGATTTCATCCATTACTAACCACTACACTCTGACCAATCGCTCCATCTTGTGGTCTTGCATACACCAAGGCCTTCACCCTGCTCGTTAATTGTGGCCTGTGATTGTGCCAAGTTTTCGGAACTGTCTTCATTATCTGTTTCACATTCCGCTACAGCAGCAACACACATTTCTTTGAATATCATTTGACGTGTGCATCCCTTTTCTATGGCTTTTTGTGGCAACCGATAATGTCGACGACGTTCCCTTAGTCCTTTGCCGCAAGTCACTGAACAAGGTGAGAATGGGGTGAAGTCAGTAACCTCACATTCCGCTGATTATGAGAAAATAAAAAATAACTGTTTATTTTAAGAACGCTGCCATGTGTCAAATGTGGAAAAATGAAGATAAAATTAGTGGGTTGATGAATGATGGACATGCGGAAAAATATCTAAAAACTATGAATAGAAATCACACAACAACAAACTCACGAATATTATTCGACTCATCATCATTTTCAGCGACATCGAGAATTTGCGATTGCAAAATTTCATCGTCGCAGCTTCGAGTGATGACTTTTTCGCGGCGAATAAATAACTTTGCCAATGGAATCATTGCATCGCTAATTGGATCGTAGAATGGTGCACGCGGATCTTCTGGATATTTTGTGGTAATTCGGTGCATTCTTTCGCGTGGCTGCGTCTCAGAATTTGGTGACATATACGAGATGCCATTGTCAGTGCCAGAATCCCATGGATACAAGTCAATATCCAACGACGATTCCCACGAACAATCTTTGTTACACAAATTCAATCCACTCACACCTAAAACCCAATCGGGCGATGGACCAAACATTGAAACCAATGATATTTTATTGTGCTTTCGATCGACCTTAAAATGCGATGACGTATTTGCATTTACATTCGGATACCATAATCCTGGTGCTTTAATTAAAGTTCTTAAACGTCCACCTTTGGCGCGCAATTCTTCTTCAAGTGCCCTCGGTGATCCCCTGCGTGGATTAAATTGAGTTATGTTTGATGCGTACATGCAACGAATCTTGTTACCATTCTGCCAACGAACGAAAGCCGTCAGTTGCGATATGATTTTCGCCCCAAAATGAAAAGTTTGCATCATGTGATGCTCCAACAATGTCTGAGAAATGTGTCAACCATACAGCGAATGGGTAGTCCCTTGGATGAGTTTCATTCGACCAGATTCCTTCGAATACAAACTGTAGACAATTTTTTTTTAGAAAGAATAAATTGAATATTCAACCAACGCCATCAAACGGAACAAAGGCAAAAAGGATTTTAATCAAGGATTTACAGCTTTTGTTATAACGAATTGTGTTTTCGTGGAGGAAAAATAAACAACTTACGCTATATTTCGCTTCGTCACATGCGCAACATTCGTCACCAGCGAGTACTGACTTTGCTTTATCAACTTTTTGTTCGCAAATGATTTTTGTCAATCCGCCGGCTTCCATGTACCAAGAATCCTTGCCCTCATAAATCATTGCCGATAAGCGTACGCAGCCTGAACCTTTTGCTGGAGCTACCCACATTGTCTGTAAACAGAATAGAAAAAATATATATGTATACATATTATATGTGTACTACACATTATATGTGTATATATAACATCATGATTTGGCACATGATGCGATGTGTACAAAAACTATGCACAGGAAATTCAAATTAGCTGCTTGAATTTTTACATGGCAACGATCTAAATTATGCACTAGAATTTGCTGTCCGCCCCAGCATGAATTTTACGATGCTCATGATAATAAACATTTATGCTAAATAAATATGACTCTACTGAATGCTGCTTATATCCCGCAACACTGGCAAAAA
This sequence comes from Propsilocerus akamusi, assembly GCA_018397935.1. Classification (NCBI taxonomy): domain Eukaryota; kingdom Metazoa; phylum Arthropoda; class Insecta; order Diptera; family Chironomidae; genus Propsilocerus; species Propsilocerus akamusi. Next base: position 15,473,578 of record CM031469.1, on the reverse strand, counting down.
ATAATTATAAATTATATTTCTGTTGCCTCAAAATGTAATATGTGACATTAGGGACCAAAAGGGATGCGAATTTGCTTTTATATTTCGTAAACAGTCATGTTACGAAATAAACGACGTTCACTCCTTCTTTCTCAGATGTCAGTTATGATTTTGTTTTGATTCATAAATTGATAAACATTCATCACTGATAAACGTTCATTACTGATAAACATTCAGATGCATTGATCCTCCATTTTATAAAACATGAGAACATAATGTTCTTTTTTTATTGTCGAAGCCAATATTTTATGTGTTTATGCGATATAAGTATTTGCACGAATGTCAGCCGTCTATTTGGCAATTTAGAGCCATTCGTACTATTCTATGTATACATATAATATAAGTATTTACAAAAAGCAATAAAGTAGCATGAAAAATTCTTCCCTCGTTTGCTTGACGCGCACGAAAAAAGGAAGCTTTCCAAATTTAGGAAACTTTTTTTTTTATTTATTATTCCAAATTATTCCTTTTCTTTCTTCGCTTCTAATTCGCTATTTGCTTTAACGTTACCGCACAGAAAAAAATATAACTAACTTGCTTTTTTTCGGCATTGGATTGTAAATTTTTTATATTTATACCAGCAAGAAGAATGATGCGCGACAATTCGAGGGAAACATAATAAAAAACAGAAAAACTTGAAGTGATTCAATTGAATTCTATATTTTTTTGACAAATCAATCAAGGTTTTATAAATTATATTCGATTCCTCCCCATTCAGTTGTTCTTTGTTTATTATTTTTGTGTTTTTATATGGCACAACGAAATCAACATTGCTGTTTTCATGTATCTTAAATGCGCAAATTCCCTAACAATTGTCCTCAACTTGTTATAAAATATTTCAAATCGTATCGGGGGCCAAACAACAACAAGACCTTTTACAGGAAAATAATGTCTTCGATTTACAAATTACAATAGAGCTATCTGTTATCGCGTTATGAGGCTTCTTCGAAGTGCGGTTGAAAAGCCAGACGAAGAATAAATTTCGGTAGAAAGAATTAATTTCGGTAGAATAGGGACAGCAAACAAAATCCCCCCCAAAAAAATAGGCTCATTTGGATATTTAAGCTGATATTACAGAAAATTTATGTCAACAGCCAAACAATGTCGCATTTGATTTCTACCCACCACCCTATAACCATCCCGTTTCCCATTTGTCACTTAATAGCACAACAACTGAGCATCACGTCTCAATTTTAGAAATAAAAAGAAAGAAATAAAACTTCCATTCCATCCATTGCTCATTGCGGGGCGAGGAAAATAGATGATGGTGTGGCGTGGAACATAGAAACGAAAAGAAAAACAACTTTTTGTGAATAAATTCTAAGAAATGAGCAAAAAAAAGTGTCTCAACAGACAATTTCTGAAATAAATTGAATTTTCATAAGCAATAAACCATTCGCAAAATGCCACGAAGCAACTTTTCGAGTGAAATGCAAACAACAAAAGTACCAGCTTAAATAAGAGTTAAGCGAAAGCATACAGAAATGTTATGAGCATGAAAAAGTTGGAGCATTTCCAGTAAAGCTTTCAATGGCGAAATTCTCAAGAAAAATCATTGTTTTCGTAGATGATTGAGTTCAAATGTCTATGAGTTGAAGTGTTTGAGAGAAAATAAGGATAACGCAAGGACTTGAAGTTATCACAGAATAAAAGCTAAAGGATTCTTCAGAAAATTCTTAGAAAAATTATGCTAGATCCAATATCCGTTATCAATTTATTTAGCTTACTTGAACTTCTGTTTTGTGCAGGTCGTCTGCCTCTGAAACTGTATTCACGCAATGCTCATTGAATTTCGTCAGAGAGTCGCCAAATAATTGGAAGCGTCCGACGCGTTTCGGTCCAGCAACAGTTGTCCGATTCGTTTCGACATTGATGGCGTCGGCTGTTATCATGAAGTGTGTGAATTGTTGCAGTTGTAAATAATTTCGAGAGCCCACTAAGAATACTGTAAAGGGGAAAGAAACATCAATGAACGAATCACTTCACTTATCAATCAATGTCACATGCATGCACTCACACAAAGCTCGAAATAAATAATGTTCACTCAATTATAAAACACATACAATTATAAATTTTCCCAGGCTCGTATCCATCCGGATTATTTCCAATGACCAATCGATATCCGTTATCGCCAATCTGTCGGCGGCCAGGATTTAAAGATTTCGGCGGAACCTTTTTGCAGGCAAGCGAATACGACAACAAAATTGAAATTAGCAGGAATTTAAACACGCGGCGTTGCATTTTGAACAATGAGCTCTAACGACGTTCGCGTTACGATGACAACTGAACTAGAAATTGTGATTTCATATGGAATGACTGTGTGTTGACCTATGACACAAAATTTTAAATGATAAGACTCAAATAATTGCTATGAAAATTTCATCTTCATCCAATACATCGACAAAATTACTCTCTCGATTAACGACGAGGAACTGAATAAAAACGGCATTTTAAAACAAAACTAATCAAAGCATAATGGATCTACTCATGTATGTTTAAATAGAAATGTTTCAATAACTCTAATTGGCAATTTCACAACAATTATAATTCCTATTATGCAAATAAATTCGCAAACATCGAGATGTGGTTTCGGCAAATCAAAGTACGAAATCTTTTAAATAAGAAGACAATCAAAACTTCATTCTGCTTTAATTAAGTGCTCAGTTCCGCAATTTGTGGGATTCATTTTGAGAACTTCTTTCGTTATTCTCAAGCAAAAAGTAATGAAGATGCATTTTTTTTAAAGCGTTCCGAGGTCAGCAGTTTTTTGTACTGAAACAATTTGCCTGAATTCGCCACGCTCGATGAAAAGATTCATTGAAATTTATTCAAATGAGAATTTCTAGGATTAAGTGTATTTATGTCCCTCATTTCACAGTCTTAATAAACATAAATGGAAATTTTTTCATGTGAAATTTTTCATCTGCAAGCTTTTTTATTTTCTGTGGAACAAGATTTCTTTTTTGTGATATAAAATAAAAAGCTTTCAATTTTGTGTCAAAAAAACGATTTTCAAAAAAAAAAAAGAAAGAAAAATGAAAATACATTGAATGAATAGAATACGTCGCAGAAAAACTCCGCCCGTGGAATAAAATAATTTAATTTCAATTCCTTACTGATATAAAATGAGGCAGACATTGCATCTGACATGAGTGCTGGAGACCAATATGAAAAATAATTTTACTGACAAAACATATGAAAAGCTCCCAATGTATCTCCCAATATCTATGAGAAAATTGTTATTGTTTTTAATTTTCATATTTATTGAATCACATAACACACAAAATAATTCAATTAAAATATTATTTTTTTTCATGGATTCATTGTTGTTTTTTTCCCAAATATGCATGTACATAAAATATGCAAATATCATACTTTTTTTTATTTTTTATTTTTTTAATTCAATTCTGAAACTTTATTTTTATCCGTGAACATACAAGTAGAACAAAAAATTTCATTATTAAACTTTATGATTCACTTTGCATTGTGTTGCAGGCAAAAAACCCATCACTGGAGTCATTTATAACTTCTGTATTTAATTAAATACGTGGAAAAAAAAACCCTACTGAGAGATGTTGACATCAACAACTACAGAAAGAAATAAAAAAATGTTTCTTCATGATTAATTGTAAAATTGTTTGGTGAAAAATGAATTTATGATTATGTGCACTGCGCTCCATCCAAAAGCTCCGGAAGCTTTTTTGCTTGAATAATAAAATTTATTTCGTTGCTCCGCAGAGTTCCGGTGATAACTTTCTGCAAATGATAAAAAAAAAGTGATGCCGAAAAGTTTCGAGTGAAATATTCTTTTGGGAGACAAAAGTTTAATTGGAATTTGTGGATCCCTCGAAAATTTAATCTAACAATACTTTCTTTTATGGAAAATTAAAATTTCGAGGGTGTTTTTAGGGCACATGCTTACCTGAAATCTGTTGGTAAGAACCCAAATTTCTTCAATTCCATCGAAATTACGTTTTACTTTCATTCCGGCAGTAAATTGCAATGTTTCATCGTTTTTTACAATTATTTTCACATTTGATCCGATTAATGGTTTCTGGATATTCCAACATGCAATTGCATTTTTCGAATGCAAACCGAAAAACAAATTTCCATTTGCGTCCATTGCCGATGCGCCACTTTGCCCACCCTTTGGTCCAACAATTTTAAATGCACTAGGCTTGGCATTTTCATCACTCATCCAAACCGTTCGGTTGTTCAGCAAATTAACTGGCACAGAATTTTCCGAATCTGCCGCTAGTGCATGGAAAAATAATAAACGATTGTCATTGTTGACATTTACATTTCTGCTTTTCATTAAAGCCATTCCAAATATTCCATCCATCAGCTCAAACGATTCGCCAGATATTGTATGCGTGCCAAATGTTGGATAGGGATACATCAATTCTAAAACATTTGCGTGTACAAACAAGAATTAAAATTGGAAAATTTCAATGTGAATGCATCAGACAGATTTAGCTACAAGTTCGCGAAAGAACTTTTCATTATGCATCTTGTTAACTGGCCTTGAGCTTCAATGCGAGATTTCACAAATTACTTAAGTCCTGTTAACAAGTATCAGCATAAATCATTTTCCAACAAGTTTTTTGTCATGATAGAAAAGTGCTGATAGCGCGATGGCTTTTTTTGTCGAAAACTTTTCTAGCTAAATCCGTCATACTGTTAGTAATTCGCCATGAGCTGTCTGTCGACGCATCATAAACTAGCATAGAAAATCCAGCAACGTCGGCAATATAAGCCTTGCTATGTGTACAACTGCCCGGCGGTGGATCTTGAACGTCAATAATCTGAAAATAGATAACGAGCAATGATGAAAAACTACAGTCATGAGCAATCAATGGCAAATCAATTTTCATTTTTAAATATTTGCTTTCCATCAATTTTTTTTCTCTCTTACTGGATTAATAAACAGCGTATTTTCATTGTATTGATTGCGCGGAATCTGATAGCGATAAATCATGCGATTTGTATTCAGATCGAAAACGAGAATTTTGGGTGGACAGACTTGTGGCGATGATGCCAAGCCTATCTTCCCAGCATCTATGACCCACAAGCGCTCGCACTCGTCAATCTACAAAAATAAGAGAGAGAGGCAAATACGAATAAATCCATCAGTGAATAAATATTTGAGAGAAAAATAATAAATGTTGAAAATCTTATGAACTGGAAAATATCAACTGACAGCGATCCGGAAAACCGAAATCATTTTGTTGGCACAGTCTTGCGTTGGATTGAGATGCCAGTTGTAATCGGGATATGGATCGATAAGAAATGAGCCATCTGTTGATTTCTTCTTTGATGTCGTACCAAGCGTTATCGGAATGCCATCGCGAAATCTGGGAAATGTTACAAATACACGAGAAGGGCCTAAAGCTTAATAGTGGGAGAAAAAAAAGAAGGAATTGATAAAAATTATGACTGACAAATGAACTCAATTTTGAACCTTTATAATGCACATCGACATCGATCGGTACCGTATTTCCGGGAATAAATTGTCGCCTCAAAATTGCATCGTTACGATGAATTTCCGATGGAAAATTGAAATCCACAAAACTCCACTGCGTAACAACTCTCAACATACGCACGTCAACAGCAGCAATATTTAATCCCAGGAGAAGTAAAATCACCAGCATGCTGCTCGCCATAGCGCGTAGCACTGCAAATATCGATAAATTGCCATTTGCATTTGCTGTCGATATACAAAACTCAATTGCATGCCGCAAAATTGTTTGGTTGATCAATAAATAACACTCTAATTGATTTCCCCTGATTCAACTGACATTATTCACTTAACACCTTTGCTTTGTCTTTACATGTATGCTAAACGAAAAAAGCAAACTTTTGCTTCATTGTGTGCATGCACGAAAACTGCGAGGACACATTGATTGTGTCGGTATCGGTGCTTTGAGAATTCATTCATAAATGTTATTGTACCCCTTCAAATAGAAACCCGTCATAAGTAGAAAGAAAAATATTCACATAGCAAATATATTTAATAGATAATAAATATAAGTACATTGAGGTTATTGGATTTTAATGTTCTTGAACTTTGTCGTATTAGTATTTACGACCAAACTTTTTTTTTTGCTTCTCGCTAATTGACTTTGAAGTTAGGACAAAAGAACTTTCAGTACATGCTGATGATATAGCTTTCAGTAGTTTGTGTAACTAGAATAATAAATATTAACTGCCGCAGGCAACACCTGCGTTTCGAAACGTAATTTTGTTTCATCCATTAGCGTCTTTTGAAAGCTGAATAACCCATCTATTAATCTTCAATTGAACTAAGTAAGTTGAATGCAAAGTGTTATTGAATTGCTTTTGAAACAATCGAGCCACGAAATAATAAAAATAAATTTTTACTAACATTTTCAGACAAATTTTTAACTTCACTCAATTTCACTTTCGCATTGCAATCACGTTCTGCCAGAAAAAAATATTTCAAGATTTCACGCTTAGTTTAATCGAAATTTTTATTTCGTTCGTATTCCAGTCCTTTCATTCGCTTTTCCATGTAATGAGCATCACGCGCACAATAAAGAAAGGCACAACATGTTTATAAACATTTTCCCCAAAACAATCAAATAAAAACAAAAACCAAAACAGAACTTTCCATGCAAGAGTGCGAGAGAAAGCAACAACTTGGAAAACACTCGAAATTGAATAAATTTCTGTCCGCATGAAAATGGGGGGAAAATTGTTTTTGAGGTTTCTTTTTTATGTTGCTACGAACTTTTCATAGCTTGGACATAAAGCAATTGAAGGCCCCCCATATTGATGAATATTTCACACCCACAAAAATAAGAAGAAACAAAACTTTTCACATCTTTGTAAATTTTGGAATCCAAACAATTTTCATAATTCCAATGATCAAAATTTAAATCGAAATACTTAATTACCCACTTAGTTATTTTCGAAGGTTTTCACGGAATCACATAAAGCAGAAATATTATAATAGAATTCACTTACTTAATTAATCAATTTTTCAATTCAATATATTTAAATCTCTACGTCGATTTCTGTTTTTAAATTTTGAATAAATTCGAGAAGCTCGCAAATGACTCGACGTCGGAAAGTTCGATCTTAGACTACAAAACTGGTATTGAATTATTCATGCGTCGTCTATAGTTGAATGTGCTTCTTTGAGGCTCGGTGTCAAATTAACAACTTCACTCTTCATTACACAATCATGATGGTAAATGGATTTTGTCTTGCTCTTCGTTTACATTTACATCATACTGGTTTTTAACACAGTTTGTTGTTGTTTTTTTTTTGGACTTATGCGATTAGCAAGACAAGCATTAGTCTGTCATAGCCTTAATGCGCCTAATGTGCGCTTAATGTACAGTGTGAATATATTTTTGTTCTCGCTCTTTATGTTCAAGGTCTTTATAAAGAAAAAACTGAAATATTTCTAAGTTTTAAGTGAGAAATTATAATTTTATGTTTGGTTATTTTGATCATATTTAAATATTTATTCATATGACACTGTGTGTTTTAGAAACAATTCAGAAAATTTAATTGTCGCACATGTTGCCATTTTTTCCAGCAAATATTTTTTCTGTAAAAGCAAAAAAAAAAGGAATAAACATAATGCAGCATGGATTTATGCAAAGAAAAAAAATTACTTCTTACATTCATCAGTTTTCGGTTGGGAAAACGAAGTTGTTGATTTGCTTGCCTTTGCATTTGGTGCTACCGTGTAACAACTCTTTTATTATTCCAAATTGAACGCGAAAATTGACATCTGCACTGTTAAATGATTCCGTGGCGATTTTCTATTGGAATGAAAAAGCAAACATTTGAAAAGTCCTCACAACTGTTTGTTAAACTTCAGACTTGGAATCGATTTGTCATAACCCAAATTTCCTCTTGCCCGGCTAGATTGCGAACAATTTTAAGTCCACTCGCAAACTGAAGGGTTGCATCATTGTTCACAACAATTTTAATATTGTCCTGGTTATAAGCTGTAGAAGAATCCCAACAAACCAGTGCTATCGGGTCCATTAGAACAAAAAACAAATTTCCGTTGCTATCCATCGCTTGAGCTTTAAAAATGCATTGTTTTTAGGTTTACATTTTAATAAAAAAAAAAAAAAAACTTTTTTGCATGCAAACCTGCAGTTTGAATGCCTCTTGAGCCGATCACTTTAAAATCTCTCGGCGCCGCATTCATATTGCTACTCCACATCGCGTCGTTGTTTAGAACACATAACGGTACAGAATTTTCCGTTCCTGAAGCTAATGAATGGAAATACAAGACCCGTTCTTCAGGTCGTTTGCCTCTTTGTGGAGATACACTTAGTCCAAATACTCCATCCATCAAATCAAACGAGTCACCTGCAATGCGAATTGTTCCAAAGTTGGGATAAGGATAGAGCTGAAATTGTTTTAAATCGTTATTTACTTTAAACTTGAATCAGAGAAGTTTTCCGATAAAATATAATCATATCATACTAATTTGTTTTGAATTCTCCATGACTTTTTCTTTGCCAAATCATAAACAACAAGACCAAATCCTGATACATCTGCAATATATACTTTGGTATTTTCACATCGACCCATGGGTGGTGGATCCTTAACATCGAGAATCTGCCAAATAATGAAGAAAATTGTTGAAAAAATTGAATGAAATATAAAAATTATTCAACATCATTACTGGTGTGATGAACAAGCTCGACGGGAGATATGTGTCAGCGGGAAATCTGTATCGATTAACTAATCGATCAGTTCTTAAATCAAATACAAACAATGTTGGTGGACACATTTCAGTATTGCCAATTTTTCCCGAATCCAGAACCCATAGCAAATGGCATTGATCTATCGCCACACGAAATGCCGATGTTATGTTGTTACAATCCTTGCCATGCGATGAATGATAAGAATAATCAGGATATGGTTGTATAATTAAATTCGATTTTGGTGATGAAACAGTGCCGAGTGTTATTGGAATGCCTTTATCGAATCTCGGTATTGTGACAAACATTCTTGATCGTTCTGCTTTCCTTAATGAGATTTTAAATTGAAATGAAATCTGTTGTCTGAAAAATAATGCGTTTCCTGACCTTGATAATCGACATCAACATCAATTGGCACAGCATTCTTCTGAACAAATAATCCTGTCCTTATTGCCTCATCACGAGTTCTTTGATCGGGAAAGGCAAAATCCAATAGACGCCATTCGCGCACTAAATTCAAATTGCTACTTTGACAGGACATCAATGCTGCTAGTATCAGTAAAATGCAAGCTGATAGTAAACATTTCATGCTGCTGAAATTACATAATTGAAGACTGAAGAGAAATACATAAAAAAAGTTTTCTGAGTATGCAAGCAATCAGAGCTAATGCTGAGAGCAGGTTTTATGCTGTTTCGTAAAAAGTTTCCATGAGAGCTTTCTCGTGAAAAGTTTCAAGTAACGACAGTATAAATTTTCATTCATATTTAAAAACTTGTAAGTTTGCGACAACATACGTTAATGACGTTATTGTTTATACGAAATCTAAATTCCTCAGGATTCTTTCACGAAATTCTAAATGTAAGCAGTTTTTAATTTACCAATTTAGTTAAGTTTTGGTGTTTGATGAAAACATTTAAGCGCTTCTCGCTTGTTTTTTTTTTAAACTAAATAAAACTTTGAATTCTCATCACTTTTGAGTTTCACGATTTTCCCTGATGAAACACTTTATAGATTTTTTATGCTGGCATTCTACAACGCTCATTTAAACTATATTGCGTAGTTTATAAAAAGCCCCCATTTATTAAATTAGCTGAAACTTTTTTAAAATGCTGATGAGTTTGAATGAGCTTCTCGTTAATATCTCTTTAACTTCACCAAGCAGTATTCAAAATTTGAGGAAAAGGTCAAAATGTATGAGGACTTTGGAATTTTTCGAAATTTTGAAATCCATATTTTTTACAGAGTAAATTCGTAACTTATGAAGAAAAAGCTGACACACGCTTGAAGTCGCATATTTCGCATGGTTTCGTAATGAACTTTGAATTGTTTCTAATTTATTTTCAAACATTTGCAATACTAAATTAAAAGGGCTGAATTGATACTTTCTTAACATTAAGAATTTGAAGAATATCACATAGCATAGACTACGGTTTACAAAGGTTCCTTGAACTACATCTACCAACAGATGTTCACAAAACTGTTCTCTTAAATATTTACTACTCTATTTGTGCACTACTTATTTTCACTGCGACGTGTTTTGTGCTGTTTTAACAAAACTTTTCCTCAATTTCACTTCATATCAATAAAATTTCCTTAAAGCGACCACCAAATGCCTAATTTTAAATCATTTGTTATCGTTATAGTCTTGCAGTTGCATGTTATTGGGGTTTGTTGGAAGTTAAATAAGAAATTTCTTTCGTTTCCATAAGACCCACAAAACCTATTATACTACAAAATTTTAACTTACTGAATGTTTGCATTCCAAAGGATTAAGCAATCATGCAATCTTGTAAGCTTGAAAACTTTGAGATTAAAATTAAAATTGCAAAACCAGCAAACGAAAATTGTATTTACTTTGAGCGGTAATTAAATGGATTTGATGTGAGAAAATGTAACTCCAAGAAAAGGAATTTTGCCACAGAACTTTTCTAATTAAATTAATTTCTTGAACCGGATAATGCGGGAAAAAAGAATTTGAAATTATTCAAAATTTAAATAGAAAGCATTCCTAAAACCATTTGCCATTTCGCGTTTCGCAATTAAATTTGATTCTTGAATAATTATGGATACGCAGAAAAAAGAATTTCGACAAATGGCATTTCAAGACTCTTTTCTAATTAGAATACCAAAAATGGGCGGTCGTTGCTAAAATGCCGCTTGTTCTACACTAACAAATTAATAACAATAGAAAAGAAAATTAAAATTTTAAAAGTAGAAAGGAAATGTTTATTATTAAATAATAGAAAAAAATAATATTGCCTAGAACTTTACGGCAATGTCGTAAGAATTTTTAATCAAGCACTTTATATGGATTTCCACTGAATAATGTGAAATTAGAATTAATTTATTCTTTCGACAAAAACCAGCAAAGAAATTAAACTTTTCTTTATTTCAAGCCTAAAAATTCTTCTTAACCCTAAAGTCGACGGTGTAAAAATGTTTATAGCCATGTTAGACCCGGAAGAACTTTTTATTTATAAACTCACATTTTTGACGCGACACGTATAGAAGAAGTCTTCCTATGGCAACAACTTTATTGAAACTGATAGCTTTTCTCAGAAGCAGACTTTAATTTGTGTGGCATGTCTTGTTTTTCGCTTATTATAAAATACTAAATGTGTAGAAATTTCACACAGGAACGGTTCACGCTTCGATGTATTTATTTGTATCCAAATTGACCCATCTGATCAGTAAAAGTTCCAGTATTGGTGTATCTTCGATAATAATAAAATGTTACAAGTATCTGTAAAATTTATCTCCATATTCTTGGACTCGCAGAATCCGTAAATAAACAGCAAATTATATGCCATTATTTACTTATGTTAAACAGGTTCTGCGATAATTCTTTCATAATGCTTCCTTTGTGAATTTATGTCAGCCGATACGAAAGCATTTCTTGGCGACGCAATATAAAATAAACACGTTATCAACCTTATTTCTTTTATTATGGTTAATATCATCCAGCAATGTATTACCGATTGATCAAACATTCATTACTGACGAGATGATACAGCCGTTATCATTCAAGATGAAAAATGTCTATTTCGATTTTTATACACTTTTATTTCAGAAAAAAAAGAACACACAAAATAAAGAAAGAACAAAGTCTGGAGAAAATTACAGTAACTAAAATAAATGTTTAAAATCAAAATATGTCACAAAATAAACGAAAAATATGTTTCCAATGAAAATAAATTAAATTGATAAGGAAATGAATACAAAAAAGTTTAATTATTTATTCACTATACACATAAAATGCAAACAATTATGGCTATACAAATGAATAATGCAATTTTTTCAGTTATCTTTGACATGCAAACAACTACTAACCAACGACGCCCGATGTCAAAGTCCGATGACGCAAATGAATTTTTTTTTGTCGCTGCCGACAACAGTCGTCGTAACGACAGTAAATGAAATTCTAAAAAACAACATCAATCAGAATGAAGTGCAAATGAAAAAAGGCAATCAAAAGCCATTTGACGGATGGAGAAAAGTTCATTTTGCCATATATTTAAATATTTAATGTAGAAACAGATTTTAATGAATCTCATGAATAAGCGACAGAAGCTCACACCAGAGTGTAGCTTCTTTCAGAGTGGAGCTTCTTTTATAACATTCAGTAAGTTCATCAAAAGAACATAAAATGTGCATGAAAAAGGAAGAAATATCAACTTAAATAATAACAATAATAATAACGATAATGGTATTACAATCTCAAAATGTTTCATCTTTCCACATGGCAATGTTCAAACTTATTTTATACATGGAGCATTTGACTTTTACGTATTCAACACGCTAGGGTGGTTTTACTTTATGGTAATAAGTTTGCAACTCGCATGCATTGTAAACAAATAAAAATGGAATTAAATAGTCAGAAAATGTATGAGGAACGAGGATGGAAAATTATAAAGCATAACATTATTAAGTACAAAGCTGAGAAGACAGCTGTTCGTCATGATGCGAAAAATGGCCCGTTCATAGACGAAAATTAATTTAAATAATTGCGGCAGTGCAGCGATTGTGAAGAAATATGGGTTGAATTATATTATAATTAGTGATTCATATAAAATCAATGATATGCAGTGGAATTTTGAGATGGATTGCGTACAAATCGATGATAAGGCTGGTAAACTCCATTTGGCAAACCAAAACGATGGTTTACCAGAGAATTAGTTTGCGGTAATGTTTCGCCAGCATTCAATTGATGGAATGGATTGATACTGCTCTTGTCGACAACACCAAATTGCTCGAATGCATAAGGCGAAGGACCTCGAAATTTGTAATATGATGCAGCGGGACTTTGTGTATATGCAATTGGGGTTGGACGAACGGGTAACTGATATGGGGATTGTGGAAAGTACTGTCTTGCAGATTGTGGGAATTGCTGTGCTAAGCTATATAATGAATGGCCAGGCCGTGACACTGTTGAAAATTGCGGTTGTGATAATGCCATTATTGAAGATTGTGATGGATGAGCTGGATATTGAATGCCAACTGATGTTGATGGAATACCCGGTGGACTCAATACGTATGGAGCCAGACCATTTTGATTGAATTGTGGAATTGATTGGTATGTTGGAGCATATGGATGCGAATGCGATGGAGACGATTGAACAATATTTCCAATGCGCAAAATTCTTGTATTCACCTCAAATTGATTAACGTTTTTCAGGAAGAACCGATGGAATTTTGACGACACAACATAAAGGGCACCCGGATCGTTATAGGTTGTTTTAAAATCGGCCACGAATTGAAGACTTTCATAATCAAAGGCAAGTACCCTGAAAAATTATCACAAGTTTTAAAAGTTTCTTAGGCTTGATCCTTGATTCAGGATCGTATAAAAAATGCATAAAATCTATCAATAAAAAAATATATTTTCTATACTGCCATTAAAAGGGTTTTCTCATCTTACTTTTGCTCATTCGTTTTCGGATTGAATTGGGCAATGGCCGTTTCTGTGAAGGGAGCAAAAAAGATGTTGCCACCATACGGACTGGCGCCCAGACCAATTCCCTGAGATGACTTCTTTCCGACCAATTTTACGGGCAGCTCCTTTCCAACAGGTAGCGGGCCGGCACGTAATGCTTCAGCTGATATGGAGAAAAGTCTGAAATTGGCATAATTTGATTTATTTAACTTTCTTTTAAGGGTATAAATGTCATCCCTTTTTTTTTTTTCAATAGAAAAGTACTAGGAAAATTTCCTCAATATGTGTCAAATGTATCGAATTGAAAAAAAAAGGAGAAAAAAAACCAACAAAAAGTTATATTTATTTACCTATCCGTAGCCAACGGTTGGAAATAGACCGTTCTTGATTCCACATCAAAGGACAAACCGACAACACCATCCGAAAGATTAAAGCGATCATTTCTAGAGTTTATTAAAGGTGAAAGCAAAAAAAAAATATTTATATATCTCAACTCGTAACAATTTCTACAAATCAGAATTAAACCAGTTCACTCACCCAATTTTCGATTCTGCAAAATCAGGATCAGCATACATCGATGGATGACTTGAGTGGAAAATTGAAAATAACAGAAAATAAGCAGTTGAATGATTTTGAACATTATATCGATTAAAGCTTCGAGATTCCATTGAAATCCACCCGCCGGCATCAAAATGAAATAAGCGATCCGATAAACAGTTTTTCTTCTTTTTTTTCTTACCTCACTCGCCAAGTCAAGTCACGTCCCGAATCATACACCACAATAGCTGGAAAATTGACAACAAATAATGATTTGAAAGGAATGCTGTGCAATTATGTTTTCATGTGTGGGTTTGAGTGTGAGAGGATTATTACACAAATGGCGATGATATCAAATAGAAATTTTATTTTCACTCATCTGTGTGGCTTTTCACAATTTTCTTCTTTTTTTTTTCTTCGGTAGTCGCAGTAAACAAGATTTTTTTCCCCCATTTTCGATTCGAAATTAATTTCGCATTTTTATTTCTCCTTTTTTTCTGATAATCTAAATTTTCAGTTCAATAATCAAGCGAGAATTTCGTGATGGAAAATATGTTCCCAATCCAATTAAGTGTAAAGCTTCAAGAGCATCGGAACTCTCATCCAATCAACGGTAAGAGCTTGTTTGATGTGCACTTAATGTCAAAAGCCATAAGCCGTGAGACAATAATTGAGAATTACTTTTTCGTCGCCATGTTAATTGATTTTCTACGAAAAGTCTTATTACTGTCAACAAAGTGCTCATTTAAAGTTCTTATGTTTGTGCTTTAAGCACAGCCACAATCTGTTCCACAATTATATTATTGAGAAGTACTTTAGTGTTTGTAAACTTTTGTGTTATGAAATCTTTGAAGTTGGTAAAGGAAACTTTATGCTTCCGATAGGATAAAAGATGAAAACATTACAAAGGTTAGCAAACAATGTTTTTTCAATGAAGTAAGCTTGTATGCTTGTATCGTATTTTCACAATTTACATTACAAAGCTTAAAAAGCTCAAAAACTTTCCTTTTCACCATAATTTCAGTTCCATTTTGCATTAATAATGAATGGTACAGCTTTAGTCAGGAGGATCATAGTCAGATTTATACAACAAGAAATTACATCATCAATAAACATCCCATACCATGTTCTGCTATTATCACGCCGACCATCTGTCAACATTCACCAGATGCCGGAATCAAGTATGATGAACATGAAAAAAAGTTCTTTCTTCCGTTAATTTTCCGCATCGATAAAATTCACATAAATATTCTCGCATTGTGCGAGTTTGCTCGTGTGTTGATTTTACCCAGTGAAGAAAAACCAATCGATGTGATGCGATGAGTGTGTCAATTGTGATATCAACATTTCAAAGTTTTTTCTTTTTTCCCTTCCCGCATGCAATCAACGCAACAAATTTAGTCACCAAGAATTGTCAAACATTATTTTATTTATGATGACAGCCGCAGACAAAGAACAGAAGCAGAGATGCTTACAGCAACAAGTAGTCCAATTCGGTGCCAATTGTTTTTGCCATGAGATGCCAATGCCAATATCAATTGAATGGAACAAATTACCATTTCATGCGAGTAACAATCAACTTGTAAGTATCCTTCCTTTGTCGCCTCATTCATTAAGCATACGATGCCTTTTGAAAATTATTCATGCCATCGAGAAAATTTGTGTGCGGCTCCATCCGGCTGACATCCGGCAAGACACCATCGTCAGTCAACTATTATCTTAAGATAAATCAGACATAGTCGAGAAAGTTCTCTTTGCAACTAATAGTTGAAATTTTGTATAAAATCTACATTATAAAGCTTTTTTGAAAGCTGTCTTTTGTTGATTTTCTATTTTTAGGGGAAAAATGTTCAAACAACTTAATCAATGTCGAAAATCTGAAATGAATTTCTCTCAATCGAAACTTTTCCATTCTGTTATTATCCTCGTCTTCAAATGACTCGTTATCGGCATTTATTAACTTTATAATTTGGTCTTTCTTTTTTAGACAAACAAACAAAACAACAACCTAAGATTCCATCATGATCAAACAACATCAACAAATGACTTGGAGTGTTATTGTTATCAACCAAAAAAGCACGTCACTTTCAGAGAGACAAGCTTTTGTGAACGTGGCACTATCACGGATTCTGAAGAAAATCTCGATTGAAGATCAACAAATTGTGTGTAAATAAATAATTCGCTATAAAATCGAGGATTTGTCAATAATGATCCGCTCTTTGTTCATTTGTCATCATTTGTGGTTTAATGCGTCAACAAAAGCGGAATAATTTTTAAACATAATAAACATTGATTATTAATTACCTGGCTCAACGGTGTCGGTTATGTAAATGAGAGCATCATCACAATGATTCTCAGGCCGCGATGTCGTTTCATCTACAATAATGTTGGTGAAGAGAGACTCTTTGCGTACCACTTCTTTGGGGAAATCAATTCTGTGAAAAGGGCGAAACTGAATGAAATTGATGGTGACAACCCAAAGGGAATTGATAATGATGATGATACGATTTAAATATTTGATTTTGTCGCTCTCGTTATGTTCTTTTTTCTGTGGCATTTTCCACCGTGGGAATTCAATCTACACCGCCCTCCGCACCCACTTTGAATTTGTATCATAAATATTTCGCAAAAGGACTTTTCCCATCCGAAAGCTCTAGCGACAAAGACTTACCGTCTCACAACCTGATCTGTATTCAAATCATAGATCAAAATTTTGGGCGGGCATGTAACTTCGAAATCTTCCAATGATCTAGAGACGCCCGCATCAAGAGCCCAGAGTCGATTACATGAGTCTATTTTCAAACGGTATACGGAAACCAGACCGAGCTCGCTGCAATTATACTGCTTCAGGCCTGCGGTGTGATGAGACCAGTCTGGATAAGCCTGAAAATTGTGAAATTTCATCAAACATTTATGACGATGAAAGCTAATGGAAAATTTCGTACGTGCAGAACGGGCGAGTCACCAGAATGATCTCTTGAAACTGCACTGAGTGTTGCTGGAACGCCGGAAAATAGTCTTGGTGTGGCGAGGAAAATTCGATTTTTACCAATATCAAATCCTGTTGTCACAATTCGTTCACCATTATAGAGGTCTTTGTCATTTACAGGCCAATCATAAGGGAAGTCATAAGTAACAAGATTCCATTGTTTGATCGTCTCTAATGGCGGTTCACCGACTCCATTTGTGTTGATGATTACCGATATTAAAATCGTTATCCTAACAAGCTCCTTCAGTATCATATTTCTTTCTTCCGTTCTCAAGAGTCGTGCTGCAAAATACAGAAAGACGAGTAAAAAAAAATCCTTTCATAGTTTATTTCAACATTTATTGGGGATGTCAAATTCCTAGAAGTAGTTGAAGAATCAACTGCAAGCTGACAACATTTAAGAACAAATTTTCCACCCTTGTTATATGCTTGTTATATTTAATTACGTAGCAAAAATATATGAAACTTGAATGTTGTGAAAACGGATCAAAATTCCATAACCAGATTTTCAACACGAGATTCTGTAATTAGCGTTTATGATTGTGAGTTAAGTAGATTATAGAAAATCGGGTGTGTTTCCTCGCCATCAGCGTTGCCACAGAAACAAATTAATTAAAACTTGGAGTTACAGATTTTCGAAGG
The DNA here is from genome assembly GCA_018397935.1 of Propsilocerus akamusi. Classification (NCBI taxonomy): domain Eukaryota; kingdom Metazoa; phylum Arthropoda; class Insecta; order Diptera; family Chironomidae; genus Propsilocerus; species Propsilocerus akamusi. Next base: position 15,455,741 of record CM031469.1, on the reverse strand, counting down.
AAATTAAACGATTTTCCCTCAAACAAATTTCTTCCAAACCAAATTTTTTTTCTTCGTCAAAATTATGCGAAATTGCATTTTCTTGATAAAGTATTAAATTTCACTTGAGTTCTATTTTGAACCTTGTATCGGCAATGGAAAACATAAATACTTAAGAATAAACTAATCTTAGAATCGCTGGAGGATTTTTTTTTGTAAAATTATGGATTCATTTTTTATAAAATATTGCACAAAAGTTCCATAACAATTTTCTTCTTGATAAATTTCATCATAGAAAATTCATTTTATGCAAACATAATTAATAGCCTTTCATAGTTTTTAATTGAGATACAGCTTTCATTGTAAATTGGCAACATTTTCGAAAATAATAAACTTATGACAATTTAAGTGCATAAAATGTTTACTTAATTAATTCAATTTTCAGACGCATATTTTAAATTTACTTCCTGCCATGGCAACTAATAAATTATCTTAATTTAATTGTTTGACTCTTTTTGGAAACGCTGGTTATATCACGTAAACAGTATTTACAGAGCAAGCCAATAAATTGAATTTCAAATCCTTTAAAGAGTAAAGACACTTTTGCTTTGAATGCGTAAAAGGAATGTTGTCGAGCATTGTGTCGAAAGCTCTCGATTTTCGTGAAAGCTATTTAAGGAACGTTTCGAGTCAAACAGCAACACGTAGGATGAGTTTAACAACAATTCACTTAGAACATTTGAATGTTGAATTTTGTTGCCATTTTCCATAATCCAGCATTACGGCAATAAGATGAATAGAGGAAAAAACCGAAGTTCCGGAATTTTCTTTCTGACAACCGACAAAAAACACCTTTTCGAATTATACAATGTTACCTTCAAAGAAGGCACTCAAAGCCAAAATAACTTAAATGGCGGGATAACGATTGATTTTAAGCGATAAAATGCGAGTCATGAACGGAATACAAAGCCATACATTCCATAAATATCGATTGCGTTTTGTTCTCGCGCCTTTCAATTTAACATGCCTTGAAGGAATTTCATGGCAAATCGATACCATTCATCGATTTTTCTTTACAGAATCGTGCCCGAGTCCTCCCCCAAAATATTCTTAAAATTCATACTATTATTTAGCATTTTTCTTTGCAGTTACTTTCGTAATATAATTGCGCACATGGAATATTTACTTGATGTCGACAATTTAAGGAAAATAAATATCTCGTGAACAACACGAGTGAAGAAAATTTATTCATGGCATGCAATCAACTACCTTGAAAAATTTATGATGAGAAAAGTCAAATGAATGTGAAAACTTTTATTGCAATTCAAAGTGTAAGAACTTTTGCCATTTTTACACTGCATCAGCGTTCATGAATTTTTCCATAAACGATTTTCCCATGAGGAAAATTCATTGCTCAATTTTATATAAAACTATTTTTCTATGCTGAATTTCCGTTTTCATATTAGTTTCTATCTATGACCACAATCATTTGTCATTATGTAATTTGATATTTAAAGCTTAATAGCTCAATAATGAAATTTGCGAAAATCGCAAACATAAGAAAATTAATTCCACATCCAACGAAAAATCTTCATCAATTTATCGACTGACATAAAACAATTTAATGATCCTTTAACATATACGGCGAAAAACATTCCCAAGCATATTATCATAATGAAATGAATGCTGTCAAAATTTGAGCCCCGAAGAAAGAAAAAGAATATATCATCCATAAATTCCACGCGCCAATTATTTTCTCACGCTTTATTGATTCGTTAATGCGAAAAATGGCCTTAATTAAATTAACAGCACTCTTTTGCTCCGCCATTCTCTACACTTTTGTTTTCAGGTTCATGCGGAGTATAATTTAATGAGATATTGTATCAATAAGTAAGCGCAAAAATAATTGACGCCAATTAAATCTATGATATCTGCTTTGATTATAAGACATCTTGATGATTAACGGAATATTATGCATCATCTTAAAAGAAAATTCCAGGTATACGATTTACCATGAAATTTCATGAAATTTTTATTCCTATGTAGTACTTTGTTTGTTATTTAAAATAATTCAAAATATAATTTTCTTCATAAATAATTTTGCCTTGAAAGTTTCGCAAATCCGAACGAAGCATGAAAGTAATCCCCAACATCGCAATGCCATGTAAAATGCTCTTGCGAAACTCCTCGACATAAAGCTCAACAAAATCTCATGAGATTAATATTTTTGCTCCAAAAATCATTTTACGTCGCTCATGGTGCTTTTGCTGGTTACAAAAAACAAGAATTACTTCACAAAATCAACTCCTCCCCCCTGAAAAGCGACATTTACCATTTTATCATAGAACTTTAATCGCATGTGGCATTTTCTAACATACGAAATAAAATTTAAAGTTCAAGATTGCTCGTTTTTACATTTATAGAGCTTGTTCCAAGACCATGCCACAGAACCAATCTTTAAATGCTTCAAAATGTTTTTTGGCAGTCCCAGATTGTGGTACAAATATTTGCTCATACCATGAAAAAAAGAAAAAAAGGGTTTTAATGAATCCAGCAAATGATTTCCAGAACAAATTTAATCCATCAAACAGGAAACCAAGGAAGAGCATATCTCGGTAAAAATTATTAAATAATCTCTAGGATTATTCGAATTATCCTTCATGCGCAGCGAAGTGATTCACTTCATTTCGGAAGCTTGTAGCATCACAAGAAGTAAAAAAATAGAATCGCAACATAAGAATGAAGGAAAAAAATAATGTTCTGTGCAAATAAAATTACCGTACAGGCACCAACACATACCCAAGAGACCCGAAAAGAAAAAAAAAATGGAAAGGCTTTTCATTTATGTGGAAAATTTGTATTTTTCTGCTCTTCATTCGGTTCATTTTCACGTGTGAATGTGGATGACGGTCAGTGGTGTAACAGAGAGGATATGAACACTGTTCAGACTTGAAAGCTCTTAAAGCTCCTGCACTGCAGCACTTTCAGCATAATATTCGTATCACATTAAGGTCAAAGGTGCTTGCTAGAAAGGTTGAAAGGTGAACATAAATAATTTTTATTTTCTTTCCATCTGATTTTTATCATTCGTTAGTTTTGTGAAAGTTCTATGATATGCAACATAACAAACGTCATTGAAGAATGAACCTACTATGAATGTGAACTCACACTTCGATAGCTGTGTAGATTAAAAAAAACTTCAGTTCCATGGAAAATCAACAACTGGAGCATTATCTCTCTATGGTGGCGTGGAAATGATCCGAAATACAACCTAAGCTAGCGTTTATCATGGTAGCTGATGGTTGTTGGAGAAAATAAAGTAAGAAAAATGAAGCTTCCATAAAATTAAAGTGTTTAATAGACTGCGTCAGAATTCGCAAAGGTTGTTGATACAAAAGCTCACACATTGAGCGCACTATAAAAAAATGCCCGATAAAACTACATCATAATTTTTCAGTACTATCTCGCGCGATACAAGACATCGTGCAACGTCTCTTAAATTGCTGTCAACAACATTGTGTGACTTCATACAAAGAAAAAAAATCTGCCCCAACAAAAACATTGACCTAGACAGAAGGCCATTTGAGAGTACACGCGTCAGACAATGTTACTTGTAAATGACAACCGACAGACGGCAAATCAAGGAACCATCCACAGAGTTAAAGCATGTACATATATCTATATCTTGGTTGATTTGGCATTCTGCCATTGTCTTATGCCTCCGATCCGGCGACTGAAAATAATATGTGTGTTGTAAATGAGAAACTGTATGATGAAAAGGCAACTCTATGAATAATGAACTTGTTCCTTTGATGTATTTTGTCATTCTCCAATTCTTTGCTCGACTAATGACTTAGCTTTTCATGCCACACAGTCGTAAAGTTTTTGCCAGTTTAATTATTCATTTAAGTCAAGAGCGTACCAATGTCATTAATAACCCAAATTGAGAGAGAATCTCACAATCAGAGCATAAACGCTCCGAGGTAATTAAGAAAGTTTACATGTTCGTTTGAAGAAAACGTTACTTACTTAATTGTGTTAATTATTGACATTGAATTCGTAATTAAAAACCATACAGCACCGAAACATTTAACTGACCACTTTACGATTATAGTTCTAATTATTGCAAATGCGTTATGCACTCTCATTCTACAAGATTTTATATACATATATATATATATATAATGCTTGTAAATAAATAAGACGCAATTGGAATGAAATTTGTTATTTCAACAAGAGTTTACACGAAAAAGCTTGAAGGGGAATTTTTTTTAATTATGGAGCTCGAATGTTCATTACCTAAGTCGCCAGAAGAGCAAATCGAAGTCAATGAGAATTGTGTCAGACATAAATATATTTTAAAACAACAAATAAATAATAAAAAGCAGCACTCTCAATCAGCAGCCAGGTGATTTTAATTCAATAATAGTGAAAATTGCCGGTCAATCAGCAGTGCAGTACACTCTATTATGGCTAATGTTGCTCGTTACAGTATATGCACAATGATTAATTAATGTTTGTTTTACGCGAGAAATGATTTGTATTTCGTGCACCATGAATTTAATAAAATATCGAATTCCAATTATTCCATGATCTGAGCAAGAAAAAAAGGAATTAAACGTAAAATTTGCTGTTGAGAATACCACATGACTGAAGCTTCATGAATTATGCACTCAATTTAACTTTGGTTGGCTAAACAACGTGCACAGCTGATTTATCAAACCTTTAATGTGCCTTTTAGTGCTCAACGTGGTAACCAAACATGATTAATTGTGCATTGCTCCCTGCAAAGTGCAACGAGAACTCATTTTTCGTTTGCTTGTCGTAAAATGTTTGTGATTTTAATGAATAAATTATAATCAAGCCAGCACATATGGGCAACATGCCATGTATACTTTATGTTTTAGCACAAAAAATCTAATGCTCAGTATGACAGCAAACATGCGAAATGTGCATTTGTTATTAATGTCGAGATGAATTTTACTTATTTATAAGCAAAACGCGACATCGCAAAATGCTCACGTTGTAAATTATTTAAATAATTTTATGATTACACTCTCACTCATGTACTATCTAATTAAAATCACAATTTTTTCGCACAATTCTGTACAATAGTGAGAATGGTTTTGCATAATTAATCAAATGCCATGCGGGATTTGCATTGTTAGAGCACTTATGCAATTCCGCTCTACTTAACTGGCAAACGCTCATCTACAATATGCCTCAGACTCTACAAATATTTTCACATCAATTTATTACATTACACGAGAAAATTTTTAAATTTGCATGAACACTTCCAAGAAAAAAAAAGCGATTTTCGAAAATTTACGTAAAATTGTTCAAGTCTAATATGAAATTTTTTGAAACCAAAACTGCTTTGTGCTTGAACTATTTACTTCAATGAAATTGAAAGTGATGCAATTTATTTACACATCCAGTGAAGAAGACCATGAATTTATTAGCATGCAAAATGTTCTATGTAGCCTACACCACTGCAATTAACTTGCACATTTGACGCGTTCAGTCTTTAATGAGCCACGAATCTCTTAAATCTGTTCGACGACAAACTTTATGTGAATTTTGTTCGTAAAACAAAAAGATTTATTTATGTTAATGTTAAAGAATAAATCATTGCAAGCGCTATTGAATAATATTTAAAGTGAATTTAAGTTGACTAATTTTCATGTTTAATTTTTAACTATTTTTAAATGATTTTAAAGTTCTTCTTTAATAAATTGACAAATCGTAAAATAGCAGTTAAAATGTATCAACATCCGCAGACTATTTGTAAACTTAGATATGCATTTCCCTCTTGATGCCATGAATTTGTAAGTCTTCCGTTCATGCAGGAAAATAATCGCAAGGGAAATTTTTATAGCAATAAAGAATTAATGAAACATCATGTGATTTATTGCAGTTTTCACTTCATCCTGCGGAAAATAAATTTCCAACGAGAACTAAATAGAGAGCTAAGTGCACTGTGTTCTTCATGAACCATATTAAAATGCTATTAAAAGATGTAGCGAGATTACTCGAAGTTGCTAACTTGGTATGTGTGCTAAAGCATAGCATAAAAATAGAGCGAGGTCCAGCTAACAGTCGAACTCTGATGCAAAAATCTCATTAGAATGCAGTGAAATGTCTGATGAAAAGAATGGATACATTTTACTAACCTGTAAGCGTATTTATAGAACCAAGTAAGAAAATTGCAGAAAACTTTCCATTCATTTTTAAATTAATTATCTCGCTGTTACCTAGTTATCCTTCCAGAGAAAAAAGCTTCAAATTAATTGTTCAAAAGATAAGTCATATAATTAATATTCATGATATTTACATGGAGAAAATCATAATATAACAAAAACTGAAGGCTATACAATCGCACTAAAAGCCCTTCAACTTTCAAATCCTACTCAATATCCAAAGTCATTACAACGCCAAGATATCTACTTATTTAAATAGATCACTGAAAGTCCACAATAATTTTCTAAAGAGCTCAAACAATTGAAAAAGAAAAAAAAAGTTTTGTTGCACAATAAACATCCCGATTGCAGTCTCATTCAATTAACTTCTTGCAAACAATCTCCAATCAACATTTCACTTGGCAATCGAACGAAGCTTCCTTCCAACTCGAATTTTTGCAATTTTCTCGAAATGGCAATTTCCGAAGTCAGCAATGGCAATCGAGTGAATGAATGAAATATGAGTGAGAAGAAAAACTAGGTCGACGACGAAGAGCGAATAAATATCGCAGTTGTGCTGATAAGTATGATAAAAAGTAAATGTTCGATGAGAAATTATGGCTATGATTAAATTGCGATTGATAAAGTTACTCAATATTTTATTGCATAATCCATATAACATTTATGGTGTCTTTTTCTTTGCTTCTGTTGGCGATGTATGTGAATCGGTTTCAATTTATTAAAAACCCATTATGATCACTTTCACCTAGTAGATGAATGGTATTATCGACCTTTCTCTCACCGGTTGTATAAGGTGTTAAAGATACCTTGAACGTGATCGCTGTTAACTGAATAACAAACTCTAATTTATTTTTGATAGATGCCAGCATTTTTTTTTACAGGCCCCCGCAATCACTCCTAAATTTGGCTTCAGAAAAAATGATACGCAGTCAACTTTCCTCATTAATCATTTATGCCTTGACCTTCGTCAAAAGTGGTAAAAAAGATGCAAACACAAATCTCAGCAAAAAAAAAAAAGATTTAAAATTATGAAAAATTGCAAAAGAGCTTTCATCGTCGTTGGCGGACAGTTGAGCGGTTAGAAGAATTTGGTATAAAGTAAAGTAAATAATTCAGAAACAATTTTGTTCAGAGATCTCAATTTCTGTGGCAAATAATAAAAATAACAATAACACAAAAAAAAATCCAAACAAAATACTTTCCAACTCCGAACCTCGAGTCATTTTTCATCTGTTCATGATTTCATGTCCACTGCAGAAGCAACAAAAATAGCGAGCATTTTTATTCTCTTTTAATGTAATTGAAACTTTGTGAACGAGTTTATGTGCAGCATAAAAAATCATTAATTTCATAATATTGAGAGTTCTATTGTGTGGATGAATCATCGGCATCACATGAGACTTTTGTATATGTGTCGTATCAGGATGAGCAGAGAACAATATCAGTATTTTGTTGTTGACAACCATTAAAATATCATTTTTCAATTCTCATAATCTACAAAGCGACGACCTTATAAAAGGAAAATATTTGATCGCTACAGTAACAAAGAGCTTAACGACAGTGCCAGATGTGTAATTGCGTGTTACATGATGCATTTTAAAAGACTGCGCTGTTATTTAAATCAATTATATCAACAGTGTAATTATCATATTAAATTATGGTATCTACATCCCAGCATTATTTTAATCATTTGTTTTTCGATATTCTCTATGAGGCAGGAATCGCTCAGTTTTATATAAATATTGCGCTCACTCTTTGTTTATACTGATTTAATGCATTATCTTTGAGCGCTAATTGGATCAGACCACACTTAATTAGATAATTATAATAGGTTAACTATGCACAATGAATTAATCATGCATGATGGAAGCCAATTTTCATTGCCCATAAAAATTCCTCTAATTTAATTTCGATCGATAATTTTTCTATCTATGATGAAAAAACAAAATTTTAAAGGAATTATAAGCATGTACACACAATTCGATTTAGCGAGGGTCGTTCTAGCGTTAATTAGGTTTATTAAAAACAATTTCTTAATGAGCGTATTGAGCACGAAATGGAAAATTTGAAAAATTTGTAATTCGCAGACAATTTCAATCAATGTCAAATGCTCCAAAAATGAAATGATTTCGATCGCATTTTTTTTTTTTTTGATTTTCGTTGCCAATTCACAATTTAATAAGATTGAACTGAAAGAGATTAAAATTGGTCAATGTGATTGAGAGACACATGGTCATGGTTGGCATATTTAATCTTGAAAAGTAAATATCAGTAATTAACACACTTTTTAAGGAGCAAACGAGCGAATATAAACAAACTAACACCAAACACATTCATGGGGAAGACAGAAAAAAAAAAAAAACACAACGAAACATTTGTCGGTTGGAAAAAAAGCTTCGAAAAGAGTTGACTATTAATAAAGTCTCTACAACAAAAACACTCTTGAAGGAATGTTTCGACGCTACATTTAGTTTGAAGTTTGTAGTTTTGACCCGAAGCGCAATCGATAATTCTAAAAATAATAAACTTTTCTAGAAGGAAAAATAACACAACTGTGCAATCGATGGGTCGTTTTTGGAAAGGGAAAGGCCTTTCCAAACATAAAAAGAGCTTTTTGTCGGGTTCTCTCAATATTGACTTTCGCTTTCATTATTAAGCACATTATTTTTTTTTGTTAAATATTTTTTCTTAATTTTGTCGATCAGCCAATTTTCGCAATTAAGTATGTATTTTTTTTTATTGGTGCAGGAAAGCAATTCCACGTAGGGTCGATGAATATCATCGGTACGTATAAAAAAAGGATTTATTAAATATTTATCCAATCATGCCAACAAAATCATTTTAACGCTCAACGCTAAGAGCCAATTACGTTACCGAAATACTAACGATTGATTGCTCATTTGGAGCCTCGTTGGATTAATTTAAACAAAATATGTTATGCAAGATATGTACATAGCTGTACATTAAATATTTAAAACAATACAACTAACGCATCAACAACAATTCACAACAAATCAAATCTATCACTATTTGACAGGAAAACTCATTGCGTAAGATTTGAATTAAAATTAATGGTAGTTAAAATTTACACGCTAGAAAATCGCCGGTAAAGTTTGTAATTAATGATTCCGCACGTTGATTTTAGGACTCGGCGCGGAAAACAAAAAGTCCGCGAAGGATTTGAAATGAACGGTTATTAATCATTGCTTTATATGTGCGCGATATCAAGGATTTGATTTCGTTGTATCACGCAACGATGTTTGAAAATTAATTGCAATGAACACCTCAAATGCCGGCGACGGTTAGTACCAGCTGCGATGTTTCGGCTTACGTCAAAAGGTTTTTACATGCGAGAGGTTAATGAACATAAGATTTTAATTAAAAGTCGCGCAAAGGTTTGCAATCTCGCGATTTTCTACAGCTTGTTGCAAAGAATTATTTCTTATTTGACTTGAAAATTCCTTTTCCTTTTGACGTTTTCAAGATGTTCAACTCATTCAGTTCTCCATTACTTTGACTTTTGCCGTTTACGTTTTCACAAAGTTTTGTAGAAAAAACGCGTTAGTTGTTCAAGAGTTAAAGTACTTTATTGAACTTAAAGCTGAGCAATGTTTTTCTAGAAGTCACAAGAAGTCAACGAGGTGCACAACACTTTTCCCCCTATTCTGTGATTTCAACCGAATCAAAATGTGAATTTTCAACTTGAACAAATCGCGAGAGTTCAAAGCGCGACAAACAGATGCCTGGCTTTTAATATTAAAAACTTTTATGAGTCGCCAGTTGAGAATTGTGAAAAATTATTAGAATCCTTGAGAAATTACTGACTCTAATTTTATATTGCTCTAGGGAATTCTTCATTTTTTCTCCTCCCATAATTCCAAAATAAAATCTTTCAGTGCCAAAATAGCAATTTCATTTTTCATTTCATCAAACCGCAATTTTTATTATTCATCAACGACATCACTGTCATCGTATTTGACTTCGGTGAAATATAAATTGAGTTTTTTTTTATTTGGCAAAAATTCAGAAAATCACAAAGAAAAAAATAGAGAAAACTTTCATTCAATTTATTTCGCAAAATGTTATTGCTAAAACCTTATTTAATAATGCACATCTTTGGCACATGAATTGGATTTGCACATAATTCAGTTGCGCTTTAATGGTTAAATTGGATTTTATTTTTCTTTCCCTCTCTCTCTCTCTCTCTCTGTCTGAAAACATTTTAACTTTCCGTCTCCAATTTTATTTACTACGTCTATCTATTTATTTGATTGCATAATAATATCTGGTATCTCTGGTTTTGTTCCTGTATGTATGACATAAAGAGAAACTTCCGAGTATGTCAGTATTTTAAACCCCAAAAATGTCTCGAGCAATACACCAATTCCATTACGACAACTTGAAATTTACAAAACTCTTTTTTTGAAGGTCAATGGGAGGTTTTTGAAACTATTTCGTTGAATTATTTCTGAACCGCAACAGCAGAATGACTTTTTTTTTGATGGCCAATTTCTATTGTACCAGCACATAAATTCACTATTAGTAAGCAGCCATGAAATTGCATATTTCCGTCTCCAGCTGAAGCATTCAATTACAAACAATACAATTATGTTTCATGCTGCAATCACTTAAACAATTACAAAAAAAAAACTATTAAAAGGAATTTCAAGGTTTACAAACATTTGCAACATTCCACGGACTTGCTGAATAATTTCTCAATTTCAGAGAAGGAAACCTAAATTTAAAAAACTGGAAAGTTCCGATTGGAAATCGCTTTAATTAATTGTTTTTAACATACATAAAGAATGAAGTTCAATACCAAAAAGAAAATAAATTGCACGTCAAATTGCTAATTCGATGCATGAGCAATTTCGCATCGGAAACATACAAGACTACAAGACCGTCACGCTGGCGAACAAATTTTTCGCTCACAAAAGCCAAAAAAAAATTGACAAGTGAATGGGGAAAAAGAGATCATTGAAATTCAATTAAGAAGCATTTTTCTATCATTTCTGCGAACTTCAGATATTGAAATAATTTGTGAATAATTTAAATTGGTATGCAAAGCAATTATGCAAGAGACTTATGTTATGGAAACTTGAAGCCTGGTTGCTAAGGCCTTTGTGTTACATTCATCAAGCTTATTGTCTGCGAATGATGTAGCAAATTATGAACAACAATTTCAATTAATCAATGAAGAATGGGCAAACAATAAAAAAAGCGATACTTGCGACATTTGAAGCGCAAACCAAGAAAAAAAAACCAGATTGTTCATGTCGTTTACTAATTGGTTCTGGTCACGTATGTGCAAAGACTTCAGATCATGTCAATCAAGTTTCAAGTTCCCGAATCTTTCCTCGCGTTTGTATCACGTTCAACCTGAAATCATTTTTTTTTTATTACTTAGTACTTTTTTTTTTCTGTCGACAAAATATGTATTAAGCAACTTTTAGATATTGCCCATCACATCACGCCATGTCCCTTTGAGACTACTTTGAGAAATACATATGTATGTCTCATGATACTGTTCTTGCCGATATTGAATTTTTTGTTTGCTGTTGCGCAAGGTCAAGGCTGCATAAATCGATCTGCCAAAGAAAAGTGTCGAAAGAGAATTTTCGCAACTCGTGGAGTGGCTTTAATTGTAGATTTCCAGCACACTTTAAGTACTTATAAGATGGGTTGAAAACTTTTTTTTTTTTTGCTTCGAACCTCGAAAGCAAACAACATGCGAAACAGCCTAAACAGGGTTTGGTGTCATAAATTCAAGTTCGCAGTTGACAAAAGGCTCGAAAATATCTTTCACACGAAGCTTTAGAAGGGCATTCAATGAATTGTGAAAAAGTTTTGATTGCAAAGTTTCAATGGCAAGGAAGGTTGCTAATTAAGTGACACACCACTCCGGACTGAACTAAATGAGCCATTCTGTTAAAACCGAAAATCCATTAATAAACAACAAGCAAAATATGCCTTTTTGCAGTTCGCTGAGAAATCCCTTAATGGATTCGTTGGTTTCGCGTATAGATAAGACGTAAAATTATGTTTAATTACACTTTTGAGCTTCGCTATGTTGTTGAATGAAACAAAAACAAAAAGCTCATTAAAAATGTTCTTAATTATTTTTCATGATCTCGCAAATTCATGCACCACTTTTCCTTTGCGTCAATTAAGACACGAAATCATGAATGAATTATGCAATAATAATAAACTAATCTACAGCAAGCAAAAGTATTTTCAGCTCTTTCAATGTTTAATAATTTCATTATTTTTGATTTAATTTCTTTATTTGAATGCTAAATTGAACAGAATATAGTAGATCTAAATTTACATATCGTAAGGAATAGAAAGATTCAGCAATCTAATGCACTCTCTGCTAAAATAGCAGTCAAGTGTTTTCACTATTTAAAACCTTTTAAGAAATTAAAGACAAATATTATGTTGGCAGCTCATTTCCCTCTATAATTCACATAAATTGAAAAGAAAAGACCTTTTAATTAGATGCTCAAAATGTATATTGTTCTAAGCTCAGGCTCACAGCCCTTTTATGTCACTATTTATGTATATTTCACTTTGTCTTCGCTCCCTCCATGCATCATCCAAAAAAAGAGGAAGAACATTATAAGGCAAAACATTTTCCATTATGTACCTTCTCTGTGTTTTAACTTCCATGTCTTTTATGGGACTTATGTATGTTGTGTGTAACCAGACGTTTTATGAAATTTATTTACGCATTTATTTCTCTATCCCTCACTCTCTACGCGCAGTATATATTTTGTCATTTTCCCAGATAACATATCACAATTGTGATGTAAATATATGACATTTTATTCGCTATGTTGACTCCACAATTCTAAATGTGTTTCAATTGTTGCAAAATCAGCCTGCCATTAAAGTGTGAAGAGTTCAAGTGCAAAGAACATCGAGTCACTCTGGTTATTCGATCGACATTGTTACATTGTGAATGTTATTTTTTCAATTCATTCCATCCTTTACACATCTATAACAAAAACAAATTTTACCCTCACACAAAAAATTCTTATTTTGGGGATGGAAAGGACTTTGAAAGTGGCTCATGGGTAAATATTTTTTCATCCAACTCTTGCAGGTCGATTTCATGCAGGCATATACAAGGTATGCGAGCGAGGGATTCATATATATTGTTAACATATTACGAGCTTTTTAAAAATAATTCTTATAGCATGGGGTTAAAGTTAAATAGGAGAAAAAAAAAACCTTTTAACTTGAATGAAGCTTTTATAATTTTTTTTTGTCGATTTCTCTCTCGTTATTGTCTAAATGCTTTCATATTAACATCATAAAGGGTTCATCTATATTTACGAACTTTTAAAATTCAGCAAATTCGTTAAAAGAATTAAATACGAGTGGCAGAAAAGAAAATTGCTTCGGGAAAAGTTTTTCGTGCATTTTCATGAAATCATTTTATTGTATATCAACCTGTGTGCCGTTTCACGTTTGAAACCTTATTTAAAAAAAGGCAGTGACAGATACACGAGCAGACGGGAGAGCAAAAAAGAAATATGTTTAAGAATTGAAACCTTTAGGCAATAAAACATTGAAACAGTGTAACTTGGGTAAACGAGAAAAAATGACAAAAGCGCTACCGGTTCGTGGAGTTGAATGAGAGAAAATACTTTCTAACAGTTGGCGAGCGCCCAGTCACAATATTTTTTTTTAACTCTGTTTGCTCAATTTTCATGCACCATCGTGTGTCTGTCTCTTGGTGCGCCCAGATGTGATGTAATGAATAAAAAAAAGTAAATATATGTAAATGGCACACAGTTGTGGGAACAGGAAATCTCGCGCATATCGTTTTCTACCGAGAAATGTGTATGGAGCATCACAAATGCGACTAACAAAAAAATCCATCCTGGAGTGATATATGTATTTTGCGACTACTGCTGTGTCGCAACAAGCTATTGTCATTTTTCATTCGTTTCATTCATGAATGTTTTTCGCGCCATTCATGAGTAAACAAGAAGCATAATAAATCGAAACTTGGGCCTACACCATCTCGACGGCTACAAGTCTTGCCATCTTTCTTCTGAACATTGCAATAAAAGTTTTATTTTGCCATATCAAAGGAAGCCTTTAAAGCATCAAATGCTTATTTCGGAAGTTTTCATAACAACTCAAGCACAATACACATTGTTGCGTCACAATAAAGATTGCAATAAGATTTATAGCTTGTCTCACATCTCTCACAATTCACAAGTCAGCATTCGTGGCTAAAAATCATTTATTCAAAATGTCACACGAATCAAATTGAAAATGGCGAAAACGAAAACAACAACAACAAAAAAGTTTGCGGAAAAGGTTTTTATTTATGGCATGCATGTTTTTTTTTTTGTTGTTAACCAAACTCCAGTTATAGAGCTGTCACAATTTATTCTTTTTTCTCCTGATAGACGTTCGTTTTTTGTGCTCCAAATCAACTTGCAAACAAGTGACATCGCATAGTCGACGCATTAGGATTTCATCGAAAATTCGCATTAAACCATTTTCAAATTAATTCATTTGTGAGATTAAATTGTTCACGAATTGTGCAATAAAAAAACATATAAAAACCAAATTTGAGATAAAATCACTCGTCGATCACAATATAAAGAAACCAGCGGCTTAGCAAACAGACGATAACTTATTAAATGCTATTTACAAAAATTCAATTTGGTTATTTTTCCCATTTTTTTTATATATTTTAAACATATTTTTAATTTTTTTTATGTTTCCTTCGCAATAAAATTGCAAAAACAATATAAAACTTTCTCAATGATAATTCACAACGGCGTGGTTTAACTCACAACATTTTTTATCAAAATGAAAGCATTTTTGCTGTTGCGCAAAATAAAAGGTTGAAAACTTTACCAAAATTTTAATGATGTGAGCAAAGATGTTCATTTCAAAAATTAAAAATAAATAAAATGCGAAGCCTCAACATGAAAACTCTCGAGTGCTCGGGATGTTGATTTGCAGGAATATTCCGGATGTATTTCATTTGAAAACCGCAATGATTATAATTTGAATTCCATGTTTGTTCATTTGTTATCTTGCCAAACCCGCAGTTAATTCATGCTCAACAATTCTCCAGCGTATCACCACTCACCAATTATTTATTAAATCCACAATCGTGATAATCGTTTATGGCTGAATAAATACTTTCAGTACAGTAATCCGACTGATGAATTTCCCAATGTTGTTCTTGTTATGTTTATGATTGCTTAATATGCACTTTGTAATCACTAATGCTCACTCCAGTTGGTAATATGTGATGAGATTAAATAAATATCTAGACAACTTGTGGCGAGTTAATTATAACAACATTTCATACACTTATTAATTATGTAGATATTAATGCAAAGTATCATTTAAAGCTCATAAAATTTAACTGAAAGTATTTGGTTTTCTTTATATTTTAATTTCACTGTGTAATTATTATAAAGGGTGGAAGGATGGATTGAGCGAGCCAAACCGATTTAAATGGAAAATAATGGGAAATCAAGTCTCGCGTTTAAGTGATCACGATCGACTAATTGAAGTGGTGGTAATGTACATTTATTTATAGCTTTTTTTTTACTCTCATTCCATCCACTTCTTGCCGTATGTTATACTCCAACTTTGATTTCGTTTTTTCAATTGTTGGCGCGCGCGACTTGATGCATTAAACAAAAGCAAAAAAATTTAACATTTTTTAAATCTCTCTAAGAGAGCTTGAAGCTTGTAAATATTTTAAAGAAATTTGCCATTTTGCGAGTGCAACATGAAACGGTTTTCAAGAGAAAAGCAAAAAGTTTTATTTATTTGGAATCGGTTGCGAACACATTTTTGCTTTTAAGCGGCTTGCTTTTAATTTGAATCATGCTCTGTGGGTGGAATTAATTGTAAAAGGGCATTTTCGATCTCGTTAACCAAGAATTTATAAAAAAAAAATTTGCAATACATTTTTCTCAACAGGATTTGCACAATTCTTTTTACGTGTTTTATTTGTTTTGCTGAACTTTGTGGCTTTATTACAGCAGACATTTACAGGCTACACTACGATATGCATCATGGCAACAACAGCGAACAAAAGAATGCAGTTGAAATACTGTATATATTTTTTTCGGTGCATTCAGCCTCAGCCAACTCGCTCACCTGAGCCATGCACATAGCATGGAAATAAATAATTCCAGATTGCATACGTTTAAAAAGATCTTAAATTGCGACCAACAGAAAAGTGCCTTTTTGCCTTTATAGCTATTTGTGTATGCATTGCATAATATTTATCGCTATTTTTTCAATGTCATTGGACTAGTCAGGGAATAAAATTGTCTATAGATTGTAGCTTTTTTTTGTTTCTGTAACAGGACATGTACTTTTCTTGCCATGTGTTTTCTAGAACTGAATAATTTAATAATAACAGCTCAGAGAATTAATTCCTTTCGAACACAACTCACCGAACTGAAAAGTTTGTGGAGCAGTTTAATGAAGGTTAGTTAGGTAATATTGCTGATAATTCTTATTTACGAAGCTCAGTCAATCAAGGTATTTATATTTGGACCGGTTGAAACGGACAAAAAAAAAAGAAAGTGGAAAAAATTCGCGACTTTGGATGACAACAAAAACTGCTGTATAAAATTGTCGCTTCAATCTTGGTGAAATCGAAATCCATTGAGATTTAATTCAAATCAAATTAATTGCCATTTTGCCAAATAAAGAAATAATAATTGTGTGCAAATTTCCTTAATCTTGATCGTGGTTCGCGAAATAAAAATGAGTTTGCAAATGCTGCGCCCTCGTAAAAAAAAAAAAAAACAACCATTCAAATGCTAAACTCTATTTTTGTTAACATGTTAACATGCCTGTAGCAACAATTTAAGAATCATTTATTATGCTTTGACGCGGACTATATACAATTAAGTGGTTTCATTTCGATCTCGCTACAGCTTATAAATAATTAAGTATTTTGGATAATGTTTGACGCAAATTTTCAATATGTTCCAGCATAGCATATTTTTTTCTTATTAAGAATTCTGTCAAATTAAGCGCTCCCAGTCGCTGTTGATCGACTTGCCATTAAAAGTATGCGATAAATTCAATTACATGCTGCGAGGGAGATACAAATTAGACAAGAAATTCAGATTAAGATTATAATGATCATACTTAAAGACAAGAAACCGAACCGGAATAGTTTCATCAAGCTGTTTAATGAAACCAAAGCCGAAGAATGCGAATTTTCGCATTGAATTGGCAACGCATTAATCGCCAAAAATGAAAAAATTGTCAGTTTCAATGTTAAACAAATCGCATGAAACAATAGAAAAGTGTCGAGTAATTTTAAACGACGAATGGATGAATTGGGTTTGGTCAATAGACTTTTCAATGAATAGAGCAGTGAGTCAGTCATCAAAGGGCATCGCCATGAAATTAAACATATGATCGTGATGAAAATATAATAAGCAAACCACAAATGGCGATCACAACACGATGACCAGTTTACTAGACTTCACTTTCAATGCCATCCAAGGTCTTCATGACTTCAAAGTGTTATTGCATTACTGAAGGTAATGAAACTTCAACTGATTCGATTCCTTACCACAATCATTCCTGAGAGCTTGGTAAAAATGCGTATACGTTAATATGAGAGAAAGAAAAAACAACAACAGCTTTAAGCAGTTTAGTTGACTTTTGCGACCACAACTTTTACCTTGTATGGTGTATACGCATTTTTATGAACGTACATACAACTTACTTGACCTAATAAAGAAATTCAAGTCTTTTATTTATTTTTATTACCAATTTCACTTGTTCTTCCTGGTCTGTAAAATACAATTTTTCACGCTTCTTTGCCTTGATAGTAACCGGCTTGTGTTGACCACAAAACAAGTCATTACATTAAAAGATTCACGATCTCGAACAAAAAAAAATTATTCAACACTTAACAAACAATCAAAGTTTCGCTTTCGTTTTTTTTCTAGATATTTTGTATTCGAATTTCCTGAATAAAGTTTAAACTTTACAGCTGATGCAACTGACGGAGATAATAAATTTATGTGGCGCAAAATTTATGTTGATGTACCACACATTACCACATTTTTATGCGGTTTTATGAGAATTTTTGCGGCAGTCAGTCGCTTTTAATATTTATTATTGACTCTTATCAAACTTTTAAACGAGCCCATCATATCAGCCCATAAATGTGTGAGTTGAATGTTTTATATCACTTTCGGTGTATGATAATTTACACCACCAATTAAACAAATTCCGAATTAATTATTTTCATTGAGAAAATTAAAATTAATTAAAAATAATTTCAAACAAATAATTTTACGCAATTTTCACTTTTTAACGTCATGCTTTTATCACTCTCTCATTACGCTTGCAAAATGATTCCACAAAATTATGAGTTTTGCTCAAATTTTTGCCTCACTGTGCGTGAACTTGGAAATTGTGTCAGTGTTACTTATTCATTTGTTAAATATTACAATAAAAAAGAGAAGTGCGTAAATGTTCCACTCATTACCTTCTATTTTAATTAGCGCATATGCTCAGCTCATAAAAGTTAACTCGTCCTTATTGCAGCTACATGAAAGCAACATAATTGCATTATGAATTGGACTTAACAAGCGGAATTTTCTTTAAAAATTAAATGATGAATTTACTAAATAGAAAACTTTAAAGTGTTCTTAGTCTCTAATTGATCCTCATACAAAACTTAAAAGAAACCTTTTACTCTGTTCAAATTCTAGGTTTAAGAAATACGAAGTGATGTTTAAAAGTTTTTGTAAATGGTTCGGGGAGCCGATAAAAATGTTGAAAACTTATGAAAGATTCATTCATGATAAGCTTTACTCTCTAAACTGAACGATACCATCTACCTATTGAAAAGATCAGACATCACGGAAGCTTTCGGTGATCATCACATTTCAGACAAGACTGAAATTTAAGAGCGTCGTGTTGAAAAAATTTGAAATTAAATTTTTTGACAAATGCAAAAAAGTTCATTTTTTTTTGTTGTTGCCTCGGTCCTTGTTTGCCTGGACTGTGGCATATTATGCAAATATATAAAGCTGGATGTCGTGTTCATTCTGGGTATCATTAGCAGGACAGTTTTTCGGAAAGCTTAACAAAATGGCTCATAATTTCATTCATTATCTGAACAATTGGAGAATGAACACATCAAAAATTTCACTCATCAGATGGAGAGATTGAAAAGTTTTTCATACAATGATGAGTTGGACACAAAACAAATTACAATTGGGGATTTGTTGAATTTATCCTCTGTAGTCCCATCGCGTGTATCCGAGCTCTTATGATGATCTGAAAAAACTGTCTATGTACCGTTTTTGTAATGGATTCCACTCCAAACATCGCACGAAATTGCATGTTTATATTTTCATATTTCATTTCACAAAAACTTTTTGCGATGTCATTTCATGATGCAATTAGATTAATTTTGCCAATTTTTATGTTCATTACTGATAGTTTTTTCGATGAACTAACACGATATTTCTTTTGGGGTTTTTTTGTTATGGTCAATAATTATTGGAATTGAAAGTTTTCTATACTCAATAAACGCAGTCATTATTGGACATCATTTTTAAGATTATTTCAAATCACTTTTTTCAATGTCTCAACTTAAATATTTATCGTTATGCATTTCAAATTTCTTTATTATCCGGGTCGCCTTCAGATTTCAACAAACTGCAAATTCAAAATCGATTTTTATTCTTTTGCCATACTTTTAAATGGCACACTTTGCATCAAACAAACCACAAAAAACATATCTTGAAATTTCTTCTCATGTCAATGAATCAGTTGATTACTGATTATCGCATCAAATTTAATTTAACTCAAAACCAGCAAATAAAAATCAAGATTAAACTAGCTTCCGAAATTTTTTCTTTCTTGTTCGGGGAAACTTCTGACATTGAACAAAATTGAAATTTCAAATGAATATTTTATCGCTCATCGAGTCGATAACACTTTAGGCGAAACATATCCAGTTTCATCACACATTAAAATGCCAGAAACGAAGAAATTTTCCAATCGATTTTGTTCTTATTTAAGAACTTCTCAGAAGTTTTTTTTCTCAATTCTTATATTCTTCTGCCATGTTTATCAGCATTCTTCTTGCCAATGTCGTGATGATGCGGAAGTTTGCGCCCGTTGCTTTCAAAAGCTTCAGCCCTTCAAACACTTTCACTTGATGCTCGCAATTTGTGATTCCGCAATGGAGATAAATACAAACACCCTCATGATATCTTCGAATGATGATGTTCTATGAATTTCTAAACCTTCTTTCCAACATCATGAGCATTCTTTGCCATATTGTAAATGCAGCTATCGTATCTGTCCCAATTTGAACGAAGTCTCCATTGAATCAAATAAAAAAAAGCAAAAACGAAAATATTAAAATACAACTAAATTAATTCACGTGCAGCAAGAATGGAATGTCACCTTCATTTATTCAACACTCTTTTATCATTTTGAATTCAAAAAAGCTATCCTTAAATCCCAATGTATAACCGGCAAATTTTTTCTTCCTTTCATTTGGGAAAACAGTTTTCATTTTCACAGTTTCTTTGTTGTTCATTTCTCAATTGAGTTCTGATAAAATTTGCCGACGCTACATAATAGAAAGTGATTATTCTTCGAAACTTTCTCAAGAATTTTGACATCTTTGTTCAAATAAAACTGCATTCAAAGTGAGCTGCACTCAAGTGCATCATCGACATCACAGCACAATGAGCCAAATATTGTTCGAGGTTTCACTAACTTTAAGCTAGGTATCTATGTTGAAAATATTTTACAAGACGTAAAAAAAAAACGTTTTAAAGTATACTTTGAAACGCAGCATGTGCTTTCGATGTCGAAAGCTCAAATATTAAAGCCCCAACAAAAGTAGCTTTAATACAAAGCTTTATATCTCTTTTTCACTCTCAATCGATACTTACAAACTACCAACAAACTTTTAATTTATTAGATTTGCTCTCGAAGCAACAACTTTACCATCTCGGTGGAGAGTATTTCCATTGCTGTAGAAACTTTTCTCGACATCATCTAATTACAAGAATAATCGCACATCGTCCAAAATTTCTTCATTCCAAATTCAATTCTGAGATTGAAACATTTTTCCCTCCCATTATAAGAAAAAGAATAAACTGAACTCAACTGTTACAATTAGTTTGCTTTATATTTATTTTCGTTATACAAACAAATTAACGAAGTAACAAATGAAGGAACGAGCAAACGATATTGTAATTGCAGAAAAGGATATTTTCAGTAATTTCACAACTTTTTATGGTTTTGACCTGTCAGGAAATATATTTTAATCATCTATAAATAGCTTAGATTTAGTGAAAGACTTTTTAAATTTTCTCCGTAATCCGCCCACACAATTTAAGTTTAAAAATATATTTAATCATCTATAAATAGCTTAGATTTAGTGAAAGACTTTTTAAATTTTCTCCGTAATCCGCCCACACAATTTAAGTTATGCAAAAAGCAAATGCACTCGGCTGATCTAGAAACAACATACAAAATAAATAAATCGTTAAGATACAAATTACTTGTAGAAAACTCCATCAGGCACGTACTGCGGCAGGCAATTTTTAAATGTTTTAATGTTGAAATGACTTAAAAGTTTGAGGGGAAATCAATAGACTTCAGTGTTACCCAAAGCACGAGTTGAATACACGTTAACGATTGATCTTTAACACACCCAACAACGTCTGGCAACCAGTGCCTATCCCACTACAGTACCATAATGAAAGCGAAATTTTCATATAAAAGCGCTTTCGCTTGGCATTTTTCGGTTTTATTTCATCAAGTGTTGTGATTGCGGCCAAATCACACTGTTTAAGTGCCGCGGAAGTGAATTGTACAATAGTAAGAGACACCTAGCCCACTATAACTAAAGTGAATACCTTTCTTTGACCCTGAGTTACGTAAAGGGAGTTTCTGGACTGACTGGTTTTCTTATTTGAGTGCCAGAATTACTCGCCAGGAAGAGAAAACAAAAAGACAAAATTAGAAAAATTAAAATAGCAATTAAAAATTAATTGTAATGGCTCTTAAGCAATTAGGAATTTTATTACTAGTGATAGTAACAAGTAAGTAATATCAAGAGAAAATCACTATTCGAGGCGTCTCCGCTCAAGGTCTTGGTTGCATAATTTCGAATTGTTGAAAGTGAAATGAAGGAAATTAATTCTGTTGCACGAGATAAATTTAAATGGATGTATAATGTTAATTAGTGCTTTTGCTGAGCACGATAGAGAGATATAGTAAGAAAAAGGAAAAGTTAGTTCAATCGCTCCGATAAATACGCGAAATTTTAGTTTTACATAACTTGAAACAGAAATGTTAAAAAAAATAATAATAATTTGTGAAATATGCAGCGAGCAGAGCCTGTATGCAAAAAAAAATTGTACGTTTAATCGCGAATCTGGCTTTCAACCTTTAAAATAAAATATCTTCGAGCGAAATGTGTATTCATAACGGTGGAGTTTGTGACTGTCGTTGTGGCTGTTATTTTGGTGCAAAGGAAAAAATTAAAATAAAAAAATTAAGAAACTAAACCGGTTTTTCGGGCTGTGTAAACCGCTAAGCGAGTTGGAAATGATAAAAATTATACAACAGCATGACAGACCGAGATAGAAATGAAACAGAGAAAGACAGAATCGATTATGTGGATCACTTTTACGTGGAATAAATATATAGGAATTGGCATGTAACATTGACCATAAACGCACTAAAACATTTGTTTCCGTTTTGTTGATTGCCTTCTTGTTACCATTTACGAATGGGTCACCACGGTCCCTCCCCCATACTGGCTTATCCCCGGCAATTGATTCAATAGTGAATTGATTAAAACTAAAACCAAGAAAAAGCTAATAAATATCCGCTATCGGTATAAACAAGTGACAGTCTCATTTCCGGCATTTCAAGTTGATTGCTTTCAAGCATATGTATCGGAATGCTTTCAGCTTCTGGAACCTTCAAGAATTCTTAAACTCGAGAGAAATATGATGTAGATAGGCATATTTCGAGGAAAATGCAATGAAATGGCTGCTACTTAGATATATCACATTAATATTAATTAAATGACTCTTCACATTTTCATCTCTCCTCACCTCGACACGGCATGGAACCCAACTTGTGATTGTAATCTCCCTCTGTTCCGACGTTTGATATCCAGTTTCCACTCATAAAATTTCACGCGAAAAAGTGCTGACCTACTTAGTTCTAAATAGAATAATGCCGCAACCTACCTAATTCAAAATGGTAGAACAGAAACACAATATAAAAAGCTACATGCAACAATTGAAAAGTTGTAATGCTTAATTCAATTATTTGAAATTTAACTCAATTACAAATCATGCCGTAAAATAAATTCTCTCCATCTACGCGGCGCGGCGTACCTGATTTTTGAGCCGTATTTCATTTCGTCGACACATTTTTTGTTTCCTTGCGCAACAAAATATATTTATATCAAATTGATTTCTATCTCCAAGCGAATATGTTTTGTTTGTGTGTGTGTGTATGAGTGTTGAGGGGGCATAAATTCATTTAATTAATATTTCAAATGTCGCCAGTAGGAAAAACATAATGAAACAAAAATGACTGTGATATTTTATTGATATTTTTCGGCTGAAACATTAATAAATAGTTTCGCAATCAACGAAGATGTCGGAGCGTGATATTTTAATACTGTTTGATGCAATGTTGTCCTTTCGGCTGATGTAATAAATAAATATCTATTAATAAATATCTTTGCAAAATTCCAATCGAATCCAAAAACACAAAGAAACAGAGAAGCCTCAAAGATTCGAAGATTTTCAATAAAGTGAAAGCCACAAACCAAAAGCAAAACAAAAAATTTTTTTGTGTCTATTTGCTTTTGAACTTTTTTTTTCTATTGTCGAAAATCTCTTAAAGACAAACACAAAGAAATTTAATCGAAAATGTTTTCACGAAACGAACATCGAATGTAAGATGAGAGATAGATATGCCGTGACCGAATGATGGCCATTATACAATACCCAAATTCAATTTCATTGTGACCTTTACTTTCAGAGGCCTGACATCGCTTCACGGTCTATTGAATTTAATCGATCTTTTCTTTTTATTTCGCCTTCCAAAAATAGCAAATGCAATTCGAGTGAAACGACAAGAAGAAAACAAAGATAAGAAGGAGGAGACATTTGAGCAAGAGCTGTGTAAAGACAAAGATGCCGGTGAATGGTTCAGATTAGTAGCGAATGACGGTGACTCGTGTCGTGATGTTATTCAATGTACGACATCGGTAAGTTGTCTCAAGACTAAAACAACTTTAATCAAATTAATTTAATTTATTTTTAATTAATAAAGGGCTTGCAAGCTATTCGATGCCCAGCTGGACTTTTCTTTGATATTGAGAAGCAAACGTGCGATTGGAAGGATGCTGTGAAGAATTGCAAGTTCAAAAATAAAGAGCGCAAGGTTAAACCTCTGCTGGTGACCGATGAGCCACTGTGTCAAGATGGATTTTTGGCATGCGGTGATGGCAACTGCATCGAGCGCGGTCTGTTCTGTAATGGCGAAAAAGATTGCGCCGACGGTTCCGATGAAAATTCATGTGGTGAGTGTTGACCACCTGAGCTTGTTCTGGGCTAAAAATGTTTGAATTCTTAAAGTACAAGTTTATTTTGACTGTGTCCGCGTTGACATAAATCCTAATCAACGTTTAAATGGCTTAGCAACTGCCATTTTACGACTATAGAGCACATTTCATTTTTTCCCTTTCACATTTTGCATGATTTTTCAATGAAACAACTTTTTGTTTTGTTGTTGGTAAATAGCAAAATGCAACAAATTCAATTTTCTCTGCGAATTGCACAGAAAAAAAGCACTTTGCAGCTATTTTTCCCATTAATTTTGTTGCAATTTTATGCTCTAGAAACTTTTTTTTTCTTCTTAAATATAAATTGAAATTTAATGGCTTCGATTTCACGCTGGGTTCACAGATATTGACAATGATCCAAATCGCGCACCACCTTGCGATCCAGCGGTCTGCGTTTTGCCTGATTGCTTCTGTTCCGAGGATGGAACGACAACGCCCGGCGATTTGCCACCAAAGAATATTCCTCAAATGATCACAATCACATTCGATGATGCAATCAATAACAACAACATCAATTTGTACAAAGAAATGTTTAATGGCAAACGAAAAAATCCAAATGGATGTAACATCAAGGCCACGGTTGGTATCACATTAGCAAAATGTTCAATCAAGTAATAAATTTAATTAATTTCACCTCTCTCTCGTTCTCGCTTTCTCTGGGCGCTCCCATAAAAACAGTTCTTTGTATCACACAAATACTCAAACTACTCTGCTGTTCAGGAAGTCAACCGTCAGGGACACGAAATTGCTGTCCACTCAATAACGTAAGAAGAAAAAAGAAAAAACTGTCGAGCATTAATTAATTTCCTTTTCGTCGAATTTCCTGATCAAACAGACACAACGACGACGAACGTTTCTGGTCTAATGCAACTGTCGATGTTTGGGCAAAGGAAATGGCTGGACAGCGAGTCATTGTTGAGAAATACGCAAACATTTCAGATAATTCTGTAGTTGGTCTGCGCGCTCCATACTTGCGCGTCGGTGGCAACAATCAATTTACGATGATGGAAGAGCAAGCATTTTTGTATGACTCGACAATTACAGCACCATTATCGAATCCACCACTTTGGCCATACACAATGTACTTCAGAATGCCACACAGATGCCACGGAAATTTACAAACATGTCCGACTCGCTCTCATGCTGTCTGGGAAATGGTTATGAATGAATTGGATCGTCGTGAGGATCCATCAAGTGATGAATATTTGCCGGGTTGTGCTATGGTTGACTCGTGCTCAAACATCTTAACAGGCGATCAGTTTTATGCATTTTTAAATCACAATTTTGATCGTCACTACGACCAAAATCGCGCTCCATTAGGTCTCTATTTCCATGCTGCCTGGTTGAAGAATAATCCTGAATTCTTGGAAGCGTTCTTATTCTGGGTTGATGAAATTTTGGCTAATCACAATGACGTTTATTTTCGTTACGATGACACAAGTCATTCAATGGATTCAAAATCCACGTCAATCATCTGAGTTTAAAAACTTCGATCCATGGAAGGAGAAGTGCAGTGTTTGATCCAAATTCAACACCCGCTTGCTGGTTCCAATGCCTGCAAATTGACATCAAAGGAACTCCCTTCGAAACATTGAATCTCCAAACATGCATCAGATGTCCAAACAATTATCCATGGCTTAACGATCCATGAGGATCCATCAAGTGATGAATATTTGCCGGGTTGTGCTATGGTTGACTCGTGCTCAAACATCTTAACAGGCGATCAGTTTTATGCATTTTTAAATCACAATTTTGATCGTCACTACGACCAAAATCGCGCTCCATTAGGTCTCTATTTCCATGCTGCCTGGTTGAAGAATAATCCTGAATTCTTGGAAGCGTTCTTATTCTGGGTTGATGAAATTTTGGCTAATCACAATGACGTTTATTTCGTTACGATGACACAAGTCATTCAATGGATTCAAAATCCACGTCAATCATCTGAGGTTAAAAACTTCGATCCATGGAAGGAGAAGTGCAGTGTTGATCCAAATTCAACACCCGCTTGCTGGGTTCCAAATGCCTGCAAATTGACATCAAAGGAACTCCCCGGCGAAACATTGAATCTCCAAACATGCATCAGATGTCCAAACAATTATCCATGGCTTAACGATCCAACTGGTGATGGATTTTTCTAAATAGTTGCCCAATAACTTGCAACTCTTTTGTTAGTTTTTCCAACTTTTCCCTTCTTTTTCCTTCAAATTTTAAATTATTTCCTTTTTTTCCATTCCTCAAAATCTTCCTTCTATCTTATGACACGAAATAAAAACCTTCCCATAAAAGCTTTTAATCAAAAAATAAAAAAAGCCTGAAAGCAATTGAAAAGAAGGACTTCAATTCAGTCAATTTCAATTTAACTTAAAACAAACGCCTTAAGTCTGTAAATTTCTACAAATTTTAAAGTTTCCCTCTCAAAAAAAAAATAAAAAGAAATAAATGAGATAAAAAGAAAATAAAAAGAAATGAAAAAAAAAAAAAAACGCTTTTGTTTTTCCCAAAGAACTAAGGTTTCCCATGAAATGCGAGCTTTTGAGCTTTTTTATGCATTGCTCAAAGCTCTTAAATACAATACGTCATGAAATAAAATTGCCATCAAAAATTGTTAATTTTTTTAAATTAATTTATTAAGGTAAAGAGGATTTTTGATAGATACAGGTTTTTTTTAATTAATTTAATTCTACGGGTAGTGACTTTACACTTTTATTTTGTCGAAGACTTTTTTTTTCTTACACTCGAGAACGATAAATGAAATTCAATAAAATCATAACCACGGCACCGAGCCACTTCACTTTAAATGTCTCTCGTGAGTAGATCCATCCATCGATCGCAATAACTAGATTTATTATAAATTGCATACTTCAATGTTTGTACTTATTATAAAATAGTTTTTTTTTTTGTATTAATTAAACTTCTTTATGCCAAATATTTTTTTTTTTTTCAAAACAATCTGTTTTGCGCATTTTTTTAAATGGTTTTGCAAAATTAAATTATCAAATTTTCCGTACCAATTTTTCAAAAAGCATTCCAATGACATTTTGACTGTAGCTACATATGCTTTCATAACGAAACCTAACCTTAAAATTATGAATCTTAATTATTTACATTTTAAATCAAAATTCTTAACTTAAACGGGAGCTGGAAAACAAATCAATCTGTTATCTCTTCTTCATCTATCACAATTTTCCTTTTTGTAGTTATTTCCGCCTAACGGAAAATCATTTTTCTGCTTCATTTCCCTTCTTTCTTTAATTTTTCCACTCCATAGTCAAATTCGCAAATTAAAATTGAGTAACAAAAGCAAAATTGCACTTAAATCGTTGAATTTATTTCGCTTTCGGTTCCAAAAGCTGCATCGACTCCTGCGAGTTTACTGTATTTTTTTTTTTTTTGATTTCATGATGCCCGCCTTCAAGTGTGCGGCTCATCATACTCGTACTCTATTTTTGTATTTATGCCAAAAAAAAATGTTTTACTTTTTATCTTAGTTGTCTACAGAAATTGGGATTTTTTTCATGTTGTCCATTTTCTTTGTTGTGAACGGGAAGGATTAAAAAACTACAAACACATTACACCAACTATTCAATAAGTTCTATTCGGAGTCGGTTGAATAAATGTAGCCCTGCTTTTGCAAAATGTAGAGTCGCTTTTCAACGGCATCTTTATCTGTTAGAATAAGAATTTAAATTGTTTACAAAATTTTTATTTTAATTCCAGTGCATTTTAACTCACATTTACTCAGCAACATCTTATCATTCGGATGTGTGCACTTCTGCGCAAGTGAATGGAGTAAAATTTGAGCAGATTGGTAGCGAGTAAAGCAATCTTCTGGGTTACCGAAAAGCTCATCTAGCGCTGCCGTCTGACACTGTAAAAAGTCGATTAGCTTTATTGTGAGGACAGTAGAAAGTTTAGTAACCAACCATCTGTATTGCATGATCATATAGAATCTTGTCAGCTGTTATATGATTTGCTGTAGCTCTCTGAAGAAGACCACTTGCATTTAGTTTCTTGGATTCATTCAAAGTAACTCGATATTTTGAATTCATCGTTGACAAGACTACACAAAGAAAAAAAATGTAAATCATATAAAGCGGAATGAAGGCAGGATGTAAACTCACCATTTTTGACTGTATTTGATGTCTTCAAGACGCCCTGCTTAAGTTGTTGTGATGCCAGATTTAAGCCACTCGACAGTAGCTGCAATGCTCGAATTAACAAAATCAATCGTTCGGCACGTTTGCAATGTTCTGGCGCATGAGGTTGAGTGAGATTTTGAACTGTCGGTGATTCGCCAGCGGACATCAATGCTGAAAGTGGTGCACAACGTGAATCGGCCACTTCAAGAATGCAGTCGGTCAGTGCCAGAACGAAATTAAGTTTTGCCAATGTTTCGTTATGTTCACGCTAAAAATAGGGAATCAAAGATTTTTGTTGTAGACTTTGAACTTTGATACAACAAATCAATTGATAACACTTACATCTAAAAGCGTCTCGGCTGGTAATTCAGGTGCATAAAAGGTTATTGGATGGTCGTCCAGGTTGTTTTTCGAGTCATTGTGTAATAAGCTGAAGCCATTTGTGGCTGCTGCTGCAACAGCACCCATATCGGGTAGTGTGAACGCGCGCATTCCAGCGAGTGTGTTATTGTTGTTCTCAATCAAAAGCGTCGGACTTGATAAAGCTGGTAATTTTGCGAGGGCACTTCCAGGTAACGATGGTGATCCGACGACCGTTCCCGATCGTCTCAAGGTTGGTGACTGATGGAAATTCTGTGTTGCTGATGGACTTATTTGCCATGTGCTTGGTGGCACAGGTGGTGTTTCACCACCAGCACATCCCGATGTCGAACGGCGACGACTCGCTGATGAAGCTGATGGTGGCGTACCAATGGCAAATTGTACACTCGGCGGTGAAATCGAATTGATATCACAATTGCAATTACTGCTCCGACGATTTGACTGTTTCATATTGATTGGTTGTGAACGAGGAATGCCACTTTGTTGTTGTGATAGTACTGGAGTAACTGGCTGTAAATAAATAGGAAATTTTAGGAATGGTTCGTCATTAAAATATTGATGCCAACCTTTGTCGGAGATTGAAGCCGCGAAATCTTACGCTGCGTTGGAACGGGCTTTGGTTCCGAAATAGGCAATGTACTGGGACGAGGTGGACTAGAGTTAGATGGTGCTTTGTTGTATCTACAGAAAGGTTATTTTATGAATCATCATTATTTATAACACACTGAAACTTGCAACTCACCTTTTGTCATAGGCTTGAGCATCAACAATCGGCAAGTTATTGGGCACTAGCACGAAGTCATCAGAATTATCAGGACTGGTTGATCCATTGTTATTGTTTGTTCCATCACCGATACTTTCGAATGTTGTTGTAACGATTTCATCAATTTCTGGAATTAAAATTAACAGTCTCAATGCTTTTGCCACTTCCAGTTCTAACTTTGTGCGCTTTGTAAAAACTCCCATTCTTATTAAAGAAGCTCGTCAATATAAAGTCTAATCGAAATTATAATAGCAGCGAAAAAAAAAGTTGAAGAAAAATAAATTACGTTTCTTTTATTTTTTTTTGTTGCGCAAAAAAATCACTTTTCCCCCGAAACAAAAATATTTATAAAGGAAAAAAAATTAAACTGAAATTTCGTTGACTTTCTCGCTCATGTGTGTGTATGAATATAAAATTGCAAAGGAATATCGCGAAATTCAATGGTAGCTGTCGCGAGTCGAGCTGAGAAATGCATCGCAATGTATTTTCCACATTGTGGTCGAGGAGCGATCGTGTTTTTGGAGTTGTTCATAAATTGTGTATCGCAACTTTTTTATGACTATTTACTCTTTCAGGTAAATTAATTTAAAAAATATATGAATGAATTTTACGGACATTTGTATTGCTGAGTTGGATCAGAGTTGTTCGTTCGACATCATTATGAAATGAATCCCTTTCAATAAACTACAATCACATTTACTAACAGAGCCATTCTGACGCAGCAAAGATTCTTACTGCCATTTCTTTTTTCTCGCGGCGTATGTTCATGTAAAAATACTCCTCGCTTTAAACTAATACAGCCATGATAAAATGAATTTTATTAATCGTCTGCTGATTTGTTTGTTTTGTTTACATTTTGTCTCGATGTCGCGATTTCTTTCAAAGCAGCTGGCAGATTTGAGGTCAATTTTGAATTTTCCGCGATGTTTTCTAAGCTTAAACAAATTCTTTCATTTATCTCATACGGCTGACCTTCCTCAACTAATATTTGGCACACACTTTACACGGTGTTTTGAAACAGGGAAGTCTTTCAGAACTTGTCTTATCATCAAAGTATAATGTCAATATTTGATAAGATTAGCGGCAAAAGTCACATTAAGTCGGTAACAAGAAGGCCGGTTTAGAAATTGCTCAATCCCGCAATTATTGTGTTAATGAACTCATGAGATAAATATCAGCGCGACACAAAGGAAGAAGAAATAACGATTGATTGAATATTAAAATAAAGCAACTCACCAATTCTAGCAATGTTATTGTTGTTGTTGCTGCTTGGTGCTGCTGGAACTGCATTCGCAATCGGTGCAATATTAGGTTTTTGTTGTGTGGGCGTAAATGGCGACGGCAAATCAGCTGCAATTTATTTTCATTAGCTAATATTGTTTATCATCAAAAAAAAAATGAATCGCAGACTCACCAGCCGCTTGTTGTGGAACAGGTGGATGACGCTGTAGGAATGGATGGTTGAAGAACGCATCGAAGGCATTCGCTCTTTTGCATTGCGTCTCAATAAGCCAAATAAAAGATCCTTTAATTCAGGCGATGTTCCAATCGGTACTCTAAAATGCGGGTCAACAATTGATAGTGAATAAGGTCAAATGGAATCTGATACGAGACAATACACATACTTTGGTGCCAAATTTGCATTTTTCTCGTAAAAGTTCTTCAATTCTTGCGGTGTATGAGCTTGAAACGGTGCTTTGCCCGTCAAACATTGAAACACAATTGTGCCCAATGACCAGAGATCAGCTTTTGCATCATACTGAAGCGACATAATAACTTCGGGCGCCATGTACTAAAATTGAGCAATGATTTGTTTACGTAAGAATTTATATTTGCAATTTATAGATAATGATTTCTGACCATGGGGGATCCGCATAATGTTGCCGCCATGTTACCATCCTGGAGAAATCTAGCGAAGCCAAAATCGGCAATTTTTAATGTAATATTTGCCGGCGAGGGCAAACTTTTGCCGCAATTATGTGATAGCAGAATGTTCTGGGGTTTAAGATCTCGGTGAACAATTCCTTTTGCAAAAAGAGCCTTCATGGCACCAGCTGTATAAATGATAGATACATATGGAAAAATTCACATTCAAGCAATATAAGATGATGTGATGCAATAAACCTACCCAATTGAATCAGAAATATTCGAATAGTATCTTCACTCAATGTACCCTTGACGGTCAGATAGTCAGCCAGATCACCACCATTACAATATTCCATCACCAAATACACATTATGCTGTGACTCTTTACAGTCCAATAGAGCGACGACATTTTCATGGTGCAACTCAGTCAGCTCTTTGAGAATTTTGATTTCCTTGCCGAGCAGGTTTTGAGACTTTGCGAGACTCTTTTTTGTGATGCTTTTGATGGCCACGGGAAAATTCGGCTTCTTCAAAAATAAAATAAATTAGCAACAACGATTGATGTTTTGTGAGAAACAGTTCAGGAATTGTTATCGGATTATTCTCGCACGGCCTCATTCTACTACAACTGTTCCTACTTTGTGCCGACAAAGCATGTTACGATGTTTTATTTTCGCAAATATATTTCTTTGGCGGACCTACTTAGGGGTTGAGTCCACCTCCCAAAAACAGCACAAAAAATATTTAAAGAGAGTTCGATTTTTTTTTTCTTGCAAAAAAAAGTTATCAAGCGGAAGCATTAAATCTACAGTAATTGCATACAATGCCAAAATAATTATTTACAAAATAATTAATTTCATTATCCAAACGGCTTTATATCTTTATATTCAGCCGATTCTGGAAAATGTTTTATTGAAATTCCAAATTCCAAAAGAAAAATAATACTATGTATATCTTAGGAATTGCGTATTTTTTCACGCGCAATACATCGTGAATAAGCACACACGGACAGACGAAGAAGCAAACAAAACAGTGACGGCTGATTAGAGAGAGATAAGCATAATGAAAGCTGCTTCTTATCTAACTGTTGTCAGACACATCTCAGAGGACTCAAAATCTCTAAATTCTTTTATATGACTTATGATATGAGTTTCCAGCATGGAACTTAAGGAATAGATTGT
The DNA here is from genome assembly GCA_018397935.1 of Propsilocerus akamusi. NCBI lineage: Eukaryota > Metazoa > Arthropoda > Insecta > Diptera > Chironomidae > Propsilocerus > Propsilocerus akamusi. The sequence continues at coordinate 15,422,571 of CM031469.1, read as the reverse complement.
GTAAGTCAAGGAATTGTGAATTATTGCGCACTGCACTGGATGAAGGAAATCAATTTTTTCCATTCGTAAGACTTTTTTTTTTAGTTCCTCGACAAATGTTACTTACCTTTTTATGTCTACCACGGAAAACGACGGCAAATGCTCCATGTCCGATGAGCTCCTTTGGATTATACTCAAAATCGCCAACGATCTCCATTTGTGAGCTGGTTAATTAGCGACTTATTCTTTTGTTTTCAATAAATATTTTTTTCACTCATTTGTCGGTCGATTTATGCATTGATTCTTGTTGCTTTCTTTAGATTAAAACAATTTGACAATTATTAATCACTTTAACAACACAGTCAACACTTTTATTGCGGTAGAACACTTATTTAAACGAGCTAAATTGATGAAAATTTAATGTTTCCAGTTCCCCGTTTAATAAGAAAAAAATTGCGATTCGCATTTTTCAGCCTGTTTGCGATTATCCGTTCATCGGATAATTTGTCAATTCCATCATAAATTCCTTAACAGTTCTAAGTAAATCGAAATTAAAAGGAAGGATAGAAGGATCGTCTTTCAGTTAGCAGTAAAATGTGCAAAATAAACTTCCTTACACGCTGGAAGATCCAACTATCTTCAAGTAACAAGAAATTGGAAATTGTTGCTCTCGTAGAAATTGTGGATGTTTTAAATCAACTTGATGATGAGGCGCTCGAAAATTTTGTCCCGCTTCTGTTGTCTTCAAATATATCACAGAGTCTTAGCGACATTATCAGTTTCCAGGACATCACAAAGACGTGCCTTATTAGCAAAATTGCATGTCACTTGTCAGAAGCCGAAGAGTTTTTCAAGCAAGACTTCTATCTGATCCTGAAAGGCTTTCTACGCGTTATGAATTCATTCCCTACAGCTGGTGATAGCTTCAATGACCTCAAGTTCAAGAAAGACCTCTTCACCTGTATAACTCTGATAATGAAACGGTAGGCTGTTTTCTAAATAACTAAAAATTCTCTAAAACTACTTATTCCATCCATATCTACATCCAGTGCACGCGAGCGCGGCTGTAGTTTTACGCATAAACTGATGCCCATCAATACTCTTCTCACTGTAACGGAAATCAGAAGTCAGTATGACTTGTGTCATTTGCCAGCTCTGGACTTTGCCAACTTGGTCTGCGAAATCTTAATTACAATTCCACCGAAAGATGAAAATGACAAAAAGTTTCGAGACCAGAAAATGTTTGCCATCATTCAAAACTTGAAAATTGATTCTCACAACCTGGAATTTGTTGACTGTTTTATATTATATGCTAAGCTCATCCACAATATGCTTCAGTACATATCATCAGATGTTGGCACAAAACATCAAAATTTGATCATCGATATCGTGGTTGATAAGTTTATGGTTCTAATGGAATATGTTTTGCATGACAATGAGGAGCTTATTAGCTATGAAGTATTTATCAATTTATTCTACTATATTCTGCGCAGTAAGAAAGTTTTGTTCACTAAGAAAGTGCTGCTGATGAATCGATTTTTTAATCTCAACGGTCACAATTTCCTCATCAGTGTCATCGATGAGGTGCCCCAAAAGAATGGCCGTCGCCGCAGCTTCAAATCTATGGTTATTCTTAGCGAAGTTTTATCAGTGTTCATGCGCTTTACAAACAACGTATCAGCTAATGATGAAGCATCAATGGAGCTACAAAAGAAGTGCTACAACATTGTCGGAAGTGCAAATATAGTTTTACTCAAGAAAAAAACAAATATCTACAAAGTAATTCCTAATAAGTTTACTAAAGAAACCATTCTGCTTATGACAATTATCAGCTTTATTGACCATCAGTGGAAGATTCCTGAAAATCGCAACAAAACTTTCAGCAAAATCGCCCTTTTATTGCTGGTAAGCGACATGCGTCAAATTAACGTTAACAGCTGTTATTTCAATATGATGGTGAAAATATTTACAACACATTTCGCAGAACTGTCAATTCAAAACAGTCAGTTTCTTCAAACGTCGTCGGCTGTCATACTAAAAAGTATCGTAGATGTCAAAATTATTGACATCAACTTTCTGAAATGGTGGAAAACGATGGGTCATCCAACAAAAAAAGCATTCAATGAAGCTGTGATAAGATTTATACGGAATCCGGAAGATCAGTTTACTGATCTCGCACCGAGCGATGTTACGATCTTCGAGCAAAAAAGAATGCTGCTGATTTTTCAAGATCAGACACTTCCCATCAGCATGCACAGTAACGTGGCAAAGATCCTTTGCAACATGCATTTGGAAAAGCGTGAATATCGAAAGCTTCTGATTATAGCAAAGAATCTACTAGCTGATAAATCCAAGCAACAAGACATTTTTTACCAAGCATCCGAGCATCAAAATCAACGTCTTGCTAATGTTCTAGACGTGATTGGATCGAACAATCGTTATTGCGATTTTAAAGAGAAGAAAGCAACCGTCAAAATTATTTTGAATATACTTAAAAAGTCAGCTCCACATCTGAAAATGGCTTCCATGCAACTCTACTGCAATATGCTTTAATTTTGGCTTTAATAATTTATGAAAATATGTACAAAGATTGAATGGAAGGAAAAAAAAATATTTAAAGAAAATATTTTTGAGCATCGTAGGTTTTTCCTTGGGTTTTTCTTCTGGTTGAGCAAAACATGACCACGAATCCCATGTCCTTTTGTCTACAGCCTAGTGAATAATGTAGTGACACTCCTTGTGAAGTGGTCCCATCCAAAATGGAGGATAATTTTGTGTCAAAAATTGAAATAAATTCACAAATAACATTTCTTGGGGACAAAAGTGCGTTTTGTGAGAGTTATTCGTCTATTATTCGAGGTAATTACTGTATAAAATTAGGAAATCTTAGCTTGATTGATGCTTCTGGTACATTTTTGTTAGTAAACAAAACTACTTGGCAACATAAAATTTTAAAATTTACTTTACCGATTGAATCCTTATGAAAATTCATGAATAAAGGTTTATTACGCTTTAGCGTGATGTAGAGAAGAGAGATAAATGAGAGCGAAGCGTGGGCGTTTGATAATAAAATTGAAATTTTCCATAAAAATTGTATGCCCGCTATACACTACCTGCATATTTATATTTGGATAACTTTTTCCTTCTAGAAAATAATGACGACATGACGGAAAACTCCAACAGTGATTCTGGTTTCACCGAAATCAATCAGTCGAGCTCAACAGATGTAAGTCAGATGGGAAAGAGTGAATATTCTTCGCCAGAACAATCCAATTTGGACACATCAGAATCGGGACATGGCAGCAATAGTAATAGTAACAACAGCAGCATTATGAAGAAAGAGTATTTTGTTCCACTTCCAATGGGGTCTAGTTCGAATGATACTCAGTCATCTGATGATGACTCTTCTGACGATTATGACGATTGTGATCAGAATCAAGACAGCAAGCAAAGTGTTTATAGCTGGGTATACATCTTTGATCTATTTATTTATCCTAAGTTATACTAAAGGACTTTTATTTCGTTTAAACCTACTTAGGTTCGTCAGCAAATCCAGAAAGGTGCAAATCCCCGCGATATCATTCATGTTTTATTGCACAACTTCCAAATCCCTGAGGATATGAGTGAAACCATGTTGTGGCGCATAATTTCTTTTGCTGTAACACCACAACGTGAACGTCTCAGTAATGTTCGTTCTTTAAACGAAGCTGTACAACACATTAAGATGGCTAAAAATATTATTTTCCTTACGGGCGCTGGAGTAAGCGTCTCATGTGGCATACCAGATTTTCGATCTCGTGACGGCATTTACAGTCGTTTATCTCATGAATATCCGAATTTACCGGATCCACAAGCAATGTTTGATATAAAGTTTTTCTACCAAGATCCTCGGCCGTTCTATAAGTTTGCGCGCGAAATTTTTCCCGGACAATTTAAACCATCGCCGTCACATCGATTCATTCGGAAGATTGAAGAGCGAGGCTCTCTCTTGCGCAACTATACACAGAACATTGACACCTTGGAACGCATTGCAGGAATATCACGGCTCATTGAATGTCATGGATCATTCGCTACGGCATCATGCACACGCTGCAAATTTCGTATAAATGGCGATGCTATTCGCGAAGATATTTTACAACAGCGCATTCCCATCTGTTTCAAGTGCAATCCCAATCACACAGCAAATAACGCCGCGATATTATGTTTTCCCCGGCGCAGAAGTGACACCCGATAATATGGAATCTGATGATGATGATTCTAGTGATGACAGCACAGATGACGATGAGACAGAAGATGACACTAGGAATGAGGAAGCCAACGAGATAATTGTACCTGATATTGATGATCCAGCCCCGAAATCTCCCATGTTGACTACACCAACAACATCAGTCAGTTCCCTATCGCCGACACCATCTCAACTCCAATTTGTCCTCCCTGATCATGAAGTGATAGTGGAGAACCTAAATAATATTGAAGCCGTTGATGCTAATGAAGAGTTTGAACCAGTGCCACTCAAGCGGCCGCGATTGGAAACAGACCGACAAGAAAATTTAAATATTTTCTGAAGAAATTTACAACAAAGTCTAAAAAAAGGATCTTGAAATTTCACGCAAATCCACAATTTTTAATTATCTGTAAATCCTTCCAATCATAAGTTCAAATTATAATTTTAATAATTATTGCTTATCTACTTACAATAGGAAACAAATTTCGAAAATCTTTCATTATTTTTCTTTATTTCTTCCACAATTTTCAGATAAACATGAATCTGTGAACATTTCTTGTGAAACTCAAATTCTGCTGAAATAAAAAATAAATAAATAAATTTCTTGCAATATCTATGCATTAATTAATCGCATTTCAAATGGAATCACGTTCTTCGTCTACTAAGCTGTAAGATTCTTTTGTCTGCAGATCTTTTTGTTGAGTTCTTTTCTTAAAGAAGTTTTTCAATGTCAAGTGGTAAACGATTTCAATCAGAGAGAGACATGAGCCGCCAAGAAACAAACCTGTTAAATAATTAATTTTAGGTATGCGAAAATAATTATATGAAAAAATCTCGCCTAAAAATCCTCCACAATTGGCTAAGAAATCTATGATTCCGTATAATTCAGTTCTCTTTAATTTAATAAAGTTTGCTTCCTTGAAATAAACATTCACCACCGCATAGACTAATGCATTGTTGTCCTGAATCTTGTTCATTCCATTAATTTTCATATCAGTTTGCGATATTTCTGTGTCATAGTGTATCGAAGTACAAGTTGGGAGACACTCGCATGTTTTAAATGCTTTACATTATACGATCTATCATGTTGTGAATCAACTAATTTTACGGTTCCATCTTCATGATTGTGAAGAGTTGAACATTCGTAGACACTGCTTTCCATCTCATTCAAGATCCATTCCATTTCAGCATTTCTATAGCAATCAATTTGAGAATAATCGCATATCTTCGTGTCATTTGTATGTGGCATTGAGAACTTCACGCAATCACACTTGAGCAGTGTAAATTCGGTAAGACATTCCAATTCACAATTTTGTTTTGTATAAATTTTATGAAATTTTAATTTCCTTTCACTATTAAAGTAGCATTGTCGTTCATTTGGCGAATAGCTTTGAAGATGTCTTGATGTGAACAAAACTCGCGGTTTCACACTAACCTGACTAACAGCATTTAGCGGAATTGAGTAATACTGTTTTGACGTTCGTGGCGTTTCACCGGGAGTGTGTAGTGTAATCCTAATGATAAATGAGAAACCAATAAACGTCGTTGATTACAATTTAATAATTCAAAAATACCTGTAGCCATTGACACCATATTTGCACGCATAGTCAATATCGGATGTGTTCATCATTAGAACTATAACAAGTCCTGCTCTCCTTCCAGATCCCAGAACTCGATGTGGATAAGTTTGTGCTTCAAATGATTTATAGCCACAAAGTGTCCAATCCGATCGATGACCATGTTTTGGGAATTTTAATGAAGGATCTAGAGCTCGTCTATACATGTCCTGATGATCCATCATATTAAATGTATGACAGATCCCTTCGTCAGTAACAGTTTCATGAAATAGCGATTTAAAGCTGCTGCGATTTCCTTTCCATTCGACAGTTGAAACTTTATCGTATCCAATTGATACTTTTCGCAACTCTTCAATATAATCCACTGGAGTGTTGTTTCCAACTCTAGGATCCAGTTTCCACATACCCCCATCGAAAAAGTCACATACTTGATAAAGTGATTCCAAAATGATTTCTTCTTCATTACTGATCGAATAATTATGTCTGGTTCGATTAAACACTTCACTGATATCCAGAAAATCTTTTGCAGCTTTAGATTCTGGACAAATTGTTATTGCAGGAAATGGAATTAACCATGTTGGTGACGAGCGTTCATCTAATATAACGACTACGGGATCATTGCGCCATTTAATGTAAATTTTAGCAATTAAAAATGTGCACGCGCCAAAGGACAAAAGAAAAGCGACAACCCAGAACAATCTAAAAATAATGATTTTAATTTTTTTTTTTTCTTTTTACACAATTTACATTTTTCAGTTCTTTTCCGACCTTTCAAATATATGCAAATTCGCTCGTCCCAAGTATTTTAATGAATGAATTGAGCTTTCATTGGAAAACTCTGAAAATGATTTAAAAGCTTCTGAAAATTGCGCAAGTAATTAGCCAATCCATATGTCAGTACAATTTAAATATCATTTACCTGACATGCGATTCTGAGTCTTCATTTTAAGATGCTTTCACTTTCACTGCTCTTGCAAAACTGTGTAATAAATGAGAAAGCTTCATTTATATAATAAACTATTTATAATAAACTTTCTCACCCGATGTTTATCAATATAGGACAATTATTGGACGTTAAAAGCACGCGCACCTCGCGAAGCTTGGAAGCTGAGAATAATTTTCAATGCTAAATTAAAACGCGACCACTTTTTAAACAGTTTCAAAGTATGACAGACGGAAAGAGCAAACCAAGTAAAGATGCAATTTAGATATTGTCCTATTGATAGCCAATTAAGGAACTCTTTCAGATTACTCTTCGTAATTAAGAGCACATGTAAATTCTCTCTGTAATAAAGAGTACTGAACCAAGTACTGAAGTTTGTAGAATTTTTCATTGGGAGAATTATCGTGGAACCAAAATGAGTACATAGTAAGTTGATGATAGACAACTGTTGCATACCTTTATTTATGTCAGAGCTAAGTAGACACTTTCGTGACACCATTCATATAGATGATTAATAATCCAATAATTCTTAATAAAGTAAAATATTGACATCTTTTTAAACAATTGTATGGTTATTAAGCTTTAACATTCAAATAGGTAGCTTTTTTATCATCCTTAGAGCAGTGTTGTAAAGGAAAATTAGTCAGAGCGAAAGTGGCATTCGCAGCGTCCTTTCGATCATAATTTCTCTTCGCAAAAATAACTTTAAACGAAAGGTGATAGAGAATTTCTATCAATGACAGAAAGGAGCCACCGAGTAAAAGTCCTGTAATTATAAAGTTTTATATATTTTTTTTTTTCATGGCACTCGAATCAAAGATTACCCAAAAATCCTCCGCAACTCGATAGAAAATCCAACAAACCATATAGCTCTACTCTCACTGACTTGATGAAAAATTCGTCCTTGAAATAAATGCTGATGATAACATAAACTTTCCTGCAAATTAATTATCTAAGGATATTAATAACATTCTCAAAAATGAAAAAAAAAAAAAAACATACTCATCGCTCTCAAGTTCAGATTCAGAAATTTTGGTGGAATGTTTATAAATGTTCGTGTGTGAAATTTCAGCATCATAATCAATTGATGAGCAAGATGGTAAAAAAAGGTATTGATCGAAATCTAAAGCATCCCAGAAATCTTCACTCAATTGTTCGTCATCTAATGATTTCGAGCTTCCTTTTTGTTCATATTCTTTTATTGCCATCTCAAATTGCTGTAAAATATTTATTCAATAATAGTGATACTGATAAAAAAGTTCGAAATCTTCAATATTTTCTACTTACAAACCGCATGAATTCAGTTTTTCCTCGTTTCATGCAATTCAATTTTTGAATGCCACAAATCGTTTCATTGTGAGAATGTGGCAATGAGAATTTGAAGCAATCACATTTTTCCGCGATGTAATATGCATAGGATTCCAATTTAGAGTTGGATTGCGTGTAAATTTTATGGAAATCTAAATACTTTTCGTCTGTTAAATAGCACTGACGATCCTCTGGTGAATAATTTTGAATATCTTTCGAGGATCCCATAACTCGTGGACGAATGGAAAGTGAACTTTGATAATTTAATGGGATTGAATAAAAGTTGTCAGATGGTTGTGGTGTGTCACTGGGCATGTTCAGTGTTATTCGAAATCCTCGTAATGATTCATTACAAGTATTTTTAGTGTCGCGTTTATTCATTTCAAGAAAGATTTTCATGCCAGATTTTGATCCAGATCCAAAAGCTCTATGTGGAAATGTTGAGGAGCTCATGGTCTTGTAACCTTGCGGAGTCCAGTTTGAATTTTGTTTGTGCTTTGGATATTTCAAATGCGAGTTGATTTCTTCATGATACAGGTCGTTATAGTTTAAAAGATTGAACGAATGACAAATTCCTTCTTCCGTTATGATTTCATTAAAAAGGTTTAAAAACGGCACCGAAATTTCGTTGAATGCTACAGTGGAATGACTCAAATAATCAGATCCAATCTGTCGTAATACATCAGCATGATTAATACTTTCATTTGTGTTAGATTGTAAGGTTGAAAAGTTTTCTTCAAATTGCCAATCGCAAATTTGGTACAAAGATTGAAGTCCTTGATTTTCTTCCATTGTAAGATTTTCATTTCTCTTTGCTCGATTGAGCACTTCTGTGATGTTAAATCGCTCGATATTTGCTTTTGTCTCAGGACAAATTGTAATACTCGGAAATGGAATTTGCCATATTGGAGTGGCATTTTCATTAAGTATCATCAAAACTGGATCTTTTTTCCATTTTATGTAAGTCTTTCTTATCAGAAATGAGCAAGTAAAGAAAGCAAGAAGAAATGCTGTGATCCAAAAGACTCTTAATAAATGTAATAGTTGAAAATATTTGTTAATTTATTCACAACAAGGGAGTACAGAAACGTTTTTCTTTTACCTTTCGATCCAGTGCAGGTGAAACTTGCCCAGATACTTCATCGAATGTATTGTGCTCTCACTTGAAAATTCCTCAAACCATTTACGAATATCTTAAAAATGTTTTCTTTAATCTCTCCCTTCAAACTTAATTTTCTTATTATGAAAGTTTACCTTTGACGCTTCCATGTTTCCGTATTGTTAAATCTTTGTTCATTTTCCGCTTTATGGGGCCAACAGAATCTTCACGATTTTCACACATTGTCAGCTCTATTCACTTCAAACTGAACACGTCAAATGAAATTTTTGAGTCAGATTTAATTTTTATCAATGCTACTGTCGAATGCATCATTAAGCTGAGGGCTACTTTACAAAGTTCTGACATATATACACATACGCTTAAAATGATATGTTTTATTTTGAATAAAAATTATAATGAAAACTGATACAAAAAAGAAGAAAAAAATTTAAATGATAATTTTAATTAAATGGTATTAATTGCATGATGAAAAGGCAATTGATTATTTATGGACAATGAGTGTTTTAAGTTCACATGAGAACATATGTTGCATCAGTCATCACACCGCAATTATTATTTCTAGCTGACATCAAAATGTATCCGTCATTTCCCCAATATGTGCTATTTATACAGAGATTGAATGGATTTGAGATTAGTAAGTAAGAAAGAACATTGAAACTCAAAATCGAAATTACCTCCATGAGTTCTTTACAAGCCAATACAATTCGCCACCAATCGTTCCATATCCGACAACAACCACAGCATGATCCAAATCATCCAACTTGTTACCACAAGTCTCTTCATAGAAAACGCCATGTGAATAAAATGTGAAAGTTCTGCGACTTGCATCAATTGCAACACTCAAAGGACCTTTCTTGAAAATAGCAACTTTCATGGCATTTTCATTACTCGATGTGACATTAACAAAACCCTTTATAGTCGCAACCAATGTCGATTGGTCAACGTGGCAATATCCATCTTGACCTAAATAATCGCCATAACTTTCTTCGGTTGGAATGCCGCCGACCCCGATCATCCATTGATAAGATCGGAAATCTTCACCACCATCACAGCCATTGTTACCAAAGCCCCACGAACAATCAATTAATGCCTGCTGGCTAAGACGCACAAGTTGTCCATGCTTTAAGAAATAAGCGCCCTCAAGAGTCCCCACCGTTCCGAAACTCCAGCATGATCCACAAACTGCTTGATCCTTAACTGGAGTGACCTAATGAAAAAATTGATTGCGAAAATAAAACTACATTATCATAAACAGCACTCAAAAATACTTACAGCGCCATATAATCGCCAATCCCATTGATCGGGCAAATGCTCAGCCTCCTTATCGGCGTCATACGGGAATGGACGGCCGCCATTGTAAATTTTCGACGACTTAAAACCACGCAATGCTTTCAATTCATCAGCAGAGCGGTCAGCCAGGTGATTAATACCCAGTGAGTATCCCAATCCAGCACGATTCTTCGAATGAATGAATCTCAAATTTTGACGGAAAATACTCTTGCGATTATCGTGTTCAGTATCGGTTTCATATTTTTTTCCATGTTTGCCTTTGAAGCGATCAAATTCATTATCGACATGCGAATCATCATGTGGATAAACAAACTCTTGCATCGGATTCATTGTGGCGTAATGTCCCGGTCCGGGAAAGCCAATGCAATTATCCATTTCGACTTCAAAAATATCACCAGGAATATCATCGTGACTGTAGTAATCGTAATCCAAATAGTAGTGGTCAAGGTGTGATCCCAACAATGTGTTGTAACCTCTCATTTCATAACGTACCGGTATCGGCTGCAAGCTCGATGGATATTTCGGTGATTTTCTGTACTTGACAAAAAGCGTATAAATATTCTTCTTTTCTCCAATGACATCTGTCAATTGAAATTTGTCACATTTGACGCCATTGTAGTCGACTGTTCCAATGAGTGAGAAATTTCTCACATCCGGTAAAATTGCCTGAATCCTGATGCGATTGCCATCGGTACCGTTGACGCGCAAACAAGTTTCCTTTACGGAATTCGACAAAGTTGAAACGGGCGCCATTTTCAAACTTGTGCCGTATTGACCTTCGCCGGTCAACTGATAAGTTTTCACCATACCTCCGTAATAATCAATTCTGGAACGTCCCGTTGGCTGATCGTACCAGCCGTAAAATGGTTCTGAAATCTCCGCATAGGGAATGTTCAATACGCCTTTCACCTGATACAATTGATCCCATCTTGGTGGATCTTTGGCCAATGCAAAGGCCACAAAACAGCACAAAATTAACAATTTCATTTCACTTCCACACTCGACGAGCACCGAACGATAACTGACAAATGAAATTTCTCTGCTCCTTATAAAACATTTTTTTTTCTATTTTGTGTTGTATTCTGCGTTCTATTTGTGTTCGTCGTATAAAAATAATCATCGTTTCAGACAATGCTGATTCCAAAGCGACCCAAACAACAATAAATTCACGAGAAGTTCGCTTTGTTATAAACTGAAATTTGAATAAAAGGAAATCTCGATCAGGTAGCTTCAAATGTTATGCAGGTGTTTCATGTTGTTAGGGAATTCTGGGAATCAGTTGACATAAATATTATGAACATTTTATGTATGGGTCTTACATTTGTTGTTGCGCAATTGAAAATTTTGTTTTGAATTAAAATTAAATTGCACTTTAAACGAAATTTTCAATTTCTTTTGATGAGAGAACGTTCATTACAAATTTTTAAGGTTTATTTTACTGATACAATAAAAAGAGCTCGGCACGGGTCATCAGAGGGGGGAAAAAAATACACGCGCATTTTCAGTTGTAATCAAAACGTTTGTTGTGGTGTCAACGTTCGATGGCGATGGATGAAAAATGTCAATATGAATATTTTTTGAATTTTATTGACTACTTAACTTCCATTATTAATTGCCTTAGAAAAAGAAACCTACTTAATTTGTATGTTGCTGCAGAATTTTTGTTTCCACATCATCGTGCGTCTCAAATGGCAAACGAGCTTGATTCTGGGGAATTGAGAATTTATGCTAGAAATGCATCATTATTAATGTAAATTTTTTGCTTACCATCTTTTTGGCCCTATCTGCCAAAATGTTGAATGCAAAGTAACTCATGGAGAATCCTGTCGGAAGTGCAATGCCCTGAACGCGATAAAGATTGCATGGATCTTCTTCATTTGATACTTTGTATACGGCGGCAATATGAGTTTTGCCAATGAAACTCGTCGATCCAATCATTGGTCCTTTACTGATGTCAATATGATCAGCGACGCGGTAAACTGTCACAATTCCATCGTTGCAATTCGAGATATTTGGCAACTGTTCGCGTTTGAACGGATTATCTTTAAACATTTCCAACGCTAGCTCGTGACTCACTTCGAGACGTTCGATTTTGTGATTCTCTGATGACATTTTAACCATTGCAATACTTAACGCTCGTAAATCTTCGTCAGCTGGTTGCCAGTTTTTGTCATTCAAGGCAATATCATGTACAAAACTTCCTGATCGCACACTGGGTATTGGGAAACTATGAAGGAACAAGCCGGCATCTTCTTTGAATGTTTTCTGCATTACGGCGCCTAAGACAAATGAGCAAGACCGCCAGAAGGCTTTGTTTACTGCATACGGATCGGTCATCTTGAAGTTTAGGAGTTGAAGGGTGCATGAATCTTTCAGCGGACGATGCATATCCCAAAGGATTTTATTGTTCACAAGAGCCACTACTGAGTTGATGCATGTTGATTCACCGAGATCTAAAAACAGTCATGAATTAACATCATATTTTACTACTGGATCTTATCAAATTACGCTGGGCACAGTTGTAAGGCGTCGAAAGATCTTTATTCATCACCAAAGTAGTATCATTTGGGACGCCCATGTATCGTACATCGATTTTTTCGATTCGGCCAACCTTCTCACGTTGTCTAATCTGCTCGGCATTGAAGATATGATTCCTGTTTCTTATTATTTCCGCATTCGAAATGTTTCCTACGAAAAAATGTAAACAAAAAAATGTTGAAAGCACATTGTACAAAGTTTTTTCAAGCTTTCCTACTTTTCTGGATATCAAGCAAGTTCTTGAAGCGACTCGACACTAAGCCACCACGCATATTTGCTAAAAACTGTGTTGTCATCGCTGCTTAATAGGTGAAAAATGGTGGAATCTGAATTAAATGCGGACCGATAAAGTAACAAATGTGTTACGGAAACAGACACTAAGCCATACATCAAAATATATGAATCGCAAATTATTTTAAAAATGACGTTAGCTTGTTAAATATTAATTTTATTAATTTTAATAAACTGGACCATCGCCATCATCCAAATTATCATCCTCCTCATTGTATCCTTCACCGTTATCAAAATAATTGTTGCCATAATCGATATCGTCGTCCATCTCTTGGTCCATTTTATCTTCATCTTCTTCCTAAAAGAAAAAAGGAACATGTATGATGAGTTTAATCGTTGAAGCAATTTATGCAACTTACTACATCAGCTTCTTCATCGCTCTCATTGGCTGCCTTTACACTAGTCTCATCGTCCTCCCTCTGCTGAGATTCTTTCTGTTCCAGTATTTCTAATTTCTGTTCAACAACTTCCTTAGATATAGCTCGAACTTTCTTTGCTGGTTTCGTAGTTTGATTGATCTTTCGCTTTCCCATAGGCTTGAGTTCTAAAGGCATTTGACTCCATGCAAATTTAAATTGTAGTTTTCGCTTGTGTTCCTTTTCTAGTGCATTCTACAAATAGGAAATCAATACTTAAGCTGGTCGGTATGAGAAGTTCAGTTTACTCACAGCAACCCTCGTTGAATAGCTGTCATCCTTCAAGTTTATTTCGCTATTGCTGTGAATATCATAAAGATGCGCACGAAACTCGTCTCGCCACACAGTGCAGAATTCTAATGAAACTTTTGTTTTTTCTATTTCAATTGGTTTCGCAATTAATGCAGGAAATAGCGGCGATTGTGAAGCTAATGGAACATCTTTTCCTGTCACACCGAAGTTGGTGAGTTGTTCCTTTGTTAGACCGGAATTCCTAAACGCGTACATTCTTTTTTTTGTTGATCTTTTTGTTTTTAATGATCCTTAAAATTGCGAATCGCAAACTTCATTATGTCTGTGAAAATTCTATGAAGAATAAAAATAACTCTCCACACAAACACAAAATGTTTGCTCTCTCTGCATGTTGCGATGATATCCATACTTACTACATAGATATACATATTTAATAAAAAAGTACTACGTACTATACTATCATATATATGATAGTTAGTAAATGACTATTAATTAGAAGTCAAACCGAATCTTATTATTTGTTTCAAAGCACTATTTCCTTGACAGTTTGAGAGAAAGAGAGATGCCGTTAGATTCTCTTCAAACTTTAATACAACTTGCTGTTAGCCTTGCGTTTGATGTTGAACAACGGCCTTTTGTAATATAAATATTGCAGTTCCTGAAATAAAACTTCATTGCGTTTATATCAACTGAATTGCAATGTTCGCACCACAGTGCATTTTATTTTTTGTGCTATTTCATTTAGTATCATGTGGACGAATTGACGCTATAATGTCAAGAAGTGAAAAGCAATTGACAGTTCGGGAAAGCACTGAAAGACCACACATTAATATAATAACGGATAACATTGTGCCATCAGTTAATGAAGATCATATCAAAGTGCTTCAAATGGATAAAGGAACTATGTATGATAAGAAAAATATTGGAAAACCCGAAATGATAAGGAAAATGGGGGAAAAACTCCACGCTGTCAATGCCACGGATTTCAATGAAAATGAAAACACAACCGAGATTCATCCTGAATCAACATCACATTCACATATCTATGAACGTACAGCCAGAACTAAAACAACTGTCTACCGAACGAAAAAGGACAAGAAAGCCACAACGACCACCACCGAAGGAACTGTTCATCATTCGCGTTCGAAGCGCAGCTTCACAAAAGATGAAATGGAAAGCTTCTCGGAAATGGGAAAAGTGTTTACAGAAAGCTTCAAAAAATTCAATGACGACGCAGAAAAAGCTCAAAAAGACTTTATGAGCTTAATGAAGAAGCTTGATGATATTTCACAGTCACACGACAAAGCGTCTAATTAGAGTTAGGTGTAAAAAACGAAACAAATTATTTATTATGTCATTTCTTAATTTTTAATTCAAATAAATTTCAGCTTAAAAGATTTGCTTTTTTAGTGTTTAAGACGATGACGCATGATAAAATAGGCAACAATATGAAAGACAATAATGAACTTTGGTAGCGCAAAAAGCGAATTCTCGATATCTTCTTCTATTCCCAGAAATTCCATAAATTTATGTGGCCATTTAAAATGGCAATAAATAACATCACAGTCAAATTTCGTACGGTTCATGCCAAGTATTGTTGCTCCAACACCGTTAATTGTGTATTTGAAAAAGCTTACATCAAAGAACGATTGCCAACCAATGGCAATGTCCTTTTGTAATACAATGACACCCGAAAACATAATGTGAAATAGCATCACAAAAGCAGCAACAATTAAAGTTTTCTATAAGAAAAGACATTTTCTCAGAAATTAATTTATCTAATTTTAGTATGATATACCTCCAGTCCAAATATTGATCCCACCACTAAGCCGAGTGATTGAGCAGCGAAACTGTGTAGGATACAAAATATTGTAGCTAGAAGCAATCGATTTCCATCCATTGGTTGATTCGTTAATATGTATGTAATCACAATAAATGTCACGGTGCATAAAATTGTGATAGGAATGTCGCTTATTATTTGTGCAATATAGTAGGATCCTGTCGAATAATGGCGATTAAAGTGTTCGCGTTTTATTATGTTTATCTGAATTGGAACTAAAAAAAATTTTAAAATTTTAGTCTTGCATCTTAAAAACTGAACCAAATTTAATGTTGTTTACACATACATGAAACAAGTAAACTATAAAACGATGTATATGCAAGAAATCCAACAATGATGAAGAGACATTTGTAAAGATTGAAAACTTGTGCAGCGTTGTTGCCAATGTGATAATATAGAATTCCGACAAGGACACCAACGATCAGATGGATTAATAAGCGTAGCATTGTTAAAATTTTGTCACGTCTAAGTAGAATATAATTACGTGTGACCAAAAGATAGATCTGTTTGATTAATGAAGTTGTTACTGCGGAAGGTAGTCGTTTTATTTTTTTGCTTCTGTCATTTAACAACTTCGAGTGTTTGTGGTATTTCTGGTTTTGTCCATTTTGAATTGATTCGGTCAACCGATCATTTTGTGGTCCATAATCATTTGTTGCGATCTCAAGCAAATAGTCTGATGGATTGTAAGATTCTGGGCAGACAAGATCTAATTCAGTAAGAAATGGAACCAGATTTTTACTAGATCCTTGATAAATGCACATTCCATCTGATAATGCATAAAGATGATCAAACATCTCAAAAAGTAATGCTGATGGTTGATGAATTGTACAAATTATTGTTTTTCCCGATTGTGCAAGTTTCTTCATTAATGACAAGCATTGTGTTGATGATGAGCTATCAAGACCCGTCGTAGGTTCATCAAAGAACATTATTTGTGGATCATCAACCAGTTCCAGTGCAATTGATAAACGCCTTTGTTGTCCACCACTTAACATTCCTGCAAATGTTTCCATTTTATCGTCAAGTCCTAACACTTGTAAAATTTCTAAAATCTTTTCTTTCCTCTCTTTTGCACTAAAAGCCGATCCAGTTTTAAGTTTGATTGAAAAATTCATTGATTCGTGAACTGTTAGAAGCGAATGCAAGTTTTCATCCTGCATAATGTAAGCTGACCTTTTTCGAAATGTTTCATTATCTCGTTTGTTTCCATTTACTTTAATTGTACCAGAAACGTTCTTTGTCGTGAATCCACTGAGAATATTAAGCAATGTTGTTTTGCCTCCACCACTTGGACCCATAATTGCTGATAACCCATAACTGCGAAACTCTCCGCTGATGCCTTTCAAAATAGTTTTCGATGCTGAAATTATTCACGGCTTTCATAAAAGCGAATTTAATTTTAATTTCTCATTCTACAAACTTCGATTGAAAGCTCCAATAACGTATGACAATTTCTCAAATTCCAAGCAACTCATTATAGAATGCTCCAAAACAATTCGTCACTGAAGTGTTCTAATCACAAGAAACTGATAACTTTTGTTTACGAAAGTTTTCAATATTCCTCCACATGCGATAAATACACAAATCGCTGCGCGCGTGTCTTAAGCAAGCGACTACTAAAAATCGACTGCCACAATTCTAATTAGTTTGAATGCCAAGCAAAGTGCTAAATATTAGGCTTCTGACATCACAAGAATTATTTTCACCAAATTAAGCATTTTAGTAGCTTTTTCCATTCTATCTATTTCGTTAAAAAAAAATTATAGACACCGCACCGTGTTCATTACTGACCTCCACAATCCGACTGCCGATAATGAACAAAAAAAAAATTTATTTTTCTCGTAAATATTTGCGAGAAGAAACAATTCACTTGTGGTTTGGCTTCTGAATGATTTTCATATGCTACCCGAATTATATAGGCCATGTCATGTCATGATTCATATTATTTTCTCTCTTGTATACTTATTTATATACAAATTGACTATTACACACTTCTTAAAAGAACAAACGTTTGACTATTTGACAATACTTACGAAATATCAAGTCGTACGAAAAAAAAAGAAACACACACAAAAAACTGATATTTTTATTTATTCAGATTCAAAACTTGAAAGACATTCTGATTATTCTATCAACGAGTAACTCGGCGAATGACAACAAAAGAAGGAATAAAAGAGGTAAAGACAATGGATTTGTTCTTAAGCTTTATTTAAATACGGCAAGAATTAACTCATTAGGCAACTTTTTGCGTGTGACAGAATTCGTAAGCATTTGTTTCAATCAGTAAGCAGCATCCTCTCAAACGACATGCGAGTTCCTATTATAATAATATTTTGGATCTCTATGACGCCATAATTCACTTTGAAGATTACTATTCTTTTGAAACAGTGTTTAAATACTCAAATTTTAACAAATTAACTTTTATTCTTTCGTTTAAAAATCATCAGAACATCAAAACTTGCAAAGCACGGTTTTTATGTTTTATATCAAAAACAGCATAAGTAAATCTGTATTATTCGATTTCCAAAATTGTTTCCAATAAATAAATTCTCGAATAAATGCATGCTTAAATAATTAAGAAGTCACAAGATGGGTTCATCTTTGATAATAATATCAACCGTCATTTTTAGATAAAACTAGCACGATAGCTATAACTAATTACTTATAACTTTTGGGATATAAATAGATTGCTTTCAATCTTTCAGGGATATAACCCTTTTTTAAAGAATGAATGGGAACATGGGCGAGGCACAGTAATTTTTATGAAAATTTAGGTATTTAAAATAACTGGATGGGCTTATTTATTCAGTGTTAAAAAGGAGCTTTAATTTAAATAAAGCAATGCTCTGTGAATTTCAGAGAGCTTTGAATAAAGTTTATTAGAAGCTTCTAAAAGTTTTTCAATCGATTTCGAATCGAGATGTAAGCGGCTATTCGAAAAATAAATAAGAACGCAATAAGCGAACAAATAACCTTCGTCAAGTTTTCGTGAAATCCAACAAAGGTGATTAGCTTTTGTGGAGTACTGAAATGGCAGTAGTTGGCAGAATGGCATTCCATTTTACCACGATTATATCCCAACACCAGTGTTTCAAGTCCTTCGACTGCGTGCTTCGTGAACGCTAACTCAAACAGCCAATGCCAAGCCCTGTGAACGTCTTTCATGAACACAAAAATTCCGGCAAAATTGATGTGCCATATAATGACAACGGATGCTAAAACAAGTGTTCCCTGCAACAAGGAAAAAAGCATGAAACAAATTGCATGCATTTAATAACATATCTACTAAACAAATTCCAATCTACCTTGATATTATACAGCGATCCAAGTAGGAGTCCCAAGCCTTGCGATACAAAACTTGTTAAGCCAGCTACCGCATGAAACCATAAAAATCGAAAGCTCTCCATTGGCTGTTCTGTCATATAATAAGTCAGTGTGATGTAAATTAAATTGCAGACGAACATCAAGGGAAGATCTGTCAGTGATAGCGCCAGATAATAGGCCTCCGATGAGTACCAGCGATTGTAATGCTCACGTCGAATAATTGGAAGGTTCAGCGGGACTTTAACATGTTAACAAATATAAAAAGAATGTAATAATTAGATACATAATTAATTATAGAGAATAATAAATTAATAACTTACATGAAATCATCAAGCTATAGTAGCTTGTATACATTAGAAATGATATTATCATAAAAACTCCTTTGAAATTTGATAAAGCATAATCAGCATTGTTCCCAATACGATAATAAATTAGGCCAATCATCAAACCAACCAACACGTGAATCCAAAATCGTATTAAAACATATGTCGGATCCCGCCACATTATCAAAAAATTGCGACGTAATAAATTTGTGATTTCGTTAGAAAAGTTAGTGAACGATAATGATTTTGATAAGACATGTATGTCATCTCTGAATTCAAGGCCACCGTATATAATTGGTTTTTTCAGGTTGCTCCGATATTTATAGTTTGCGCCATTTCGGATCTTGTCAGTCAGACGATAATTTTGAGGTCCATAATCATTGGTTGCGATCTCAAGCAAATAATCTGATGGATTGTAAGATTCTGGGCAGACAAGATCTAATTCAGTAAGAAATGGAACCAGATTTTTACTCGATCCTTGATAAATGCAACGTCCATCTGATAATGCATAAAGATGATCAAACATTTCAAAAAGTAATGCTGATGGTTGATGAATTGTACAAATTATTGTTTTTCCAGATTGTGCAAGTTTCTTCATTAATGACAAGCATTGTGTTGATGATGAGCTATCAAGGCCCGTCGTAGGTTCATCAAAGAACATTATTTGTGGATCATCAACCAGTTCCAGTGCAATTGATAATCTTTTCTTTTGGCCGCCACTCAGCTTTTCTACAAATGTTTCCATTGTATCACTAAGCCCCAGCATCTTTATTACAGAAGAGATCCTATCACTTTGCTCTAATTTATTTTTGGCTAATCCGCATTTCATTTGTATAGAAAATTTCATCGACTCTTGAACCGTCAACTGCAAATGGATGTTATCATCTTGCATAATATAAGCACAATATTTTCGAAATGTCCTGTCATCTTTCAAAGCACCGTTAACCTTGATTGTGCCTGTCACATTTTTCGTTGTGAACCCACTCAAAATATTTAATAGCGTTGTTTTGCCTCCGCCGCTCGGTCCCATGATTGCAGATAACTCGCGGCCTTGAAATTCGCCATGGATGTTTTTCAGAATATTCTTTTCAACTGAAAATTTATTTATTAGTTTGATAACAAACAGGTGACTAATCAATGCAACCTTTATCAATTATTCCACTCTGCACTGTGTAGTTTAATTGTAAAAATTCAATATCTAATCTATCACGCATTGCTAGTTGGGGAAACCCTGTAATGCCGAAATTAATTATGCTTACGCGGTGAGCTTTATTTCGCAACAATAAAATAATAAAGTTGAATAAATTCAACTGTTTAGAACCTGTTATTTTTCTAACAATTTTTGCGACTCTGAATCTATCGAGCGACAGCTGCAAACTGAGATCTATCAAATATCGAAGCGCGTTAAAAATATTTTTAAGTACATATATGTTAATGTAGATTAATTTTCGCAGGCGGAGTGAGGAAATTCCGGTAATTGCTTTGCAATTATTTCGATTGTGTCAAGTTCTATTGCAAATATAATTCAGAAAAAATCTGTTGACAACAATTAACAAAAGATATTTTAATTTTTTGCTACTATCCTTTAGCTTTTTGTAAATTTCGTCTACCATCTGAATACGTTTCTGTTCGAAAACTAATCAATTTCTGGTATATGTACATCCGAACACTGATTAGATTTTGCAGGTCCTCTGTGAAAGTTAGCACAGATAAGAAATCTCATTACGAAAAACTTTATTTTCTTCGCGAAACTGAATTTTTTTTTTTGAAAACTTTCTTTGCGAACCGCAAAAATTTGTCAACATTTAGGAAATAACAAAATTAAAAAATTTCATTCAACATGGATACTACGACAATGGTGTTCCAGAAATGTTTCTGCTGCTCTAAGAACAGGAATATGAATCAACTCGTTGAAATTAATTCAAATACAGTCACCATAGGCGAGGATTCGATTAATTTCAGAGATTTATTGCTCGACTGTTGTTTTTGCAAGGTAGATATAATTTCAAATCATCTTGTATTGGCGTCACTAAAATATCGGATCCTTATTTCAGATTGATTCGAACAAGCCTATTATATATGTGACGATTGTCGAGTCCAATTAGTTACATTTCACATGTTCAAGCGTGATGTCAAGCAATATCGTAATTTCGCGGATGAGCTATTGAAGCTAGAGTTGCTAATAGATGTAGATGTTCAGTTAAACATTTTGCTTGACACTGAGAAAGATTTACAAGTATCCAAGCATGAGAACGTGATTATTATCTCCTCACCAGAAGAAACTTTAGTATTATCAGATGTGTCGAACAAAGAGGAGCTACCAGAAAATACCAGCATTGAGTTGATGAATACCATTGAATCAGAACCAGAGCTAGAAATGTTTGAAGAAAATGTTGATCACCAGAATTCCAGTCAAGTTATGGAGGAATATCTCAAAGAAGAGGAATCCGAACCAACTGAAACAGAATTCGAGGAGGAAACTCAGCCAGTAAAGGAAGAAATTATTATTGAAGATATTGAGCCCGATTGTAATGAAATTGAATATTCTGAGCAGTCGATTGATATGGATTATGAATCTGATGGACAATACAAATCAAAGCGTCGAAGGTACCACTACAAGAGCAATACAGATGACAAATTAACTGATGAACAACGCGATTGGATAAGAAAAGAAGTTTTGAAAAGCGAAGTGCTGATAACAAATGATGACGGTACCGAGTTAAATGCTTTTAAATGTACCATTTGTAACACTATTCTGAGAATATCTGGCTCAATGAAGAAACATTATCGTGATATTCATATTCTGAAATCAAATGACGAGCTACAAAAGAAGGATTCACAAAAGGCATTCAAAGAAGAAATCACTGGTAGTAAAATAACAGTTGAAACAGAAAACGGAACGGAAGTAATTTGGAAATGTCAACGGTGTCCAACTGACAGAATCTTCCGTTCAGTACAGGGACTGAAAGTTCATATTCGTTATACACACATTCGAGCTGCAACCATTGACGCGGCTTTTATTGCTAGCTGTCGCACGACTATAGAAACAGAGAACAGTACGAAGGATGCTTGGAAATGCCCGCAATGCTCAAAAATACTTCGCAGCAGGGATGCTTGTCGGAATCACCTGAAACTGGAACATCCACAGATGTTTTCGAGCGCGTCGGATGGTAACCGATCTGACGAAAGTTCACGAGAAGAAACTATGGGAAGATCAAATCAGAGCTCCAATAACAAGTCTCTTATCACATTGCTTCAGAACAGAAGACGAAACATCAAAGATTGTTCATCCACATCCTGTGACAGTTGCGGAATAAATTTCATCAATGGAACAACCAAGAAAGAAAAGTCGACTGCCATACACCTCGAATGTCATAAAATATTGTCCACAATTGCTTCATCATTCCAGCTACTCAAATGTGAACTCTGTAAAATGATGTTTCTTAACGACGAAGAGTTAAGCATTCATGCGACTTCTCATGATGACTCATCAATGATTCAGCAATTCCAATCCGATGGACTCCCATTCCTTGTTGGCACAAAATTTAAAGATTCTTTGGGGACAGCACTAGATTTAAGCTCCAATGACATCTCAAGATGTGGCTACTGCCCAGCTCTCTTCAATTATGATGATGAGTGCAATGCTCATATTATGATTCTTCACTCAACACAGCTCATGTGTCCATTGGATAATCTGGAATTTAGCGGAACTCGTGGAATGGGACAATTCAATATTCATATGAAGAACAAGCATCCTGAACTGTTTCCAGACATTGCCATTATTTGCACATATTGTGAGATGGAATTTTCAACGGTTTATGAAAAATTAGCGCACATGAAACATGCAATGCGAAAAAATTCCATTGCACTTGTTGTACCAGAAAGTTTTTTAAGAAAACTGATCTCATTCGTCATATGAAGCTGATCTCCGGTGAGATAAGCTATACTTGCGCCATCTGCTCAAAACAATGTCAATCAACGATGGATTTGAAATTGCATGAGAGATCGCATTCAAATGACATCAGAACATACGTTTGTACTTACGAAAATTGTGGGAAAGCATATAAAACGCCTGCTGCTCGTAGTGCTCACATGGAAAATCATGCTGAGGGTGAATACAATTGTCAGTCTTGTGAGCGAACTTTCAAAAAGAGAGTTCTTTACAAGCGTCACATGAAGCGTCATAATCCTAATGAAGTTTTAACGAACGATAAAAATGACCAAACATATGAAGCAATTTATGTAGAAGAAGAAATGTCTTAGCTATCAGCTGATTGAAAAATAAACAAACAAAAATTCAAAGATCTGGCTTTAAATTACCTAATGTTCCGCTCAAGCTCAAGGTCGCTGCTATGCTACGTCATCAATTATTCGCGGCAGTTCATATGTACTGAGAACTTGTTTGTGCAACAACAAATACGATATTCTTCTTACATTGCTCATCATCATTATTATTTTCAGTCTACTGCCTACGAGTTCATCGAATAGACGTTTGTTGCGTGTATTTAATGGTTTTGCAAAATATGTTCAAAAGAACTTCTCAAAACATTTGCAAAGTTGAAAATTTCGAGTGCAAATTGGAATAAGTTTGTTCAAATACTTAAATTGTGCCAATGAAAGCCAAGATTGATTCACATAAATAGTAAACTACGATGAATATTCAGTTTGAGAACTTGAATTATAAAGTGCCGATAAAAAGATTTTTCAAGAAGACAGGTAGAGAATTGTGCAATTATCTAGCGATGGGCGACATAAAACTGGGATGTTTTTTTTTTCTAAACAGAGGTCAAAGAGATCTTGAAGGCCGTCGATGGTGACTTTAGAGCATTTGAATTAACAGCAATAATTGGACCCAGTGGGAGTGGCAAGACTTCACTTCTAAATATTCTCAGCGGATACACAAATAATAATTTCACTGGTTTAATTAAAGTGAATGGAGAATTGAAAGATGAGAAAATATTTAGAAAAAAATCGGCATTTATCATGCAGGAATCGTCATTACATAACTTTCTCACAGTTCGTGAAGCAATTGAGTTTTCAATGAATCTCAAGGTTGGTAATCAACTGAACAAAACAAAAAAATGTAAAAAAGTGAGTACTTAGTGAAAATTTTGTTACATATTGAAATAATGTTCAAAATTTAAATTGCAGGTTCAAACAATATTGGAATCGTTGAGCTTGAATGATGTTGTTAATGTTTACATAAAAGAATTGAGTGGCGGTGAACAAAAGCGATTGTCAATTGCGATAGAGTTAGTTGATGATCCACAAATAATGTTTTTGATGAACCTACGACGGGCCTTGATAGCTCATCATCAACACAATGCTTGTCATTAATGAAGAAACTTGCACAATCTGGAAAAACAATAATTTGTACAATTCATCAACCATCAGCATTACTTTTTGAGATGTTTGATCATCTTTATGCACTATCAGATGGAATGTGTATTTATCAAGGATCGAGTAAAAATCTGGTTCCGTTTCTTGCTGAATTAGATCTCATTTGCCCAGAATCTTATAGTCCTTGTGATTATCTGCTCGAGATCGCTACAAATGATTATGGACCACAAAATGATCGATTAGCTGACAACATTAAAAATGGCAAAAACGATCAATTTAGAAATGATTCAAATTATGTCATTGAAAAAGATTTACAACTTTCCAAAGAATCCTTTTCCGAGTATCCCTCATCATTTTTGCAACAATTTTACCATCTTCTCGTGAGAAACCTTCTCATAACACGCCGAGATAAAACTCTCAGTGCCTTGCGTCTGTTCATTAATCTCATTGTTGGACTTTGCTTCGGTATTATGTACTTCGGTATTGGCAATGACGCTTCCAATATTTTTAACATTCAACGTTATGTCGTTTATTCTATCTACCATCCAATGTTTATCGGATTTAATTCTCAGCTAACAACATGTGAGTAGATGCATAACAAAATTTTTTTTACCATATATGACACCAAGAAATAAATTTTTATCTAAACAATTATCTAATTTTAGTTTCACTCGAGCGACCAATAGTGAAACGCGAGCGGTTCAATCGGCATTACTCTACACGAGCTTATTACCTTGCGCTCACAGTTGTCGACATTCCAACATCGATTGCAGGAAACATCATTTTCATTTCTATTACATATGCAATGACAAATCAACCGATGGAATTGTTTAGGTTCTCTGCATTTTTCCTCGTCACAACTTTAGTTAGTTTTACATCTCAAGGTTTAGGATTGCTAACGGGCTCGATGGTCAACGTTAAGAATACAATGATTTTGGGTTGTGGAATGCTCTTCATATTTATTCTATTCTCGGGATTTTTTGTTATCATGAAAGACACTGCGAGTCAATGGCATTGGCTATTTTATGGATCATTTCTGAAACACGGCATTGATGGTATGAAAAAAAAAAAATTAAGTAGTCGATCCGACTTCAAACCACTACTTAGAAATTTCTTATTCAACAGGCGGTTTCTTGGCAATTTTCGGCTTTAATCGTGGTAAAATGGATTGCGATTCAGTTTATTGTCACTACAGATGGCCCCACAAATTTCTCGAGTCTCTCGGCATTGATTCATCATTTTCGAATGCCGTCATTGTTATCATTACCTCACTTTTTCTGTTTCGAATAGCAGCTTATTATATTATCAGCCATCGATTAAGGCACTAATTCAAACCTGTGATAACTGAGCAATATTTATTATGTTGGTTGAAAATCTACTACCTACTTAGAAGTGAAGCCATTTTATGATAATAATAAATAAAAAAAGCGCATAAATATGTCAGTGACCCGTAAAGCGTGTAGCATATATTTTAATTTAAAGTCGTTTACTTATAAAAAGAATTCACGGCAAACGAGTAAAAGAAATAATGAGCGCAAAAATCTCATAAAGAGAGTCTAAAGTTTCAAGATACGAGTCTGTCTCAGTTTTCTTAGGCTGCGCATCGTATTTTACAGTTTGTTGAGAACTTCTGAGAATCATTCCTATTAGCTCTCCGTCTTGAGTCAATTGTTTAGCTCAACCGATAATTTGATTTAATCAATCTAACTGTGCTCGGTCCGTAAAAAAGGAGAATTATAATAGCTCTTTGTACAGTCGATTAGCTCAATCGATGCGAACAACACTTCAAAATATTTTTGTTATCAAAGTATTAGAAAACACAAAGGCGATTAAGTTAAGGTCAAAGTCAAAAAAACACGCAAAAAGTGCAAGATCCATCGTAAATCGTAATGCACATTTAAGAAATTTTTGATGGATAGCACGACGATTAATATTAAGTTTGAAAAAGTGAATTACTATGTCAGCGATGGCATGTTAGGAATCGAGAGTAAGTTTTTAGTTTTGTTTGAAGCATTCGCCTTGTTTGAGAACCGGTTAAATAGCCGACTTACTAAAATCTCAGATACAAAAATGGCCTTGAAAATTACGAGATAAACATATTTTGATAGTTTCTATAATTCAATTTCACGATGTGCATAGATTTGAAACGTGAAGTCTTACTTGATATCAATGGAGAATTTCGTGGTTGTGAATTAACAGCTATTATTGGCCCAAGTGGAAGTGGTAAAACAACCCTTTTAAATATTCTATCTGGCTATACAACAAACAATGTAAGAGGAAATATTAACATCAACGGATTAAATGAGCATGCTATTAACTGTTTTCGTGTTGCCTATATCATGCAAGATTACAAGCTCCATCACTACATAACTCTTCGTGAATCAATGAATTTTTCAATCAGACTCAAAACTGGGTCGAGGTTGAGTTCAAAAGAGAGAGAAAAAAAGATTCAAGAGATTCTGAAATTGTTAGGACTTGATGACAAAATGGAAACATTTGTAGGGAATCTGAGTGGCGGAGAACAAAAGCGATTATCAATTGCACTAGAGTTAGTTGATGATCCACAAATAATGTTCTTTGATGAACCTACGACGGGTCTTGATAGCTCATCATCAACACAATGCTTGTCATTAATGAAGAAACTTGCACAATCTGGAAAAACAATAATTTGTACAATTCATCAACCATCAGCATTACTTTTTGAAATGTTTGATCATCTTTATGCATTATCCGATGGAATGTGTATTTATCAAGGATCGAGTAAAAATCTGGTTCCATTTCTTGCTGAGTTAGATCTCATTTGCCCAGAATCTTATAGTCCTTGTGATTATCTGCTTGAGATCGCTACAAATGATTATGGACCTCAAAATGATCGCTTGACTGACAAGATTGAAAATGGCAAAAACGAACAATTTAGAAATATTTCAAGTCTTTCAATGATTGATAATCATTATTCAAATCCCATCGAAAGCCATCAAAAGTATTCAACATCTTTTTCTGATCAACTGCATTATTTGCTTATTAGAAATTACCTGATAACATACCGCAACAAGTGTCATTTATTGATGCGATTGATAATTCATTCCCTAATTGGGCTTCTTATAGGCATAATGTATTATGGCATTGGTCAAGATGCTTCCAACATATTCAACATCTACAAATATCAATTCATTTCAATATTTATTCTGATGTTCACAGCATTTTCATCACTCCAAACAACATGTGAGTATATAATAGAGCGTCTTTTAAAGAGCGAGAGAGACAATAACAAATTGTAATTATTTTTTGCAGTTCCATTCGAATTGAATATTATTCGACGTGAAATCTTTAATCGTTGGTATTCGACGGAAGCTTATTTTTTAGCTCTGACAATTACTGATGTTCCCATTGTCATTGTGACGAATTTTATTTACGTTTCTATTACTTATGTGATGACAAATCAACCGATGGAGGGATTTCGATTTGTAGCTTTTTATTGTATAGTTTTATTACTCAGTTTCTCTGCACAGGGTTTGGGCCTATTAGCGGGATCAATGCTTAATGTGAAACTAACTTTAATACTCGGATCATTCTTCCTTTGTCCATTTGTTTTATTTTCTAATTTTTTCCTTCATATGAAGGACGCGCGTCCAGTGTTTCAATGGCTGTTTCAAGGATCATTTATAAAGTATGCACTGGATGGATTAATGACGGCAATATTCGGCTATAATCGTGATAAAATGAAATGTAGTGTAAATTATTGTCACTATCGATGGCCGCATAAATTTCTGGAATCATTGGAAGTGAACGAAACTCTTTACACTGTAATTATAAAACTTCTTGCCTTTGTTATCGTTTTTCGTATTCTTTCTTTCGTTATCATGAAACATCGACTGAGATAGCAAATAAAAAATATTTGATAAAAATAAAAAGAAAAATAAATAGCGGAGCAGCTGTTCGATTGTTTGTGCTTTCTTTAATTACATTTTTGAAACGTCAAGTGCATGCGCACGCAAAGGAAATTTTTTTTTTTTCGAGAGAGATTGAATCGGTTAAACAAAATTCTGCTCATTTAAACTCTGATTTTATTTCGCTACTGATAAGAAAATAACCGAAACTATAACAGCTTACGCAGTCGAGTGTGGAGACGCGATGTGGAAAGAGCGAAAAGAGTCAAATTTAGGGTTTGAAAATATAAACTATTGCATAAGTGAAAATATTTGTGATCTCATTAGTCATGATCGAAGATCAAAACAAATTCTTAAGAATGTCAGTGGAACATTCAAGAGATCGGAACTATCGGTAATTGTTGGGCCAAGTGGCAGCGGCAAAACAACTCTGCTGAACATATTAAGTGGCTACCAGACACACAACACTTCTGGCGTGATAACATTCAACAATCAACCAGTCAATGTTGACATCATTCGACAAAATTGTGCCTACATCATGCAAGAACAAAGTCTAAATAAATATCTGACGATTCATGAAACGATGACATTAGCTGCTGGTTTCAAAATGGGATCAAGGCCAAGAGATGACGCCAAAAATAAAAAATGTACACACATTTTGGAATCGTTGGGTTTAGACAAAAGACTTGATAGATTTGTGCACTGTCTTAGTGGAGGAGAACAAAAGCGTTTATCAATTGCCCTGGAACTGGTTGATGATCCACAAATAATGTTCTTTGATGAACCTACGACGGGCCTTGATAGCTCATCATCAACACAATGCTTGTCATTAATGAAGAAACTTGCACAATCGGGAAAAACAATAATTTGTACAATTCATCAACCATCAGCATTACTTTTTGAAATGTTTGATCATCTTTATGCATTATCAGATGGAATGTGTATTTATCAAGGATCGAGTAAAAATCTGGTTCCATTTCTTACTGAATTAGATCTCGTCTGTCCAGAATCTTATAGTCCTTGTGATTATCTGCTCGAGATCGCTACAAATGATTATGGACCACAAAATTACCGTTTGACTGACAAGATTGAAAATGGCCAGAATAATAAATTTGCTAATGAGGCAATCCTAAAATTCGAGAATTCATCAAAAGTCAGTGATATTATTACCATTCAAGGTCATGAATATAAAACAACTTTAATCAATCAAATTTATTATCTCTTGTACCGAAATTTCTTGACAACAATTCGCGATCCAACAATTTTGACAATGCGCATCTGCATCAGCATTCTTGTTGCTTTTGCTGTTGGAATAATGTTCAAAGATATCGGGTTAAGTGCATCAAATGTGTTGGATTGCTATAGATATGTTATCATCACAATAGTGTTTCAACTCTATTCGAGTTACTATTCGCAAATAACAGCATGTGAGTTATCCTAAGAGCTTAGTTTTTTTTTATACATTTTTATCTCATTTTTATATAATTTTTATAAATTTGTTATCGTTCATTCCACCTAGTCCCGCTCGACTTCCCCATCATTAAGCGTGAAACATTTAATCGTCACTATTCAACAGAAGCTTATTATATCGCTTTCACTCTTATCGATATTCCGATAACATTTCTATGCTCATTTCTTTTTGTGGCCATTACGTACTTAATGACAAATCAACCGAAAGAATTGTTCAGATTCAACATGTATTTTGGCATTTGTTTAATGTTATGCTACGCAGCACAGGGAATGGGCATCATGATATCATCATTGCTGCATGTGAGAGTAAGATTAATTAAAAATTAATTAAAAAGTGCTTTCGACAAACGACATTAATAAATTACTTAATTGCTCATTTCAGACAGCTGTCCATGTCAGTTCAATACTTCTTTCGCCGTTCTTTATATTTTCGTCTGTATTAATCCTCCTTAGGGACACTGCTCCAGGATGGCATTGGCTTTTTCGTTTGAATTATGTCGAATACACTCTCAAAAGTGCATTACAAATTATTTTCGGATACAATCGAACAAATATAGAATGCAGTGAACTTTATTGTCATTTTACGCCAAGGAAAATTCTTGATGAATTTCAAGCATATTCAACCACAATGGAGGAGGGATTTTTTGTTCTTTTAATCTACATTTTTGCATCAAGACTCGTTGCCTTTTGCTTAATAAAATTTCGTTTGCGGCATTGATGTCACCAAAAATGACTTTGTCCATTCCCGAAAACCAAAATTGCCTTATTATTCTGAATTGTTTTAAATTGAACTCCGAAGTTTGGCGAAACATTTGGCGAAACATTTGGCTCAATTAAAAACATCAAAAAGGCCAACTTCAAGTTCATTATCATTCTATTGCACGACCGCATGTTGCGGTACACACGCGCTTAATGTATGTGCATTTGAAGTCATCAAGATGACACTTGCCGTTATAGGTGTTAAATTTATCACTTGCTGCACAAGAAAACTACCTTATTTGTTTATTTATAAGCAGATCAGGCACAGGCGCAATGTGCGTCTATTGGTATAAAATAAAATAATGCTTCTATGGATCATCACGTCACACAATTCCTAAATGATGCCAACAGCAAAACCAAAAAAAAACTTGTTTCGCACATTTTTCTGTTTTCATTTTCAGCAACTTATCTAGTTGGAAAAATTCACTTCAACCGCGAGCATCGCTAAACGGAATTGTGTTAAATTTGAAGATATTTGGTAATAAAACAATTACGCGATTTTTAGTATTTTTTCCATATTTTTGTTAATGAATTTTGAATAAGTTTTACGAAATTATTAGAAGCGTTAAGTGGTAACGCAACGCAACGATGAGCAAGCCACAAAATATTCAATTTGATCAATTGACTTACCGCTTTCGCGATGGCATGTTTAAAAGATGTTAGTTTAGTGGTTGATGATTACAATATGTGATATAGCAATGTAAATGAATTTTGATATAACCTTCGAATTTCAGCCTCGAAAACTGTCCTAAAATGCATCAGCGGAGAATTTCGAGCTTATGAGTTATCAGCAATTATGGGCCCAAGTGGTTCAGGCAAAACGACCTTGCTGAATATTCTCAGTGGATTTATATCAACAAAGATGTCTGGCACCGTCAAGGTCAATGGTGATCTACGAGATAACAAATCGTTTCGAAAGCAATGTGCATTTATTATGCAAGAAGAAAATTTGCATTCGCTTCTAACAGTTCACGAATCAATGAATTTTTCAATCAAACTTAAAACTGGATCGGCTTTTAGTGCAAAAGAGAGGAAGAAAAGATTTTAGAAATTTTACAAGTGTTAGGACTGGACGATAAAATGGACACATTTGCAGGAATGTTAAGTGGTGGACAACAAAAGCGTTTATCAATTGCACTAGAGTTAGTTGATGATCCACAAATAATGTTCTTTGATGAACCTACGACGGGCCTTGATAGCTCATCATCAAGACAATGTTTGTCATTAATGAAGAAACTTGCGCAATCTGGAAAAACAATAATTTGTACAATTCATCAACCATCAGCATTACTTTTTGAAATGTTTGATCATCTTTATGCATTATCAGATGGAATGTGCATTTATCAAGGATCGAGTAAAAATCTGGTTCCATTTCTTGCTGAGTTAGATCTCGTCTGTCCAGAATCTTACAATCCATCAGACTATTTGCTTGAGATCGCAACAAATGATTATGGACCACAAAATGATCGTTTAACCGAAAGCATTCAAAATGGACAATGTTGCAAATATAGAATGGAGACCGTTTTACAGATTAGCGAGCCCATAGATATTCTGAATGATGACGATAAAA
Organism: Propsilocerus akamusi; assembly: GCA_018397935.1. Classification (NCBI taxonomy): domain Eukaryota; kingdom Metazoa; phylum Arthropoda; class Insecta; order Diptera; family Chironomidae; genus Propsilocerus; species Propsilocerus akamusi. The sequence goes on along the minus strand of CM031469.1, from coordinate 15,390,116 downwards.
ATTATTTGTCATCGTTTTCCCATCAATTATCGTGTTTAATTGCTCGCAACATTTTGATTTTGAAACGCGACATGTCGCCGATTAAAATGCGTTTAGCCGTACATTTTGTTGTCGCCATCCTGACGGGACTTTTATATCTTGGCCTTGGCAATGAAGCATCTCAAATAATCAATATTTATAAATTCATCTTCATTAGCATTTTCTTCCTGATGTACACAAGTTATTACAGCTTACAAACAACATTCCCACTAGAATTACCAATAGTTCGGCGTGAACATTACAATCGCTGGTATTCAACGGAGGCTTATTATTTGGCATTGTCATTAACAGATATTCCACTGACGGTTGTTTCGAATTTATTGTACATTTCAATGACTTATGTGATGACAGACATGCCGATGGAGGGATTTCGTGTCGGATGGTTTGTCGTAATTGGTCTACTAACGAGTTTCATAGCGCAGGGCTTTGGACTATTAGCTGGATCAATGTTTGATCTTAAGGTATACAGCTTAAGGTATACAGTATTCCTTGCAACAATTTAACATGCATAACTTCCTTTTCAGGGTACATTAGTATTTGCAGCAGTATTTCTACCCCTTTATGCCATTTTCTCAGGCGTTCTGATTCTTATGAAGGATACGGCTTACGGATGGCATTGGATCTTTGAGCTTTCATTCGTTAAACATGCATTTGATGGTGCCTCAAATTCAATTTTGGGTTATAGTCGCGAAAAAATGAACTGTGCTGATCTCTATTGTCATTTTCAGTGGCCGCATAAATTTCTGGAATCGATTGGTGTTGATGATAACATGTATAAAGTCATCCAGTCGCTTTTAGCATTTCTAGTAATTTTTCGTCTAACTGCTTATTGCATCATAAATTATCGATTAAAGCATTAACATATTTTTAAAAACCTTTTCTTGGAACATTGCGTAAGATATTTTTTAATTAAAGCTGATTAATCATCTACAATAAAGTTTGTGTTTTACCTTTTTTTATTATTGTTTAGTCGCGCACACGCGACATTATTGTATTTGTTCTTCAACGATGCTGTGCACGATCTTAAGATGATTGCTATAGTTTATTCGTCTTGAAAAGCTTTTAATACAGAGACCACACTCGAACTCGTTGAGACTCGTTTGTCTGTAAACATAGCAAAATATAATGAATCAGGTAATTTTATAGTTCAATATATCTTTAAGATTTCTTACCGATACGGTTTGTCGTGCATTAATTTAATGTGCCTTGCGAGTACTGTTCGCTTTTTGAAGGTTTTTCCACAAATTTGACAACTTAAGTTGGTATCAGAATGAATTTCCATATGTGAGCTTCTAGCGGCCGATGTTTTGAAAGCACTTGGACAAAGAGAACATGGATAAGGTCGACTATCATCATGACAACGCTGATGAATTTTAAGATCCATCGAGTTCAAACATCGCTTTTGGCATATTTCACATTCATATTTGAGCAATCCTTTCTCGGTTCTCAAGTGATGTGCTAATTTTACTTTGCTGAAAAAACGCTTTCCACATCCATCACAATTCAGCTTCTTTTCATCGCACGAATTTTTCATATGATTCAACTTCTGAAAGATTGTTGAAAATTCTTCATGGCAGTAAGTGCAATTATATTTTAAATCCGGAAATAGTTCGGGATGTTTATTTTTCATGTGAAAATTGAACAATGTCATCCCACGAGAGCCGGAAAACTCAAGTAGATCAATAGGACATATGAGTGGATTAATGTGAAGCATCATCTGGTGAGTTATGCATTCACTTTCTTCCCAAAACATTGCTAAGCAGTGGCCACATTTAAATGGTGAAGCTTCATCAACGGCGTTATCAGCTGTACCAGAAGGTTCTTTAAATTTTTTCCCACCGAAATAAGCAAGTCCATCTGATGGATAAATTGCGAGAGCTTTTACTGAATCGCTGTGCGTTGTTATGTGAGTCTGATGAGCTTCGTGATTTCCAAACACAATTTTACACTGATCACACTTTGGAAGGTGTAGAGACGGTGCAAGCTGTTTGAAGGTCTTATGGCATTCAAGATGCGTTTTGTAATGGTGTTTGAAGAATAAACCACAAGTTGAGCAAGACTTTTTATAGCCATCGATCTTGATTATTCCTCGTTCATTCATAACTTGCTCAGTTAAGGTCTTTAAAGAGCTTTCGTCATTTATGAAATTGGCAGGAAATGTGTCAGCCATTGGTTGACTTTGATAGTCGTCGATTAAATGAAAAACTGCCGGATGTTCAGACACAACATGTGAAATAAATCCGTCTTTAGTCTTCACAATCTTTAAACATTCTGAGCACTTCCATATTTTTCGTAATTTGCCATCCTCTTCGATGGACATTCGGCAACTGTCAACTTTCTGTTCATCAACACTTCGGTTTTGAAAATGAAAGTGTTTCATGTGTGCCTTAAAACCATTTTCAGATCGGAAATAACGTAGTTCCTGGCACCGACTACATCGCCAAATATTTTTTACGCCCTTCTCAGTTTGCAGAAGGATTTCACAATGTTTCTCTTCGTCTTTGATTGCCGTTGTTCGCATTTGTATCTCTTCGATTTTTTTCTTATACTGTTCACCACCAAAATCGATATCTGAATGCTCAAGCTTGAAATGGTTTTTAATACCTGTTGCTGTTTTGAAAACTTTTTGATTTTTAGTACATGCTGGACAAGCCCAAGCAAATTCTGATGGTCTTCCATCATCATACTCGACTTCAATTTTGCATTGTGCCACGAAGTTTGGATCAACTAGCGTTGCTTTGATGTGAGAGAATTGCAAATGCTTTATGAAACCAGATTCCGACTTCAGGATTTTTTCACATCTCTGGCATTTCCAGAATACTTCAGAAGTTCCATCATCAAGGGTTGTTTCAATTTTGCTGTTTCTTACTTCCATCATGAATTCTCTGCGTTGTGTTTTCTCCTCAGATTCATATTTCATTTTTAATAAATGGACGTCCCTTAGATGCTTACGTAAGATCCAGGAATTTTTCACTGTCGAGCTACATTGACTACATTTCCAAACGTTCTTTTGTGTACCTTTTTCGCAAATTGTTGTTTCGCTTTTGAGGACTTCCTTTCGTATCCATTCTTTTTGTTCTTCTGTAAGCTCGGAATTTGTGTTCCATAGCGATTTCTTTTTAACTGCTGATGAATTTTCCAATACTGAATCATTGACTACTGATGACCGAGACTCATTAGCATTTTCCATGCTCCTGATATCTTCATTTTCTTTCGACAAATCCATTTTGAACTCTGCAAATTTTGCTGGCATTTCAGTTTTACGTTTTCTTTTTGGGGAAGTTTCATCGTTATGGCACTCGGTTTCTTGCGGAATGTTAGTCTCTGATCGAATTATTATGTCTCTTCTACTGTTTGTTACCACAGATAGATTTTTTTTCACCCGATCATTCAAATATGTTTCTAATTTCAGGTACAGCTTTTGATTAGAGACAAAATTACAGAAGCTATTATATTTCTTTATGTTCTTCTTGAAAATGTGAAAATGCACTAAATTATTTTTGCAATCATTACAAATATAATGCCGACAGGAGAGATCGAGCTAAAATAAATTGTTATTAAATAACAGAAAAATGGGAATAAGATGTTCATTAAATTACATCAACGAAGCAGCAATCCAAAATCAGATCTGCAAAACTATTTGTCGCTGTGCCAATCTGCACGGAGTTTGTGTTCATTTCAATAAGATCTTTTATGCTATATGTTTTGCAGCAGCAGTAGCAATCCAGGAATACGAGCAGAGTGTTATTTTCCATTTTACTTAAGTTGATTTATTCTTTTGTTTACATTTGTTATGCGATTCGCAATGTGAAATCGTAAAATATTTAAAAGTTTTTATATATAAATCAAATAGAATTAACTGCAATCATTCTCAGCACAAATTTTAGAATCTAAGTGCTTAGTCAGGAGCAAATAATTTAAACATCATGCAAAATTGAGAATTCTATTAAAAAATAAGCAATATATCCATCACATCCATGAGCTTCAACCACAGTATAGCAGTACGAAGAGACACGGAAACTGAGAACGTTCAGCTAATTGCCAATATACGAATGTAGCGCTGAAGGAGCTTCTGAAAAAATAATTATTGACCAGAGGTTCAACGAAATAACTGTATGTTAGAACATTATATTTTGCGGCATAATCCTTACTCATTCTTATTAACTCGACTTAAGTCCGTTTGACGGTTTTTGAGTAAATGCTTTGGATGTTTTTCTTTTCGTTCATTTTTATTACAGAAATAAAAGCATCCATCAGATAATCAATGGAACACAAATATTTTTAGATTTACTCATGAGTCATGACATGAGAAAGATAAATGGTGAAAAACTTAAGAAATTAATGTCATCGGATTCAGATTTTTTTTTGTAAAAAAAAGGAATAAAATTATTTGAGAAAAAAAAAAATCAGGAAGTGATCGATTGACAGTCGTGGGGACATAAAAATTAATGTCGCGATTCTTGCTTAACCTTTGGCGGATTAAAGTTTAAAGATGCTGTTGATTTTTTCTTTTTCTTTTTAGATTTCTCTTGAAAGTTCTGCCACGAGCTAACTCTCTCTTGTCTCGATTCTTCAAAATTCTTGGCATATTCCATTTGCATCTTTTTCGCTTCTTCCTCCTCAATTTCTTGTTCACGCTTTCTTTTACGTTCTTCCATATCACGAACTTCCAACTGTTGGCGTTTACGCTCCATGTCTGCAAAAAGTTTCATAACCAGCACGTATGTAGCATGTTTGTATTTCTCAGGATCATCTTCCGGTATTGGCTCATTGCCTCTTCCCTCTTTCTTAAGTTTCTTACGTTTTTCGGCTATGAGCAGATCTGTTCGTTCTTTACTTTCTTGATAAATTGCAAGGCATCGCTTGCGCGTTACTTCATTTTCAAGAACCTTCCAGGCTCGATTCACAATTTCAAAAGCAGTTTGAGCACGATCTTGATCGTCCGGATTTTTGTCCTTAAATACGTATAAAATAAGGAATTATAATAAACATATGAAGTCGATGCAACTGATATGAAACTATCAAACTATCTTACGGGATGGCATAGAATTGACAACTTTTTATATTTCTTCTTGATCTCCTCAATTGGTGTTTCGGGTTCTAGTTGAAGTACTTCAAACGGATTCAGGTTAAAGTATGTGGATCCAGGTCTTAAAAGTCTGGTGATTTGTTGGCTACTGGTCAATACCGAATCTTTCTTTTCAATGTCTTTCAACTACAACAACAAATAAAATTAAAAATAAACAAAATATATTTTCAATCGATTTGCGCTGCTTACCTCCTTCCAAGCCTCGTTAAATTGTTTATCCGATTGTGTGCTGGTTCCAGCTGAACCCGATGACATGGTTTGTATCGTCAGACCGCTTACTAGAGTGTTATTAATTTAATTCAAGGGAAAAAAAGGATTGTTATGATTGTCAAACCAAGTGAATTTGGAATTTATGAACAAGCCCCCCAAAAAAAACTGAAAAAGTGGTGCTGAAGTATCGATTAAGACGTGGAGCCTGTGATTCTGGAGTTTTCTTCACGTCCAAATAATTATAATTAAACTAACTGAAACCGTGCGAAATACATCAACAATAGATTCATTAGGACGATGAGTTTTAAGCGCGATAAGAAAGAAGAAGAAGATGGTATTAAATCTTGTGCAATTAAGCTTTTACGATTCCAACTCATTCCCACATTTTGTTTCAATTCTCGTCATATTTCCTCTATCAGTTGATCCATTAAAGTGATAACATTTCTTAACTCCATTCTAAAAACACAGCAATAGGAACAATTAGTCTGATTAAGTGGAATAAACCCCTTAATTTTAGTGTTGTGTTGGCAATTTGTTGTTGTTGCATTTCGTTCGTTCGTGTCTCCAGTATCCTATACATATTTTTTTTAGTTGTAGCTTAACTATTAAGTACTTAAACACGCACTCGACTCAAAACAAATATCATTCAAAAACATGCACAAACATAGCAAAAACAAACGCCGACAACGTAATTTTTTTATTTTCGATGGACTTAAAACTGCACCTGATTTCATAATTTCATCAAGATCAAAATATTTTCCTTTCTGTTTAATTTTAGGAAACAGCAATCCGTTTCAAAATCTGGAGAAGACGTCTGTCCTCCAAGAAGCGAGAACGTTCAACGAGACACCCGTAAATGCCAAGAAATGCATTCACATCCTCACAAAGATTCTCTATCTCATCAATCAGGGCGAAAGCCTTGGAACACGTGAAGCGACAGAATGTTTCTTCGCCATGACAAAGCTATTCCAGTCTAAGGATCTTGTTCTAAGACGAATGGTCTATTTGGGAATCAAAGAGCTCAGCACCATCGCAGAAGATGTAATAATTGTGACCAGTTCATTGACAAAGGATATGACTGGCAAGGAGGATCTTTATCGGGCTCCTGCCATTCGAGCTTTGTGCTCTATTACTGACCCAACAATGCTCCAGGCTGTCGAACGCTACATGAAACAATGCATCGTTGATCGTAATGCGGCAGTATCAAGCGCATCTTTAGTAAGTTCATTGCATTTGGCAAGTCAAGGAGCTGGTGATGTGGTAAAGCGATGGGCCAACGAAGCTCAGGAGGCTCTTAATAGCGATAATATTATGGTTCAGTATCATGCTCTCGGCTTACTCAATCATATCAGAAGAAACGATCGTCTGGCCGTTGCAAAGTTGGTAAATAAACTTATCGGACAGAATATGAAGAGTCCTTATGCCGTCTGTTATTTAATTCGCATTGGAAGCAAGATCATCGAAGAAGATTATGCAAACGGGACATCAACAATTAATGATGCTCAATTTTTGGAATTTGTAGAATCATGCTTGAGACACAAAAGTGAAATGGTCATCTATGAGGCGGCTCATGCCATTGTGAATCTGAAGAGAACATCAGCTCGCGAACTTGCACCGGCTGTGAGCATCCTTCAGCTATTCTGCGGTTCCGCTAAAGCAACTCTTCGTTTTGCAGCCGTTCGTACAATGAACAAAGTTGCTATTATGTATCCAGCTGCTGTTGCCGCTTTCAACATGGACCTGGAAGGGCTTATCGCTGACTCAAACCGATCCGTTGCCACATTGGCCATTACAACGTTGCTTAAAACTGGAACTGAAAGTTCTGTTGAACGTTTAATGAAGCAAATTGCCACATTTGTTGCTGAAATATCCGATGAATTTAAAGTCGTGGTGGTTCAAGCTATTCGTTCATTATGCACGAAATTCCCACGCAAACACAGCATTCTGATGAATTTTCTAAGTGCAATGCTTCGTGAGGAAGGTGGACTTGAGTATAAGACGTCTATAGTTGATACCATCATTCTTATTATTGAAGAGAATCCTGATGCCAAGGAAACTGGCCTTGGGCATCTCTGTGAGTTCATTGAGGATTGTGAACACACGTCGCTAGCCGTTCGTATTTTGCATTTGTTGGGAAAGGAAGGGCCCTATTCAAAACACCCATCAAAATACATTCGATTCGTATACAATCGCGTCATCCTAGAGAACGCAACAGTACGTGCGGCAGCCGTCTCAGCAATGGCCCAGTTCGGTGCGGTATGTCCAGAATTATTGCAAAACGTAACAGTTCTCATGAAACGCTGTCAGATGGATCTTGATGATGAAGTTCGTGATCGTGCCACGTATTATTTGACCATTCTGAATACCGCTAATCCAACATTGTATAAGAATTACGTGTCCAGTAACGATCAGTTGGTTTCACTATCGCTGCTTGAGAAAACGCTTAAAGATCATCTTAGTGGACCTCTGACAGAAACATTCAATTTGAGTCTTGTACCGAAAACAGCTTCAACACCATCAATAGCCGAAGAATCACACACTGATGCAATGATAACGACAAATTCTGTTCAGAAAGCTCCACGAGTAACACGAGAGGAAGTCAATGTTGAACGTTTGCTTCAAATTCCTGGCATTCAGCGATTGGGGCCATTACACAAATCTTCACCGCTGGTGCAACTGACTGAAAGTGAAACGGAATACACTGTTTCGTGCATTAAACATTGCTTCGCTCAACATGTTGTTCTGCAATTTGATTGCGTCAATACATTGTCGGATCAGTTACTAGAAAATGTAAAAGTCGATCTGTTAGTGCCCGAAGGCTTCATTATTCGTCATTTAATTCCATGTCCAAAATTGGTTTATGGCGAGAAGGAATCAACTTATGTCATTCTCGAATTTCCCGGTGACATTGCAAGTTCATCTGGTGAGTTAACTGGCATTTTTTAATCTTCATTTATTTGATTTTATTAAAATTATTTCTTTCCTTTCAGCAACTTTTGGAGCTACCTTGAAATTTATTGTTAAAGATTGCGATCCTTCAACTGGTCTACCAGATTCCGATGAAGGCTACGATGATGAATACATGTTGGAAGATTTCGAAATTACTGTTGCCGATCAGATTCAAAAAACGAAAGTCAGTAATTTTGCTGTGGCGTGGGATGCAGCCGATACCGATGGTGAGTTATTTATTGTTGAATTATGAAATGTTTTATATAATTTTAAATAATATTTACAGAATGGGTTGAACTCGAGGACACTTATCAATTGTCAGCCGTTAATACGCTTCAAGATGCCGTTCATACAATTATTAAATTTTTGGGCTTAGGTCCAGCAAATGCCACCGAAAAAGTTGCCGAAGGAACGCACACCCACACACTTCTTTGTTCCGGTGAGATTGGACTCGACCTTCAAAGTGTCATAAATTTCTAATGATTCACAATTATTTATTTTCAGGCGTTTTCCGAGGCGGAGCAGAAGTTTTATTACGAGCTAAACTGGCATTATCTGAAGGGGTTACAATGCAATTAACAGTGAGATCAACAGACACTGAAGTGGCAGAAATAGTTAGCTCAGCTATCGGCTAATCGTGTTGTATATTTTCTCTTCTCATCAACACTAAATACGAATTAATTTTCAATTTTACCAACAAAATGAGAGTTTTCTGATATAGCTGTTAGTCATTATTAAGATTGCGTCCGGTGAGCCGATTTACGACTTCGGAAACTCCAGATAAGAATAAAAGAATGTTCTTTTACAATTTCCATAATTTTTTTTTTATTTGTAACATTCACAATTTATTTTGGAATTATAGTTTAATTAAAAATACAAATATATTTGATCTAATTAAAACAAATCCTGTCTTGGAATTGGAAAATCAAATATCTGTGGGAGAAATTCATTTGAGCTTCTTATATCACAACAGAAAAGTTACACAAAATAAAACTAAAATTTTGCGAGGAAATGCACGAAATGGTGATGATAAAGGCGATGAGATATGTCGCGCGGGATAGAGAATAAATGAGATGATTTGATAGATATTTAAAAGAAACCTTCCATCGATTTTCACAATTTTCCACTCGCGCGAATTTGAGATTCAAGTCTTAATAGCTAGCACCGCGTTTGATACGAAACATAAAATAAAAATCAGGAGGGATTCGGAAACATTTTACGCAATTTATAGAAATGTTTGGCATGAAAACAAAAATAACTCTTAAATGCACTGCAGCTACATTGATTGTAAATCGACAATTTACTTATTTGGTTGCACGTTGCATTTTGGCCTTTTCGCTTGTTCGGCGTCGTGGTAATGTCGATGATACGCTCATTGTATCTTTCGATTTTGGTCGGCTTCTGGCCAATGAGGCATTTGATAGAGACGATGTTCTCGAGAGTTCAACCTGTGATGAATAACCAGAGCTGATGTCCTCAACTGATCGCATATAACTGGAAAAGGAAATGCGAAATAAATTTTAATGAATTTTTAGGCTTTGAAAAAAAAAAAAATGTTACCTATAATCAGTTGCTGCGACATGTCCGCCACCGTCCTTCAATTCCACTTCCGGAAAGTATATTTCACTTATCGGTCGCTTCGTTAACGAAGACGATCGTGTCGCTACATTTTTAATTCGCAATGATGCTCGATGTCTGATAGGTGCTTGCTCTTTAAATGGCTGATGTCTACCATCAACAACATCACCATCCGTTTCACTTAAGTCACTCAACGAATACGAGCGTTTAATGGTTTGAGCGCCCTGTAAAAAGTGAAAATTTGACAAAGAAAAGTACAAATTAAAAAATAAAATAAAATATGAAACCGGACCTTGATCGGTTGGATGACTTAAGTACATACCAAAAAATTATTATAAAAAACAAAAATCATAACTGCAAAAATCTCATAAAAATTTCACGTTAATTAAAGCGTTAGATGAAATTATTTACAGAAAAATGATAAAACAGATTAACATTGTATAATTTAGTAGCAGGGTGTCGCGTGTAGAAGTCGATTGAAATTAATGAACTTAGTAGTAGTAATTCAAGATGTTTGTTTTATTTTGTGCTGTTTCTTGTGGCATCGAGATCCAAATCAAAATATAAATAAATGCGGATTCACACAAAAAAAAGTGATAAAGAAAATCTTAAGACGTAAAAAATTTGAGGTGTATCTGAAGTGAGCAGTTTGTTAATCGATCAATAAGGGATGTAGCTTTCATCACCATCTTCGATGGCATCAATTTTAAGAGCACGACGCCTTGATGGTTGCTTGGTTGTTGTTTTCTTAGCACGTGTTTTTGGTATTTTAACGGGTTCAGTCGGTGGAAGAGAATTTTCTTTCGCTCTGGACTGACTTCGAGTTCTCTGTCGCGGAATATCCTCTTCTGGCTCCTCATAATCGCTAAATTCCACATTCTGAACTTCCATTACTTCAATAGTTTCAATCGTAATTGGTTGCAGATCAGAATTTCGTGCAGAATCGAATGACGAATCATCGTCAAAATTGTCAGTTGGATAATCAACGACATCACAACTCTTCGACTTGACCATGGATTTCTGATAAAATTCTGTCATTATTCTCGGTGTGCCACCACCAACGACACTCGAGGTTGCCTAAAGGATTATTAATTGCGTGTGTTTGTGATGAGTTAAATCATAAAAAAAAAAAAATTTTAAGTGATAAATTGTGTGATCAGTTTGGCAGGCTTTGGCATTAGTGGCAATTCTCAAAATGGAGATAAGAAAGCATGTAAAGCTTTTAACTCACCTTAATTGCTGTCTCAACGATAAGTTTGCTTGCATAATCGAAGCCCTTTGTTCCCAATTGTAGAACAGCTGTGTAGCCCTTTTCTTTTGCCTGATTCAAGTATTCATCAATTTCCTGCTCATGACGACTGAGCTTTGGATGAATAAATTTCTTATAGATGATACTGGAGCCTTTTGTCACTGGACTCAATAGCCAAAAAACAATGGAAACTTTGACTTCATAATAAAATGGAAACCATGAAATAAATGTATCAGTGAATAATTCAATTGATGAAAAGATCGCAAAAACAATCCAGTGCATCATCCATCGAACCTGAAGGAGAAAGATTAAAAGCAATTAAAAGATTTGGTCAGAAATTGTCAGTATTTAATCATACATATTCCTTAACGTTCTTTGTGCGTACAGCCTTGTATGAGTTGTAAGCTGGGTATAGCCATCCGAATGCGAGTCTATAAAATAATAAATGAAAACAGATAACATAACAATTCAATTGAAATGCATGTTCAAGCAGCCGTAAAATTTAGTGATGAAACAGTTATAGGCGCGAGTGGTAAAAACAAAAGTTTCGCGAAAGAACTTATTAGGAAAAAGTACCATTAGCAAATTAAGTAGGAATAATTGGCATATGGTGGTAATGGCACCGTTAATTTAAATTTGATGTTTACTGGACGATGTCTGGGAAAATTTATCCATGGAGAGAGTCGATGATCCGTAAATGGTAAGTCCCCAAAGCTTTATATGGATAATCGCGTTAATTGAACAAAGGTTTCATGTATGCTGTGTATTTTCTTTCTTTCGGAGACAAGATATCTCATAAGATGTGTGAATCATGATCGTGAAGGCGGTTAGATTTATTAAGACGAAAAGCATTTATCAATTACTAAACAGACCGACAAAAAATAAAATAAAAACAAGCAGAGACATGTTTTTTTTTTTCATTTGGAATATCCGGTTTAATCACTGTAATTTCTGTCTTCTCTGCCATTCGTGCATGCGAAATGTGATGGATTATTAAACAAACACAAAAGAGACCTCTGAGCGAATGTCAATTATCAGTAAGCACTTTTCCATGTGATTTTTTTTATAGTTGTCTGAAATATAAAATATTTCAACAGTCTGTGCAGTTGTGCGATTCAGGAGAAAAAAAAAAAAAAACATTTCAGCAAGAAAAAAAAACTTGTCCATCTGATCGTTTCAACGCAATATGAAATTTACGCGATTCCGATCAGACAACAAGCGCAAAATTTATTTTTCTTTCTTCTTTGTTATGACTTGACTTTTAATTTTAATAGCGAGCTAAGCAATCAACAGCGGATGACTTTATGAGACTGTCCTTTTAAGGAAGTTGTCTAACCACTCAACTCATCCAGAAATGCTTTGAAGGTTAAATACACTGGAACAACATCCCCAGTTGTAGTTTTGAGAAAGAATTTCATGTTTCACAATTTTTCATCGATATTAAAAAAAAAAATCAATAAATTCAAAAACTTCATCAATTACTCACATAACTAATCGCGAAACACAGGCAGATATCATCTTCAATTTATCACTAGATTCTGTTAATTTGACTAATTGATTAACACTTTGTTGAGCATTCTTCGGATGACATTTAAACAAGCGTATTACGAGTCCGAACCGATTGCAACTGATTTTTGTTGTTATTTTTAGCTCATTGCTCATGTGGTGACGTTGCTTGTTCTTTGGCCGTTTTTAATTTCCGTCTTTACTTTTAGGAGACCTTTATATAGGGTATGTGAAGCGAAGTGTTTCTAAAAATCGTTTTCTGAAACGCTTTGTTATATTAGGTAACTTTCCACAGGGTTTGACAATTCGTTTTCTGTTTCATGAGAAGAAAATGGTGATTCGGAACTTAAATTTTTGTTATTTTAATGGAGACATATTTAACAAATTCTATAATATAAATAGCAAAATTTAAAGCATGTATATATGTGTTTTTACTGTAAAGATACGTAATCGGTTTCTAAGCCGAACCCTGCTGCCTTAGCATTTTAGCATTTGACGTTAGCTCATTTTTTAGACACAATGACGATTGTAAGCAAGCATTGTCAGAATGTCATTTCGTTATTTTAACAGCGAATTAGTTAAATCTGATGGATGGAATTGGTTATAAATTAGCTATTGGCTAATCAGTTCTCTAATTTGGAGTTGGAGTTGCTTTTCTACTCATGTAAAATGGGAGCACGAAATCTTTCTGTACTACTACTTACTCATTTTAGCATACAAGACGAACAGCAGCAGCGGCGGTGTATTTTTCTTTTTATTATTTTTGAGCTTACTGAATAAACCGATAGAGCACACCAGAGAGGTTTTTCAGTCAGTTATTTAATTAATTTCGCCGAGAACAGTTCAATAAATAAAAATATTGCATTTTCCGTATTTATATCTAAACAAGAATGGGTAAGCAAGTGTTTGATTATGAAAGCAAATACAATTTATAACAATCTTTGGAGGAAAATTAAAATCACAATGAAAAAAATGGCGAAACATAGATTTTCACGAAACCTCGAAAAGAAAATTTCCACACCATTGGATACAGAAACCAGAATGTAAAGTGATTAAATATCGTATGATAACATCTACTAAGTGGATGTTAATTATAATTAGCGGAAATTTCAAGTATTATAAAATCCAATAAGAAACTTTTTTTACTCTGATCCGGTCGATAGAATGTCATTATTATTCTCATTATTCTTATTCTACTGACATAAATATCACGAGTCGGTGCGGAAAAATATCTGCTGCAAAATAGTTTATGAGCTCATCGTTTAGTATCAGTGATGCCGCGCTTTAATAGTTGCATAAAAAATCTTTAATTTAATTTTCCATTGGGCGTTTTCGTTGTTAATATGTGTGAGAGACTCGATGAAAATCGTACATAAAAAATATTGTCGAAAAAAGCAGTAAATTCCGTTTATACATGTATATGACTTAAAAATATATAAAAAAAATTGTTGCCGTTTTCTTGATTAGATAAAGAAATTATAAAATGAAATAATTAATTGTAATTGAACGTAACATTGGAGTACATTTTTTTTTTAAATCGACTGCTCAGTCAGTCAAACAAGAAATTATGTCATCTACGAGATTGGAATGTTTTTTTTTTCTTCACATTTGTAAATATAGCAACTTTGAACTTTAACACGCGCAATATTGAGTTGAGTCATTACATATTATAAATTATTGTTGCTTTCTTATTCAAATAAAGATCAATTATGGCTAAGTAGCTTTGATATTGCTCTCACACACTCAACCGAAAATGGCCACCATAATAATTTCTGTAAAAAAAAGTATCCAATTGTGAAAAACAGCATCTTGCTCAAGGCTAAACTAAACTCCAAAAACTGAACAAAATGAACGGCTAAATAACCATATCTAAAAATAGAACTGAACACATCATTCCATGTACATTATTTCAAATCGCGCGAGAGAAGAAGAGAATTATGTTTATTATGTGTTTGGTTAGGTCGAAACGACAATCCACTTATTAGTTAATTGATTTGATGCCCCTATCATATAAAATACAGCGTTCTTGTCACTGCTGATTGTAAACTAATTTGCAAATTTGCTATTTTCATATAGGTAAAACAAAAATCTACTGCGCGAAATGCCAGAAAAAGTGTTCGGGCGAAGTATTGAGAGTAACGGACAAATACTTTCATAAAAGTTGTTTTCAATGCATCAAGTGTAATAAATCACTTGCCGTCGGTGGCTTCTTCTCGAAAGATAACAATTATTATTGCGTTGCCGATTATCAGAAAACATTCGGTACGAAATGTGCCGTTTGTCAGGAATACGTCGAAGGTGAAGTTGTATCAACCATGGGAAACACTTATCATCAAAAGTGCTTCACATGCACAAAATGCAATCAGCCTTTTGAATCTGGCAGCAAGGTACTTAACACTTTAAACATTACCGCTTATGCACTTTGTTTGGAATGCACAAAATGTATACTTAATGAACATTTTCTTTAACAATAACGATTTTTCGAAAGGTAACAAATACCGGAAAGGAGATTTTATGTGAAAAGTGTGTCGATGTTGGTGTTCAGAAGCAGAAAGTAGTTCCACCCCAACATCATCCACATCAACAACAACAGCAACAACAAGCTAGTCCAACCAAAGCAACTGCTCAGCAGCAGCTTCACGAAATATTACAAAAACCAACGAGTCCGAAGGACTTTGATCCTAATAATTGTGCCGGGTGTGGTGATCAGCTGAAAGAAGGTCAAGCTCTTATCGCTTTAGATCGTCAATGGCATATTTGGTGCTTCCGGTGAGTCTACAAAAATTTATCCGCATATACAGGAAGTTTGCTAATTTAAATCATTGTTTATTCTTATTTCATTTTAGTTGCATGGTTTGTGGAACTGTTCTTAGCGGTGAATATATGGGAAAAGATGGACAACCGTATTGTGAAAAGGATTATCAAAAATCTTTTGGCGTCAAATGCGCTTATTGTGACCGTTACATCAGCGGAAAAGTATTGCAAGCAGGAGATAACCATCATTTCCATCCAACTTGTGCACGTTGCTCGAAATGCGGTGATCCATTTGGAGATGGCGAAGAAATGTATTTGCAAGGCACTGCTATTTGGCATCCGCGCTGTGGTCCCGGTCCATCGGAAAATGGAACGGCAGTCTTCAGTGCCACGCCAGCTGAAATCGATGGAATTAGCAATAGTGCGATGAGTGAAATACAAGTGAGTTGGTTTTTACCTTCGCAATTAAGTATTAAAATCACGGGGAAAATTTCACATGTTCCTCTCTAGATTAGGAAATATCTGTTTATTTCTTTCAACACCTGTATACTCAAAACGTATTATTTGCTATACAATGAAGCTTTAATTTTTCGTCACCTTATATATTTTATTCTATCATTTCATTTTTTTTTATTATTGCTATTATTTTATGTTCACAGTTTTCCTTACGTTCACACACTCCTAGTATAAGTGGGTCTGTTTCTAGTCCATTCACTGGTAGAAAAGTAAGTTTTATTATTTCGTGCACGATTTTATAATTTTAAATGTTTAAACAACATAACACGTGTAACACGTTCGAAGCACTAATTGTTTTCTACCATTTTAGTATCATCGCACTACAAGCCCCGGACTAGTCTTACGTGAATACAATCAATCAAACTATGGTGAAGACATCTCGCGTATCTACACTTATAGTTATTTGACGGAAGACGCCCCGGGTTTGAAAAAGCCAATTGAACCTTATGATAGAAAGCCAGTTTCGCCTCATTTTCATCGTCCTAATTTCATAAACGCTGCAAGACCACCATCGCGGCCACATTCACGTAGCCGATCAGCAATGAAAGTGCTTGTAGATAGCATTCGTGCAGAAACACCAAGACCCAAGAGTCCAGGAATGAACAACGACGAACCAATTGAATTAAGTCATTATCCAGGCGGTAAGAAGCCAAAACCCGGCGAGAAGCCGAAGATCGAACGTGATGATTTTCCAGCACCACCATATCCCTATACCGATCCAGAACGTCGCAGGCGATACTCAGATTCTTATAAAGGTGTTCAAACATCGGACGATGAAGATCAAGTCGATAAAGCAGTTCAGCAAAATGGTGATCCGAATTTGGTAAAGGAGGAAGAGGAACTGAAGAAGATCAACACAGGCATGAGTAAAGTCATTTTGAAGGATATAAAGGAGCGTCAAAAATATAAAATTTGGAAGCAAAATAATTTAGATCCACGCAATGCTTCACGCACTCCATCAGCTTCGAAAGAGCCTGTTTATAAATTGAGGTTAGTTGAGAGACACGAAATCAGATATGCATCACTAAAATTATTGCATAATTTCATGTTGCAGGTATGACAACCCTATTGGCGCCAGCCCGTCTAGGAATTTGGATCACTCGCGTCCATTTGAAGAAGAGTTGTTTGATCGATCAATTAGCTACAGAGGTTCCGTGGGACGTGCAATTGGTGTGGGCACAAGCTACAATGGTAAATATTTTTAATCATTTTTATTTTTACAAATATTTGATTTCCTCATATCATCGATATCGAAAATTTTATTAAACTTGAAAACGACTACCTAGCTATAAATTCATATCGCTCCCCAAAACCAGGAAGTGGTTTTAAGCACTCAACTCTCCCGCCGTCAATTAGAAATGGCTACAGCTCTGTAAGTCAAAAGTCTTTAACTAATGGTTTTGGAAATCAATAACAATCGTAAATAAATGTTATTGTAGTGGAAACGCATTAGTAATAATATTTAAGTTCATGAAGGCTAGTTTGGTACAATTTAACAATGTTAACAATCATTAAATAATCATATTAATCTGAAACGACATAACGTATGCAACATTCTTTTTCCTTTTTCTAACTCACATTCGATATTGGCACGTTTAGCGGTGAGTTCCGTTAAGAAACAGCAGTTCAGTGGATGTTATGTTACCCCATCTCAAACTTTTAGTAGCTCAGCAACAGATCATCGTGCCCCCGTAAGCTTGCTTTGTTTGTTGTGAAAAATAGATATGTTTTGGTCTTGTACGGGTGCTTATTGTGCTTTTATTGTTTAGCAGACAAATAAGTTATGTTTCTTAATCTAATTGTTTTCGTCCATTCAATATAGGTTTAACATTAATTTCAACACTAAACAAATGTTTGGTTGGTGCATGGTTTTATTAGTTCTGATGAAATAAGTTTGCATTTATTAGTTTTGTTTTTTGGAGATGTTGTTCATGAAATTCACTAGCAATTGACTCAAAAATATTAGTAACGTATCAAATATTGATTTCAATTGCAGGACTTCTCATTCGGCGGTTTAGGTGATAAAACGCATAGCACAGAGTTTTCATGTGGTAAATCAGACAGTGAGTTTTCTCTAAAGACAATAATTCATGTTTTGTTTAAATCATCTTATTTAGTTTCAGTTGATTCAATAACCGATGGAGATCGTCGTGCACTAGGAGCCGCTGAAATTCCTGTATCAAGCACATATTCTGGCGCTATTTTCAATCAATATCCACAATCTGGAATCCGTAGAAGCTTGCCAAACATGGCTCATTCAATGCTGGTACATGAGCCAGCTAAAATATATCCCTATCATTTGTTACTCATTACGAATTATCGATTACCGGCTGATGTCGATCGTTGCAATTTGGAGAGACATTTGTCCGATGTTGAGTTTGAAGCAATTTGTGGGGTGAGTTGATATTATTAATTCATTGAATGATTATTAATTATTGCCATTTCCAAAAAAATATATAGTGCATACGGTCAGAATTTTATCGATTACCTCAATGGCGAAGAAACGAAATCAAAAGGCGCGCTCGATTATTTTAAGGCAATTCAGCATGGATCGTTTTAATTTAAGCTTTTTAGAAGAAACAAATTGAGAAAAAAACATATTTTAATTCAACAATAACAATTTTTAGAGCATTACAAATATTGAAAGCTTCTTGAAAACTATAAACATTGAATGGAAACAACAGTTCGTACAATATTATGAAAACAAACAAACAAATATATTAAAAAAAAGCTTTCAAACGCTTTTGAAATGAGATGAGAAACCAAAAATTTAGCACTGAAATTTTTTCGGAACCCTTAAACTCTTTTCAAAGATGATGAGCGATATATTTTTGTTAAAAAAGAAAGAAAGAAAGAAAGCACGTTGAAGGAAATATTAAGCCTATGAAAATTAATATATTTTTTCAATATAAAAATGTCAAAAAATGAGATACAAAAAAAAAAATATTTAACTAAATTTATTGAGAATAATTAGGCGATTTGCGATGGAAAACATTTAGAAACTATTTTACATGAAAATTGCACCAATTAGGAAAAACAAACATTTGATGAGGAAAAGAAAAAAGGTTAACTCGATATGCTTTCAATAATTAAAGGAAAAGCTTCATTTTGCCGAAGTTTGCAATTCAGATTTCATTTAATTGTAGTTCTGTAGTGTGGATTTTTCCTACGAATCCTTTAAGCTTCTTTTCTTGAAGTTCTTTCAGACTTTAATGGAGATCAGAATTTAAAATGCCTAATAATTTGCTTAACTAAGTCAGAAAACACATGTATATTTAATCCGATCCTAGCTTAAAACTATTTTTCATCATCACGCAACAAAATAATTTTTCACATATTTTCTCCTCTGATTTCCTTTTATACAAATCAATTATTTTTGATTTTATTTTGCTATAAATGCTTAATGAGCTTAAAAAATGGGAAAAAGTCCTTCGGAGAAAGTAAAAAAAAAATTAAGTTGAATAAAACTTTGTCTTCTGAAAAAAAAAAAAAAAAATTGTCAAACTTGACTTTCGCATTTGCTCATTCCACTTGACTTCGTTGATCGCGGTGAATGTCTCTACAACAATTGTTTGACGAAAAAAAAAAAGTCTACTTGAACATACGAAAACTATTTGTAACGTATGTTGAAGGTAAGTGCAGTAAGCCGGAGGAAAAAAAAAAGACAGAATTCTTCTTTTTCGTGGGGGTCTTTGAACTTCGTTCAGACACGATCAACCATATATAAGCAGGCACGGCCAGACATATGCACGGTAAATTATACACATAATTTTTTTTTTGTTTTTCTTTAATTCAAGATTATACAACTGTCTGTTGCAGTTCCCGCTTAAAAAAAAAGGTTTGAAATTGTATGGCTATAAAAATCGATGATCTCCTAGAACTTTCACTTTCAGTTTTATTTATGCTTGGGGTTTTCTTCTTAAGCACACTGTCGAGTTGTCGAGTGTGGTGCAAGCGAAATATTGAAGAAAAAAAAAAAAATTGATTTGAACAAAATCACCGTTGTTGCCGTGCTCGAAAAAGGAAATTCTCAAATCAAATGAATCGTATAAATTATTCAGCAAGTTGCGGCGTCTCTCAGAATTGTATGTGTTGTATATTTCTTTGATGACCTTGACGGATTTTTTTTTCTTCTTTGCCCATCCAGCATTTGATATTCTGTCGAAATATTTCGCTGTCTGGCCTGCGATGAGATTTTGGCGATGATTTTATAACAATCCGACGATCTTCAACGCGATCATTGCCATTCGATTCATGAAAATTCATCATATGAAAATTCTACGCGCCGAGAATGTGTCCACGTGCGTGAGTTATTTCTCGCACGCCAAAAATAAATGATTTCAAAAGTTTTGATCGCAGGCAATTTCATTAGAATTCAAGGTTTTGGGTCGAATGGAATCACGCTGTCCGAATAATCATCCGATATCGTTCATCAAAATCGTATACATTTTTTTGGGTCATTGTCTCGTCGCGGATCACACGATTAACGACAAAAAAAACTCGAATTTTATTTTTTTTTTTTGCATCCATTCTTCGTTCGCGGCGTTATTTTTTTGTTATTTATTTTTGCGTATCACCATCATTAACTATCAAACATCAATTCGAATTCAGCGAAAAAAATATGTGAGAAGAGTTGTATACAAATGTGTTTCTTTTTTATTCATCCAACAAGCAATCGACAAAACAGCGGCTGCATCGAATCGCCGGTTTCTATTCTAGGCGGCATTCAACTTTTTTGATTTTATGTGTCTCTTCCAATCGAGTCCAAAAAAAAATAAATATACATCGAATATTTCATTAGATTGCATCATGCTCAACGTGGAATGTTTAGAACCTTCCGAAACTACGCACTTATCTAAAACGATCGAGATATTTTTTTTTTTTTTTGGAGAAACAACATGTTGAAAAGGCAAAGCGTGACAAATAGATTTCTCTATTTTTTATGTTTACAACTTTTCTTTTAACCCTCAAAAATTCTACGAAAACCTACACACGCTTCCAACGATTATAATACGAGAATTATAAAGGACAACGACCAAGTTGAAAAACAAATTCCAAGAATATCCCAGAAGAAACATTTGGCGCTCAATCGGTCAACAACCTCGACTGGCTTTCCTTCTTCTTAGCTATTTCTTTTTTTTTATAAAAGATCCTTTATTTGTTAATGTCCTTTTCGATTCGGGTGATTATTGAGGAACCATCAGGCAAAGCCGGCAGACTGCATTATGATGTAGGATAATGAATCATTTGTGTATGTGTATGGCACATTGGCACCGGAGACGATGTAATTATTAGGAATTTCGGTCTAAGATTATAGATCTATTGTGATTTTCATTTTTTGTATGGGACATAGGCACCCAAAAGTTCTCAATCATTGTCAACATTTAACGTGAATTCCGATTTATATCGTTGAGAAATGACATCTCGAGTCGGTTGATAAGTTGGTAACCCAGCGAATGGCTATTTGTTTACTTCTTCGAATAATTCTGTACAGGTGACGTGCGCGAAAAGAGATCTCCAGAAAAATGACCGGTTAATCGTTATCGTGTGTATCGTTCACCGACTCTTTCTCTCTCTATCTCTCTTTTTTTGGCCATAAAGACGCAAACAACCAAAAAAAAATATAAATTTATTATTTTATTATGTATCTTGTTCACTGACCTCGTGTGTATTTTTTTTTTCTTTACTTTTATTTTTGTCAAAAATCGCAAGGAGAAGCGCAACATGCACATTTTGATTTAATATCATCGCTCTGGAGCATGTCTAGAATGTCACGTAATAATATTTAATATGTAAAGCTTGTTTCTATGCTTGCTGCAGCTTAATAGAGGAAGCAACCGATCGTTTCGTAGGTAATGTACAGAAAGTTGCAGATTAAAACTGCAATCCAGTAATAATAACAATTTGAGCTACTTTTTCGAGTGTGTAAGGCTCCCAATCAGCCAAACAAAATAAAAGTTATTGCAATTGCACAATTTAAGAGATTGCGAGAAATTATTGTGTGGGGGGGTGAAAAAAAAATAAGAATTCTTATATTCTTTACTTAATTACCGTTATTGACTTGATCTAGAATAGTGGTACGACACAGCAGTCACTCGACTGTCGGAGAGTTCTGTTGCCTTCTGTTGCAGATTTGCCGAGATAGAGAGCGTAGCACACGATTGTTGGGGCTTTTTTTGGGTCAAGAAATTCTTAAGGGATCATTTACAATGAATGTCACACACCCACATCACATTTTAGCAACCATCTTTTAGTGCTGCATTTATGATCAGCATTGATGGACAACGTCACGAAGTTTCTTTCAAGAAAACCAAATTATTGATACGTATACAAATGTAATGTTCCGCGCGTCGTTTTTCTGCTGATTCTCGCGCTCCAACAAGAGCTTTTCGTGTATAGATTCATTTTTATGTATGAAAAAGAGTCATGTTTTCTATGTACTTATTTCGCGGCTGGTAGACTTTTGGCTGACTTTATTATATGTACTGTACATATTATTATTATTATTATTATATCCATGGAACGTATACTATGCAGTTTTTTTTGTTTCGTGAACTACTTTTTGTTTATGTTTTTATTTTTAAAAAGAGGAAAAATAAACACGAAAACAAATGAAACAACAATTGCGAAAGGGCAATGTTCGAGAAAGGACGCGAGAGAAGAGATGAGTATGAATCGACATAATTTGAGTGTTAATCAATTACGGTGAATGTAGGTTGGTAAAGCGTACACAAAATGTAAACTTCCGCTGAAGATTTTTTTTTTCGCATATTTTATGCATTCATATCATCCTCGAATGACTGAAAAAATGCTTAATTCATGTCAAACAACTTATTTGAAGCGAGACCAAACGACTCAGCTATTATAAAAAAATGAGATTTTAAATATTTGCTAACGTATGCGATTTGATCACACCATCTAGAACTCAAGTGGGTGGCCTTCAGACTCTATTTAACATTCGGCAAGTTCTCGATCCGAAATCAAGAAAAATATTTTCCACATATAAACAAAACAATTAATTATCATTTTTTGACAACATTTAAAATTTATTTATTTATAAATTTTTTTATATCTTTCTTTCATTCTGTGAAATTTGTTTTGCGCGCGCTATCGATAAAAGCAAATAGTCTGAATGTGTTTTTGTTGAATAATAATCTTTCAAGTTCCTTTGAATGATAAAGAAAATCTACTCCCCGCGCTTCGATTGTGGGACCCACACATTATCTCATTCAGATTTTGTTGTTTTTTTTTTATTTTTCTCAGATCTTCGGGGTGCCTGGGAAGTGATTTTGGAATTCTCAAGAAGAGGAAAAAAAACACACACACACAGAATTTCGAGTTTTGCGACTCATTAGAATTCCCAAAATTCAAATGAATTCATTGACACTCTGAATACATTTACCAATGGCATTTTGTGATTCTTCTAATCCCTTGCGCGCGCACACAAGAATGCAACGAAGTTACTTAGCAACAACTGGATTGCAATTTTTTAATCATTTTCTTCTTTTTTTGCACATTTTGGCATGATTGAAATCTGATACATGCGAGAAAAACTACATTTTTTGCGGTGGTTTCTTTTTATTATTTCGCATTAGCTTTTTATAGAATTTCAGGGACGCGGTCATGTTGCACATTTCGGCTGGTTCGGGGTCAAACACCATTTGAACGTGCCATGATCCTCCGATCGAATAACAACATCTTTTTCCTTCTCTCACGGACGAGAGCGATGTTTCGTTGTATTGTTTCTTTAAGTCGAATAATATGGTGACAGGAATAAACATGTTCTTTCATATTTTTATAAAAAAATATATATATATTTATATATTTTGAGGGTTAAAAACAATTTTTCAGTGGAAATATTTTCTGAATGGAAAATTTTTGTTGCTGAGGTTGATGAACCGACGCGTATTTTGGAAGTTGTTGTCCTTGATACATTGAGGGTCCCTTATGCCTTGAATACATGCTATGTAGGACTATTTATGATGCCATTCATTATAGGTCCTTTACATTTCGTGTGTATTTCAGTATATTGACCTTGAATGTTGAATTTGTTTCTTCTTTTTTTTATTCGCTGATATCTTGTTTAGATTTCTTCTATTGCGTTTTGCAATCTTGAAATATTTTACTTTTATTCTCACGGAATAAATGAAGGCTCATTTTTATTTGAATAGCGTTTTAGTATTTTGCCTCTCCAACCTCCTTAGCTCATTTCAATAACTTTAGGATGATGATAATTATTAATTTTTTATGATTGAATTTCTCCTCGAACAATGACTGTCCATGCACTAGCTGCCGTCCTTCGCTAATCGTATAATATATATTGACATACTGCTTTTGATGATTAGCGATGATGTCACAAGCATCTAGCTAAGTAGCTTGAATTAGATGTGACTGAACTCTCTCAAGCGCGAGTTTGTTTAGTTTCATGAGCGCAAATTCATAAACAGCAACACGCGAAAAACAAACAGCAATTAATTGGCGATCATATAACCGATCAATGACGCTACTTAGGTAGTGTGAGAGATGCTTTGAAATGTTTTGAGTTTAAAGTGGCAGTTCGCTAAGTTTATTAGACTTTGTTTGTGTGCACAGTTATAAATTTATTTTTATTTTCTGGTCCATTATCGCTTTTGTCTGACTGAGTGATTTCATTGAACTTGAGATCAAATATTCTTTTTTTTTCTCTTTAAAATAAAAGTTTTAATCTCAGCCGAAAGGAATCTCAGCAAAATGATTCCGCCTAGCTAGCGAACTTCCTATATTGACATGATGCGGCAATATTTCAACCTCTCTCCAGCGAAATAGGACAATGTCCTTCAGAATCTGAAAGCTGGCAAAAATTCACTTTCCTTTTTTTTCCAGAAATCTGAAATATTTTATTATTTATTTGCTGATTCATCTCAAAATAAAAAGAAAACTGAAGTTCATTGAATTTTGTGTCCGATTTCTGATGACTTCAACGGTTTTCCTGTGAGCAACTGCATATTGCAAATAATTTCAGTAAACATCCTTCCGAAAATCAGCGAAATAACCGAAAATCGAAATAAATAATTCAGCGTGAATTTATACAATTTTATTTCCATGCGTACGGACTTGAAACACAGTCTCAGCTCGTACGAGCTCCGATTTTACGCAAATCACAGGATGAATGAAGCAAGAAAAAAAACGAGATGTGGTCATAACGGAGAGTACATAAGCGAATCACACATAAGCTTACACCATACCCTAAAAAATGCGTATTCGGCCGAACAAAGTACAACAAAAAAATAAAATAAAATAAATTATATACAAATATTTTTTTTTTTATGGTCAAACGAAATTTTTTTTTTATATTTTACGCACATTCGAAGAAATAAGAAATGTTAACTTTCAATACGAAGCTTTTTTCTGTGTCAGAAACATAAAAAAATGAAGCTCTTGTATTGAGCTCGAGAAGGCAAAGTTTGATTTTATAATTTATAACATAAAGAAATTGATCTTACAGCATTGCTAATGTTTAAGCTCCTTTTTTTAGCAAAGAAATAATTTTTCCATAAGCTTTTCTGCGCACATTTCAAATGCAGTTTCAAAGTCTTTGTTAAAGTTTTAAAATAGGATTTCAATGAAATAACATTTACGCTCAATTTTCTCTCATTCACACCAACACATGCGAGTGGATTTGCTTCCAAGACGTTTGTATTAATTGTCTTAAAGAAACTTTATTCAAGAATTTTTAACGTTTGTCATTAACCAATCGTAGTTTCTAATTAAGATTCTACATCGAAAAAACATCGAGAAATTTTCATTTCGTCCTGACGATTGAAGCATTTTCATGAAAACCGAACTGAAAACTATAAGTGCAAAAACTTTTAACACTCACACCATCGGCGACGCGACGCGCACTCACGAAGCGCTCTTTTTCTTTTCTTATACATTCAAATCTTCCCCTCTACCGTAAAAATTAAATTAAAGCCGGCATCGGCAAGTAGTATAAAATACAGGACAAAATATACGCTACAACTCATTAGTTTTTCGTGTTTCGTAGAGAAAAGTTACTTGAGACTTATTTAATTTGAACTTTTATTTTTTTTTTAAATATAATTTAAAGACAAAAAAAAAATTACGAATGATTTCATATAAAATAAAAGACCATTACAAAACTTCAGTTGACAAAGTGTAACAATAAAACTGAATTAAAGAAGATTTGTGAAATTTGAAGGATAAACAAAAATCGAATTAAAAAAAAAAAAATAAATTTGCCGATTTTATTTTAAGAAAGTCAAAGATAAAAACTAAATTTTTACAAAAATGTTACTGGACTCGTATATATTTAACTTTGTTAAGCGAGAACTGGAGCATGATATCCAAAAGACATTGATCGTATTTTGCTGTGCGTTGCTGTGCTTTTTCATCCTTCAGTGCATCGTGAAAAGTATTATAGAAATTAGAAAATTGCCACCCGGCCCTTATGGAATTTATCCACTCGGCATTTTAAAATTCATCGGACATGAAAGGCACAAGTCTTTCATGAAACTTGCTCGCACATATGGATCACTGTTCTCATGCAAATTGGGACAGCAGCTTTATATTGTGATAAGTGATTACAAATTGATTCGTGAAATTTTCAAAAAGGAATCAATGACTGGAAGGCCCAAGACGCCGCTCTATTCGGTTTTAAATGGCATGGGTAAGTGTGAATGAAAAAAATCAATTAATTTAAAATCCATCACACAAGTTGTGCGACTACCAGCAATTATTTTATTTTTATTTTTTTCCGCTAATTTGTACCGGTAACTAATACAAACAGATGCAATAGCTATGAAAAAAAAAATAAATACAATTTACAAATAAATAAAAATTACTTAAATTTATATTTTGAAATAAAAATCTAAATAAATTTGTCCTCAATTTTTATAAACTCTTCCCCCTTTTTTTTGCAATTCGCATGCGTCAAATTGAGCAGCAATTTTATTAGCAAAAATAAAAATAAAAAATTAACGCAACTTATGTAAATTTATTATTTGTCAAATAAAACAACATTTTTTATTTATAAATCTCAGGTATAATTAATGCCGAGGGCACACTATGGAAGGACCAAAGACGTTTTCTTCATGAGAAATTGCGTCAATTTGGAATGACGCATGTGAGCAGCAAGAATCAGAAATTGCAAAATTTAATATCGGTAAACATTTTAATATGCAGATAAGCGAATTTCTTATTCTAACCAATTGAATTTTTATTTCCCACAACAGAATGAAATCAATGATCTGATGAATGAGCTGAGCAACGAAAAGCATCAGACAATTGACGTAGATCCACATTTCGCTGTATCAGTGAGCAATGTTGTATGCAATTTGCTCATGTCGGTTCGTTTTACACGCGACGATTTGAAGTTTAAGAAATTCAATTCAATGATTGAAGAGGGCATGAAACTATTTGGCAAAATTCACTCGGTGGATTACATTCCAATCACTCAATATTTGCCAAGTTTCCAATCGGCCAAATCCCAAATTGCCGACAATCGTAATGAGATGTTTAAATTCTACAAAGAAGTCATCGAAGCACACAAAGAGACGTTCGATCGAGACAACATTCGTGATTTGGTCGATTATTATTTGTTGGAAATTGAAAATGCAAAAATTAATGGCACTGAGCAACAACTTTTCGACGGTCGTGATCAGAACGAACAGATTATGCAAATTATGGGAGATTTATTCAGTGCTGGCATGGAAACAGTAAAAACAACACTACTATGGCTCGTCGTTTTCATGTTAAGAAATCCTGATGCTAAGCAACAGGTGCAGGATGAACTTGATCAAATTATCGGACGTAATAGAATGCCAAACATTGAGGATTTACAGTATTTGCCATGTACGGAAAGTACCATCTTAGAAGTAATGCGAATGTCATCAATTGTCCCACTCGGAACAACTCATTCACCTATGATGTAAGTAACATTTCTATCATTTAACACATTTTTACAAATGCAGTGAGAAAAACGCACTCATACACACATACAGACGAGCGCGAAACAAAATGATTCAAGGTTATTTCAATTTGAAAAAATTGCGGTTCAATGCTTAGAAGCTTCCACGATTAAACGTCAGCGACTGATCCCATCTCGAATTTCAGTGATTCGCTTGTAAAATTAACCAGTTGAAAAAAAAAAAGTCATGTTTGTCAAAAAGCAAAATATGAGTCGTTAGTTAAAAGCAAATATTACACAAACCATTTGACAGTAATAAACGTGCGATTTTTAACGTGCGCAAAGTAACATTGACAGCAAGCTCACAAAAATGTATGTACTTTTTATCGCGTAAAGTTCGTCGTTTTCTTACTTTAACGGTAATTCTCGTAAATATTCTTCGACTCATACACTAAGATTTTTCTTTCTTTCTTTACTTTTTTTTTTTTTTTCATTCGACAATATATTTAAAACTGGTCAGTGAAAGTGAAAGCATTTCGAAGTCTGGTAGGCTTCGTGAAATGACTCGAGAAAGAAAAGTACGTTGAACTCCAGTCATATGAGTTTTTAGATTCTTTTTCATTACCGCATTATTCTTGAAACCTGTAGTATGAATATGAAATAAAACGGCGTTCATAGGATTGTGTTGCTTTAAATCATCGTGGTAGTATTTTCTTTTTCGCTCGTTTAGATCTTTCGTATTTGAAATAAATATTCCGATGCTAATAATTTTTTTTTCTCTTCTAATTACAGTGACGAAGAATTGAATGGCTTCAAAATTCCGAAAGGATGTCATGTTGTACCATTGATCAATAGTGTTCATATGGATGCTACATTATGGGAAAATCCAGAAGAATTCAGACCAAGCCGTTTCGTCAATGCAGAAGGCAAAATTGAGAAACCTGAATATTTCATTCCTTTTGGCGTCGGTCGTAGAATGTGCTTGGGCGATGTTCTTGCTAGAATGGAACTATTCTTGTTCTTTTCATCACTGATGCATCGTTTCCACATCACATTGCCCCAAGGTGCTGAGATTCCCAGTTTAAATGGGAATGCTGGAGTAACAATTTATCCAGATAAATTCAAAATTTGCTTGAAGGAACGTCCACTTGAACAAAATGCCGACGATCAAATTAAATGTCGAGCATTTGGTGCAAATTAGATTTCATTATTTTCACCATTTGATTTGAAGAGCGCGGTACTTGTTTGCACACTTTTATCAGATTAATTACAAAATTGACAATGTACAAAATGAGACATTTTCTTTAATTCATAATTACATTTGATCAAATTCGACCATGGACAAAATGGATCTCGATTGATGTTAGCACATATAAATTGTAACATAAAGTCGCTTAATCAATGATGTATCCTTAAGAACTAGTCGTGGAATTAAGCTTTTGTGACTATTTAACTTTCGAAACACTTTGTTATTAAGAGTGTTTACTTCGAAAGACATTTTGCCAAATTAAACTTCAGATTCGTAAAATTTGCAAATTGATCAATTCCAAAGAATCTGAAAGGTTTCCATGAAACTTTCCCTTTTAATAATGCCATTTCAATGACAACATACAAAGTTACATAAAGAAAATGCACACAGAATTGGTAAAATTGCCATATAATTGATATTGTCTTTAAACCACCTAAAAATATGTGTTCATCATTGAATCTACAGTAAAATTACGCAGCAGTAAATTAACTTTAAAAAAAAATCGATTTTAACGATTAATTTAGCTAGTTAAGTACAACTACCAAAAAATCCACTTTTCAATTGATAGATGTTAATTTTAATTAATAATTAATTTTTCTTAGAATTACCTTAAATTATTACTTTCAATCGAATTTTTCTTTTCAGTTTAGGAAATTAATGAATAAAAATAATTTAAAATCTTAATATAAAAATTATTTTTGTTACAATCGATCGCAAACAAAATGTTGCAAACTCCTGAAACGGAAATTATGAAGCCATCAAAAATCCATTACCTCTCGTCATCATGAAACTAATTGATATTTCCATTCAGCACGAGATATACTTAAAGAAAAAAATTACAAATTCTCGGAACGGAGAACCTTCCGAAAACAGAATTTCAAATGCGCAAAAAAATCCCAATTTTGTGATCTCACGCCGAAAGAATCTTTAAAAGCGAAATTTTTCAGATTAAGAAGAACTGATCAAATGGCGATTCATGATACGAAAGAAAAAGTGTTCATAAAATAAAAGCACTAATCGGTTATTCTCTCGATATTTCTTTATGCTATAAATCTTTACGATTCCATTGAAATTCTATGGTATTTCCGTTTTGTCATTAGCCTTGCTGGTCTTCACGCGCGTCTAGTCTGGCCCGATAAAGCAGGAATCATTTTACCGAAAACCTCGTTATACATCAATTTGATATTTTGTGCTGAAATTCATTAGGCATGCATAAACTGACAGAGCTCTTTAATTTCAATGTAAAATATTTTTCCGTTCATTAAACTCAAATGCGGTGGTCTTAAAATATATCGCACACCTCAACTGTTGTTGCTACGGATTAACATTTGAAAATGCAATATATTTCTCAACAAACATTTTTTTTTTGTGCTGAAACCTGACTTATTTGATTGTAAGCAAGTTTTTTTTTCTGTTGTATTTATTCGCGCTTATATTTCTTCAAAGCATTGTTAACAACATTTTTTCTGAGGCTCTCTTTGTTCAGCACACAAAATGATTGATGCACACTCTGATCCATCCATCCATCCGTCCCATCCAATTTTTGCATCGGATTTCTGTTTGAAGGACACCACTCAAATGGCTCATCAATTTCAAGGTTAAATATCTTTCTGATATAAAATCCCCTCAATAAATTTTCGATTTTTGTCAACAAGATTTCTTTTTTCACATTCTTGAGCGTTTGAAGGCGTTTTAAAAATAAAGGTTTGTTTATGGCTTTTCTTTATCAGTTAGCGAAATTCTTTTCTTTATTTTTTATCGAAATTAATGAAACATCATCAACACTGGACATTGTTTACTATTTTGATTAAGTCATGCATAGTGACACGTGCTGTTGATAAATATTTATAACAGATTTTTTTGTTGAAGTTATCAAATTGCATTTGTGAATTTACAAAAAAAAAAAAATTGCACGGCTTCGCACAAAACAAATAACATTCAGCCTAAGAATTTAATTCTATAATAATTATTGAGGTCAAAAAACTATACAAGGTTATTTGCGTTTTGGCAAAATTTTAATGACATAAACTGGAATTGTTATTTTTGGTCAGCATGGTGTGTAGGGTGCGTTTATGAGTAGGGTAACTGTGAGATACGTTTCATGACAGTGGATATATTTATTTTTCTGTTTGCATGTCTATACGTCGTCGTTGCGTTTCATCATCGTTCAAGCTCACGCTCAAGGAGTTTATGAGGTTTTGTGTTATTGCATAATTTGTTCGAGTCATAAACTTTACTTTTTTAAATATAGGAATTCACCGCAAAAGCAATTACAAGTCTTCTCGTAAAGGATATTGAATTGACAAGATTGAGACACATTATATCAATTTGCCACCCATTTACTACTTAATTAACATAATATTTCAATCAATAGAATCACGTTTTTATTAGTTTTTTTTTCCCCTGGCAAACGATCAACGGGCTCGGCGTGCGCGCTTACTAAAAAAGACCAGCCTTGCCTTTAAATCAAGTTATCGCCATTTCCATTTGAATGAAATAGCTAAAATCAAAAGACACTTAATGCGGAATGCAAATAAATGTCAATGAACTGCAACCAATTGATCTCTAGCGCGCGACTCGCACACTGCACTGCATATTACATTACAACAATGTTGCATTGAAATGCATGAATATAAAGAAAGATTAATAGAGGAATTTTGTGAATTGTGTGTAGAGTTGGACACAGCTATATTAAATGAACACCGCAATATAATATGAGAGCTACTTTTGTTTCCTACTTCACTATAAACGCAATTAATTTGTATAATTATAAATTTAAATATTTAAAATTACTGAAATATATACCTACGCGAGGAATGCTTGCAAAGAACCTTAAAATGTTACGCAACAAACCGTATAGATTGAATTTTTATTCATGAATGTATAAAAATTGTCTAAAACTTCTTGGGATATAAAGAAGAAAAACAAAAAAATAAATAAATAAAATGAGCAATAAAAGAGCTTCACTCATACGGAAAAGAATTTTTATATATTTATTTATTTCATTTATTTATATTATTTTTTTTTAATAAATATATAAGTCGGTGGGTGATCGACCTTTTGAAAGTGAAAGTCCACACAAAGGTAAGTCCGTATGATTATTATACATATGCTAGACAAGAAAGAAAAAAAAAGACAAATACTAGTGCGATCTTTAATCATTGGGTTGCTAACAGTAAATATATTATTAAATGCTTCTTGAATCGCAACTCTTTTTTTTTCACGCTTTAACTTTATGTTTGTTATAACACTCAGCGCATCTTCCGCAAGGATAATTGTTGAATTTTCATCTTTACAAGAAAGATGCGGAAGTTTGCTGTTTAAAATTTTATTTCTTCTTAAAAGCGGTATGATGCCAACTCAGCTACATTAAATTGCTATATTTAGTAAGCATCCCAGTGCTTTGATCTTTTTCAAATCAGCATCTCGAATTACCTTTCGCAAAATCTAAATACCTGATTTTTCACAAGGATATTTCAGTAGCTGGATCCGTCTTAAAAAAAACATCATGTTATTAAGTAGCTATAAAAAAAACATGTCATAATGACCATAATATGATTAGCTCATCGATTTGATCAGCGTCATTACGTTTAAATCTAATTCAAAGCTCATAAATTACTTATGCCCTATAAAAACTTAAACTGCATAAGCTTTTGCGACTCGCATGATGTTCATAGGCATTGCAGGATAAAAATAAAATAAATTAAAATCGAGTCAAATGCAAAGAATTATTATATTGGCAAATGTAATGTTCTATTTAGATCGGGTATAGAGTGTTGTACCGTTAGGCAGCACTATTAAAATGAGTAATATTTTCCAATTTAACTTTAAGCCATGCAAGATTGAAATCCTGAATTTCATTTCGAGTTCCAATTCCATCTGTCGGAGTGGCATCGAATGTTTATATGAGGGAAAAAAAATCAGAACAACCAATATTTTCACATCATTGTTGGGGTCTGCGGCACGAGGCTAAAGCCGTGAACAATCTCTTAAAGAAAGCCTATTTTTTGCAGATTGTATATTAATTTAAAAAAAAAGTCTCTTCATTCTAAATTTACGAATGTTGCGTCTGTACGTACAACTCAAAAAAAAAAAAACTTTGTGTTTCTTAAAGTCCATTGAACTCGCACGAGACTTTCTCTCCATCAGCTGGTTGGTGTGGCCAAAAGCGACAAGGCAAAGTCCTCATTATTTTACACAATTTTTTTTTGTTTCAGGTTATGATCCGAAACACGAATTTTTAAAAAAAATGTTGCCGTTTCTGAATTTTATTTTTTTTTTTTTTTGGGGAATAGGCCTATGGCGAATCGAACAAAGTCAACGATACGATGACCTGCTCAAGAAAGCACAACACTCTCAATATTATTATTATATTCAATCGAATTTTTGGCTTTAGCTCCATACATATAAGTACATGCGGAATATGAAATTACTTAAATGAGATTAACATCGTGCGTAGTTTTATTTTTCGATGGTCGGCTTTTGACACCGCGAATCTACTAGCGGCATATCATGTGATAAAATATGATAATCAACCGACGCATGTTTTTTTTTTTTTTTGGTTTGGAAAATTTCAAAAGATAACCAGTCCATTACCTAACTAAATTTTAAAAATTATTGTTCAAAATCTCGCTCATTAACTGTTGTGTGTGAGTTGATTTGCAATATCAAGTTATTTATTGTAAATTTCAAACAAAAATCCACGCATTGATGAGCTCATTGGCTGTTCGTGATGTTTCAATAGCTGAATATTGAATAGATGAATAGCAATGAGTCCTCCGAGCTTGTAAAGCTGTGAGGCCAAGTGCAAAGGTATCTGGAACAAAATTTTGATGAAATTTTTTTGTCGCTTCTTGCCATTTGTGCAGCCTCACGCTGCCAGATTACAAGCCCAACTAACACGAGAGCGTAAAATAGTCGCTTTTCAGCTTATTCGCTATATAGCAAAATGTGTTACGTACTCGTTTTTCTTCCTCTTACATTTTTTTTTTTATAATGTGTAGATATCTTATGCTTTTTATACTTTAACTTCTTTTTATTCCAATAGGTCGTTGATCTTTTGATTGTCAATGTGGTGGTGTAAACAGCTTTACATACGGCCTTTTCACAATACTCTCGCAAAGAAAAAAGTATCGATGACCTATTTTTGAGCAAATGTAGAATACTAGGTGACAGAGAGACTGATCTTTGTATATTTTTTTTTATGTATATCTTCTCTTTTGCTTTCCGCTTCTTATTCACATTTTTTTTAACTTTTACGAAACCATTGATTCCGGTAACGAGACAGAGGCCAATATTATGGTTCTCACTATGCCGCGTCTCGTGTATTATTTTTATTTTTTTACTGGTGCTTTGTTATTTAGGACTATTCTGGTGAAAATGCTAATTGGTTTTGCAAGATTTAAGATTTTTTGTTTGTCGCTGGTCCGGGTCACTTCTTTTTCTTGCTATACCTTTCGATTCCACTCTAATAAATAGAAAGCTCTTTCGATTTCGGCAATGAGAAGAATTTTTTTTTCGTACATCAAATTCAATAAGCTTTCCCAGAAGTTCGTCAAAAAAATTCGTACATGGTCTTAGATATTTTCAGGTAATAGATTTGAAATTCAGTAAAAAAAATTCATTAGAGAACCCTTGCAACTTGACATCATTTCAATGTATTCCAAGGTTCAGCATCACTGGAAATTATTGTGCTAGCTCTGACATTGAAATATGGATGAATGAATCGGACAGCGTATATCATTACAGTCTTTCAATTCCATGTAACGCTTAAAGTAGTACGATAGTTGAAAGCTCTTAAACTTGATTTATTTCTTATATGAGACTCATGACTTTTCACTTCTTGCTCAAATATGCAATAGGAAAAAAATGTTTGAATTATTTCAAGGTCTACAGATTATATATATATATTTTTTTTTCGCATCGATGTTTTTACACACCATCATCATTTTGCCGATATGTCTATCTATCATGATATGATGGTTGTCTAGTTTTGCTCCTGTGTTTATGTATGCAATATTAGGACAATGAACTTTTGTGGTCTTTTAAATAAGGAAGGAAAGTTTATTAACAAACATACTTTTCTGCACATAATGAATTTGCTATATGATGCGTACTTGATCAGAAGAGGTGTTGAAAATATTTACGATGCAAACAAGCGTTGTGTAAGCTTTATGGATTTGAAAGTTTTATTTTAACTAAAATAGTTTCCCTAAGACTTAAATAAAACCGAAGTAATTCCGATCTTGGTGGGTGTCGAAGTAAAATATTATTACAACAATTTTGCATCTTGAAACTTGAGTTTCAATTGCTTTGTTGCATTTAAAGTCAAAAGAATGAGAGAGAAATATACACACACGACACTCAACTTATGGATGCTTCAAGCATTTCCTTCATCACTTTTTACATACTTAAAAAAAAAATTACTTCTCTTTGTTGATATTTTATATCACAATCTGTCGTCATTACGTAAACCTACTTTAGAAAGAAGTCCGAGATACCTAGTTTTCTATGCTATATTTGAGGTCATAATCTCTCGTAATAATGAGATTTTTCTTACGTATATATTCAATGTTTATGGAGCGATTTAGGGCATCGGTGAGAAAATTAATTTCCTCTGACATTCTGCAATTTGCTGCTATGGCTCCAATGGCATAGTAAACTTCTCAGAAAATTGATGCGTTTGTTTGTTTCTTTTACTCATTTATTTTTATTCAATTGCAAGAAGAATTTCTACAAAAAAATTATCCACTAATTAATTGATTACTCTTAAATACACTTTACACGTTTCACTGCTCATGAAATTTCTACTGGTTTTTTTTTTCCAATATTGAATTACGATTGTCACTTACATTCTTGATTCATTGATATTATGTATAATATGACACAAATCTTTATGTTGCATTGCGCTGCAGTGAAATTATATTTATGTATAGCATTTATCATCACTCGAGCTCAATTTATTTCACACTATTATTGTTATTTGAAAAGTCGATGCAACCATTAACAAGTACAAATCTTTTCGGGCTGTTTGTTGTAGTTAAATCAATTTCTGATTCGGATTCATCATCTTCGCTGTTATCAGGGCTTCCATTTCTCTTATTGTTATTTTGACTCTGAACAAAATTGCGATCGATGATGGTGGAAGAGCTTTGAGCATTTGAATTTTTCGACTCATTTTCACACATAAAATCGTCATAATTTGCTGATGGCGATTTAGATGGCGGACTCTGATTGCTGCTTTTAACTATGTAAATGTATTATAGAGACGCATTAATTTTTATGCAAATCTATTTCCACTTTTTTATATGTTAGATAAAATATTTGGAAAAAAAAACTCCAAATGTCTTTCTGTTTGATTTGAATTTCGTTAGAGTAAATAGATTTCAAGGCCTTGCTAACATATTAGAATGACATTTTGTAAAATTGCAGATTTATTTATTCTGTTTATTTACCCATCGCCATCGGATTCATCTCCATTAAGCGTACTCGCCAAGCATCTTGAAGTAGGTTTAATCGCGCTTGTTTGCGCCACTTTGCGCGTCTATTTTGAAACCATACTTGAACGCGAGCTTCACTGAGACTTATTCGTAGAGCAATTTCCTCGCGAAGGAACACATCTGGATAGTGAGTCTT
Organism: Propsilocerus akamusi; assembly: GCA_018397935.1. Taxonomy (NCBI): domain Eukaryota; kingdom Metazoa; phylum Arthropoda; class Insecta; order Diptera; family Chironomidae; genus Propsilocerus; species Propsilocerus akamusi. The sequence continues at coordinate 15,353,437 of CM031469.1, read as the reverse complement.
TTGAAAAAGTCCTTCGAGCTCTTCCAACTGTCGAGAGTTAAATGTCGTTCGATTTCGCCGTTGCCGTCGTCGTCCAAACATATAATCGGATATTAAATCACTCGGTAGCGGTAGAAAAGGACTCGCCATTTGTGCAATTTATAGTTCCTTTTCCAAAATCTACTTAAATCACAACCAAATTCAGACTAAAGTCTGATCCTGCAAGTGCATTGTTATTTATAGCTTTTTCGATTCTAAAACTTCCCCTCGATCCTTTCTTTATTAAAAACAAACCAATGAATTGCGCATGCTTATGATTTCTCCTATCCCTAAAAATTCCTTTAACGTGATGTGCAGTTTAATTGCTAGAAAAATGCACATGATTTTCTTCAGTGGCTTTTTATTTTGATTAGAAGTCTATTGATTTAAAAAAAAGCTTGAAGAAAATAAAAAAACAAGGTCAATCGCAACACTGGAGTGTGTCAAGCATTCATATCGTTATATTCTTGCAGTTCCGCTCCGCACCCAGATTAGCGTTTCACTGTATATTTTGATTTCAAATAACATTAAGCATCCATTTCACAGAGTGAAACAATGACAATAATTCCATAATGAGCTTTTTCAATGCCTTCATCGTTGTTTATCTCGAAAATATTGCACATGATGCGCATGGATGGTGTATCGTAGAACACCATCGCTGAAGTAATTGGGGGAAGGTTTTTGCAGCTTGTTTAATGATATTAATTGTTATAATAATCCACTTGAACAACATAAAATATAAAACACAACGAGCGGCGCTATGCGTTGCCAACAATGGGGAAAAACATAATGAAAAAAAAAAAATAAATATAACACACAGATATATTCACAGAAAATCATATTAAGGCGGGACAACAGAATCAAAAAGCCAATCATAATAGAAATTCAGGCAGTGTGTTGTAGCAACATTTTTTTTTTGTATATTCGGCGCGTGAGGGAAAAAATGAAGCAAACTGATAAAAAAAATTCAGTTTTGTTTTCGGGGAAAAATTTTAAAACAATGGTTCATTAATTTTTTTTCCTCTTCTAACTATCGGAATTTTCCCGGTGATTACGAAATCAATCAGTATTGTGACTTTATTACAATCTTTTTCACTCAGTTAACAACGTTTATTGCAGTGAATCGTTTACTATTAGACTGATGAATTTTCAATGAATTAAATTGAAACACTCAAACACAAAATCGCTGCATCGATTTGCATTTAATTAATTAATCTGCTATATTTGTAGAAAAATTGCGCGGAGATTTTCCCCGTTCAATTACACTAATTAATTAAAATTAATTTTATTTGATTCTTCATTTGCTTTTGTGTGCGAATTTTATTCTATTTTTATTTTTTAATCAATCATAAACCATGAATGGAAAATGTGCGACTAACAACATAATGAAATGACATCATACATGTTGTTGGCATTGTGTTGCATATGTCCTGGTTTGTTGTAATTTTCACTCCTCCGACGAACAATTTTCGTTGTTTTTTTAATTCTCTACAAACCCATCCATGGGGCTTCTAGATATGTGGAAAATTTATATATGAATTCATATTTTTTATTTCACCAACCGACAGAACAACAGAATTACAACATCTGTGCAACAAAAAAAATCTCTTTCTGCTTTTTGGAATCATTGTTGTTCCGCATTTTTTTTTTATTATGTTTTGTAATGTTCATTGTTTGTGCAATTTTAATTTTCAGAATCTGATGATGTCTTTTATTCACAAAAAAATAAAAATAAACTTTCCATACAGAGACTTTTCCTCAAACCATTCTCACATCTCGCTCGACTTTAATTAAATGCATAAACGTGGAAATTTAATATCGTCGAAAAAAAAATGTGTTTTTCATTGTTTTTCTTACACAATAATCGATTTTGTGATTGGAAAAAAAATGTTGAATGATTATAATTTTTTTTCATCATTCCCGCACATCATCATCGAGCTGTGGCTGTTGTTACGGTTGGAAGAATTTTAATCTAGTCAAATTTGTGCCTTGCATAACTCACGCCTTCAATTAATGCGATAAGATAAACATTATAAGTATTTCAAGCTGCCATTGTATTTAATGTTTTTCTTTTATTTGCATCAAGCGAACAGCGACAACAAGAATAGAAATGAAAAAAAAAAAGTAAATGAAATGTCTTGCAAAGTGAATTTTCCTATTGTGTTTCTTTCGACAAGACAAAAAACAAATTTTGTTGTTCGAGTGGAGAGAGAAAAATGAATATTAAAAAAAAGAAAATGAAAGAGACACAATAAGAAAATTGTAATGAAAATATATTAATTTTGCTGCAGACATGTTTTGAATAAGTTTTTCTTTTTTCCTGTGAAAAGCTGTAAATGTATCCAACAACTCTGTTGATAGTGTTGCTATTTTTGAGATTCATAAAGACATTTGCATTACACTGGATGCTTCTGCTATCATGCTCGAATGATATTTCTACAATATTTCTGTATTCTTGTTATTGTATTGTGCCATTAAAACAGCACAATAGTGAGGTGAGAAAAATAAACGTGCATGAAACTACGCTCGACGTGATACGATATGATATGGATGTCTTTTTACTCCGTAGAGGTATTAACAGAAAACGCATCACAATATCTATAAAACAACAGACCGTGAAATGTTTAAATGAAAAACTTCTTGCTTTAGCGCCTTACAGAATACAAGAAATGTTTTCTTATCAATGGAAGGAATAATATCTTCTTCACCTTTCCGGCTCATGAAACCATAAAAATCATTTCGTAAATTGAAGTTATATAATATTTTGTCATTTGCTGATTTCAAAGAATCCCAAAACAGCGTTTGATATTTAAATTGAATGAAAAATCTTCCATTCATAATCTTCGTTTTATTCAATTTGAAGCGGACGTTTGTGCATGTTTGATTAAATAAATTGCAAATTCTTTTTCAACATGTGAATTGCGATATATTTATAAAAAAAAAGAGTTCCATTCAGCAGAGTAAATAAAATCGGGCAATAAAAATGATTAAATTCATTTCAGCTTGATAAAATCGTTTTTCCATATTTTTGAAAATCGAATCGCAAAATTGAAAAATGAACTATTTTTATGCTATTAATTAAATGTATCGATTCCAATCCATTTGTATAAATCTGAAAGCATCAATCAATAATAATATAACGAGGCTAGGTTTTGTGTTTAGGTTTAATTAATTGAATAAAATTCTCTATCACATGTTTTCATGATGTAGAGGAAAAACGAGCAGACCAAAACAAATATCGACAAAACTTTTTTCACGATAGATATACGGAAAAACATTATTTGAAGGGATTTCAAACAAAAAAAAGTTGCTTTTAATTAGTTTCAATAGGATTTTATTTTTTTTTTTTACTTTCGTCCAAATACAAAATTTCTATACAAATCTAATTAATTAACATGTTACCTAGCAAAATAAATGCAATTGTTTTATATCTCTAGTAAATGCACCAAATTTCATTCTTTTATGGTCGAATGATGACCATTTTGTTAAACAAAAATAGCTTCTTATTCTGGCTGATCAATCTCAACAATTGTGACACCCTTTCCAATATTATCGCCCACTTTACCAGCAATAGACTTCACTGTGCCCGTCATTGTGGCTTTCAAGACGTACTCCATTTTCATTGCTGTATTTTTGAAATAATATTGCATTGTGTAAAAACGATTGTGAAATCTTTTGCAATGCCAACGCGACTTACCGATGATAACAGCGACGGATTGACCCGGTTTCACTTCATCTCCGACTTTTACAAAGATTTTATCAATTATGCCGGGCATTGGGGCTGACAAATTTGCTTTGCTGGCGTGACTGTCATGCGATGACTCCAAAAATTTAGATTGTGCTAATTTCAAGTCACATTTTCCATTCTAAATGTCAATGAGAAAAATGGCACAAGTTCGTGCTATAGTTGTTGTATGCAATCAAACTCACTCACCTTATCGAAAATTGTGATGGTTTCAGGCGTAATTACAATAGAACTTTTAAATATTGACCCATCGATGTTGGTTTTCAATGTAAATCTTCCATTTTCTTTGACTCTTTTCACCTGAACATTGCGCCATTCGTTATCGTTTACCTTAACTTTGAAACCATTTTCATTTTGCATGACTGATACTTTTTCTTCCTTTCCCTCATTGTTAAATGTTACAGTTCGCATTTCGTTTGAGTTCATTCGAAAACTGTTATTTATTGTAAATGGGTCATTTAATTGGCCACAACGTAAGGAATTGTTGAGGGCCGCTTGTTTTTCGTTAAATAACAAGCCAACCGTTCCTTGAATAAAAATATCATCGGAAATGGTTTTTGTCGGGAACAATGTATCGTAATGTTGGGTTATAAAGCCGGTATGAACATCGCCTTTCTGGAAGTATTTGTGACGCGCCAGATCAATTAAAAAGTTGACATTCGTTTCAAGGCCAGTAATCTGTTATGGAAAATGTTCAGAATGATTGTGTAACAAGCAAGTTTACGAGTAATATTTTATAAATTTTCTCACATGATAGTCCGATAAACGTGCAATCAAACTATTCAAAGCTTGACTTCTAGTTTGGCCCCAAACAACCAGTTTTGCTATCATTGGATCATAATGCACTGACACTTCGTCACCCTCACGAACACCCGTTTCAACCCTTACAAATTCACTTGCGGTTGGAGTTGTTAAATGCTCTAAAGGTCCTGCACCTGGCAGAAAATCGTTTAAAGGATCTTCAGCATAAATTCGCGCTTCAAAAGCGTGTCCATTTCGAGTTATTTGGTCTTGCATCAAAGGCAATGGTTCTCCACTTGCAATTCGTATTTGCCAATCGACCAAGTCAACATTTGTAATCATTTCAGTGATCGGATGTTCCACTTGCAATCTTGTATTCATTTCCATGAAGTGGAATGATAAATCTTCTTTGTCGAGAATAAACTCTACAGTTCCAGCACCAACATAATTCACTGCGAGTGCGGCACGGACAGCGGCTTCACCCAGTTGTTTTCGAAGTTCGTCGGAAATTCCAGGGGCTGGCGCTTCTTCGATGATTTTTTGATGCCGTCTTTGAACACTACAATCACGCTCCCATAAATAGACAGCATTACCATACATGTCAGCAAAAACTTGAACTTCAACGTGTCTGGGTGATCTGACATAACGTTCAAGTAACATTGAACCATCACCGAAAGCTTTCTCCGATTCCGTGCGAGCACTGTTCAAGGCTGGTAAAAATTCTTCAGAAGTATGAGCTATTCTCATTCCTTTACCGCCACCACCGCGAACTGCTTTTATCATTATTGGATAACCGATTTGTGAAGCTTCATGTATTAGCCGCTCATCACTTTGATCATCGCCGTGATAGCCGCCAATAACTGGAACACCGGCAGCAGACATAATATTTTTGGAAGTACTTTTGATTCCCATGTCACGTATAGCATTTGCTGGTGGACCAATAAATATCACGCCCTCTTTTTGACATAAATCAGAGAATTCAACGCTTTCAGACAGAAATCCATATCCAGGGTGAATTGCTTGAGCACCAGTCTTTTTAGCAATATCAATTATTTTCTCGCCACGTAAATATGATTTTTGTGAAAGAGCTGGTCCAATATAATAGGCTTCGTCGGCAAGTGCAACGTGCATTGACTTTGCGTCTGGTTCAGAAAATACGGCAACTGTCTGAATGCCAAGACGATTGCATGTTTTTATCACCCTATTAGCAATCTCCCCTCTATTGGCAATTAAAACCTTGTTGATTGGTTTGATTTTTATGCTTTCTCTTGGTTTTGCGGAATATGATCTAATTAGCAATCGTTTGTTGACATTCGCGACATATCTGTAATGTATCTTAAAATAAGCTTCTCAAACTTGTAGGTATAATTCACTTCACCTCAAGCCCGAATACATTTTTACGTCTCAACCGAGGTCCCAACCAGATAGATATAAGAATATCACCACTTTTCACTTTTCGTCACCTGCTGATAAGAAAAAAATATATCACCCCTAAATAACTGTTTTCAAACAGATTGATTCACTTTCATTTCCTTATCAAGTTATGGAATTAGTACCTTAGAACAAAATATCACAAATGTAGTTCAATTTTATTTGTAAATTCTATGAAATTTAACAAAAAAAAGAAAAACTTAAAAAAATATTGGCAGCTGTAATCAGGCACTTTCGCGATATGATGTAACCAATAAAAGTGAAACGGTTTTTCGCTAAACCGATTGAATTAAATTCACAAATGTTAAAATGTAAACTCAAGACCAAGCTAATATATAATATATTATTATATATAATAAGACCTTAATGAATAAATATGTATATTTAATAATAAAATAAAGTTTAAATTTTGTAAAAATAAATTTATTTGATAATTTATATATGGACTCTTTGTTACTTTCAAGTGCACCTTATCGCATGCAACAACCCGATTGTGAAGATGCTGGTTGCTCATCTTCCTGATCTACTGACTGTTCAACCAGCAATTGTCTTCGCATGGAGCCCGAACGATTTAAAGTCGAACTGGTTGCTTTCTCGTTGTGAACTTTTATCATATTCTTAGAAATTTCGATGAAAATCTCGTCAATATTTTCATTCAGTTTCGCTGATGAAAGGAAATGTGACGCTCCAACACTCTTTGCATAAGCTTCATGCATATCTAAATCATATGTCACCGTTTTGTCCTTGAGCAAATCCTTTTTGTTGCCAACAATAATAAGCACAATGTCATTTCCAACAATCTTTTTTAATTCCTTTATCCACACTTTGATCTTATGAAAACTGTCTTCTGAAGAAATATCATAAACCAAAATCGCTCCTTGTGAATTTCGGTAATAAATCGGGCCAAGTGCATGGAATTTTTCCTGACCTAAAATAGAATAAATGAATTGATAATAATAAATACATGAAATCATATTCCGGATCAGAGAAACATTCTTCTGTTATGGTGTTTTTACCTGCAGTGTCCTGGAAAAAAAAATTAAAATCAACATGTTTATGCATCTTACAAAAAAATTTGACAAAATATTTACTCACCCAAATATTTAGTGACACTCGATTGTTATCAAAGTTAATCTTTTTATTCATAAATGATGCCTGCACTGTGCTCAAATGATTTTTGTTGAATTGATCATGCACAAAGCGCATAATGATCGAGCTCTTTCCCACAGCACCCTCACTAGAAGTAATTTTATCTGATTAATTATTACTTGTTAATGTGTATTGCGCTTCAAGGAAGAAGAAAACCGAAAATAAAATGTAATTCATTTGTCGTTCATTTGCGATAACATGAAATTTTTTTAGATCTGTTTGATTCCGAGCGAATGCATAAATCTGCTAAATACGTTATCAAATTGACGACTGTATATAATCAAATTATTAACTGTATATAATAGGTAAATAAGTAATATGCAAATAAATATATTTCCAATACAAGGTAAATATATTTATATTTAATCTAATTAACAGAAATTATTCACCCTAACAGAACAACTTTAAACGTAAAATTTGTTGAATTTTCGGCAGCCATTCCGGCAACTTATCACATGTATTTTAACTGATTAACTTATTAAACGCACATCACAATATCTGACAAAAAATTTGGTATCAAATTTATTTTCTTTTGTTTTGATGTTTCCGATTCGGATTTTTCTATCCAAAGTGACAAATAAATCCAGCGAAATTAAAGAGTTGACTACACATTCCTGACAAATTCGATTTTAACTGATCGTTCCCTTCTACTTTTAAGACAGACAGACAAATAATTTTTCTTTAATAACGACCTGCAATTCATGTTGCAATAATACATACATATTCCAGAAACAAATGTTTTGAGTTTAGATGTACATGTAGTAATTATTTAAAAGAAGTTAAAATTTCGTAGACAACTTAATTATAATGAGTGAAAATTATGAAATCTATAACAGTTCTGAATGGAAATCGTTGAGTCTTACAAATGTTGAGTATCCAAAAGGTAATTTCTTTGATGATTCTTACTGTAGACACATCATCAAACTATAAGTAATGCAATGAAAATTATTCATCATTAATTTCTTTTCTCTAAATGATCAGATGATGCATTCGGTAAATTTCTTGCAATTCTGGCCTTAACGCCACTTTGGGTTGGCTCAGCATTTACAGCTTTAATACTTCGATGTAGAGACTTGCACACAGTCAGTCTAAATATTTACTTATACTTCATAACATTTCCCACTTTGCATAGCAATAAGCCTCATTGTTTTGTTTACATATTTTTAGATGGCATTCTTTTTAGGGACGCTACTCAATGAGTGCTTGAATATGACATTAAAATATCTGATAAGAGAACCCCGACCCGCGTTACGGAATAATTACTATGTTGAATTTGGCATGCCTTCGTCACACAGTCAATTTATGTTCTTTTTTACCACGTATACCATTTTGTTCCTGTTTAAGAGGTCGGCATTTAAAAATATTCGCGAAGATCAAATAGTCTTCTAATCATCCTAACTCTTTGCAGATTGCATCAGAGTTCTCAGTTGGAGAGAATTGTTCGTGCTGTTGCGATAGCATTGTGTTCAATAGTAACTGTATTTGTGTGCTATGGCAGAGTCTATTTGCTGTATCACACAGTCAATCAAGTGATTATTGGATCAGTGATTGGAACATTATTTGGAGTACTGTGGTTCTTATTGGTTCATATTATTCTTACACCGTACGTTTTTCCAATGGTTGTTTCGTGGAAAATTTCTGAGCTCCTGTTGATTCGTGATACGACGCTTATTCCAAATATTTGCTTTTTTGAATACACGACAACGCGACAAGAAAGCAGAACGCGATCAAGGAAACTCATCAATATGAAGAATCAGTAGATGAAAGAATTAAAGACGATGGTTGTTTTAAATTAAAAAAAAAAGCATACTTTAAGTAGTGTTGGACACTTTTTTCTACCACGGGTAAAAAGGGCTGTTTCAAGTACTAAAAGTACATAACAATGTTTAGGTGGAGGGGATCAATTATGTAGCCATGTTCACACACTCTTAATATTGGATTTTTAATATTGGACAATTTGTCACTGGAATTTAAATTAAAGTCTTCGCTGCTATGTAATGTAATATTGGAACAGCCCAAGAATTCTCATTAAGGTATGTTAACGTTTAACAGACAAACAGCACAATAAAATAAAAATCGATTTTTAATGAAATTTCAAAAAAAAAAAAAAATTGATTAAGCATTTCAATATTTTTTCTTTATTAAAAGTGATTCCCCAAAATAGATCCCAGCAAAATATTCAATCATATAAAATTAAAGAATTTTGGTTTTTCAATCCAGATTCTTGTAACCTAAAAGCGGGCTTGGTGCTGAGTTAGCATATCCCAAAATGTTGAGAGCTCTGCGAATGTCAATAAAAACTGTTGGATCTTCGATGGTCGCCGGAAGATTGACAATTTTGTTACGGGAAAAATCGGCAAGCGCTTTTCGCATCGTTTTCCCACTGCGAGTTCGCGGTAGTGCATGAACTTTACCAACCAGTCGGAATGATGCAATTGGTCTGAAAACATAAGCTCATTCATGAATTATATTTGATTTCAAACTGAAATAATAATAAAATTACCCAATAACTTCACGAATGATTTTAATCAACTCAACCGATAATTTTGCTTCCGGCTTTTTTACACAATCTTTTGTGACATATAGGCACAATGGAACTTCACCTTTTGTTGCTTCCGGAACCCCGAACACAGCCGCATCAGCAACATCAGGATGCCTCAAAATTGCATCTTCCAAACTCGATGTAGATATCCGATGACCAGCAACATTAATGATATCATCGTCTCGAGCTGTAACATAAACGTAACCATTTTCATCTTTGTATCCAGCATCCATAGTATCATAATATCCTGGATATCGTTGAAAGTATACTCTCTCGAATAAATCATCATTTCGAAATAATGTTGTCATATTTCCTGGTGGCAATGGAAGCTTCATAACAATTCTTCCAAGCTGATTATTTCCAAGTTCTTTCAGACTTGTGCCATCCGATGGCATAATTTTTATATTATAACCAACAAAAGGTAATCCCGTTGTAAAATTCGGTACTTGCAAATTTTGAGCATTTCCCAAGCACGTGGCAGTGATGGCAGACCCTAAATTATACATATAAAAACAAATAAAATAGAATATGCAATTGTTCTAGACAATTACCAGTTTCTGTTTGCCACCAATTGTTCAAAACGGGAACTCTAAAAATGTTTTCAATCCAGTATTTCGTTTCCATATCGCAATGTTCTCCGGCAATGAAAATTGCGCGCAATGAATTTAGTAAATGTTTTCGACCATATCTAATTTGAGGATCGACTTTTCTGATAACGCGAAAAGCCGTTGGTACGCTGAAGATAGCAGACACTTTATGCTGTTCAATTATTCTAAAATATTGTCCTGGATCGGGTGTTCTATCTGGTTTTCCCTCATACATCAAACTTGTGCAACCTTAACAAGGATTCACGGAATAAAGATTCACTTTTAGATATGTTGCGAAATATTGTTTTACCATAAAGAAGCGGCCCGTAGCAGATATAACTGTGTCCAACAACCCACCCAAGATCACTTGCTGTAAAATTTAAGATATGCATGCAATTTAAACTAAATTAAGCAAACATCAATTGCTTACCAGCCCACCAAACGTCATCAGATCGAACCCCATAAATTGTATCCATTGTGTACATTAAAGTCACAAGATGTCCACCAGTTGGTCTTTGTATTCCTTTTGGCTTATCAGTTGTTCCCGAAGTGTATAGTATGTATAAGGGATCATTAGCCTCAACGGGGACACATTCAGCAGGTTCTCCAAGAGCTTCTTCCCAACATAAATCCATCAGTGGATCTAGTTCGGAAATCAAAACATTACGGCGTTGAAAAATAATGCACTTGTCAGGTTTCCAATGCGACATGTCAATAGCCTGCGAAAATTATTGAAAATTTATAAGAAAAACATGTGTATGATGTATGCAATTACCTCATGCAGGAAATCCAAATATGGAATAATTTTGTTTGGTTCAACACCGCAATTTGCCGATATAATAACTTTAGGTTCAGCATGATCAATTCGGGTGCTAAGTTCACTGGACGCGAAGCCTGTAACGAAGGTAGGCAACAAGTGTTTTTAATAAATTACGACTTATTTATGGCAAAAATCGTTAATTAATCGGAAAAATATCACGTGTATTGTAAAATTAAAATGTTTTCGCCACATTTTACAGAAGCAAATAGAACATTTCGCGTAATAGTCGACGGTAACTTTATGATAATCAAACTTGACTTGACCTTTGTTTCATCGAATATATAATTGATTGCGTATGAAGGGAATATTGAACAGACGATATCGATGAAACGTTATTAAAGTTTGTTTCGAAAATTGCCAAAAAGTTAAAAGAAAAAAATTGTAAAGGAACTTTTAGTCCTTTGTAGCAATGTAGAAGTTTTTTTTTACCTCCAAAAACGACTGAATGTACGGCACCAAGCCTTACAACGGCTAGCATTGCAATAATTGCCTCAGGTATAAGCGGCATATAAATAACCACACGATCGCCTTTCTTGACGCCCAATTTTTTGAGTCCACCAGCAAGTCGAGCAGTCTTAAAATTAAAAAAATAATTAGCTTTTCATTAATTATTCATTCATTTCCATTTTCTTTGCTATTTTCATACCGTGTCAAGAAGTTCCTGATAAGTAACTTTCCTAATTGTGTTAGTGATCGGACTGTCATGGATCAATGCCACTTTGTTTCCATTACCACTAGCAATGTGTCGATCGACGCAATTAAAACAGGCATTCAAATATCCTCCAGAAAACCATTTTGTAAAAGGCGAACTGCTGTCATCAAGAACTTGTTCTTCATCAAACATTTTGTCCCAGACTAGATTTTGTCTGCCCAATTCACCCCAAAATTTGTCGGGCTCTTCAACTGATCGCCTATAAGCATCCTGATAGAGATGATCTAAAGAATCCTTGCCATCTTTTCCATAAAAAAAATTACTTAATTCTAATTACAAAGCTAGATATTAGGCAATCTCAACAAATTTACTTGAAACAATTTTAGATGAGCTTTTGGCGGCAGGGCTTTTCTGATTAGAGATTTTTTGCATTTTATTTAACTTTCACACACTTTAGCAAAAGAACAATTATGTCACTTTACCAAAGTTATTCCGCAATTGGTTTTTTTTTTCGGTTAATTTAACTTTAATTCACGCCAACGATCGGAACCAAACTGATAAAACATTTTGAAAGCACCTTCGATATCATATCACAGTATTAATAGTAACAGGGTTATCGGTATCAACGCACAGATAATCAACAAAAAATAACTTTTCATTTATTTATCGGACTTAATCCCTGACGATTTAAACAATGCATATCATTTAAATATATCGTATTTTCATTCAATTAATTATTTTTGGTGTTCCAAATTAAATTTTTTTTTAATGTTTCTTGTTAGAAGCTGTGCGTAAAAAATATTAAATTTGAATGAATTATCTGTAAAATGATCGAGAATTGGAAGTGATTATTGAATTTGATTATTGCAGTAAAATCATTGTTCAAAATCTTCAAGTGCAAATTCAACACTTTTTAGAATGTAAATGAATTTTTAGAAGCAAATTAGAAAAGTTAGTTCAGTTTTTTCAGAAAAGTTATTAGAATTCAGTTTATTCCTGATGTGCTTGAGATCTGATCTGAAAACATGTTTTATACTTATTTTTTTCTTACCGTCTTTAAAGTGGTAGTTTTTGTGAAAATATATGAAAGAGCTTTTCTATGTAGGTAAGGAAAGAGATACAGATACTTTTATAGCTTCGGTACCAACGGCCTGTAGCACTCATAAATATAACGAATTGTAGGAATTTCAAAAGACATGTTCGACGTCTTCGAAACCTACATAGCAACAAGGTGGTTATTATTGAAACACAGTGAAAAACAGTTATTTTTCCAATGGGGATTGTAGCAAGTGTTAGGACATGCCAAAAAACTACCTAAAATGCGACAATTTGGAACATAATTAATAAAAAGTGGATCTTCCATTTCCTCTCTTTTTTTCTAAATTTAATTTTTTACAAATACAAGAAATCGCCTTAATGATGATGGTGATCCAGTTTAATCATGTTTTTTTTACACAGATATAAATTTAATAAAAATTAGATAAATAAAACATTAATTTTTAATCATTATCATGGAATAAATAAATTAAAGCAATCTATTTATGTGTAATCAAATAAAGATAATTAGGTAGTTGTGTGCTATTCAAATTTGACAATTTTTCTTATCGAAAACATTCTTCCATACTTTTCCATATTTTACTACTACGGCACTTTGCTACGCTATACGATGTCTACCACTTGTATCATTAACAACCCTGCATAGCAGAGACTCATTTAAAGAGAACCAAACACATACAACAAGGTATTAAGCATTTTGCCTATTTTACGTCTGAACTGATTTATTTTTTAATTATTTTGGGCGTTTTGCCAATCAATGTTCAGTCGCTGTTGATCGCATAACTAGAAAGTTTTTTGAGCGGGCGGCACGTGCGCGGATACAAGCTTGACAATAATATAATACTCGACGTAGGCAATAACAATACTGCTATATTTAGGCGATTGCACGAAATGACAATCGTAAAGGAGTTTAAAATTAGCGAAGTGTTCCCAGACGTTCTGGACGAGTGTCAATTACATCTTTTAGAAGTGTTTTACAATTCTGGGGTTCAAGTCCAACCTAATGAGCAATTAACACCAACTGAAGTGAAGGACAAACCAACGGTCGATTACATTGCTGAAAATGGAGCATTCTATACACTTTTATTGACCGATCCTGATGCCCCATCGCGAAGTGATCCAAGATTCCGCGAGGTATGGATTTCACAAGTCACGTATTGTAAATTGAACTCAAGATTGTTTTTTATTTTATTTTTTAAACACTTTGTGTGCCGCAAAGCATTCCATCTAAAAATTAAAGTCTTGGGGTCATATCAATTTTATGCAAACACTTATTCATATTACGTAAATTTGTTTTGATTTTAAAAATAAAACAGGTACGCCATTGGCTCGTGGTAAATATTCCTGAAGGTGACGTCAATTCGGGTCAAACCATTATGGACTTTTATGGATCAGCACCTAGTATCGATACCGGTCTTCATCGTTATGTCTTCCTGCTCTTCAAGCAGCTAGATGGCGAAACTAATTTTGACATGTCTTATGTTAACGCTCGTTCTCAAGATAATCGTCTTGGAACCAGCACTCGCGCTCTGATGAAGACTTACAATCTAAAACCTGTAGCAGGCAACTTCTACACTGCCGAATATGATGATTATGTCCCGGCACTCCGACGTAAAATCATGAGCCCTCGAGGATCCGTTGACCTCACCGAAAGTGAAATCCTATCAAACATCGAAGAAAAATAATCACTCTGAAAATGATAGATAGTGATCGGCGCAACAAAACATTCAGTAATAATGATGAAAAAACCATCGACGTAGTGATCGTAATTTTTTTTTTCTTACATTCTTTCTTGGTGGTTGTTATCAAAACGACGCATTTGAAGCAATATAACTACCTCCAGTAGAAAAATATTTTCTTATCAATTTTATTAGCTAAATAAAAAGGACAAATAAGAAGTTTAATTATGCATTTTAATTGAACCCGATTCTGATCTTCTAAATCTTTTTTTAGTGGGCTTCACAATTTCTTCCTTGTGTGAGCTCTTTTTCACAGTAGTAAGGCGTAGCTTTCTTCGCATTCGTTTGACATTCGGTGCAATAATATTTCTCTTCTGAAGGCTCTTGAAACGATCAACAAGAACATTACCATCGGGTTTCAATTTACGCAAATTGCCAACTGATTCTGGTACCGGAACTTCTTCAGCCTCAAACTGTTTGCGAGCTAAGCGACGAGGCTCATACTTTTTCTTCTGGCGAATTTCTGAACGATTTTGCTGCTTTTTCTCGACACTTTCTTCAGTTTTGTTAATTTGTTTCTTGAACATTTTCAGACTAAAATAAAGGCAAGATGACATTTGTGAAGGAAAATTTAAGTGACAATGCCGTTTATAAACTTACGTATTTAAATCCTTTAGCTTCTTAAGCTCTTGTTTTTCTTTAACTGTTCGAGCCTTACGTAAGCGTGATTCTTTCTGTTTCCTACGTTGCTTTAAATCCTTCTTCTTGTTACGAACTGGCGGATTGACTGTCTTATATTCAGTATCGCTGAGATCATCATCTTTCTCAGCATCAGAATTTATTGGAAATCCTTCTGTCATCTCTTCGCGTTTGAGACGTTTCAGCTGTCCTTTTGTGAACTTCTGATAAACTGGTTTCAATGCTCTGTTGTATCTTTCTTCCTTTTTGATAATGGCTTCTTCCTTTGCCACAGCTGTATTGATCAGTTTTTCCAAATCTGCTTCTGTTGGATTGTAACTGATACCAGCAACAGGTTTAGCGACAGCCTTAAGCTTGCTTCTCTTTTCATGTGCAATTTTTGGAACCTTAACGGCATCATCACCAGTATTCTTCAGATGATACTGTTTCAAAGTCTCGGACACCCATTGACTATTCAGTGCTGGGTTTTCAGATAAATCTTCTTCGGCCCAGAGATCCTTTTGGAAATCAATTTTATTTTCCTTTGTTTTCTTGATCTTATTGCCAGCCTTTATGCGATCTTTCATTGACTCAAGCTGTCTCGCAGGAATAATTCCAAGTTCCTTGTTGCGCTGAATTTTTGCTCTTTTTAAAGGATGCTGGCGTTCTTCAGCTGTTCTAACGCGATTACGCTTCTTGATTGGATCATCAACCTTGGAGTTGTTGACAAGAGACTGAAAAACTTTTGATGGAGCTTGAGCCCTCAATCTCTTCTCGATGCGAACTGACCGGATCAGCTTAGCTGGCTTCTTCTCGATTTCAAAGAGCTCTTCATTAGTTTTCAGCGACAGGTCTCTACAGTAGGATGGTTAGGTGATGATTGTTACTTAACATTCTATATAGGATAAGTGCGAAATTCTTACCCTCCGATTCGCTCCTGCTGTCTCTGCTCCTCAAGAAAGTTTTCGACATCTGTTATATCGACATTTTTACGCCAACTGGCTTTTGTTTTACGCGAAACGCGTTTCTTTTTCGTTGCTTTTGAGCTTTCTGAATATATTCCAAGCATTTCAAAGCAAAATCCTTCTATAATTCACAATTTTATTTGGATAAGCAAATTTTCAATGTAGCGAACCCACGTTGTTTTTATTGAAAAGGCACGACGAGCATTATTCCTTTAAACTTCAGCACCACTCAAAAATGTTTAACTTATAAAAACACAACAAACAATTCGCAAAGGCAAGCTTCAAGAAAAGCCGATTTCAAGCTTATAATCGCAGGTAAATATTATAAAAATGTAGTTTTGCTACTTCGCAATGAGCTGCTCTATAGACTGAATATCAATCTGAACCCAAAATAAGAAAATTGTATGTTATATAGAATTAATCGATAATTTATTTGTAGATCAAAAACGAAAAAAACACAAAATGCCAGAAAGCGAAGAAGATGTAGCTCAGATACCGGAAGGATGGGAAAAGAGACAATCTCGCTCAACGGGAATGGTGTATTACCTCAATATCTACACAAAAGAAAGTCAATGGGAAGTACCCACCAAGCCGGCTGAGAAATCGAGTGAAGTACAGGAAGTGCAAGCCAGCCATCTTCTCGTAAAGCATAGTGGTTCACGACGTCCGTCGAGCTGGAAAGAAGAAAACATAACCCGATCAAAAGAAGAAGCACGTAAACTACTTGAAGGATATCGTCAACAAATTGAAGAAGGAACAGATTTTGCAGAATTGGCTAGGAAGCATTCGGACTGTAGTTCGTATAAAAAGGGAGGAGATTTGGGCAAATTCAAGCGTGGTGTAATGCAAAAACCGTTTGAGGATGCTGCTTTTGGATTAAAGGTCAATGAAATGAGCGGAATTGTTGACACTGACAGTGGTCTTCACATCATCCTAAGAACAAAATAAGCATTTAAATTCATCAAAATTTCTCTTTATTCATTCTTGGGCTTAACATCTATGCTTTTATAATTTCTTCAACAAAACTTTGGCGCCTGCGTGTGTTTTCTTAGCCAGGTTGGATTTAATTCCCGTCAATTTACTTTTCAATCTTTCTTTTGACTCATCATCAGCGTGCTCAATAACTTCATTTAAAACGAAACAAGCGCGATTAATTCCAATCCAGATGTCCAGCTATAAAAAAAAATAATAATTTTTTTGTTAATAAAAACATGTCAATTTTTGAGTTGAGGAAATGCTTACTGTCTCATCGCTAAATTGCTCAACAAATGATGTTGCAAAGTCTTGAAGTTTTGCAATTTTCTTGATCGCAATATGTAGACCACTATGCTCGATGCCCTTCGTCAATTCAGGCTCTTTTTTGGCTTTAGTTTCTACCTCAATTGGATTTTTCTTCTTCTTTTTGATTTTTCCTGTATCTTTTACTTCCGGTTCGGTCAAATCCTGTGATGCTATTTCAGTTTCATTAACCATCCATTCGGGATCACAAATGACCACGCATAATGCATCGTAGACTTCTGAGGAACTGATTCCCGTGGACTTGATATTTTGTAAAACAGCAATCGTTACTCTCGCTGTATGGCCTCCCTTCAACCAGAATTTTGGATTCTTCCTAATCACTTCACATAAATCCTTTTCGATTCCTTCAACGAGTTCTTTACGTCGAATTTCAATGTCTTTCTTTTGCGTTCCCAATTTGAGATCACTGTCAAATTGTTCTAGCTCCTTAGGATGAAAGAATTCTTTTGTGGGCGCAACAATGAACAGAATGACTCGTTTGCCATACTCATTGCTTGCTATTGTCTCTATGTCACTAATGATTGATGCAAAAAGGGTCTTTTTTATGTTGAGTGTGTCATCAGTTGAATTCAAAATCTCAAGAATCAACAAGTGTCCATGTTCATGTGTCGCCAATTTTGTTACATGTTCTTTGATTGCTTTTAGCATTGCTCGACGTTCCTTTGCAACAGAATATAAATAACAAAGAACTGCAGCCCTCGATCCCTGCTTCGTAGATGCTATAGCTGCCAAATGTGGAATAAAAGCTGTGATAATTTCATTACGTTCTTGTTCGCCAGCTTCTTCAATGAATTCTAATAAAACGGCATGCACCAAACTGTTATCGATAAGATTCTTTGACGCTAACTTTGTGAGGTTCATCTTTGTGCTATTCACAATTCCGTTTTTAAGCATTTCACTCCCTTCCCAGGTATCCTTCAACGTCTTAACTTGTTTATTCTTGTTGTTTTTATACAAGTCTGAATAAAGTTCCTGTTTCATGAAAAGCTTCTGCTCTGGTGAGGCATGGTTAAGGTAAACCATATCGATAAATCCATTAGCGAAATTGTGTGTGGTCAATTTAGCTATATTTCCAAACATAGCTGAAACTGCTTTTTCGCGAACTTCCTTGCCGCAATATGTCATTAACCTACTTACACAAAATTTTCCATACTTTGAAAGAGCTACTTCGACTATATGTGGAATGACACGTTCCGCGATATCATGCTTAATGTTCTGCGGTGCCTTTTTCAATAAGGTCTGAATAATTCGTGCACGATCTGGTGACAAGCTCAATTTGCTGTAGTCAGCATTTTTCATGATACTATGCAATTGCTCACATAGCTGCTCCTTATTAGCTTTAGTGCTCTTCCTAAAATGCGGAAAGTATTAATATTGGAAGTTACTGAAAGCTTTAATAATTAAACTTACTGTTTAAGCTCTTCATATATCTTCTTTGCTTTTACATCAATATCATAAAGATCTTGAGACTTGTTCTTTCTTCGTTGTACCTTCAGATCCTTCTTTTTCTGCTTCAACTCATTCCAGTTAGTTTTAACGCTTTCTTGTGGTTGCTGTGGCTGTTTAAAGTCCTTCTTGAATGGCTTCTTGAATGGTTGTTTCCCTCCTCCAGCCACAGATTTCTTGAATGGCTTCTTGAATGGTTGTTTTCCTTCTCCACCCACAGATTTCTTGAATGGCTTCTTTATTATGTCAGTTGTTGTTGATGGCTTGACTGAAGACTTTTCAAAGGATTTTTCCTTTTGAGGTGCTGCTGATTTGACCTTTTTCGACTGCGGCTTTTCACTGTTTTCCACCTTCCGTTTCATACTACTTTTCTTAACTTCAATCATCTCAGACGCTCCTTAACGATATTGATACAGGAATAATAGTTTCTAGCGTTATCTCTATTTATTAACTGCTTCTTTGCGAGTGGAAATAATTAACCTCGTGGTACTGTTTATGATTTTTAAAAAGGCCTGTAGAGGATGTTGAAGTTTTGAATCGGGTATGTGGAACTTGAGTTATTTTGTTGATGAGTTGTAAAACTTTAAATCCCAATAAAAAATGTTCGAAATAACTGATGTACAGAGTGAGTATTGCTTTTATTACGATTCGATGTCACTCAACTGATGAATAATATTGTAAAATTTCAGAGATTGGCGTTGGGCTTGCTGGCTTTGGTGTAGCATTTTTATTCCTTGGAGTTCTGTTAATTTTTGATCGAGGGCTGTTGGCAATAGGCAATGTAAAGTGTCGCAATCTCTGAATTGAACACATCAGACACGTAAACCTTATCTGTTTCATTTTAGATTCTGTTCATATGTGGACTAACTGCAATTATAGGTTTTGAACGAACCTACAGATTCTTTTTCCAGAAGCATAAAGTGAAAGCAACAATTGCATTTTTTCTGGGAATAACCGTTGTCCTCGTCGGTTATCCCCTAATTGGAATGATTGTAGAAACGTATGGATTTGTGCTATTGTTTGGTGGATTCATTCCAGCTACAGTGCAGTTTCTCAGACGAGTTCCAATCATCGGAACCTTTCTCAACCTTCCCCTAATATCCCACGTTCTCGATCGATTTGACAACAAAGTAAGAGTGTGAGAGACATGAAATGAGATTTTAGCTATAAATTCTTTCTGTCATCTATTTAAAATCATTTTCTAAATATCTACCAAATAAGTCGAGGAACAAGAAGAAAAAAAAAATATTTATTAAGTTGTGATTCTTGAATTAATAAAACCACCAAAATGATGAGAGGTGAACTAATTGGCAACATATTGTATTTTTTAGCGCGCTGAGGACCATGCTTGAGGACAGAAAATGTAAATCGTGATAATAAAACGGACGATAAATAATTACTTTATGCATGCATATAAAATCTTTTTATAATTGAAAATTTACTTCGATTTTAACTTTTTTTTAAAGGGAAATTTCAATTTTTCCGAAAGCTTGTGCAATCTACTTAAGACCTACCTACCTAGGTAATAAAATAACGTATAAAAAATAAAGTTTGAAGCATGTAATGAAACTTCAGCACCTCAAAAAGGTCTGAAAAAACACTGAGGGATAAACAACCCGATTAAATGGCTACTGTTCCAGAAGAAGACGATTCCTGGCTCTATGGGGATGGAGCTGGTGCATTACATCAACAACGAGAACAACCAGAAGAGCAAGATGTTCAAGTTTCCAATAAAAATAATGTTACAGCTGAATTTGATGAACATAATTTTGAGGTTTGTTGAATTTGAAACTAAAAGAAGTTCATAAATATGTTTACGCATTACAGGAAGCTGGCGATCATGAACACCTTATTGCCGACGATTCTAAAGACCATATAGAAGACAAAGGGTAATTTCTTATTGAATTTTGCAGTTTTCCATAATTTACAGTTTGGTTTATTGCAGAAAAGATCCAGGAGCTGATTCTGAAGACAGCGATGACGATGATGACGATATTAATGTAGTAATTGGTGATATCAAGTCGGGTGGGGCTTCATATAATGTTAAAACGCAGCAACAGCAGGATAAACAGAAGTTGCCTGGAAGTAAGTTCAACATTGAAGAATTTGAAAGCGTTGGATCCATCAATGGCCAGCCAGCATTTGAGTTTGCCATTGAAAGTATTGAGGATAAGCCCTGGCGGAAGCCTGGTGCCGATATAACAGATTATTTCAACTATGGATTTAACGAAGAAACATGGAGAGCTTATTGTGAACGTCAAAAGAAGATGAGAATTCATGAAAGCGGAGTCGGTTTAGCCGGATTAACGGCAGCTCAAAATCCGCAAGGAAATATGGATGGAAGACCTGGAATCAATATTGGAATTAAACGCCCTGGTATCATTCGAAAAGGTACAATTGATGTTATTGGAGCACCATCACAAAACCAAATTCGACCGCCAGCACCTCGTGAGAATGTTATTCAAGTTATGACAGCTGATCGTCGCGAGTATAGCCGAACCGTTGTTGGAAATGTCAATCAGAATCCCCAAATGCCCTTCAATGTACCACCTGAAGATTTCTATAATCATGAAGAACAAGACGCTTTCAATTATGGATATGAACCGACTCAAGATTCACAATGGGAACCACAACAGAATGCTGGATGGCATCCAAGTGAAATTAAAGATTTGACGCCAGGAGCTGGTGTTGTTCAACCACCAATGGTTACACCGCCCATGGGTATGCCTCCAATGCCTCTAATGCAAGGAATTCGAATAGGCGTTCCCCCGCCAATGATGTCACAACCGATGGGGATTCCACCATTGATGGGTCAGATGACATCCATGCCACCGAAACCTTCATCATCAGATGGTAGACGAGAACGGGAAAGAGATGATCGACGTATTGAGGATCGTCGAGGTGTTGTTGAAAGTCAGCTTGCTTCTTTATAATATATATAAGATTATTTTTTTAAATTTATTTTCTCATTGTAGGATTCGAAAGACGTCGATCTCGTTCACGTGAAAAGAGCCGTGAGAGGAAACCAGAAAGATCTGATCGAGAGCGTTCTGAAAGAATCGACCGTACCAGAAGCGATCGCTATAGAGAATCCAGCAGACGTCGATCGAAAACACCCGAAAAAATTTCAAAGAGGCCACAGAGAAGCCGGAGCCGAGAGAAGGATAGAAAAAGATCCAGATCAAAGGAACGTAAAACTGATGATAAAGATCGTTCGAGTCGCTCTGATAAAACAAAATCTAAATCCAAGAAAGATGAATAAGTTTATTTCCTGTCCAAGGCTAAGAAAAAATAAATAAAAATTCCAAAAAATAACGTTTTATTTGAATCTGAAAGACTTTTCCAAGGGGGACATGATAATCATAGCACAATATAGTTTTTAGTATTTTTCACACATGAGATTATTTAATTTCACTATGAAATTCTAAGGTTTTTGTTGATTAATATCTTAAAACAAAGTGGTTACGCAATAAAAATAAAATTCTTTGTTACAAACAACGAAATATATACGACCACTTGAAATCGTCTACATCCCCCGGTAAAAAGCCTATAAAAGTAAAGAAATTGAAAATATTTTCGTGTTCTTTAAAATTAATTTAGCTCGCTTTTTCTTATCGAAACATTAATTAAAGGAAATATAACTCATGGATGATGGATAGTGCAGTGAATTATGTAGACGATAATGATTCGGATAGTGATTATTTGAATGTATCTGATGATGAAGAAAGTAGCGATGAATTTGAAGAAGAAGAAAACGAACAAATCCCATCAAAGCGTAAATTACCAATCGCAAAACGCAGGGATGCAATGGAAGTAGTCAAGAATCCACTATCAAAATTGAATATCAAACAAAATCAAAGCCAACCTCCGGTCAAAGTATGCTTAAAGCGAAAAATTTCATTTCCAACAACAACTAAGAAGGAAAATGATGGAGGAGCGCCAGTTCAATCATCTATTAGTTTTCAGCTTATTTCGGCATCCCAATCACCAACGGATGATAATCAAACGACATCAATACCAACAACACCTACTATGGAGTTGGAATCAAATCCGAATTCCTCGTTTTTAATGCCAGCTCCTGGGGGCAGTGCGGATGAGCCACCATATTTCCCCGAAAAGTATGGAAAACTATGTGCCTTCTGTAACCTTGGAGAACGTAGTCAATTGGGGCAGGGTGAAATGTTACGCTTAGAATTATCTGAAGAAGAAACAAGAAATTCTTCAGATTCTTTAATATCGGCATCATCGTCAGAACCAGCCATTTTGACACCAGACGATGATTCGAAAACTGATGACTTGAGCAAACTGCTACGGTCAAATTCATGTGGTGGTTCCTCATTGCAGCAACTAAACCGACGCCAAAAAGGACTCAATAAGTGCAAAAATCCTATCGTTACTACTGAATATGTAGATGAACTAGAGAAAATTGGGCATCAGGAGGCTACGGAGCTCAATATGTTAACAGAAAATGGATATTATTACGTTCACCGCTCATGTGCAATGTGGTCTTTTGGTGTGATTCGTGATCCAGTAAATGATACATTAAGTAATGTATCTGTGGTACTTAAACAAAGTCTCGGTCGAAAGTGTTCATATTGTAATCATTATGGAGCGAGTGCCATCTGTAAAATGAACTGTCAGAAGTCCTTTCACTTTTCTTGCATTGCTGCTTCCGGCAGTTTTCAAGTCGCTCAGACAACCTCCGTATACTGTAGCGATCATTTGGGACAAGTTCCACTTGTTTGTAAGTTTTTTTTTTTTTTTTATAAAAAAAAATTAATTACGAGAGATTTTTTTTGTTCTTCAGGCTCTGAGGATATTAATTGCAGAATGTGTTCAGGATTGGGTGATGTAAGCAATTTAATGATGTGTTTTGTTTGTGGCGATCACTATCATGGTGCATGCGTTGGACTCGCTCAGCTACCTGGTGTCAGAGCAGGATGGCAATGCAAATCATGTCGCATTTGTCAAATTTGTCGAATTCCTGACAATACTGAAGGACGTTCACTAGCTTGTGAAATGTGCGATAAGCTTTACCATTCTCAATGCCTTCGACCTATCATGACAACAATTCCAAAATATGGTTGGAAATGTCGTTGCTGTCGCGTATGTTCGGATTGTGGAGCACGAACACCAGGAGCGGGCGCTTCATCACGTTGGCATAATCACTTTACCGTTTGTGATTCGTGCTATCAGCAGCGCAATAAGGGATATTCATGTCCCGTCTGCCGCAAAGCTTATAGAGCAGCAGCATACCGGGAAATGGTCAAATGCAGTTTATGCCAGAAGTTTGTACATAGCACTTGTGATCAAGATGCTGATCTTTCTACATATGAACGACGCAAAGAGCTTAACCCAGAATATGAATACACATGCAGTATGTGTAAAAATGACAGAATGAGACGAAGCAATAGCGGTGATGATGACAGTTTATCAGCATCGCAAGAAAGTCTTAGCACATTTGACGAAATGGAAGTTGACGATGTGAAGCCGGGCAATGACTATGGCCTGGGCAAAGGAAAGCCTTTTGTAGCTAGCAAAATCGCGAAGAAACGCTTGGGATTGACAGTGGCTGGAACGAGCGGGCAGCGTCCGAAAGGAGTTGGTAAACTAGGACCTGGATTTCAAAAGCGTTCAAAAGTATTTGATTTCGCCAGAAAGCGAGGACCAAAGTCAAAAATGCGTGGAATTTTTGGTGTACCTGGTGTTGGTCTTCAACGACCCGTTGCTGATGCGTCAAAACAATCTGAGGATGAGCCAGGGACAGAAAATCGTCTCGTTTTGTGTTCAGCAAAAGACCGTTTTGTTCTAAATCAGGATATTTGCGTAATGTGTGGATCGATAGGAACCGATCAAGAGGGGTGCTTGATTGCATGTGCTCAGTGCGGTCAGTGTTATCATCCTTACTGTGTATCGGTAAAAGTGACGAAAGAAATTTTACAAAAAGGCTGGCGATGCCTGGATTGCACTGTTTGTGAAAGATGCGGCGAAAAGAACGACGAATGCCGCTTGATACTATGCGATGATTGTGACATTTCCTATCATATCTATTGTATGGATCCACCACTAGAAACCGTACCACATGGCACCTGGAAGTGCAAATCTTGTGCAATTTGTAATAAGTGTGGCGCGAATTCACCTGGAATTAATTGCTCGTGGCTCAACAACTATACAGAATGTGGTCCATGTGCAAGCCAGGTCAATTGTTCCACATGCAATGAAACGTACTCTGAAGGCGAATTGATAATTCAGTGTACTCACTGTGACAGGTGGCTTCATTGTGCATGCGATTCTATAAAGAATGAAAATGAAGCAGAAAAATGTGCTGAAGAAGGATATATTTGCATATTATGCCGTCCAAAGGATGTATTACCACCGCATTTACAGATTAAAAAGAAGTTGCCGCTCATATCTTCGCAGTCATCTTTGGTATCGAAAGATGAATCGTTTGATGACACCGATAATAATCTGTCGTTGGCTCTCGAGGGCAGCCATTTTGTTGACGGAGTCTATTTGAGTGAAAATGGCCTACAGATAATCAAAGCCCTTCAAACGGAACCAAAACGAGCCAAGCGGAAACCGAAAAATGTTGAAATTGAAAAAGATGCCGCAATTTTAGCAGCTATTGAATCAGTAGTGGCAGGAAGCGCTGATAACTCAATGGAAGATATAAAAATGGAACCATTGGATCCTAATGAAGAAGCTCAGATCTATAAAGATGGTATGCCATGGTCCAGTACAGATGCTGCTCCTGAAGGATTTTCGCTATTCACAACGGAAACTGGACAAGTAGTTTTGCGTAAGAAACGCCAACGAAATTTGCAAAAATTGGGTATTGGTGGATTTTCCGTTCGTAATAGAGCGGTAAGAACAAATGTTAATAAAAACGATGAAGAACCATCAAATTTGGTAGCGCCGTCAGATGATCCGAAAAAGAAAAAGCCAAATCGACGTAAGCAAAAGAGTAAATTGGTTGAAACATATCCAGCATATTTGCAGGAGGCCTTTTTTGGACGTCCTTTGCTGGATTCGAATGTTAAAATCAAATTAGAGTCGAGCTCTAGTGAAGATGAAATGAATAATATGGTGGACGATGAAAAAACAATCAAGTTATCACTTGATGAGCTTAAAATGATTGAAACGATGCGTGCAAAACAGCAACAGAAAGTCTTGGAAGAGCAAAAGTTGATTCAATTAAAAGCTCAGCAAATTTCTTCACAAAATCTCATTTCAAATGGTGGACAAATTCAATTAAGTCAGAAAATGCAATCATCATCAAATCAAAATTCCTCGCAGCAATCTGATATCGGAAGTTTCGCGTCCAATGAAAACTCTAATATTACACAATTAAACGAACCAGAAATAAAAACCGAACTAAATTTGTTGGACGACGATGTTAACAATAGTGACAGTGAAGCGTTTAAGGACGTATTAGGATTGCCAGATCTACTGGATAATGATGACTTAGTAAATACCATAATGAATGAAGATGATGATTTAACGAAAGCAGATCACGATTCAAAGGGAGTCAAAGATGACTTGACAGACATTTTGAGTCCTCACTTTAATCTTGACAATATGGAAGACATGCTTTTCAAGAGCGTCCTGACCGATGAGTCACAAGAATCTCAAGAATCAATGCTCACCAATTCAATGACATCATACTCAACTCAATCGACTCCATCGCACCAATCTGAGCCACAACAAATGCATCTCAATCAATCGACTACTCCTGTTTCGACAATGGGACTTTTGCAATCACCACAATCGAACACAAATATGGGTCCGATGATGAGTGCAATGAACATTCAACCACAGTCTCCTCAGATCGGAATGAACCAGCAGATGAACCCTTTGAATCAACCAGTTATTATGCAACAACAAGCACAACAAATGGTTATGCAGTCTAATATAATGCAACGTCAGAATTCACTACCTGGTCCCGCCATGTCGATGGCTCCACATAGAGGGTACAATTTTCCGTATAACGATTATGATTATAGGTAGGGATGGAAATGACTTGATAACAGAAAATTGCAATTCTTTTTTCACCATCACCATTTTAAGAACTGCACCCCAATAAGCCGATTATGCAATTTCATCATGAACACTTCCATTCCTATGTACAAAAAAACATCATTTTTATTCATTATATTAAATGGTTGGTTTTTCTAGTTTTAATAACTGATTTCCTAATTTTTTTGTATCACAGATCTCAGTTCAATCCATCTCAAACATTCCCCAATCAAGCGCAGTGGAATGCGTCGGGAACAGATAACGATTTTGAAATGACCTCGGGTCCGATGACGTCGACCAGCGGTCAGGTGCCGAAGGTCAACAATCACCAAAAAACTGCTGAACGAATGGCTGAAGATGAAAGTGCGTAAAATTGTAATTTGAATTTTAAATGAATTATTTTGAATTAATTTTATGAACTTCATTAGAACTTGGCGACCTGTCCACTATTTCATCCGTGCTTTATGCTAATCAAAATCACCCAGAACTTAAAATAGAGTATCCACAATGGTCGGATCGCTACAAGCAAATCCTGAAGAAATGGCGTGCATTGCCAGCAGATAAGAAAGCGCCGTATTTACAACGTGCCCGAGATAACCGTTCTGCGCAACAAGCGCAACTCCGTACAAAGAAAGCTCAACAGGTATGTAAAATCCATTAAATTGCAATTTTCTTATTCATTATTGAGGAACAGAGGGACAGTTATTATCCGCAGCTACCCCCTCATTACATATAAACACATATACACACACATTATTGCTTCTCGTTCATCAAAACTATTGTGTTTATTTTTATTTATTATTATAAATTACCTTTTTGTATTTTGAAATATGTAATTTTTTGCCAGTTCCATGATGCATCGATACTATTTTATTTTTGCATATCATAGTTATTGTTACATATATTTTTGTTGAACTAACAAATTGTTCATCAACAATTACATATTTTGGGTTCATACATACATATATCATAACACATCTTAAGTCAAATGTTTCATTTTATGCCTTCGTGAGTCTCCCACGAGTTTATTTTCTTGTGTGAAAATGTGAAAAAATAGTTTTTACGTATATATTTTTGGGTACTTTTTTTTGTTGATATGAAAATGTAAGAGATTAGAAACAAAACTATCCATTCCCTCATCAAAATTAGGTGGCACCTGATTTATCGCCCGATGGTGGAACCACCAGCACAAATAGCACATCACCTGCACTGAGCTCAACACTATCAGAGTCATCATCCTTAATTGATGTGACCATGTTACAGCAGCAGCAGTTGCAGCAGCCACCATTACCACAAAATTCAAACACACCGGTCATGGTGCAGCAACAACAACAACAGCAACATAACCAAGTGGTAAGAACAAATCAGCATCAAAATGATCAGCCATCTCCGGGACATCAGTTCAAACTGTCGGAAAAGTTAATTGACACTAACGCTTTTGATAACAAACATAATGATCAAACTCTATCTAATAACTTACTAATCATGGCTAATAATCAATCGGGTGATAATGATAAGATGCACAATGATCACAAAGATTTTAGTTGTAGTGTTGGTGATGAATCTGTTTGTCCCACTTCCAATAATAACACACAATCCGTCGTTGTTGATATAATCCCCAACGAGTCTAATGATGCTTTTAAAATGCAATCTAATGATAGTGTTGATAACGTTTTACTGAAATCGGCGACATCAGTTGATGTCGCTGAGAAGGATGGAAGCCCTTCAACTGGCAAAAATGCAAATCTTTCTATCGCCAATAATATTGCAAATGCTTTCATTAATCTATCGAGTGGAAAGCCAACCAGTCCAAGTGTTGTGCAGGCAACAAATGTAAATGTCATTGTAACTCAGCAGCCTATCGCTCAGCATTTCATGAAGACGCTTTCATTTACGACTTCACGCGGTGGCATTTTTGTACCCAATGTAATTGCGACAAATATCACACCTCAATTTACGGTACATCAATTTGGATTGCATGGAAATCACAGTGGACCAGCTCCGAATGTTACCGTCAATCCTAATGGTAATTTCAATACTGGTTCGAGCTCAGCACCGAGACTGGGAGCGCCAAATCATTTTCGATTGTTGTTTCAACAGTCGCCTAGTGTAAATTTTAACATCATCGGAAATCAAGCAACTTTAAGCAATGCTACAAATTCTTCGCCCATACTTGAAGCATCTCTGCAGACAATTAATAAAGTTGCAGCCAATCAACAGCAATCCACAAAAGTGATTCCATCGAAGACAATTATGTCAAATGCTATTACTTCAAAAATAGCGCAGCAAACGGTTTTAGATGACACCGAAACAACTAACAGTAGCGGTGAACTGCCGCTCGATTCAACAAATATTCATAGCAACGATCAGCACATTCGTGTATTAACACCGTCAGAAATCATGAAAACATTGCCATCACTTTCCACTCCGGACAATGTTTGCTTTAATACAAAAAGTTTGCTAATCACTGATAAGAATTTAAATGCAATCGAAACGAAATGTCCCATAAAATCTCAGCAACTGCCATCATCTGCACAATGTTCACAAGCATCCGGCTCTATAACTAACAATTCCACTTCTCCCATCACTAACTTCACCTCAGAATGTAACACTTTTAATAGTAGTAACAAATCAACACCACCACCCACCACATCTTCCACAAATGCACAAATGCAAATGGTGAGCGGATACAAAACGTATAAAAAATATTGAATGGAATTATTTTAATTATTTTTTTATTTTTAATTGATTTTGGTTCAACAATTTTTTTCCTTCTAAATATTCGCTGTTTTGAGATTTCGTTTCTTTTTTTTTTTAAGTTCATGAATACAATGATTATAATGATGTTGCGTGTGCTCTCTCGCGTCAAATTGACACGATATTTTTGTTACGTTTTATATCTGGTGAATTTCGTTTGACAATGAATATCTAATAAGAAAAAAAATCATTAACAATTTTTAGTTTTGTGCATGAAAATTTCCTTCGTAGAATATTTGTAAAAAAAAAAAAAAATCCTTGAAATTCACATCCGATCCATATCCTTTTAAAATGCTCCTTCTGCATGTCGTTGTTTATAAATATTTTGCGATCATTTTGAAAATGTTCATGAAACGGGATGAATCTCGAGGCATGTCTTAAATATGTTTAATTTTTTTTTCTAATTTCAAAAGTCGACTTTCGAGTTTGAGTGGAATAATTTTTTTTTCTTGGATATTTCCAAATTGTCAAATTTCTAATTGTATATTCACTTTTCATCCGATATAGGATCAAGATAAGATTACAGCTCAACAAAAGAGTATTAAAGAAGCCGAACAAGAACGACAATGGAAACTACTACAAGCTCAGCGTGCACGTGAGCAGCAAATGGGAATCCCACTTGAACATCAACGAATGGCAGGTTTGTGACAGTTGCGTGAAGCTGCTACTGCTTGCTTTATTAATTTTTTTTCTCAGTCACAGATCCCAATGTACAATTACAAATATCTACGAGCTTAAATGATGGATCAATGAGTCCCGTTGCAAGCCCATCACCAAATTCACGAAACCAATTTATTGCACCAGCTAATAAGGGAAGGATGATGATGAACCCACAGAGTCCATCTAGCTTCCAGCATCCAGGACGTCCAGTTTCAGCACAACTGCAACGCCAACAGAGTCAACGTATGAATCAAAGCCCATTTTCACCTCAAGCCACAACACCACAATCACCACATGATCTCTATCCGGGGTCACCTTCTGGGGAAACATTTACCCAACGTTCGATAACTGATGAGCAGCAACAATTTATGCATTCACCACAAACATCGAAACCTGTTGGCCAACAACAATCTCCTATTCATGCACCAGGAACGCCCGGTGGACCTAATTTGAGCCCAGCATATGGTCAGATTAATCAAAATCAATCTCAACAGATTCAGGCACCAAATATTCGACCATTGGAAAATGTTGGAGGATATGCTCAAGCACCGGGCACACCACGACCTTCATTTAATCCTGGCACCACCCGAGCTACAGTTTATGCGCGACCTGATATGTTCAACAAGCCATCATTCACATCAATAGGATCTCGCCCCGAACAGTTCAGTCCTCAGCAGCAACAACAACAACCGAATCAAGTTCAACCCTCACAACAAGAAAATAATCGACAATTGAGGGATCTTTTACAGCGACAACAAGCGCCCACTAATTTACCACCCGTTTCACAGGGCAGTATGACGCCATTTTCGATGGAAAGTGAACAAATGAAAAATCAACAAAACATTGCAAATGTCCAACAGCAAATACAACAACAGCAGCAAAATATATCACATTGTCAGGCATCTGACAACACATTCCGTCAGCCTTTGCCTCCCGCAATGCGCCCACAGAGAATGCAATCAATGGTCGGTGGACAAATGGTTCGATCAACTGCACTTGGTGCACCACAAAGAATTATGATGACACCCGACAATCGACCGCGACTTAATATGCGCCCAGTCTTAAATCAACAGCAAATGTTAGCTGTACAACAAGGTCAAATGAGCATGCAGCAGCAGCAACGAATGCCCGGCAATTTTAATAACGAAATTATGCAAAATCAGCCTGGCATGCTGACCGATCAAAATATAATGGCTCAAAGAATGGTTCAACCTGGACAAAATCCTATGATGCAAGGGGCTCTTCATGGCGATCAATTGCCTGCGCATCAACAACAGCGTGTCGCAGATGAATCCCTTCAAGTCCCAACCACAGTAAATCCACCAGGTCCTGGCGATGCGGAAGGAATTCCAGATTCTGTGACTGCTGAGCTTGAAAAGTTAGAGCAAGATGAAAATGTCGGCATGGATGGTGTCGGCGATATCTTAGGAGGACTTGGAGATGACGATGATGATCTCCTGGATTCGCTCACTGCTGAAATGGGTGCGGATTTCAATATCTTGGAATATGCCGATCCAGAACTGGACACAACTGATGATGAAAAATCAACACTTCTTGATAGTTTGGAGCTCGATGAAACCGAGCAAGCTAAAGAAGAAAAACTGAAAAATCTAGAAGCTGAAAAGCTAGCAAAAGCTAAAGCTAGTCACATTGCAAGGCCAGCAGAACATATCATTGCCCAGCAAGGAAATGTTCTACAGCAAATGCCCAACCGACCGACACATCTACAAATGCCTGGAAAAGTTAATCAAATGGGACAACAGATTGCTCCAATTGATCAACAAAATATAAATCCTGGAGCCGCACAACATTCACAGCAAGTTATCAATCCTCAAATGCATAATCAACAGAATATGATGGGACAGCAAGGTGCCATGAATAACTTCCAGCGACAACAAGTTCGCATTAAAGCTATTCCGCCCAATCAAATTCCAGAAATTCAACAAATTCATCAGCAGATGATGCTTCAGGTGAGTTGTGTTCCCATTGTGACCTAACAGAATTGTAATTTTCTTTTTTTCAGCTTCAACAAGCGGCTGCAAATGGAAAACCAATGGCAATTGGAACTCGCCTTGTAGCTAATAATAATGTAATTGGAACGGTTGTAGGTCCAAACAACATTCAACTCGCCTTCCCATCAATTGATCGGACAGGGTAAATCAAGCGAAAACTTTTAGGAATTTAGAAATTTTTTTTGACATTGAATACTTAACAGACAACAGCGTGTACAACAAGTTCGTATGGTGAATCCAAATATGGTTCAGGGCGGACAAAATAATCCACGAATGGGACTTCAACAAATGACACAAAATCGACCAAACATGATGCAAAATCCTCAACAAACAATGAATCCGAATATTCAAGGAATCGCATCACAATTACCGAACCAGGCAATGGTTGGTCAGCAACAACAGCAACAAGCTGTTCCACCACCTCCTTATCCTGAACCACCACCGCCTTATCCAGGATCAATTTCTGGACAATCTCAGGTACGATCAGTTTTTTCAACGTGCTTTCCTTTTTTTTACGTTTTCCGTGTGACTTTTATCTCTTAACATCTTGAGTATAACAAAGAAAACAAAATATTTTCATGCAATTAATGACGACAAAAATTTTGTTTTTTGACTGCATGCTTTCAAATTGATTGTTTTGACATCCTTTTTGTCTAATTTCGAAATTGTATTGCGCAATTTAAAAAAAAAACTCCCCAGTATTATGACTATCCGCATAAAAGTTATCAGCATTCGACGATCAAAATGCGACATCCATTACTGTTGCAGGTGAGAAATTTTTTTCTGACAAGAAGGTTCCTCACGCAGATATATCAGCACACATCAACTCTGTTATTTGATAGGATAGCAATTATACACATCTCTCTCAAATTAAATAAAAGCGCTTTTCCATCAATCTAGAAAATCTTGCTATCGAGTTAATGCATTTTTTTGTGTAGTTTTTCTTTGACGTGTTTACATAATGCTTCATCACAATTTTAACTGAACTCATTTCGTTAAATTTTAATTGTATATTTTCAGGAGCAGCCCTTGTTGCTTGAAGATTTATTGGAACAAGAGAAACGCGAACAAGCAAGACATACGGGAGCAAACCCCATGGACATTCCTCCTATTCAAAGCCAGCAAAGCATTTTGAGTGATCAGGTGAGATCTAAAAAAAAAATAAATTAATTTGAAAAGTTTTAATTATTTAACGCAAATTATTTTAGGATTATGAAAAATTGCGAGCTGATGTGTTGACGAACACTTCACAAAACATGCCAATACCCCAAATGCCTCAGCAATCGCAGCAACAACAACAGCAGCAGCCTCCGTTTATACCACGTGCTATTGTTAATAAACAGTGGCGGCCCCAAACACCAGTAATTTCAGCTCCATCAACTTCGTCAGACATTGTCCGACAAGTTCCGATTTTCCAAGCAAATCTCCAATCGGCACCAGCTCTTCCACCCGAAAATATCGTAACAGACAATGATAAACAAATACAGCTTAACTATGAACAATGGCTTAATCAGCAGAACAATTCCCTTCAGGAGCAACTCCAATATTATGAAACGGAAATTCTGGAATTGAGGAAATTGAAGAAATCTCTTAACACGAAACAACGTCAGTTGAAGAAAAATGGCAATGAGCTGAATGAGGTTGACGCCAAGACACTTTCGCAGGTTACGCAGGAGCAAGCATCTGTGCAGAAGCATCTTGAAAGTGCAAGAAAACAGGCACGCAATCATGGAAATTTGAAATCAGATTATGACGCAAAGCAAAAGGCTAAACAAATGGCAAACAATCCGCACATGATAAATTCCCCAGCTGCACAAATGAATGAATCACTGATGTCACCATCACCAGGCGGATGAACCAAAATATGATTCAACAACCAATTCAGTCACCAATTGGAAATCCTATCATGGCACCATCACAGAGTCCATTGCATTCGCCAAGTCCAATGTTGAGCTCACAAAGCCCTGGACCTGCTTCAATTTTACAGAGTCCTGGCGGTCATATGAGTAATGCCATGTCGCCTTACAATACTATGCAACAGTCGCCAAGAATTGGAACACCCCATTCACAGATCGATGATAGTCCGTTTAGTCCAAATTCTGGTTCGATGGACTCGGGACGCCTTACATCACCAGCTCCACGAATGACATCACCACAGCATCGTCCATCAACTCCTATGCAAATGATGAATCGGATGACCAACAATCCAGGACAATTTAATCAGCAAAATGTTGTTATGAACCAACAAAATCGCTTTGTGCGTCCACAAATGATTCCAAACGACACTCAACGAATGAATATGCGAATGCCAGGAAATTTCCAGCAAATTCAAATGGGTCACAATCCAAACATGATCATTAGACAAGGTCAATACAATCCTCAAATGGATAGTAACCAGAATCAGAATAACCAACAAAACATGCAAGGCGTTGCACAATCGAATCAAAACATGCAATCCATGGAACAGCAGCGTGCAATGCAAATGCGTCAAATGCAAATAAGACAACAGCAAATGATGAACCAGCAACAGCAGCAACAACAACAACAACAGAACCAGAATCAAATCCAAAATCAAATTCAAATGAATCAACCATCTCCACAGCAACAAATGCAAATGCCCAATCAGCCGAATCAAAGTCCGATTCATCAACAGCCACAGTCTCCTTTGATTAATCAAAATGCTAGTTCGCCAATGCCTCGAAGTCCAATGGTTCATTATCAGCAGCAACAACAACAACAACACCAAAATCCTAACAGTCCGATGATGATTCACGGTTCACCTCACATGAGAAGACCGCCAAGTGCAGGTCCGCAAGGAATTGAAAATTCTCCACGTGCATATATGCAGGGAATGATCGATCACAGCAACAATCCAAACATGAATCAGGGCATGAGCCAGCAGCAACAACAGCAACAGATGAGTCAGATGAATCCTGGTGGAGGCGGTGGAAACAATGGAATGCATCCGGAATTGCCTGCTTCTTTAGAGATGAGAGTCAAGCCATTCAAGCTGGGTCTGAGAGGTGGTGCACCTATGTGGGGCAATGGAAATGGACGCGGAAATAAACAGCAACCACAAAGTAATGCTGAAATTCTTCAGTTAATTCAGAAACAACAAGCAGCTGCACGTGTTGAGGCGTCTAAGAACATTCCTGGCAAAGTTTTGCCCACAAGTGAAGCATCAACTAGCAAACAACTAATTGACAAAATACCCCAAAAACCAAAAACATCTTTACTAAAGAAACCTCTAGCAGCAATTCAATCGTCAAAAATTAAATCGCTTGTTAGTGCCGACTACAATGAGCTCGATGATTCATCAAATGGTACGCCACCTATAAGTCCTTTGGGTCAACAGAAGCTTCGACAAAAAACTCAAGATGGGTCAAAAACTGAAGAGGTTGTTATTGTTGATAGCAGCCCAGATGAAAAACAGAGAATGATTGACTATGACGATGATAATGATAAGGTGGTGACTACATTGACGGAAGTTTCCTTAAACTCTACGGCACAAGACATTTGTGATTCTGATGACATGATTGAAACATTCGATACCAGT
This sequence comes from Propsilocerus akamusi, assembly GCA_018397935.1. Classification (NCBI taxonomy): domain Eukaryota; kingdom Metazoa; phylum Arthropoda; class Insecta; order Diptera; family Chironomidae; genus Propsilocerus; species Propsilocerus akamusi. The sequence continues at coordinate 15,317,628 of CM031469.1, read as the reverse complement.
GAGTTAGTTTCAAGTCCTTTAGATACTGTTGCCGAATCAACTGATTATGCTTTATTCGAGCCACATGTTGTTCATATTGATGACAGCAATGAATCGTTAAAGGAAATTATGAACACAAATCTCTTTGAGGATACCATTCCACAAGAGCCTTCAAAGGATAACACATCAAAGGATATGAATTCAGATTCGGAAGTAATGTTTATTATTGAGCCGGAGAAAGACAAAAGTCCTAAAAGTGTTGGAACACGTGAAGATTTTGAAGCTATGATTGATTCTGGTAAAGATGACGATAATGAAAGTGAAACGGAAATTTCATCGTTGATTGTTAGCGAAAAATTAGAAACAGTTGAAAGCGAAAAGCCAGCACCAACACAAGTCAAAGTAACGATAGCTCCAATGTGTGATGTCAAAAAGGAGTTAAAAATTTCTCCAGTGGTTTATTCATCTGCACCGAGTCCCGTTTCATTAACATTGCCAGCAAATTTAATGGCACGTCCAAACATTACATCAGCCGGTGTTTCGACCCATAAAAAAATTGTGAAACCAACACAAACGACAGCAAAGGTGTCAATTGGTAACACAACCATATCAGTGCCGGTGGTACTTAAAAATATGCCGATTTCAACTCAAAATAAAGGTGGCGGTGAGTGTTCGCAGGGCTCTAAAAAGATCATTACTACAAACGCACTCACGTTATCGCAACTTAAGAAAAATCCCGGACTGTTGAGTATGTCGGGACAGAAAATAAATACTTCCACAATTGTGACATTATCGCTAAATAAAGGAAACAATCGATCCATACAAACAGTGCAACGAATTCAACAGAAACCAGGTCAGCAATCAATAATTGTGCCCATTTCAACATGCGTTACATCATCACCATCATCTATTGCGTCGAGTGTCGAAATCATGTCATGTACACAAAATCCAGTTATTAGTAAATTGTCCACCAGTCGATCGTCACCGATTCTTACATTCTCATCAAAGATGCCTACATTGACAATGACACAAGACACATCACTACCAACAAAGATATTTGAGGATGAAGAAATATCGCCAGATGCTCAAGATTGTGATGACATTGAAGGCAAAATCAAGGATGGGCAGTGCGAAAAGACGTCAACTATTGATAATAAAACTGAAGATGCCAATAGGAGCACAGAAAACCAACCTGATGGAAAGTTAAAATCAGTAATGCCAGTGCATGTCATTGTGAAATCAAGAGAGTCATCACAAAGTCCTACTACACAACAGTCGCGAACGATGATTAGTAGTAACATGTCGCAACTATCGCCACTTTCACAGCCAATTGAAATCAATACAAACACAGCGAATGCTACGCAACAAATTCGTTCCATAATGTCGTCAATAAACTCAAGTGAAGACCAGAAAATTAAAGCTGAAAGTGAACAAATGTCTGCGACTAGCTTACCACTGACCATGCAAAAAACAATCATGCGGAGTAGTTCTACTCCAGCAAACATCAATCAGCCTGAAATAAAAATGATTGTTTCTCAATCGAATGCATCAATTTTATCGTCCCCAAATGTTCAAACAAGTCAATCTGGAAACATACTGTTGGTAAAGCAAATAAGAACTTCTTCAGCATCTCCAGCAAGCACGCTACCTTCGAGTTCAAACTCAGCTCAGGTTGTTGTTGTAAGTCAATCTGGACAAATGTCAGCACAAGGACAAGTATCATCAGTAATAATTTCAAACAAGCCGAGCAACTTGCTTAGCATTCTGAGCAATCAGCAAACTCCGAGTACTCAGCAAATACAAAAAAGTGGTGACATAAAAATGGAATTTTCATCAACAGTTCCGGAAGCGTTAATAGGAGGAGCCCAAAAGACCGTCACGATCCTAAAATCAAATCCGACTATAACAAATTTATTGAATACAAATGCATACAAGCGGTCAAAGTCAACAGATGATGTCATGGCGTTGAAGGAACAGGAAAGTTCAGCGTCGCTGACCAAACGATTGAGTCTCGAAGCTTCGAATGCAATCAAAACAGAACCAGTTGAAACGCCTTGTGTCAGTGAAAATTCAATAAGCGTATCTCATGTGGTTTCCAGTACAGCTATCAAATCTGAGCCACCCCTAATGAATGTCAGTGTTCCGAAAGCAGCAAATGCTCCTGTATCGAAACCGGAAGATTCACAGAATGTTCTTCTTAAGCAGCTGCTTCAGAATTGTGGAACTGGCTCCTCTGTTAACTCTCCTATGGGTCGAACTGTACCTGGATTGATATCAAGCCAAAGAGCTCCTAGTTTAGGAGTTTTTAGTTCTTTAGAAGCACAACTAGCCCGACCCGTGATTCCACCAGCACCAACAAAACAAATAATTATGACTCAACCAATGCCCATTTCCGGCTCCATAAGTTCGCCAATCGATAGTGTCCCAAAAACAACTGTTAACACAAGTAAAGTAGTGTCACGAGAGACTTCTTTCGTGTCTGCTCCACCGCCATCAATTTTACAAACATCCATAGCCACAAGCACTTCATCGATATCGCCTGCTATTGATAAAAAGCCCGTAGTTGTTCTCAATAGAAGTGATATTCCAATGAGCTTGATGATGCCTGGATGTAATACAATTCAGCTGGTAAGATCTTAACGTTGTGCCCTAAATTTAACTTTGCTAATATTTTTCCAATATTTTAGCCAAGATCGGTTTCACAGCCGTCTCCGTCGGAAATTTCTGGTATGGCTCCACCGAATTCTGGTGTCAAGAAAGAAATGATTTCGCCAGGTGGCACATTGAGAGCGATACCATCGCCAACAAATATTCAACCATTAATGGTAAAGAGCTTTTCACATTCGTCAATAAATTCAGGAACCACTACGCCTATTCCGCTAGAATCTCCATTAATTGATGTGAAAAAGGAAATTATGGACGATAGCTCTCAATCTGAGTCAATAAGCTCTGATGTAAGCATGGCAAAAAATGATAATTTAGTAACAACACCAACGACCCATCGTGACGATGGACTTAATGAACAAATGAATGAAAGTCCTGAGAAGACAGCACAAGAAATTGCTAACGAGTTGAAAAAGAAAAAGCGACGTGAATATCAGAAAAATCGTCGTCAGATGCAAATGAGCAAGGAGAAAGGTGGACTCAAGAAGCCGAGAAAGTTGCAAAAGACAGAGGAGGACTACGATTCATTCATCGACAACTTGATGGTTCAAATTAAATCCCTTCCACAAATGCAAATTCTCGAGCCACTTCTCCCAAAGAACTTTAATGTGTGTCCAATCTACGGCTGTACTGATTTGAATAAACTGAATTCATCAAAGCGCTACAACATCACAAGCGGAGAATTGACTGGTAATTTTGGCAATGCTGAGTTATCTAATGTTTCTGATTTTTACAACACTAAACCGTTTGGAATTCAAGAGCCAAAAGTTGAACAAGCACCAATTTCTACTCAGCGTGGCTTCTACGATCAAGAGTTCCCTCCAATTAAGTTTGAGGAGGAAGGTCATCATCGTAGTAAATATGATTTGCTTGCTAAAGATCGTGATGCTGATACACCCGATACGATTGTCAGCTCATCGAGTCCAGAATGCGTTTCGATGGCACCAGTCAGCCGATATCCTGGACTGAAATTGATTCGCGAGGATGATGAAGATGAGATGACTAGTATCTGTCAGCATCGGATGTCACCAACAATTCCAACTATTATTGCACCAATACCTATCAGACTTAAATCTGGATTCTCATTGACAACTGATAACGCATTAAGTGATAAAGAAAATGATATTAAACAAGAGTTTGGCATCAAATCTTGCTTCGGGCCTCCAACTCCATTAAAAGACGCAAATAATAATGTGACTGTTACACTGACGTTAACATCATCGGCTGCTGAAGATATAATGGGAGTTCTCAAAGCACTGGCCAATATTCTTCATATTCCAGCGCCAACTGCTTATCAAATTGTGGAAAGAACAACAACACCACCCAGCCAAAAATTAGGATTATATCGAACAAAAGGCAAAGATGGAAAAGAAGGACAACCGGTTGATATTCAAACAATACTTAACGGAACAGCAAAGTTCTGTAGGCATTGCGATGTTGTTATATTGAATAATGTCATTAAAGCCAGAGCAAATGAATTTCCGTTATTGATAAATGCTGAGCTGGAGTCGGATGAACTTTATTTCTGTGGGCCATCATGCTACAAACAATTCCAATGGAGGCCCATCAATATGCTGGACGATAAGGCAATAAACCCTTCTTCAGACGACAAAACACTCGAAGGAATTCAAGATACTGTGTTGAAAGTGGAGTCGCAAGAAGGTTGTGAAATGCGGAAAGAAATCTCTATTGAAAAGAGAAAGTTGGAAGAAATCGTGGACGATGATGAAGAACTGCAAGTCTCACAAGAGAAACGCCAAAAATTAATGAGAATTAAAACATTCTCCGCCAATAGTTTTCCCCAAATTCACAAGCAAAAGAAACTAAGCGAACGTGATGTAACCGAAATGCTTTTCCGCATGAATATCACAGTAAATTCAGCTCCCAAAATTGTGGACGATACGAGAAAATGTATATTCTGTCATCAAATCGGCGATGGCGTTGCCGATGGCCCATCTAGGCTTCTCAATTATGATGTCGACAAATGGGTTCATCTCAATTGTGCTCTTTGGTCCGATGGTGTTTATGAAACGGTAAATGGCGCTCTTATGAATCTGGAAGCAACCCTTCAACAAAGTCTGAACTCAAAATGCACTCTATGCAATCATTTGGGAGCGACAATCAAATGCTTTAAACCTCGTTGCGGATCAATCTATCATTTAAGTTGTGCAATGAAAGATAATGGTGTATTTTATAAAAATAAAACGACAATGTGCAATATCCACGCTCCCAAGTCGGAAAAGGACAATGAGCTGACAACTCTCAGTGTCCAGCGAAGAGTGTATATTGAGCGTGACGAAAATCGTCAGGTCGCGTCAATTATGCACCATTCTGATCTCGCGAATTTGATGCGTGTTGGCAGTTTAATACTACTTAATGTAGGTCAACTACTGCCGCATCAGCTTCAAGCATTCCACACACCAAACTATATCTATCCAATTGGATTCAAAATCATCAGATTCTTTTGGTCTATGCGACATCCAAACAAGAGGTGCCGTTACATTTGTTACATCGTCGATGTATCAGGACGTCCAGAGTTTAGAATTATGGTGAAAGAACCGAACGAGGAAGACACTGAGTTGCGAGATGATTCTCCAAAGAAAGTTTGGCAACGAATCCTTGCATCCATCTCAAAATTACGCAAAGACAATCAACTAGTTCAGGTGTTTCCGAAATATGTGTCTGGCGAAGATCTTTTCGGACTTACAGAACCCGCAGTGGTGAGAATTCTTGAGAGCTTACCAGGAGTAGAGACACTGCATGACTATCGCTTTAAATATGGACGAAATCCACTGTTGGAACTACCTTTAGCAATCAACCCATCAGGCGCAGCTCGTACTGAACCAAGGCAAAGAAGCAACATGCCATGGAAGAAGCCGCATACACAACGTACCGGATCATCTAGTCAGCGACCCGCATTTGTAGCAGCAACATCAGCAGCTGGTGAAGTTGCATGTCCATATAGCAAACAATTTGTACATTCAAAGAGTTCACAATACAAGAAGATGAAACTTGAATGGCGAAACAATGTGTTCTTGGCGCGATCAAAAATTCAGGGTCTTGGTCTTTATGCGGCAAGAGATCTTGAAAAGCATACAATGGTCATAGAATATATTGGAGAAGTTATTCGTGGTGAACTCTCCGAACTGCGCGAAAAGCAATACGAAGCAAAGGTGAGATGAATGATCCTTTCCTTAAATTCAATTTCTTAAATGTTTTCCTTTATATTACAGAACCGAGGAATTTATATGTTTCGTTTAGACGAGGATCGTGTGATTGACGCAACGTTATCTGGAGGACTTGCTCGCTATATAAATCATAGTTGCAATCCCAATTGTGTTACGGAAGTTGTTGAAGTAGATCGAGAATATCGAATTATTATTTTCGCCAAACGAAGGATCAATCGGGGTGAAGAAGTAAGTTAATAAATTAAAATAATTTCTCTTACATTATATTAATGGATTTATTCTTATGCAGTTATCGTACGATTACAAATTTGACATCGAGGACGAATCGCGCAAAATTGCATGCGCTTGTGATGCACCGAACTGTAAAAAATATTTGAACTAAGCTGCTGGCTTCCAATGTAAATATAATTTAAAAAATATGTAAGTATGATCAAATCTTGTTGCAAACTATTTATTAATGTCATACTTTTCTTTCAGATAAAGAAATAAAAATAATAATTTTTAGACAAGATTACGGGAAACACGTAGGAAACACACATTATTGATAAAAAAAATATCATTCATAGATTTTATATTAGTATGATGCATAGTTTTATTTGTGAAAGTATTTGCATAAGAAATTTAACTTGAATAAAAAAAAATTTATATAACACGAAATAGCTTGCCAGCACATGAATTAAAATTGACAATGGTGAATTTGCATTCATGCAATCAAAATTTTATGGTGAAAAATCAAATGAGCTTCGATTATTGAACGCATCCATATATATATATAAACAAGTTGTATTCCCCCAGTATTGAGTTTTGCGCGTTTCAAAAATTTCTTATTTAATACGAGATTTTTGCGCATTTTCAAGAGTGATAAAATATGAGATAATGGAGAGTCCGCAAAAAGAAAGAAAACTAGTTAAGAAGATCGTACCGCTAAAGGGCAGTTTGCTGCAAAAATTAAGATCAGAGTTTTCAAAAAATGTTCAAAAGAGTAAGATTCAAAACAAAATTAGTTTCGCTTCCAAATCCTGCATTGTCATTCTCATTTCAGATCCACTAAACATTAGTAAGAAAACGGACGATGTGCAAAACAATAACAACTCACAAAATGTAATTCCTGAAGTAAAGCAACCTCTGAAATCACCGGAAAACAAAATCATCATTCAAAAAGTCGAGAAAGTGAAACTCCAAATAGTCTCAACAGATTCAAAATGCCCACCGCGAAGGATCTCGAAGTTATTTGCTATTGACAACCCTATAGTGGAACCAACAGTAACGGAAGAAGCAGATCCTGTGGAGATTCTCGATACTAACGAAATTCAGCCAGCAGCAGTCGTTGCTGATAGTTCTCAAGATTCTGATATTCCCATCGAATACAGTTTTACGGATAATCGGTTACAACCAGCAACTGTCGCATTATTTAAAACAAAGATGCCAGAAAACATTTTTAATAAGACTGTTCCTCTTGTAGTGAAACGAATAATGAAACAACCAGCAAAACTGAAGCCAAATTTTGTACGCAATCGATTTAGATACGAGGTTCATAAAACACCCGATAGTTCACCCTTGCCACCATCAAAGCAAGATTTGATTGATGAACCAATACAATGTGAAAAAATAGAAGAGAAATGCGAAAAAATACAAATGAAAGTTGAACAAGAAACAGAATTGGAGAAAACAAACCCGTCAGCAAAAATGCGTGGGTCAATTCATTCCGATTCCGAAAATGATTTTCTCGGATTTAATAGCGAACCAGAACTTCCAGATTGTATTTGGTTTAAGGTTTTAGAACAAGAGAGAAATCGTAACCTGTTTCAATCGTCTGAAAATCAACAAAAAGTCTATAGTAAATGTGTGCAGTTGGATGCATCATTAGAAGTTGATGATGCATCTAAATCAGAAGAAATCGGACAAGAACTTGCTCAAGACGTAAATCCAACTGATCAAATTATTTCACAACCACTAAACATTAAACCAATGCCTGTAACAGAAACAGAAATGAGAGATGAGCAAATAGAAAAAGAGCGACCGACATTAGAAAGGACACAAAAGAATCCAGTTAAAAAGCCGCTGAAAATTAAGGTTCAGACAAGATCAGTAAGTGAGGAGCTCGCAACATGGAAGGATGATGTACTGTCAGTTATTGGAATTGCACGCATTCGTGAAATTGATAAGAGCTTAAAAAGTATTCCCAACATCGTAAACGGAACTGCCGGCGACACAGAAAATATCGAGCTTAAACTCATTATCAGTCACTTGCTCCAAAAATGCAACGCAAAGTCCATTGAAGAAACAATCGAAAACACCCAGACGGATTTCTTTCATAAAGGTTGGGAATTATCTCCCCTTTTTTATTTCGATTCAGCAAATAATTTTTTTCTTATTTTTAGTTTCTGGCGAAGATACATCGATGGACAATTTTGATGACAATTCAAACTTCTTCACCGATACTGGTCACGATGATAGCATGGAACTTCCAGAATTAAAAGAATTTGAAATAACCCATAATGCATATCAGGAATTAATTGATCAGCCATCAATATCCGATGTACCGCAAGCTGGGCCTACTCGGGAATTATCGCACGATGCAACTGATAAGCCAGCTGCAGAACTGGAAGTAAAAGTCCTTGCGTTGGCTCCGAATAAGCCCGAAAATTCAATAAGCAGAAAAAGGAAAAATGATTCAAAAATTACGAATCTATCAGAATGGAAAAAGATGAAGTCATCATCTATGAAGCCATTGCTTAAAAGCAAACGGAATTATATGCACAACAGTGATCGCCAACGCTCATTGCAAAGCTCATCTCGTGAATCGAGTACAGAACCCAAAACGTCAACCCCTAAGGTGCATAAAATGTCAAAGAATAAGTTAATGACTAAGAAAGATCAACTCAATGAACCAAATGACAGCGAAAATGAATTATATTCATCTAATATTGTACGTAAACGTGCGCCGAAAGTTTTGCCATTCTCCTCAGACGAAACTGACTCGGAATGTTCAGAAAAGGATAGGAAAAATACTAAAAATATAAAAGCTGAATCTGAAACCGATTCAGATGTGCCGCTGACTAAAAAAAGATGGTCAAGAATATCATCAGTCAAGATAGAAAATATTTTAGATCAAAAATCCCAGCGACATAATCAGTCAAATACCAATTTGTCAACGAATAATGGACAAGCTCGCAAATCGCAACGAAGTAAAATGTTTGATAGCGATAGCGATTCTTCCGAAAAACGATTAAAAGATCTGCAAACACCACCGCCGCGAGGCATTGAATTGAAACAACGCGTTCAGTCGTCCGATTCCAATTCACGACCATCATCAATCCTAATACGTAATGATTATCATAAATCTCCTCCTTCAGATAAAAGTAAAAATACCACTGCTGTATCTCTGGCAAAGAGCAAACTTAAAACGACACTTATACATAAGAAAACCACCAACTTGTCCTACGTTTCGCCTCCAAAAATTCTTGAACGTGCGAAACTTAAAACGCCGGCTATGAAAGGTAATGATGAATGTTCCAATGATAACGACATTCATTCTTCCTCCTTTTCCGATGACTCGTTCAATACCGGAAAACAATCAGCTTCTTCTGTACCCTCACCAAATCGTGCGATCAGTGTCACACCGACAGCAGATACTTCCATAGTACTAAATAATCTAGATCTAAATGAGCGCATGAAGCAGCTGATAGAAAAGGAAAAATTGAAACTATCAAAGAAAACCCCTTCAACGGCAGTCCCAAAAGCTGCCAAGAGCAAGCCGGAATCAATTCGTGGTCGTGCGCGGAGAAATCTGAATGAGCTGTCTAACATCGAAAAGAAAATATTTGTGCAAGAACAGTTAGAGAAAGCCAATGAATCAAAAGTGCCGTACGACGAAATTCTGGAAGAAATCCGAGTCGCAACGCTGCCAAAGAAGTGTGGACCTCAATCGAAAAAATCTTCCAATTTCTCAGAAATATTACAAGAAATCAGGACGAAATTGAAAGCTTTAAAATACTTTCTCTGTGGAAATTGCAAGAATCAAGTCTCGAAGCACAAATGGGGGGAACATTTCGAGATGCATGGCGGTTTTGCTTGGCTTGATTCTTTTGAACCTGCGCTTACATTTGACGATTGGAATGAAGTACTTCGTCGCACTATTAACAACATGAAAATCTATAAGTTGATTTCGCTGAAATGTCCCAATTGCGATGAGGAGAAGAAATCTGCTCTCGGTCATTTGTCACATATGATCATTTGTGGTGAAAGTGCTGAAGTTATTGAGCAGCGAAAAGTTAAATGCGATTTATGCCCAGAAAGAGTTCTTCCATCCAATTTACCATTTCACAAGTCAAAATGCCTTGCAAAACTTAAAGCTCCGAAGATAGAAATTGCCGATTCAGGTGATGATGATAATCATAGTGAAGTCGAAGCGGAAAAAAATTTAGAATTGTTTGATTCGAGCGGTCGCAAGAAGCGCAAGGCTGTTCAGCGGTGAGCTTTGTTTTTGATTTATAAATTACAAGGAATTGAATTTTTTTTGAATCCATTCCAGGGCTGAAATTCGTGTTAAGAAAATGCTGAATATTCTCAACAATCCAGCTGATCATTTGCGCATTATTAATGGTATACAGACTTGTCGCTTGTGTAACCGAGCCAACTTCACTTCTCGAGAACATGCAATTAAGCATGTAAAGAAAGCTCACGATTCATCAAAGAATGTCATCAATCTAGAGGATGCCTCAGATTCAGATGCATCAGTGCAGGCTGACGATGAATCAACGGAAACAGAATGTTCTTCTGGTGTTGAATCGAGTGATTTCGAAACTGCCGACGAAGATAATTTCAGTGAGCAATCTGTCACTAATCGTGTTTCAAAAGTCAAAATCTCAACTTATACCGACACCGCGGAAGTGATTCGAGGACGTAAACTACTGGCGAGCTATGTGAACTCATTTCGAAGCCGGCCTATCACACAACTGACGCCGAAATGGACACGTGACTAGTGAGTAATTTTTGAACTGCTTAATGATAGTGGAATTTACTTAAAATTGTTTCAATTTCTCTCATTTCAGTATAAATAGCAACTGGACCGATAAAGTATTTATGCAAATGACGCCAAACATCTCTGAATCGGTCACAACTAATTCTAAGGACATAAAAGCATTTTTGTCGTCATTAAACTTCACATTAAAATCCTTCAAATTTGGCATTAATCTTGTAAAAAAATATCAACCTCTCTTTGGAACGGACAACACCCGAAAGTGGCATCAACTGGAAATTGGAGACGTTAACAGCGATGGAGATTCTAAAATAATTTACTGCGGAGGCTCAGTAGCGTCGATAGATTGGGCTCCAATGAACATTGATGACGATGGTGCTAGCTATTTGGCTGTAGCATGCAACAGCAATAAATCTGGCATTGGATTGAATTTAACAGAATCCAGCAAATCTTGCATTCAAATTTATCAGTTCAACGATCTCAAAAATGACAAATCTAAAAAAATCGAACAATCAGGGAAGTTAAATTATGTTATTATCGTCAACGATGGACCGATTTTATCCATTAAATTTCATCCGTGCGGTTCACTAAGCAATACTCGAATCGGTTTGCTTGCAGTGTCCACGTCAAATCAAAGCGTTCTCATTTACTCATTGCCATATCTGACAAGTGAAACCTCTGTTGTGCTTCCAATAGAACCGAATCTAATTTGCAAGCTGGAGGAGGATGATGTGCTATATCAGGATAAATATCTAATGCAAGTGTCAAAGGTTGCATGGCTCCACAAGAATGGTGAAGAAACGCTACTCGCTGCTGGATATATCGATGGGCTTGTGGGCGTTTGGAATGTTAGCAAGCACAAAGACAGTGATGGAAATATTGTTTATCCTATTAAAAGCTTTTATCCTCACTCTGAAGTTGTCACATCTTTAGATTTCCATTCAACCGAAAATTCTCAGCGTTATCTTATGACAGCTAGTTTAGATCGTCGCATTAAGGTGTTTTATATGACAACAGCTCGATTTATTGAAGTTTCCACATTTCATTCTCTATCGCGCATTCTTTGTGGAGAATGGTGGATGAACTGGCCATCCTATTTGATAGGACATGATTCTTGTTTTACAACTGTTCCGCTCGTCTTTCGCTCACCGTTAGAGTTTGCAATGAGAAATACTGGCTTATTGACATTCGGACAATCAATAACACATATGAGCGTCAACAATTGGACGAATTCGTTGATAGCAGTTACCGATGCTGGGGATGTCATTAGCTTCAGTGGAGGACAAATGATGCAACACTATTCGAAGGACAAATGGAAACATTTGAAATTTCATTCGTACACTGACATAATATCAATTGCAGCCGTTGATGATAAGTCAGTTCCAGAAATTGGAATTGTGTTTTGCGATATTAATAGTCAGGTGAGTTTGAATGGACAAATGACTTAATATTTAAAATTAACAAAAATTATCTTTCAACATAAATAGGAAAACAAAGGTATTCAACAATTCCGTTTGGCACCCACAGATCGCACCAGCGAAGTTCAAATAAACCAAATTTGTTTCAATCGCAATGAAAAGAGTCATCGCTTCTATGCATTGGCTTACGAGACTGGTTTCATTCGAGTTAAATATTTAAAACGATGAGACTCTCCGCTGAGCTGAGATTTGTGCTTTGCGCTCTCACGCTCATTACACGTTTCTCAACATTTACTCAAACATCACCAGTCGCACATTCATTCTGTTAGATTTTTATAAGTGTTAAACAAGAAAGAAAAAAAAAGAATCAGAAGTTTTACGAGCCAAACTTTGAATAAAGATAAAAATCGCAAAATATTTTACAACCAATTAAATGGGAGTCATTTATTAATGACGTCAAATTAGGTTCTTATCAATAAATGCTTATTCGAATCGCAAAATCCTCCCCTCCACACCAATTAAGTAAAAGTCTGAAAGCCCTGATTCGACTCAACACAAATACATGAATGTTGTTCTCTCTATCTTTTGTTAATATTTTCTTTAGCAATTCTCCACCGTAAGATTTCCATTCGAAAGCAACTGTAAATTTTTAATGTGATCCTCTCTCGGCATTCAGTTTTCGGTTGTCCATTCGAGTGGTAGTTCGTAGCTAGTTAGGTTGTTTCGTGTAAGGTGCTCTCGGTGTTGATGAGTGAAAATCTCCATTGAAAAAAAAAAAAAATACTAAAAAAAAGTCAAGAAGAAAAAAAAGAAATTTTAAGGTCTTAAGAAGATGTGCTAATTTCGTATGCTACATTGCCATCATCAAAGGAATTTCCGTTTTGTTAGTGAATGTGAAAAAATACAAGTTTTATTTAAGAAACGCACGAGAAATAATAAATTTGAGATTTTAATACATTAAAAGAAAAGTCGACCAACGCAAAGTTGAAGTTAATTTTAGTCACTTAATCTCTTTGGAATATTCATTGAAAGAAAATACTCAAACGATGCCTTGTTCAGCTGTAACACTAAGTCTAGCCACCGTACGTTCTTTTTCTCCTTCTCCAATTTCAATAACATTCCATAACCCACCTCCGCAAATTGTGACAGAAAAAAAAAAATGAGCGACGGAATATTTAAAATGATCCCTCACACGTAAAAATTCTTGCAGGTTATTTCAATCATTTCGGTGGCGTTGCTGTCGATTGCATTCTCAACGGACAATTGGATGAACTATGAAGTTAAAAGGAAAAATATTATGGTAATTATCAATGTCTTGGGAAGAAAATTATTCCTTCGATTTTCAGGAGCTTTGGAATATTGTTGATCAATTGCTTTTTTCTTGAATTCTTAACAACGTAAACGTCCATTTTGTGTGTATTTCTTTCTCTTCGTCTCTTGTCGTTTGCGCGTTTCTTTTCCAACAATTTATTTTTCTTTGACTTTTGCCCACTTTTCGATTGTTGTTGCTGTTGTTGCCAGCAATCGCCATTTGTCCGTATGTATGCTGCGGTGTTGATACATCCAACATAAAACAGCCTTTCAACTAGTCGATTCGTATTTCTTCTCCTAGAGATCCAATTTTCGAGATTCGTTTAGGTTTTCATGTTTTGATACGTGACGAATCACAGAAAATTCTACCTGCCACACATTCATTTATTTATGATGCTCATGAAAAAAAAAAACCCTGTGAGACCCGACATGATGAAACGTGATTGTGAATTTTATTGTTGTTGAACATCCTTGAGAAAATTAACAGACAAAAATGTTCTCATCTATGCTCGTATAAATATTATTGATTTATCATTTGGTGATGATATCACATGATCATATTATAACGTAACACAGTAGCGCACGTACTCAGACCGAAATGATAGTTGATGAAAGCACACAAAACAACGCTAATCGGCAAATAACGCTCTGAAACAACTTTTTTTATTTAACAATTTCGCCCTGAAAAACAAATAAATCTCAAACGAACTAAATTGCATAATTCCTTCAAAATCATACTCGAGTCGCGACAGACACATGTGCATTGTTTCGCGCCATTCGATTTACTTTGCTTCATGCAGAATTTGATTCAATTACTGCATTGCGGGGAATTGGTCAATAATTGGGACAAACGCAAGAAATATGGCGAGAAATTCCAATCGCGAAATAAGAAATAAATTTTTTTTTAGCAAAATCAAAAAAAACTTATAAACATTGCAAAGATGTCTTAAGGCAAACATTAGTAGCGCTCTCTGGAAACCTGTTTTCACAAGCTAATCGATGCCTGTCGCGATAGCTGTTTTCTTTCATAATCAATTTTAATATAGAAATTCTATTTTAATGGAATTCAAATGAGCTTTTGGAGCTTTTTTGTTACTCATTCCTTGTTTCAAGCACCGAAAATTTTTATACCTGATGAAAAATTAGAAATTTTTGTTCGGTGAATGAATTAAATTAACCGTTTTTATCATCGATCGTCCAACCAAACAACATCAACAAGACATTCCTATATAATGCGAAAGAAAAGGCTAACGAAATATGTCTTAATACACAAAAATTTCTATTTCAAATTCATTCGAACGGAAACTTTTTCTTTAATATTCAAGTTTCTGGTGCATACAACATAAGTTTTTTTTTTTTTGGTTGTGCATAATTGAATGCATTAATTAGCCATTTCACTAAATGACTGGAAAAACTCAAGCTTATGGTGGTCAAAGCCGTATGAAAAGTTTTTTACGCGCCGTTTCATTCATGCTCGAGAGCTACTTTAAAACTCTCATAAAAACCGCAAGAAAAAAACGTCACAAATTTCCACTTTAATAAATCTTAAAGAAAATGATGATCATTTTGAATCGAAGCGAATCAATCAGACAAAGGGAAATGAATGAAATTGATTTTAGATTTTGCTTTTTTGCATTTTGATTTCACTCTACCTACCTAGCGCATATTGGCACAGAGACTTTTTGTTGTTTCACTTTCACCGTAAAGATGGAGAAAAAAATTTGCCAACGAAAGAAGAAGAAAAAGTTTTGCTTTATCAAATCTGGCGCGCGCAAAAGTCAAAAACGTGATGTGTGTAGAAAATAATTTATAAATTCTCTCATTTGATGACTATAATAAATAAAAATTAAAAAAATGGGAACTTCAATGTGAAGTGTAACGCACATATCGCGATGTTGCACAAGCACACAAGAGCAAATAAATTTTCTTTTATTTTGCGATTGAATGCATGATGATCTGTCTTGATGATGATGTCTATCAATCGCAAGGTAACGCTATTGTTTCGCCCTGGTGGTTTCATGCCTTACAACACCCAAGTTCGGTCTGACGAGCGCGTCTCAATATGTTTTGTAATTCGTTGTGCGTCCATCTTTCGAAGAAAAGAGTTCAAGTGAAAATCTCGATTTCATGTCATATCACGCAAAAAGAGCAATCAAATTGTTGTTCAACATCTTACAAATTATTTTCTTTAAGAAAATGTCTGCTTTGCATCATCATCGAAAATGCATCAAATTCAATTCATAATGTCAAGCATGCCAAGCCCTTAAAAGATGAATAATGTTAGTCGAGCCTTATGGCATCATATGCATTACTATGATAATTGAATCACATCGCACATACTCCACAAAATATTACTTCATCATGAATTTTATTAAAAGATTTATTACATCAAGCTGCTGCTGCGAGTAAATTTAATTAGACGTGGATCGGATTAATGAGACAACGATGGTCGGCAATGATTGAAGTGCAAACCATTATTTTTTTCCATCTATCTGCGAGGTGTAAACAATTGACTCATAAAAAAATGATGGTCATTTGGCAAACGATAACAATTATAAACATTTTATTTTTATTTGCGAAAGAAAAAGATTTTGTTGTGCATACAGAAAGTTGAAACAATCGTAAAGCGTGCACTGGATGTAACTACAAATACGTGCAGAAATGCTGAAATTTAAATAATTTTTCGACACAATAATGTCAAAGCGACGGCCCCGCAAAATGACAACAACAAATAATTATGAGTTTTCACTTGTCCGAACCGGCCAAATTCCATTTGCAGTTTGCGCTCTGGAAGTGTGTAGAAATGATTTTTTTTTTTAAATTTCGTTTCGTTGAAATGAAAGTTTTAAATTTCTCATTAACGGCGAGTCAGGGACAAGAATTGTCCATCGTCAGGTTCATTTTTTATTTCTTGATGACGCCGCAGCACTGAACATGAGAAGAAGTAGATAAAAAGACTGTTTCCATTTGTTATTTTAATTGCGTTTGGACAGGTTGGATCAAGACGAAAAATTTGAGTTTTAATCGACAGAAATTCCTTTCTCGGGCTCTTCGTATTGTAAGAACTAATACACCTGCAGCATGTTCCATTCATATTTATATTGCTATGTTTACAAACACACACACATTTTTAACAAGCCTTAAGACATTTTTCCACATCATGTTGGTATTTGTTGTTACTCTTTGCGTGTGAGATAAATTAGGAGAAGTTTGTAAGAAATAATCAACGAACAGAGAATAAAAAAACAGGTTCACGATGCGGGAATAGTTTGCCAGTTACGTCATCGTCATCGAAAAACTATTTTTCTCTTTTTATGATGATTCACAAATATTTTTAAGTAATTGTCAATTGAAATTAAATTTGTGCAACAAAATCGCGAAAATGCAATTGAGTGATTTGGAGTTCCGTTTCTCTCTATCGTTCAAGTAATCATCACACAATAATAACATGCGCTGATTAAAAAATTTATGCATATTGATAAAGTACCGTTCGTTGATGACGAGCACACGCGTTTTAAAATGTCTGTATAAGCGGCACAAATTCAAGAAAGACATGGCAAGGCAGGCACACTGTCTATAATAATTCCTAATTGTGCTGCTTGGAGCTCATTAAATAATCATGCGATGAAACAACCAACAACCAGACAATTAAAGAAATGAACCAGCAATTACTTATAGGTTCGAGATTATTTTTTTATTTTTTGCTTAATTCCGAATGAAGGTGAAGAAACAGTTTTAATTCTCTCACTGTCTATCTCCTGTTGAAAAAATGTTGCGTTACGCAATTGTCAAAATTGTGTTTGTTTCATTCAATTTGAATTATTGGTAATTGGAAATTCAAATATTGCGGGAGATATATTGTATGAATCTGTGTTGGAATTATGCCAGCAAACGGCTCTTCATGCATTCATCGGCTCCAATAATGTACGAACAGAATTAATGAAGGTCATATGGAATTGTTTTAAAATAACACAACTCCGAAATAATACAGAACATGGAAGCATGAAAAGGCAATTTTTTTTCTACTTTTAATGTTGAGCACAATTCAGCAATAAACAGCAAGAAGCAAATTGAGCAATCTGGTTGTTGTTGTCGTTGTTTTTTTTTTTGCATTGAGGAAAAGAATTTTTCGCGCTCGAGCTATTGAGCAACTTGTACATTTTCAAATATTTGATGTTGATTTTCTGGTTCTGGTCGCACACAAATTATAATTTGCGCTGCATTCATTCAGGAATTTCACGTATGCTTAATTTTTTTTTCCCACGGAATTTTTGGCATCTGGCAAGTTTTAACAAAATTCCTCCGCCCGCGTTCATGCTTCGATGAGGCTCTAATTTAATCAGAATCCTTCTAATTTTCAGACATGGGCTGGACAACATTCGGACACGGCTCAACTGGTGGAAAACATCAACACAAAATATTATTATTACACAAGAACTCGCGGATTATTCCGAAATTGTTACCCAAAAGAGAGGCCGCCATCATCTGCTGGTAAGACTCATGATCTCTGATTAGTATCTCTCATCATCCACGATCATTAAATCAATTAGAGTTTTCTAATCATCATCACTTAATCGCCTTTTAATTCAATTATTTCTTTTCCTGTTGGTTGCCAAAAATAAAAATTAAAACTTTCGATTTTTATTGATTTTACTTCTTTTCTTCTTGATGGCTCATTTTGGTTCCATTCGCTCTGAAAGATGTTTTCTATCTTTTGTGGGACTATTGTTTTACAAACTCCAGCCGAGCATTTAAATCTTTTTTTTTATCATTTTCACTACTCACAAACTATTCATAAAATTTTCTAAAACAGCAACAACAGCATAAAAAAAAAGAACTGCACAAAAGAAATCAAAAGCTGTTGCCGGTACCAATGTGAACCGAATTTAATAATGATAATATTTGAAGGCGCTTGATGATGGCTTTCATTTTGCAACCATCTCTTTATATCGTGTGACTTTCATCTTGTTTCACATTTTTTCTTTAACCATTGGCGTCTCACACACGCAGAGTAAATAACAAGATCATGACGATTATGTATGGCTTGTTAGAGAAATGTCAACATGAAACACAGCATATGGAGCGCCCTAAGATGGGGTTGATCTCGTTTTGTTTCACGTCTTTGTGTGCTTTCATTCATTAATTAATTAATTTACATTTTCAGTTGAATTATACTTATCACCAATTGAGACTCATTGCTCGAACATTGATTACTTTCCGACCATTGATGATAACGGAAATGATACCGAAGAATCAACCAGACTACATTTGGCTCGCGGTGTAATTGCTTTATTTGTTTTGAGCTTCTTTTCCATCATTTGTGCCTTCTTTACTGGACTTTCTGGTGAGTTTTTTTTTTTTAATTTGCTATTTGAGACTCCAATGAACTGCTTCTTAACCACAAAATTATCTTAATTTCTTAAGGTTGCTGGAGACGTTCCTCAGGTGCCATCACTGCTACAGCCATTCTCATGCTTACTGCTTGTTTACTGGCTAGTGGCGCGATGGGACTTTGGCACACAGTAGAATTCTTTGAGAAGGAAAAAGTTGTCGGTGACGATTATCAACAAATGTGGCCAGCAGTAAGTTTGCCCATTCCGAATATGATTGAAGTTTGTTGTTCTAACATGTTTTTCATTCAAAGATTTTACGCGACAACACAAAGCTTACATACGAATGGTCATATATTGTTGCATGGGCCGGTGTCGCTTGCAGTCTTGTATCAGCCATTTTACTTTCTGGATCGGCAGTCTGTCTCAGAAGTGAACGCGAGAAGGAAGAACAATTGAATTTGCAATATCTGATGCCAGTTTATCCGCAAAAGCAACCACCATATGGATATCCATATCCACAAGCACAAATCTACGCAACAGGACCTGGTCCCTATTATGGCTCTTCACAATATGGACCCGGGCCATACAATTATTAATTGTGCTTACAAAATTAAACAACAAAGCAAAAAATTTACACATCTTCTGGGTGCCTTTTATTTGGAGAAACTACAAATTTCCCGAAATTTGATGACAAAAAAAGAAATAATCGAAAGGTTTAATATTTTAAAATCGATAAAAATAAATTTCATGCTATTTTAAGGTTATGTATGTAAGCCTTCCATTTTAAAAATCCACTCAAAAAAAAAACTATTTAATTAACGAATTCTAGGTTAAGTGAAATAAATATTTTTTTTAAATCTGACACGAAATTTGTGGTCGATTGAGATCATGAATTTGTAAATAATTTAATTATACAATTAATGTTGCATTAAAGCCGATTAACGAAAGAAAGTGTATTTGTAGACTGATAAGAAAGCAAAAAACACACAGACACACACACACACAAAATTATAATAAAAAAAAAGTGAAAATTCTTGTACATGTTGCATTTTAAGAACAAACTTTCGGATGCTTGCATGATCTGTTTTCTTATGACAATGACAACTTTCAAATTAAGAACTCGTGGTTTTTTAGTCATTTCCAGATAATGGCCGGTTCCAGCAATTATGCTCATACCAACGTATATATGTATATGTATTTTTTTTGTGATTTCATAAAACAATCGAAGATTTCTACAAATACCGTGAGTGGAATTTCCAACAACTGATGTCCCACCGAATTCCTCAAACAGCTTAAGATCATCAATCACAAGCTGGCAAAATTTAACTGACTGTAACTATTAGAAATATCTCGAGAACTGTGTCTAAGCGATAAGATAAGAATATAAGATACCTGAAATCTGATAATAAGTAACTACCTAGAATTGCAAATAATTTGATATTTATTTTGTATTTCATAAACTGATGTTAGCACTGCAACCATGTTGCTGGATTCTTGATCATGATTGTGTCAATTTGCTCTTCTGTAAATCCTTTTATTAGCATTTTAGGTTTTACGTTATTCAAGATGTGACAGAATCCTTGACCGCCGAATTTAATCAATTGAGTTTTAGCATGAACGTCATGAGACATTAAAATTCTATCAACTTTTCCATGGTCAACTAATAGTTTAATCTTATTCACTTTATCAGCATCAGATAATCCATCATTATTGGGATCATACTGACACCAAGATACTTCGGTATAAAATGCATCAAACTCTATGTAAGTTCCAAGATCGGAGAATTCCAGCAACTGATCATCCGTAATTTGAAGACTATCGAGATGATTCATGTTACATTTAGATGCATCCCCACCAGCTTCCAAATAAATTCGCACAATTTCAAATGGCGCATCTGCATATGGAAGACCTGGATGAATGCCTACGCCACATTTAATGCTGCTTTGAACTTCAGCCGATGCAACTATCGCTCGTCGCTCAAAATCTGATATGGGATAATCACTTGCAACTTCACCGATAAAACCACATTTGACATTGACTGTTTCACCATTATCCAACTTGATATTAGCTCCTTCAACGATATCCTTTGTATAAATCTCCGCCAACTGTTCAACTGTCAGTTTAATAGTGTCAGGTTTTTGAGCCGATTGCAAATAATGTCCAGTTCCCGAAATCACATTAACTCCTGATAAAGTCGAAAGCTCATATAAAGCTTTAAAATTGCGACCAATTCCATGGGAAGTATTATCAACAATTGAACTTCCACCACATTGCTTGTATATTCTTAGGTCTTCAAGCACAGCTTGAAATGCGTCATCATCATTAAATATGGTATTGTATTTATTGCTATATGGGTTCTGCCTTATAAACCCAATATTTGATAAAGTGATCGTTTCATCCTGCAAAAAATGAGCAACATGCTTTGGTGGCTCCATATACAAGTTTGTAATATCTAATGACAAATGCTCATGTGTGAGCGTAACACCAAGCTGATCAGGCGATATTTTACCTAATACTATTGCTCAGACATTAGAAATTGACGAATATTATTTTCGCTATTTGTT
This sequence comes from Propsilocerus akamusi, assembly GCA_018397935.1. NCBI lineage: Eukaryota > Metazoa > Arthropoda > Insecta > Diptera > Chironomidae > Propsilocerus > Propsilocerus akamusi. Next base: position 15,296,190 of record CM031469.1, on the reverse strand, counting down.
AGCTTACCAGTTTGAATCTTCGGAGTCATTGAAAGAGTTTATTTTAAAGTTATGTAACAAAATAATTTGTTTTTTCGTCAAACACTATAATCGAACTGACTTATAGTAGAATAATGTTTTCTATTTTATAATGGAAACAAAAAAAAATTGATATTTCTTACTAATACAAACACTTTTATTTCGAGCAGCTTGCGATGCGGAACTGCTTTACTGATAGAGAAAATGAAATTAAAAGTGAAGCCACTCAGCTGGGTTTTTGAATGTGATGGTACCAATTTCTTCGTGTGTGAATCCTGGAGTTTGTTGTTTTTAATAGGAAAAACCAGATCCATCAAACAAAAGCATATAAAGTAAAAATAATTCAAGTAATAAACATTCGAATGCGCATAAAAATTATTTAATATTTTGGTTGAAAGCTCAAAGTTCAAGTGAGCTTTTGAAAGCTTTCTTTGGTTAAAATTTTATTTTATTCCATGCACATTTAATAACCTAACTTCAGGCTGGAATTTGAATAATACGTTATATTGTAGAATAAAAGTTTTAATATTTTATGTTATGAGCTTTTAAATAATTCTCAAGCCATTTAACGAGAGGTTGATAGTATTCCTTCAGGGCATCAGCTGAAATTTTTTCTGTTCCAGTAAGTTTTTTCAAGATGGTCTTCAAACTTATAGAATTTCCTGGTCTTAAAGATTTTCTAAAAACAGATTGCAAAATAAGAAATTTTAGCAAAAAAAAAAATAATATCTAAACTCACTTTATCAAATTTCCGGCACGTTTCGATCCATAAATGTCGCACTTATTCAATGGCATGGGCAGCGATTGATTTGTATTTAATCTTCCGTAAACAGTTATTTCACAGAGTCCACGAAAAATTTGATATTGCAAAATGTCAGCAAAGAAATATCGTGAATATGGAACGTTTGTAGCCAAATGGAATTTCGCAGCAGCATCAAATAATTTATGGCGATTAAAATTCCAATTTGGTGGCTTCATGTCTTGAATATTTCTTGTTAAGTCCCAAAAATAATCATTCGCCTGGTCAAATTTCACATGTCCAGCAAAAAGCTCCCATCGAAACTTCTCAAAAACCAATCCAAACGGAATGTCGGGAATTTTCGCGAACGCCATCATCATTAAATTGTATAAATCAAAATCGTTTTCAATTGATGGAAAAAGCTTTCTATCTTCGATTAAATGAAGTCGATTCAGATGAATTGGTGCCATTGATGCTAGAAAAATTGAATCGCCGAAAGCTTCCTGAATTATTGGATTTCCAGCACGAAAAATTCCTGGTTGATTTTCAGACAACATAAATTGAGCAATGTGACCCATCTCGTGAATGATGACATAAAAGTCATAGAAACTTTTGTGTCCGCAAACAATAATTCGATAGTCATCGGTTGAAAACATATTTGCAGATGTACCATGACAGCTTGAAGAATTCTCACCATTATTGTGCATTATACTTTTGTCCCAAAATAATTTTGTCATTCGTGATAATCCCATCGATGAATAGAAATCCTCAGCGCGCTTAATAATATCTAACGATGTCCAGCCACTCAACTTCAGTTCCGATTCGAGATTCCAGTTTTCATATGGAAAAATTTCCGGTGCAATTTCATTCTTAAAAAGATGATACCAATTAGCGTTCCATCCCAGAATGTGTGCAGGAAGCATGCCAGATAAACCGTACTTTTTGTGAATTATTAATTTAAGTAATGCATTCATCATTTCATAAAGCGGTTTCACTTCATTCCAAAGTTCCATCATTAAGCTTTCAGCATCATCAATTTCCAACTCAGATTTCCAAATTTCCGCAACATTGGAGATTCCGCGATTTTTCGTTCCTTCATTCATAACGCTTATAAGTTCTGGATAGATTTCTTTAATTCTCGGTCCAATTGCTAATCGCCACGCTTCCCAGGCCCAGTAATCAATAACATGTTTATTTTTCATGCAAATTTCGTCATCAGAAGAAGAAAATAAGGAAAAGTCTAAGAAGTGGAATGAAATGAATTTTCACAATAATGAAATTAATGATCCGTAATGTCAACAGGTAAAATTTTTACCATCAGACATTAAATTTTCCAAATCTGGCTCGCCGCGAAAACATGTCAATGGAAGGTGTTGCACTGGAGTAATTTCCCCGTAACTGTTTCCATCAAATTTAATCTGCTTGAGTTCGTTCTTTATTTGAATGAATGTGAAATTCAGAAGCTTATCTGCTTCTTTACATGCGTTAGGAATCAGCGATTTAGGAAGGCAAATTTGCGTGGTCGTATAAATGTCCTGCAGCTCAGTTGATACATTCAAAAGCTTTCTGTATGATTGAAAAAGGATAATACGAGATTTGTGTAAATTGCAGCCAATTAAAATTACCTTTGCTGAAAATTTGTATATTTGGGGCCATTGCAAAAAAGTTCGTATATTCTTTGCTGTGATTTATTAAATTTCTGATATAAACTCTTCATTTGCTGACATTTTAGTTGTTCCCACTTCAATTTGTCATCCATAAATTCAGCAAAATTAAGTCCAATTGCGTCATTTGAATTTACACTAAGTATGTTGTTAATTTTATTAATTCGAATTCAAAGCCATTTTACAAAATCATACCTTAGTTCCCAAACAAGTGAAGCATATTGGTGATTGACATTTACAAGCTCTTGGTTCAAATCATCAAAAAACTCTACGCGAAATAAAAGTTTTCTTAAATTTTTCTTATCCACTTGCAGATTTTTTGCTTTACCTTTTTGTGTATAAACTTGATGGAAAACTGCAATAAAAACTAAAAGGACACACAAAAATTTGATCTTTCCCATGTTGCGATGAGCACAACTTGAATGCTGAAAATCAACTGAAATTTCTGCACGTTCGGAATGAAACAGAAGAAAATAAATTTGTTTGTGTTCTAACGAGAAAACGATTTGCGCAGACTGACATCAGTGAATGTTTATCTTGATGTTTATTATCACAGTAAATTTGATTGGACAAAATCAAGTGACGCAACCCTGAAACATTACCCAGGAAAAATCCCAAATGTTGCAACTGATAACACCAAACAATTGTTTAATATTCACCTCGACACTTTTCGAGTTATTTACGGTTTAATTAATAATTGAGTGATATTTGACAGCAGTTTTTTATGTGATAAGAAAATTCCTAACACGATATCGAGATTATGGCAAACAGCACACAACGCATTCACTTTACATTCACTCGGACTCTCCCAGGCGATTTGTTTCAATTTTCTAACTGGATTATCATTAAATTGGATAATTTGTCACAACTGCCATGTGGGGGAGGGTTTGATCTTCCCTGCAGGATATTAACTGTTGTTTGACTCGTAGGAGAAAATATAAATCAAAAAATGTATGCGCGCAAATTACATGTTCGGCTTACATATTGCATAGATAGCAAAGTGATTAAAGATATTTTACTTCAATAATTAATTTGAATGGAGAATGAAAAAAAAAAAATGCTTGAAAAAGCTCAAGGCTATTCCTAAAAATAAATTAAATTACATTACTACATTACAGCAGCTTTTGTGCTCATGAGATTTCATGTAATTTTCAATGATTTATTGTTTTAATTTCGCGTGGTCGAAATGTTTTATTTTATTTTTTTCTGCTAAAATTCTTTTTTATTTTTGAATTGCACAATAATATCAAATTTATTTTTAGAAAAAAAAGAAGAGATAAATCAGCAATGGAAAGGCAGAGTCAAAGGCAATCACAACACCAATAATAGACACATTAACATCGGGATTTTTCTAGCACCCACGTCATTAATACCATCAGAACCCAAGAAAAACACACAAATTTTAGTCGGTTCTCTGTAAATTTGTTTGCAAAGTAAATTAATTAAAAATTTTAAATTTTTTTGCTTTTAATACTTCTGGTGCGAAGTGTTGTACGAGAAGTGTTGTCGCGATGCCGAGACCGAACAATAGAATTTGTGGCAAGAATGGAATGCTGATGCCTTGACGTTTTCGTGTCAGAAATACGAGATAGTTGGTTTTACTATCACTGTATGGGGGATATCTTGCACTGGAATTGAAATTTTACTTTAAAAATTGTTACACAATTTGAAAAAGAAAAAAATGGAAACTTACCCAGCCAATTTTTCACTGACTGCATTAATCTTCTTTACAAGACATGATTTTTTATGTAAGAATGTATCAAAGCTATGTTTTCCGTGATACTTTCCAATACCGCTTCCTCCGATTCCACCGAATGGCAAAGTGTCGACTAGAAAAATTTTGATTAAGAAAAAGCAAGTTCTATACAAATTTTTACTAAATTAAATATGATCTTAAATTACCAGCTAAATGCATTATGGTGTCATTGCAACAAACACCACCGCATGATGTGTTAGCAATAAAAAGATTTCGGTCTGATTCATTATTTGTAAACAGGTACATTGCCAGTGGTTTAGCTCTGCAATTAAAATCAAATAGTTTACCTTTGACTTTCTACAAATCCAGGCACATTTACCTGGCATTGATAAATTCTATGGCATCGAAAGCATTTTCAATATTAATGATCGGTAAAATTGGACCGAAAATCTCTTCTTGCATCACAGGTGATGTTTCGTGAACATCGACAATAATCGTTGGTTCGATATATTTATCAGCGGCATCGGTTTTCCCACCAACAGCAATTCTTCCAGACTTTAGCAAATTTGATAAGCGTCTGAAATTATTCAAGAATATAATCATCTTATAATAATTATTTATGCCATTGGAAACTTACTGAAATTGCATTTGATTAATTATCCGACTTAAATCGGGACTCTTTTGTATATCGTCGCCGTACCATTCTTTCAAAACCACTTTCGCTTCTTCAATGAATTTGTTCTGTACTTCTTTGGTGCATAAAACGTAATCGGGGGCAATACACGTCTGTCCGGCATTCACAAGTTTGCCCCATAATATTCGTCGTACAGCCTTCGGCATATCCACTGAGCTATCAATATAGCATGGCGATTTACCGCCCAACTCTAACGTCACCGGGGTCAAGTGCTTGCAAGCTGCTTCATAAACAATTCGACCGACGCGAGTACTTCCGGTGAAGAAAATGTAATCAAAACGATTCTTAAGAAGTTCAGTAGTTTCAGGCACCCCACCACATACAATTTGATAGCATTCCTAGTCACCATTTAAAAAGAAATAATCAGAAAAATGTAGACGATGATAAGAAGTGAAAAACTCACTGAATCAAGGTATTTTGGAATTATTTCAGCCATAAACTTAGCACAATTCACAGATACTTCACTTGGCTTTAAGATAACAGCATTACCGGCTGCTATGGCAGCACTGAATGGAACCAATGGCAATTGGATTGGATAATTCCATGAGCCCAAAACAAGAACAACTCCATATGGATCATTATAAACAATGACATCATCCATAATATTAACAATTCCTTTATCAGGCTGCAAACGTGTGGAACGAAAAAATAAAACAAGTTCAGGTCAAAAGGCTGATATAGAATGAATTTATGGAATCGAATTAGAATAATTTTTTTTTACCTTGTCAGGCTTTGCCCATTCTTCCAAATTGAAAAGAGTATTTTTGAGGTCATTGATGATAAACTCAATTTCTAGAATAATTGCTTCCTGTTTGGGTCGTCGCAGGTCAGCAGCCAAAGCATCAACCATCGCATCTCGATTCTCTTCATAGCATCTCAGGAGCGCTTCCAATTGTTCTCGACGAAACTCGATACGCTTTGTACGGCCGCTCATGTATGCCGTGTGAGCTGTTTGCATAACATCTTGATATGCCATTTCTTGATGCAATCAAATAAATCTCTATAAAATACAAAGAGAAAATTGCATTTTAATTGCAAGCGCAAATCATCTGAAACACGTTTACGCGTAAAAACAGTATGGTGTGTAAGTTTTATTACCCATTAAATTGCACATACAAGTGATATAACGAATGGGAAAAAATTGTATCCGTAGAAAGCAAAATTTACAAGGCGAAATTTAGTGAGAATCGGCGCAAGTACTTAAAGGCAAAAAATAAATTGCTACTTAGCGATTCAAGGTCGCGGAGTATGCGTAAATAAAATTTACAGTTTCAAATTGCATAAGATATCGTATTGAACAGCTGTTTATAAAATAATAGCACGTTTGTCAAGAACAAATATAAAAGACAACAATTTGTTCGCAATCATTTAAGCGTAAAGCAAGAAAAAAAAAAACAAACAAACTTCCATCATCGGCAAAAAATGTAAAACCTCTCACATTTTTACACTTGTATATTGTACTTTCATCGTTAAATAATAATTCACGTAATTGATTTGCACGCACAGCACACAGCTTTAGCACAAAAACCACTTTTATTGTAATCAAAAGCTGTTGATAAAACTGAAATAATTGACTTTTACTCGAGTACTTTTTTTTTATTGAAAATGTAACCTTGAACTGTTCTGATAGCGGATCATTTGATAACAAGTCCAAAAGTCGATCGATGATCATGATCCAAGTAAGCAATTATCGTGTTGATCATGGTATTCACTCTATTTATGGTCATCATTATATATTTATGTCAAACAATTGTGCTCGCAATGTCTCTTCTGCCAAATGACCTTTAGCATTACTATGCTTTACTTTGTAATAAATATATGTGTGTATATTTTTTTCTCAGATATTTTTATACCCAAATAGAATTGTGAAAATCACAAAGAATATATTTTGGAAACTTCCAGTGTTTCGATGTTGTTCCAGAATCGAGCTTATTATTGAAACACTATTAATTGAACCGAATAGATTATTTGGCTTTGATTAGTTGAAGACGTACTAACCTTAAAATCGTACTTTTTTATGACTGATATTGATGAGCGTTGAGCGTAAACTAACAAAAAAAAATGTTTTTCAGCTGGAGTGTTTTTTCGTCATGAGGGAGACAGAGAGAGACATAGAGAGAAAGACCGAAAGAGAAAAAAAATGTAGGCAATTATTGCCGCCATATAGTAAAACTACCACCATTCATTCATTCTTAAAGTATCTCTAAGCTTTGTTGTTTATATTTGTATTGCATAAGTTTTTTTTTGTTGTTTATATTCCTATATTTTGCTCTACTCATTCGTATGTAATTAAAAGCCGGGTCGTTTTATGAGTAACGACCTCTCAAAGAACATGTTTTACAGACGAATTTTGCACGATAAGAACGGAACTCCCGACAACTCTCCATCAATGCCATCAATCGGACAGTAGCAAAGTATATATTAGAGTAAGTGAATACTTCAATATTATTTAGAACATGAAATGAACAATGAAATTTCATTAATCTTCAGGAAAAAACTTCGATAAATTATAATTAACACTGATTTGGATACTGATGTTCATTTCTCGTGCGAGTGATCAATAATTACGCAACGCTAATTATTTTAAAGCAGCATTAAGTATAAGGTTTCATTAAGATTTATACTTACAAAAAACCTGTTTGCTGAAATCTTTATGGAATTTTTGCTTCAATGTATCGTGTTTTGCAACTAATTTAAAGTCGATTTAAATCAATTTGTTCTACACTTTTTTACACAGGTTCACCTTTTGACATATCAGAAGCTCATTGAATCCGCTTTACATAGACTGAAAAATATTAAATTCTTATCATAGATAAACAAACGATATACACCAAAAAATCGAGAAAAATTTCAGACTGGGAAATTTTTAAAAAATTTGTCCACCGCCCGAGACCGTTATTTAAACACCAAAAAAAAACACTGAACATCGCTTCTTATTAATCATTTAAAAACATTTTTATTTAGTTTTGATTGCTTTTCATGTATTAATAATGATCTTTGTTTAATAAGAAAATAAGATTTCATCTAGGAATTAATTTAAAATTTCTTAAAACTATCAATTTTGTTAGTTTTAGTTTGTGATGTAAAATCTAGTTATATACGACAATAAGGTTTTGATTGAGCATCGACGAAAGTAAGGAAAGCGCTCAGATGGAAGGGATTATTTATTTATCAACACAAAAAATATTTTTTTTTTTTTTTTTTTTAGAAATGAGGAAAAATTTCAAATTCTCTAATTGCCACAGTTTCATCTTATCACATTGGAAATATTATTTTTTGTTGTAAAGAATTATTCAATATAGGAGCAGAGGTTTGATTGCATGCAAATTAATCACTTAAATTTAATAAATTGAAATAATAATCAAGCTTCCATGTGACGTATTGTTGTTATTCGCGTTCATCGCAATTAGAACAGGATTCATAATTTGAAGAATTGGAGTCATAGCTGTTACAATTTGAGCTGCTCATTTCACTTGGAATAAAGCCATTTATAGTTGCCGTCGGTTCACTGGATCGCTCGATTTGATAGTTTCTGTACTTGCGACGATGAGTGACAATAACTTTCCACATACGAACTTCGGTACCGGTTCTAAAATTTAATGAAAATTTAATAAACAACTACAAATGTATTAAGCATAATTTGCCTTAATCCAATACGCCGGATGTCGTCCTTATCAGTTTCATAAATAAAATCTTCATAGGTAAAGTCAGCATTGCTAACCATTTGACGAGATTCTTCATCGAAACCATAACGGATTAGCCAATCACTCAGTTTGATGTCATGACATTGACGCAATGGTGATTTCAGTTGTGGATTCTTAAACAATGGAATATTGTTTTTCTTGCTGTTGACACTACCTTGCGATTTGTCGGTTTCATCATAGACTGGACTCGATTCACACGACTTTCGATACTGATCGTCGGAACAATATCCGACTGAATTATGACGTTCGGTGGTTCTTGTGTACTTTGACATTAGCTGCATGAAATTCTTCAACACATCTGTTAGGACTCCGTGTTCCTGTGTTTGAGCTTTCAAAACACTTTGCAAGCTCTTCTGAGATTCAAGAAGCTCGTTGAGCAATTTTGAGTTTTCTTCTTTCAGTGAATGAACTTGATCCATCAATATTTTTGCTTCATTCATGCCTGCGTGATTTTTAGCTTTCGATGAGTCGACTGTGCTGACTGAATTTGATAGTTCATCCACATCATCCTCGTCAGCTTCTTGAATATCATCAGGTCGATCATGTCCGGCAAGATTGGCACCAAGTTCCGGTGATAAAATCATTAGTCCAGCATGAACGGCACCTTTAACCAAATTGTCTAATGCAAACATCCAATGTGGTTTGATGCTTACTGACCGAAGAACTGTAATGACGGCATCTTGAAAAGTGTAAAGTGCTAGGTGAAGATGGTCTATTGCAGTTGAATCAAAATCCAACAATTGTTTTAGCTCGCTGATGGCTTTCTTTAAAGTGTCACGCTGTCGTTCCATAATGTAGTGACGCAATGCTCGAATGAGAAATTCCAAATGCGACTAAAATGAAAAGCGAAAATGAGAAATTGCGCGTTATGAATTTGTGAAAGTTTACCATTTTCAGCATGATTTCTTCATTTCGATCATTTTCTATTTTTCCCATCCAAATCTCACAGATGTGTTTTTCATCTTGACTCAGCACTTTCGACAATGTCTGGCGACGTTGTGAATCCTTCTTCAACAAGTAAAATCCATCCATTTCATTTGTTTCGCCTGATACCGTTTTCGATGTGGATGTTACATCAACTTCTGGCGAGAGTAATACACCTGATGAGCTGCGCCGGTTGATTGCATAGTCATTTTCATTAATATCCACTGACGGCGTCGTAGCCAAACTACTACAAAATTTTGTTTTTATTAAAATATTGCATTTTAATTAAACCAAATTCATATCAATATATTATGAACGATAAACTTTCGCATTCTCTTATCAGCATTTAATTCAAGACTTTATGCGAAATGTCTAATGAGTAGGGAAGCTATCAAATTATTATAGCAATATATGCAATTGTAAGAGATGATAACATAAAAATACCTGATGGTACTAATTGTCGGTATCTGTATTGGACTCAATGTTTTTCTATGCCCACTGACATTACGTGAGATGGGTGCAATAAATTGACCACTTGGTGTCCTAAAATAGGGATTTATCAGTCAAACGCACACGATGAAAATGTAAGTCATGAAATTAGAGGATGAAAACTGAATGAAATCAAAAACAAACAAGACCCATGCATAGGAACTCACTCAAATTCTGGTGTAGTTGGTGTGTTGCAGGATGTAACACTTTGCTGATGGTGAGAAGTTGTACTGTTTGATTTTATTTTGCGATCTGCAGGTACTGAAATGCTGCGCGAGAAATCTGCGGGACTTGGTGTGTTGACCATCATACTACGAGATCGTTTTTGTTTATCGGATAAGAATGGATCTTCCAGCAGTTGAGCTGCAGTTGCTCTCTTATCAACGTCGACAATGAAGCATCGTAAAATGAAATTGGTTGCCATTGGTGAAAGCTCTTCTGGTATTTCAGGATGATGTTTGTAGTATCCAATTTTGAACATCGCTGCTTCTTGTGAGCCCAATTCGACGAATGGTGGTTTTCCCGTTGCCATTTCGACGGTAGTGCATCCAAATGACCAAATATCGGCTGGTGGACCATATCCACGAACGCCCTGATCTATAACTTCAGGCGCCATATATTGTACAGTTCCTGTAAATGTTCCAGCTCTCGGATTAATGCCAGCCAAACGTTTGCTTGTACCAAAGTCACTGATCTTGATGACGCCGCTGTAGGTATTCACTAGAACGTTGTCACCTTTGATATCGCGATGAACGATTTTTTGATCATGCAAATATTTCAGACCTTCGAGAATTTGCTTGCTATAATGAGCGATTGTGCTTTCATTGTCCTTCAATGGTCCCCATTTACTTCGAAGCAATGCACTGAGTGAGCCTCCAGGAACTTGTTCCATAATGATTTTGAAATATCCATCTTCAGAAATTGAGCCCAGATATTGCACAATGTTCCGATGGCGTAATTGAGAATGCAACTTAATTTCTTCATGAAGCGGTTGAACTTCTTCAAATGATTTTTCAGGCACTTCTTTAATAGCAATTCGAATTTTCTTGACATCGTCTCGGGCGGCATAAACTTTACCATATGTGCCTTTTCCCAAAACAACTTTCTGCTTGTTCTCGTCGAGCTCATACACAATTTTAATATCATCAGCGGTTGCTAGGACAAATCAACAAATCCTTCTCCTTGTTCAGCGGTCATTTTCAAAACAAAATCGTAGAATCGTTGACAACATAATACGGATGGGAAGTACATTTGGAAGTCATCCGAGTTCTGATGCACATACAGATAGGCACATCTTTCATCACGCTTGTAGACTGAGACAGATTTGATCTGATTAGCCATGAACAGAAAGTCGTGACGTTTTTTACAATTGTTCTTGTTGTGATGCAGACAAATATTAAAAATCTCAATTGATTTCTCTTCATTTTCCATGTTCACAGTTACATGCGATGGGATGTAAATGTTGTGAGTGCTTTTGTTATTTTGTGGTTCGAGAATGAGTATTGGAAAACGAATATCAGTTCCTGGTTCGGTTTTCGTTGCTTCCAAAAAAAATTCAACCCAAAAATCAAAGACTTTCTTTTCTTCGACTTCAGGTTCGTCAGGGCGAAAATGATTAATAAGTGAAATATTTCCGATTGTTGATTTCAGATACCAGTTTGGTGGTTTCAATTTGAACATACATTCAGCAGCTTGAATTGCTTTGACGTAGTCTTCTGCCAAAACAGAAATCTCAAAAAATGTCGCTACATGCCAGTAATCAGTTTGCGTTGACAGTTCACCTTTTCGACCTATAAATGAATTAAGCATAATGCCAATATGCTGTAATTCTTGCGATTTCTTGAATGAATCGCCATTGATTACCAGCAGTGTTGCAAGATTGATGCCAGCATACTCATTTGGCTGTACTTCAAAGGATTTACGATACCATTTGATTGCATTCTGAAGTGCTTCTTTATCTGTGTAATTTGATTCAACAAAGAAGTCTTTATAGATTCTTCCGCACAAGCAAAGCATGTCGGGAAAATGATTTTTCTTCTTTTCCAATGCTTTTTCACATGTCTCCAAAGCCTTTTCGCGATCACCAACATTGTTACGACGATTCAATGCGAATGCATACAAATAAGACATTTGTCCTGTGTTGACGACTTTCTGAGCATTTGGCACTGTCTGAAGATCGTTTACGAGATTTACCATCGCATCATAATCCTGAACATCACGTAGTGAAAACATGTAGCTTTGAAATACTTCACCGGATAATACATTAGGATCGTCCAGCAGTTTTCTCATGTTACTTAATACTTTCTTTTGCTCGTCGTTGTCATTCAACTCACGAGCTGCCCTCAATTCAGCAAGGAACTTTTCCTTCATATGTGCTTTTGATTGAATTTCGACGTCAAGAAGAATTTTCTTGATCTTTTGCAGGAGTGTTTGTGGTTTGCAACCTTCAGTGGTGTCATCCACATTTTTTGCTGGACTTGTAATCACGCAACTGTTTTTTTCCTCTGAGAGGCGATAGGGCAAGAACGTGTAGTTACCACAAGAAATTCGTAAGCGTAGGGTTGCCTCTTGGTCTAGATCATTGTACAGAACTATGTTGTTTTTCATGTCGAAGCTTTCGCGAACTCCCAAATAATATGACAAGGCACTTTGCTGATGTACAATTGATAAATCGACGATGGCAACATCTGCATTGTTAAAGGTATCTGTTGTGTTTGCATCTCCAAAATCCAGTTTTCCAAACTCAAGTAGCTGAAGATTTGAAGCGACTGACTGGCAGGCTGACTTCACTTCTTCGCTGGCCATTTTGCGTTGCTGATAGTTCTCCAATGTTTCAGTGAGGTCTATGACAAATGCTACAGCTTTGCGCGGACTTGCCGATTTTGCATTGTTGGGTATTTGTGTAATTTGTGAAAGATCAGAAATATTGGAGGCAGAATCAGCTGGAACAAGATGATGCTCTAAAATTTTAAAATTTGTATAGTAGCTAATTGTTTAAGCTTTTAACGAATTGATAAGCACGAATGGTATTGTTTATTTATGAATTTCCTTACACCATTTGCACGATCTTTTAAATTATTTTGTCATTTGCACGATCTTTTAAATTATTTTGTCATTTTCAAGGTCATCTCCACATTATTCTATTTTTCACTCGCTAACTCTTCTTCAACTTACCAATTGCATCATCTGCAGCCTGCATTGATCCCTTGTTCATGCTATGTACACTATCTTCAGGTCGTATTTTTTGTTATTTAAGGCAAAACATTTAATATTGTTATATGTGTATTTCGATGGCTCTCTGAAAAGCTCTAAGTTTATGCATACATACATACAAACTCAGTTTTTTTTTTTTAATATTTCAGCACCAAACAAGAAAAAAGAAAGAAATTTGAAATTTGAATGACGGTTTTGTTCTTCGCCAGTTACAATTTTTATTTTTATTTTTGAATCAATACCGTTAAGACGGTAATACGACAATGCGGATTAACGAGTCCATATTTGCTACTTTCACAACTTAATGTTTCTACGATATAAATTTAAGTTAAAATATAAATTTTCTCAACTACATAGGTATGCTTTTTTCAGTTAGAACTTCTTTTATACGTCAACCCCTCACAAAAATAATTTTGCTATACCGCTCTGTTCTGTACCGACAAGAAAAAATAAATAAAATTGGCTTCTTGCGTCGATTTTTTCGGATATACTAAAGAAACCTACAACTCAATCATATTCCCAATATATGGTCACCTGATAAATATCGAATTGAAAAGGAAAAAAAGCTTTAATTAGCATAAAAATTCAAATCGAAAAAAAATTTGTGTTTACAAGCTCTCCTCTTCTGTCTCACGATTGAGAAAAGTTTGGAAAAAATGTCTCGATCTGTGCGAGCAGAAACAAGACAACGCGCTAAAGATGAAAAAAAGCACCATCTATCTCATTTATCCTTCGCAGCTAGGAAATGGTATGTAACGCCTGCCTGAAACTGATTTAGCATAATTTTGTAATGGCCGATTCATATCATTCCAGGGAAAAGAAATGGGTTACGGTCTGCGTTGACTCTTCGCTACGTATATTTAAGTGGGTTCCAGTAAACAATTTACCTCAAGATCAAAGCAAAAAATTACTGAAACAATTGGAGTCTAGTCAAAACTCGATGAGTAATGATAAAGAAAACTCAAAAATGTCCCGAACAACAGCTGAAGATCTCGTCGGAGCTGCAGACGATTCAAATACATGCAAGTTTGATCGAGTTTTCAGGTTGCAAGAACTTTATCGTACTAATCGTGTTCCTCTTTATTTTAGGCTTTAGTTTTCCCAACAGCGAATCGGGGAACTTCCAAAATAGTTCCGATAAATTTTTGTTTTCTGAAGATTCAAATTCTCAGAGTAGTGATACTAATACTATTCCGACAAAGAAATTTAAGAGTAGTGATTGAGAAATATTTTAGGACGTCTTTCGCAAATCTTTTAATCAAATTTTCTTTCATAAATAATAATTTCATACCTAGAACTTAGAATTGGACATCTCCAAATGACATATATTTTAATAATTTTCTTTTTTTTTATTTATAATTATTATAATGCTAAGTATTTTTTTTTCTGAAGTTGTGTTGAATGGACAAAACCTGAAACATTTTAAAAAATAAAATCAAAAATGCGTTTTTTTGTCACAAATAAAATAATTTTATTTATATCATTTGAAGGTTGTTGCATCTTTGAGAAGATATCTTGTTGAAACTATTCCTTTTGGTTTGACGAAGAAGACATATGTACTTCCGAGACGATGGCCCATCGTTGATGATTTTTGCGTAATCAACCCCTCATTCCCATTAGTCCATTAGCGTTTTGTGTCGTCTCGGAATAACGATATTCATTGACGATTTTTAAATTTACATTGATTGTTGATTTTGATTTTACGTCCCTGTTATAGTTTTCAATTGATTGATAACATTTTGCTTCGAACCGATGGTTGCCTTTTTCTTATATATCCGGTTAAATATTTTTTCGCTTAATAATTTTTTTCCGGTTGAAATGTTGACGATTTCTTATCTCCTACTTAATTTTTTTCCGCAATTTTCTTTCTATGAGATCAGACTTTCATTGAACCGCCTATATGTAAAACTGATCCTTCGTATTTATAATCGATATTTAGTGAAATGATCCGCAATTTAATCGAGACGAGAAATAAAATCTTGAGTATCGTACGTATATTGCAGTCGAGGTATCTTCCTAACATTGACTTGTAAAAGTAAATTCTCAGGGACAGAACATCTAACTCACACACGCCGCTCGATCAGTGCCCTCTTCACGCTTGAAATTCCATTTCAAACTTGCTGGACACATCGATATCCCAGGGCTCCCGGCAGCAACATCCATCCATTCCAACCCGCGGTGAGACTGTAAGCTACTCTTCACGCAAATAAAACTGTCCGTTTTAAAGCTTGCCGTAATCTTACAGTCTTTGATGTCCCATCCAGCCCAAGGCTTCCACGTTGTGATCATAATGTTTTATTCTCATTTGAAACGGTCCATTTCAAATTTGCCAAACAATTATGATCCGATGACCCACGTTGCAAATCACAAGCGACTTTTTCTCATTATAAAGCGGTCCACTTTATAACTTGCCAGCCACTTGCCATTTGTGATGGAATCCTGTTCTCGTTCTAGGAACCCCTTCCCAGAACTTGATGGATTCTTCAACTAAATAAACTAGAAACTAAGTAGACATTCACTCTGCCCGACGCCCCATTCGAAATAATCTCAGCCAAAATTGAATACGCTCTTGAATGGATGTTATGATGGTCAAACAGATCAGATTCTTATCAGGAAATTTCTTTCGTGTATTGGATTGGCACCGCTGGATGAGCAGTTGATAGTATTTTTTTTTTTAATGCATGTTGAATTCAGATTTCCGGGGCTATGAATTTAATTTTTCGTTGAAAACGTAAAATGATGATGAAGAAATAATTGTTATTTAGACTTGAAGTAAATTTTTCAGTGCTCATCGCCAAATCCCTCTTGCTATTCAGAATTGTAATATAACGAACGATTTAGAGGATGCAAGAAGACTCCGAAATGATTTGGTGCAAAATTGAAAAATGAGGTGTAAACAGCATACACAGTGTAATTCTCTCTCACATGGATCAATGATTCTTTCAGTCAAGCAAAATAGTTGTTCGCAAGGTCCGCTAATTCAGATATCTAGAAGTTGAAAGATCTCGATCCCGTTTACACGCCAGACGTTCACTCATCGAATAATTTTCTCGGTTGAATTCAATTATCTAGTAGCCGTTCTTGGATTACTGGTTCCGATACTAAACCGTCAAGCATTACACGTTTATAGCTTCTTAAATCCGACTGGAAGTTTCTTCGGGGGGTTACGTAGCGATATGAAGTCGATAGCCAGTTATGTATCGCCTAAAATATAATTTCTTTGTTCTTTGTCATACGTTCTGTTTTGGTTATTTTCTTGATTGTTTTGCCATTTCTCAGCTCTTGAATTTTTTTTTTTTTTTTCGTTTAAAATTTTACAATAAATTAAGTAACTGTTGATAATTCAGCTCATAAATTCGTCATGATCTCTTCATAAACATCTTTCCAGTTGATAGGAATTCCTGTATATAGTCTTAAGGTTAACAGATGACCGTTGAAAAATTTACATTGATAGGTAGGAATTCCTCCTGTGCCGTTGTCTTAAGATTAACAGATGACAGTGGTTTTTTTTTACAATACTTGGCATTATCGATACAATACGTTTTGAATTTTAACTAATAATAAATACTATTGAGATCTGCGTCATACGTGTCAAGAAGCGCAATCACGATTATTCACTTAAGAATGGAAATTTGATTGCTGAAAATAGTCACAAAATGTTGATTATTGTTGAAATTTGGGCTTACCGCTGCCCTTTGACGAAACAGATAACTTGTCGAGATTTATCCAAACGCTTTCAAATTTTCTTTGACTATTAAACTAGGAGTGAAATGAAAAATAAAGAAAAAAAAACTGAAGAAAAAAAAATATTCGCCTATCTCGAGAAAATAAGCAGTCCTATAAATACAGAAGAAAAGGGATTGTTTCTTTGGAAAAGTTTGTTGATTAAGTACCGCAATTGATTCATGTAGAAATTTTTGGACATTTTCTGACGTCATTACTCGTGCGTGCAAGGCTTGATCATATTGTTTGCAAGCTTCATTCAAACGACCCGAACAGTGTCTAACTACAAATGGAAAAGAAAACTGCTAGTTGAAACAAATGGATGAGTTACCGAATTCTCGTGTTTTGATCTCTGGATGCTTTGCAGTAAGTAGTTTATATATCTTCTTTACATGCTACAATTATAAGCCATATCGTTACGGAAATAAATTATTTCAATACCGTGCAATTCATCTCAGACGTTTATGTATTCAATCGTGCCAAGACAGCTTGTTTTGTTCTTCTCATTTAGCTATAGCTATATATCGCACATTCGCACAGACGATTTCTCGTTTTAATTCCTAAAATCAAAGATTTTCTTCCTTTAACAAATTTCATTTTTACCGCAATCTGCTTTCTCTTTTCTCTTTGTTCGTTTCGTGTCATAAAGTTCTACAACTTTCGATTCTGCATTTTTCGGTCCCTTGTGTCTGAGAAATTTTCATTATCTAAAAAATATATAAAACATCCACTTCTCGCATTCCGAGTGCGGGTTATGGTTTTTAGGGGAAATCTCGATCTGGGTACCAGTACCTATATTTGGTATTTTTCCGTTTTCTCTCGATGGTTCACCCAGTATTCCTTATTCAATTCGCATTTAGATATGCATTATTTTCGCATCGGACTTGCTTTTCAGTATGTACTTTTGCTTTTGGGAGAAATAAACGACTACACAATTAGGTGAAAAGAATCGGCGCATTCGTGTCACCCCGAGATGTCTTTTTTTATATCGGCAACTGAACGCTTCGGAGAAAGAAAACAAAAACAAAAAAAAAACTTTGTTATGATTTTACGCAACACCCTCGTCGTATGATGTTAAAATGTTCAACGTTGATGGTAGGGGCAGTCATTATATAAATATTCAGCTTCTCAGCTGTCGAGCCACAGTCTCTTCAACCAAATGGGATAAGAATAGTTTCATGTGTCTTCTTCATGGCCATTGCAGGCGCCATTTTTATTTTGTCAAACTGTAAGATAGAAATGAATTAGAGATTGCTGAAATAAATACATAAATTAAATAGTTTTTCTTTCAATTTTCACAAATGTATAAGGGGTCTCTGTTTATTAACAGTCAATTTTAGATAAGACTTAAAAGCTCAAAGACGATATGTTTATACATTTTTTTTTTGTTCTATTAAATCTAAATTATTTTGGAGATTCAATGTGAACCGAATTAAAACATGAAATTATTTTTAGATTGTGTGTGTATATTACTATAGCAGGGGATCAAATTATGTATGTTAAAAACGATACAATACCAAACACTTCAATTCCAAGCTTCACAGTCAAGTCAAGCCCGTTGTTGCTTCAAATTTTCGTATTGCGGTACTGCAAATAAAAATTTCTGCATAATATTAACAGTATCACAAAAACACACATAGCTATTTTGTATTATTTTTCTTAAACAGTGTTAGGGGATTTTATATATTTGCACATAAAGTTTTTACTGCTACACTTTGGTTTTTTCCATGACGTCATATATGATGACTGGTTTTGACTTGACTCCAACCAACGTTTGAAAACGTTTCTTTCTGTCTGGTCGCCATTTTGTTTTTTTTTTAACTTTCCACTTTATGTGCACATATTTTTTTACATAATAACATTCCTTAATCTCTATTTAAGAACACTTTATGGCAGATGTATAGCTAGGTAGCTATTCTATCTAACTAATGAAGTCTTGATTGAATCAATATTATTAATAAAGTTATCCAGGTCATTTAGCTCTTCTTTCCACTTAGCCTTGAGTTCATTTTTCTTTTGTTGATCTTGCTCCATTTTCTCAAGACTATAACTATCTGAAGTATCACTTTTATCACTAGCTTTCTCACTATTATTGTTCTCTATCATTTTACGCATTTCCGTCCACCTTTCGGATCTTTCCTTCTGTTTCAATCGAAGAATTTTTTGATTTTCTAATAACGTATGCGTCAAAATCGCAAGAGCCCTCAAATCTTGACCCCTGGACTGGCGTTTCTTATATATCTTCTTTGATCTTACAT
The DNA here is from genome assembly GCA_018397935.1 of Propsilocerus akamusi. Classification (NCBI taxonomy): domain Eukaryota; kingdom Metazoa; phylum Arthropoda; class Insecta; order Diptera; family Chironomidae; genus Propsilocerus; species Propsilocerus akamusi. The sequence continues at coordinate 15,277,068 of CM031469.1, read as the reverse complement.
TTCTGATCCATTCATTTAATGCTTCCGTTCGAAAATACTTCGAAGAGACGGAAACGTTTTCACTGCGTAATTGTGAGGACACCATTTTGTTTTTTTTTTTTCGTCGAATAATTTCTTCTCGAAATAAAATTTGAACGATTTAAGTACTCAAACACACCTGATTTGCTTTTGTTATCGTAGCAGCTTTTTGTAAATATATTGCACTTTTAAACTCAATTTCACGATTTGATGAAATAATTTCTTCTGGAACTTTCTTTTGATGACTAACTGTCTTGGCACAGAAATCTACAAATATACTTCTCCTTGACTTGACGAAATTCAAAACGTAAATGGTGCAGCTTCCTGAATATCAGCGTCTTTTATACTCATCACGTCGTACAAATGAACAGTTATAGGTGTTAGTAATTTTCCACTTTTAACATTTTCCATAAGATGGCGCTGAACGATTGCTAAGTTGGCGCTAAACGATTGCTAAGTTGGCTCTAAACAATTGCTCTGAGGAATACAGATTTTGTTATCGAATTTTGCCCTCCTTTTTGGAGTTAAACGTGGGGCTATTGACTAACGGATTTAAGTCTTGATCTACATACATATATCTATGTATTCTATTGGCAGAAAATTGCAAAAAAAATTTTAGTTGCCAACCCTTGGCTCAAATATTTTTTTTATTAATAAAAATTAAATAACTAAATTGCGATGAGATGGCTACGAAGACTTATAAGACGAAACACAAAGCCAATGCCAGCTTCATTCGCGCATGTCTGGAAAAGTCGCCTTAGTTTTGTATATGGATTTCTTGCTTGGAACGCATTCGGTTTTGTTTGCTATTCTGCTTATAAAGGAAAGCGCGATTGGGCCGATTTTCATGGACTCGAAAAACCAGAGGGATCTCCAGGTGATTACTTAGATAAAACGTCTTAAGCAAAATAACATGATTCATACTGTCAAATTTTAGCTCAACAATTCGCAAAACAGCTGAAAATTCCGAACGCCAAAGTAATTCGTTTCAGCGGATTACAAACGACTGAAAAATATGAAATAAAAAATTCAGAATTGGTCGATGAGATCAAACAGATTAAGATTAAGGAATAAACAACTTTATTTTCATCTGATACAAGGCACGTGATTTAATTCGCAACACAGCGCGTCATTATACTTCTTTTTTTCGTTAAAAGGAACTAAATTATTATTATCACAAAAAAATATGTAAATAGAATCTTTAGAATATATAGTAGAGAACCCCGAAAAAGACAAAATTTTTGTGGGACAATCTGTCGGCCGATTTTTGATTTTCTAATTTAAACCGATGAGTCACTGGTCAATTTCTCCAAATACATATAACGTCTTTGTTGTTGTCCTTGTTGCTTCCTTTTCTCCATTTCGTAGCTAATTGCAATTCTGAAACGAACAGTAAATTAGTGTTTTGCCTGACAAATACTTCAAACGTGTCATGTTAAAACATGTCTTTTTTACCTTAATGACTCATATTTTTGAACAATGTTATGAATTTCCTCCTTAAAAAGTTTCGTTATCATCTCATTAATATAAACCAACTGATGCACTTGGAACATATTCCATTTAATAATATGATCTTTTTCGGATGACGATCGCGTGTAAATTTTCAGCCACTTAGGAACTTCAACTGCTAACAATGGATTAGCGGGAACTAGCGCACTATGCGGTGTAAAGTATTCATGATGTGGAATCAATGGTGCAAGAGTTTGAGGATGTGTTGGCAAATAGTATGTTGCTGCCAGATAGGGATGATGCATTTGGGCTTGTCTCGTAAGAATGCTAAAAATATCATGATTTGATGAATTAATGAGTAAAACTTTTAAGCGGGACTCACTTGTAATAATAAACACCTTCCGGAGACTCAATCCTCTGCCAGAAAAGCGGAAGTCCCTCACGTTCCAACGGATGTGACCAATGAGTAGTTTGTGTGTTATGATCGATATAATACTTTCGACGTCCTCGTAACGTATAACCAACAGACCAACCTTGCGGCAGTGGAAGTTCTATTGGTTCTTCAATCGGTTGTTGATGAACTATGGTGAAAGAAAAATATTAAAATTATTTTTACCGAAATGGTTTCACTTACTTTGCTGCAGATTAGCGTAAGTAACATTTGAGGACGAACCTGAAGCTGTAATGGCTGGAACATTTGAATATAGATTCTGAGTCTTAGGATAAAGTGTTGCAACCGACTGATTATGAGTGTTACTGTAGATCGGTGATTCTGAGCGGCGAACCGACGTTTGATTTTCGTATATTGGCGAATTGTTTGTGATATCGAGCATCGATTGGATGTGATTCTCATATTGCTGTAAGTTCTCGTTTTCAGCCTGATACAGAATAGAATCGATTGCATCAATTTCAACGTAATTCCCATGGCTATTCTGAAGATGTGTTACTTGTGATGGAGCAGCAGACTGCGTTGAAGTCCTTCTCATGACAGACAAATCCTGATTCAGCAAAATCATACTACTCCCACCAGGTGCGTCACTCAACTGCATTGCATTATTGAATTTATGAGACAGATTGGCGATTGTGGAAGTGTTTTGAGTGTATCGACCTTGTCCTGCATGGCCACTTAAGCTTGAAGCGCTAGCTTCCCTCACCAGACTCATCCCGTTGCTTTTAATTTTACTTGTAGTTGGCAATTCATCATATGGAGTATTTCGGCTCTTGGTATTTGTGGTTGGCTTATTATTTTTTTGCTGCTCTGTCCAGACATTATTAATCACTGTTTAGATGTAAATACATGTTAGATTGGAATTGTTTTTCTTTTTTTTGATTATTTCTGCAATTACGCTTGATCTCTGGATTCACCGTGTCTTTCTTGATGTACTTTCCTGCCAGCCCAGTTTTCGCCGTTTTGTCTTTGCTTTTTCGCGACAGCATCGCTTGCTAAATGATAAATTAATAAAATTTTAAGATGATTATTACAAAAAAAAACTTCAACACAGGAAATTAGGTGTCGCTCTTGAATTTAAAATTATCGTTAAATATTGTTAAAATGTAAAACATAAATGTACAAAACATTTAGAAGGTTTTATAATATATAGAAAGGTTGTTTTATTGCATTGTAGAATGTTTTATTGCATCGTCAAATGTTTTATGACAACAGTCCTGGTTTTTGGACTTTTATATTTATAAATAAAATGAGGATTTTTTTTTTGTAAGAGAATTTGTAACCAAACCATGAACTAACTATAGTTTCCAGTTCGTTTCCAGTTTCACTATAGATGGATGAAGTACAACAATTGTGAGAATCTTAAGTAAGTGTAATTATAGTATACCGATTTGTTTAATTAAATTAATGTATTTTTATTTTCCATTAGGAGCTTCAGCTGGAAGTTGATTTAGTGGCTCCAGAAGAGGCAATTGTTTCCAGTTTCACTATAGATGGATGAAGTACAACAAAAGCAAATTATGCCTCATATCCGAATAGATTTTGAACTAAATTAGGATTTTCCATGGAACGACATGCTTTCAAGCTCGAGCCATACTTTATTAAAAAAAAGCTTCTTATATATCTGCTTATATAGCTGCTTATTTATATATGAAATACAAACTTCTTATATATCCTTTCAGCAATTGATTATTTGATTATGCTCCCGAATGGTTTGCTCCAAGCTGCGATTTCTATAGCCTAAACTGTCGAACAGTTACTTAATTATTTAATGATTTAAAAAACTTTAATTAATTCAAGAAGCTGTAAACAATAAATCAATTGGCATTTAAAAAAAAAAATTTAAATATTTACATTCAGCGAACCGCGCATAGGATTAAATTTAATCTATATTGCAATTTTACAGCCACCAACCAGTCAGCGATTTGTGATAATCGAAATTTAATGCGAGGATTAACATATATTAATCCCCCACCAAGGACTTCCTGATAAAAAACACATTAATTTATTCATTTACTTGCCGATGTGGTATTAAAAAGTACAAATTTATGACTTCATCGACAAACGTAATGGCACCACAAAAAAATGCCATGAAATGAAAGAACAACATGTTTCTCTTATCTTTACAACTCAATCGCAAGCAATTGTAGGCTCGTTGAGGATTTCAAAAAATATGTGAGAAATGCTATAAACTTGTGTGTCCATCGTGTTGGTTGGCGGTTGTTTGGTAGCAGGTTAATGAGGTGGAACGAATTCTTTATTTCAGAAAATTACACATTTAAGTTGATGATCTTTAGGTTCTGATGTTATTTTCTTAAGAATTTACTCGTTACAAGTGTAGCGTTTGATGTTTGATAGCGATCTCAGATGTTTAATTAAATGTCTTGTTGGTAAAGGAAATGATAAGTGCTTAGAAATAAGTAGTAAGTTTGGTAATTTTTTTTTTGTCTAATTTGAGATGTTTCTCATGGTAACGCGAATAACAAGTCAACAGTAAAAATATGTCTTCTATGAATCAAATGCTTACATGTAGGTCCAATACAAATTTGCATTTTTTTTTCTCTGCCATCTTTAAATTGCTCCATTTGGCAGCAAGAATGAATTAATTAAACTCAAATGGTTATTGTTCCCAATCAGCAAACAATTGTGCAATAGTTTGAATGTGCACAAAAATGGCAAAAACTTCACTCATGCCAAGCGAAGCGATGCCAATAAAATTTAATTGAATCGACAATCGTACAGTCGCAAATTTTGCTGCTCGCATTTTTTTAACAGCCAGAGAACCATAAGAAGCACAATTGCACCAAACATTAAAATCAATAATTTCACTTCGCGAGCGCCTCCTGTGCTTGTGTGGTGCTACAAGTTCCTCCATTGCGATTGTTAATTAAGATGAAATCATAAAATTTTATTTGAAAATGAATCTGCAATATAATAATATGTGAATGCAAAGGCGCGCAATGTGATCGCAAGATCATATAAGTTTATTGCTTTGTGTCGGAGAGTGTTCATTTTATGATTTTTCTAGCAGAAGTTTTGTTAATTGGTAAACGCGATGGCCATCACGATATTGACAATATATATAAAACGAGGATGACATAATTAAATTTATATTTCCGGCGGCATTTTAGCTGTTGTAGCTCTGCGGCAATTGCATCTATCCTATTTCACTGGCGATATATCAGTATCACACACTATAGTTTTTAAAGGTTTACGATGTGTTTGCTTCCTAGAATGTGAATATTAAAATGAGATGCTTGCCAGTTGTCACTTTATAAGCGTGAGTTTCAATATTTTTCTTGAATTGCTGAATGAAATGCTCAAATGAATTTTGCAATAAACTTGAATATTAAAAGACTATGTAGACCGCTCAATGGCTTTTCTCAGTAACGAAAATACTTTTTTACTGCTAATTAAATAGGCATTTTAATGCTTTTAACTGCTCTCGATTTATGTGCATTATTAATTGATTGAGTGAATTGAACACTTTATTTTTTTATGCATGATTTTCTGTTTAAGTCATTAAGTCAATGCTACTATCAGTATTATATAGATATGTAAATATTTAAGCAGAACCTAAAATCTTCAAGCGCTGTGGAACTAAATATTTTTTATTTATCGGACACAGTCGAAAATTTTTATTTAACAGATGATCGAATTGTGATTTTTAAACAGCTCAAAAATTATTACGACTTGTTAAATCGATGAATGTGCTGTCGGAACACGCAGGTAATGTTTTCAGGAATTAAATTCTCCAATGCGGATTTGAATAAACTTGCGAGATAAAGAGAACTATGTTGTTTGGATATTGCTGTACACATGTTCAATTGGCATTCAATAAATCATTTTGCACAATTTTTAATATTTCAAAAAAAAAAAATGTTCAAGCAGCGAGACAAAACCGTTCGTTCGTACATAAAACATCTTAAAAGGTAAACTTTCCATTTTTTTTTTTTTGTATTTTGCTTCCAAATAAATAACAACTTAATGGAAGGCAATGATTTAAATGCATTCGAACATTCATTCGAATGAGGCGTTTAACCAAAAAAAAAAGCTGTTTAATTGAAAGACGTGTCAAGTTTTAATTGTTTATTTAGAGGTTTGACGACTCTGCCTGCTCTATTCAAATATACAATTTTTCACACCACGGCACTGTCTTGTATCGTCAATATAATGCTTTTGGATGTCAATAAATAAATATCATCTTCAAACATCATCAGTAAGCAAACATGCATGTTATGTCATACATATGTATGCGAGGCAGTCGTTGTTTCACGTTCCAAAAGATGTCTATAAGACACGTTGATGGGACTCAAAAACATTCCTCGGCGAAATCACTCTTTCGAGCGATTTAAGATAACAAAAGTTCAACAGAATGATAAATGTCAACTAAGTACATGAGGGCAAAGTCGGAGACTTCTTCAGCATTTTACTTGTTAATTGAAAAAATAATCTGGGAATGGAAAATTCATGAAATTCATGAAAAGGTAAATAAAAATGTGCAAATAAGTTTCATAGAACTGTCGCAAATTCAATTTTATTTTTGCGCAACATTGTTGCGAGAAATTTCATGGGAGCACGGAAGAATGTGCCACCATTCAAGTTCTTTTAACATGTCGAGGCATTTATTAAGTGCACTTTGCTTATGTTGCCAGAGTCATTTTATGCACAAATAAAGATATTGAGTTTGGCATTTTGAGCTTTCGATAATAAAACAAAAATTATGTGGAATTTCATGCAAACTTTTTCTTATCGTGACGGCAAAAAAATATAAAATAAAAATGCAACACAAAAATTTACATTTCTAACGATGATTAATGAAGTTGTTGAATAATTTATTTCTCTGTTTTATCGAAATAAAATAAATTTTGCGCATTGAGGATAAAAACAACATAACCTCGAAATGCACAAAATATTAAAATTGTGCTACACGTTTCTTTCATTGTATACAATAGGATATCATTTTGAAAGCAAGCCCGCGCGCTTCTCGGCTCTTTTTGCATTTAAATCCTTCTTTGAAATTTAATTGGAGACTCACATTTGACATTTTCTAATTTTAAGTTTGAAGCTAATATGATTGAACCTAACTTACTGGAATTGACTTGTATGATGAACGATCGACAGTATATCAATGTTTCACTGGCGAAAATAATTAAAATTGCCAATTGTTTGCCGTGCCAAGAAATCACAATGCGAAATGATATTCCATTCGCAAATTCATCATCAAGCACTTTCGCGCTCCAACGGAAACTTTGTTATGTCATCGCAAAAAATTGCATAAAAAAAAATTCGCAAAAGTTTCATAATTGCCTTAATCAGAGACTTCTTTGTTTAGCTTTGTCCAGCTGAGCTCTCCAGTTGCTTGGCTTATAAGGTTTTAAGGCGCCAGCTTCAGTTTATGCAATATTATATTCCTTGTTTCATACATTCGCCATTTTCACATTGCTTGTAGCGCAAAGATTAAATAAATTAAGTTCAAAAGCGATCAACGAAAAACAATAAAAATAACAATCGACTCCCGTTAAAAAACTCCTGGTGCATCTGCTAAAATTAATTTATTTTTTAAGTTTATGAGTTGTAGCTATTCTGGTGAAAATTCCAACTGGTGATGAACTTATTCAGCGTTTTCATTTTTCTTGCATCTCCTTGAATGGCTTCAGAGATGCAGATGCCAAATCGGAATTGGCACAGCTGATCCTTGAGTGCAGTTCCAACATTTCAATCCAGAACTATCTCAATAATTAGCAACTGCGTTGACTGAAAAATAAATTAAAAATTTCATAAATTTAAAACTTGCATCATATTTTGAAATCCCACTGTGAATTTACAGAAAAAAAAATTATTTATTAATTTTTAGGTTAATTTCAAAGAAAATTTACAGCGATTTATTCATTTCTTTCAATAAATTCTCTTAAATGATGCTGATTCGACATTTCCATTATCGTCGTGCATGTCCAATAGCGACAGCATAAATGTATTTTATTTATCAGCTAAGTAACTTTTTTTATTTCTCTTTGGCAGATGTACATAACTTTTGCAACTTTGTTGTGCATCAGAAAAATCGGAATAAATCGATGCAATTAAAATTAATTTTAAATATCTCTCAAAAAGACGGGAAAAATATTCATTTGGCATGGAAGAAATCGAATCACTTTTTTCCCTCGCAGCATGTTGCAACCATTCTATTAAAACAATTTATTCTGAACACCGCGAATTAAATTATTACACATACTTACTATTTTAATTCATCTTGATGGACCTCATATAAAAAATATTTTTCGTTTTGAGTGCAAATTCCATTGATAAAATAAATGTTTTTAACTTGTTATAATAATGATCCGCGATTATGATGATGATGATAATGGAATAAGCACCAATTAATGACGAGCATGCATTACGAGCAATATAAAATTGTTTGTTCAATGGTAATAACTGTTGATGATATTTGCAAATTATTGTGCATATAACTCCATTTGTGGAACTTTTGCAATTTTATATTGCCATAAAACTTTTTAGGGCACGGCGGAATGTTCTTTGGGGGAAAACAATTATGGAATTTATTCAGCGGAGCAAGTTGCTTAAACGCTCAAGAATATTTTGAATTAATGCAAACTAAAAATGATTTACTAGCAAAGTGTATTTTCAAATTGAAGTCAATGAATGAATGACACCCACTCGTAGTGCATGTTGACTCTGGTGTAACGCTCGGCGAATGCCTTGTTAGAAGGTGAACTGAAGTCCAAATTCAAACGATATATTTCCAATGAAATAATTCGCTTGTTACCTGTTGCGACTTTTCAAATTCCACAGAAAACTGCAAAAAAAAGGTAGAAATACACAGCAACAACAATACATGATCCATGGAGCTCTCAAATGAAGTCGCGAGCGAGTTTGATCTGCAGTACAGCAAAAAGGTGTATTAAGTTTCTGAAATTTATGCGCGACTTTATTTTGTGGCTGGAAATCGAAAACGATCACAGTGCCGCATTTATAAGTGTGCAATAAAGGTGCTTTAAATTGGAATTTAATGGATTAATTAACGGTTCACAATTCATTGATATGATTTTTTTTATTTCTTATTGGATTGCTAAGTAGAGTTCGCCAGCTACCTTGGTATTGTTGGTCTATAAAGTTTCGATTACTCGCTCGAACCAATTGTTCTGTAAAGCTGCAACAAAAGAAGTGTGTCAATGATTAGAAAAACATTCTTGAATTGCGCAATTTAAATTGTGGTTTTGTCAATTGAAAAAGTCAGAAAAGTATTTAAACTGTTCTATTTAATACTGGAATCTTAACATTCTAGGTCACTGAATAAATCTATTGGCGATTATAACAGTAATATTTCATTGTTTGGTTAAATTCTTTTTAAAGAAGGCAAACGCTAGATAGGTTACTTCAGCCACAGTTAACCCATCATAAATCAATTAACAGAAGTAATATTTTTTTTATACAAATCAATTCATTGCGATTGTAATCAAATGTATATGTTGGTTGCTTTCATGCATGAATATTAAGGCAAGATTTTCAATTGTTACCACATATTTGGTTGTTATGATTTTTTAAGGAAGCGAGGAATTTTTATTCAAACAAAAAAAGCTCTAGCTCGCAGAATAATCGCTGATGCATGTAATGCTCAATAATAATATTTCAACTGACGTCTTTGAAAGGCGTTGAAAACACGAAAAATAAATTAAAGTTTAGAAAATAATTTCCTTAAGCCACCTATCTCATACTAAGTGCACTGTGCGCAACTCTCGACAACTTCTTTACAGTCGAGCAATTGAAATATTGCATTCAATGAGAAAGTCACCGGCGCAATTGGAAAATTGATTAAGCGTGGTTACAATTAATCAACAAATTGATAATTTACAAAATTGAATGGGAAACGCCCACAGTAATAGCATCGACAAAGTTTGAATCAATTTAATTGTTGGGATGTGAACAATTGTCAGCTAATTTATTATTTAGCAATTTAATTTTCTCCCTAGTTTTGTACACACGCGAAACATAAACTCAATGGCAGTGGAATTAACATAAATTGCACACAACTGTAACATGTATTAAAAATCGAACAAGAAACCATTGTTGAAGTTGTTCTTGTAAGGATGGAATCGGGCGGTATAATTTGATTTTATTTTAAGCTCATTATAATTTTCCTTTTTAACTAAAGCCGACAACAGAAATAAAAATCCATTTAAAATGATATTAGCATTTGTTGCCAGTTGTCGCTTATTAAGGAAATGCTCAACATTTTAAGAATCTCAGTTGAGAAACAAGAAATAAAAATCTTTGTTTCCATCGTTCCTTGCCACAACAAAACTCGCGAACCAGGAAATTGATGGAATGCCTGGGAACTTCGATAAATTGAACTATGAGTCTAACAAACAGCCGCTCAATTAATTCTTACAAAAGTTATGAGATAAAATTGAATAAATATTTGAAATTTATTACACTTAAATACACCAATGGAAGAAATTTTTTGGTGTCGGCAAAAGTTTCTTGGAAGGAGACGCGTAACTCGTCAATTTATTCACCACAAAGTCGCCCATTCGCTAAGTACTCCTGTTTGTCACATTGCTAAATTTCAGATGAAGTTCCGCCAAAAGAACTGAAAAAATCAAGATTTGAGCGGTTCTCGCTCTTGGTCCATTACATTTATCGTTTGTCATCTGTAGAATTTATAAACCTATCGCTTTTTGATTGTAATTATTAATTGATGGTATGCCGTGAAAACAAAATAGAAACGCGAAATTTTAAGGCAAATCACTTTTGGAACGTTATGTAAAATGAAACACTTGCGAACGATAAATTTTTATAAGAACGGAGAATTTTTGTTTGGTAGTGAAAGCGTTATATAGTTTTGGATAAACTTACAACAATCGTCATTTCTTAATCCAATAACAAAGTGCTTGATTCCGTTTGACACCAGCTTGACTTTTTTAAGCTAACTATAAATCGATTTTATTTATTTCTCTAGTTAGTTTCATACATTGTTTTAATATTGTAACACATAACTAAATATGTCACAATCGTCGTGGAAGTGTTTATATCGAATCGCATGCGATCAATAGTTTCAAACATCATTGGATAGAGATTTATTCGATAAAAATTAAATTAATTAGATAAATACGAAATCGAAATGCGATAAATTCAAATGCGGTTTGTGTGCTAACCTAAAAATGGAGCAAAAAGCGTGACGCCGTGTTGAAATTACATGACTTAATAGGCTAAATAGAGTGACTTAATAGCAAAAACAAGTCGTTTAATGCGAAAACTAAAATATCTAACAGACAAGTTAACAACTTACAAATTGCCCTTTTGTTATTAAAATGTGGATGAATTTTGTAAATAGATGTTTTAACAAATATTTCATGATAATTGTAGATATTTGATTGATAACTGCCGATTGAGGAAATATTTATTGGGTGCTTATAGCAATGAGATAATTAATAATACAAATTATTCTCCTATATGAGAAGAAACGAGAAGCAATATTAATATTATAAAAGTGGCCACCACGGCGAATTGCAATGTTATAATCGAGACCAAAGAAACCTGATTTCAAGAGTCATTCCCTTATTAGGATCAACCGCAACTAGACGCTCCGAAAGCCGCAAAAACCAAGACTATTTTTCATCGCTCGCAACATGATCTATATTTTATTTATTTTCGCAAAAAATAGTCTTTTGTCGACCATAAATTAAAAGTCCACCAGCAATGCATCGGACAGTGTCACAGTGTCATGTGCTGCCTTGTTGACAATTTATTGTTCGCAAAAGGAAATGCAAATAAAACCTGCAGAAATTGATAATAAAATAATTTAATCTGGTTTTTTTTTTAATTAATTTGTTGCATATTTTTTTTTTAATTCACTGAAATAATTAGGTAGCTGCTTCGTTTTTATTCATTAAGAAGTCCATCAATGGGATTCCCACGCAACATCTTTTGGATGCTGCTTGTCTTCGTATAACATTCAAAAGGGAATTTCTTAATTGAAAAGAGAGCTATGAAAAATTCATTTGATTCGAGTTGCGGCGGCACCGCAGTCAGCATGACGTCATTGTCGATTTTGGAGGAACAGCACTTCTGTTGCCTACACCTGTTGCTGGATTCCCACGCAAGTTTCTTTTTCTCGCTATAATTTAATTTTTTTATGACATAGAAATTCGCGCGATCAAATTCTGTAGCTACTGTACCATATTGGGCACCATTCCGTTCTACGCGAATGATGCTGTGAGAGCAACTTGATGAGAATCGAGAACAACGAACTGAACAATTAACAATCTCAACACAATTTATTAATATGAGAAGGAAAAAGAAAGAAAAATATAATCGCTTTTAATGGTGCTGAGGCATGTGATCTTGCAAGTATATCGCGCTATAAGAATGAGAAGGGCATGAATGCATATAATTGGCTTCTTTTCATTGCCGGTGGTGCCAGTTTGATAATGTTTGCATGCAATGCTTGCGATACAGTATACGAGAGAAAAATGTGTCATGTATATTTTTATGGCCCATAAGTGAAGGTATATTACAAGTCGTATATACGACGATGAGTTAATTAAGAAACTACAATCCACATTTAAATCTCATCCGGTCCTCAATCTCCTAACATGGAAATTCTGTTTTAAAATTTGCTGTTTTGCATAACATTTTGGCCCAGTCAAGATCTTCAAGATTAAATTAAAAAAAATCTTGGCAAAAGACAATTCTGAGAACGCTTGAGATTGATGATCAGAATCGATCAAATAAAAAGACAATTCGTTTATTCGCAATGGGCGTGTTGAGCATAAAATGTGCGCTCAAAAGTTTGTATTAGTGAAACATTATAAATGATTCTAATCGAAATAATTTCTGTCTGTGGAGAATATAAGCAAACAGCGTGTCGATAGCCCCTCTCACGAGAGTTCACTTTATTTAATTAATACGTCGAAAGTTGTTGCTACAATGCCATAAAATCGAAAGTGAAAACAAAATCATAAATTAAATGTCACTTTTTTCTGGTATAAGCGAGGGAGGTCAATGTGAATCCTATAATGATGGTTTTGTTTTTCATTAATTTTATGCAAAATGCTGATCATGTTCTGAGCTCTCGCCTCACTGTTTGTCACGCTTCGATTCATGTGCACATAGCTTAAAAAAAGTGAGATAATTAATTCTTTTGATAGAAATTCGTTCCAATCTTTCGCTTAGCACCATTCATCACGTTTTTTAGTTGCCTATATTTAGTTGAAATGACCCTTGAAGAATTTAATTACTAAATAACACGTTCCACCGTTAATTAACACGAAAAGCGAAATTTGCATTTGAATTGGAAAAGAAAACAAAAAAAAAAGTTGAAATGGAAAGTGAAATTTTTTATTTTATTCTAAATTTCCAACAAGCAGCGGCGACGACTTGTTGTAAATCTAAAATTATGATAAATTCTTCGACATGTTCCGGCTGTCTGGCGAACGGTGAAATCGAGGGGCCCATCATTAATTTTATTCATAGTTTGATCAACGATTTTGTATTTATTTGGACCAATTTGTGGAGGGCTCGCTGGCGGAAGGCTGCATGCTGTTTTTATGTTCCCTTCCATCGATATGTAATAAAAAGATAACAGAGATGAACAAAACCTTTTTTAATGGTCGTTAGAACTTCATCAAAATAATAATAATAAAAAAATTTGTGCACCACGATGTTATAAAACAACAAAATTATATTTCGAGAAAATTTGTTTGATCGCATCTGACTACAACAAAGAACCCCAAAAAAAAAAAAATCACCGTCAATATGCTGAGGCGAATCATAATAATTATTTTTGGAATAACAAATTTTATGGTTTTTGTTGTGCAATGAAATTTTATTATCTGAGAGAATTCTTGGAAAAACCTGAAAATGCACCGGTCTGGTTTTTTTTTTGGTATACACAGGCTTTGCTGTCGAAGATAAGTAGCTTTTCATAGATGATGGGGAAACACCTGGTTTGAGAGACAAATCCGATTATTATATTATGCTGCTGGTCTTGTTTAACATGCAACAAACAATGATTTCTTATGAAATTTGTTTTAAAATTGGAAAAAATAATTTAATCTCGATGTGAAAATGTTTTTGATCTCTAATTAGTCTGTCTGCTAACAATTTCTTACCAAATACAGAATGGCACCAGTGACGTTGTAATATGTAAGACTAATAACATCTTCCAATTCAGTCGCTAATTTGTTTTTGCGTTTTTTTTTTGTTTATTACGGAAAAAAAACATTTGGCATGAAAGGTTGAAAGTTGCAAAAAAAACTGCAAGTCAACAATTCCTTTCAAAGTCAACTTATAATGTATTCTGGTTGTTTTCAAGTTTTTAGTTGCGTCATTGTTAGCTATTTAAATATGCACATATAGATATATATATATATATATACATCTTACCTCCAAATGATGTTAAATTAAATGTCAACGTGCATTTCAGATCAAGAAAATATTTAATTTTACTATTCCGACGACGAGAAATGATTTAAAGATTTCGACAAGAATCTCGTTCTCATTTAAATGATCTCGTTGCGTCTTGTTGCACTGCATGCATTCCAATCGATCAAGATCGCAGAGCTCGTCATTGGATTTCATGGTACGCGTATGGAGAAAAATGAACAAGATTTAATTGGACGTTTATTAGATTTTAGAAATTTACGATGGACGAGTAGATGACAGAAAACTGATGACAATGGTCTCACCTGGTGAAAAATTATGATGAGAAATGTGTCAACGTTCTCAATTTATGTCCAAACAATTGAATTTCTACTTTCTCACTCAGTGTTTTTTTTTTTTCATGACCTCATCAAATGTCTTTCTGCAAAATTGTTAAGTCACTTAAAACCTAATCTATTAACTAAATCGCCTAAATTTACCCCCAGAAAAATATTTCACACCTTTTGAGAGAAGTTCTAGAAAGTTAAGGATCCTGCAATTCATCACGAGTATTTGGCTAGTTTAACGGCAAAATTATCATTTTAACAAAAAATAACAAAAAAAAAAACAAACTAATAATTAATTAACCGGTGTCATTAGAAGATTAATTATGCAAATTTATAACTTTTTGTTTTCGTTTGCTTGAGTCTCTTTTCCTTAATATGAGGAATGATAGATAAATGGCTCGAGCAAAAAAAAAACATTCGGACAAATCGTGTGTATCTGGACTGGACGATGAGAGAAATGTTTCAAAACAAGTTTAGCAAATAAATTAATAATTCAAACAAACAACTTTCGCTATTTGCTCGCCGCCTAATGAAAAATGAATATATCGTTGTGTTTTTATTTCATTTCTGGTGCTAATGAAAGCGAAATTTGATTTATTTAAGTGGTGGTTTGAGCATTTTTCTTACGGGTAAATTCGATGATGGCCTGCAGGCGCTCATTTAATTACATTTGACATTTGAACTTGATTGCGAAGCTAGAGGAGTGAGAGAATATTTTCCATCGAGCGACATTTGGTACTTTTTCGCTAGAAAAGCAATTAGCTTGATTTTCGATGGTTTCGAAATTTCGGGCTTTCATTCAGCTTTCCACATGCTCTGCTTTGACCTTCGAGCATTTGTAAGCGGCCAGTAAGTTACAAATTTATATTGATCGTTTCGTGTGTTTATTGATCGTATTAAGTATGGGCCCAACTGTAATTAACATAATTTTCCGGGCTTGATGTTGATTATGTAAATCATAAAAAAAAATTTGAATTGAATTCATTCATAAGATTTAAACAATCCACTTAATGCTTGCTGATCGCCGCGTGCCTCAATTGCTTGCAGCTTTGAAAACAGAAGTCCCCCAAAAAGAGAAGAAAACAATTCACGAATAAAAATAATTCATTTTACATAATTAATTTATATCTTTGTGAATAATGTTTTGTTGCTGCGTCTGGAGATTTTTCAATCTCACTCTCTTTTTTTTTTGAAATCTCACTTCCATCCTTGCTTCCATCGCACTTCGTAGAGAGAATTTTAAATGGAGCTTTAACAACTTAATTGGAGATTTTTATCATTTTGTGTAATTGCGATTATCATCTGCTCATGAATGGAGTTCGCCGATGCTCTCTTTGACGCTTAGGCGCGAGTTCTTCCATTTATGGTGTTAAATCAATTAATGGCCAAAATGAATGAATCACCGGTGATGCGACAATGGAGGAAGACGATTCACTTTCTACTTCATTTCCTCCACTTGAAATATTCATCGTAAATGGACAATGTGATAATTATCGAAAGTTGACCACTAATATTACCGTCGCCCGAGTGACCTATTATTTGCCTATTAAGTGGTCACGATTGGCTTTTAATTCACATCATTCAATTCAAACTCAATAGAGAAATTCTAAAATGAAAAAAACTTTAAACCATTAAATTTGAGAAACGACACGATGACAGTTATGCAAATTGATGAAATATGATTTAAATCTGCTCACGGTTAGAATTGTGCAATGCCAATTTCTACTGAAACAAACTGCTGAACAACTTTTTTGCATTTTTTTTTTGTTAATTATGATGCGGAAGCCCTCGACAAGCTGCACAAAAAACTGCAAAACTTGCAAGATTTTTTTTTGCTTTATGACATTAAAATAAACCTTCTGATGAATTATTTCAGGCAATCGTCTTTTGAGAAGCTTCTTTGCTTTGCGATTATGAAGAACAGTTAGTTTGAATGTTTCATTTTGTTGATTATTTATCGAAATCGTCTTGACTCGCTCTCAACAGGTTGCAGTGAAAAAAGACTCAATCTGTGATGAAGCATTTGAGTCCAGGAATTTTACCGTTAACAACACGTTCTTTTCTTATTCAAACTTAAGATTAGGAACAATATTTACAACCAATTTTTCTTTCAAGCGGTAAATATTGAAATTTATTGCAAATTAGCTTTATTCGCGGTTCTCAATTTCTCAATTGCAAGTTCGCACCGCATTGCATTGCGAGTCGACTAAAACAAAAAAAAAGAAAAGAAAACTGAAAAAAAAGCAGCACAAACAAGCATCTTGATAAAGAAATATGCCCTGAAAGCTCCATTTGCGAGCAATAAATATTTTGAAAGATATTATTGATGACGGCATACAATATTAAATACCGCCGCGCCGCAAAAATAATCTTGAATCAGGTGTTTCGAGGCGCATTATTAATGGCCGATTCGGAAATTTTCGCTTGTATTTGCAATCGTAATTGCACTGAAGGTTTACCAATGAATAATGTTAAAACCCAAATGATTTTTTTTTTCGATCACTATTATTAACATTCCGGTGTATGACATCAACGAAACGATCATTGGCTCACCTGGTCTTTTGATTGAAATATATGATTGGCGTTTAAATATAAAATTCAGTTCATTTTTTTTTTTTTCGGGTTTGTTGAGCGTTAAGTTAAAACCATGTTGCCTCGTCGTAAATTTATCATTTTCTTGTATAAAAAATGATTTATTCGTACGTAACGTGAAAAAAAATAAATGTAAAAATATCTGAAGACGATGCCAAAGACTTCCATGTCAAAATGAAATGCCATTTCACTTCAAGAGCTTTCGAGTTGAACAACAAAGAATTAAATTTCTCGACTTAACTCAATTTGTGATTTATTTTTTCGTAATTTAACAAATTGCTGAATAACATTCACTTTTTATTAAGCACAATATGCATCCGTTTGACAAATAACTAATGAATGCCAAGTCAGCATCCTGAAATTTGAAGAAGGTCAGAGGCACAGAAATTATACATAATTACATTATTCAGCCGCGTCAAAAAATGAATTTGTAATAAGTAAATGAATTTAAATCAGGTATGGAAGAGAGTCTCTGATTTATAGGCTTCTGGACGAGTCAGACATGAATCAAAACTGCCAAAAAAAGAAGAAGAAAAGTCAATTAAAAATTGACTTCACTTTAGAACCCACCAAGAGCGAATCAGGCAAAAAAGAGAGCTAAAAGACGGAGATGACGATGATTGCGCTAATTTTGAATTATTCACGCACCTTCCGTGTGCAGTGGCCGTTCGATCATTCTAACACTTTTCGCGGTCGCCGACGATCGTTCGAGCGCATAATTTGATTTACACGATCCTCAAATTTCAAATATATGGTGCTTGAAAAATTGCTTTTCGGAGACAATAATAAGATGGAATCGTGCATGCAATAGACTAAAAAAATCGAATGGAACATTAACAAATTGTTATCGGTAAATTTTGAATGTCTTAGAATTCATTTACTTAGAAAGATGTCGTCAAATTGCCACTGCATGCAAACACTTTGAAGGACGGACAGACAAAAAAGCGAAATAAAAGAGAAACAAAGCCAAGAATTAAATTGTTTCAAACTGCAAAACATAAATCATCATTTATTTTTTTGGTTTGCGTCGCAACTTGCGATCTTCATTTAGCAGGCAGCAAAGGCTGGACTAAAACT
Source organism: Propsilocerus akamusi (assembly GCA_018397935.1). Taxonomy (NCBI): domain Eukaryota; kingdom Metazoa; phylum Arthropoda; class Insecta; order Diptera; family Chironomidae; genus Propsilocerus; species Propsilocerus akamusi. The sequence goes on along the minus strand of CM031469.1, from coordinate 15,258,756 downwards.
GGACTTAACGTTTGAGATGTTTGCCGCCTTGCATAAAATATTGTATAACGCGCAAACATCAAACTACCTAACATCTTATTATCGTACAAAATTGTTATTTTAACCTCGAAGGAATTCTTTTTTTTTCTGCCATCTCTTGATGAGAGTTGGTGATTTTCCATTTCAGATGACATGCACGCTATAAAACATCATCTAGAAAGAGATCGCAAAATGTCAATAGTCGTCGATGTAAGAGCACAAGTCGTGATTGGAAAACATTTCTCTTCTTAAAGTCAAATAAAGTTGTTCGCTATTGATTCATTTGTTTTAATGAAACTTTAAATCGTGACGAAAACATTTTTTTTTCTCTCTTAAATGACTTCAATTGAGGCGCAACAATGTATTTTAATTGGCCAACTTTATGCTATGTTAATCATTCAATTATGATTGAAGTCCAACAAACAAATTCCGTTTTTGAATGACAGTCAAAGATTTTTAATTCATCAATAAAACTTTCATTGTTTGATAGAAGGAATGAGATAAATATCTTTTTATTGTGTCGAAGTTTGTAACGAGATGCGTGCAGCACTTGATTTTTGATTTACATTTAAAGCCTTTCATAAAAATTGTGCAATCTCTCGACGAGCATCAATACATGCCATTCTCAGCTGAAGTTGCATGATTGATTTATTGAATGACATCATCCTTACGCCGAACATAAATCCCTCTCGACTCCCAGCCCTTCTCCTCAGTCGTTCTCTGAAGCACGGTTAATTCACCAAAGTCATGTTTATGAGCGAACAAACAATATATTTTGCAATTAATGTCCACCTTTAGTTTTTTTTTTTACCTTATGCCACTAAAGTGGCCTTTGTTGTTAAAATGGGCAGCCGAACAATTACTAACAAAAGAGTTTTAAATTTATTAACAATTTGACAGTCCAAGCTTGAGTTCGCTCGCCAAAATTCAAATTTAAAACGTGATCTTGAAATGGTCGCTGATTATAATCTTGATCAATTTTAGTTTTTCGCTTTTAATTCGAAAAGTTTTAGAATTGTAAATTATGCAATTGGCAATATATAGAACAATTAAAGTGCTTTTATTACTTGCCATCGCAAAAGTCACAATTTTCAAATCGCCATTAAAGCCTTTGAGGTGTGTTTTAGTCAACTGTTTTTTTTTGAAGCTCTGCATTTTAATTCAGTAAAGGTTGGGCTTGAAGTATATGCCATCGATTCCATTAATCTGCTTTTTATTAGCATAGTAGTTAAAGATTCATTCCATTCTCATTGTGTCAGAACCGAGCTTATCTTTACCAATACATCAGAAGGCATAAAAATGAATGACACAGAAACCTAAAACGCAAAATTCGCGAAACCTTTGCAAGCAAAGTAAAACAAATATTTTTTTTTTTCGCTCTATTGACAAAAGTCATTTGGCACAGAAATTACCAGTTTCCTGTGAAGTTTTCACTTTACTCAACCTGCAAAATACCTGGCCACAAAGTTGAGTCGCGAGAAATTGCACTCACAAGCTAAACCTCCCTTCCGCTGTTTGTTGAGACAGAAGACAACATTTAGAAACTCTTTTTTTATGACTTTTCAAAGAGCCACAAAAACAAAATCTTTCAAATTATCATTAGACATTTGTTGAAATGCATTTAAATGAGTTTTCAACACAAAAACCAGCTAAGCTCAAAAAATCGTCAAAGCCACATTTTCAACGGTTCATTAGTGCGCAAAAAATAATTCCAAGGCACTTGAAACAATGACTCTCTGTTTTTATGATGCCGAAGCATATTAAAAAAAACCTTAATTGTGATGTGGTGATGATATCAGCTTGGTGCTTTTTTTTTTTACTTTCACAAAATTATTTCTGCCATAAGCTGAAATCATGTATTAAGTAAAGAAATCTAATTCTCAACATATTTGCAAGTTACTTCATCGATTCAAAAAAAAAAAAAATACTGTTTATAGGTTAGTGAGGCATTTGAGCTTCGGCTTGCATGATTATGAGAAAGTTCAAGCAATCATCTCAGTTGATTTCTTGCTGCTGGTTTTTTCTTGCTATTTAATTTCAATTTTTTTTCTGTGCCATCAAAATGCTAAAATCTCAATTGTTAAACTGCAGAAAAATTTGCAGTTTTTGCGTCACAATCTAAAATCGCTAAACGTTAAATTAATATGAATGCACTTCAATTGCTTTTTTTTGCAATTGCGAATTAAAGATATAAGCGTAATTGCATAACAGAATCTCTCACTGTGTTAGGTTTTTTTTTTTTATCTCATGCCTAGACGAAAGAAGCAAAAAAAAATATTATTGCAAAAAGAGAAAAAAATTAATTAAAGCATAAAAAAAAACTTAGAGCTGAAAACTATTTTTAAGGTTGCATGATTTTTGAATCATTCAAAATAACTCTTGGCTGTGTGCTATTCATGCTATTTGATTGCAGGAAGCATTCAAAGAAAATCAAAATGCGAACAAAATCGTCCATTACTTTTTTGAGTTGCAAATATTGTCAAAAAAAAAAAAAAAACTTTAACACCGAATAAAATTTGAGTCCACCAATAAATTGCTGTTTATGAGTTTCACAAATAGCTCATGCATTTTAAATTCAATAAAAGCATTCAAAAGCTATGAAATTGTGAGTTGTGTGGTGGTTCCCATTTAACGCCCATGTAGCGATAAACCGTAAAATGTCGAATATTGATTTTTCGAATTTACTTTATTTATTAACAACTCTTTTAGAGACTCAATTTCGAAGTTCGAATATCACTTCCGCTACCATGGAGAAAAAAAAGAACAAGATTTGATCGAAAATTTTATAATACTCAATTCAATATTCTGACATTTCATGCTTCTCATTTATTTCATATCTGATTGATGAGATTTTCTTCATCAGTATTTTGGCAAAGATACATTCTGATTGTTCGTTTTGATGGCCCTCATCGATAATTATCATTGTTCTACTCAACGATGCTGGTAGAAGGTAGGAAATCTCATATAACTGTACTTTGAATAGTAAATATAGATCACGATTTCTAGAATGATCTATTATAAAATTATCTGTTCTCTTCAATTCTAAATGATTTGGCAAGATCACGCAATGATCGTGTTCTATATACGTATAGACCTGTAACACGTCACAAGCTAAAATCTAAGTAGAACCATCTCACGCTATATTACAAAAAAATCTTTACAATTTAAACACTACTTTTATATTGACTGACCATTTTTGCGGTACAATCGACGACTTGATGTTTATTTTTGCAATAATATCAAACAACGTGGTAACACAAAACCAGTTTAATTTTGGTGTTCTTCTTTGGTAATCTCTCACACCATGCTACTACAGTCGTGTGAGCATGTATTTCGTGTGGTTTTGTTGTCTGGTTCAGCATGTTTCTGTTTCTACCTGTTCAGCTTAACACCAACAAAAGAGCCGATTCATGTTGCACAAACCGAACAACTTGAAACAGGTTTGGAAAGTGAAACATTTATTGAATCGGCTCCATAGGCTTCAGTTGAGCAACGAGTGTCGTGTAGAAAGCACGTTCGATCGGTACGGTGAAGTAAAGAAATATTATTGTGATTTTCTACATTGTAAGAAGAAGAACATGAAGTCATTAAATATTGTCCAAGATCACATCAAAGCAGAATAAAATAAAATGGATTATAAACACTGATCGATAAAAATCACGTTTCTTCGTTCATTAAAAATGTCATTTTAATTTCGTGAACAACACGCTTTTAGCATCAACAGGTGCACTCTGGATTATATTTACTGTGCAATAATTATTGATGACTAGGAAGCATTGAAAATTTTTATGAATCATCGAAAAAGTGTAATATAAAAAGAGAGAAAACGAGAATTGCCCAAACGAAAAATAAAAGAAACGACGACAAAGAAGTTTTAATGAAAACATTCTGCAGATTAAATAATATCGCATTTCTTGCACATATTGAGAATTCGTTAGATGTGAATTGTGAGATAACGAAAAATCAGATTGTTAAATAAAAAATTTGCAGAATTGTTTTAAGTGTGCAAAGAGGGCAATGAAATATTTAAAATGAAGAATAAATTAGTGCAAATGTGAGCAATTTATTTTTAAATGTTGCAATAGCAAAACAAGCAAAACGAAACAATTTATTGGGTGTCAAGCAGGTTGAAATATAATTTTCCGTTCACGTCATTTCAAGTAAGATTTTATAAAAAATCGTTTAACTATCTCAAATCGCCTAAGTATGAAATGTAACTTTGGAAGCCCGTCAAATAATCCCGCAGATTTTATCTTATAAAACACTTTCGCTCTGGTTTCCGCTACTACCATAGCTGAGACGGGTCTCCAGCCAGGCTTCGAATGCTAACGATCTTAATAATATTATGGAGCATTTGATATGCATGCAATTAGACAGAGAAAAAATATTGCAATATTTAAAATTTCAAATGGCAAAGTTTTAAATATCGCTATAAGGAGTTAGTTACATTTTCCTCACACACATAAAAATTATTACTTTATATATATTATTATTAATACACCCATAAGTTAAATATGTTTGATGGCACACTTGAAGAGGTATACAAACAATGTCAGAGATGTTTAAACAATATTTTGTCTGTGAAGCCTGAGAAAAATGTTTGCTGTTATCAAGAACTAGAAAAATGTAAAAGCGGTGAAATTGATGCGATGTAGAATACCAGAACAGCAACAAAGAGCAACATAAAACAATTAACAATCCCAAGCGCATAATTTATGAATGCGAAGACACGCGGAAAGACAAAATAATCATTTTAATGTTTTTTTTTTTTTTTTCTTAATGCAAGAGTTTCTTTGCTTCTCTTTTCTTAAACCATGAAACTGAATCTCTTGTGAAATTGTCCAGTAATTGCATGAGCTTCTGCTCGCTGCCGCGTTCGAGCTTTGTTATGTGTAGCATTGAATCAACCAAAATAAGAATAATAACGCGAAACCAATTCAGAGAAACGCGGCGTGAACAACAGCAACAAAAAATAAATTATGCGGAGTCGCAGTTTTAAACTTCTTAAGTTCAAGATGACCAAAAACAGAAATAAAATCATGACTTTTTTCCTGCATATTAAAATTAAAAATCACGAGCCAAGAGATCTCAAGTGATTAAGAAGCAAAAAAAAAAACCATAAGATTTTGGGAGCCTCTCTCTCTTTCTCACTGCCTTACACTCCATCTTTAGTAACAAAATTGATGCTTAACAGATGAACAACATTTTAATGAACCCAACTCAAAGTCTTGTGAATTGATCTTGTTGTGGGCGAGCGCGCAGAAAAGGAGTTTTTTGGCTTTAGGTTGTTTCGTTTTCTGAAGTGATAAAAAGAAAAAAAATTCATAAGATGCTCAGGTAAAGCACCCGAAAAAAAGAAACGAAAATTGACTGAACAAATAATACGTGACTTTCAAATTTATTTTTATATCTTTGCATTTCTGGCGTTCTTGTTTAATTAATTTATTATCACCACCACCGATGTAGCAAGTTCATTGCGATGGAAAGAAAGCGGTTCACTTTAATTATGATTAAAGGCCAAGCTTGTAATTCTCATTCGCTATGCTGATTTTGCATTAAAAAAAAATTATCCAGCGCCCAATAATATTCTATAATGCATAAACATAATCCAGTGTGGAAAAAGTCAATGACACCTACGCAAAGTGTAAAACTGAAAATCTTTTAAACTCGTGTTCGCAAATGTCCCTCATTAAAGCTAAAAAAAGACACACGCCGTTGTCGCAGACAACAGAGATTTGAACAATAATTTTCGTGATCAACGCATATTAACGGTTTGATGATTGCCCTTCCTGTCATTTGGCCATTGACCCTCATTGTTAACTATCATCAAATCTCCCCCTCTCTCTCTATCTTTTAAACTTGTCCCAGCTTGTTAAAATGAAAGCAAGCCTCATAAAATTTAATGTGATTCTAGTGAATCTCTTGAATACAATTTTTCTGTTTCATTGTTTCAAATCTAATCATGCAAAAAAAAAAAAAAACAGTTTCACATAATTACAATTGTTGTGCGCTGGTCTAGTTGCTCTATGTTCTAGAAAATAAAGAAAATAATCGCGGCAGGGAGAATTGACTTACAAAGCATTTCTCTCAATTGTATAAAACACTTCCTTTAAGTTTATAAGGCAATTAAAATATTTATGGGCACATTTCAAATCTGCCACCTTCAATTTACAAAAAAAAAGCATTTTCATAAAAAATCGCTGTTTTGTAAACATTTTTAATGCAAATAACTTGTTTTCACAACGCCTACGCGACATTCAAGAAAACTAGGCACAACAGCAACTTGTTTGGAAGGTGAACTAAATCAAAACTGAAATGCGACTTGTGCGCAAAATTTTTTCAATGCTCTCTCCAGCTTAGTGCTGCAGTGAATTTCAAACATCGATCGAATGCATGTTTTGTGGATTTCAATTTATTTATGGAATTGTGTATCTGCATCGCTTACATGTAAAGTTTGTTCGCTCTTTTAGTTGCCACTCGCGCGATCTCAGCAAGAAAGAATCTCGACGAAGAAAAAAAAAAGCATTTGAAATTAATGAACTCTATTTGGCTTTAACTATGTGCTTAAAGACTTGGAAAGTTCAATTAATTCAGTTGTTGCTTGCCTCTGCATCGCCGTTGCATTTCATGGGATTTAGGAATTTAGTTGAAGCAATTAACGGTATCCCATTGATATCTTCCAACAACAATATTAGTGAAAGTATTTAGTTTTTTTCTGTAATGGTTTGACAGACTTTCAATTGGGGCGTCAGAAACGAAAGCATATGTGTGTACACATGTGCCTCTTGTGACCAATTAATTCAATTAATGAAGATGCTCAAGAAAAAAAAAAAATTACCTCTCGGCATTTCATTTCACAATTTATTAATTCATCGACGATGGGCTGAAACAATTTTTATCGATTTTTATTTTTTCTTCTCCAGATAAAAGAAATGTTCAAGATCGAAAAAATAATCGATTAAAAATCTCGTTGCGTGTCCATTGGAAGTTTTTAAAAGCTGCTATTACATCACCCAGCCAGCACAGTTGTTTATTTTTCGCGATCATCATCAATAAAGCGGCGACCATTCATTACGCAAATTACATCATATGAGATACAGCAAACCATTCGCAAGCAAAGTGATTAATTTCAATTTTCAACTAAACACAAATCCAGCTCCGACTGACTTGGGTTGGAGGATGGGAAGCATCATCTGCTCAACGATATACAAAAAAAAAGTGTTCATTAAAATTCTTCATCTCATGAAATTGATGATCGAGCAATATTAAAAAAAAAAGAAATAGTGAAAAAAAAGTGTTCTATTGTTGATGCTCATTGAATATAAAAAATAATTTGTCGAAATAATAAGCGCAAAAAAAAAATAATAGAAGCGAGCAAAGTCATTAAGACGCTCTTAAGTTCAACAAATCTGATTAAGTGGAATCTCATAGAAATCACAGTATTACGAAGATATGAAAATAATGATTACGAGCAAAATCGTTCTGTAATCAATAAATAGTGGAAGTTTGTGGTTGTGACGTTGAAAAAAAGGAAAAAATCAATATCGGCAGCAAAAGCGTCAAGATTAAATTGCAAAACGCAATAGATCAATAAATTGGATCTTCTGTTAATCAACGAACGGAGCAAAGCCGCAAAATAAAATCAAACAAATTCTCCACAGCGCAGAGATCAACTGGAGCCCGACATCTCTTCTGGTTTCCTTTAAGTTCCACATCAATTTTGGATTAAATTACAATTCCGCTAACAACAAAAATGGTGAGTTCGATTAAAGTTTTCACCGCACTAGGTAGTCTCGTCGATGGCTTTTCCTTCGTTGTTCTTTTAGTTTTCATTCATTTTATATAAATTCGTTCTACCTGCGCGCTTAATTCCTCAATAGAATCAACTTACAGAAGCCACATAAATGTTGGAATTGATTTCTCGTCTATTCTTATACCAAGACTCGTCAATCACAGTCTTTGCGATTGACCTTTGAAACCTTTCAAATAAATAAACTTGTCTTTCGAACAAACGCAGAACAATAAACTATCAACGCTCGACAATTTCAAGGCTTCGGGAAATGTCAACAGACAATTATGATTATCGGATATCACACAAAAAATTCAAATTGGCATCTTTTTCTTCTGAACATAAATTGTCAATAAATAATCGTAAATGTTAATGTTAATTGCTTTTCCATAAATTTTTTCCATTCGAATTATGATCGAATAGTTAAATTTTATTGTTATCGATCGCATCTTTGATTAGTTCAGTGATATGATGGACATTCCTGACGCTCCTTCATAAGATTTACAAGCCATGACGATTATAAATAACACATTTAGCGGCCATTTAATAAAGAAACTTCGATTCTTATCAAAGACTTCGAAATTGACCAATTTTAAATGCATCATTTATCAATATTTTGTTTTTGCTTCGACCATAGAGAAGCATTAAAATTGGCTAAGCTTTCCATAATGATGACATTTCGATTATACCGAAAATTAAGATCTTCGTTTTTAGAAAGTTCAACAAACTCTGCCGCGTATCAATGATAGAATTTTTGTTTATAATCTAGTAAATTAATTTAAATTTCTTGAAAGTTATTCTACAAGGATTATAAAACCATCAAATCTGAACGAGCATAAATATTCGGAGAAGCGCAATAAAACTGTATCTAGAAAGAAATAACTATTTTTTATGAGCCATCATTTGTTGCTTGCTGAGCTCTGTAATCATTTATTTTATTTCTCTTCTTATTTCTTCAACTATTTTCCACCAAACCTCTTAATAGTCTTTACTTCTAATACAATTTTGTATGAACCTCAGAAAATAGGCTTAATGATGGAAGGTGGAAAAACTTGCTTCTTAAGTTAAAAAGATTTTGAATTTGATTGAATCATGATTGGGTTTGCGTTCGATGAACTTAGGCGAGCTGCGAAGAAAAATTGACATACACAAGTTCGATAGGATTTGATCGGGGCGCTGTGGCTGATTAATGACAGGAAATTTACAACACTGTTTTGTGTTAATTCACTGACGAGAAATAGAGAAATAGAGAAGGAAAAAATCAGAATAATAATTTGGGCAATTAAATTTAAATCAATCTTTCTGGTTCTGAAATGAATAGATTTCATTTGTGTCTAATGATCGTCAAAAATCTTCAAAGTTTCTTGAATTTTTCTTAACGTAACCGCAAAAAATTATGCGAAAATTGAATGTGATTGAAGCCGCTACGACCACGCTCGACATTTATCAAATTGTCGGAGCGATTGATTGAAGTCATTCGCAGTCGAAGAACAGGCTCAGTTCGTGAGCGACAAGATAAGCCAATGCCAAAGAGTCGCTGAATTAATTATCGAGATGTGGTTTCTATTTGCAAAAAATATATTTTTTTATCGTTTTATGATAATGATTTTGTTAATTAATTTTTATAGAATGTGAACTCGAAAACGAAAAAATAAGAAATTTGAAACATGTTTAAATAAATTATGATCGTTAAATCGTATCATTGTCATAAATGTAAGAAAAACGCGAATAAATAATTAAACACTTGGAGGTACAAAGTATGTTTACGAGCATTAAAATTGCAGTAAAAAATTTAAAAGTTCAATTTTCCTTGAAGTTAATGGAATTCATCAATTTTTCCATAATTAAACCTATTGATCGTTGAGTGATTTCTACAATTTGTATAATTTGTATACGTTTTAAGCTTTATTTTCGCATTTGCATCATTTTCGCATCTTTCTGCATGAATGTGTGATTATTTAAATTTATTATTCAACAACAATCGTCTGACTTCTCTCATTCTTTTTGTTGCACAACAAACTAATTCGACGAAATCTACTATTTAATTAACTCAATTCATGTTCCAGTGACGAGAAATCGGCAATTTATCTCACTCCAGCACAAAACACACAATAAATTGCAAAATTAAATTTGCACAATTTTTATAACTGCTGTTTGCGCCTTTCGCTACTGCATTTTTTTTATCTACCTCGGTTGCAATTAATTAGTGACAAAATTAATTATTGCCACATCTATGGTACACAGTCAAGTTAGATCGAATATAATAAATCAATTTAAATAAACTTTTCATACAATGTAAATCAGCAAGTGGCGTTGCCAACGAGCTTCAATAATTCACCAAGTTTGTGTACATGGGGAGCATACAGAATGTAATCAGGTGGGAAGCATTTAAATGTTCTTAATTACGAAGTTCAACCGAAAACTATTAATTGCTCCAATTAATAACTGAGCGAATTTGGTTCAGTTGTGAAACATTTACCGACTGTGCAATGTGAAAAAATCGCCATTTCGTTCGTGATAAATTGACATCATCAATAACAGTTAATTAACAGATACTTTGGTGAATGTTCAGAAGTAAATTCTTCGTGTTGCAGCTTAATTATTATAGCTTCAGATGAAGTTTTTTTTTTAAATCGAACGAATTTAATAAATTATTCCTTTCAACAAATGTTTTGTCACTCACTTAAGAGCATCAGAGCCGAATAAGATTATGAGCGAATGGAAAAAGAACAAATGAAATTCCAAGACAGCAAACGACATTCCATAACCAGACAAATAATAGTCTTGATTTGATTATATATTACCTTAACTTTTCTTAGTCTCTCTAACCGCATCTTCGAGACGGTATAAGAAGAAAGAAAACATCAAACAAAACAATAAACGATCAATTTCTGAGACCGCTTTGATGGACATCTTTCTCTCAAACTTAAATAAGATGATACGCATCGAAGGAAGTGTATCTAATTGACTGTAATTAGGTGAAGAAAACCTTAATCATGATTTTTCTTGAAACCTTCTTCAGTCAGCCACCGAACTTTATTACTCATCTTTCGTTCATTAATTCGAGAACATTTATGATTAAATACATAAATTCCGACAGAGCAGAATGAAGTTTTGTTGCTTCATCGGTTATAGAAGTCTTTCGTTACATTTTCAATATTGACACCAAGACCAGACCACAGACGTTGTTGCATATGAATTCCATTATTTTCTCAAGCGACATATTAATTGTAATTATTTTTGCCTTCCTTCGATGCTGTTAAATTATTTATGCCTGTAATCAACTCGCTAAAAAAAAAAAAATTAGAATTCTCAACTATGAAGCTATGTAGTTCTTCGTCTTCCTAGTTCAACGATTTTGCGCAATTCATAACAAAATTATTTTCTCATGTTTCTGCCTTGTTTTTTGGGCCACACCTATCAATTGAAACCATTTCTCGCGATGGTTTGCAACATAACTTCGCTCTGCTCTGCTTGATTATTATTGCCAACACAAAACCATTTATTTTATTTCGTTACAAATTAAATCATTTTGAATTAAAAAAAAATATTGTGATTTCTTGTGCCACTAGCTATGGGCGAGTTTCTTCTTCTTTGATTTTTCTCCCTTATTGCTCCATGAGCTAGCATACAGTTAAATATAAACGTAGGTGGCCATTAAATCAATCATTTCCATTCCATGAATGAATGATGTTATCACATCTTGTTGTTGGCTATAAAATTTTACATCTTTTTTTATGTTCGAGACTTCGAAGAAAGTTGCGCAATGAAAATTTCACTCACAACAAAAAAATATGTATTTAAATTTTATGGATTCCGAAAAACAGAACCCGTGAAAAATTGACGTATCGAATGACAATTATGCACTTATGTGAATCCATTGTGGAACTTTAAAATTAAAGGTATTTTAAAGGTTCCTCTCGTTCTCCGGTTCCACACTTTAGTTTAATTTCATGCGAAAGACTTTTTCGATCAGAAATTGCTTTCCATACCAGAAAGCGATCAAGCGAGTTTTAATTGACATTTATGTGACTTTCCATCAACAATCAACCGGAAAGAGGCAAAAAAAAATTGTAAAAGATCAATTTATTTATGCAACAACCATAAACTTCTAATCAATAAACGTAACATTCCATAAAGCCTAGTTTGTCGGAAATTTAAAAATAATAATTGGGCGTAGCCATGTCAAAGAGATGTTATCGATCTGTATTCTTTTTTTTATGAAAGTTGCATTGTTTTTTTATGTGCCTGCAACTATGAGCCTGTTGGAATTTCCTAGAAAAGACAAACTACACTCACAGCTGTACAATTTTTTAATAAACATCTAGTTTAGCATCTGAAATTATATGCAATCAAGAATTGTAACGGAATTATTCTAAGACGATTGATAAAATTGCTACATGCTTTAGATGGATGGCGGCTGGTAGCAATCTTTCTATCTCCTTCGTTTTAGCATTATTTATTATCAAATCCATAAAAACAGTCGAACGATCTCCGAGTCTCGCATCATAATAAAAGTTCATTTTAGCTATAATTTTGAAATTTAATGAAAACCCTTTACTTTTTTTTATTATGCCTACAAGTTAACGAGCTCAATTTTAATGTACAGAGATTGCATGCAGCTCGCATAAAAGTATCTGATGTTTTGTAGGAAGGGAAATGTTATATTTATAGTGTAGTTTTCTTTGCAAAAATTGCATTTCTCATTGATTTATACTCACGTGAAATCATGTATTTTTGAGCTTTGCACAAAACCAAAATCAATTTGAGGTTTTTGGGAGAATAAAGAACTTTGACCTTCGATTTGTGTGGTTTTAAAACTGCAGACAGCTGTGGGGCATGACCTTGATCATAATTCTCTTAATTTGCCAGCTTTCTCCGCTGGTTTCATGAAAAGAAAAATATTAAGGTTTAAAATTCACCAGGATACGGACACAAACGCAGCATCATCGGCTTTAGTCAGATTGGCGGCACGGCAATAAATATTTAATTTCTCAAAGCGGGACACGACGACTTTTGAGTCACCACACCACCATCGCGGGACGCGCGACGAGACACACAATATTCAGCCAATAAATTATTTTAATTTATGTTTGTCTCGCTGCAGTCCCCGCACAGATTCAATATCAATTTTAAATATTATTATTATTCACCGCGAAAAAAAAGTTTCTCATAAAAAGTCTTTTTGGATCAGAACAACTCTCAACTTAAAAAATACACTCTTGCCCATTCAACAGCCATTAAATTTTTTCAGTTAGCTTCGCACATGAAAATCGTCGCCAAAAGTGAAATCATGGTCTGCTACCTGGAATTCTCGTCAATTATTTTGTAAAAGATTTAAAAAATTTGTGGTTTAACATTTTGCTCTGTTCCACAAAAACAATGTTTACCGTTATTTGTTATTACCAAGAAATTAGATATTCATCACAAAAAAAAACTAATTGAAGCGAAACATAAAACACGCGACAAAATTACTGTTTCTTCTGAGAAACCTTTTCTAAGATTACAATCTTTGAAGTGTTGATGGTGATCGCGAAATAAATTTTTACGACCCGCGACTGCTACTGAGATTGAATTCATAACCAAATTTGAGTTTCAATTTTATGAATGGATTTTGATAGGGTATTGTCGGCTTAGCGTCTAATTTTGTTTTTATGTGTGGGTGTTTCGGACCTTATTTTACATTAAAAAGAAACTTCCATTGACTATTATTGCTTCGATGATTTACTGTGCAATTGATTAATGATGTAAATTTGCATTTGTTATTATTATTTTTTTTTTTTGCGAAATTAATAAAGTTTTCTTACGCTAATTGAATTTTTTCGAAATCAGCAACAGCATGAACCTGACAACAGTAATTTGAAGCATTGAGCCTTGAAGGTCTGATTTGATTTTTTGTTTTGTTCACCGCAACAGGAAAAAAGTTAATTGAATTATGTTTTTTTTTGTGGACGCCAAATAGAAAAAAATGGTTTTTGCATAAATTGCTTCTTATGTAAAACACGAAATCCTTGAGCGAGCTAAGTAGATAGCTTTCAAAGCTAGGAAAGCCTGAGCCAGTGCTTAAAGTTAAATGCTCCATTTAACACACAATTTGACATTGAATCAGAATACCATTCAATTATGCGAATGACATGAGAATTGTTTCAGGAATTCATAAACATTTCTTCGCATGTTTGTTTGAGATCTGTAAGACATTTGCATATAAAGCAGCAATTTTCTGATATTTTTGTTCGCTTTTGAATTGAAGATTTAAAAATGCAAATGAAAAGTAAACAATCGAACGTGAACAATAATAATTTACGGAAATTATCATTTGAGAAACTTTTACTTGTTTCGTATCTTGAAGCAAATTTTAACAAGCAAAAGTCACCGCGTGACATAGTAAATGAATGATTCCCAATTCGCAATTCTGTAGAATAATTTTATTGTTGTTTCATTGCAAGTGTTTACTTGCCATGCCCTCATTGCCGCAATTGACATCGGCGAGAATGCACTTTGCCATTGGAACCACACCGCACTTTATATAGATTTTAATGCGCTGCAATGTAAGTAAGGCACGACTTTAAATTTAAATGAGAAATAAAACGCGGCGGACATGTGTCGCATTCAGAGTTGCTTTTTCCTTCATTCTCTCCCCTACAAGCTCACTCATGTGAGATATGTCAGTAACATAAATTGAACATTTAGCTTTACCAAACATGGCATTAATTGTTTTCAAGTTGCGCGGCTTTCGAAAATTATTATAAAATATCAAAATTGAATTCAATTCCCTTTTGGCGATCGCTGATCAACCTTGAACTCCATCTATGGTTCGCGCTCTAAGCGACGAAGTATGAAATAAAATATCAGCAATGGAAATCACTATAAAATTGCTCAAAACTGAATAAAACTCCGATGATTGCGATGATCACGGCTATGGAGATGATCATGGCGACAATTGATTGATTTTTATTGTACAGCACAATGCCAAGAATATAATAAAGGTGCCAACGATTTGACATTTGCGATCGCCACTTTATGCATCAGAAAAAAAAATTATTGACCAAGTAATTGATACCATAAAGTGCCACCACCTTAATGCATGCAACAAAATTGACGAGATTTTTAAATTGCACTGAAATGCTTTTGCATGTCCCTGACAGTTTTAATTTAATTAAAGCCTTTTTTCAAAGTGAATGCTCTTTCAATTGAGGTCTCAACATCGAAATAACAGCCAAACAAGATAAACGTGATTCACTTTAAGAAGAAGCTCATTTTCCATTTAAAAAGTTAGACAGGACGACGATAGAACAAAGTCCAAAAAAACAAACTGATGCTCTCACAACTTGAAAGCCCATTCACGAACATTTTTTTAAAAGGCAGCAATCGATATGGCAAAATTTTGAAAAAGTTGTTTACATTCACGAATCGAATTCATTCATAAAACGTTTTTTTGTTGTCATTGCCTTAATTTCTTAAAACGTTTGACATTATTTCATTTAATTTCTTGTGAATTTTATGAATGAAATACTTCTGTCTCTTTTCGCTGTGATTGCATAATTTTTTTGCACTCCATAAAGTTTTTTTTTATGGAAAGTTAATTTTTGAAATGAAATCTAAAAGAATTTTCCACCAATCAAATTGTTTTGTTCAATAAAATCCTGTGCCTCTGGATCGTCAAATTGAAAATCATTTTCATCTTCGAAAAATGGCAAATCAAACCATTGCCATGATATTGGTTTCAAAGTGTCCACTAAATATTTGATGCAACGACGTATAAAAATTCTAAAATGAAAAGATTTTAGTCCTGAAATTCCATGCTTTGTGATTTGTTACTTACTTTGTATGAATTTCGTCACATTCAATGACTGGATGTTGCTCTTTATAGCATCGATTACGAACATTAAAATAAAAGTTTCCAATGTAGTTTCCACGCTTTGTATTGATTGATTTAAGACATTGCTTAAATTCTTTGTCACACAAGCAATGAAGTCTTGTGAAATAATCGTCGTTCTTTAATCCATGTTTTGATTCACCTGATGCCATATTATCACAATGATCATGAGATCGACAACATTTATCAACATCTGAATCATTTCCTAAATCTTCATAACCATCAGCTGTATTTCCAGGGCCACACCATTTGGTTCCAGGAAAGCTTAAATTAATACGATCTTCAACTTTTCGATTTCTCTCAACTGACGATTTACCAACTGGCTCCGATTCATCACCAAAACTTGTAACACTTCTTAATGAATCTTTTGCATTTGCAAAATGAACAAAAATAAAAAATGCGATCGCAAAATGTGAAAAAAACATTTCCAAGTGCGATTTCAAATTCAATTAACAAAAGTGCAAAAATTTGCTGTCAATTTATAGTCGAAAAAAGTTCTTATCAAAAGTTTATAAACAATAAAAGTTCCAACAGTGAACACTTATCAGAAGTAACAATGAGTTTTGATCATTTTGCATTTCATTTTATAAACATTTTGGCGGAAATTGTCAACTTTGAAATAAAAATTTTGCAACAAATAAAAAATTTATTCTTCTTTAATTTTCTCGCCCAATAAGAAATTTCTAACAATTGGATGTTTAAAGATTGGAACTGAAAGTAAAGCACCAGTACATGATCCAATCCAATAGACAATGATATGTTCAATGTCAGTATTTCCAGAGCATCCCCATTTGAGACTCGTACTCAGAACTGGATTAAAATAGCCGCCCGAATAACTGAACGCTTCAAAATAGAAGAAAATTGATATGAGTATAATCATCATCCACATGATGTTGCCTGATTGATGCCGGAACATCAGCAGACGTTTTAATTTATTACCAGCAACAACCAAACTGGTTCCAATAAAACTATCCAGGATTGTTGTGAATTTTGGATTATTTTCATTTAACGTTTTTGATGCTAAACGACAAAGCAATGTTGCAATTCCTTCAATTAATGCACCGATTAATGGTGAAACCTAAAATTAAATATTTAGGAAAGAAAAGAAGTAATTTGGAAAGAGAGAAAGAAGGAAAATTGGTTTAAGGAAAATTGGAAAAATTGTTTTGAAATAAGAATAAGTTTTTTCTCTACTTGCAAATCAGCAGAACATTCTTCAAAAGCTTTTCCTTTATGCGTTTGAGCAATTTCCATCCACCAGAAAAATTGAACAACACGCCAAACGCAACATCCACCCATAAGTTGAGCCCAAGTTTTTAAGGCAACATCTCGTGGTGAAATTTTTCCTTCGAGCATTTCTTCCATGTGTGTATAAGGACATGCTGATGCATCACCCCAAACTTGTGACCACCAAACTGTCAGCATGAACAAGAAAATTGCATATGTGGCAACACCAAAATTATCAGCGACTAAAATTTTTAATTCCAATTAACTTCAAACTTCTTGAATTAAAATCTTAATTACCAATAATCAGCTCAAAGCATGTTGAACACAATTCAGCAGCTGCAATTGCTTCAAGAAGGAGTTCTTTGACGAGTCCATGAATCGAAGTGAATCGATCGAGAACTTTTCGCGCCGTTTGTGCAGCGACACAACAAAAAATTATAAAAACTCCGCTGATCGCTAAATCACTTAAAGACATTTTTTTTTTTTTATAATAATTTAAGAAAAAAATTTGTGACGTAAAACTTTTTCTTTTCTGCTCAAATTTATTTTTAGTTTTTCAATTGAAATTTTACGAAAAGTTTTCAATTTCTTTTAAGTATTTTCACTTTTATCACAATTTAAATTTCTTGAAGTTGATTACATTGAGAGACAATCGATGACTTTAATTCGCTGCATTGCAGTTTTCATTGGCGTCAGAAATATAGTGAACGGAAGTTTCAATGTTCTACATGATTCAATTTCCACAGACTCACTGAAAAATTCAAGGGAACAGAAATTTTCTCATTTGAGGTGAAAAACTAAATTTTCCGTTTTATGTTTGTATTTTTGGTGAGAGCGAAATTTAAAATCATTTGAGAATTGTCCGCTATTCTGAGCTGTTTCTAAAACACTTGTTGATTTTGTTTTACGCAATACTTGGTTTTTTTTTTTTTTTCGGAATAAAAATTTAATTTATTGAAAGTTTGCAACGTGATGTTGACAAGATTCGACAGTAAATTTTGAATAATAAACTTAAGCTGCAAATAAAATTTCAAGGAATCTGCAAAAACCAAAGAAATAAAATTAATTAAATCGCGCAGCACGAGTTTGGGGTATAATTTTTCTTGTTTTATTTATATCTTGACATGGGAACAAATGGAACGTCCGAGAGGAATGAAAAATTTACGAGTCATGAGTCATCAAATATTCTTGAACAAATGCAAAGAAACCGAAATTGCAATGAATAAGCCCATAAAGCAACAATGAAAATCGCTTGGTTTAAGATTTATTTTATTTCCACATCACCATCAAAGCCGCTCAAAGATAGAAAAAATTCGCCTAAAGCTTAAATTCATATAAAAGTTTTATTTCATTTTTCTTCTTCTTTTTCAGACACTCTGGCGATGGAACCATAAAAGCAATAAACGAGCGTTTCTGTCACCTTTTCTTCTGTTTGTAATCAATCAACTGGCAATTGGCGTTTATGGAAAATTGAATTTGTGCGATGTTGAGACGGGACAGACGAACATTATATTGGACATTGAGGAAAGTCGTGGAGATTGTAAGTATTGAAAAGCAAATTCAAAACCGTTTTGTAGGTCCCTAGCATGCTTGATTTTCACAGGCCATTGCCCTCTTTGAAATATATCAAATTCACTGTGACTCTTAAATATCAACATAAGACATGATAATCCAAAGTTATGTTGTGTGCATATACTTCAATTTTTATATAAAGAGATTATTTTACCACGATCACAAGGAGAATTTATGCAAATGTGCTCGAAATGCATTCAACAAGAAAACTCCAATTTATTCGCAACACTCAGAGTACATTGCACATAATCATGATGAATTATATATTGCACAACAAGGAGATTGAAAATAATGCACTGCAAATTGAAGTGTTTAAGACATTTAAAAAATTGTTGTATGGAGATTGTAGAACGAATTCGAGAATCGCGAATTAAAGAAACGGCGCAAAGTCAGCGGATTTTCTCTGCTAAATGAGAAATGTTTGTAAATTATGGAAAATTATATGGCCAACGGTAAAATGGAGCTTTTCACGAGAGAGAGAGCCCATGATTTTCTCGTTATAGAACAACGCGCGCGTAAATAGCAATAATGATAAAGTGATATTGAAAAATGTTTATGCAGTATATATGCTTTTGTGGAATAGAATGAAATAGCTGAAAGGTTTTTAAATACTTTCAATGTAGATCGTGTTGAGATTTATTAATCGCCCTTGTGAAACTCGCTATTTCATTATATGCAAAACTCAAGAAGTCTCACAAAAGCAAATTCTTTCATCAATTTCTTGAAATCTTAATGGTGCTTAGCAGCATTCTTATAGACAGTCAAAGAGTGGCTGTCCAGTGTTGAACGAAATAACCAGTTTCAAAGCAATGCTGAATATTTCAAGCGTGCAAGTCAAGCAAAGAGCTCTTAAAGTCGCGAAACACAGGCAAAAAATTGCACACCAATTAGTTAAGTGGCCGATAATCGCTTGATATTTTTCAAACAAACGTTAAATTTCTGCGGTTAATTCATTTTCTTAAATGTTAATTGGATTTGATTTTTTTTGTTTGTTTGTTTGTTTGATTTCTTCGCTCGATAAATTTTCAGTAAAGCAACGAAACATATTTCTTTGAATTACAATATGACATTTTTATAGTTTCATGTAAAGGTTTGTTAAGAGCAGTAACAACTCTCTTTATCATGTCAAACATCGCAATCGCAGCAAATTAAACATGTCTTGAAATTTTATTTTTCTTGGTTGGATTAAGTGAAAGTGAGAGCACATATCATATTTATTATTTGAACCCGTATTTCTAAAATAAGTAAGAGTTTTACTTCTTTTTTTTTGTCATGTCTCATGTCTCTCGTCTGGTTCTGTCTATCAGTTTTTCTGTCTTCTTAAACTCGAAAATACATTGAGTCGGCGGCAAACATTCCATTAGCTTTAATGGGCAGATTAATTATTAAATTTTCTACCAATTAAATACCTTTTTGCTCCGAACTTAATTGCGATTGCGTGTATATTTAAGACAATTTTGCAAACAACAACAAAGCTTTTTACGGGAATTTTTATTTAAAGAAGTTTTATATGTAGAAAAAGTAAATTTGTAAGAAAATGTTTTTCTTGCGGAAATCGTTAAGTACAAAATGGAATTTTTCGCGTGGATGTTTTAATTGACGTTCATTACTTGAAATTATTGCATGAATCATGATATTTTTGTGTTCAATCATAAAAGAGTTATTTCTGGAATGCAATTTTCTTTTGTGATTCCATAAATGGCAATCGATTTCTTTCTTTTAATGGCTCTTAATTGAGATGATACAGCAACGATTAGTTTCCAGCGGGATTGATCTCAAGCTCACCATCATTGAATATCAATTGCCATGAACAACTTCACTAATTATCTATGAGTACGACTGACACTGAAATGCAGTGAACAAAAGATTCTCTAACAAACATAAACTCGCATGTCATTAATGTCCCGATGACTAATTGTCATATATTGATGTTTTTTTTTTGTCAATTATCGATTGTTGTGCCAAAAAAAGAGACTTATTTAATTCATTTTTTTTCCTCTTTTAGTCATCGGACAACACACGTCGCCGGCTGAATTACCAATCTATGGTGATCCATCAACGGACATCTCATTAGAACTATTGTTCCCGAAAGGCAACCCAGTGTTCTCATTGGCGGGAAAGAAGCTCAAACTTCTACAACCGCTCGATCGCGATATTGATAATTTGAGTCACATTATCTTCCAGGTAAAGAATTCAGAACATACAATTTGTCTCATTATTGTTGTTATCAATTGCGATTGACAGCTGAATGGATAAAAAAAACTTCTTTTATCGTTCGATCTCTTTCTTCCTTTATATGTTATAGATATATTGCTCAATCAAGTCAACAGGACGTAATCGAACGATTCCAATCATTGTGCGCGTATCAGATATTAATGATAATGCTCCACAATTTGTTAATGCACCATATGAAGTGACAGTGCCTGAGGTGAGTCTTAAGAAATTAAACCCGGACAATTGCGTCTTAATGTCTGCTTAAGAATTCTGAGCCACAAACCACCATGATGACGAAAATTCACAAATGAATTAATTAAAACAGAACAAGGGAGAAGAAAAAAAAAATCTAAAATTCTTTTGAAATGTTGATTAAAGTCCAAACACAAGACATGACGAGTGAAGTGGAATGAGTGAAATCCGGCAATCCGAGCAAGTCAAACAAATGTTATTATTTTATGATTGACAACTTGAGATTCTTAATTTTTATATTCTTGAAGAATGAGAAACGAGACACGAATTTCTTCGAGTGCGGGACTTGATGAATAGAAAATGAGAAATTGAGGAAAAAAAATAAATATAAATCAATTAAGAGAAATGTGGCAAAAACAATAATTGAAAAAAACCAGCTTAAGACTAAAGAAACTTCAACAAGATTTATCTCATTCGAATCAATGAATGAGTCAAATATTTAACGCCGCGAATCAATCTAAAATATTGCTGATCAGAAACTCACTCCAGAATTCGCAAACCAGTTGAAGAAGTTTTATAATTAATTTAAATGATTCGATTTTTGAAGCAACCCAGACAGTTCAGCGGCAAAGAAAAATAATAAGAAGATTCCCTTATTTTTCTGTGAGGCGTTTCTCAGCATTCACGTTGAAATAATCTTTCAAGACATATTGACTGATGCCAAAGGAGGTGTAAATTTTTTTTTCTCTCCGTACAATCAGCAAAATAAATCGAGTTGATGTTGTTATTCATCATTTTAAAGTTTGATATAGCAGAACAAGAACTAGATCTCTCTACAGCTTGTCCAACGAGACAACAAGTCGATAGTTGAGAGCCTTGAACAAAAAAAAATTAATAGCGCAAATTATAGTCCAAGCATGAAAGAAAAATGTTGAAAGTGAATAAATTGAATTTGCAACATGAGCTGAAGATTTTTTGTTGTAATAATATTGCACACAGTTTGTAGCCGCGAGCCGCGCATTTGGCATGTAATAGCAATAGCTTTGACCTTTCCTCTGAATATTCTACTGAACACTGCTCTCGCGGGCATCACACATGAGAAAACTTCAAATTTCAATTAACGCGATTCAAAGTCTCTCTGAAGCTTTCTCGGATTTATTTCTACAAACTTTTTCATTTCACGTAAGACCTCGAAGGTCTCTTTTCACAGTCGAGATGGAATTTTTCTTATGTTTGAATTTAATTAACTACTTTTTCTCCCTAAAGCCACGAAGAAAAATTTGTTACGCTTACATGAACTCCGACAATACAATGTTGCTGCTCACTTCCAGGCATAGCTCCTGTTAATTGATTATCATTTTGCACAAACATTTATTTTCGTACTAAAAAATAATCAACAATGGCAAAATCTCACTCCAGAAAGAGAAATAAAAAACTATCTAGTAAAAAAAAAAAAAAAAAACTGCAGAGTTGTAAAAACGAATGAAATATTTATTTTTACAATCAAGCCACGCAATAAACGGCGGCAAGCGAGTAAAATACAAGACAAGTTCAGTGCGTTACATAGTAAAAAAAAAAAAATGGAACATGTAATTTCAATTAACTTTTGATTTTTAAACAATGTTGCACAAGGATCTTCAATGATAAAGCGCTCAAAATATTTTCTTTCAATTGCTTCACACTTGATAAATATTTCTCTTAATTATATTTCTTAAGTCAACTGTATTCACATTAAAGCAAAATATAATTAATGATGAAAAATTAAATGTGTTTTCGTATGATCGTGGCTTAAGTCTACAATGTTTTTTTTTTTTGTGACATGGATGCTTGAACATAAAATGAATGAAAGACAGCTTAGCCGTGCACGAAATTGGTTAATCGCTATCGCTCGCACTCGCATCTAACGTTTGAGATTGAGCAATTTTCCGAATGAAGTAACAGCAGAAGCGGCAATTTAATTAACGATGTTTGTTTTCGTAGAGGAAACATCCGAGCATCAAATTTCACGCATCTGATATTGCGCGACTGATTGAATTAACATTTTTGTATTAGCTTTAACTATAAGAGAACTTTGATTATCGGAAAGCAGTAATATTTCTGCAATTTTGATGAGATGCTTGTTATATAATTTTTGATTGTTGGGTTCATTCCTAAATTACATTCTTTAACGGAGGTTTTCCTGCGAAACATAAATTCTTCAATCTCGATCTTTCACAAAAACTAATAACAAAAATGCCTTCAATCTATATTCTGTAATCGTTATTGTATGTTACACAATTACTATATCGCGCTGTGCTGTGTGTACTTATAAAACGTGATACTGTTATTAAATAGAAGTGTAAATTATCTTTGTTGCCGTAGCTCGGATCGCCGGATCGCAAGCGAGTCTCAAGCCAGCATTTTTCCAGGTCGCGTTCGTTGTGCACCTTTTTTTTGTTAAGTAGCCAATTGAATTGTGATATTCAGTGACCACTTTTCAAGATCTGACATAACATGGCCTTCAAAACACGCTCACTCGATCTCTCTCACTGGCCACGCCAAGTGCTTGTTCCCCTGGCCCGAAAAGGCATTTATTACTTTAAAAACATTTATTGACACTTCGACAGATTCGTATGAGTTAAATTAAAAGCGCGATCTTGAATAACATTCGGTTGATAGTGTATCTTCGTCAATCACCAGCAACTCATGAACGCGCGACCAATTCCTGAAATGTTCGAAAATGGTTTGCAAATAACAAACAAAACAAAACAAAAAAATCAATCAAATGTCCACGAAACCGAAATTTATGCAAATCGCCTCTAGGCTTGATTACGCAAAATTTTCATTCCTTGACAAAATATAAAGCAAAGACAGCAACAACACAAAAAAAAATTGTTATTTTTGTTATTTGAGGCACTTTTTTCGACTTGGCTTCTTGTCGTGCTCTTAATGTCACATTTTTTTTGTAGTTCTTTTCCGTGGTCATTCGAGTGACTCATTCAGTAATTTAACAGGAAACGAAGAGAAGCATTTTCATATTGATGCCCTCGAGGCAATCGATTTTTCGATTTTAGAACGTTTTTCGGAATTAAGGTTTTTACTAACTATTTAACAACTTCAACTGCTTTGTTAGATCATATTTCTTTTTAAATTATGAGTGAAAGCGACACAAATTTTTATTTTATTGTTTTACGAGATAAATCGCACATTGACTTGTTACAAAAGCGAAGTGAGGCGAAAACAAATGCCGCATAACGAGCTTTGTGTCTATTGAATGGTTTTTATATGTTAAGCCATGCTCTTTATCTCCTTTATCAATTAATTAAAGTTTCATCAATTCGCTGAATTTGAAACAAATAAGCGAAACAATCATAAATGGCTCAAATAAAAATTGTAGAATCAAATGCGGGTCGCCGATCATTAAAATTATATTTGAATGGAGCGATCGACAATAAAACATGCTTTCAATTTGTATTAAAAAAAGCGCTTTTCATTATATTCGCAGCCGAAACATCGATTGACATTTTTATACCATTTCTCTCTCCAAGATTGATTATTCGATTGTTTGTTACAATGAGCCGTTCCACAGTGCATACACTTCTCATCGCGCAGACATCAATTTTAATTTGAAAAGCATTCGCGGCCTCATTGCTCATGTGAAATTTATTGTTATTGTGACGATGCCGATATTTCCTCAGATAGATAATTGCATCGGTAAAATATTTTCATCGCACTTTATTGAAAAAAAGAAGGTTTTTATGAAACAGATCGAGAGAGAAACGACATAAAGAGATGAATCGCACTGCATGAAGTAGGAAGTTTGAAATTTATATGCCAAAGTGATTTCGTTCTTTATGTACGTATATAAGATATTTGAAATTCAACTTGATACCAGCTAAGCCTTTCCTTTCACCGACTTTTCGTACCTAATGTGATTTCGCGATTTCTGTTGCAGCCGCTGCTGAGGCATTGAATAAATCTTTCGCGCGCTGTTCGCTCATGTTGCTCGAGAACTAGAAACAGCAAAGCAAATGTATGCCTTTTTCCGATTTGGTGAAACCGTTATTTTATGTTGTGTGTGGTTGGAAATTCTTTTAACCATTCTTGGTCTCCTCGATGATGTTATCAGTCGACCGGAATAATTAATTGAAGAATTCCTCCGCTGCATGCTGCGAAATCACGGAAAATCGATGTTGACTTGTTATTTGGAAAAAAAAGTTTATTTTTTAAATAAATAAAGAAATAATTTCTCTCTTACCATCATTTTGGAATGTTAAATGGCATCCATCGATAGCAACAATCGTCTCGAGGGAGTTTGCCATTAGAAAATTAATTGACAAAAAAAATTCAGGACAACTAATTAAAGTTAATTAGCTCAGTTGTGCATCTTTAAGCTTAAATCAAAGTTAGCAATGAAAAAAAAAAATAGATAAATTAAAATTTCACGATTTTCATGCGGGAAAAATTGATTTTCTTCATGTTTGCTAGTAGAAGAATTTCAAAATCATGTTTGTAGGTTGAAACAACTTTTTTTTTGTTTGCTCTCTAAATAGTAACAACAAAAGCAACTGATTTGTGCCGGTTCCAGTGCATCGTCACATACTTGATGTGCCTTGCATTTTTAACATGCTTTTTTCTGCTTTTATACATGGAAAAGTCGTTTCGCATCATGTTATTTTTATTCTCTCGTGGTTCAGTTCTTTGGACATTTTTCTTGCTATAGTCCATTCTAAAGCTTCTTTATGCCCGTTTGAAACGCAATTTAAAGCAAACATTGCATCTATGTGCAGATAAAGAAGCATTTGTTTCTTTTATTATGCAAATGCGAACAACAATAGACATAAAATCTTTAAAAAAAAAACTTCTTTTTGTCTCCCATTCACAGTCGTCACCAATTGGTACCACCATATTTCGCAATATTCAAGCACAAGATAAAGATGCCGGTGTCAATGGTCTTGTGGAATATTTTCTCGTCGACGGTTCAATGAACCTTACAAAATCAAATGATTCGGTGAATGCTTCAGATGGCTTTGGAGTTTTTGCCATTTCGTATCCACATCAGGGACAGGTTTGTTTGTTTTTTTCTTCTTTTTTAGTGCAAGATTTATATTTTGAAGATTAACTTTTTTTTAACATTTCGGCGCAATATCAGGTAACAGTCGCACGAGCTCTGGACTATGAAAGGATCCAGAGATATTATCTGACAATTGTTGCTTCTGATCGTTCCCGAAGTATGGACGAAAGATTGTCAGCAACAACTACATTAACAGTTAATATCGCCGATTCTGATGATCTCGATCCATCATTCATTTATCGAGGATGTATTTTACTTGATGGCGCTTGCATAAATCCAGAATACACAGCAACAGTTCCGGCTGGAACACTTCAAGGTGTACTCAATATACATCCTGAACGAATTCAAGCTGTTGATTTAGATCAAATAAGTTCACCAATACGTTATTCGTTTCTTGATGGAACGCCAAACTCTTACAGTGACTACTTTGAAATTGATGAGCAGACGGGCATAGTGAAACAAAAGAAACTTGTTGATAGTTCAGTGACAGCAAGACAATTTGACATTATTGTTAAAGCTGAGGAAGTGTCGGAAGCTCAACGTTTCACAACAGCAAAGCTCGTGATCAATGTGAAGCCCGTTGATGCTCATCCGCCTGTTATTCATGCGTCAGCTATTGAGGGCTATGTTGATGAGAATTCCAAAATCGGCACACAAGTGAAGGATGCCAATGGAAATGCCATTAAACTAACAACAAACGATGCTGACATACCCGATGCTGAAAATATGCAAATGTATTCTTATGAGCTGACGACGCCATCATTTGTTATATCCAAAGATGGAATTCTAACGGTCAATGAAGAAAATCTCGATCGTGATCCGCCGAGTTTAGCAAAGCTTCGCTTTCAAATTGTGGCACGAGAAATTAAAGGAAATGCAGCAAGCTCACCACTCTCGGTGACCGTCAGTTTAAATGACGTCAATGATAACAGTCCAAAATTAGCATTAATTCCACCAGTTACAGTAACGGCGGGTGATAGCAAACGATTAATTGCAATTGCTAATGCAACTGACAATGATAACGGCGAAAATGCAGTAGTTACTTACTCAATTCATCATGTTTCAAATAATGGGCAAAATAAGTTTACAGTTGATAAGAAAAGTGGTGAAATTGAAACGAAAGGTCGCCTCGTGGCTGGCGAATCTTACAGTATTACGGTTCAGGCTAATGATATTGGAAATTTATACTCGCAAGCCATTGTTGAAGTAACAGTCATTCCGGGACCAAATACGAAACCACCGAAATTCTTGAAATCCATTTATGAAGTTCAAGTAAGTGAAGGCGCTGATATAAATACGACTGTTGCTGTTGTTAAAGCTGAAGATCCTGAAAGTGATCCTGTACATTATTCAATTGTTTCTGGAAATGATTTGCGACAGTTTATCATCGGACCAGAAACTGGAATTATAAGCGTTATTAGAAAGCTTGATCGAGAAGAAATTACTCGTTATCAATTGATTGTTCGGGCTGATGATAATGGTGGACTTTCGAGCTCATGTACCGTGAACATAAAAGTTACAGACATAAACGATAATAATCCAATATTCGATGAATCAATGATGCCCTTCAAATTTTATGTTGAAGAAGGCAAAGCCAATCAATCTGTTGGAGTTGTACACGCCCATGATGCGGATGAAGGAAAAAATTCCGAAGTCACTTACACAATTCCTGATGAAATTCCATTCGCAATCAATAGCAGGAGCGGCGAAATTAAAACGCGTCAAGCGCTCGATTATGAAACACAAAAAGAGTACAAATTTGTTGTTACCGCTAAAGATGGTGCACCTGATATGCGATTGGGTACGGCGACGGTCACAATTTATGTGAAAGATATACCTGATGAAGTTCCGAAATTTACAGAATCAATTATTGAAGTGAAAATTCCCGAAAATGTTCCAGACATGGAGGTAGCACGTGTCGTTGCCAAAGATCCTGACACCAAACAGGAAATTACTTATCAATTTAAAAATGGTCCATCTGATTTGTTTAAAATTGACTCAAAAACGGGTGTCATTAAAACAGTTAAAGGTCTCGATTATGAGGAAGAATCAGTTCTAGAGATAACAGTTGGAACTGCCGAGAATCCTGGCCGACTTCCAGGCGATATCATTAAAGTTCGAGTTCTTGTTGAAGATCGTAATGACGTGCCGCCAGTATTTGTTTCAATTCCTGAACCAGTTGTCGTGAATGATGACCAACCGATTGGAAGTAAAGTTGGTTCGATGCCAGCAGTTGATGGTGATGGCACAGCACCAGGAAATACTGTAAGATATGAAATGGTTGGTAAAGGAAAAGCTTTAAAATATTTCCAAGTCGATCCAAATACTGGTGAAGTTTTATTGAGAGATGAATTGAAAAAGGAAGACGATACTGAATATCAAGTTGATGTTCGTGCTTTCGATCTCGGTGAGCCACAACTGAGCTCTATTGCATCGCTGCCAATTTACGTTAAGCACGTGCTCAGTGATCCAGTGGCTGATTCAGTTGAATCGAAAATAGAATCTGGAGTCATTATGAGTCCCGAAGCAGTTGGACTTGCTTTTAGTGACGATGCTTATACCACAAGTGTTCCAGAATCAACGGGCCGCAATGCAACAATTAAATTAATTCAAATTATAAACTCAAAGAAAGCTACAAAGAATAAAGGTGGCTTCCAGTGTGAAATCGTTGACGGAAATGAATTTAATATTTTCTCAACAAAGATTGAAGATCATGCATGCGGTCTTGTTCTTATCAGTGGACTAGATTTTGAAAATAGAACTTCTTATGAATTAGGAATTAAATTAACATCATCAAAATATCTCGTTAATCAGCAGAAAAGTTTTTGTCGCGTAAAAGTAATCGTACAAGATCAAAATGATAATGAGCCTGAATTTGAATTTCCATCAACTTATAATCGAGGAAGAGATAACACATTTTATGGTGCTGTCAGCGCTGATGCTGATATTGACACATCAGTCATGCAAATTAAAGCTCATGATGCCGATTCGGGTGTATATGGAACACTCAAATATCGGATATATGATGAAGATGAATTGAATTTCATCACAAAAGATGATGCACCAAGTTCATATTTCATAATAACTGAAGATTCTGGAATCTTAAAAACACAAAAATCAGTTCTCACACATAACAAAAAGCCTTTTAAGTTCTTTATTGAAGTCAGAGACAACAATGGCAGCGAAACTGGAATATTAAATCGCTCAAAAGCCCGCATTGTCATCAATGTAATTAATGATGCAAACCGCATGGCTCTCGTTTTCACCGACTCGAGTCCTAAAGAGGTGCGTCGTCATGCGCGAACACTTGAGGAGCTTCTTGCGGAGAAATCTTCCGATTTAATGATAGGAATTGAAAAGTTTAGCAATCGACGATCATTAATTACAAATGGCTCTGTAGTTGAATCATCTGATGCTACTGATTTATGGTTCTTTGCAGTTGATCCACAAACTGAGACAATACTCGATCGAAATAATTCTGAAATTTTAGAGAAACTCCTTCAGCCGTCGGCACAATCTGATATTAATGCGGCAGCGTCGACGGTAGTTCGGGGAACGGCAGAGGGTATTTTTGCTCCGATCGAAGTGAAACAGCAAATTCAAAAAGTGAGAGCTGCGGCAATATTGGATGAAGACATTGTTCCAATCGTATTAATTTTCATTTCGGCAATAATTCTTATTCTGGGAATTTCGGGAATCGTTTACATTTGTCTGTCATGGTCGCGATATAAGAATTTTAAACAACAAATGCGTCAATATTCAGCACCCACCAATCCTCCACGCTACGATCCTGTGATCATTAACTCACAAGTCAGCGAAACTTCGCAAGCAAGTCTTAAAGCTGAGTATGAAACACAAGTACTTGGCATGGCAGTCAATGAAGAACAAGAAGATCAACATACAATTGACTACAGTGCAAAAAATCATGCATTCAGCTTGGATAATGTCAGTTACATCACGCACAAAGAGAACGGCCAACATAGTCCAACAAATTCAGACACATCAACGGTCGTGATCGGTACACTACAGCGCAACAATCGCATCAACTTGCTGAATAACATGAACAATAAACAAAATACTCTCAACAAAACGATCGAAATGAATCGTAACAATTATGCGAATCCGTTGAGCATTGACACGAATTATAAAGCGGGAACGACATTAACCTTAGGGCGAATCAAATCGGAACGCAATCAAATTATTAATGGGTAACATTTGAAAGGTTTCTTATGCAATTTTCAGTTGCTTAAAATATTCCTTTTTTTATTTCTTAAAAAAAAACTAGTTACGGAGACACTCAAAACAACTTAACAATGGCTCAAAACAATTCGTTCAGCACATTGGGTCGCAACAGATCGAATCACCACAATTACCAGTCATCACGCAATGATTTAGGTCTGGCGAATAATAACAATCACAATACTCTAAACCGAAATCATCGCTATCATGCTGATTTGCCTATAACGAATCCCATCTTTAAAAGGTAAGGAAATCGAAAGTTTTTTTTTTTTAGATTTAATTAACGATTTTATTATAACTGTCTCTCTCTCTCTCTCTCTTTCTTTCACAGGCACCAAAGCTCCGAAATGCTCAATGTCTGTGAATCAAATGACAACGTTTATTTCGGAGGTGGAAAGCGCGGCATCGTCGATTACTCACACCTGGGCTTCCCATATAATATCGATAGATCTGAGCAAGAAACGACCACTGAGCTCTAGATTTTAGGCTCAAAGTAAAGTTTAATTTCGTTCAAAATAATAATAAAAAAGAATATAAGAAAATGGTGATAAATAGTTGTTAAAACAAGAGACAGACATTAATATTAGTTAAATAATTAAACTAGATGCTCATTTACAATGTAAGTGAAAATAAAAAAAAAAAAACGTAAAACGCAAGTCATTAGTTTAAAAAAAAAATTCCTCGTTCGTCATTAAGTGCGTAGAAATTGATTTTTAAAATAATAATAGTTTAACTTGAATGCAATAAAATGTAAAAATGATTTTAATGTTTAGTTGTGTACAATAAAACCTAGAGAATGAGTCAACTCTCTTAATTTATGAGAGAGTGAATGTTGTGTAAGAAATGTGGATTTCGCTGGACTTCGACAAAAATAATAATAAAGAAAATCTTTTGTACCAAAAATATGTTTTTTTTTTTTTTTTAATGTCTTTCAATAAATTCCTTTTTTTACAGCAAAATTGAATGCAACAGCAACAATGTGGTTAAGTTGAAAATTAATTTTTTTATTTCAGCGCTTAGATGAAGAGGCGCATTCGGTCTAAAAGAAATGCCATTCATTGATTTATGAGGTCACATCACGAGGTCACTATGTAGCGAAGAGTCTAAAGAGATATGAAAAATGAAAGTTTATTTTCGCCGTCAGAGAATCGTTGTAATGAAAATGGCATCGCAGAAAGTGATTTGCAGCTTTCAATTGCATTATCTTGTCTTCGTTCTCCATTGCTTGTCGTTGTCGGCATGAGCCGAGTGAAAGTTTCAATATCTTGTTGACGAATAAAAAAAAAATTACACGATAAAATAGTGAGTTATCATCCTGGCATGAGTCGCGAGCGCTATTGGATATTTCCGTCATTTTTTTTTTTTTTGCGAATGTTAGCAATTTTGTAGCACAGAGTGATGATGTGAATTATCAGTCACTTTACAAAAAGCTTAACTATCAGGTTCACAATTTCACTTCATTCCCATAAATTCGTTTTGTTGCATGATGCAGAAAAATAAAAGATTTCACGCTCACCTGAAGCCCATTAAGATAACAGTTGAAGCATGTTAAAACAATGAAATCAACATGCAAAACGTAATCAACAATTATTTTCACACTGAGCTTCTTCGCTTTAATGGCTGCCAGCGAGCGGGAACATTTGCGGAATTTTGCCGCCTGTCCTCACATTTCATACCACAGATTTTGCCATGAATTATAGACACAAACAGCCTCCAGTTGCTTTTATCAGAAGTGAAAGAATGAATATTATTATAATTTTTGTGCAAAGTGATAGTTGCAAGCAGCTCGTTCACACGATCTTCATTTTAATGTCATTTATTGTTTTATAAACGGAAGAAGAAAAAAAAAAACTTTCATTATTAGCATTTTAAATTGTCGGTTTCATGTCTTGATATTTTTAGTGCAATTTTTATGAAAGTTAATATTAAAATTTTGAGGTTAGGATGTTTACGTCATTTGAGGTTATCTTTATTCTTTGAAAATATGTAGTAGAGCAATGATACGATGCGCGTATGTTAATTGACGTTTGATGTTTCATCATAACCTTCAAAATTCAATGAATGACTTTACATAAATTTTTTTTTGACACTCTTCTGGTTGATTATTTTTCAATAAAAGCGAAAGAACCGACACATTATCTCCATTGGCTTTGTGTATAAGGAAACTTGGTATTGTTTGTGCGCAGAACAATAAATTCATTCAACTATAAATGGAGTGTGCTTAAAACATTTTTTTTTAAAGCTCATTAAAATTCCTTTAACACGATGCCGACAAAATGTCCTTGAATATCGTATAGAAAAATATATTTGCGAGAAATTTTCAGTTTTACGGTTTCATAAATAAAATGCTACGATGTGTCATTTTGTGAGCTACCGGTTAAAATATTGACAAATTCTTCGAGAAATGAAATGTCATCCTGCTTGAAAATGCATAACAATTGACATCTTTATTATGTGATTTCTAGTAGAATTCTTAATGTAACGAAACAAATGTTACCACTTTGAAATGCCACAAGATATCGCGTTTCAATTGAATTGCATCGTGAACAATGGAAATGTTCCCAGTTTAAATTCAAACGACGGAAAAAATATTTCTTATTTTTCCATTCTCCGTCTTTAATGCACTTTTGTCACCTTTAAGAGGGTAAAGAGAACAAAAGTGTGGAATTCTATTCAATTTTTGTCGAGCGCGAAAGCAGGAAACAAGTAAATTTATTATATTTTAAAATCTCGACTTTGGCAAAAAGGAAATAAATTTGCTCGAAGTTCTTGGAGCCCAAATAAAAATTAAATAAGAAATCATGCAGCAGGTTGAGAAAATTCTATACAGCAAACAAAAACGACAAATTTAGTCATGCATGATGTAATGGCAAGTGCAGGGCATGTCTCAGGGAACGGTAAAATTTCATGATGCTACAAAAAAAAGGTTTCTTAACATATTTTTTCCCTCCAAAACATGATTTCAAGTGGCTCTGTTAAAGATCATCCCACATGTTTTTTTTTTATTTCTCTCGAATGCATGGAGACGATGAAAAGTCGTGTTGATAGCTTTTTAAAGCAACTGAACGTAATCCACGAGTTATAGGAAGCTGCTATGGAGATAGTTTCGCGATTTACATTCATTGTAATGTCAGAAATGCTAAATCTTTATACTTCATACACTTAGACAAATGAAACATCGAGAAGCCCTGCAACAATATATCAGCGACAATTTATATTCGAGATTTCGTAAAGAATTTCTCTTAAATTGAATAAAAAAAAAAAAATTTTCTCGGTTTGCCATTAATAGAGAATTGCAAACAATTGAAAATGCAAATTTTTCTCTTTCCCTTCCTTGGAATGAATGAAACAAAACAAAATGTTATATCGACAGATCAGTATTTGCGATTACTCAACAGCCGGCGTTGCTGGACACCGCTATTGGACTATTAAATTCCACACATGCCCATTTGTTACGCTGCATGTTAACACAATGCCTGATTCGTTATTGATGCTGCGGTCGCCCGTTACCCCGCATCAATCTTCGCGACCTATCAACAATTTCATAAAAAAAGGCAGCAAGGCAATAAAAAATTATGTCGCTTTCACTTCATATCAACTTTATTGCGAAGTAAATTTTTTTCTTAGATTTACAGCAAACGATTCTTCTTACACGCATCAGTAAATGACATTTGAATGGTACACTCTACGCAAACAAACTATTTTGTTTGTTTGAATATCTTTAATTGGATACAAAATGCATTGCGTGACTTGAAATGAATATTAAACTATTTACTAGGTTTAAGGCAGATGAAAAATATTTATGAGATCCTTTAAGGAGTGGCTATCACGTTGCAAAAATTTTAATTTTGAAAGTTGAAATCGGTGTTTATTTATAATTTTTAATGATAAAAGCTCTTTTATTACAGCATCCATTAGTCGACTAATGGAAGATTTTATTTTTTTTGGTTGCATATAAAAGTTGACTGGCTCGCAAAATTGCATCAGAAATTGTATAAAAAATTAACTTTCGCTTTATGCAACTTGAACCATCAATCATAAACATGTTTTTAAATGTCCATCAAAATGCAAGCACTCGCCGTCAACATGTCTCATCGAAATAGCGACAGATTGAGTCCATCGAAAACCACTTTTTGCTACAAAGATCAAGCTAAAAGTTCTCACAACTTTTTGATATAGTGAAAACTGGTTTTTTAGCGATAATGATGCTGAAGCCGCATAAGCAACAACAAGAGTTTTCTGAATGAATTGATGTCGAAAAAGAATTAATGGGCCAATTTTATTTTTTTTTTTTTTTTTTTTTGCTCTTTGCGATCTCTGATTGAGTCTCATATTGGAAATTATTTAATCGGATTTATTCAGCAGCAGCAACAAAAAAAAAAGTAAAAATAAAAATCACCATATTTAGCCTTTTAAGTCGTTCACTCTCCTCGTGGAGATGTTAATTATGATTGCAAAATGGCTGGCATCAACAGCTCACTAGCTTCCTGCTGTGTTGAACTCATCTTTTTATACATCATTATGATACATTCACTCCAGTTCAATCTCATACTCAAGCTCGAACCGATTTGATATTTTCGATAAGTATCAAGTTTCGGACTTTAATGGGTTTTTAAATCAAGCAACGGCAAAAAAATAAATATATGGAACGAAATAAGCAAAATATTCGTGAAATTAATTGTCCATCACATAATTTTGTGAATCGCACAATTTTTTTTTCCAACGTCGTAAAATAAAATGTGATCAGTTTTATTGGGATTAAATGTGATGTAAGAGTCAACTGATAATCAACTTTGCTAAAACGTGATCCCAAGAATTAAAATTTTCGGTTATTTGTGTTATGAATGTGTCTTGGAACTAAATATTGAAACTTCTGTGTAGAAAACAGCTCCCGCTAGTTATCAAACAATTTAACTTAACAAATGGAAGCCTTAAACCAAATCATTAAGCAAAAAATAAAACAGAAAAGCGTTGATTGAATTAACGAACAAAAAATTGACATTTTGATAGCAAATTTAAATAAAGTAAAGAGTATTTAATTCGTAAATTAAAATGCTAATCTCGCGTGGAGCAAATTGTATTTATTTGAAAAATTTAAGTATATTGTGAACGATTAACATTAACCGAACAACATTCCATAATCTGGTTTTTGTCGGAGATCAGAGATTAGCGATGCTTATTTAGGTCTTGTGTAAATCGTTCCCTGAAGACATCATGTCTATGCGACAGCTGATATGATATTTAATTAAAACTTTACTCTCAGAGAGAGATTTATCTTATCAGTTTATAAATATAAATTAACTCCAATAAAACATTTTATTCATTTCCTTAATGCAAACCTCAATATAGCAGTAAATCATTGTTTACGAATGAATTAAATAGTGGCCTGGCGAATAGTGACAATCAATGTCTCAATTATTCTATTAAAAAGATTTACGATTTCACCGCTGTGTTCCAATTTTAAAAGTTCCGTAACCTACCTCAAAGTCTATTTTTAAAGTGCAAAATTTTGTTGACAAACAAAGAAAAATTGCAAAATGCAACATCGCATTAAAATATTTGGAAATTAGTTGAAACATGATAACAAGACTTTAATTATCATATCATTTTCGTCCATAAATTAACGTCTATTATAATTCAAGTGTATTTGTGTGAGACCTTCAAAGTAGACTAAAACACTTTTTTCTGTATAAAAAAAAAATTGTCACATTTTCTGCCTCACGCTTGATGCTTTCAGTCGCAAGTGAAATTTTGATGAGACTACTTGAAGGGAAAAATCGGATAAACAAATAATGGATTTTGATACTGTCCTGGATGAAATTGGGGAATTTGGACGATTTCAGAAAGTGAAATATTATTTGCTATGTCTACCGGTATTTTTTGGAGCAGCCAATAGTCTTAGCTACGTTTTTACAGCGGGCAAACAACATTATCGGTCAGTTCCATTAAAATCTCGCAAGAAATTTATTAAAATAAATAAAAAAAAACTGATAAATGTAATCTCATAGCTGTCTTGTTCCGGAATGTGAAAATGCTGATACGGCTTACTATAAAACAGATTGGTTACAGAGTGCGCTGCCTGGGACATATCAACTCGATGGAACGTACCTTGTGAATCATTGCAATCGTTTCAAACCTAACGTCAATGGATCGCACAATTTCGGTGAAGTCTGTTCACCAAAAATGTTCACTGACGAAGTCATCAAATGTGATCAATGGGTATTTGACACGAGTTCGCACACCATTGTCCAAGAATGGAAAATAACATGCGAAGAAAACGACTGGAAATTGGCTTTTGTTGGAAGTGCTCATTTCATGGGAGTGATTGTTGGATCCGTGTGGCTCGTGTTTGGCGACTAGTAAGTTTAAAGAAAAAAATTTCAAATTATTATTTTTTTTATTTACATTTGACATAATTTATTTCTCAACCCAAAATTTCTAGCTATGGTAGAAAAATTACAATGATAATTTCTACATTTTTTATGTCATTAACGGGAATCGGTCAAGCGTTATCAACAAATTATGAAATGTTTGTTGCGTTTGCATTCTTAAATGCTATTGGAGTTTCAGGACTTTATCCATTAGCTTTTGTATTGGGATTGGAGATGGTTGGAAAACGAAAGCGTGGTACTGCTGGAATGGTCTGTAACTATTTCTATGCACTTGGTGTTGCTGGTTTAGGTGCTGCGGCATGGATTTACAATGATTGGATTTTGCTGCAACTTTTGATATCAATTCCGCCAATGATTTTATTTGTGTACTACTGGATAGTGCCAGAAAGTGTTCGATGGTTACTAACAAAAGGCAAAAATCGACGAGCAATTAAAATTATTAAGAATGCGGCAAAGACAAATGGCGTCCAAATCTCAGAACCTACTCTAAAAATGTTTCAACAATTAGAAAATGAAGAGCGCGAAGGTAAAATCAACAAGATAGATACTAATAAGGGAGAAATTTTAGCAGCTTTGAAGGTGCTCTTGACGTCAAAAGTTATGCTTATTCGCACTATGATACTCTTGTATAATTTCGGAGTAAATGCTTTAGTCTATTTCGGACTCAGTCTCAATAGTGTCAGCTTGAGTGGCAATCAATATTTCAATTTTGTTCTGGTGAGCCTTATCGAAATTCCCGGTTATTGGTTAGGTCTTCATTTTATTGAAAAATATGGACGAGTTACTGGCTTTCTGTCATCAATGATTCTTTGTGGCATCACTTGTATTGCTTGTGGATATGCTGAGACAGTTTGGATCCAGATCGGTCTATTTTTAATTGGAAAGCTCGGCATAACTTGTTCGTTCTCAATTATTTATGTTCATGCAACTGAGCTAATGCCCACTGTGATTCGATCCAGTTGTATTGGATTCTTTGCAACGATGGCAAGAGTTGGAGCTTTAGCAAGTCCATTTGCGCCGTTTTTGGAAAAATATTACAAACCATTACCGTACATTGTCTTTGGCGTAACAGCCATTGTGGGCGGTATTATGGCTTTACATTTGCCAGAGACGCTCAACAGAAAGTTACCAAATACAATTGAAGAGGCTTCTAGAATTGAATTCAAACACCACGATGATGAAGATCCCTTAGAAAAAAGAGACGGACTTGAGGTTATCTACTAAAGTTTGTTGACACTTTAAAGTATTGGAAAATTACATTTAATTTTAGAGGAGGGTTGGCACATCTGTAATCAAAAAAAAAAGAACAAAACAAAAACTATGAAAAATCTTACAAAAACTCAACGAGTCAAACAAGCAAATTACAGATCCGGTGAAATTGAATCAGTGCCAATAAATTTAAATAACTGAATTCACGCGGAACTTTATTTTACGCGACGAAAAATTTTCATGACGTCATAAAATTACGAATTGAGAAAGATCAGCAAAATTCAAGTATCATGAATGATTCTCTGTTTATCTCAAAAATGCGTCGAGTAGGTCAAGCAGCCAACACGATTTGATTCATCAAGTGACTTTTTCCGTTAGATATTTTTTGTTGTTGAAGCACGTCACGATTTTTTGTGTCATTGTTTACTTGAAATATTACCTAAAATCGTATTTCGTCGAATGTATCCAAATATTTCGGTAGCAAGTGAACTGTGAATGACAAAATATTTAATATGCGAAATTTTCGTAACATACATAAAAATAAATTATTTTACATGTGCGACAAAATGCTCAATTTTCAAACTGATTTTAAATTTCACTCTCACCAAAAATACAAACATAAAACGGAAAATTTAGTTTTTCACCTCAAATGAGAAAATTTCTGTTCCCTTGAATTTTTCAGTGAGTCTGTGGAAATTGAATCATGTAGAACATTGAAACTTCCGTTCACTATATTTCTGACGCCAATAAAAATTGCAATGCAGAGAATTAAAGTCATCGATTGTCTCTCAATGTAATCAACTTCAAGAAATTTAAATTGCGATAAAAGTGAAAATACTTAAAAGAAATTGAAAACTTTTCGTAAAATTTCAATTGAAAAACTAAAAATAAATTTGAGCAGAAAAGAAAAAGTTTTACGTCACAAATTTTTTTCTTAAATTATTATAAAAAAAAATGTCTTTAAGTGATTTAGCGATCAGCGGAGTTTTTATAATTTTTTGTTGTGTCGCTGCACAAACGGCGCGAAAAGTTCTCGATCGATTCACTTCGATTCATGGACTCGTCAAAGAACTCCTTCTTGAAGCAATTGCAGCTGCTGAATTGTGTTCAACATGCTTTGAGCTGATTATTGGTAATTAAGATTTTAATTCAAGAAGTTTGAAGTTAATTGGAATTAAAAATTTTAGTCGCTGATAATTTTGGTGTTGCCACATATGCAATTTTCTTGTTCATGCTGACAGTTTGGTGGTCACAAGTTTGGGGTGATGCATCAGCATGTCCTTATACACACATGGAAGAAATGATCGAAGGAAAAATTTCACCACGAGATGTTGCCTTAAAAACTTGGGCTCAACTTATGGGTGGATGTTGCGTTTGGCGTGTTGTTCAATTTTTCTGGTGGATGGAAATTGCTCAAACGCATAAAGGAAAAGCTTTTGAAGAATGTTCTGCTGATTTGCAAGTAGAGAAAAAACTTATTCCTATTTCAAAACAATTTTTCCAATTTTCCTTAAACCAATTTTCCTTCTTTCTCTCTTTCCAAATTACTTCTTTTCTTTCCTAAATATTTAATTTTAGGTTTCACCATTAATCGGTGCATTAATTGAAGGAATTGCAACATTGCTTTGTCGTTTAGCATCAAAAACGTTAAATGAAAATAATCCAAAATTCACAACAATCCTGGATAGTTTTATTGGAACCAGTTTGGTTGTTGCTGGTAATAAATTAAAACGTCTGCTGATGTTCCGGCATCAATCAGGCAACATCATGTGGATGATGATTATACTCATATCAATTTTCTTCTATTTTGAAGCGTTCAGTTATTCGGGCGGCTATTTTAATCCAGTTCTGAGTACGAGTCTCAAATGGGGATGCTCTGGAAATACTGACATTGAACATATCATTGTCTATTGGATTGGATCATGTACTGGTGCTTTACTTTCAGTTCCAATCTTTAAACATCCAATTGTTAGAAATTTCTTATTGGGCGAGAAAATTAAAGAAGAATAAATTTTTTATTTGTTGCAAAATTTTTATTTCAAAGTTGACAATTTCCGCCAAAATGTTTATAAAATGAAATGCAAAATGATCAAAACTCATTGTTACTTCTGATAAGTGTTCACTGTTGGAACTTTTATTGTTTATAAACTTTTGATAAGAACTTTTTTCGACTATAAATTGACAGCAAATTTTTGCACTTTTGTTAATTGAATTTGAAATCGCACTTGGAAATGTTTTCATATTTTGCGATCGCATTTTTTATTTTTGTTCATTTTGCAAATGCAAAAGATTCATTAAGAAGTGTTACAAGTTTTGGTGATGAATCGGAGCCAGTTGGTAAATCGTCAGTTGAGAGAAATCGAAAAGTTGAAGATCGTATTAATTTAAGCTTTCCTGGAACCAAATGGTGTGGCCCTGGAAATACAGCTGATGGTTATGAAGATTTAGGAAATGATTCAGATGTTGATAAATGTTGTCGATCTCATGATCATTGTGATAATATGGCATCAGGTGAATCAAAACATGGATTAAAGAACGACGATTATTTCACAAGACTTCATTGCTTGTGTGACAAAGAATTTAAGCAATGTCTTAAATCAATCAATACAAAGCGTGGAAACTACATTGGAAACTTTTATTTTAATGTTCGTAATCGATGCTATAAAGAGCAACATCCAGTCATTGAATGTGACGAAATTCATACAAAGTAAGTAACAAATCACAAAGCATGGAATTTCAAGACTAAAATCTTTTCATTTTAGAATTTTTATACGTCGTTGCATCAAATATTTAGTGGACACTTTGAAACCAATATCATGGCAATGGTTTGATTTGCCATTTTTCGAAGATGAAAATGATTTTCAATTTGACGATCCAGAGGCACAGGATTTTATTGAACAAAACAATTTGATTGGTGGAAAATTCTTTTAGATTTCATTTCAAAAATTAACTTTCCATAAAAAAAACTTTATGGAGTGCAAAAAAATTATGCAATCACAGCGAAAAGAGACAGAAGTATTTCATTCATAAAATTCACAAGAAATTATACAAAATAAAAAAAAAATTTTGTCGAATCGTGTTTCAGAAATTAAGGCAATAAAAAAAAATTTTCATGAATGAATTCGATTTGCGAATTTTAAGATATTGCGAACAAGTTTTTCAAAATTTTCCCATTTCAATCGCTAGCTTGCCAATGTTGTTCGTGAATGGACATTCAATTTGTGATGGCATCAAGTGGTTTTTGGCCTTCTCTCTACCGTCGTTCGTCTGATTTCTTAAATGGATATTGAGCTACTGAGTGAATCACGTTTACCTTGTTTGGCTGTTTCTTTGCGACCTAATTTTTAATTTCATTCATTGATTGCAGATAGCAATCCGAAGAGCAAAATGAGAACTTCTATCTGAGCGTCTTCTTTAATATTCTTTAGTTGATTAAATGTCAACATGTTGTAAAAAAGTGTTCCTCGTACACTATGCTGATACAACATCAACTTGGAATAACCGCAAGAAATATGAAATTACATCATTAAAATATTTCCTTGATGAAGTAAAATATCCCAATGAGTCATTCATCATCTTTCAACTTTATTTACTCTAATTAATCATCACGAATTCATCTCACGGAAAATATCTCAAAACTCCAAACTCATTCTGACGCTAAAGAACTCGCGCAAAAGACGGAAAGAGATCTCAAAGACCACCAAGAAGCTAATGAACTTTACTTAACCAAATTTGATATGGTTTGAAGCGATTAAACGAACTCGACGGTGCAACGCAAAAAAAAGGTGGAAAGAAATTCTGAAAGCACTCAACCTTAATGCAACCATGAATGTTCGAAACGATAAATTTGGATTTACTTCAAATAATATGCTCCAGTGTCATAAAATGGGATTTGCACAATTAACCAAATTCTGCGATCGATGCGTTCAAGTAATGGAAAGGCAAGTTCCAAAAAAGTAAATAAATATCATTCAATCTAACATTCAATCAAAAATTCTGTCTACGAATGTCATTTTCAATGCATATTTACCACAGCGTTTTGACGCACTCATTACTAATTTAATTCAATGGAGATTTTGTTTGATTTGCAAATTAAATTTCGACTTCTATAAGGTCAGATTAAATTTCTCTCTCGTTGTTCGTCTGCGTTTGACCTTTTCGCTCTCGCGAGTGTATCATTGCAGGCGAGTAAAGGAAGTGGGCCAGTTCGCACAATCAAAACGTATAAATCATTCAATTTAATCGACCACGTTTGAATAGATCATTAGAGAGCTACACCAAATACAAAACATTTCGCTGAATTTCTTCTAATGGATCAAATTACTGTGAATAGATCGAATCAAATTGCACCAAAATTAAAAGTATTTTCTTTCTTTTCGGGGAGTTTCTGATGATTAATATCTTCATACGGTATAAACATTGTTAGAAGATTTAAGAGAAAGCCGTCATGAGAAGAGTGTGTTTAAAGTTAACTTAATTTACACTTCCTTCGATCATCAATGTCACAACGATCGAAACGCAAGAAAAAGTAAAGAAATCTAACGCACTTAGAAAAAAATTGAAATAAAAATTTCCAAATGCAAGGCTATAAAAAAATTGAATTAAATAATTTATCGCGTCTCAACACCAGATCTAAGCGAGCACAAGAGAGGTCAATTGCGATGAATGACGTAAAGAAATATTATGTAGGAAGTTCAGTTGGTAGTCAACGAACAGTCTTCATTTCGAATTCGATATCCAAAGCCACCGAAAACTTCAATGGAAAGTGAAAGTAAGCATGTGTTTGATAAGTCTACCGTCACCCAGGGTCAAGAATATAATTTATTTATGCGTCGTTTTGGAATATTAAAATGGAAAGTGCAGATCTTAAATAATTATTTTTTGCTCACATACGCGAAAAGCTAATCTTAATCCGTTGGTTGATGTACTGAAACTCTTGCGAATGCGAACGAAAACTAGGCCAGACACAAGAGCAAACATTAAAACACTGATATTACATGGTATCGAAAGATTTGTGCATAGTAAGAAAAACAGAAAAGAAAACCACAAAAAAACTGTTTATTACTCATGTTCAGAAATTTATTAAAAATCTGAAACTTTTGTTATTGATGCATGCGTTTTGTTTTTGGTATTCCTTAGTCGTGGCTGCTTTTTTTCTTATAGATGGCCTACGGTATGGCCTGAGGCATTGTTTACGTGAAGATTCAGAAGTTTTATGACATCCCGTTGCAATTGAGAATTTATACTTCGGCATTTAGCGAAAACATTCATAAATTGCGCTGGCTCATAAGTTAAACGGTTCGCAATCAAAATTGTTATTCGATACTTCAATTGGGCATAAAAAAAATTTACCTTACGAAATATTCCTTAAAACAAAGAAAAAAAAACCTAATTTGCATAAAACTCTGTTATTTTTATGATCTTCACGATTCACAAAACTGCCAATGGACACCTACAAATTTGTTGCGTTAATTTAATGGACATGGTTTTCATGTGGTCGATCGGATTGTGAAACCTTCGTTAAGCAAATTTGAAAATTGTGCTACGAAAGAAATTTAATAACAAAAAGCAAAAGAGTTAAAGTATACAAAGAAAGAAGATTCAAAACAATTTTGAGATTATGCTGCAACAAAGTAGAGAAGCAAACAGCCAAAGTGAAATAGCGAAGTGTCTAAAATAAGACTGGGAGGCCTCAAGAACGATCGTGTTGCATTTTACAATTGAGATACAACTTTTTTTTTTATTTTCATTGCCACAAGAACAAATTCTTCGGAAAGTTTTACGACTTATGTTTTTATGGTTTTTAATACTTTTGTTTTAAGTATTAAAGAAATGTTGCAAACTCGTTCAACTGAAATCGATGAAATGTAACTAATTCAAATTACTGTGGAATTGATAAATAAAATTTGAAGCATTTCCTACTATTTTTATGGACAACTTAATTATGTTAAATTGAGTCTATCATCGGAATGATGCGATATATTTTTTATTTGTTATTTGAATGCTCGTGTTTCAGATTCAGATATGTT
This sequence comes from Propsilocerus akamusi, assembly GCA_018397935.1. Lineage (NCBI taxonomy): Eukaryota > Metazoa > Arthropoda > Insecta > Diptera > Chironomidae > Propsilocerus > Propsilocerus akamusi. The sequence goes on along the minus strand of CM031469.1, from coordinate 15,214,946 downwards.
CCATTCTCTTTGCAGCCAAACTCTCAGCGTCTCAGCGCGTTGCTAAACGGCTGGTGCCTTGCCAGGTGCGTTCTCTTGCTAAAATAAATTTTTTGAGCATGAAAGATTTTGGAAAGGAAATTTCGCTTCTCAAACGATAAACACATGGATAAACATGATTTATGTTAATATAATACTTAAGTCTGCATGGAAAACACATGTCAAAGCTTCCTAAATCTTGTTTTCGCAAACTGGAACAGCATTCAGAGATTTGACCACATACCTCACACTCAAAACTAGAATTGTCTCAAAACTAGAACTGTTTCATTGAACTCAAAATAAATTTGATACCAATAAGTTGCATTGTTAGAAACTGATAATTTTCTAAGCGTTTAAACAATCGGCTCAGTGCAATAGAAATGTCTGCTACAAACTTCGAGACATTGATTTTTAATTTATCGTTGATTTAACTTTTAAGGTTTCATCTTGTAAAGAAGAAACGACTTAAAAAAATGAATTCTCATTCTCATGTTTGCTTGCTGACTTTTTGTTTGACCTTCATTGCTATTCCACCCCTTGTCAACCGCTTTATGAACATAATTGTTTGACGTCTTTTTTTTGCCTTCCGTTTTTTGTTGATAGGAATTTGAATTTTCGGTTTTTCTCGCATGTTGATAATCTATTTGCTTGTGTCAAATAAAACCTGATCAAGTTTTGTTATCCAATCATAATCAAAATAAAAAAATAACAAATTAACAAAAAACATTAGCTGAAAAATATTCTGAGGTCGAAATTCGTGTTTTGTATCAGTTTAAGATTTGAGCGCGGCATGAACAGTTGTGGAAAATATTTAGTTAAGACATAAAATGACTGTACTTTATTTTTGCTGGTTGATTTTAACCATTTTCAATCCTGTGCAAGTGTTATCGGTCGATATTCAAGAACTTGGAAATTATTTGAGTTCCAAAGAAATTGATTCTACTGAACTTTGTGGATCAAAATTGTGTTTGCTTGATTCGAGTCGCTTAGTTGATTCTGCAACAAAGCAATGGAGTGTTGATGCTTGTCAAGATTTTCGCGAGTTTTCCATGGGAAATTTCATAAAATATCGCGCATTACATGATCGTTACGACCGTATTGGTTTCCTGTTTGATGTTCTCTCACTTCATTCGGAACGACAAAGGAAAATTTTAGCAGAACCAATACAACAAAATGAACCGAAGATCTTTAAGATCATAAAGAACTTTTTCCAAAAATGCGTCGATTCAGGTAATGCCTAAACCTTTGACAGTCTTAATCAAAACTCAAAAAAAAATATTCGATTTGAGAAACCAAAAATCCGAACAACAAAAGTTGATTGTCAACAAATAAATTATAACATTGAAAATAAGCATTGACTGATAAAAAAGCTTCCATGGCCATAAACGAACAGATGATTTTTTGATCTTTTCACCACAACTATGTTAAGAATGGTAAGAACTTTCTTAGCCTCTCCCACCAAATCACCAGAAGTCATTAATGGCAAACTTCTAATCAGTGTCGAATGATAATCAAATTTCCAAATTGATAACCAGCTCCGCCCATTTGACTATCAAATCGGTCATTAATTAGTCAAAATTGCCATAAAACGCTTTCTCAGTGCGAGATTTTTTTATCAACGAATTTTTTTATTATAAAATATCTGTAATCAAAGCCAAAATCCCTCCACGCACTCATCCAATCTTTTGGTTAAATTATTTTCAGACTACATTCGAACTCAAGGTAAGCAGCAAGTGGCTGATTATTTGAAAAGAGTTAAAGGAATGCCAATGATTGAAGGCGCTTACTGGTGGCCAACACGATTCAATTTGACTTCGCATTTATCTGACCCCTCCTATCGACTTGAATTTTTTGTAACTCACAAAATTGCGCGCTGTATTGATCCCCGTGATGAAACAAAGCAAATTTTCTGTTGGAAATTTAACTATGCTTTCGATTTCTTGCACAAAATTATGGTGACGTACAAAGAGAAAACTACAAAAGATTTTTGGGAAATGCTTAAGGAAGTTAATTTCACATTAACAGTTGATGATTATATTATCAGAGCTTCGATCGATCATTTGTTTTTATTCTTTGACCAGAAGGTTGCTTTTGATTATCCTGGACGAGAAAAGATTCCAATAATTCTTCCTATTAAGGATACTGCAAGGATTTTGACTCCAAATTCAAAGCTCAATCTTGATTGGTTGACTTTTATTAATCGAGCTTTCTTGAAACATTCTCAAGCTCAATCAGGAGATGAAGAAATTTTGATTGAAGATTCTGAAATTTTTGCCAAATCGTTGGAACTCATTGAAGGCACAGCACCAAGAATCATGAGTGACGTACAAATGCTGGGTTTCTTGTTTGGTTATCAACACATGTATGTTACATATCCCTTCAACCGCATCGATTCATATAAGCGCGGAACCAGGAAAGACTATCAACGATTTGAGCAATGTATTAGTCAACTTGAAGTAAACTGCGGACCGGGTTTAATTGGCCTTTACGCAAGGAAACTATTCATAAAAAAAGATCACGATGCTGCCAAAAGTTTCATTAGAGAAGCAATCGATGACGTCATCAATGAAATATCGCTCGCTGATGATCTCGATGAGATAATGAAAAATCAGATAAACGAAAGACTTCAAAAAGTTGCAATAATTGCTGGATATCCAAAGGAAACTGTCGATGTGGATAATATGATTGAAATGTATTCCGAGTTAGAACTCGATGGCAGTGAAGGTATCCTTGAAACATCAATCAAAACCATTCAATATAACAATCGACTTGACAATGAGCCTAAATCCAGTTGGTTTTTCACTGTTAATGAATTAAGTCATTTAAATAATTTGAAATATCTTTCAATGGAAAATTTACTTTATGTCCCTATTGAATACGTTCAATATCCTTATTATGATGCGAATCGATCAAGATTCTTCAACACTGCAACCCTTTATACGGAAGTGGTTCAGTCGGTAAATGAAGGAATCAAAGAATTCATTAAAACCCGCTTCAATATTTCATATCAGCTTGATTATGACAGTATCCAACTTGGTTTTAAAAACTATGTGAATTGGGAAAAATCGAGGAACGGAACTGAAAAGCGACTTCCAGGTTTTTTGCTTACAAATCAGCAAATGTATTGGCTTTCACTTGCAAACACTTACTACATGAAATATCACACAAATGTTCCCTTCTTTCAACTCGAAGCGCTTAAATTGCAGTTCACTTATTTTCATGTTTGGTTCAAAGCACGCGAAGAATTCCGAAAAGCTTTCAATTGCACGGAGCTGAATGAAAATGAAAAAAGTCAATTTGCGATTTTTCAAGAAAAATTTAATAAAGTTTTTAGAAGAAATTGATTACACTTTATTTTTCGATTTTGGAAATAAAATCATGTCATTGAAAGGAACTTTATACTTTAATTCAACTGTTGTCCCAATCATGTCCAAATCACTAAAAAATGATTAGCTTTTAACATTTTAATCGAATCAATTGCGTTGTTTGTGAAAATATTTATTCTTCGCTGTCGAAGCTAAAGCATTGTTGCCATTACAATTTACATTTGAACAGGAGGTATTCATAACGATTACCACACTCTATGTGCTCAATCCACGTTTCAAAATATCAAGTTTTAAAAGAAACGTAGAAAGAAATAAGCATTTCAATGTTGATAAACATCCAGAGATTTATGCTGTAAATAATAATGGAACAAAATAAAATAAATATTTTCCACCCGTGACTGATCATCACAAAATATCTTTAGGGCTCATTTTTTTGCAAATTTTATTTTGCTCTTACCGTTAAAATTTATTCACAGCACATGTTTAAATGACGTTTTAATAACAACAGCTAAAGCAATGAATAAACAATAATTTTTAATCGAATAACGCTCTTAAAATTTGCGATTATAATTTTAAGAAAGAAAAAAAAAATGAGAAATTGTAATTTTCAGAAACGAGAAAAGAAAAAATTTCCAGTCGATCTTTTCCGAATATTTACGATCAAGCAACAAAAACATTGTCTACAATATTTTTTTCAGCGCAATCAGTAAAACAGTTTCAGAAGTCATCTTGAAGAGTCAGCACTGTGTGTAAAAAATCATTTTGTTATCAGCACATTTGTTATTATCTCTCAAATTGCATGAAATTCTAACTAAAAATTTTGCAGCCCTGCAGAAATTTAAAATTCTTTTGGAATAAAAAGTAATAATTTCTCCAATTGTTAACAACAAATTTTTTGATGATTTTTGATTCTATTTTTAGTTACCCAGAAAAGAAATACAAATTTCCAATAAAGTACAAGGAAATAAGTATCAACAGACGAGATGCTGAAAGTGAAAAGTTTTCTTTGTTGCTTTGAGCTGGAAACAGGATGCCTAATCATTGGCTGGTTGGAATTTATATCATTTATAATTGCCACCTTCATATCCGTATTGACGTTGTTCGTTGGTTTGATTGAACACAGTAAGATTTGATTTTGATAGTATTGAAGATTGAGTAGCTCAATAATTAAATTATTATCATTTTCAGTAACTGAATATATTTTAGTTGGAATCATTTCTTTTTTCATATTCTTGACATTATGTTACATCACAAACTCTTTCATACGAGGAATTGAATCTGTGAGTTGCTTAATCTTTGAGATTACGATTAAAAGGAAAAACTAAATTAATAAAAAAAATTCTTTATTTTCAGCGGGATCACAATAAAATGAAGATTTATCGAATTATTCTTTTTATTGGTCTCATTGCTGAATTTTTATTCTTATCGAAATCATTCTTCTTTGACAATCCTGATCCCTATGAAACGACAGGGCAAAAAATTTCAAGAATTATTCTTGATATCCTATCATTTCTATTCTTATTTTATATTTTCATTTGCGTCAATTCGCTATACAATAAAATCCAAGCTGAAACAATTCCACATGTGATCATGAACGTCAATCAGAATTCGATCGACTTCCAATCAAATCCATACCCTCAAATCACAGTTCCAGCTTTTCACGTTCAACAGTTGCCAACATTGTATCCAAAAACCCAATTTCAACAGCCTCCAATCTATCCACAATTCTATGAAAAACCAACTGCTCCAACGGCGCAACATTTCTAAAACATCTGTTTAAACAATGGAACGAAATACATTGAAAATACTCAACATTACTTCTGTAGATGATATGTATTATTATTAAGCCAACAGATATCTTGAAATAAAGATTTAGTCAAAAGAAAATCGTATTAAGGGATTTAAAATTTCATCTTTTTTCTTTTATTTTTATCATCCATCTATATCTTAATTTTTCCAATTTACGTTTTACAAAAGTTGTTTTAAAAACATAAAATTCAAAACAAACGGAATCAGTGATGATGATATCAATCAAATTCGTTACATTTTGCATGGTGAAATGTTTTTTTTTTTTTTTTTATTTTTGATGCATGCATTCACAATCACTTGCAAAATAAAACAATTAAGCATAATAGTATTAAAACAGTTTTAATTATTTTTCTTCTTAATTACCTTATCGATAATTTATAAAGCGACATGACTGAGCTTTTTTTTATGCACTTCCGAAGAAGCTTTATTGGGATTCGCGATAGTTATTTGTTTGTTTGTGTGTAAATATGAAATGTGTCTGGATTTTATAATTAGAAAAATAATCATCTTATATTTTGTTATTTTTGGATTTGGATAGATTTCGGTTTTGATTATGACAAAGTTAAGACTTATCCAATTGTACTTTGTTAAATTATTGATGGTTTCTCTGCCATTCTTAATAATGTCGGGGGACTAATAAGTTTACCTACAAACATTAGGCCTACATCAGAACTCTTTGCCAACGAGGCCATTCCAATATTAACGTTGATAAAATGACTTTCATTCAATATACAGAGTTTTACTTCTTTTTTTTTACTGTCTACGCAAATTTGAACATTGATTTGTGTTTTTTTTTTTGTCATTAATTGTAATTAATTTTGAGTTAATTGGAGATTTCTAATTTTAAATTTTTCTTATTTTGTGACATTTCATTTTCTTGATGAGTGACAATAATTAATAAACTGATAAGATTGCACCAAAATTAAACATTTCTAAATATTAAACACCAAATTTCCCTTAATTATGGCGAGAGAAGAACTAATCAGCTAAATCTTAAAAAAAAAATATATATAATTCAGCGTGCAGCCAGTGTGTCAAAAATCATATATAAAAATTTACATATTAACGGCGGAAAAAATATTATTTGTACGATATAACGATTGTGACACAATGATTTATTCTTATGAGTTTTTAATGTTCCTCGATCATTATTCTTGGACGCATCTTTAATCGTCACCGTTTTATTTACAGAAATGTATTGTAAAATAATAAACAAAAATTGCATAGAATTATTTTTTTGTGTTTGTGATCTCTTCGACAAGTTGATCACTTATTTAAAATGCGATGATGGTGGTAACTTGTATGCGTAAAATCATCGATGGTGATCTAATTGGACAGTCAGGTATAAAAAATTATTTTTTTTTTTTGGCAATGTCAGAGACTTTTTCGTGTGTAAAAATTAAATCTTTTTAAGTTTCATATGGTTGGCACAAAAAACCATTAATTTTGTACATTTATGAAAAAAAAAAAATATATTGTTGATGATATTCTTATCAGTTAGAGGGCTTCCTTTCGGTCTTTCGTCTTTAATATTCGAATAAATATTAATTGTAATATATTAAAGTTTTTCTTCTTTATATCAATATTCTTAACAAAAAAAGAGTACACACAATGCTTTGGGATTAATTCATTATTACGGTCTAAATTCAATAAAGAAGAGACTTCAGCAAAATGCGCAATATTCAAGGTTCGATTTCATGAAATTTTGCATTTCTTCAGCTCAAATTTTCTCATTCAAAATGTGGCTTCAAAATTTTCTTTTTATAATTTGAACACAGTCAAAAGATTCGAAATTAAAAGAAATTCAATTGATAAAAAAAGAAAAAAGTAAATTAAATTATGTTGCGTCTTTTAAATCTTTTTGTGTTTTTTTTTTTTCGCGCGCATCGTTCGAGCAGAGTTGAAGTTTCTTTTTTATGTAAATAGTTTTATTTCTTAAAAATCATTATAAACCCACGAAAATCAGTAACGAATCTCATCATACAGATAATTGGGCTTCAACTTCTGGCTCTGCTCATTTTAATCCTTATAGTTGTCTTCTTTGTTGCGCCTAACGGCACAGCACAAGAATAACACAAGAAGAATGCCGAACAACTGTACGGAAATAATGATGAGACCAGCAATTAGAACCAAGTCAAGATGCTTTTTCACTTCAGCAACAACGCGCTCCATACAGCCCTAAAATAAATTTTAATTATGACATATAATTAGAGCTCATTTATATGATGAGAATAAGAAAATCTTACAGTTTTATAGATGACTGAATCAACGGAAGCTGTTATTACGCCTTTGCGTGATGCCTCACATGACGCTTCGTTTGTTCCTTCCTTGCAACATGACGATGGAATATCGTAGTTTAATTTCGATGTCAATGTCAAATCCAGTGATCCACCTTTTGAGTTGTTGTATTTTCTGTGTGACCAGTCCGAAGGACCATCAGCGCCGCAACATTTCAATTCAGTTTGAATGAAATCAATCACTTGCTTGCGCGAATCAATGACTTTATATTCATTGCTTATGGTATGCTTGAAGTTCGATTTTACAAATGCTTCCAATTTGTCGCCATTCTGGAAGGCCCAAACCCCGGCAGCGATCTCAGCTGTGAGAACAATGAGCATGCAGCAGAAGAACTAAAACAGAGAAAGAGATTACTCAAGAGATTCTTTTTGTCGATTTTCAGAAATCTCACCGACACCAGCATGCATTGCGACTCTTTGAAAGCTCCACAGCAGCCACAGAATGCTAATGTCACCATTAAAACGCCGAGTGCCAAAAGAATGATCAAAGCATATTGATAATTTTGTTGTTCTTCAACCAGCGATATCATGAATTTTGGATCAACCAGCATCCATACCGCCAGCGCAACAATCGCAATTCCAGCCAACTGAAATAAAAGTCAAAGAAATTTATGAATTTTAAAAGGGGAGAAAATTTATGCATCATCACGTTTTCAATTTCCCGCTCAGTAAAACGCATACAGACGCACGCTTATTCAAACTATTCAAATAGGGAATACCAATGTGTGTGGAAGCTTAAATAAATAACAATAAATAGAAATTTTCCCCGAATATAATAAAAATAATATCAATTAATGTGTCCAAGTGACGTGCTAGAAATCACAATTATGTGTCAATAGCAAAAACATGTCTTTTAATAGCGCATATATTTTTGATGGTCTTGCTTGTGTTTATGATGCAGGTGCTTATTCTTTCTACTTCAACCCATCGATTAAACATATTTAATGCCTAGTTAATGACTGAAGGGTGCACTTTAATTATATATGAGTATAATTAAAATTATTTTTCGTTTCTCTAATATTGCTAAATTTCAACTTCCTACAATTAGAAATTGTTTGTTATCGATAAAGCATTCGTACTCGTGGTATTATTTTATTTAGATATTTTATATTTTTATTTCAATCCAGAAATATTGTATAAATCTCTTAATAAATAAATTTTCTTGGGAGAAAATGCATTGAACACACAAGAAAATGTAGTAAAAGTTTTTATTGAATTAAATATTTGTGGGATAGGCTCTCTAAGAGCTATTAGTGAATATATGATACGGAAGTTAGGAAATCAAATATCTAGTCATTAGTAACTTCTATTCAATTACTAATCTTCTTCAGTAATTTGCGCACGAATATACTAGTTTCGAACGATTGAATTATTCTTCGTTTGGCCCACAAATCTGATAATGATGGCTATAAAGCTATAAACGTCAGAAATAGTTTGCAGGCTGGTTGCGACCGCCGTTCGAAAATGAATAAAATGACGGCATTCGAGTGTGGACACAAAAGGCCGATCGTTAAGATAGCGCAACGGCCAACAACCAAAGTGAGATAAAGCATGTGTCGATTCACACTAACAACATATAGTGGGCGACATAAGTTGGAAAATGAAATGATTTTTATAAAATAAATAAATAAAGCATGACTTCAACTAACGGTTTCATCATTAAAAATTTAAATTTACTGCACGATATCGTGGGACATAAAAATAAATTTCAATAACAAAAAAATCTTTGATATCACATTTCAAAATGCTGAAAAAATGGTTTCCGATGAATCGGCTCTTAATGACAGCAATGAATTGACCAGAGAAAATTATGTTAGTTATATTTACTTCTTTCCTAAAGTTAAATCTGTATTACCTATATTCATGATTCGATAAGGAAAATGTCCTCATTGAAAATTCTTTCATTCTATCGATTGCTCTGCTCTTATCATTAGTAATCAAACATTAAAATATGGAAGCATAATAAAAAATTGATTTATTTTTATATGACTGCTATTTAACTAGACACTAAAACACGTTTCATGAGAAGAGCAAACAAACGGAACATTTATTTGACTGACTGTTGAGTAATTAGTTGAGTGAAAATGTGTGAAAATTTACTGAAAGTTTGTTGTGATAATCAATATATGTGGGAAGGGCCGCTTCAGCAGCGATTTTTGAATATAGATACGATACGGAAGTTCCATGCCTAAGTAGATATCGCTAATAACTAACTTTTGTTATATATAATATTCTCTGTAATAGTATACCGGTAATTAACGAACTGACCTATTCTAGGCATGGTTTGGAATGCCAAAAATATATCGATTGTTTCAAACAATCGGATCATCTTCCGTTTGACACAGAATCTGACATTTAATGATGATGAAAAAATCAAATGAAAATGTAGAATTGGCTACAACCCAAAAGCAACTGGCAAAGGGTGTAAGGGTGTCATCTGATTTTGGACATGAAAAATCAATGGTCAGAGCAAAAGGAACACAAGTGAGATAAGGTTTGTACCTATTAACGCTAGCAAATTTATATGATATTAAATTAGCTGTGAAACGATTTCTGCATCTTTCAGTAAATGATAGCAAATAAATTAAACGTGACGCCGAATGACGGCTCAAAGCTTCTATCAAATAACAACCGGCGACTTGTAAAATACGATTCTTTTATTAAAAGAAAAACTCAAATTAAATAATAACTTGCAATTGTAAATAGCAGCAGAATCTGAAATTTTAGGTAAAAATTGGAAAATTCTGAAAATTCATATTGCTAAATTTCTTATTTTAAGCTCACATTGCATCAACTTATTTTTGTTGTGTAATGAGATTCAAGCATGTTCATCGTCTCAATTTCTCAACATTTTTCTAATTTGCCCTGCTTCAGATGTTCAGAGATTTATTTTTTTCTATTTATAAGCATATGAAAAACATTTCTACTGGCCATATTATTGACTCCAGTTTTTGTTTTGCTCTTGGGTCGAAAAATCAAAAATTGTGCAATAGAATTATAACATCATCAATGGCATTTTATCAATTTCCTTTGTCCGTCAATCTATCATTATTATTTGATATCCTTCCGCAGGACATTTCCGGCTTTTTTCCTTCCTTTTTCAAGGTTTTTCCTCAAATTTTTCTTTTCTAATCGTTTTCAACTGTTCAGAACTCTTTTCAAGTCTTGTTTACATCTTTCAACACTTTTCTAGTATAAAAATGTTTACAATATATTGGGATATCAAATATCTAACATTCGAGTGTAAGACGCAAAGGGCACAGAAAAAAATTCCAGAATGCCTTTAGTGAAAAAGTTCCATCACGCACATGAGATAGATTTTTTTCTTTCAATTTTCTTCTCAAAAATTCTGTTGGCAATGAAAGCATATAAAAAAAAAAAATTTCCATCTCAGCATCATGAAGTGTATGTAGCAAGAGAGTTAAAACATTCAACATCCATTTTCTCGCTTCCTAGGAAAAACGAAAAGTTTTCTCATTGCTTTGCCCACGCAAAATCACAAAATGGAAAGATGATTTTTTTTTTGTAGTTCATGGTTTAATAGGAAAATGGGGAAAAAATGAATGAATGAATGCATTACTATCGTGAAGAATATATACAATGCTAGAGTTCTTCAATAAAGAAAATCACGATGAGATATGTAGATAAAGAAGCATTTCTGCTAGTTTTTTAAAGAAAATCTGGCAACATCGCTAAATCTCCTAAGACGCATCAACTGGTTCCATCGATGTAAATTTTTCTGGTTTTCTAATCCCACATTCAGCTTTTAGAATCAAATGGAATTTTTTTTTTTGCGCGCATAGAAATGTCGTCTCTTTGTGAAGGCCACCCATCAACAGTTTTACGCCAAAAAATAACAACCACAAAAAATAATTCCGTTCCGACCTAACAAGAAGCAGCAGCGCTGATAAGCAAAATATTCATGACAGTCATATTGCGAAAGCAAAAACAAAAACGAGATGCAGCTATAAATTTATATAGATGATGAAATTTATAAAAATAACACGACAACTTCAAAACATGATACATTTGTTGGAGACGATGTTGATCTGGTGACGTGATAAAAAGGTAGCATCCAGATCATTTCTTAAAATAATTTTTATTTGATCACTGTATACAAAATTATAATTTAATCCATCATCACTCAATTAAGATCACACACACAATCGATCCATGTGAACATTTTAATTCTTTTGTATCGATATACAAACTGAATCGAGCTTAATTGCATAATACGAATAATAAATAATTAACTCAATACATTTGTAAATAACAATTTACTGAAGTAGTTTACATCACGCGACACTGTCCGCCCGCGCCAAGTCGCCACACATTTTCAAGGCATTCCGCGCAAAAATTTAAATTTTTTAGTCGGCTAAAATATGAAATGGCAAAATCAGTATATTTTTTTTTTTATTACTGTGCAGCAATAAAAATCGAGCCATTTGGAAAATTGGTAATATTGGGACGCGTGGTTGTTTCTTTTTTTTGTGGGTAGAATGCAAATGTGATGTGGAATAGCACAAACAAACTTTTGGCAACTGTTACTGATCTCGCTGTTTAAAGCTCATGCCTTTTAATTATACTAATGATTCCCTCAAATCTATCAAGCTCTCATTAACATTATAGCTCTAACAGCGGAACGTGAGATTCATTCAGAAGACGTTAGAATGAAAGCCACAAAGGAAAGAACAGATTCTTATTATTATGATGTGGGGGGGGGTATGATTTTTCGTCCCTCAGTATGATGGTTGGAAGAAAGTGTATTCATTTCACTTCTTTCTAATTGTGTCGGCTATATCAGTTGAAATCCAATTGATGATTAAAACTAATTCAAATTTAATTGAATTTGATGGGATGTTTTCTGATTGATGATAATGATGATGATGACAATTTTATTTATATTTTCGTTAAACTCACTATTGCTGATAATTGAACATGTTCATGAAGACAAATTTATTTAGAATATTAAACCATAACAAACAATTATGAGTTGTAGGAACACATTTTGGAATATTTCTTTTTCTCACATAAACATAAGTTGTTGATAGACTTTCACTCTAATTGAACTAACTTCGATGACGTTTTAACCAGTTTGAAGTGAATGGTGAATACACATGAGGAGAAAGACCAACAACGGCATGTAGCTCGCACAATTTTGTCGGTGAATCCATGATTCCATTTATGGGAATCAAGAAATAATTCTTACGTTTAATTCTTTTGACTTCTTAGGCAGAAGACAATACTAAGTAAAAGTTTTTTTTTTCTTTTTGAGAACAACGTTTCAAGAAATGGCACATTGTGAACAATCAGTTTGAACTCTCTGAATAACATTCAAAGAAAATACTTTGTGATGACTGACAGAGGTGCTGACATTAAATTTGATCATAAAGATTTATTGTTTAGGCATAAGGCGTCCGATTGCTTGAGCCTCTGAATGTCGAGAGGCACGAGAAATGAGCATATGTAAGCATGTATAAATCAAGAGCATAAGAACGAATACAATGGGGCGCCCATAGTAATAAAAAATTATTGTTTTCTTTCGCTCGCCGATTGACGAAAATAAGAGATATAATCATAAGGAAAAAACGCGACTTGATGAAAGAAAAATATGTGACGAATAGAAATTAAAAATATTTCGGAGTGTGAAAATTTCGTGAATCACAAGAAAAAATGTAAAATGGTTTAAAGCCGCTTATTTCATATTTTCAGTTTGCACGCAAATAATTGCGCATCTCCCGAAACGACCTTCGAGATGAAAACAGCAAGCATTTTCTTCTCGGAACAAAATTGCCCCAAATGGTTGTGCATGAAGCTGTGTATTTTTTTTTTTTTCATCCCTTATCAATGTATTGGTGCAAAATAAGGGTGTCGTTCGTTTGTCGATGGCTTTTTACTTACAGCAAAAAAAGAAGATTTATTCAAAAACAATTTTACATTATTAAGAGTTTTATGCGTGCGTCCGCAAAAATTATTATGCTGATAAGAACATTTAAATTATTATGCAAAAAAGATGTAATTAATAACATACCCAGAATGCCAAGTTCATAAGAACTACGAAAAATTTAACGATTGAACAGCAAGCATTCATTGTGAATAACTATTTTCTTGCTTTTATATGTGAAATTTATTATAATTTCTTATCACCAATATTTCCTTTGAACAATTATTTTCTTTATATTATTTTCACTTTTGATTGCTTGAAAATGTTATCACCAATATTTTTTTTCTGTTTCACTTTATTCAAATATTTTTTTTCTTCTTCCTTCTTTAACAGAACTAGGCGACCGTCCACCAGGTCAAATTGTTTGAAGCAAACTGAAGAATTGAATTGGAAAAGAGAGAAAAATAATAAAGAAAAACATTTAGGAAACACGAAACATTGCGCTTGCGCTATTACAATGTTTTTTTGATTGCTTTCGACGTTTTCAGAATAACTACAAAATAATATTCAGCCGGCATTCCGATTTTAAATTTTTTTAACGGTTTTATTTCATGAAATTAATTATGTATGCCGAATGCGCTGCTACAATTAAGAAAAAGAGGATGACACTGGAATGACCTGGCAAGTATACTCCAGTAATTGATATTTTATGTGCACTGACTACTGATGTAACTCAGTTCCGTTCTTTACAAAATCAAAAATTATTGCAGCAAGTTGATTCGTGTCTTTTGATGATTCGCAGAGAGTTACCTCATCAAAAATCTTATTGTAAATACGATCTGAAACATTAAGCATCTTGAGAACCACAATGATAACTGCAGCAGCTGCCAGCTTCTGATCTCCTCTTAATTTTTTTGTCAGCTCATCATTCAGATCCTTTGTGAACCTAAGATGTGAGGATGCAAAATTAAATAAATATGCCTAAAAAGATGATTGGCTGGTTCTTAGAACTTACAGATCGTATATTTCTGATCTCCACAAATAGAGCAATCGCAAAATGTCTAGCGAAAGTTCAACAAGAAAGTCTTTTTTCGGCAGATGTTGACTCAGTTGGTTCTCTATTAGTTTATGAATCTCTTCCACAATAACAGCATCCTTGATCTGGAAATCCAACATCTTGAAAGTCTTAAACTCATGCTGGTTAAATTCTTCATCAGTGATATCAAGTCCTGGAAATATTGATGCGAGCTTCAGTTTCGTTAATTTTGCTTCCGCTTTATTAAATTTTTCGGTCACTCTAACGATATTGACGATAAGTAAACAAATTTGTTTCTCATCAATTTTTTCTAGTTCCTCAGCCGATGATGCATTAAAGAGTTTAAATAAGCCAATGCTCAACGTGTCCATCAAAGAAAACTGATCAATGCCTGCGATTTCAAAGCTATTGGCGAGTTTAAGCACAAGATTCACAAGCGAGCGTGGCAAAAATACTTCTTCAGCTCCTGTATTTTGATTTTCCATTTTTATCTAGAATAATCGATGGACAATTGCTTTTTCCTCATCATCTCATCATAGACAATTGTTGTTTTTTTGTTTTGTTTTAAAAAAAAAAGTTGTTCATATCTACCATTTGATAACCTTAAGAAAATTAAAATAACTGGATAATCTACCTGTTTCAACTGTTCTATTCTTCTCAAGGATTTATTTAACTATCTTCAAACTACTTCAGTGAAAAAAAAAAAATAAGTGCATTGTTAGATATTACAAAAAATACGTTTTATTTTACTTTTTCGCGTGCTGCTGAATTATTTTTTGCAAAGGATTAAACATGTTTTACCAGGAAAAATAAATTTGTGATAACATATGAGTAGCAAGATCTAGCGACGGCTCATAAGCTTCTTTATATTCTTGGTGGAACCATCCCGGTTTTTTGCGTTTCGAAGCATTGCCTGAGTTTTAAAATCCATGGGCTGTTGGGGAGCCAAACGATTCTTCTTCTTTTCTTCGACTGATGCAACTAAAAATTTTGTGGCAATGTCTGAGCCAGTACTACTGATTGGAACATATTGAGTCGATGTGAAGCTGTAAGGCGAAATAGTTTCTTCGATGAAGTATCCAGTCGATGTCCAAACAGGTTTTGGTGGAGCTAATTTTGGTTCCGGAATTATTTTTCGTTGCTTATTCTTTTTGCGCTTTTTCACAGCAACTTCTCCCAGGTTAGCTGGGAAAAGCTTCTTCAATTTCGACGACGTTGTCGTAAAATTATAATCCGGTATCTTTTTGCCATTTGATGATCCAGCCACTTGATGGATTTGCGATGGATCCTCAATTTGTTTTAGAACGCTTAATTTCTTCTTGGCTTTGGGCATCTCCATATGAGCATCATCTTCACTTGCATGATCCAATGTTTCCTCATGCTTTCTTTTTTTTGATTTGCCTTGCGGTTCCGACAATTTATCGTTTTTAGATTTCTTCGGAATGCATTCAACAATATTCTCTGATTCAGCGATGACAGTTTTGTTGCTCAATTTATTTTTCTTGAATGTTTTAGCTGAATCAATTGGTTCAAGTGATACAGATTTCTTCGGAACAGTTTCTTTAAGAGTATCTAATGGTTCGTCGACGTTTTGATCTGAACGATTTTCCTTTTTTGTTTTCTTGACGACAGAATCGGCGGTGTCGTCTGTCACAACATGTGTTTTCTTTTTCTAGAATAAAAATAATTTTTAGCTGAATTTTTCTTCTTCTTTTTTTTAGATTAATTTTCAGTTGACGCAAATACCTTTTTTTCCTTGACTGGTTGATCTTCATTGACTTCACTATCAGCTGACTTTTCCTTCATATTTTTCGATTTTCCATCTGATAGCGCTGCTTGTGCAAGGTCTGGATCATCTGATATGGTCTTCTTCTTCTTCGTCTTAGATTTCTAAAATTCAAATTATTAGTCAGCAGCTGAAAAGCGCACATAGGTAAATTTTTTTAAATTACCTTTTTAGGAGCTTCAGCAACTTCTTGAACTGTAGTAGTCAATGTTGGTTCCGCCTCTTGTTGCCTTTGGGCTTTCGCCAATTTTTTTTCCAACTTGCGCAGACGTTTGCGTTCTAGCTTTTCTTGGATTTTTGTAATGGCCTCAGCCATATCATCTTTATGATTTTCTGGAATATCTGATAAAGGAAAATGTTTGTGTAAAATTATTTATGTAGTGAACACTCAAGGTTTTGTTATACCTTCAACAAGTTTCTGTTTCTTAGATGGCTTCTTCTTTTTCTTTTTCAATGAGTTCTCCTTATTTTCATCATTGCCGAAATTTTCGCTTGAAGCAGCCTTTAAAGCTTCCTGCTTTTTAGCCAACTTTTCAGCTTTCTTTGCCTTTTTGAGAGGCAATTTTGCCTTGCGTTCTTGTTCCTTCATTGACAAATATTCTTCACACTTGTTCAACACATTGCTGATATCGATTTCCTTTTTCGGTTGATTTTTATTCTGTTCTGATTTTGCCGTTATTTCCGTTTTTAATGTAGTAGCCGGGGTTTCCGTTGTTGCTAAATCTAAATCTTCAGAAATTACTTTCGTGTTTTCAGCGGAAACCATTTTATTATTTTCCGGCGTAGATATCTCAGTATTTTCAGACTCTGCCTGAATATTTTCATTAGCCTTGATGCGTTTGCTGCTCGTCATTTCAGCAATACTAGCATTCAATTCACCATCTTCCTCTCGAAGACGCTTCCGGTTCGGTCCACCATCATTTTGAACCGAGCGATTTTCAGCAGGTGCATCATCCTCGCTACTACTCGACTGCAAAATGATTCGCGATTTGCGTTTTGGCTTCTCTGTGATTTCTTCAATACATTCTTCATCTGAGCTCATTGAATAGCGATCAGACAAATCAGCATCATCAATCATGGAATCATTTTCTTCTTCTTCTTCCTCATCGCCCATTTCTTCCAATTCATTTGTATCCTGGGATCCAATGGATGCACCATCATCAGGAACTTCATTTTCTTCAACATATTTAAGTTCGCTTTCGGTAATGGACTCTTCAGACCCAACTTCACATTCGTCGGCGATAAACGAGTTATTTTCTTCATTTTCATCATCAGATTCATCTGAGCTCGGAACAAAACTTTTCTTTTTGAGAGATACTGGGGATTGTGTGCAAATTTCTTGTTCCTCATTTTTCGGGAAATTATCAATTGGGTCGTTGATCACATGACCGACAGCCTGGCTCCAAGAACGACGTGATGACACGGGTTTAGAGTTGCTGCGTGATGAAGTGTTCAGTGTGATTTCCATATCCGAGCCAACATCGTTGTTATCGATGTCCATGTCTTCTGCTCCTTTATAGGTTTCTTTTGGAGATTTACTGCATTCTTTCTTGGAACTTTTCTTTGATGAATTCAATACATCTTCGCCAGTAGCTGTCTTAGCAATATCAATGAAATCATTTTCTGTCATTTCATCCTCATTGCGCAAGTCCGCACTTGTCGACTTTGTGATAGTTTCAACTTCTGAAATTGTTCCATTGAATTCAGCTGATTCATCCTGTAAAATTGTCTCCTGATCCTGAATAATTTCTTCACATAATCTGTCACCTAATATTTCATTAAAAGTTGATGGCTCAGCCACATGATTTTCTTCCGTTGGTCTTGCTGACTTCTTCTTTCCTGACGAATCAATCTCAGACATTGATATTGACTGTTTTCCTGTCGCCGCATGTTTCGTTGGAGATTCGGCTTGTTTTGATGGAGTTGCAGATTTCCGAGCTGGAGTCATTTTGGAAGGCGTTTTCAATGGTGACATTATTGGAGATTCGGTTTGCTTAGATGCAGATTTTCTAGATGGAGTCATTTTAGAAAGTTTTTTTGGCGAAGTTGATTCCATTTCAACTCCATTATCAACTTGTTTTTCAGTAGCCAATTTGTCGGAAACACTGGATTCCGAATCCGAATCTGCGATTTCCAATTTTTCATCATCATCCGAATCTGATGATGGCAGATACTTTAGCGAGGAAATTGGTTTCAATTCTCTACTAGCTTGAGATGAGACGCTGAAAGACTTTGAAAGATCATCAGCTTCAACGTGTGAAACAGGATGCAACACCGGCGGTAAAGACAATCTATTCTTTTTGGAAGAAACACTGACGTTTCGCAATATCTTCACAGTGTTTTCTGTTTCATCATTTTTGGTAGTATCCCGTGATGCAACTTCGTTTATTGGTGTTTGAGAAAGGTTTAGCTTGTTGATCTTCGATGGAGTTACTTTAACAGGTGATTTATCTTCTTTAAGTTCATTTCCACTTGCATTGATTTGATCTTCGACAGCGTCAGCTGATGTGTTGTTTTTTGCATTAACTTCATCACAGATTTGTGGCGTGACACAAGTTTTGTCCTTTGTGTTCGGCGACTTGCTTACGGAGCGGCTGCGAAGTTCCAGATCATCTAAACCATTTACTTCTTGTTCCTCTTCTAGAACCGGCTCATATTTTATACTCTGGTTAAGTGTTTGGCGTTTCTTTTTTATCGATTGTGCCAGCGTTGAGCTGGTCGTTTCAGCATCAACAGAAATATCATCTTGTTCTATTGCCAAACTACTTCGACGGGTTGCGCGACCAGCAACGCGAATTGGACGAGGACTTGAAATTATTTCTTTGTCTTGTGAAACACCTCTGGTACGAGTTTGACGAGGACTTGAAATTATTTCTTTATCCTGTGAAATACCTCTGGCACGAGTTGTTCGCAATGGACTTGAAACTATATCCGTCTCTTGCGATATTCCTCTTGTGCGGCGCATTGGACTTGCAGTTATCGTATCTTCGGATGTTGAAACTTTAAGCGCTCTACGAGGCGCTGGCGACTCTGTATGCAGACTAGCACGTCTTGTTATTTTTGCTGGCGTCGAAGGAGCTAAAATAAACAAATTGTGGATTTTTAGACAAGCTTAGCTTCAGGAATTTTCAAATTTTGTTGCTATACCTTGAGAACCATTCTCGTTTATGGTCTCCAACTGTTTATTTACACGACCTCGTACAATTGCTGGTGTGTCGTTTTGTGAATCAATATCTGTCAACGACTCATTTGAGGCCATTAGACGAAGCTTAGCGCGAGTCACTAGAATCAAGGTTGAACATATTTTTGGTTAGGTTCACTAAATTAAAATTCGGTTAAATTATGATTATAGGGCATCTTTAGCTCTATTTGCATTACAGTTGCAGTTTCAATTTATTTTTTTTAATGCCTGTTCAGAAAACTCATTAATTTCAAGCATTGTGGAATTCCAATTTTATGGTTTTTATGTTCTTACCACGAGCGGATCCACCGCCTTCCTCATTAGTTTGTGACATCTTAGTCGTGTACACTTTTTTCGGATGTAATCAACGTAAATTAACAGCGATATACGCGATATAAATTATTAAATTTGTAGCAGTAAGTTTAGACTTTACCAATGCCGTCCAAATTAACCGTTATTGAGAGATGCCGTTGCCGTGCCGTCGGAAAAGTAATTTAATTCAAATGACCGGTCTTATATTTACAGACATATGTATGTATATGCCCTGGTATATGATTATAACAAAGAACAATTTATCTAATATGTTTAACGCTTATCAAGGACGAGTTTATTTTTGAAAATAATTTGCTATCCCAACTTTGGGCAATGCTTAAAAAAAATGAAATCAAAACTCAGAACAAGAAAATTACTAATCGAACTCTCGGATCAAAAAGGAAACAACAAATAATTAATTGAGGAGCTCAGCATTCCATTGCTAGAGAATTTGAGTTTTCATTCGCAACGGATGGCATTGCAAGGCTATTTTCATCGATAATTTCTTTGTCTTCCATCACCAGATCGTCGAATTCCATTCCGTTTCCAGGATGATTTGCAGCTGCCCCTTCTTCAGTCTCAATTTGTTCTTCTGCATTTCCTGTAGTATCATCCCAATTGATTTTGAATCGTGTCACACGGGGCTTTGATGCTAAGATGTTGCGAGTCATCTTTTCAAACTGCGGTTTCTGAGGGGGATTTTCGCGAAGTTCCTGATCTGAATAATCATTATTGATGAAATAACCAACACGTACAAATTCCTGGCCACGATAAGAGCATGTGAGAAGGACGATCGTAACTCCGAGAGCGTCCTGTTCCGGAATCCTAGTGGTGTCTGGCGGATCTGCTTGAAATACAAAAATGTGGCGACCCTCTGGAATAGGACCGACATAGATCTACAAAAGGTAAATAATGATGACAGTTCCATGAAAACAAGAAAGGGTTACTTACTGTATCTAGAACCTGGTCGTATTCCTCCGACTCAGCGGAGCCAACGTAGATCATCTTCCACTCAAGATCTTCCTTTAGCTCTTCAATACATTCAAATGTAAGTTCAAATTGAAATGGATTGTAGAAACTGCTTGGATTATCTAACACCACAACATTTGTTATATGCACCTTTGCCATTGTGTTCGTCTACTTAGAAAAGTTATTGGACGCCGGATCTTTATATTAGGGAAATGTGCAAGACAAAGGCATCAAATATAATAATTTAGGCATTACAGGAATGATTTCAACTCACTTTTGTATCTATCGCAGGCAGCAAGCTCAGAATTTTTTAAAAAATACAAGCAGTCTCTTCTATGCTGATTGTTAACTCTTAAATATTAGTTAAATATCAAACAGGATGAAATTGCAGGCAAAATAAAGGCGCAAATAACGACGCCGCTAATTTTCATTTGAATTCTTAGTAACCGCTATTTTTTTTTTTATTAATTTCGAGATTTACAATGGCTCGGCAAGCAGCATGATTCATGCAGCATGAATCAAATTGATTGTTCAAGAGCAGTTTTTTTTAACTCATTTGACCAATTAAATCCTAAAACGTTTGATTTGCAATATTAACATTTATTCATATTTTTGTAACATATTTTATTGATCGAAAAATAGAGATATGAATATGGGACACATGCTGATAATACAATATAATATTTAATAAAACAAAGGTCAATATATTTCATGTACTTAACTAGGTAGTTAGAACATTAAGATTTGGTTAGAAACGCATTCTGTAGTTTTCTTTTGACCGTCAGCATAAGAGACAAATATTAAATAATTTGTGTGTTGGCTGTTTGTCTTAATGTTTAATGGTCAATGGAAATCGGTAGACTTTAGACTTTAAGGTTTCATGGTGGTCAATAGACATTCATAAACGTTAAAAAAATGTTGTGCAATATGCGCGTTTAAATTTATTCTTGTGCTCCAGTCAATAAGATGGTGTCTTCTTGAAGCGGCTCTCGTTTGTAGCTGGGCTCAGTCACCATATATACGACTAATGCACCAAAAACTGTCAGTAGTAATCCGATGCAATTTACTAGAACTCCCTGATTTGGCAATTGTGAGTATCCGCCATTTGGCATTGAGAAAAAAGCTTTTTCTGACAAGCCCAAAAGACATGCAGCAAGTGCAAGAATGAATCCAAAGAGACCAAAGAAAATGTGAACGGGCATATAGAAGACTCTCAGTGGCTCCTTCAACATCGGAAACAGAAAGAAAGCGAATCCAACAACATACTGGCATGCAAAAACTATAACCGCAATCAAGCCCACCCAAGAATGAAGTGAATAAAGATTAGGAATTGGCGGTTTTGCGTAATTATGCGAGTCAAATGCAGCAACAAGTGCGTAAGCAGTGAATAAGAATGCGAGAAGATGAATTGTCGCATGTGTTATTTTCAATGACCTTTTGCGCCCGTAGCGGAATCCTCGATAGATTAAGATAGCTAAAATTAAAATTTGATTTTTTTGTCAATAGTTTTGATCACAGCTTCAGTAACTATAATAATTACTCACAATTTCCATATAAAAACACCATTCCAATTGTCATCATAACAGGATGCCAGTTGAAAATGATCATTGGCTTCTCATAGTTCCATCCGAGTCCATTTAAATGTATTCCGACCCATGATACAATTAAAATGATCGTTGCGATACCAATTAATTGAGTCACGAAATAAATTAAGCGAAAATTCACAAAACGACCTTGGCCCGTTTGATCCATTGTTACAACTGAAATATAATTAAAATGAGCTATAGATAGATTATTTATTGCTTAAATGTATAATCTTTTGAAATGATAAGATTTTCTTCTAATATTTTTTATGTTTAAGTAGTAGACAATAAACAAAAATTTGTGAATTTAGATAAGAAGTGTCCTTCAAAGTTTGATAAGGTTATGACAAACACATACTTTTGAGTCATCAAATTGCGAACTATACCGCAATATGCATGAAGTGCGTGTATGCAAAGCAAAAATTATTGATTTTTTTTTCAACAGGTGAAACATATGGAAAGAAACTTTATAACTAAACTTACTCGAGATAATTTCACTCGTAATATCTTTTAAGTAGTTTATAGGGATTTTATTTCATAAATTTTGTTCACAATTTGTGGATCGTCTTTCTTAATTGTAATTTAGATCAGTCGCTCATTTTATGCCTTGTCATGGAATGCGTTTTAAACAATTTCCGCGAGTCAATCGTTTAATACAATGGCTCAATTTGACAGTTATTGAAATTGAAGATGATTCGACTTTACACGGCTTAAACTAATATTGTAATCTATTTTCCACACAAATTAATTCAGAGCTAGAAACTACAGTCAGCAATACGGTAAAAGAGAAACTGAAGAATGAAATTTTGCAGAAGGAAATTTCATCAGTGGTGGATGGAGATACTGGTACAAGAGAGGCATGAAAACATTCCATCACGTGTAAAAAAAAATGGGGAAGGCCAAGGGGGAGTGTTTGAAGGACTCTCCACCCTAATATGAATGAATGTAATGTTACTGCGCACGTCTCTGGAAAGTAAAAAAGTAAAGCAGAGATAGAAAGAAAATCAAATGCAATTTACCGTTAGATTTTACGAATTTTATTTCGATGCACATAAACTTTTTAAAGCGAGAAATTTTGATGTCGATTATTACACAATTAAAAACATGCATGAAGGGAAGACTTAGCTTAATTAACAAAAAGATGCAAGAAAAAATGTCTTAAGAATTATTTTTCTGTTGAATAATCAATTTGTTCTTTTCTCTTGTAACCTTGGTAGCGGGTTGTTTGTCTTTGAGCTGCTTTAGATTTTCTTGTGGAATTACAATAGTTTTTCCATTACCTACTGTTGCTGCTGATGATGAACCGCCTTGCTGATGATAGCGAGTGAAAACGTGAAATTTGGTAAAAAGATTTTTCTTAAAATCTCTTTCGATTTCCGTTTGATGATGGACTTGTTGCTGATATTGATGACGTGCTGATTTTGTAGCTTTCACAATATTGAGTTCTTCATAATCGGGCAATGCAGCGGCCCCAGAAGTTGAACTGGTATCAAAGTTACTTTCATTCAAGCTCGAATTTGCAGTTTCATTAGCAAAATGACGTAATAAAAGATTCATTCGTGTCTCGTGATTCTTTTGCTGAATCACCATATTACGTTCGCTTTCCAAGCGTGCTTGACGAATGGCATTTGTTAGGATTTTTTCACGCCATTCCCATGCTTCCTTATCACGTTCGAATGACATAAGATTTTGTTCCAATTTGCGGCATGATTCTTTTAGATCAATCACTTTCATAAAATATTTGTAAAGAAGAATTCGCATTTCTTCTTGTGACAACTTATTCAATCGCGCCATTAACAATTGTTCGCCTTTTTCTCGTTCCAGGCGTTCGTCGGTATCAATCGATTTATGACCACAGATCAATTCGTTTTTTACTTCGATAACATCATCAATCGCTTCAATAGCTTCATCACATTCGAGCATTTTTCGCTCTTCTTTGTATGTCAACATCTTATCGCGTTTGAGTTTTTTATAAAGTGACACGCGCTGATCTAACAAGGTATCACGTGTGCGGCGTAAATTTCTAATCTCATAACGCAAGGATTCCTTTTCCTTACCTTCATCGCCTGGTGAACTCATGCCAGCGAAAAGTTGTAGGTTCGACGATTTTTCTTTTAAGATCTCATCAAGATGCGAAATTCTTGCATTAACATCACGAATCTTGAGTTTACTATCGCTTATTTTTGATCCAGTTGCCGATGATGGAGAAGGTGAAGCAAGTTTCTTGTAATCATCACCATCAAATGTGTTATCAATACCTTCAATAGCTTTCATTTGTTTACCCATTTCCTTCTCAACATTTTCTTTGTGTTTGATTTCTTTCTTCAAGACCTTATTCAGAATTTCCAGTTGTTTCTTTGACTGTTCAAGTGATTTGTGTAGCTGTTTAACTTTTTTATTTGATGAAGACTCGGCTGCAATCTCATTGATTCCTGTTAAATCTAATAATTTTTCTTCAAATTTTGCCGTCAGTTCTTTCAATCGTTGAATCTCAAGTGGATTCTTTCCCGCCAATGCTCGACTCAATTCTTTCTTGCATTTTTCATATTCTGATTGATATTTGTTTTTCTTTTTGTTGCATTTATATTTGGCAGTCATTCGAGTCTTATTGTTTTCGATAAGATCTGTGATGAGATTCTTTTTAATTTGAATTGTCTGCTCAACTTCTTTAATCTGCAAATTTGTTGCATCGATGGAAGCAAGAGATTTTTTCAACGTTTTACGCAATTCCTCTAATTTTGTCATTTGTTCATTTTCAACATTTTCCTTGACGCCATCGTGATCTAATGAAGTTGCAGCTGCTGCTTTTCGAATGAGATTAAGTTCGTCACTATTCAAGATGTTGTTATCACGAATTGATCGTCGACGACCTGATTTCGCCAAATACTGTTCACTTGTTGAAGTATTAGTTGACAGTTTCAAGCATTCAACAACAGCAACTTCCTCTTCCGGCTGATGAAGAGTTTTGCCATCAGATTGTCCGCTACTGCTACTAAGCACTTTAGGATTGTTCTCAAAATATTCTTGGCATTTATTCTGCACTAGCTCATCAGTCTTTTCGCGGAAATGATTCATTTTATCAGAAATCTTCTTAAACAAATTATTTGACTGATCATTAATGTCGATGTAGCTTCCACTGTCAGACTCATTATCATTAGTTTCGTCCTCATCGGGATCATCATTTGTTTCATCCATTTCGATAATAGGCAAAAGTGAGCTTGCCTGTTGAGGTGGTATTATTGTTGCTGAATTCATGAAAGCATTCATATTGCCAAAATATGAAGGTGGTAATTCAGGAACAATCGGAGAGGGCATATAACTGTCACATTCATTTTTTAAGCACATCCATTCTTGAATTTCTTTGCGCTGATCGTCATTCATTTCATTTAGATTTAATTTTGAGAAGAGAAGTTCTGCATTTTTAAGCAATCTGCTACTCTGGAGCTGTTGCATGGCCATCGGAGATGACTCAACGCTGTTGCGAAAGTTTCCATTAAAAAATCCAAATTCTTGTTGTTGCGGTGGTGGCACAGGAAAATAGGGACCATTTTGTAATGGCATCATGCAGGATATTTGTTGAGTGTTTGAGTAGAAGTTTGTTGGTAAATTTGATTCAGCCACAAGTTGATTGATAAAAGCTTTGTCAGTGCCATAATTGAGATCACAAAAATTGACAGTCGACAGTTTGTGCTGAGGCTGTCCACCGTTACGATGAATCCATTGCTGCTCCAAAACCACCGACAGGATATTGTGGTTATTATTGCTGTTACGATTGTTTAGGCCAATTGTTATTGTTTCCATTAGTTGAGCCATTGAGAAACACTGCACCAGACCATTGCCATTTAGAAGGTCCAGTAAGTGATTTTGTTCATTTATTTCGGTCCATCCGATGCTAAAAATGTAACTTTGGTCTTTTGAACTCACCAACTCCTCAAAAACTGTTCGAATAAACTTTTGAACGACACCGCCTTGAAATTCTGAATCGTTCATTTGCTCGCTGTTGTCATCATCTTCCGATGAGTCTCCGTCAGTCTTATCGCCATCATTCGGATCATCTTCGCCTTCATAAAAAATATTTTTGTGTCCATATTTTACAATTGTTAGATCATAGCCATCGAGGTAAAATCGATGTAAATTAGATTCTTCTATAGTCTCATGAAAAATCTTGTCTGATCCATCTTTTTCGCTAAACACAAACTGATTATTGAAGTTTCCGACTGGCTTGATGTCATCGTTGAGATCATAATAACCATTACGCTGGTTATCAATAGAGTAGCGACATGAAATTTGTATCAGAACTTCTTCCTCATCACTCTGTGGCGGTTCGTCATTTGCTTCTGAAGGTCGTCGCTCCGGATTCATTGCTGGACTGGATAATAAAAAATAAATAAATTCAGTATTGCAGCAAATGCTAAGGGCATCTGTTATCATTTCATTACCAGAAGGGTGTTTATTATAGGGTCGCTATCTATGTAGCTGCTAATGCATTTTTTAAATCCTGGAGAAAGAAATAAAAATAAGGGGAAAAAAAATTAAACTTAGGTAAATGAATTTAATCGAAGGTATTTTACGTTTACCTATATACCAACGATGTACATGATGCTTACGATGTGAATTTGATTATCAGTTGTGTATAATTGCTTTAATAAATAACCAAATTATAAAATTAAATGAGTTTGTAATAGGTATTTGTTTTTTTATGGTTTCCCCAAGCAGAGATGTGTAAAGATTTTTTTGAAGCACCCTGTATTTTCCCTCAGCTGGTAAATCTGGTAAAGAGAATAAAGAACACCGGTGGTAGAAAGTGTGTTCTTAAACTCATTCTTGAACTAGAGAATTTTATGAGGCGGACAAAAAATTCTTAAAAAAAGTCCTAATACCGTGAAAATTTTTATTCAATAGAAAGGACGTAAGAAAAGTTTTTAAATTTCTCGACTTTTACGTTTTTACGTCAAGTCTTTACGTTTTTATTTTACGTAAGATTTGACGCGCTCTCTAAAAAAAATTGTTTTACGATTTCTCCAAACTCTCAAACCAAAAATAATCGTTTGCTATTAATTGTATTTCCTACTGATCGGGTAAATCTAGCGGTAAGTAGAACCTCGTAAGAGCATTATAAGATGCGACATTTATAACATAAATATGAAGGGTCACATAAAATGATGTACCTTCCAAGATTTAACTGATAATTACTTTTTAACCTCAAACATTTTTTTTTGTTTACATTTGTCTCTTCGTAATTATAAAAAAAATATTGCAACGTTTTGATGTGAATCTCACAACACCGATTTTGTTTTATTTTCAGATAACAAAGCATCCCTAAGATGGCTATGCCAATAAATCCTAAACCTTTTTTAAATTCACTAACCGGCAAGCCAGTAATCATAAAACTAAAATGGGGCCATGAATATAAAGGCTTCCTGGTGTCAGTTGATGGTTACATGAATATGCAACTGGCCAATACTGAAGAGTATGTCGATGGAAGTAAAACAGGTCATCTCGGAGAAGTTCTTATCAGATGTAACAATGTTCTGCATATTCGAGGAATCCAAGAAGATGACGATGAAGAAGGAGAAATGAGAGATTAATGCAGAATAATTAAGCTCTTTCTTCTCAGTCATTTGAAGGAAATGCTGGGAATTACACCTATAAGACATTGAATTTTTCTTTATTAATAATTAGTTAATTTCTTTTTTCACAAGATATTTCCTAACTTTAAATAAGTAGTATTTTCCTTCATAAAAATTTTAATAAATTTTCATTTAAATATTATGAAATACGTGAGAGTGAAGTGAATATAAGTAACTTGGCTGATTACGCATTTATCTCTGGAGTTTGAAATTTTTTTTTTTTTTATATTGTGTGCATATGATATCGAATAAAACTTTTCGCTATATATTCATTATAAATTCGTAAAAAGCTGTCAAAAATGGTTTAAATGGTACTAAATGGAAAAAAAATCTAAGGTTTAATCACCATTGCGCGATTTATAAGAAAAGAAGCTGTCCAATTCTCCAATCTTGAGATTTTAGGATGAAAAATTGTGTGTATCAAAAGTCAGTCACTTCTGCATGCCCTGAACCAGATCATCGCCGTAGTATGCAGTCAGTGCAATCAATTTTCTATCTAGGAAATTCTGTTCAATCTCGACGACATTGCCAGGACCTGCGAGAATGGCGAGCTGACGGCTATTGGAATTTCTCGGCAAATACATGGCAATATTTTTGGTTATTTTACGGGTTTCACTCAGTAGTTTGGAAGCAGCAACAGGCTGTAAAGATTCTTCAAGGTCGTAAACGCTGTCCTTGCGCATATAATCCGGGCCACCCCATGGTGGACTCAAGAAAACGACATCACCTTGAAGGCCATCGACAAGATCAAAATAGTTGCCAACAATAAATTCAATCTTATCCTGAACACCATAAATTGAAGCATTATGACGGGCCATTTCTATCTTCTTTGGGTCGATATCAATAGCAATGACTGAAAATAAAAAAAAACTGTGAATCAATCAATAAAAAATAATTATCTCTGTACCTTTTCCACAAGTCTTTGCAAACTGAATACTGTTGCCACCAACGCCACAAAAAGCATCAACAATAATATCGCACTTGCAACGTTCTGCAGTGAAATAAGCAACCTTTTCAGGCGTAACTGAGAACCAGCTCTCTATAAGGAAGAGGAAGTTAAATGAAAATCAGATGCTGCATGAAATCAAATGCAATTTATAAACTTACCCCGATCTAAACGGATTCCGTTATCAAACATTGAAAAGAGTGAAAATCTTTTATACCAAAACTTTTTGAGTGTTTTGTCGTTCGCAATTTCCATAGGAATATTCGTTAGCTTTCCTTTGCGTTTCTTTTTCTTCTCCTTTTTACCAACTTGTGGTTGCCGTTCTTGATCTCCATCATCAAATGTTATAGCTTCCTCTTCACAATTGGGCTCATTGTCGTTTTCTTGATCGATTGATAAATTAATATTTACTTTTGGCTCGCTTTCTTCATTCGGATTTGCATCAGACGATAATTGACTTGTAAATGGTATATTGATACGTGCTGGTTTCGGTGGTGCATCTTCATCTGATGATGTGTGAACCATCTCTTCAGTCTCGAGCTGATTATTGTCAACGATTTCATTGCCATCATCGTCAAAATATGTATGTTTGGGCTTCGTGGCAGTCGATGGCATCATTTTGAGCATTCGATTGTGCAAACGAACATGTTTTTTGCGATATACAATGTCGCCAGCTGTGATGGCTCCATCAATGGAAGTTTTATCGAGAAATGCAAAACCCATCAGTTCAAAATGTGACTTGATTCGATCAACATTTGGTTCATCAGTGTCACTTTCGTGACTTCGCTTCAAAGTAATAGCACGATCTTCAGGTGGTTCTTCGCCATCATTTCCTTTTGAAGGCATAGCATTTTTGTTGCCAAACGAAATCGGTAAACCCATCGATTCCATTATTGATGTTTCAGCTGTATCGATTATAGTTGAATCGCTTTGTGATGGATCTGGTTGATCATTTCCATCAACTGGAGCATCCTGGTCCTGCGTTTTAGAATATTTTGCTAAATCACTTTTAAGATTTAAATTAGCAACCAAACGTTGAAGCGATTCAGGATGTTTCTTCCTTGTCGACCTTTACGACGCTTGCTAAACTTTCCTGTATCTCCTTGCAGAAATCCTGAATCGGACTTGAAGCTATTACTCATCTCCTGTTGCAGCACACGATGTGCTTCCATGAATTCATTGTAATGCTTCACAAACTGCTCCTGAGCATGATTCTGCCAACGCATTTGCCAATATTCTTCGGGATCACAGTCAGATGGTGGTGGAATATGCTCATCGGGCTTATTTTCCATCAATAACTTTTCACAATCAGCTGAGAGGCGTGCCGTCATTGGCATCTCGCTTTCTTCACTATCAGAATACGACGTGACAGAGCTTAAGCTTTCGGTGGGTGTTGATGTAGGTGTGGACTCTGATGTAACATGGCTACTGCAAAAATCATAGCTTGAAATTGTCATACGGGTCACATTGGTCATTGAATCGCTGGCACCAATTGTTAACGGAATGCTAGAATTTACAGACTCGCAGCGTGGACTTAAAAGATTGTCAATTTCACTGTGGTGATGATGGCGATGAGCATGATGATGCTTGGGTACTTCTACTGTGCTAGCTGGCGATAATGGATTCCATCCTTCGCCTAGCAAATCATCAGTTGCCAACTGAGCTGGTGATGAGGATGATATTATAATTTTTGTGTTAGCGGCTATCGACGATTCTGGTTTCGCGCTCGCCATTTCAACATCTTTCGGATCGAATGAGAAAGCGTTTTCTTCGTCAATCGGTTCGGCCTCCACAGTAGCTTCTGAAACATTGTCACTGGCCAAATATTCGGGATTAATATAATCGATGTATCTTTCAATCCACGACTGCCAAATAAGACGTTCACCATTTTTGGCCCAATACTTTTCCCAGCCACTCACAAATTCACCATCACCAAAAAGTTCAGGCAGGCTGTTGTTCCGCTCATGATGGTACTCTTTAGATGGGGTTTCTTCATTTTGCGTAGATTTCATCTCATCATCCTCGTCATTCATCTTTGAATTGCGTCGATGATATTCATCGTTTATGTTTTCCAGATGTTTTTCGAGGATGTTTCGTTCACTCAAATCCGCTCCAGAATCACTTGAGTGTAGCTTAGTATGTTGAAATATATTTTCATGCTCATCCGTACTATAATAATTGTCCGTATGCTCAGTGTGTGATGCTGATGCACTAAAATAACAGCTGTTTGCGTCATTATCCTTAAAAAATAAAGTGGATGAGTAATGAGTAATGGACATTATCGATTTATAATTTTCCTTGAATAGAAATTTTAATCACCTCTGCATCATGCGACGGCTTTAGTTTTTCCCGAAACGCTGAAAAGTCTGTTGCTTTCTCGTTGAATACATCATCAGCTTCACTCGTTTCTTCTGTGCCCAAGGTGGAGGCATAGATATAAAAAGCATTCCTAAAAAATGAGCAATGAAAAAGTGAAATTTTTCGTCTCAGGCATTTTTATTTTCGATTTTATATATTTTTATGTACTTACTTGATGAAGGTTCTAGAGCAGATACATACAACCTTATGCTCTACTGACAACGGATGAGCTAGATGGATTTCTGCTAATATTTCACGATCCGATGCCATTTTTTAAAGCAAACTAAGAGAAAACAACAAAACTAATCCCACTTATTTTCCCAGATATTTTCCCATTTAAAGGAATCTGACTGAACGTACTCGTTAATACATGCAAATAATTTATTTCTTACTTCGCTTTGTTTACAAGATAGATAGATTCCCCAAAAGATCCAAGGCAATAGTGTTTAGCAATGAATATTTTACCGCATAAAAGCTGGCATGTTCGCACAAAGCAGAACATTGCCAGAGTACGAAAAGATGTAAACTACTTACTGATTGAAATCATTATTTTCATTGTCACCTAACTTTACTTACCTTTTATCATAATAGGAACGAGAGGCTGCTGAAAAGGAAAAAGAGCGACTACGACGAGTTGCGTTAGCTGATCAAGAAGCAAAAATTCAGTTACTTAGGGAACGATCACGATTATTAAATAGCGGAGCACCCAAAAATATTGAAAAATCAGATTCCAGCATATCACAACCATCCGAACACGTCAACTTCTTTAATGAGCTGGAAGATGGGAAATATGTGTCCACAGACAAGAACTCTGACCATGTTAAGGAGAAGAAGGATGAACAGGAAAAATATGAGAAACAAATAGGATATTTAACATACTTGGGACAAGATACAAATGAATCTACTGGGAAACGAGATTGGTATGATGTGGCGCCAGTTCGTAAGGACCAGTTCGATGAACATGGGAAAAAAATCGAAGTTAATTTGAAGTCAAAATTACTTTATGATCCACTTGTACAAATTGAAAAATATGTGGGAAGATCCAATAACTTACGACCGATCGCTGCTGATGGTGAACCGAAAGATGCACCAAAATCAGTTCAAAAGTATGAGTCAGTAATTTCAAGAACGCTCAACATCGATGGTAGGCATCGAAAAACCAGACAAAGCTCATCAGATAATGAAAGCTCTAAACGACGTCGCAAGTCAAAGTCGTCGCACAAGAAACCTAAAAAGTCTTCACATAAAAAATCCAAAAAATCTAAGCATAAGCGGAAATCATCATCAGAATCCGAGAACGAAACAGTACGTGAGCTTCAGAAGCAAAAATTGGCGAAACTTCGAGCAGAACGACTACAACGTGAGAAAATGGAGCGTATCAAAGCTGAAAAACTGCTTGCAAAACTCCGAGGCGAGCCTCATCCATTAGAAACCGCAACTGCTATTACTACAGAAGCTCCTGAAGGAAGATTTGTGAAACAAAAATATAACTCTCAATTTAACCCCGATTTTGCGCGACAAAATTTCGATTGAAATTATTAAGTGACCACTAATTTGATTATTATCAATAATGATATGTATCAATAAATCAATAGTGAATATGGATCAACTTATCAGCCTAAATTTTCTTTATTGTTTTATATCTCTTATTACACAGAATCGATCAAATTATACAGATAGATTTTTACATGTGAAACTAATTAAATTTTCCGAAAACTTTATGATCGATAGGCCTTAACCAGCGATGACATCCACTAAGATTGTTCTGGCAGACATATTTAAATGTGTAGGGATTAAGGTTCTGTTCTTCAAGCTCCTTCTCGCGTTTAGCTTCTTCTAAAAGCATCTCATGTGATACAACTCTAGCTTCGAAGGGGAGTTTGTCGGCAAATTGTTTAAGGAATCCTTTTACTTCTACAAACTCGCATCGTCCACCAATTTCTAGGATGATTCTGCCTGCTTTAACTGGTGTTACGTAATGATCGATAGCTCCTTTGCCACCTCCCATTCGCTGTCCCTGTCCTTGTTTTGTGAGAGGCTGCCAAGGAGCATCAACTCGCCAAATGGCAAACATCCTATCAACATCAATCTTACGACCAACACCTAGACGTAACATCTCAAAATGTCCCCATCGAAGACGTCCGCCACACAAAGCTTGAATTCCATACTGCTTGTGAAGCAGGAAATTGTGAACTCTTTCAGGACCGCGCATCAATTTTAATTTCTTTTGCATTTTTGGTGGTCTCAGATTGGCTTGGATCTGTGGCACTTTGTCCATGAATTTTAGCTTAGGTCTATCTTCAAACTCAACATCTACGGAAGGAATGCAATTATTATCAGTGTATAATTAATTAATTGGTAGAAGTTCTTACTATCATAATTTATCGGAGGGGCAAAATTCTTTAATCCAGCAGTCGGAACTAAACGCATTGACGCAAAACCTACTGAAAGAAAGTTGCTACATTAATCTAGATGACTGCCACTTATGATTTATTAGTTAACTCACCATTCAGGAGATTTTTAATTTTAAGCATATTGTTATTCTTCAAAAAGCAGCAAGGGGAAAGAAATGCTAGATATATAGGTAACCGTACTTTCTGCTCTTTACCCCTCTTTAAGTCTCGACAGGCACACAAGAGAGAAAACGTGCTGTTTAAGTTTATTAAATTTAAATATCCTGAAAAATGGAGAACACTTCAGTACTAGATACAACATCAGGAAAGGTCGGTGTCGTCGCACAAGAACTCAAGTTCGCTAAGATGCTGGCCTCGAACGATGTAAAAATTAGAAATGGAGTTCTCAAAAGTCTGAAAAAATGGCTCAATTGTCGATCGCAGAGCTCATACCGTAAGTAGCATATATTTATCTTCCATATTACTTCCTCCGTTGCACATTAGCTGATGACAAAGTAATCTCGGGTCTCACAATTCATTTGGTGGAAAATCCCAGACAATCTTAGAACGAAAAGAATTTCACAAACACAGTGAAAGGACTATATATTTGTTAATGATCCATCTACACAAATGGGAGCAGCTCATCGCTAATGTATTTAAGAACTCAGTGTTCACTCTTGTACTGTATCCCTACCGAAAGTGAATACGCTGAATATTTTGAATAATGGATCAAGTTCACGGTCAAACTAACTTAATCGTTGCTAATCTATTCTAAACATGTATGATGCCACAGCCAATTAATAAATGATCTACTTGTTACTTTTGCAGAATTTACAAACAAT
Source organism: Propsilocerus akamusi (assembly GCA_018397935.1). Classification (NCBI taxonomy): domain Eukaryota; kingdom Metazoa; phylum Arthropoda; class Insecta; order Diptera; family Chironomidae; genus Propsilocerus; species Propsilocerus akamusi. The sequence goes on along the minus strand of CM031469.1, from coordinate 15,180,576 downwards.
GATTTTCTTCGCCTGTGGAAAGGTCTCTACTACTGTATGTGGATGTCTGATAAGCCCTTGGTTCAAGAGGAACTAGCTGAAGATCTTGCCTCACTAATTCACTGTTTCCCCGACATCAAAATTGGACTTAAATTTTTTCGCAATTTTCTTGAGACAATGTGCTTGGAATGGTTTGGTATCGATCAGTGGCGCATCGACAAATTCATGATGGTAAGTGTTCAACGACCTTGACTCCATCTTGATTCTCGTGATAGTTTTTTCGTTGAAACTTGTCTTTCATCTAAACTTTTAGCTGGTGCGTCGTGTTACACGTCAGATGCTTTTTGCATTAAAAAATGCCGAATGGGACGAAGAACCAATGAAATTGTTTGCAGATGCTTTGTCCGCCACAATTTTCCAGACCAACAAATGTCCAAAAGGATTAATCATGCACTTTTGTGATTTTTACGTTGAGGAAATCGCAAAAGTTGCTGATGGTGACTTATCCGAAGATCGTGCACATGCCTTTTTTGAGCCATTTTTGCTCTATTACACTAAGTTGAATGATCAAGTGCTTTTGCAGCAAGTCGAGCATGCCATTTTCAATCAATTGCTTATTCAAAGTGAGTTGGGCCAGGAATATCAAGAAAAATTTGACATCTGGAAGCAAGCCAATTTTCCAACACGTTCCATTGATGACATCGAAGTGAAATATAAGGTACGCGGTAACAAGAGCCAAGACGACGATGATTTAAGTGATGGTGAATCGGAAGATCTAGATGAAGAGCGTCCTTTGGATCCAAGAGCTGGGCGCGTTGATGTTATTTTGAGAGAAATCAAGTTTGATGCACTTAAAATTGCTGAGACGATGGAAAATTTCCGTTACAAAGCATTTGCCACCAGCAAGAGTCGTAAGGGATTGGCTCGTCTTGCTGGAAAATTCCGTAAATTTTCTGAAGATATTTTCCCTCTTGGTATTAAAACTATGCCACAAGAGCATGACGCTGAGGATTCTGCAATTGATTTAGATTTAAAGGCAATGGAATTAGCAGAGTTCGAAAAAAAATTAGCACTTGGCGATGTGGATTCCGAAGGATCTGACTTTGATGAAGACCTGGACAATCGCAAACATGGCAAATTGAAGCGTAAAAGCAAGGATGGTGTAAAGACAAAAGAAAAGAAACAGAAACTATCAAAATTGCACAGCGAACGTTTCTTTAATGCCACAGAAGATTTCACAAAAGCCCAACAGGAGGATGAAGACGATGAAACAGAACAGACAGCAGCGCCTGAAGAAGAATTGAAAATCAAAAAAAAGAAAATTGAGACTACTTCAGAGACTGAACCGCGTAAAATTAAAGTCAAGAAGCGCAAATCACTTCCAGCTTCATTGAAACTATCCAGCACTACAACAAGTGACGATGACGCACCGAAGAAACATGCAAATAACAATGAAGATGAAGCTACAACTGAAAAGCCTAAGAAAGCCATCAAAGTGAACAAGGACTCATCGCCTTCATCATCTGGTTCATCTCAACCATTTGAGGTGACCGATGATTGGTCGGAGCCATTGAAAGATGGTGAAGTGGAATTTTTTGTGCCATCGCGGAAACAGAAATTGAAGGCACTTCAAAATTTGGCAAATGATGATTCTGATAAGTTGCTTGGATCAAATTTGGTGCTGAATCCGTTTGCGAAAAAAACAGGAAGTGTCAAGAAAATAAAATCAAATGACGCAAAGACTCCACGAATTCAATTGACGGAAACCAGCACTGGGAGCAGTGGCAAGCGTGTCATCATTGCATTAAACAAAAATAAAGCACAGAGTCCACATGAATACATCAAACAGGTCAAAGACTCACCGAACGTACCTTTTGATTCGAACAAGAAGCCAAGTAAAAGTTTACTGAAGCCGAATGTCATCCCGAGCCCAATTAATCCGTTCTATCAGAAGAAGATCGGTCTTAAGCTGAATTTCAATGATACAATGTAAAGAGCTACTTAGGGTATGCGTGATGAAATAAATTCTCCCCCTCTGGTCACTCTCAGCAGATGCAAGCACACAACAATTCCTAGATTTAGTAACATGCTTTAGAAATTTAGCGACCGATTGTACAATTTTAATCAATTCTTCTAAAGGTTTGTTCCATCATTCACCTTGAAAATAATTTTGAGACCATAGTTGAAGCAATAAGACGGTGATCATAACGACGATGGACATAAAACATTTACTTTCTTTCGCTGATTCGCCGATATTTTTATGCATAAATGTAGATATTTTTTACTTGTTACAAAATTCTTTTTTATTTGGAGGCAAATTTCAAAACTTATATTTCCCCCCTACATAAACAATTCCTCAATCATTTCGAACATTTATTATCAGATTCAAGTTTCTTATGTTAAATTTCTACATGCTTAATTTTTGTGAACCAAGTTGATAAGATTTAATAAAAAAAAAATTAAAATCATAACTAGTTGATGGATTCATACAGTGATTATTCATAAAAGCAACAGCATACAAAACGTTTGCAATTAGTGAATCTAAATCATTCAGTTGAATTTTAGGCTTTCGTTTCTTTATCAATATTGAATGGATTCGTTTAAATTTTGCAAAAAAAAAAAATACTACGGAGACGAGTTTATGCTGTTATAATTTATTCAACGTCTGTATGTTAAAGTTATTTTTGAGCAAGATCCACCATATCAGGTCCATCTTGACCCTCGCTGTTCACAGTTGAATGTTGAGTGGCATTGTAAGAGCTGAGATTATCCTCTTTACAGATGCAACTGCAGAAAACAGCACATATAACAATGGCGCAGCAGACCAAAACTAGAAGAATAACCATTTCTTCTGCTGGGCCTAAATAAAATGAATAAAGTAAACGATTGTAGTTGATATACTACTTCTCAACTATTGTAATGTCATATCCATACTCATTTTTCTAAATAAATTTGTGAGTAAATATTATATTATCGCTCCAAAGTTTACGCTAAGGAGATTTGATTGATCCAAAAAAAAAAACGCTTTAGTGAATTGGCAGACAAGTAAGCAACAGCTATAAGGATCGTATAGATATAAAAAAAAATTGAAAGATTACTGCTCTGTTCTCAGTGTTTCGGAGCTCATTAATAAACTTAATTTCATGAAATTATTTTCAAACAGGAAGCGCCAGAAGACACCACAAAAGAGTTTGATGCGATTTTTTCTCTCACTATCAGAAATGAAATTATTAGATATCTAAAACATTTTTATTTCAGTTATTAAAGCTTTAACGTTGGTTCATCATTAACATACTTTAGATTATAATTTATAATTAAGTATTCTGGAATCAAAAAGATGAAGCCACTACCACTAAAAATAAACATGTGCCGCATCAAAACCTGAAAATTCACGTAGGTACAGGCGAATTCACACATAAGGGCATCAATCATGGAAGAATTTTCGCAAGGAATTCAGTTCTTTACCTCTTCAGGTAGCCAGAAGAACTTGAATTATTTGAAGTAGGGTACTTATAGAAGTAGGCGTAATTAAAGACGCATAATGATGCGAAAAAAGTGGCTTAATGATGCAAAGAAATTTTTGCGTACCCTTCGACTTTATCGTCATTACTATTTTCTCAAAGTGAAGCTTGCATGCTACGCCTGTGGGTAGCATACATTATATTTGCTAATACGAAGAATATTTATCAGCTAGATATCATCACATCAATTATAAACATAAAACAAGTGTCGAAAACCAACTCATTGAAAGTTTGGAATCGAAAGTAAGTATGCAGTACAAAATTCTTATTTTACATCTGATACACACGGATCATGAAGATTTTTATAAAGATGCAGAAATTCATGTAGTTTTGATTTCTACATACCTACCTACTTAGGTAGATAGAATTTGTCTTTGTGAAGAAAAGGGCTAAAAAATGGATCAAAATGCATATAAGCTCAATGCGACAGAAGATTTGGGTCCCATTTCGTATAAGAAGAATGTACTCTCATGTCATGTTCCATTCATTCTACAAATGATCGATAAAGTTAAAGGAACTGAATTTGAAGAGAAATGGAAACTTATGCATGAATGCATTATCAGTGACAAAAAGAAGTAAATAGTGGAAGCAACCTTTAAAAATCTTAGTAGCTCATTTTATTTGGTTTTAGAATGACGATAGAACAGATCACGAAAATTAATTTAACTGTCAATAAGATGAAGGCACAGGCTGAACTTGCTGAACAAAAACAAAATAAACCGGAATCGACTAAAAAAACACCGGTAGTAATTTAAGCCCTTCATTTATTAAGTTTATTTTTTTATATTAAGTTTATTTTTTTTACACAATTTATTGTAATTTTTAGGAATCAAATGTTAGTGTGCTGCAAGTGGAACTAACGAAACCTAAAAATTTGGAAAAACCACCGTTGACAACTGATGATCTTCAACAGCTAATTCAAGATTTGTCTAAAAACATTGATGTTCAACAGAATCAGCCAGTTAAATATGAGCAACCAATACCCAAGAAACAGAAGCTGCCGAACGCACTTGAGACAAAATCAAAAAGACGAAAACCAGCGAGTCGACTTCCTTCTTCCTGGGTCCCATCAAAAACCGCTACTTATTCTGTCGATGCAGATAATGATAAGAAAGAAAAATTGTCTACAATGAACTCGGTATCGAAGCCTCCCGGAAAACCCATGCTAAAGATTCCATCTGAAATCCCAAAAATCAACTTTTCTCAATCTCTTTCTCCCTCGACATCAACAACTGGTTTAAGCTCCAACATTTCATTAAAACAATCTTTAATTGCTGACGCAGAGAACAAACCGGGATACGGAAAGATCACATTGAGCAATTTGGATTTCCTTAAATCAAGTGGTAACAATGATCGGAAAAAAAGCCAAATAAGGTTCATAACACCAAATCAAGGCTGCCAAACGCTACCAGACTTTGAAAAAATTAAAACCAGCGTTGAAACTGGTGAATCTGTTGACAAGAAAGAGTCTAACGATTTGAATACAGAAGCTTCTAAAGCGCCAAATCAAATTGATTATGATAGAAATTCAAAGGACATAACGTCTATTAAAAATTGTTTACTGAAAGTCGAGGAAGATGTAAGGAAATCAAATGTTTCTCTTGCTGATATAGGATCGGTAAGAATTAAACCGCAAGAAGCGGTTGAGACCGCTAATGCATCATTCGAGAGCAGTACTTCATCTCATAGTCATAGATCACTGAACCAGAACAAGGAACTCAGGAGACTTCATGAAAATATTGTAAAAAATGACGAACCATTACCATCCCGTCGATCATTAAAAAGAGCAAGCGTCACAGCAATGGCTGATAAAAATAATAAAAATGAAATGGAAGAAAAGCAAATTCTAAAAAAAATTAAAAGCGAACCGGAAATTGATCAAGAATGTGCTGCATCTTCGCTTCCAAAAGCGACACTAGAAGTGCTCAAAAAAACACCAATCAGGGTTAGGAAAACAATTCAAATCGAGCATCAGTCTATTCGAAAATCTACTAGCTCCGTTCGCACTTATCCAGCAGCGATAGAAAAAATGTCTCTGCCAATTAAAAATAATAACCCAAAGAGTATGTCAAAAGCCGAAAATAGTTCGCAGTTTGATCACACTGATGATGAAGAATGGGAAGATATTAAAGTAAAATCGCCATCCACTTCCAAGCATGCACGAGTGACAAAAGCAATATACAAACACACTTGCAATATTTCATATGCGATGGTTGCATCAGAAACGTTATTCAAATGTTTGTTGAATGGATGCAAATTTGAAACAGATACAAAAGTTTTTTTCGCTAAACATCTTGAATCACGCCATGCAAAGTGTTCCTGGAACGGGTATTGTAACATTTGCAACAGAACTGTTTGGCCCTGCAGCAATGACGGGCATTCGATTATTGTTGAGTTCATTCACATGATAGAAACTCATTTACAGAATGAATCACCACCGCAAGAAAGTCCATCAATAATTGATTCATCTCAGACTACAACAGAGACAGAAGACAACGTTGAGATTGATGCAGATATTATGAAAAATATTGACTCTATTTTGAATGAGCTGACTGGCAATTCTGATAATAATTCTGAAGAAGTTGCTCAAAAACCTGCTAACACGAAACAACTAACAACAAGTACTAGCTCTTCAGAGAATACATCTCATCCAAATTCGACCACGAAAATAATTTCAAGTAACATCGTTGGACGAGTGATTCCAATCTCGCAAATTCCTGGCTTGAAACTTGCATTTAATCCGAGCAACAAAATTATCACAAATTCATCAGCTAATAATTTGCAAAATAAGACTCAACATCAAAATGAGTCTGCACCTACAGGAGCTTCTGCTGATACTTCTGTTGTGAATGAAACCAAAAAACCAGAGGAGAAAATTGTAAAATATGTTATTCAGAAGCCAAAAATCGTTCCTGTTCATCAAGAAAAAGGAAAATCGTTAGCAGCAAAGCCAGCTCTGAAAGTTAATGCAACGATTCAAGCTCAAGCTAGAAATTTTAAGTCGACTCCATCAACAATCAAACCTCTGCCCGAGCCAAATTCGATAGCTGGTGTGGAAGCTATTCGTCCATGGCTACACGGATTAAGTCAAAATAAATTACATTCAGCGGCAACACAAATGCTTTCATCATATGCCTTAACCGCTACCTTCAAATGTATGGCATCAACATGTAGCTTCTTCACAAGTGATTTTCAGTTGTTTCTTAAGCATCTGACATATCACGAGCAATGGACGCCCGATGACAGAAAAAACTTTTTAGCGTGTGCTAATTGTGAACATGTTTGTGATCCACAGGACAAACCTGACGAACTAGTTTTTCACATTGTAAAATCACATCAGTTTGATAAATATCAATGCAGCTATTGTTTCTATCGTTCATGTGCCGATTTTAATGTTCTTAATCATCTAAATAGCTTCCATAAGATGAAACCGAAAATGGTTTTGGAGTGCGAATTAAAGGAACAGCGCGATTATCGTCTCGAACTCCAACAAGTGAAATTAAAACGCGGCGATTATGTTCCACCGATCATCTGCGTTTGTAAGTTTAAAAATTTTTACTAACATTATTTTGTGCTGACAAATTTTCTTTCTTAATATAGTTTGCCGCTCGGTTTTTTACGTGTTCAAGACATTTCTGACGCATATAAATGAACATACGAATGTTCTAAACACAAAATGCATCAAATGTGGCGAAAAAGCGACAAAAGGAACCCTCCACAAACACCTGATTCAGTGCCATGGATTCGGATTATTTCAATGTGTTTATTGTCGGTTTGGAACAAACACTTTTGAGATTATCAGTAATCACATTGCTAATAAACATCCATCGAAGATGCCTTTGTTTTGCGAAAGATCTGGGCGCAAAAACAGACTGGACGATGTAACGATATATCCGCCTGAATCAATCGAATCAACCTGCCTTAAGCATATCAATCAACCGATTAATTTGGACGCAATAACTCGACCACCGCGCAACGAAGCTATGTCGAGGAATCTAGGAAATGTTGGTCGATTAAGTTCTACGATTCATATCCGTGATAATTCTTTAGGATTGAATTTGAGTCCTCATCAGCAGATTCTACCGTCAGCATCTAAAGCAACGCCCATTCAAGTTAACACCAAAATTGTCAACGATAGTAATAGAGTGGTCAAGCGTGGAAGATATTTGCTACCGTCAGCAGCAAAACAGAAACATCAGCGAAAATCACTTATTTTGCCCAACACTCCAAACCCGAAACCGATTTCGCCGCAAATCGGAAAAAGCTTGGAAAAAACGAAGGAAATTTTGAAAAAGGAAATTGATGACACAATTCGAACACAGCTTAATAAAGAAAAGCTGTCCATTGATCCTTCAGTGCAGAAACAACCATCAAATCAAGTAACTGGTAGTAGCGCGAATAATGAATCACCAGCAAATTCAACAGAAAAGCCGACGGGACTTCAAATCCAGCATGTTTATTCGCTTTCAAAATCTTTGTCGGATCCAGCGGATGATGATGCGTGGTCTGCTGAAGAAGATGTAGCGAATAACCTTAATAACGAATCCGATCTCGATTTCTAGATTCGAATTTAGTCTTCTGGTCTCCTTATTGCTATTTGCCAGCTTTTTCTCTTTATATAATCCTGGAATTTAAAATCTTGAGGCAAGCGGTAATTTTTTGAAATTTTTCACTGTTTTCGCATCTCTCCTTTATAATCCGGTCTTAAAGAAGTAAATAAGTAAAATAAACTCGATCAATGCTGTATTTGAAATTTATTAACCATGCAAAAAGTATCACTAGAAACGATTAAATTAAAAAGCCAGCTTGAACATCTAACAAGGACACCAAACGTTCAAAATGCAAATGGGCTATTACATCAAATGACGCTGTTAAAGAATGAAAACTTTCAATTTGTACAGGAATCATTCCTGACTCATCTATTGGTGTTGATCGATTCAGCTTCTGGATTGTAAGCTGGGTGTGAAAAATATGTGTAGATAATATGCATCTTAATTTGTTTCCATTAATTTCAGGAACCAAAACGAAATGAAAACCGTTCTCATTCGATGTATAAATTTTATTCTTCAACGATCCAGAATCAAGAAGGATATTCACTACAAGACCCTCCTGATTATTATTCTTAGACAGATTTTCGAACCACAAACAAGATCGTACAATAAAACTCTATCTGAAGAGATGAAAATTGCTATTCTGGAATGCTTTGAATTGTCGTCAAGACAACTCGAATATGAAGTTGTTGAACAATTTATGAAGGAAGAAAATAAGCTTCTTCTGGGACATTGCCTGTTTGTATGCATTCTTATGATTAAGCATGAAACCTTTACTAAAATCAGGTAAGAATCAGTTCAATTGTCGAATAAAATTATCCTAAACCATTCATTTTGCTCTAGGAAAAGTGCCGTTGAAGCTGTGATGGGTCTCAGTCAAATACACAATAAATCCGATTTCAATGATATCGTTTTGAGAAAACAAATCTCAAAAATTCTGCAAGAAATGGTGCCAAGAGTTTCATCTATTCTGGCAATGACATGTCGCGATGATACAATGCGAGGACCATCCCTTGTGGAAGCATCCATAAAGGCCCTGGGAAGATTCTTATGCTTAGTCTTTGAAGACTATGAGAAGAAACAATTAGCTGTCTCAACTGCTGATTTTAAAATGTTTTTCGAGAGCAGTGAAAAAGCTAAAGTTCCATCGAATTCTAACATCTCAACTGAATGGTATCAGAACACGTCAAAAAAGATTGCCGAATTTATGGTGATGCTGAAAAGTTTGCGCGGCAATGAATATGACCAAATTAGACATGAAATGGCCGTAATGAGTTGGAATCTTCTTTACAAGTGTCTTCCTAATATCCAAACATTTACTCCAATACTCATAGAAAATCTGATTTTGTGCGCCGATGATTCAAATGCCAGCATTCGCGAATTCAGTGAAAAGTCCATGCTCAAATTACCGAAACTTTTTAATAATCTTAATACGGAAATTTGTGATCTCTTCGCAGCACATCTTAATACATTGCCACGACACATTCTAACTGGAGATGATCAAGAACAAATTGCAGCTCTTTCATTACTCAATAGTTATATTAAAATTACTTCTGGAAATGCAGGAGAGCTTCATTTCTTGCTAGAGAATTCAACTACAATGGAAAGGGTTTTAAATTTCATGCTGAGCTGCTGTGAATTAGATGTACCCAATGATTTGCTACTATACGAAAATCTTTCATCTGGCTCATTATGTGATCAATATTATCAGATGAAGAAACCATGGAAGCAGTTTAAGCATTTAAACAATGATTCTGTTATCAAAAAATTTTCAGAAGTATGTCGAAATTTGGGAAAATCAGTTGTAGCTCGTCAATACATAAATCATTTGCTGGACAACATTAATTCTCTGGAATATCTGGTTTTGCTAATCGAAATCATCGATTCAGAATCACAGCTCGACAAGGATCAAATTGAATGCATCATTGAAGAATTTTTGGATGATATTTATTGGTCGATGCCTACCAAATTGGCGCTTCCCATGATAGAGATTGAGAACCAAAAATCAAGAGAAGAATGGTACAAGGACAGCACGCCAGGACTTTACGAATCATCTGTTGAAGTTCGACTGAAGGATATTAAGCTAGATGACAAAGATATCGAGAAGAAAGCTCAGTTGCGTCACATAAAGTATAACATTCTGTGTACGTGCCTTGTAAATGAGCTAATAGGGCAAGCAGCGACAGTGCTAAAAACAGAATTTCAGCGATATATGCTACGTGTGCTCCATCGAATTCTTGAAAAAGCTGGAAATTTGAATTTCATTATAAGAACATCGAGTCTATTTGCCCTCGAATCGATAAAAAATGCGATGGGCTACAATGAAATGAATCAACTAATTGATGGATACGCTGATTTTCTTATGTTCAACATACATAAGATGCTGAAGCGCGATCGTGAGAATGAATCAGTTCTTGATATGATGTCTGTGGTCATGAAATTCTCTCGATCTTCAATGACTTCTAGCATTTCTGATATCGTTTTCACTGTCACAGAGCAACTTGGAAACAATCAGTTTGCTGGCAATACAATTGCTTATTTAAAGCTATTTAAGCTCTACGTGACATCTGTGCAACAATGGAATTCAACGGAATATCCTGACAAGCAAATTGAGAAAATTTCTACAGACAAAGATTTAGAATGGAACGAATTTCTCGAACAATGCTACAGTGAACTCGATGAAGTCGACTTTGTCATCGATGGTAATCAAAATGAAGATTTTCATCCAGACAATAATGAAGAAGCACAAGAAGCAGCAAATCAAAACGAGGAAGTGAATAATAATCCTGAACCACCTGAAATTTCCCCTCACATTAAACTAATTTTGAAGATAATGTCAACCACGGTTCAATACTTCGCATCCAACGATCAGACTGAAGTAATTCTTGTGCACGAGATATTCCTTAAAGGAATTCCAATAATTTGTCTGTATGAAGAACAATTTCTGCCATTAGTTCATCAAATGTGGTATCCATTTACGAAACAATTTCAAGTAAAGAATACTGTTATGCTGCAAAGTTCTTTCCGCCTTCTAATCCTCATTGCTGAGCATGCAAAAGATTTTATCTACAAGCGCTCCATGAATGATGTAATTCCGACAATCAAGAAGTTTCTTACAACCACTGTTTATTCTACGGATGGTAATCTGTCCTACACGCAACAATTTAAACTGCAATTAGAAATTCTTCAGAATCTCGGACAACTGACGGCAGATCTTGGCATTGATAATAAAGAGCTTGATGATGTATTGGAAATTTTATTAAAATTTTCAAAACATTCAAATGAGCTTTTATCGAATGCAAGTTCCAAAAGTATCAATGTAATAAAGTCACAAAATCCAATGTTGGTGCATTTGAAAATGAACTTTTAAATAAAGGAAACATAAATTAATATTTTTTGCGATGTTATCTCACTTGTCAGGAAAAAATGAAAATTTTTATTTTTTGTTATAACCATCTCCAATTTAACGATTTTTTTTTAAATTGAAATGCGCTTCAATTTTTTCATTCTACCTACGTTCCCGTCTGATCCGAAACCTCGTGTAGAATAACTTTATTCTGGGTTTTATTTGTTTCTTATTAATATAGGGGAAATGGAATATTTAAATCCTGTAAACACAGCACAGAGCAGCACTGGAGTCACAAAAATGTAAATCAATTTAATTAATTTAAATTCAATAGTGTTTAATAACGAAAACCACATTTATTTTAGCCTTTGCTGCTCTTGTGGAGCTTTGATCGATCCGAATCCTCTAAATCAATGTGCAGCATGTTTGAGGACGAATATTGACATCACTGAGAACATCCCAAAACAAGCGACATTGTTCTTCTGTCGCAATTGTGAGCGTTATTTGAATCCACCAAATGATTGGATTTCCTGTACGTTGGAGTCTAGAGAACTCCTTCAGCTGTGTCTGAAGCGTATGAAAGGCCTAAAAGACGTCAAGTTGGTTGATGCCGGTTTCATTTGGACTGAACCTCATTCGAAACGCCTCAAGGTCAAGCTAACAGTTCATGGAGAAATCAATGGAGGAGTCGTTCTTCAGCAGGTCTTCATTGTTGAGTTCACTGTTGCCAATCAGATGTGTGATGATTGTCACCGTACGGAAGCAAAAGATTTCTGGAAGTGCATGGTACAAGTGCGTCAAAAAGCAAGTAACAAAAAAACTTTGTACTACTTGGAACAAATGATCTTGAAGCACAAGGCTCACGAGTACACGTTGGGAATCAAAAATGCACCAACTGGATTGGATTTCTTTTACGCCCAGGAAAATCATGCTCGTAAAATGGTTGATTTCTTGCAAATGGTTTTGCCAGTGAAGTTTACACAATCCAAGAAATTGATATCGCACGATATCCACAGCAATTCCTACAACTATAAGTTTACATGGGCCGTCGATATTGTACCTATATCGAAAGGCAGTTTGGTGTGTTTAAGTAAGAAACTTCAACAGAGTTCCGGTAACATTTCACCGCTTTGTCTCGTTCAGAATGTTACGAGCACAATTCATTTGATTGATCCACTAACAGCTCAGATGGCGGAAATTTCCGGTACGAGCTATTTCCGTTATCCATTCACATCCATTTGCGATCCGAAGCAGCTGGTGGAATACACAGTAATGGACATTGAAATCATTCGAGAACGTCGCCAGTTCCCAGGACAAGGACCAGTTTCAATTAAGCACGTTCCAGCTGATGTGTGGGTTGTGAAATCATCAGAATTGGGAATTTCTGATTCAAATATTCACACTCGCACTCATTTGGGTCATTTGTTAAAACCTGGCGATGCTGTCATGGGCTATGATTTGCGTGATGCCAACATTAACAATGGTGACTTTGAAAAGCTTAAAACAGAAAATATTCCCGATGTCATGCTGATAAAGAAAGTTTTTCTTGACAAAAGCAGTCGTCGTCGTGCTAGAAAATGGAAGTTGAAACATCTTACTGATGAAATTGGAACTGCTGGAACTGACACCGATATGGAAAATGATTACAATGAATTCTTAGATGATCTCGAAGAAGATCCAGCTATGCGCCAGCACATCAACATTTACAAGGATGCGAAAAAGAAATCAACGATGGCAGTTGACGTTAACGATATGCTCGATCCTTCAGTGCCACAAATTACTTTGGAAGAAATGTTGGACGATTTAGTAATCGATGATGTGGAAATGGCTGATTCTTAAGATCGAACTCTTTTATTAACATAACCCGAAATGTTAATTCAAAATCTTATGCAAAATAAAGGCAAAGGAAAAATGAATTCAAGTAAAAAATCTTTATTTCGGAAATTAAACAAATTTACGGCTCTATGCCTTGATTGTAAAAGCTTCACTTGTTGTATAAAGACTAGCAGCAAAAACAATATCGCGTTTAATAGCATTTGAAGCTTCTTCCATTTTCGAATGTAAAACAGGATCGCCAATAATTCTTGCTGCATCCTTAACATCGCGAAGTGTTTCATGCAATTGTTGAATGCATCTTACTATGACGCCTTCTTTTATATCCGTTAGTTGCATAATCTCTGCAAATGGTTTGCTTCGAGCCCATTCATAAACTACTTCTATTAAGCCAAAATTCAATTTATCCTTCTCCACCGTTTCATCAGCTTTGCCAACGTTGTATTTAGCTTCAACTTGTCTGATGTCGTTATCAACATCAACGAATGCTTGCATCATCTTCTTCAAATTATCGGTAATTGTAGGCTCGACATCAGTTTTTGCTTGAAACACGAGACTTGATAAGAGTGCTGCAATTTCAGCAGGCTGTAGATTTGTTAGAATATTGCGCAATACCAGCTCGGTAATGAGAAGTTCATTCTGACCCATTTCACAGGCAACGCGTCCTTTCATTGCAACTAAAGATAAATGGAACTTTATTTAGCAATTAACATTAATAATTGCACAAACTAACCTTGATGAAGCTCATCGATATATTTCAGTTCCTGAAGCACCAGAAGCTTATTGCAATAATCCGGATAGAGCGACAAATTCTTATTTGAAAGTTGAAACAGTAAATTTTCTTTCCTTTCTTCCAAAACTTTTCGATCGAAGACTTGTGAAAAGTTTTCAATGAAATTTGGAACATTTGTATATGGCTGATAAAGGGCAACAATCTCACGCAATTCTGAAAGTTTTTGAAGATCTTTTGATAATTCGATGTTTTGACTTGTAAGCGGGATATATTCCAAGCAAGCTGGATCATCATTCAATGACATTGTAAGTTCATGAAGTTCACCAACAGCTTTCAAAACCGACGGTCCAGGAGGACTATCCTTGAATCGTGGAATCTGACGTGTTTCCCAGTTCTGAATAATCTTATCAGCTTCACATTTTATGACATTTTTTGTAATTCCAACGATGTTTGATGCTTTAATAATGAGAATTGTATGCGCTCCGATTGCACCCGACGGCTGAAAGAAACGATTCTGATGTGACAAAGACATCATACGATGCCACAAGCTGTTTCGATTTGATTCATCAGAAGTAGAATCATTCTCTAGTACTAAAACTTTGTATGTTGTTTCCTTCTGTGAGGAAGGTATTGACGCTAATAATATTCCCAGCTTATTGTAATGATATCCTTCGCTTATTTGCAGAACTCTTCCAGTTTTGAGCTCGTTGAATATTTTCTGCTGGCTGATAAATCTTACCATCAGCTCATCACTGAGCTGCAAAAAATCCCGACATGCTACATAAAAGTTGCATAATGGCGTCAAATGTTCACTAATGTCCGTTAATTCTGATAACTTTTTTTCCGCCAATTCCAACTGTTCCTTGTTTTCAGGAACTTTTAGTTGTTTCCCAAATTCCCTAAAACTGTGCGACATCATGTCTTCGACAGTTACTCGTTCAACTCTAAGCAATGAGAGTATCATTGCGTATGTGAGACGAAATTGTGATTCTAATCGCATTGGTCTTCCGAGAATCATTCTTTTCAGGGTATCAGCATCAGGAATATTTGTTTTGCATACAATGATTACGGTTCCCGTTGTATCTAAACCACGTCTTCCTGCACGGCCTGCCATTTGCGTGTATTCAGCAGGTTCAAGATTTCTCGATGACTTTCCATCAAACTTTGAGATACTATCAAAGATAACAGTTCTGGCCGGCATATTTACTCCCATAGCAAATGTCTCAGTTGCAAATAGAAGCTTTACTAATCCACACTGGAAGCACATCTCGACAATTTCTTTCAGAATTGGTAAAATACCCGAATGGTGAATACCAATACCACGTTCCAGGCAGCTCGCGATTGTTTTCACTTGTGGTAACTCACGATCTTCACTCTTTAACTTTTGCAGGCACATTTGGAAGAACGAATGAATCTTGAATTTCTCACGAGCATTTGAAAGATCACATGATTTCAGAGCTTCAGCATTTGAGTCACATCGATTGCGCGATAATGTAAATGCGACGACTGGTAATCGATTGTTTCTCTTTAGATGATCAATCAAACCGACCCACATTGTTTGCTCTTGTTTTGGATTCAAATTTGAAGATGTTTTCGATCCAAAATTATTCTTGAAATCTTTTTGACGAGCAGTTTTTGTGCTTTTCGCCTTCTCGAACCCATCAGCAAGAAATTTACCATTTTCATCCACGACCAGAAAGATATCATCCCTTGATTTACCTCCATTTCCAGTATATAAGAAATGTTGCAATGGTACAGGACGTTTCGGAGTACTCATGACATAAACCTTCTTGCGTTTTGTCTTCCCGACCCAATTAGCAAATTCCAGTGTATTTGGAACGGTTGCTGATAACATAACAATGCAGACATGATCAGGCAACAGAATTAACACTTCCTCCCAAACGTGTCCACGATCAGCATCTGTTATGTAATGAACCTCATCGAAGATTACATATTCAAGATCTCGTGTAACATCACTGCCACAATATAGCATTGATCTCAAAATTTCTGTAGTCATGATGAGACAATTAGCAGTTGAATCTATTTGAATGTCTCCAGTTATGAGTCCAACATCACCGAATGTTTGTTTAAAGTCACGATACTTTTGATTTGATAACGCTTTGATGGGCGAAGTATAAATTGCTTTTGTCATGTGCTTCTGTGACAAAGCAATTGCATATTCAGCAACTACCGTTTTACCAGCAGATGTATGAGCAGCTACGAAAACATGATTATGATCTTCTAACTTGAGAATTGCCTGTTTTTGGAAGGTGTCCAGTTCAAAGGGATACTTCAAAGCCATATCAGACACTCTTTGATGGAAATTTTTGACTGGCTGCGAAACGTCAATTATTTCTGCCCATTCAGCGACAGTTTGCTGCGTTCTGGCATCTTTGATTCTGATAACATCAGATAATGGTTCATTTTTTATTTCCAACAGCGATTCATCAACATGAGCACTTATTGAGATGATTCGAGATAATTCTTTTGTCGGAGAATGCTTATCACTAGACCCATCATTATGCTGCTCAATGGCAAAAATGTCACCATCCTTGTTTTCAATCACTGACAAGAGATCAATATTTGTCGATTCTGGGGTATTTTGTGGCTTCTTCTTTGTCAGATGGCTAAAGTCGACACCATTCGGCAACCCAGGTGCAACAGTCAAGAGATTTTCTTCAAAATCCCCGCTGTCAATTATTAACTCATTGATCGTGTCTTCTGGTTTGTCAAAGCCACCGGGCCAAAATGGAAAATTAGCAGCGGATCCTCTCGTTGCCTGCTCTTGTGGACCTGGTTGACGCTGAAGTGAAAATGAATTTTTGGCATCTGAACCGGCATTTTCTATTGCCACTTCTATAAAATTGATGACCTTTCCATTTTGAGGGTCCCGTTGTGCAACGATTTCAGTATTGACAGGACATGGGGGAATGTGGAATAAGCTAATGAAATCATCCAGCTTTCTTGCATGATACGTTGGCTTTGGATCATGAATTCTAGGGAGGTTTGGCTCAAGCAAATATTTTTTCAGGCGTATTTCCGCATCTTCAATGATATCGCTCCACTGTAATATTAAATGTTTTGTTAGTTCATTATTATTTTATCACAAAAATTATGTTTTGTTTACGTACATCCATCTTCAAGAACCTTATCTTCTTCGCTTCATTTTCGCTTCCTTGCCGCAAAATCCAGTGAAATACATTCTTATGGTATTTTATAATTTTAATTTAAAATTAAATAGCACGACGAGATGAGCAGTGAAATTGAGAATGGAAAACCAGCACTAACGCCGGAACAAACAGCCGAGGCCGAAAAGTTCAAAGAGCAGGCGAATGCATTTTTCAAAAGTATGTAATTTCATCAATTTGCAAAGGCAGAAGGATTTTCTTAATATACTAACCTAACTCTACAACTCTTATTTCTCGTTCACAGACAAAGAGTATGATCGTGCTGTTGAAATGTATACAAAAGCAATTGAAATTGACTCTGAAAATGCCGTCTATTACGCAAATCGTTCACTTGCTAACCTGCGACAGGAGAATTTCGGGTAAGATATCAAGTGCTGCAGGTTGTTTTTTTTTTTTTTTTAATATCATCCCCGTTCAAGATATGCGCTAAATGATGCTATGTCATCTATAAAGTCTGATCCAGGATACCTTAAAGGCTACTATCGACGAGCAGCCGCTCATATGTCATTGGGCAAATTTAAATTAGCTCTGTCTGATTTCGAAATTGTTAGCACCAGGCGCCCTAGCGATCCTGAGGCTAAAAAAAAATTCACAGAATGTAACAAAATTGTGAAAAAAATGGCTTTCGAAAAAGCCATTGCCGTTGACCGGCCTGAAAAGACTTTGTCAGAAATGTATCAGAGCCTGGAATCAATTTCTATTGAAGATGATTATACGGGACCAAAACTGGCTGATGATAAGACCGTTACGTTAGATTTCATGAAAGAACTGATGAAATGGTACAAAGATCAAAAGAAACTGCACAAGAAATACGCTTACAAGGTAAGACTGTCTCATTCAGTGTCGACTCACTATAATGTGAGTAATCAATTAATGTTTTTTTTTTTAGATACTCTATGATATGGATGCATATCTGCGACAACAACCATCGATGGTTGATGTGAAAATACCCGATAATGCTAAATTCACAGTTTGCGGTGATATTCACGGCCAATTCTATGATTTGCTGAACATCTTTGAAAAGAATGGACTGCCATCAGAGACAAATCCATATTTGTTCAATGGCGATTTCGTAGATCGCGGTTCGTT
Source organism: Propsilocerus akamusi (assembly GCA_018397935.1). Taxonomy (NCBI): domain Eukaryota; kingdom Metazoa; phylum Arthropoda; class Insecta; order Diptera; family Chironomidae; genus Propsilocerus; species Propsilocerus akamusi. The sequence goes on along the minus strand of CM031469.1, from coordinate 15,162,337 downwards.
TAGCGTCGAATGCATTTTCACACTTTTCGGCTTCAAACTGCTATTTCCAAACCATTTCTTCATGAGTAGAGGTGAGTCTTTTTTCCTGGGTTATCGGGCACCTAAGTAGCAGTCATGATAGTGAATTTTACTATTTTCATTTTTAGGAAATCACGAGTCTATTAATATGAATCAAATGTATGGATTCACTGGTGAAGTTACAGCCAAATATAGTTCAACGATGGCAGACATGTTCACACAAGTCTATAATTTTCTGCCTCTTTGTCATCTGCTCAACAATCGTGTCTTGGTCATGCATGGTGGTTTGTTCGCATCTGACGAAGTCACACTCGATGACTTGCGCGCCGTTGAAAGAAATCGGCAACCACCTGAAGAAGGTATTATGTGTGAACTTCTCTGGTCCGATCCACAACCACAGAATGGAAGATCGCCATCGAAACGTGGAGTTGGTTGTCAATTTGGTAAGTAGCAGGAACAATAATGTGAATTACGCAATTTACTCATAAATCTTTTCTTATTGAAGGTCCCGATGTGACTGAAAACTTTTTAAAGCGAAACAAATTGGACTATATTATTAGATCGCATGAAGTCAAAGACATGGGCTACGAAATCGCACATGATGGCAAGTGCATCACTGTGTTTTCGGCTCCCAATTATTGCGATACAATGGGCAACAAAGGTAAATAGATACATTATTAATAATTTCCTTATTTTGTTTTAAATGAATTATCCTTACAGGTGCATACATAATTTTGAACGGTAAAGAAATGAAACCAAATTTCGAGGTTTACGAAGCCGTTCCTCATCCAGCTGTTCGTCCAATGGCCTATGCTAATTCATTGATGAACCTTATAATGTAATGTATTTTATTAATTAATTTAATTAATGCGGGCGTGCGATTCTTCATGGTGCGTAACCATGACGATGAAGAAAACACAAAATTGTTAGAAATTATTACTTAGTATTTTCCCCTGTTTGGTTTACTCTTAAAAACATTCTCCTTTCATTAAAAAAAAAACTACTTTGCGATGTCACCGGCGCTACGTGATCAGTTAATGATGATCAAATAAAACATTTAGAGATGGTAATTTACAACAATTAAATAAAGAAAAAAAAACTGAAATATAAGTAAATTGAGCGTTTGTCATTCGTATTCAATTGCGCAACAGTTTTAATTATAACGGTCGGATCAACAAGATCAAATCTTTTGAAAAAAGATTCAGGTTCAGCTTGACTTCAGCACCATTAAGAAACACTACTTAGAAGAATACGTAAAACCAGAAAAAAAAACAAATAGTGTTGCTTGGAAGTCATTTCAATTAATTTATATTTTAAAACTGAACAACAACAGTCAGATATAACAAGAGAGTATTAAGAGTAGCAGAGCTGAAATTGATTTGTGTAAAATTGATGAAAAATTGAAAACAAGGTCAACGCAATAGCAACAACAACAAGAACAATGTCGCATTCTCACACGCTCACCCCAGACTCAGAATTCAGATACATCGTTTCATGGTTTCGGGAATTCTCGGAATACGAAAAGGCTGACTTCATGGCGATACTGATTCAGTGGCTTTTAAAGCCAAATGAAATTTACGTTAACGGAATGACTGATTCTATGGCTTCAAAGCCTATGTCACTATTCTCTTGTCGTGTAAGATACACATATCAGTTTTCCCATTGTGATCACATTTCAACCATAAACACTTTTTTTGTAGATCAAGCTATTCAAAGACTGGACACCGAAATGGCCGAGCGAGTTAAGATCAAAACTGATCGATAAAATTAACGAAATTGATTCCGATTTCGGATTGAAACTGAACCAGGAATTAGAAGATGCTTTAAAGGTCGACGACGAACAAGCAGTGGTTAATGGTTTTGATGCAGCTCACACTGGAATGGCTTTGTTGACAGTTTCTGAAGAATAAAATGTGTAACGTACGTACTGTCAATTGAAGACCAAGTTGGAATATTTTTTCAAAAATTATTTTTTTTTAGTAGTCGAAATGAGCATTTATCACCAGAAATATTGCTGGTGTATAGACATTTATTCTTATATCTATGCATAATTTATTCATTTTAATTAAGCTTAAGTTACAAAATCTCTGGCAACATTAAACTTGTGGAGCCCACTAATAGAATCTCAATACAACATTCCCGCGAAACCGTTAAAAGACTGAGTTGCAATATTATTTTGTAGATTAACATCACAGGCGAATGCTAGAAAAATTTATTCAAATCATTAGAAAAAAAAAAACTATTTTTGTAATACACCTTGTTGATCCTATATGAGACATTCGAAAAAAAAATATCTGTCAGAGAATTTTAATGGTAAAGTTACTTTTTAGTCAATTACGTACGAAAAATACTCGCTGTAATTTCATTTATAAATTACAGAAATATTTTTTTTTTTTTCTGAAATCAAAAAATAATAATGTTGAACATATAACGAGAAGATCGAAGAGCTATGAATAAAATATAATAAAATGTCACTCAATAAACAAGTTTATTATTTCAATAGTGGTGAGTTACACTAAATAAAACACAGAACAAAAGAAACATTCAAGGTGAGTGAAATTTTTTGTCGTTATTTAATTTTTGCACAATTTCGATGAAAAATCGATTATCGAATTTGAAGGTGAGACAAGCATACCTATAGTACGCCACAAAAGAGAGTTGCATTGCAGCAGATCATTGAATCATAAACGAATTCTTCTGAAGGAAGGTCAATCGTCGTTGAAAAAAAAAAAGTAATCGATGTTTTATTCAAAAGAAGATCAATTAGCGGCAAATTTCATTAAAGCGGAAGGACGTACAAGAACCTGATGCGAAGCTTCAAAAAACAAAGTTTCTCTGCATATACAAACAACTCAAATATAACGAAAATCACAACGAGAGACTTCAAAAGTGGGGAATATGGATTACTTATGCTCAATGCGCTGTTTGTCCATCAGTCATCAGTTCTTACTCATTCGCGATCGTGTTCAGTTCATATTTAAAGCTCGACTCAAAAACGATCAGTTTTGCTCAAATGAACCGTGTAGTGATTAAAAAATAATTTTCTTAATTAAAATATTGTGCGTGTTTGAAGTTATAAGTGGTACAGAATCATCAACAACATTAGTAAAGTGAAGGTGAACTCTTACAAATATAGATCAATTACTTCCCAAAATATATCTGCATTTTGAACCGAGAAAAAAAAAACAACTAAATTTTAATTTTTTAATTATCACAACGACCTTTCCGGTTCATTTCGTAAAACAAATTTTTTTGTTTTTAGTGTCTGAAGTGCTTGTAAAGCGTAAACAAATTTTGCTCCCTGTGCGATAGCTTCATGAGGAATGACTTAATCATAATTTGCAAATGAACCGTAAAATATGCTTCCATAAAATAAAATCAAACAAATTTTGACGAATCAAAAAAGTAGTTTTAAGTTCCAGTTTGCAGACATCGGGACATCGTCATGTCAGCTGCATCTGTGATAGTAATTTTAGTTGGAATATTTGGTGAGCAGTTCAGTTTCGCTTACTATTATTCATAGCTTTGCGTAATAATATTTCCCATTGATCTACATGCATGAAACCCTGCTTCGCAACAAATTACAGTTATTGGCACGCGTCTGAAACAAGTTTTTATTTTTATTGTTGCAGTTTACAATACATCTTGTGGTCACTGGCACTATGCATCACATGGAGAGAATCGTCAAAATATGCGCCGCCAAATATTCTTCCAAAATCATAATGGACCAGAAGCGGAGCATTATCATTATCAACAGTTGATTGCAAATCGTCAGCAGCCTTGCAATTGCATAAAACTGAAATTCTGCGATCCAATTCTAGAAATGGCGCGAAAAATGTACAGCGGATTTATTGGAGATTATATTCACTCACAGCTTCAAGTGATAGCCTGTAATTATATTGATGGCGAGATGGCTGTTTGCTGTCCCAAAACGGGAAATTTCAATGAAGACAGTCGGGAAAAACGCGGTGGCGGTCATCGAAATCATGCGAATGTGCGTGGTGGACATGAGAAATGGGTTTGGGATACTGAAGAGCTTACAAGCTCTGAAGAAGTAGAACAGCGACCTTATCAGTTAAGTCCTACACAATTACCAGCAACCTTCTATCAAAGTTATCCAATCCAGGGTTTCTTGCCATTCTCAAAATCAAACTTGAAGATCAATAACAAAAAATCGCCATTCCTTGCGAATCACGAAGATCCTTTGTCTATGAAAAATTGTCCACCAGCATTTTCAGCTGAGTTTAAGTTACCATCAAATCATACTTTTTACAAAGAACCAACACCGGAAGTGACCACCGAGCAACCAACAACAATTATTCCAAGAGTCCAGATGGAGGTGCCAAAATCATTCACTATGACAAGCCAAATGCAATTAAAAATGCGAATGATTAATGATGAAACGTGTGGTACGTCAATTGGAAATAGAATAGTAGGTGGAGAAGATGCTGGTATTGGTCGTTTTTCTTGGATGGCCAGATTGGCTTATAGAAATAGAAGTAAGTTCAGCGAATTTCATCATTTTGTTGTGAACTAAAATGATTTATATTTTTCAGCATCTGGACGAATTTCCTATCGATGTGCTGGAAGTTTGATAGCTGACAAATGGATTATCACAGCTGGACATTGTGTTACGAATTTGATTGATAGCCTTCAATTGTAAGATTTTCCAAAAAAAAAAAAAATCACTAAATCTTTTTCAAGGAACACATTTTTATAGAACAATGATCAGATTGAGTGATGTCAACAGCGACCAAGAAAATGAATGCAATGAAAATGGAGAGATTTGCATGCAAGAAGAAGATTTTGAAATAGAGAGAATTATTGTTCATCCTAATTACAACAATCCACGTTACGCTAATGATATTGCATTAATACAGCTTAAACAATCGACAGCTGCTTCTTGTATGTGCATTAAATTAATTATGATTTGACAGGATATTCTCATAAACGCTCGTCAATTTCAGCTTCTATTGGAACAATTTGCTTGCCAATTGGAATTTATGAGGAAACTGCAAGGAATATTTCTGAAGGCACCAATGGGATCGTTGCTGGCTGGGGTGCCAGAAGTCGTAACATTGAATTACCAAGTGCATCATTACAATGGATCCGATTGCCCTTCGTTGACACTGCTGCATGTTCAGCATTTTATGCAAATTATACTTCAAATTTTAGATCTCGAATAATGATCAGCAACTCGCAGCTTTGTATTCAGGGACGCGATAATATGGATGCATGTGCTGGTGACAGTGGCAAGAAATTACCTAATGCATTGTGATCAATTCATTGAAATGCAATTTTAATTTTCAGGAGGTCCACTAATGAATGAAGCTGATCTTGGTAATGATAAATTCGTACTCTTAGGCCTCGTTTCCTTTGGACCTCGCCTTTGGTGAGTTGTCACGAGAAATGGTCTATCGAATTTAGCTAATCTACTCCACTTTTAGCGGATTATCTAATTTTCCGGGTGTTTACACACGCGTATCGAGCTACATGGAATGGATACTGAAAACGATTGAACCATAAAATAATTTAATTTGTGGAGATTTTAGGTAGGTTTTTAGTGTGCAAATAAAAATATTTTTTTTTTTTTTAATCTACGATTAAGCATTATTTTATTGCATAAATATTTTCAATATGATTCCTGTTGACATTTTGCTTTCATTCAAATGATTGATTGATTTTAATAAAATAATTTTAAAAACCTTAAACCGAACTGTCAAGTTTTCTTGTGTGGCTTGCGATATCCGCGATATCTATTATCTGACCAAAATATGAAACTTTCATAATGAAGATAATGAATGTGTATACCCTTTACGTAATGTCGATAAGATAGCAGCTAATGAAGACAAATAAATGGCAACATATTCAGAGCTCAGTTGCAAATTGGCGAGTGATAACAATGGCACAAAAAGTTAGTATTCTTATTGTCGGTGCTGGCATTTCAGGTATTGGAAGTGCTGCAAAACTAATTGAAAATGGTTTTGATGATATTGTGATCTTGGAAGCCGAAAATCGAATTGGTGGACGCATAAACAGTGTTCCTTTTGGAAATGGATTTATTGATCTTGGTGCTCAATGGTTGATTGGGCGAATAAATAATAAAATCTACGAAATAACTCATAATAATTTTGAATTTGGCGGAACAAATTTTATAAATGATGGACCAAATGCGAACTATCGATTGTCAAATGGAAAAGCTGCAGATACTGAACAATGCTCGATATTGGGGGAGTTGTTTGAACGGATTGCTCTAAACAAAGAAAAAATGTCGAAATCAAAAGTTTCATTTGGAGAGTATCTCGATGAAGAGTTTTGGCAGCATTTTGATGAGCTGGATGATAAATACATTCCTAAAGAACTCGCTCAGATGATGTTACATTTCAGAAATCGTGAACTCAGTTCATTGATGGGTAGCGAGACGTTGAATGATGTATCAGCCCGAAATAATGTAGAGGATTCAGGAGCTTTTGAAGGATATCAATATCAGACATGGAAAGATAAAGGATTCAGAACCGCCTTTGATTATATCCAGAAGAAGCTTCCAGATCCATCGCAAGACCTTAAAATTGAATGTAAAATAAAGTTCAACACAGAAGTGGCGAATATTCGCTGGAATTCTGATAAAGTTGTTGTAAAATGCGCGGATGGTGCCGAATATCAAGCTGACCATGTTATATTCACAGCTTCTCTCGGTATTCTGAAAGCTCATTATACATCCTTATTTACCCCAGAGTTACCAGCTTATAAAGTGAATGCAATCAAACACATTGGCTATGGAACGCTTGGCAAAATTTTTCTAGAATTTGAAGAACCATTCTGGCCACTTAATAGTGATGAGTGGACCGATTATTTCTTTTTGTGGACAAAAGAAGACATTGAAATTTTGCAAGGAACCGATAAAGAATGGTAGGAACTTAATATTTCTTAAACAACCTAACTTCAGAATTAACTTTTTACAGGCTGATCGATATAATTGGTTTCAGTCGAGTTGATGGCTTTCCAAATTTACTTAATGGACTTCTTGCTGGCAGAATGCTGAGAGATTTTGAGACATTCGACGATGCGAAAATTATTGATGACTGTTTGTGGTTACTGGAAAAGTTTATGGGAAAATCACTGAATCGTCCAGTCAGCATGAATCGTAGCCGTTGGTTAACAAATAAAAATTTCCTTGGCTCTTATTCTTATTTCTCAATGGATGCTGAAAAACATGAAGTTGGGCATGAAGATTTACGAAAGTCATTAGTGCTGAATGAAAAGCCGGTTGTGCTTTTCGCAGGTGAAGCAACAGAATTAGATAGGTTGGGTTATGTACATGGAGCTTTCGCGAGTGGAGAGAGAGCGGCTGAAGAAATTATTAAATTCTACAACTACCTAGCGTGATGTAATATTTTGATTACCCCATGATTTATATTGAAATGTGAATGATAAATAGAAGCGAAATAGAATATTAAAAATATACTCGTCATATTAAATTACCATAATCATTCTTTGCTAATGACATCAAGAGTCAACATTTCCTTCATCATTCTAATGGCTTTTCGTCATGCTTGAGTTGCCACCTGAATATAGCTCTGTGTGGCTGTTAATTCTTTTTTAATGATTTTAAGTATTTTATTTTATTTTTTTGGAAGCCAAATAATATTCAGAAAGGTTTTGCTGTTGAGCGAAATGACTACGTTAAGAGCTTGTGGAGCATTTCTAATATGGACATTTATGGTATTTATAAATTTGATAAGTTCTTAACCAATTATCGATACGTTATCATTTTTTTTTTAATTTATTAAATGATTACATTGCATTCTGTTTGCTCAGTTGGTATCGAATTCGTATAAGGTAATGGCGCAAACCCCAAGAATTATTATCGTTGGTAGTGGCCTAGCTGGATTTTCTGCTGCAGCAAAACTAATTGAAAATGGTTTTGATGACATTGTGATTTTGGAAGCGGAGGATCGTTTTGGTGGACGCATCAACAGCGTTCCGTTTGGTAGCGGATTTATTGACCTTGGTGGGCAATGGGTACACGGACAGAAAAGAAATCTGATTTATGACATAACCAAAAATGATTTCAAGTTTGGAGACACAGGCTTTGATGACGCGAATGATGATTTTTATCTATCGAATGGAAAATCAGCTGATAAACGAAAGTGCGAGAAGTTAAGCGGTATGCGGGAAAACATAATGGAAGGCTCTTATGGTGAAATGGAAAATTTTAACGGTTCACTCGGTGAATTCTTCATCAAACAATATGAAAAAAATTTGCAATCACCAAAGTTCAATGATGTTTCCCAAGAACTTGCTGAACAAATGCTCGATTATAGTCACAAAGAAACGAATCTTTATTTTGCAACAGAAACTTGGTTTGATATATCAGCGCGCTTGAATGCTCTTTCCGAAAGCACCGGTGGTAAACAATTTCAGACATGGAATGATAAAGGATTCAGAACCGTCTTCGATTTCATTCAGAAGAAACTTCCAGATCCAACGCAAGACCTTAAAATTGAAAGTAAAATAAAGTTCAACAAAGAAGTGACGAATATTCGCTGGAATTCTGATAAAGTTGTTGTAAAATGCGCGGATGGTGCCGAATATCAAGCTGACCATGTTATCTTCACAGCTTCTCTCGGTGTTCTGAAAGCTCATTATACATCCTTATTTACACCAGAGTTGCCAGCTTATAAAGTGAATGCAATCAAACACATTGGTTATGGAACGCTTGGCAAAATCTTTCTAGAATTTGAAGAACCATTCTGGCCACTTAATAGTGATGAGTGGGCGGGTTATTCAATTTTGTGGACAAAAGAAGACATCAGAAGCTTAAAAGGAGGCGACAGGGAATGGTAAATTAATCTAAGTAAGGACTTTAATTATAACTATATTAAAATTTTGAAACCTCTGCAGGCTGCTCGACATAAATTCATTTATCAGAGTTGACGGCTTTCCAAATCTTCTTGGTACTTTTGTTGCTGGGAAGAAATTGAAAGAGTTCGAAACTTTCAGCGATGTAAAAATTATTGATGACTGTTTGTGGTTACTTGAAAAGTTTCTGGGAAAGTCAATGAATCGTCCAGTTAGCATGAATCGTAGCCGTTGGTTAACAAATAAGAATTTCCTTGGCTCTTATTCTTATCTTTCAATGGATACTGAAGCTCATGAAGTGTCACCAAAAGATTTGGCACAGGCAATTTTACGGGATGGAAAACCGATTCTCCTTTTTGCTGGCGAAGCAACAGATGAACGATTTTCGAGTTATGCTCATGGTGCTGTCAGTTCAGGATTTAGAGCTGGAAAAGAAATCTTGAAATTCTATAAAAAATATTAAAGATAATCAAAATTGTGCAAGGCAATAAATTCTAATGGCAAGTTTCTTTTTCTCGTACACGTTGCAATGATTTGATATCAGAACCACACATATAAATTTCTAATCTCCCACAAAACATAATAGAATTAATGTTAAAATCATGTCTGGAAAAATTGCTATGCGGTAATAGAAGCATGTATAGCAAGTATGACATGTTTGTGTATGGGTGTTTTGTTATGTTAAATTGTTTTTATCTCACACAAATATTTTCCAGAATTTTAATTGTATTTTCGCGTCAACGCAAAATTCATTTGGTGGTGGTGTGGTTTGTGAATACTGATTAGCATTCAACAAATAAATAAGCCTTGCAGGCATTCCAATTTATGTAGAAGCGCTTCAAAGAATTTTATAATATTTCTGGATGTGTGTGAAGTGTGAAGGGTTCGTGAATGAGATTAAGTATGAATCCTAAAGGAACAAAAAGAAAAACTTTTATTTGTTGTTCATGATTTGATTTGCTTTGAATATTAATACTTAGAGGAAAAAAAAGTTTCTCCTTGTTCGTTTCATCAACAAAACACATAAAATTAGCTCGGTAAACTGTACATTGAGAGCAACCATCTACTTGCTACAACTATAGTTTGCTTTTAAAACTTTATCAAATCACAAGGAAAACTTTTAAGGTGTGAAAAATTAAGAAACAAACAAGAAACACTAGTAAAAGGGTTTAACGATAATGTGATGAGCTTGCACATTTTTTGGGATTAAAACTTTTCTTTCGCTCACAATTTTTGAAATGCTTATGCAAAACGTTGATAATATTTGAGTTTTGAATCACAGGGAATTAGTCATTCTAAATATGCACATGAATAATGTTCTTCGATTACACATTTCTCTCATTTCTCTTTCTTTTTTTTTAAATTAATTTCAGTTGCTGGCAATCATTCAAACATTTCATAATGTTGTTTGGGAGAAAAACATCGGAAGAAAATAAAATTTGCGAGAATTTAACGTACAAAGAAAATGAACTTTGCTTTCAGCAGATCGGAGTGAAATGTAAAAGTTTGTCGACATCAATTGTTCAAGTTTTTCAAACTTCTCCACCGAAACATGACAAATGGCGAAAAGTAGAGTCGGGCGTGTTGTGTTTTGTGAAGGATAATCAGAAAAAATCTTATTTCTTCAAGCTCGTCAAATTAGATAATTCAGCAGTGGTGGTATGGGAGGAAGAAATTTACATTGGGCTTGTTATGGAGAGAATTAAGCCATTTCTTATTTCTTTTGAAGGCCAGGTAATGGAAATTAAAATTTTTGTAATTTTATCTGATGACGCAGTAACGAAAATATTATCTCATAGAATGGAATTGTCGCATTCAGTTTTGCGTTCGATACCGAAGCTGAACATTTTTTCAGTGTCGCATGTAGCACAATAGAGAAACGAGATAAAAACATGAGAAATAAAATTAAGCCCGCAAAAGTATCGAAAAAGTCGAAAGAGAAGAAATCGAAAAACGAAAAGCAAAAAGAAGAACAAAAAAATGATTCACAAATCAAGAAGCAAAAGTATTCGAAGGATTTAATTAGTGCGCCGTCAAATTTTACTCATATTGCTCACTGGGATCAACCAATAAATGAAGGGATGACTGTTACCATGCAAAATACTCTTCCGCGAAAATCCTCTCCAAATTTACCTCCAAGAGACATGACAGATGCGACTGCAACGCTAAAAATCCAGCGAGCTCCGTTTCCACCACCAAAAAATAGACCATTGCCCGAATTGCCTGAACTACCAGCCAAGAAACATCAGCATCAGGATCGATGTCTTCCAAGCATACCAGCTGAATTGCCACAAAAGATTTCTGTTAAACCAAAATTGCCAAATCTTCTACAAAAGCCAAGCAAGGTTAGCGAGGGCCAAAACATTAATGCTCCTCCCCCGCCACCAATGAACTTGGTTTCAAATATAAATCCTTCACCGCTTTCATTAAGTTCCACTAAACCAACATCAGGAAAACCGAATCCAATCGCTAAAATTGACAAACGCAATGCATTACTCGATAGCATTAGAAGCTTTAAAGACAATAAAGCTCTCAATAAAGTTGACTTACCGGAAGCGACACCATTTAAGAAACCTATATCTGCTAGTCCATTTCGACTTGCGCTCGAAAAAATTCAGGATTCCACACGTTATTCTTCATCATCGGAAGAATACGAGGAAGTGGACGATGCTGATAGTGACGAATGGAGCGAATGATGAGTCACGAAAATAGAAAGATATATCTTTGTCTATTCATGACATGACGCACAACAACACGAAAAATGATTTTCGGTTGTACTAAAAAGCATAAAAATCACTTTTCTACCTATAAACATTTATTTCTTTTATGTCTACTTGGATGGTAATAAAAATATTTTAATGAGCTTTCCGTAATGGAAAGAAAATCGCTGGGGAATTTTAACATCTGATGAGGAGAACATGATGAAGAAGAAAAGTTCCTCTTATTGTTTTATAATGAAAACATTGCGGAACGTATCAAGTAAATTTAATTAATTTTTTGACTTCGGGTGAGATGTAATTATGAATTATAATTATCAAAGACCAGATGTTATTTTTCGTTGCTCAACGAACACACACAATTTAGGTTCGTCCTTAAAGATGTTATTCGCTGCTGTAAATGCTTTATGATGTTTAGCATTTTCATTTTTTTTTTCTTTTTTTATAAGAAGTTCTATAAATTATGAAGAGCACAAGTTTGCAGGACGGCAAGCAATGACAAAGTTCCTTATCAGAAGTTTCCTTTTCACTTAGTTTCACAAGAGACCTTTTCAATTATTTAAATCAATGCCCTGAATTTTCTTTATTTTCCTTTGTTCTTATCTTGAACTTTTGTCCCTTCCGGATTTTTTTTGGGTTCTTTATTTTGACGAAAAACGCATTCAGTGTTTATACAAAATCATGATGCGTTTATGGTATTAATTTTTAAAACTTCTCTCATTTTATTTGATTAGATATGAGGAAAAAATATCTCGACGTTATAACGTTCATGGAACAAAAATTCTTTTGATTTGTGTATTGTAATATTGCTCTGGTCCTTTCCTTCCTTCCGGCTCCTATACAATCCTTTTTCGGCTGATCGCAATCAAGTGGGTGGAAAAATCAGTCATTTTGGTAAAAAGAAAAACAATTGACTTCCTTTTTAAGTTCTCTTCACATTTTCTTGACTTGGGAAAAATTAACAATTTTTTTTTCGCACCAGAAAATTTCTCTCTGAGAAGAAAAATGTTTGTGAGATAAAAATCTCAACCACTTGTGGATTTTCATTCATAAATTGTGAGCATTAACTGATTTCCACGTGATTTTTCTTAATTTTCCTCTCACAGTCTGAGAACTCATCGTGAGAACGATTGAGAGTAAAGTGGCGAAAATTATGCGATGAAAATAAGAAAATTCAGTTGAGTTTCGATTGTTGAAGCGTTAACACGTGAAATGAAGTGCTCGGAAATTTACTAAAAGGATATAAGTGTCAAAAATCTTTTACAAAACAGGATTACAAAAAGATTAAGGATTAAATCAATGTGAATCAAAGGCAAAAAAAATTAAATTATAAATTGTTTTTTTATTCATCTAGATAATTGAAGTGAAGGGTTTAATTGCAAATTCTTTAGGGAATATTCATCATATCGCTTCTGCATTAATACGTTTCGAATCCAAAAATAGGAACTACATAATTTTTTTTTACAAAGTGACCGAAAAGTTCAATAGCAATTCGATTCGGGGCATTCAAGTGAAAGAAATTAAACTTGATACTAATTTTTCTTACGATTAATTTGTGAAACCATTTGAAGAAGCTCTTAAATTTATTATCAAGAAGCTTGGGATTATTTTCTCTTTTGGTGGTGGAGTTTTAAACTAGATGAGGATTGTTGGAATTTCCATGAAAATATCTAAGATAATAAAAGAGCATTGTCAAGTCATTTTCCTCGGGCTATTCTGATTTTAAATTGCTATCTAATGCTAGGTGACCAGAATTTCATGGTTTTATTGGTCCCTGACTAGATTTTGCATGAAACATTTAGACTGAATCGTCGCCGCATCTAAACACAATTTTCGCTAAATTTTCCGTTTGATTTTCTTTTTCATAAATGACTGTCCTTTATTCCTAGCAAACAAAAAGGTCTTGTTCTTTTAATCCTGTCTCATAAGCAAAAGACAAAGGAAATTCAAAGAAATGCTGAGCTCAAATAATTTTCATTTAAATTCACATTTGAAAAACTTTTTTTTCCGCAATGGAAAAAATGGGAAAAATATAATGAAATACGTTGAAAAAGAAAACGATGTTTCTCTTGAATGAATGGTTAGAAATAAGTGAGAATAAACGTGTTCATTAATAATTCGTTGACAATCAGGAGATGAGTTAAATTATTAATGACATATTTTTGTTTTCTATTTCGCTGAGTTGTGATATGGAAAAGAAATGAGTGCTTATTTTAATGAGTGCAATAAATCTTCAGATGGGAATCTCCTGAATATAAAAGTTAGTTGAAAGAAATTTATGAAAAAAACGAACAATTCACTTGACTTCATTCAAGAGCTAACAACGGGACACATTAATTTTATTTATTTTTTTATTTTTTGCTGTGAACACAAAATGCAGTGCTGGGAAAACTCGCGGCAAATCAATTACTGTGATGGGAAAATTGATGCAATTTTCATCTGGTTCGCATTCGTTGCACACAAAATCGAAAATTGAAAAAATTTTGTGTACGCGGAAATTTGATTTATTATATTTTTATTACAGCATAAGCGAAAAAAAAGCAAGAGAAGCGTGAAAAATTTCATAAAGCATATTTTGGACGGAAAATTCAATGCAAAAACAAACTCGAGTGAAATGAAATTCAAGCGAGCGAAATTATATACTTTACGTGAATTAAATTAACCAACAATCGAGTGAAAAGTGAAGTAAAAAAAAAAGATTCGCGATGAAATCAACAACAGAGAAAGATGATAAATTGAAATTGTGTGAAAGTTCCATGGGCAATGCAAATACCAGTTGCAGTGAAACACACAAAAAGTTTGCCATCAAGCACATAAATGTTTTGTTTGGTGCAACATATTTTGCGGTTATTGTGATAGCTTTTCTTCTGATTGTCTACATTCATTATGTGGGCGAGCATAAAAGCGAGGAAATACAATTTAATTTCGAAAAGTTTTTGGAACATCATTTGATTAAGAATAAGGAATACAATTATAGAGAAAAGAGCTTTTACGGGTAAGTTTTTATTCTTCACACATATTCAAGCAAGTATTTACTAAAGAAACAATAATTTGCTTGTTTTATGATACCGCTCAGTATATAAATTAAGCAACAGCGATCTTTGTCTTTTGGGGGTATGGTTTAGAAAGAATTAAACGCATTATCATTGGATGACCTTTAAGGCTCTACTTTTCCTTGTGACGAGCAGTAGCAGTAAATCACAACAATTCTAAAAATGGAAAAACAATTCCAACCCTTGTTTGTTTGTGTTGCGTTGACTTGTTGGTTTTACGATTTCCTTCAGTTGTTTTTACAATATTTTACTTTTGCCATATTGCTCATAAAACAGCTCTTGAAAACATAGAACGTGCGCCGCAAATAAAAAGCACAAAACTAAATTGATTTTCCTTTTAACATGCAAATTGCGCCGACCTCTGACAGTATTTTTCTGCCTTTTTTCTTTTCTTTCTTGAAAAACATAAAAAAAAACGGGGAAAAAAATATTCACCAGCACCACAAATCACCAAACAAAATTGCCTTATAATTTATACTCAAATAATGATAACAATAACCACGAAAAACGGCCAAACAAGCAACAAAAGCAACATTATCAGCATGTACAAAATGAGAGAAAAATCGCTGATCATTTAGCGAATAATCACGATCATTATCAGTTGAATGGAATTAATTGGCGACAACGGTTAAAACGTGACACGTATAATATATTTGACGACGACAATGAACTATTGGCGAATTATGAGAGCAGCCAGAATGATGGTAAATTATAATTACACACCTAGTTGGTGGCGAAAATAAAAACTGTTATGTTATTGACATTATGCGCAATTTATTTCATGATTGATGACCATTCGAACAACAATAAAGAGCCGGAAGTGGAATTCTTTAGTCCCAAAATGAGAGCAGAACTAGAGCGAAAAGATGCGGAAATGTTGAAGAAAACGGGAAAAATGGAAGATTGGGTGCAATTGACGTCTTATTGCCGCGTTCCAGTAAGTTATGAGAATCAAATTTATTAGCTCAATTATTTCTCCTTCCCGTGCAACTGTTATTGAATTATTTGCATGCCACAACAAGAAGCCGAAGATATTAATCATTATTTAATGTTTGAGCTCTGTGAATGTTTCGCGACGCTTTCTTAACGATATCAATTTTGCGCACCAAACCAATTACGTTTCTGTTTATATATTTACTTCCTTATGATCTAAATTTGAATTTAAATTCAAATTATGGTTATTGTGCGAGAGCGTGCAGCAGCAACTAGACCGTAATGAAATTTCTGGAAAATGATTTCAGAGCACAAAGAATGAAATTGAGAAACCCTTAAATTTCCCTCTTTAAAGAAGTCTTCCCTGCTTTTCATCTTTTATTTTATATGCAAAGCGAATGATTTTTCTTGTGAAGATTCATATTTGCCGTATTTCTTTTTATTCTTTAATCGTTTTTTTAAATTTGTTTTCTCTCATGAATGTAAACATGCATTCTACTGATCAAAATAATATTCGAGGATTTTCTACGCTTCCCTTTATATCAACATGACACCCTAAGCTCGAGAATCTTCCGAAAATTTCCCGTTTGTGTATGAACATATCTAATCAGCTTTGAATCTTAAAACGAATTCGTGATTTACGAACATTCAATTCTCTTCTTATATCATCGAGAGTATTTTCAGTATCAAAGGTAGTAATTTTAATATTGTAAGGAAGCGTTATTAAGGTTTCAAATAAGCTTTCTTTTGATTAAGTTTTTTTTACCAGCATGTCCAATTTGGATCAAAAACAAATTAATTTGAAAGGAACAAACATTAAACTGAATTAATCTGAGAATGAAATTACTCAAAGCGTTTATCAAATGGTTCTTTTTCTGTGATTAAAGTTCAAAAACGAATAAATATCAGAATATGAAGAATATGAAATATTGAAATGTTAAGATTATGACTTTATTCAAATGACTTTTCAGCAAAATGCAGTAACAGGTTACTGCAAGAAAATAAAGGAATACTGTCCGCATGTCCCTCAGGTATTAAGAAACACCTAAATTGACGAATTCAGTTTTAATGCACGCAATTATTTATAACTTTTAAGGGGCCAAAAGGAATCAGGGGTGATGTTGGACTTCCTGGAGCAGCAGGTTGTTATTAATGAATATGATATATATTTTTGAACATTTAAAAATATTAATTTTTTTTGATCACAGGAATGGATGGGCGAGAAGGCAAACCAGGTTTGAGCGATTCGAGAGATTTTTAATTTTAGTTTGTTAAAATTTTGAACATATTTTAGGCGCTAGAGGGCCCAAAGGCGAAGTTGGTGAGTTGCCATTTAATTCAAAGTAAAAAAAAAAAAATTGAAATATTTAAACTCATTAGGAAATCCTGGTTTGGATGGAAGAGGTAAATTATTATTAATAATTCGTGGCTTATTTAGAAACTCAATATCTTTTCCTCTTATAGATGGAGTACCAGGTGAACCCGGATTAGATGGTAATTTATAAATTAAAATAAATTTATCACAAATATATTTGATTAATTTTATGACATACATTTTTAATGGGTTATATAATCCCATGATAATTATAATTAATGATTGACGTTTATAACTTGATTACATTTACTACCTAGGTATTCCTGGACGTGCAGGAGCTGATGGAAAAGATGGTTCGTTTTTTTAAAATTTAAACGAATTTCTGAATTAATTTTTTGCTTTTTTCTGCAGGCAAAGATGGTCTGCCAGGAATTTCAGGTATACATTTCAGCACTTGTCGCTTATATACCGTTATCATTAAACTTAATTTGAAAACACAAATTCTCATGTAGGATTGGATGGCAAAAATGGTCGTGATGGTCGAGATGGAGCTATAGGGCTTATGGTAAGTTAAGTTGCATGATTATTAAGAACATTTTGATAGACTTCCATTTCAGGGTCCAGTTGGACCTGTCGGACCGCAAGGACCAAGAGGTAATTAAAAGTTTCTCGACTAATATCCACATGTGAACGTCATTTTGGCGTAGACTTTAGACATAAAACCTAAAGCCCTCAAAATATTTAATCTCTGAACTCGTCAAAAAATTATAATTAAAAGTTTGTTTGGCAAAAAAGTTTAATTGCAAGCTTTCAACATAAAACTGATTTGAGTTTGACTAACTCCGATACTTTTTTGGGTCAACAAACTGACAATTTTTCTATGATATCATCTCCGGGCTGCAAATAGAGAGAAAAATTGACTAAAAGGTTTTTATTTTTTTTTTTTTCGACAGAGATGTCGACCGGAGATAGACAACATTGTGGTTGTTGTATCATTTTCAGGCATTTTGCTGCTCAATTTGCCTTTTTGAGGGTAGTTTTGTTATAAGGAATGAAAAATGCTCTATTTGAATGTCTAGGAAAAAAAAACTTTTAGTCCTAAAATACTTAAAGCATTTTTAGTGATAAAAATGTCACTTCACCAAAATAAGTATCTCATATGGGAATAGTTTCAAAATTATTTGGTTTTCATTTTTGATTGGCAGAAACTCGTTATTGAAAGGAGGAATTTGTTTTAGAAAATTAATACTATATCATTCTACAATATCTATTGAAAAATGATTTGTGCTGTCAATTTGAAATTTTGAGTGAATGATATTTTTACACTCCTGAATGATATTGAGACATTTTTATAATAAATCGCTCTACTGAGTTTTCAGCAACTTTCGAGCAGAAAAATTTATTTCACAGGTAAAAAGTTCTTTTTTTCCGAGGGCGGAAATAAAACTTTGACGAGACGAATTGCTTTTTTTTTTGCTCGTTTCCTTCCAAAACAGCCATTTTAACGCTACCATCAGAAACACAGAAACTTTAGTGCCGCGCGCGCGAGTTTCAAGCGAAGCATGAAATTTTACGTGACATCATAATCAACTTGGAGGCAATTTTTTAAATCGATTTAAGAATGTTTTAGTTTCAGTTTTGTAGTTCGCCAACGATGAAGTCTCTTAAGGAAACTTCATGGACGCGTGAACTTCATTGGGGGATTCATCGAAATGCAACAAAACTTTTTCAATCTATGTTAGATGAGTGGAAAACTTGAGAAAATTCTATTAAAATAAATCAGTTTGCTAAGCAATTATAGAAAATAATTATTAAAGTTCATGCACACACAATGATTTGTTGAAATAAAAATGTTTAAGAAGCTTTAAATATGACGTCCAATGGATTCTGACAATAAGGGCAACTTTTTTTTCTTGCAAAATATCAATGGAATATAAATTTATTGTTATTTTCAAGTTGATTATCGATTGTCTCCATTCTTCTGTTATAAGTATGCTCGCCGTCGATTGCTAGGGTTTAGTGTCGACGTTTATTGATTTCCCATTGGAAAAATGAAAGAATAACAAATATATACGAACCGTTTGGTTTAGATTAAAGCTTCATGTGACAGTTACTGATGATTTTTTTACATGTATAACAAAATGGATGAAACTTTTTTTTGTATCAATTCTCATTTTTCAGGATTAACTGGACCTAGAGGACGCACTGGAAAACCCGGAAAGGATGGATCTAATGGAATTCCGGCAGTTTGCTTATGGAAAGTAAAAGTCAATGACACACTGTCGAATGAACTTCTTATTCCACCTTCAATAGCGAGTAAGATTAGAAATTTCATCATCATTAAATATCAGGCACTAAATAAACCTCAATTAAAATAATTAATGAATTTGTTTCTCATCCGTAGCTGTTGAGCATGGTTCAGGTAAACCCAGAGCGATCGTTGTGCGCGAGGGCGACCATTTGAGATTGCGGTGTGCCGTTTCGGGGTTTCCCAAGGTGAGAGTTTCTTAAACATCTTCAATGAAAGATTTTGTCACTCTATAAATTTATCTTTAATTATGAAACGTCTTTAGCCGCATGTTGAGTGGATACGTGAAGATGGAAAAACCATATCGAATGGAGCATGGGAAGCAAATTCAATGGCGGGACACACACTGAATATCACAAAGGTACATCGTGTACACATGGGACTTTATAGGTGCTTGGCTGATAATGGCGTTCCTCCTGTCGCAAATCAGACCTTTCATTTGGAAGTTTACTG
Organism: Propsilocerus akamusi; assembly: GCA_018397935.1. NCBI lineage: Eukaryota > Metazoa > Arthropoda > Insecta > Diptera > Chironomidae > Propsilocerus > Propsilocerus akamusi. Next base: position 15,142,678 of record CM031469.1, on the reverse strand, counting down.
TAAGTTGTTACAAAACAGAAGAAAAAAAAAGTTAATTGAAATTTTTTCCTTCTTCTGTTGCAAGCTTGAGAATTGGGTTTTTGCTCATCAACTTGGCTTTTCAATTACAAAGCTTTTAGTTTTTCTTTTCTTGTTGTTCTTTGCTGCTAAAAGATGAATCGGTTTCAAGGGAATTAGTTTTTTGTTGTTGTTGTTTTTATTGTTTCCATTTATCAACAATTCTAAACCCTAAAGCTCGTGTTTGCTCATTTGTCGGATCTCATCAGAATCATCATCAGCGTTGGATTTATGTTAAATATTTTAATTTATTCATGTCTGATGAGCGGAATGAGAATAATTTTAACCCGGAAAATTGGATTTCAAAACCTTTTTTATCTGCAGTTTTTCTGGAAGTTTTTTGTAATATTTTTTATTTCCTTCATTTTTTGCCAGAAGTAAAAATAGAACATTGTTAGTAAAGTAAAAACAAAACAAAAACGTGACGTCATTTATGAATAGAAAAATATTTTTGTTTTCAAGTTCTTCACTCAATAGTAATTGCGAGTTGCATCGAATGAAATGTAATGCGATGGTTAACATCATAAAAGTTCATTCAATTTTCTTCTCTCTCTCTCTCTCTCTCATGTCGCTTTGTTTTCTTATTTTTTGTCTGGCTGTGGGTGTGTATAGATGTTGACAGAGAAGCAAAGTGATTTGAGCAAAAATTGATTTTCAAGCTCCATTAAATCTTCTGAATTTTCATTGTTCTCATTTTTATGCTCAGTTGCTCCATTAATTCAAGTGAAAAGTCAAGTTGTTTATGCTGATAATGGCTCGACAGCGACACTCGAATGTGAGGTAAGGGAAGGAACGTGATAATGATGATAGGAAGCAATCTGTTTAATAATTTGGAAAATTTCTTTGGCACTTTACAAAGGTTGAAGCTTTCCCCGAACCAATTCGATACTGGGAGAAAATTCCCGACAACAGACTCATCGAGCAGAGTGAATATGATCAAAAATATATAATTGAAACAGTTCACTATGAGATGTAAGTTGCAAATTGTAAAATTTAAAGCGGATTAAAGTTATTAATTTTTTTTTTTTCAAGGGAATATTTTTATGTTCTTCCTACAACAATTTCACTTTAGTGCTTTTTCCATAAAACTTTTATAACTAGATATGTAGACTCGATCATAATATCTCGCGACACTTTAAATGCTCGTTAATGTAAAACTACTAAAGTGGCTTTTCGACTTATTTCCCAATTTCCGCAGATACAAATCCACAATGCGGTTGAACATTACAAAAATACGTCCGCAAGATTATGGTGAATATCATTGTGTCAGCAAAAATGAAATGGGCTTCGCTCGTGCCGTTTTTCATCTTCAGGGTAAATGACATCCGGCTTGTTTTAGGGGTGAAAGTTTCCTTCACTAACGTTTATGTTTGTCCTTTCAGAGAAAAGCCCATACATAATGCGCGGCCTACCTGATGCCAATAATCCTGTTGCTTTTGGTGCACGTCCTCCGGAGAAAGAATCATATGAAGACATTTGCGGGCCGCCCCAAACTTGCCCTGAATGTCCTGAACCGAAGTAAATAGTACATTTTTCTAGGATCTAAAATTAAAATCATTATGAAAATTAATTACTGAATTAATGCATAAATCTCTCTTTCTCTGTTTCCTTCCCTTTTGTCTTATTTCCAAAAATCCAATTAACTTTAATTGCATCCAGGGATTTTAAATGTAAAGATACAGTCGTCTCGTTATACGATTTAGTCGGTGGCAGTTTAGAAGTCAAACTGACCGGAAACAAAAGTTATATTGGGCTGCCAAACAGAACATTAGGTATATGGTCGTATTATAATTATTATTTTCATTATACCATGCGATGGATTTGAGGTGAAATTTTATTTTCATGGGGAGGTGGAGAAAAGGCTTAACATGGATATTCATTAGGATTACACAACTCAACATCACCTCAAATCCCTGCACCCTACAACATAACGCCTTCCAGAATAGAAGAATTAAATTTGTTGTTGCTATGCTCTTTTGTATTCCAATGAACAATTAATTATTCATTTACGACATCACCGCACACGCATACACCAATATACGTACGACTAAGCAATGGTCATTCCCATTGATGGTCATTTCATTATGCTTTCCATTTTGTCTGTGATACAACATAAACATTCTCGACTTTCATGTTATTTTTCAATGTAGATTGTGTTTTGTATGCTGTCGGTAAGCCTGTGTATCACAAATATTCGGATCAGAATTATGGAGCATGGTTGAAAGATCCAATGGCGCGGAATGATCAGATTGCTGAAAGAATTTGGGCAACGAGAGAGAATGACAATTTTCAATTGTTTGAATATGCAGATAAAGTGACTTACAAGACCAACAGGACATCGAAAGTGTATCGCTTGCAATTTCCTTTTCAGGTAAAAAAAAAAAAAAAAAAAACATTACAATAATGGCCTGCAAAGGTATTTGAATTGTTGAAAATTCATTGCAAAAGTACTCATGAAATGTAGATTTTTGTGAAACTGTAGGAAAGGTAAAGCCGCAAGAAGCTACATTTTGTTGATCCAGTAGAACTTTTGTTTCATGAATATTTAACAGCATTCTAAATGTTTCGACAATTGTTGTGCAGTGCTGAATGGAAAACTTTTATATTCTCTCTTCTGAAGCTTTTCTAGTATGCAAAAATTCATAGCTAATAAATTCCATTTGGATCATTACTTCTAGGGCAATGCACATGTTGTATACAATGGCTATTTTTATTACTTCAGAAGGGATGAACCGAAAATTGTGAAATACGACCTAACGTTCGACAAACAGGCGGGTGAGTCCATTTTTCTACTGTTTGTATTCTTTACGAAGCTGTTCTATATTATGTTGAATAATTTTTAAGGATTTATTGCATTAACTTGTTATGGTGACTTTCATAAAGTCCATTCCGGAATGGAATTTTCAAAGAAATAATCTTGCTTCTACGCACTACGGACTTTATACAAGCTTCCTACGTTCTGACAAAATGAATATATCTTTATATATGTCTTATGTATCGTTGAACAGGTATGAAAGAGCTCGATTTTACGACGCCAGACAACAAAAACTATCTTTACACGACAGACTACAATCTAGTAGACTTCAACGTCGACGATAACGGATTATGGGTGATTTATTCTGTAGCAAATTCTAATCACACAATCGTTTCCATGCTAAATCCAATGACGCTTGATGCGGTATACAGTCTTAATATTAGCATTAATCATCATAAGGTACGTTGGCATTTTCTATTTGTGCTACATTCAAAATTCCGTTTGTTGTTACAAAAAAAAGGCAAATTAAAATCAATATTTTTTCAATCGTTGTCATCAGGTTGGCGAAATGTTTATTGTGTGTGGTGTTTTGTATGCAATCGATTCAACAACTGATCGGAACACTAAAATAAGATTGGCGTTAGACTTATACAAGATGAAGCTACTGGATGTTACATTAAGTTTCACAAATCCATTCCGGAAAACGACAACAGTTGGATATAATCACAAAAACAAAGAGCTGTACACGTGGGACAAAGGTAATCAGCTAACATATCCCGTGCGGTATCATGAAATTGGCTACAATCAAACAATGGACAGAAATGGCGATGAATTTGTGATTTCTCAACTACATGATGGCTATGATCTATTCAATCACAATCATCAACATGGCAATTAGGGTCAAATGAGATCAGGAAATGCAAATTGCTTTTTATTTCACAATTTATTTATTTATGTATCATGCTTGAAACTTTGCATCATTCTCGGGAACAGAACTCGAGTGGCAGCAGCTCGACTATAACTAAAATTGCCATTTTGTGCTCGTCTTTTTATTTTCTCGTTCGCTCGTGTCACTTTTTAAAGTGACTCATAATTTTCTACCATGAGATCGGCTGCCAGTGAATCGATAAAAAAACACTAAAGAATGTATTTTCAGAAACTTTTTCCCCATTTGCAAGAGAATCGTTACTTTTATTTATTGGAAGAAAAATATTATGACAGTACACTTGAGGCATTACTGCCAGTGCTAATATTATCTTTCTTTTTTTTTGCCAACAAAAGAGCTATTTAGTTATGAATCTGATTATTATAGAGACATAATTTTTAACTTAAAATTAAGGTCATTTAAGGACATAGGTAACTGTTTTTGTAATAGTAATAAAAAAAAAGGTGAAAGATTTCTAAAGTGAGACAATTTCTATTTGTATTATTCTTTTGACGGATATCCCTCAAAGCACTCTTTCAGGTTCTCTGCAATAAGCTCCTGGAAGTCACCTTCGTCGATGCGAATATCTTTGTCGATGCATAAGTTTCCATGCAATTCTAAATTGAATAAGTTCACGAGGGATGTGAAAGTTTGCGGATGAATTGCTGTTAGTTTATTATCGTAGAGAAGAATTTCTCTCAATTGCAAATTTGTTTGAAGCAATTCCAGGTCGACTGATTGAATCTGATTGCCCGCCAGTGACAATATCTCCAAGCTGATGAGCGTTGCAAATGTATTCATGTGAAGTTTTGTGATTTTGTTATCTGATAGATACAATTCACGAAGATTTCCGAGTATGTGAAATGCATTAACATCAACTTGTTCAATTTTATTTTTTCTGAAACTTAAAGTTTCCAGCTCAGTTGACACACCAAAGACTTGTGAATCCAACGTTTTTATATCATTTTCATCTGCCAAGATAACTTTTAGGTTTGATGCGTTTACAATTTGTGGTAATGTTTGAATGCCAGCTTTGTTCACATTGACATATTCAATATTTGGAAATTTTCGCCACAAGTGATCAGGAATCTGAGTGATATTCGAAGATATAAATTCAATGAATTTAACTCCTAGATCCTTTCGTCCTTTTGATTGGTGATTTCCGGTAATGACAAATTTGTCGCCCTCTTTGTAAATGGCATTCTGTATTTTACACGAATAAACATTGCCAAGCATTGCGTTATGTGCATTATAATATTCACATTTTCCTTCACGTCCACTTATGTGATGTCCTGCATTGGCATTCAATAAAATTGCACCAAACACAACTAACGAATTTGCGAAATTCATCTTTAAAGACGATGGAGAGAAAAATTTACTTCTTATCACTTGGAAAACAGCAGCAAGACTAAAGCGAGACACTCGACCAGCTTTAAATTAATTTATTCACAAAAACAGATTTATTTTTACTTTTTTTTTTATTTGGAGCGAGGGCAATTTTTCAATTAAATTAAATTTTAGCAGTTTATTAATCATAAAGACCCCGTAAGCATTTGTACAGTTTCAGGCAGGCACGAAAATGGAAATTTTTGTTGAGACCGTCTTTTTTTTATGAAGCTTTAGTATTGGTGTTTATTTTCATGAAGCATCGCGAAATCCGGACGATAAGCTTCATAAACGGTTTTATGTAAATTGGCGACGAATACTTTACTATCCGCAATACACCGGAGAAGCAGCAATAAGAACAAAAAAAATTGTTATAAGATACACACATACACACAGCAGATTTTTTTTCGCTCTCAATTGAGATGTAATTGAATCATGAAGTTTATTTTTATTTAGCGAGCGAAAGATAAACAAGCAAAGTGCCGAGTGGCAGAATGCGAAAAAGAGGGACGAAGTATACAGAAAAAAGCAAGCAAAGCTTTTAAATTGAGGCTTAATCGTCATCATCTGCCATCATCATAAAAAATGAGGCACAATTTTTCATTTCTCTCGAAAGAATCTCCATCACCTTGCTGCGTGTTGAACAATTCAAAGACATTTGAAGTGCGCTCGATTTGAAGTCATTAGAAGACGCAAACACGATTCCAATTGAATTTTTTGAGCGAGCATTCGAGGAATTTATTTTAACGTAACATGATCTCTGAATTTGCAAAATAACAATCTCAAATATACGGAAATATTGATTCGATTTAACTGATAAGATTTTTATATTTCACCGAGTTTCATACGAATATTGTTTTGTTTTCTTTGTTGTCGTTTGAGTGCTGCGTTCCCTCTCTAAATGCGCTGCTAGGTAAGGGGAGACATTTTTAAAGTTTGAACATAAAATCCGCTCAAAATGTGAATCGAAATTTTTATCTTATTTTTAAACGAAACATGATCGGAATGTCTGATGAAAAGTATACCGTTGTAATTCATCCGAAATGTTGTTTCTCGTTAAACTTCAATGTTATTCGAGCAGATTTATTAAATTAACTTAACTTCTTGTTTACATATGAGAAAGGAAAAAGGAAATATTTTGCCATGGAAATATTTGCTGCTAAATATTTGAACATTTTATCTAACATTTAAGAGACTGTTGAACTCAAATTATGATTTCTGGAGGCTGTAGACGAAAGTTTATTTACTTTTGGCCTTTCGAGAATATTTATAATGTACCAAACCAACCACCACCATCCGTTAATCTCTTTTACGGTCTTTTAATCGTGTGAAGGCAACAAAACCCGATTCTCTAAAGTCCAAACAAAAGGCGCGAAGTAAAAAAAGTCCTTGAAACAAGAAACCACTTCAACCATTAACATTTCATAACCTCGGAAGTGACTTATTTTTAGTATGATTTTTGTTGTCGCCTTGTTATGTTGTGTCCCTTCGTTAATTCATTGTCATAATGAGACAGCAGCTATAAACTTTGTCCGGGTTCTTTTGTGTGAAATTTTTTAAAATTTATTGCTGGCATTTTTTTTACTGCTATAAAATTTCTGTTGAAAGCATAATTATTTTGTATCCGTTTCATGACGAGCTTTTAACTTAATGTTTCTTTCTCTTTAATGTTTGCTCTATATCACCATCACCATCGTTCATCACACATAGGATGAAACTTTTGCCGTGCACAAAGAAGAAGGTGGTTTTTTTTTTTTTTATTACTTTTTCGAGTATGTTTGCTTTCCAAACATCGCTTTAGCGGAAAAGGAAAACTCATTAGAGTTGTTTGGTGGTTGAAAAAGCTCTTAGCACTTCTTCACTTATTCCAAAACTCGTAGATGATTTGCTTGTTTGCACTTACATCGTTTGTGATAGACTAGTTGCGGAGTTAATGATAAAACAATTTGCGTGGCATGCGCGGAAAATGAACTGCGATATTTAACGGGATATATTTGATAACATTGGGAATAGAATTGCTTCACAATCCTTACAAATCGGCTCTTGCCGATAATCGTGATGCTCATTTTTTCAATGAAAAACATGCGGATTAAGATTTTTTCGTAAAACGTACAGGTGTATGTCAAACAGATGAGATTATTTATTTTTGCAGTGCTTATATTACGAAATCTTATGTTCTTATGTATGTATGTTAAATGTTACAATATATTATTCATAAAGCTTCTGGTGCCGTCGGAATGATGACTAAATCCCCAAATGAAATCAAAACACGAAACTGATAACCATAAAATTTTTTCTTGTACAGGTGACGGGAGAAAAATATGAGAATTTATTGTCATTCATAAATTTCTCACTCTCCTCACTTAACGTCCATGAAGCTCTTTTTCAATATCATCTGTACGAGAATTCAATTTCAACATTCGCCAGGTTTTATGTGTCGCTTAAAAAGCAAGTCTATAAAAAAATGGAATAAGAGCCTCGATGCGGTGCTCGAATATTATGCCCCGAAGTTATTCATGAGAAAGCCCACTTTAAGTGTCTGGCAGGAGAGTGTTTGTGACAAGACCTTTATGGATTTTATTCAGACTTTCAACACAAACATCATGAATTGACCCTTGAACAGAGAAAGATTCATTGAGGCAAAAATTGATTGCGAAGCATAAAAAAAACTTGTCAAAAGTGTTCAATCTAATTTTCGATGCTTGTGTTTTTTTGAGGAAAATCAATAAACAGTTTAAGCAGCCACCGAAAACTGTTGTTTTGTTATAGGCCTCAAAATCCAATCTTGTATACTGATGTTTGCCTCGTTCTTTGCTCGCACAGAATGAAAACAACACATTAATCTCATGTTAAATGATACAGAAACATTGGCATCACTACAATTGCTCTCTCAAATTTCGGACGAAATGCTGATGAATTGTGAGTGAGCGAGAAGTGTTGTCGAGGGAAGGAGTAGCACAACAAAAAAGCTATTTACGTTCTGACATCTAATAACACCTAACACTATACGCTTCACTCGTTTCCTAAATTCACTTCGCTCGCTCAGTTGTAATCCAAATAAATGATGATTTTTCCCTTTGCCACCCTAGTTTTGTTATTGATCGACTTGTTGATTGTGAGAAAGTTTTGTGCAATTGGAGAAAAATATCTGTAATGGGAAATGATTTTCTCACATGCTCTAAATACCATACTGCAAATCATGTTACTCTACAAATTCCTAAAATAGATAACTTTTCAACAATTGATACCTTTCATTGGCTTTGAAAGCATCTTTGCACCTTCATTGAGGGTCGTCGTTTCAACTCTTTCATATCGCAATTTTTTTGTCCCATTCAAAATCATTTGAGCAAAAGGCGAAATGCGAAATTAAATGGAGCATTAAAATCAATTTGCTTTTAGAGTAAAAGAAAATATTCGGCGACCAATTTCTGAATCTGACTCTCCAAAAAATTTACAGATTAATTTCAAGCTAGGGCAGAAAATGTTTAATTCAAATCGAAGAAAAAAGTTTTCTCATAAAAAATTCACCCTTTCAATGAAATTGAATGAAAGAAATAGCAATGGAGCTAAATTAATGTAATTCAATTATCCATAAAACTTTTGCTTCTCATCTCTTGTTCGCTGGTGAAAATAAAATATCTTTGCGAGCAAAGCTAACAGTGTTGAGAAAATTCGCAAATTCGATTTCATCAGATGCTCCCGAAATGATTAATAGAATCGACAGGTTCACACAATCACGCTTTTAATTATTCGAGCTGCTGAGAAATAAAACCCTGTAATGGATACAAATCGATACATTTTCCTTGGGCCCAAACATGGAGGCCGGCAGCCAATATATTAATTATTATAAGGATTCACTAAAAAAAAATGCTTTCAGAAGCAAATTTTACTAAGTAATAGGCAATTTACTAAATTGAACATTATGAGCGTAATATTGAGCTTCATTTACTGTGATGATTTTGCCGAATATAAAAAGTGTCACTCAATGTCAAACGACGCTGAAATGAATGAAGACATCACAATTTTTCATTCATCAGCAAAATGCCAGCAATGATACCGCTAAGCGAGTCAAATCAATACAGTTGGGTGGAAAATAACAATAAATTTAAAATTCATCGACATTTGCTGCACAAAAGAAGAATAAATAAAATAATGATTTATTAGAATTGCCAGCCTTTTTCACTGAAAAAATCGCAATGCAGTGCAAAAAAAATAGACTTATTCGATTAAACAAAACCACAAAAAAACCACGAATGAAAGTGAAAAATTGATTCATTTTTCGATAAATTCAAATTGTTCATGAATGGTGCTTTAGTCCCTGTTACTGTATAAATTTTATGCTCAGATATTACTTTTAAAAAAAAAATATTTAAAGAAATTTGCCATACCTTATATATTTAGTTTTATGCTGACAAAATGACTTTTAGATATTCGACATAACTCTTTGCGGACAGTATGTTTCTGTGGCGCTCATAACATCTGTGAAAATGAAAATTGGAAGCCACTTTTAGTATTATAGTTTCACATTCAATGGAAAGTGTTTGTGATATAAAATATCACCATAAAATTATTATATGCTTTCTGAAGCTCTTAAAGTTCTACATATCTAAGTATATAGAAGGCAAACAAACACCGAAATCAGATATTTGTGAAGGACGAAATAAAATAAAAGTTTATGTAGAGTGACGATGGCACATCGATTATAGAAGAATCCATTAGCAAAATGTTTGCGTCACACAGTAAAATTCAGAATACGTAATGCGCTTGATATGAAATTAGATTTTAATTGTTTTACATGTTATTGCATGAAAATTAAAATTTAAATCGATTCTGACCTGGCGTAATTGGCGCAGACATTTCAGAAATCCATTTCAAATATTTATTTGTTAATAGAAAATCAAATGCACATCTGTCAAACGAGCATGTGGAACATGTTGCCATCAATGTTGACAACGTTGCTTTCAACAGTATGGAAAAATGGCAAAAGTTCCGAATAGAGGTTTCAAAAATTCATTGGAATTCTGATCTAATACATTGTTAGCAAATAAGATGTCTTTACTTTTTCCGAGTTTAGGTTGTACATCTGCTGTCGAATACCGAATGAAAATTTTTTCTGAAGAATTTTATAAAATTTTTCCACATTTGCTATTTGCGTTTCTAAAATTATTCCTTTTTCTGTGATAATGCTTTTTCAATCATCTCAACCTCTTGAAAATATATGGGAAATCATCAAAAGTGCTCTTAGGCGAATCACTTTGCATCTAAAGTGGGAAGTAATTGCAAGTGTGCATTTGAAACTCATCTTCGAAATCGTTGATGAGTGCTCTCGTGATTTTCAGATGCAAGAAAATATTAAGTACAGAATATCTATTAAGTACATCTGAGAATACAGATTTTTATTCATACCTAAAAGCCAAGAAATAAAAGTATTCTTACATGTTCTAAAATACTGCATTTTGTGCAGCATTTATTCGTCTTCAGGGAAATCTTTCTTGAATCTCGACAAATGCTCTATTTAAATCTCCACTCGAATGGAGCCTTTAAAGAACAATCCGAAGATTCTCTACATTTTGTAGAATCTGTCGGTTCCTAAAACCTTGTATCAAAATTCCCCAGCATTTCCTTGCCAATAAATTCTCAGTATGAGGTAGCTTTGGACAACAAACTTGAACGATTTCTCGAGAAAAGGGATCAGAGAATTTGCTATTTTTTGTTTGTCTGTTTGTTTGTCTGTGAAGTTTGGTTGTTTACAATTTTTTTTTGATGCAGGTACATACTGGGAGGATTTCCAGGATGGAAATCGGAAAAAATTATTGTTTACTAGCCATTTCCTTCGCGTTTCTTGATCCCACACAAATTATTTGTTTATGATCCATGGAAAAATGGCAGAATATCGGTCCTTTTTATAATACTCCAATAATAAATATCGCATTTCCATCAATATTATATTTTCTCATCCTTAATTTGTGAAGGTACTCGCAAGATTTAAGGCTTAAGTACCATAATCGTTTAAATGTAATAATATACATTTGCTCTAAATACATTGATGTATAAATAAAATGAGCTACGAGCTCTTGAACTGTCTGAAAAAAGAAAATCTCAATTGGTAGAAAGCCCCAAAACTTGTCAGGAGTGATTGATATTCCGACACACCATTTCGGCAGATTGTGGGAAAAACATGTGAATCTTGCTTCAAGCCAAATTGCTCACATTGCCTCGTGTGCCATTCACTCTCTAATAGCTCTAGCGAGGGTGCTTGATAGGTAAATTGTTACGCAACCACCAACAAAAGTTATTTATAGAAATGATTTTCCATGCATTGCGAATATAAAAAAGTGAATTACGTATGATGATAATAAAGTTAAGCGTAAATCCAATTTCAGGCAGTTGTGCGACGAGGGTCCTAAAAATATAAAAAAAATTTTTGTTTCTCAAAGATGAAACATCAAAAAAATAAAAATTTCACACTTTGCATGTAAATTTATTCATTCCACTCTTTTTTTTTGTTACTGCAATGTTTTTGATTGTCAACTTTTATGAAATTCATGGCAATTTGAATGTGATGTGTTATGCAAGATGGGTTCAAGCTTCTGAATAACTTTATTGCGATAAGAAAATCGGTGAACTTTCATTGAGTGGGGGTAGGAGTGAGGAGGTTAAGTTTTATTATCACTGAAAAGTTCATATACAAAATGAGTTCCATTATGAGAAATTGGAAAGTTTTTCTCGTTTATGAATAATTTTTATGGTTCATGATCGGCGTTAAATTTTAATATTATTCGACAAACATAAAATTTTTTTGTGATGATATCTCGGAACAATTCAAAGTCGATATGGAGCCGCTTTTAACCCCCTTATCTGTTATAGAGCTATGGAATAGATTTTTAACATTGTCTTTTATTGTGAAAGACATTTATAACTCAATTTCTGTGACTTGTTTTATTTGGCATTGGCACATGTGTCATAAAATTATAATTAGGTTTGCGAAATTCTTCCTTTGTCTGTATATTGAAATTGCTTCTATGACGTTAAAAGACATTAAAATGCATGCTTCCAGCATGCTGTCGATGTTAAAAGAAGATTATTAACGTTGAATTTGTATTTGCATAATTTTCATGTCGTGTGATTAAATTGCTTTAAGAACTGAAATTTCTGATTTTAGAGGTGGGAATTAAAATGAAAAATTTTGCAAAATTTTTGTATTTCAAAAAACGTGTACAGAGCAGAAAGGTTTAAGCCTAAAAGTGTCTATTGGTACAATAAATTTTAAAACTTTATTTGCTTTGCGCTGAGTGCGAAAATAATTTTTATGATATACAGTAAGCAAAAGTTTAGTGGGAAAGGAAGCAGAACAGTGGCTACTTTCCTTTATGAAGAATTACATTTCTTACTACTAAAGCTAAAAAATAGAACGGGTAACATATAAATCTGATTGTTCACATACATGTATGCCATTTATTTCAGCTTTATAATACTGTTCAAAATTTTCCATTTTCACAATTTACGAAAACCTCGCAACGCATTGTTTGCAACTTTAATTTTTTTTTTTTTTTTTTTTGAAAAGAAAAAAAAATGGTCGTGGAAAATTGGAAAAACAAATGAAAAATAATTGGAAAAGTTGTTATAGGAAAGTTTCTATGGCGATTATGGCAGATTTTTGTGCTGTGGAATTATAATTGTTCTGGTTTCCCGGATTAAAAAACTATAAACACAATGGTTCTCACCCATTGAGATTTTCATTTCAAGCATCGAAAATTGAAAATTTTCCGGATATTTTGTGAAATAAAAATAATCACAGAAATTTCAAGCGTATTTTGTTGGCAGATTCCAATGACTCGCAACAATGGTCGTTTTTGCAAAAAGCATTCGACGATAAATGGAACCTGTTGTCGTCTAAATACATTCTCGATGTGGATATATTTTCCCATGGTCGCTATCTCGTGTCGTAATAATTAAACTCATTTTGGAATATTTTCACGACGAAGCACAATTCGTGATTTTCATGAAAGGGTTGCTTTCAACAGAATATAACGATGTGATCCCATTTAATTACAATCTCGACCATTACGCAGTACGCTAGCCAGCAAACAAGCGAGCCGAGCGAAACTCAGAAACTCAATCAATGTATGAAGTGAAATATGAAAAATGAATTTTCAGCGAAACGCTGTTAAGGCAGTCGAATGCGCTCTGATTTATTGACAATAAATAACTCCATTAAGCTCCGCTTGAAAAATCAATTTAACGTTGAACGTTATTCAACGACACAGAGTCCATTAAATGCTCTTTGTATTTTAGAAATACATATATGTTACTTAACAAAATCACTTTGCCAGGAATACAACGCATCGTAAATTTTTCTGCTTTGAGTTCCTGCGAGATTCAGTGTAGATTCATTTATTAAATAATTAGTTTTTTTTTGTTTTAAACTTAGAAAGTAAGATATAATCAAATTAAAGCACATATGAAGAAATCCATCTCCATGATGCATTCCATTGTGAATATAAAATACCTAAGCATCTAAATACCTAGTCCTTCAATGCTTTCTGCACTATGATAAATTTAATTTTCACCGTAGTGATTAAGTGATTTTAAGTTCAGCAACAACCTGAAGATTGTTTAAGTAACTATCTAATACGATTTTCTTGCATGCTTCTCACTTCCATTCAAGCATCACTATAAAATTATCGAACGAAAACGAAGAGCGAAGAAAAATATGCTTTAAAATGAATGAGGTAATTTTGAGATCTTATTAATTGATAACCTCGGATTTAATGTGAACAAGGGGATGCTGGAACATATTGAAAATGTAAGCAGTGACGCTTTTCCCAGCTTTTACTATATCGAAGAATCACAAAATAGAAAAATAAAAGAAGAAAATTCAATTTACTTGTAATCTGAAAGCCGAAGAATTTTCAGTCTCGAGTAAATTATTACAGGATTATGAAATTTTCGCAACTGAAAGCTACATTGGTATGGCACAATTTAATAAGCAGCGTCACATCGTTTTTTCATTCCCATCTGCCGCATCAATATTCATAAGACTCGCATGGGTTGAAAAGGAGAGAAAATTAATTTGGAGATTGAAAGGAAATAATTTGTTAGCTAGGTGATTAATGGAAGCAATTTTGTTCCTTTTACTGACACATTCATTGGTGTCTATTGATTTAATTGCTTTCTATCCTATGAGCTGCAAACACTTTGCGGTTGTGTGGAGCTTTAATTTCTAATAGAAATAAATTTGAGAAAAATTTAAAGTAGAAACGTGACTTAAAGCGCAAAATGCCCTGCAGACTGGCATCTGAATGGAACGAATATCGTAACTTTGATAAATCAAAAAAAAAAAAAAAAAAACTCGGTTCCATATGTAAAATATGCCCACAACATAATGCCTTGGAGCATTTCTATCTGGTGGTAGTCGACTTTCCTCAGGCTTTGGTGTGATAGAGAATAAAAAATTATTTATGATGGTAATTTGTTGGGAAGAGTGGAAGAGTGATACCGAATAAATTATGATTCGTTGTTATCATATTCGAATTGCGGAAATGCCTTAAAAGTGCCTTTTTTCTGGTATCAGAATAGAATCATCATAATTTATGTGACACCGGGAATTTATTGGCTCAATATTTACACTAATTTAATTAAGTTTTATTATTCATTTTATTTGTGAGAGAGAGAAATTGGTGTTTCGGTAATGTTGTAAAGATTTGTTGTTTATTGTAAAATGGATCATCGGATTAATGGTGAAGGGAAATATTTCAAGTGAAAATTCCCAGATGAATATTCATAAGCATTAAATTTTCAGAGCTTCACAAATTCTCGTCTGAGAATTACACCAACAGCGAATGAGCTTTGCGATGAGAATTCCGACAAAAATATTTACAACTTGTTGACTACAAGAACAAACATTTTATACATTACTAACCCATACTTCGTATATTTGAAATTATCTTTAAATTTTGTCTCCAAATTTGGAAACCGTTATACAAAAATCTGAAGCTTTACGCAGTGATAATTAAGGGACACAAAACAAAATTTCCGTTAACCTCGCAGCTCTTTCAATATGTTCAAACATTATCTAATTAAATTTTGTACAAAATGAAACTTTGAATATAATCAGAAAGGTGTTTATGTGATTTTAAGTCATTCACGCAGCATAGTTGAAGTTTAGTTTGATATAAAATTCGAATTGTCGTCTCAATTCGATGGTCCATTGTTAATTGAAATTGAATTCAGAAATTGTAGCCTTTCACGAACTGTTGACACATTTGAGAAATGTTTCTAATGGCACAGGAAACAAGCCTTTTCAATTCTGCTCACGTTCCAAATATTTTTGTGTTTCTTAATTTTTATGACTTCGTTGTATCCCTTTTTTGTACTGACTTGTGCCATATTTTTTGCCTTTCAGCGCTCTGTGACGAGACCTTCTAATTCAATTCAACCCTCGATCTCTGCGAAAAGAAGAAAAAAAGAATCATGTCATAAAATCAAAATCACAATGAAATGGGATCAAATTTTTTCTTTATGAGATAATTAAAAAAAAATTATACCGCTCGGGAGTTAACAAAAAATTTTTGTTGACAAGCCCGTCTTGAGTATTTTGTTAAAAGGCATTTCGAGAGACAAAAGGATGCAAAAAGGGAAGAAAATTCATTTATCAAGATTATATGTGAAGCCCATTGTGTCTCTAGTAAAGCGGATAAGAGCATCTGATATGAAAATTGATAAGAAGAAATAAAATTCATTTACAGTCTTTGCTGACACATTGAGTCCATTTCTTTAAAAAGATAATAGTGCTGAAGGAGTGTTGCTATAGTTTCAGTTATGCTATTAAAGTCCAACTCTCTATGCTCTATATAACGTACTCATAAGTTGCGGTCAAATTTATGGTTAAAAATAAATAAATTAATAACATAAAAATTCGTGCTAGCCCAGGCTTCTCTGGTAGAAATGTAGAAATGTAATAAAACCATACTTTGTTGACAACCACAAAATATCGTTGAATTTTGGCAAAATAGTTTTCAACTCTTGAGAGATAATGATGTCAGGAAATTTACTGAAGTATGTGCTAAAATGTGGTACGAAATCTTGTCGCATGATGAAAATATTTCTAAAAATTCCGAATTTAGGAAATTTTGTATGATTTTTTCCATACCTTGGTCACACAAATACATCAATGATGTTTTATTAATGAAATATTTCATGGTGATAGAACGATTGTAGCGACATCTTTGAGAAGTAGAAAATTTGTAATCGTTGTCAATGTTCTTATGAAATATTAATGTATTAACTCATTTAATTAAATAACAATCATCGTTGATTTAATAAGTTTAGATTTGGAAATAATTAATTGAACTACGAGACATTTCAAGATTATTCAAGTTGTTTTAAACAAATTCAATACAGTCTCCGTCACACAATTGAATTTACCTGCGTTCAAGGAAGGGTTAAAAAAAACTCAAAATTACTCTTTCTTGTATTGTTTAAAAAATAAAGAATATCTGCAAAAAATCCTCCTTTTAAGAAGACTATAATAAAGTGTTAAAAGGATTGCAAAAAAAGGATTGCGAACCAAAAAATAGGGATAGGATTTGCGAAAATAACTGCAATATTAGATAATGACACCATAAATGGTTTGCAATTATCTTAAATTTTACAATGTTGTTTTATTTCTGGATATTTATTGACGTCATAAAAGACAAAAACATGATGTTACTCAACAAGACGCAAATTCAGCCAATTTTTTTCTTCCACCCACCATCGATTTTACTCTGGTTGTACTCGAAAAGTTCTTTCCCACTATCCGCATTTCAATTCCCATTATCAGTTGTATAAACGTAGATTTGACTAACAAAATTTCATTTCAAAATAAACATAAAACAAAAACATCATAGTCACTGTTGTAGTAGTGGACAAAAACGCGAGGGCTGGATTTGATATTTAGAAAATTTTGCCTCATTATTTATTAATTTACAAATCGAATTTTACGAGAATACTTTTGGCTTTTTACATTGGCACGATCCAGAATTTTATTTATTTATTTTTTTTTTGTTTTGTCCATTTTTTGTCATAGAAATTTGAATTTCGATGGAAGGAATTCACGTCAATTGTGGGTGGTGATTTATGTTGTGCAGCCCCATCAGCAATTGGCATGAGTTGATGGTACTGAATATACATTACTGTTATATTAAATTGTATCTAAGTAGACAAACGGAAAGAACCTTGATGGACTCTGAAACTTTTACTGTCAAGGCATGAATTGATTTTTGTGTCTATTCAAATTTTTCATCGACATTCAATTTTCATGTTCCAAAGTTGATAAGAAGTGAATGGAATGGGTCAATGAGGTTGAGATCCAATCTGATAAACTTTCATTAGATTATTCTATTTATGTTTCTACAAGCTCACATTTGAACAAAAATCTAAATTGGTTTGATAGTACAAAAAATGGACATGTTCCATTAAACTAATTCTTATGATGTGTTCCATCATTTACCCATCAAACTGTTTTTTTTTTTTTCAATACCTTCAATTACCACCCACGCAAACTTTCCTCATTCATTTCTCCCTCTTACTATTTCGATTCAGCGATTGTGTTTCAATAATTCACCATCAATGGTGGACAATTTCAGCGCAATTCCACAAAATTTTTGGTCATCGCGTTTTTCTTTCTTTTTTTTCATATTACACGCGCTCACTATTTTTTCGGCGGTTGAGGGTTGAAAATTGACGAAAATGAAAATGGAATTAAATATTTATTGAAGGAACATGTGTGGATGGCAATTGTTTTTGTTGCTATATGTGCCGCGCGAGTGTGTGATGGAAGGTTTTGCTATTTCGGTTATTTCGTGTTTCATGCGTTGTGTTTGGCTCTGTTGATTAATTATTTATTTAAATCCCTAATTTCTACACATAACTCAACTGAAGCCTGATGGTCGAAAGAAGCAGAAATTTAAAAGCCATTGGAAACTGCAGAAAGCAATGAAATTGCAACAAACAACAAAACTGACCTACGACTACTAAAAACTTAACAACAAACAGTTCGGGTTGAAACATTAAAAGCATTTTTTTTTGCACGATTCATGTTGTTGTTGTTGCTCTATTCGCGATTCGGTTTTCGTATATTCTTGCGCTTTTTACGCTTCGTTCAATCGTCCATCTCGCTTTCGCAAATTGACGGCCTTGCAGAAAATGCCGAGAGCTAAATGTTGAAGAATGTGCGGAATCGCGAATAATTATGTTAAGGAGGGAATTCCGCAAAATTGCGTCATAAATTCAATTCACTAGCGCTGTTTCACATTCATTTTTAAGCCCTTTTTTTAATCTCAAAAGTTTGTATTCAGATTCTGTTTGCAGCTGAAATTCAGATTTAAAGACAACGCCGTTTCAACTCTAAATTTAGATTCAAAACATTCATCGTAGATTCTTGTGTGCATCTACTTTTAGTGCAATAATAAAAAAAAACCGAAAAAAAAAAATCAAAAAGCGCGATGGCGATGCGATGCACATAAAAACAAATGTGAAGACTTTTTATTATTTTCTTAAAGATTCTCAAACCGAAAAAAAAAATAGAAAGAAACGAAGAAAAAAAAATAACTTGAATTAAGATTTTTTTTAACACTTTTCGCCCTTTGCCTACATCAACAAATTCTGTGGTGGATCTGTCCATGAAATGCATCTCATCAACTTCATTT
This sequence comes from Propsilocerus akamusi, assembly GCA_018397935.1. NCBI lineage: Eukaryota > Metazoa > Arthropoda > Insecta > Diptera > Chironomidae > Propsilocerus > Propsilocerus akamusi. The sequence continues at coordinate 15,123,864 of CM031469.1, read as the reverse complement.
TGTGGCTTGTTTCTCTAAAAAAAAAATCTTAATTTTTGTTTCTTGAACATTTTTTTTATTTCAAACATCTCGTCGCGAGATGAATGAAATTTTTGTATTCAATGATGACGATGACAAGTTTTTTTTTGAAGACGATGTAAGTGAAAACTCGCAATTTAAATGAAAAAAATCATTGCGAATTTCATTCATTCAAAAACTACTGCATCATGAATATTGTTTCTTGACACTCTTAAATAAAAAGTGCATAACAATTTCATTATTAAAAAAGAAAGACAAGTTTGAATCAATCAAAGTGTCGAAAATGCGTAACAATAAAAAAAAAGTCAAAAGTCGCAGCAAGTCATCACACAGTTAAAACCATTGAAGGAAGTTGAATCATGAATTTTTATGTTGTTGTTATATAAGAATCACAAAAAGGCAATAAGAAAAAAAGGCGAAGGCGAATAGCAAGAATAAGAATTTATTTTTCTAAGATCGTCTCAGTCTCGGGCCAAAAACTATCGCAGAGTACAAAAAAAAAACCTAAAACGAAATGTGGGTCGTTCAACTCGGTGAATTCACGGTCATTTCAAAGTCATCACATACAAATGCAGTCTTAAAAACGCACAAAAATTCTCAATTTTCAGTTCTGCGATCACATTTTGGAGTTTTCTGATGAACATTTGTTTGAACTTTGTTCCATTTTACCAACACATCAGACAACACCATCAAACACCCCCACAACATATTCATCAAGAGCAGCGAAAGAACCCAAATAAACGTTTGCAGTTGCATTGGATGTATTTGTTCGTATGTGAGTTGCGTAATTATGCGTGCATCTATCTAGTGGTTGTGTGTGTTTCTGTTGACGATCTTCTTCTTCGTTCTCTGGATGGAACAAATTTACAAGTGCTTGGATTTTGTTGTGGTGTTGGTCCAACGTCGACGATTTTTTTTCTATTTGTGAGTCAAAAAACAGCGAAACTCATCGAATTTACTTATGAAATTTCTTAAACATGTTTTCTATGTTGCAGCAACATACGATAAGCGAAAATATTCGTTTGATTGTCTTTGTAGGGTGTGACGAGTTCTCTTTTAGAGAATGAATCGTTTGATTAAATTAATTTCATTTTCAGGATTTTTAAAACATTTTGTTATGCAAATAATATTTTAACTTGAAATTTGTGCAATTTTCCAATTAAAATTCCTCAACAGCTGAAATTGAATTTTAATTTTTTAAATCGCTCAGTCAATTGATCGTGATGCAAATGAAGCAACCGCCAAATGTAGAAGAAATTGTAGCAGAATTTTATGCAAATCGAGTCCATGCAATGTTACATGCATGTAACGGAATGCTATTTAAATGGAAACCAGCTGGCAATTATGATTTCAACTAGTTGTGCAACTGTCTTAGTATGATGGGCAAAAAAACCATGGCGCAAGAGCAAAAATTCCTTCAAGAGTGCGATTCACGTTCCATTTGCATAATTTCTTTACCCATCCAGTTTCAGGATCTTCAATTTATTGCACAAATCGAGTAAAAACGGAAAACTTTGCCTGCAATTGCCCTCCTGAAGATATAGTGCATGTTTTTTTTTCTTTTTCATCCCTTTAACGAATGTCGTCAACTGTTCCATCCTGTGCCCCTGCTAATTTGAATATGCAAATCACATAAAATTTAAAAATATTCTTTTGATGCAAAATCGAGAAACGAAAAAAAAAATTCTCACGCAAAATCTCAATCGATGATGCAATTTGAATTCGGGACTCGATGGTGATCCTTTTTTTTTCTTTAACTCTTCTCCCTATTTTTGAATTGTTTGTGCAGATTCAGGAAGAAGAAAGTTTGGTGCATCTGATTATGTAAATTATTCAGAAAATGAATCTTGCAGAAAAATCATCATCATTTGCATCATTATGAAAAATCATTAAAAAAGATCCACTGCATGATATTGAAAGGGAAAAAATTTTGTGTATTTAAGAAAAAAAAGGATCCACAAGGAGTATCAAGCAGATGTCCTGAGATGGAACATTTTGATTTACCAATACAACAAAAACAACCGATGCGTGGGAACTGAAAATCGACTTTTTGATTCGCGATCCAAGAACAACAACAATCAAGTATTTAATATTTTAGGAAAAGAATTTCTTAAGGAAAAAAGTGAAGAAAAGTCACCCTGTTAAAATACGAAAGAAAAAAGGAATGATTATGAAGATGTCTGCCTAGCGAATCATCGAAAGAATTTTTTCAATATATTTCGAGGGGTTGAAAATTTGCAGCCCAATCGAAGGGATGTAAAAGGGTTTTGATCAGAATTGGCCAATTATAGTTCAATTTTCAGTTGATTGGCAGTAGAAAAAGAATCGATAGATGATGCTTATGTGACATAAGAAGAAAATATCGCATTTGACCAAATTGCTTGATTTTCATAAAGAATTCTTTCAGGTGTCCAATTGTTACTTAAGAGACTGACTCGATTTGACTCACTAAAATAAGCATCAAAAAATCAGGTTCATATTGAACTTTATTGTTGTTGTTATGTAAGAAGATTTCTTGTTGGATCGTCAGGTTGAAGCTGTCTGGAGTCGAATCAACAAGGGAAAAAAGAAAAAGAAAAAAATAACAACAGCAATAATATAGTAATTTTTCTACCTGCTTCAATATTTCTTTCATATCAAAAAGTCCTTTTCCTTCTTCTTAATATTCGTCGTTATTGTTGTTGTTGAATCTTTTGTTTGATTTTTATTTATTCAAGTTGGAATCTTTCGATGTAACAGAAAATGAGTAAAACGCAAAGAACAAGTTGCGCAATCGGGGATAACATTATTTCTAAAACCCTTTTTTTTTCAGGTTCATCGAATGCTATCAAAATATTTCTTTGACGATTTTCATCTGAAATATTTTATTTTAATTCAACTAGAAATTAAATTAATTTATTGCTCCTTCGCTTCCATTGTTATTTTTTTTTTAGTCATCATCGTCGTCTGAGCCTTTTATCGCATTTACTTTCCACTTGATTTGTATGAGAAATTCCTGAATCCTTCAACGCTAACGCACGAAACTTGCATCTGCAGGACTACAAGAAAGGATGAAAATAAAAGATTTCTTTTGATATCAAAATTTATTCGCGAAACATTGTGTTGGTGAATTAATCGGTAATGCTCGATCGAGTTCTGAAAAAAATTCTAACATAGACAGCAGGTAGATAATTTCGTTGGCGATAGAAACATGTCTGGAACTTTATTCGAGTCCTGTGCAACAACAAAAGTCAAAAAAAAAATGTTTCTTTAATTCCGATTTTAAACCAATTTATGGCTTCAATTCCTTTGTGATGCTACAAGAAAATTTTTATTCGCTCTTTATATCAAAATCTTTGTCCACAGCATTGATTTTTTTCGTCCCACGATCGGAATAGAAGTGAAAAGATGATATTTTGAAAAATGGCATTTTGATCAAGAAAGGACAAAAAACGAAAAATGAAAAATTAGTTTTATCGCCCTTTTCTGTTGTCTTGCGATTGCCATCGACGATCCTTTTTTCTGCAACATAATTTTTTTTTGATATTTATTGAAGCTTTGTATCATAAAAGGAACATCAAGCGTTGGGTATTTTAACAGCAAATAAATATTTTTTTTTCTCCTATTCGTCCTTTTTATTCTGCAATTTAATTTGTTGGAGCTTCATAACAATTATCTATTTAAAAAGATACTCAAAAGCAAGGAAAAGTTAAAAATTAAAGCACCCAAAAATAGGTTGAAACGAAAATTCCCAAAATGATCATTAAAAAAATTGTTGAAACGCACATAACTTAAATTCACCCTGCAAAAAATGTTAATTCATCCCCTTCAAACCGAATGCTCTTTTTTCAGCATTAAATACGCATTAAAACGGCGGCACACACATTGCATTTCAAAAAAAAAAAACGCACATTGCGAGACCCAACCTAATTGATCCGATGGATGTGATAAAAACAAAAATGGGAAAAAAATGTGTTTGCTGTGCATGTGGCTTCGCTCATTTTTATTTTTTTTAGCGGACGCATTTTTTCATATTATTTTTCCCAAAAAAAAAAAAAAAACACACACATTGTGCAATGATGAATTTAATGCGAGGGTTGGTGAAATTTCTTTTGCCGGATCGTTCATAATCTTCGTCGCAATGTAAAATATTCATACACATTTGAATTTTCTGCACAAGCATCATTGCCGAACATTTCCCAAAGGAAGTGCTTCACAGCAAATGGAACTTTTCACTATATATTTTCACCATTTCGTAAATTTAAATGCTCTCAAATATTAAAAAAAAGTACATTCCAATTCCTATCAAACAAAAACTTATTCAGTCACTCCAGTAATCGAGGATTGTTTGCTCTATTTTTGTTCCATTTATTTTTTTTTCTCAATTGTTTGCATAAATCGAAAGTAAAATCTTTTGTCTTCAAGAGTAGAATAACAAAGAAAGAAAGCCTGAAGGCGTATGAATGAAATGTAATGCAGTTATAAAGTAGTTTTTGTGGCTTTGAAGAAAAAAAGGGATCAGCAAAAAAAAAACATGTGAAGAATAAGAGGCACCTGTTGACTACAAGGGATTATTTTTCCATTGTTTAATAAATGCTACCTTTTGCTGTCGCACACTGACTTGCTGATCTTGTAAGATCACTGAGTAATTCTAATTGGGAAACACATTGTCATCATATGACTCGTTATGCAATTTCTTTTTTGTTTTTAAATTGCATGGGAAAATAAATCGGTGATGTCTAGATACGGGCATTCAGCAAATAATTTCTGCTGGTATCGATATGTCAGAATTATGGCCAGTGAGAAATTTTTCTGATCTGCGACAGTACAGGATGTGAAATGGTGTGAAGTTTTGTAAAAAGGGACATGACAAAACGATCGAGGCAATATAAATATTTGAACAGACTTTTTTGAAATTCATCTTTCATTTCGCTGATATTGCTAAGAAATATTAATTATTCTTGTCTTGAACTTTGCTGCCGCATTTAAATGAAAGAAGCCCATTCACAAAAAAGCAAGAGGCACGAAAGCCAATTAGAAATTTTTTAGATTGAACAAAAAAAAAATCTTCAAATATACACGTCCACCGTAAAAATGCGCTGAAATTGTTTTGTTTGCCTTTTCAATTTATGGAAGCATGTGAAGTAACATCAAACGTTGCTTGCTTACTTTGCTGTTGCAGTTGAATACACAAAAACGCCGAAAAATTACAACAAACGGCATCGATCGATGATAAAATATTCACGAAACGTTTTTTTCGAATTTTCTATTTTGATGACTTCCATTTCCGTCAACTTTGCCTAAAAACTACTACTTTTTTTCAAATTTCTACTGAAAACCTTGATCAAATTGCTGCATAGACCTTTTTAGTCGAATTTTCAATTGTTACATTTAGCTAAAATACCTTTCGCAATATCATTTAATCGCGTTACGTGTTCTTCTTTTCATTAATTTTTCGCGACCTCAATAATTCCTTTCCAAGGGCTTTCATAGTTAGTGCAATGCAATGTGAGCATAAAAAGAGAAACTTTTAAAAATTTGGTTTTTTTTTTAATTTGAATGCGAAAAATTAATGCTCGTTTGATTGACTTGCGAGTTGCGATTGAGAAATTGCTCAAGCTCAAACGAAGCCCTTTCACAAAAAAAAATATTTGACACATTTAATTTTTGTGGTCGCTCAAATGTTTGATTGTATTGTGTGTGCATTGGCATCAAACGCGCATTTTTCATGTGTTTGATGTTTGTGTATTTGATTTGATTCGTAAATTTTTTATTTTTATTTTTTGGGTTCCAAGTCCGTTGACTCTTTGCATACTATGCACAAAGCATAAACGACAATGAGGCGATACAAACGGCCGTCCGCATAAATGTGCACAAGCTTCATCGACGCATTTTTTTCACAAGTTTTCTCCTATTTTTTGCCTTGAGAATATAAATGAAATCAAGCAGAAATGAGCAAACATCATCTGACGATGGCGATGATGAAAATTAACCGTTTTTTCAGCGCTGTGCTCACATGACTGCGGTAGAGCAGGCGAAAGGGCCAACAAATTTAATGTGGCTTTTTTGTGCATTTATGTAGGTCGCATACGCATAAAAATGCCTTTGATTGAACTTCAAACATTTATTTTTTAATATTTTCGTCACTCCAGAGCCGGTTGTTAAAAGAGAAACTCATCGGCAAATGCTCTGCAATGCATATTTGATTGCCATATTTTTTTTCTCCGTCAATTGTATATTAACACAAGTGGCATCGATGGCAGCGCATGTTGTTGCGCCATTTTTTCTTTCAATTCCACAATAAAACGCACCAGAATGGGTCAATGGGCTTCAGAAAGCCCCCGAAAGCTATGCACATAAATACATAGCTGCACAATTTGAAAATTTATATTTTTGTGTGTTGATTTTAATTGAACAAAGAAATAAAATAAACGCTTCGGAATGACAGTAAAAAGCCAACAACAAATAGTGCAATGCGCTCGACGATAATAAAAAATTCGGGAATATAAAGACGAAAAAAAATTGACGATTAGAAATTAAATTTATGACATGAATCGAGGTCGAATCGCGATGACTTTTTGATATGAGGCGAAAACTGTACATGAGAGAATGCAATGAAAGTTGGCTCTTGTCAATTAACAAGCAACCAGCAGCATCACAATTGAGCAGCACTTTCAATTCAGTTCTTGTCGAAAGCGAGTCATCAAAAATTTCATTAACAAAAGAAAAAAAAGAGAAATAAAATTAATAAATTGCAATTAATTTATGATATTTTTATATTTCCATCGTTTATCCCTGCCCTGATAATGACGATATCGATGCAATGCGACCCGCTTAAAATGAAGAGCTTATTTTTGATAGATTAAATAGTGTGATAGTTTGCTAGTTTGCCGCAATGCAACTAAATAGATCTGGATGTGTTTTCTGGTTTCCAGTTGATTTTAGTTTTTTAGCGTTTCATAAATTCACATTTGTAAAAAAAAAAGAATAAATTCGATAGAAGACTTCGAAAATATTTTCATAGCGTGTGAACATTCAGTTATTTTATGCTTCATCATCAGCTAACATTGAATCCTGCCTACTAGTAGTAGTGCTAGATAATGGCCAATCTTTTGCAATTTTTCGATCTTTTTATTTTACTTTGTGTCCTTTTTAATATCAAAAAAGCAAAAAGAAAATGAGCAAAAAGGTTTCATTTAAAATGTTTGATCCCAAATGAGAGATAAAGGAACTGAACAAAGATTTCTCGTAAGGGTCCAACATTTTTTGTCCAGGAAAGGACTCGACACATTATTTTCCAGCATTTGGATCACAGCGATGACCTTTTCAGATATAGAAAAACATAGAAACAGCAAATTGGGAAAATTTTATACGCACCTGAAAATCAATATGATGCACTTTTATGATTCTACACACAAATGTAAATGTTAAAACGACAGAATATTCAATTTTTGATATAAAACATAAGATTGTTAAAAGCGCAAAGGAATTGAAGCCATAAATTGGTTTAAAATCGGAATTAAAGAAACATTTTCTGACCTTTGTTGTTGCACAGGACTCGAATAAAGTTCCAGACATGTTTCTATCGCCAACGAAATTATCTACCTGCTGTCTATTGTTAGAATTTTTTTCAGAACTCGATCGAGCATTTACCGATTAATTCACCAACACAATGTTTCGCGAATAAAGTTTTGATATCAAAAGAAATCTTTTATTCTTCATCCTTTTCTTGTAGTCCTGCAGATGCAAGTTTTCGTTGCGTAGGTTGAAGGATTCAGAATATTCTCATACAAATCAAGTGGAAAGTAAATGCGATAAAAGGCTCAGACGACGATGATGACTAAAAAAAAATAACAATGGAAGCGAAGGAGCAATAAATTAATTTAATTTCTAGTTGAATTAAAATAAAATATTTCAGATGAAAATCGTCAAAGAAATATTTTGATAGCATTCGATGAACCTGAAAAAAAAGGGTTTAGAAATAATGTTATCCCCGATTGCGCAACTTGTTCTTTGCGTTTTACTCATTTTCTGTTACATCGAAAGATTCCAACTTGAATAAAATAAAAATCAAACAAAAGATTCAACAACAACAATAACGACGAATATTAAGAAGAAGGAAAAGGACTTTTTGATATGAAAGAAATATTGAAGCAGGTAGAAAAATACTATTATTATTGCTGTTGTTATTTTTCTTTTTCTTCCCTCTCGTTGATTCCGACTCCAGACAGCTTCAACCTGACGATCCAACAAGAAATCTTCTTACATAACAACAATAAAGTTCAATATGAACCTGATTTTTTGATGCTTATTTTAGTGAGTCAAATCGAGTCAGTCTCTTAAGTAACAATTGGACACCTGAAAGAATTCTTTATGAAAATCAAGCAATTTGGTCAAATGCGATATTTTCTATCTTATGTCACATAAGCATCATCTATCGATTCTTTTTCTACTGCCAACAACTGAAAGAATATTTGAATTCTATATTGCCATTCTGATCAAACCCTCTTTACTCCCTTCGATTGGCTTGCAAATTTTCAACCCCTCGAAATATATTGAAAAAATTCTTTCGATGATTCGCTAGGCAGACATCTTCATAAACATTCCTTTTTTTTTTCGTATTTTTAACAGGTGACTTTTGTTCACTTTTTTCCTTAGGAATTCTTGTTCCTAAAATATTAAATACTTGATTGTTGTTGTTCTTGGATCGCGAATCAAAAAGTCGATTTTCAGTTCCCACGCATTGGTTGTTTTTTGTTGTATTGGTAAATCAAAATGTTCCATCTCAGGACATCTGCTTGATACTCCTTGTGGATCCTTTTTTTCTTAAATACACAAATTTTTTCCCTTTCAATATCATGCAGTGGATCATTTTTTTTTAATGATTTTTCATAATGATGCAAATGATGATGATTTTTCTGCAAGATTCATTTTCTGAATAATTTACATAATCAATGCACCAAACTTTCTTCTTCTTCCTGAATCTGCACAAACAATTCAAATAGGAGAGAGTTAAATAAAAAAAGGATCACCATCGAGTCCCGAATTCAAATTGCATCATCGATTGAGATTTTGCGTGAGAATTTTTTTTTTTTTCGTTTCTCGATTTTGCATCAAAAGAATATTTTTAAATTTTATGTGATTTGCATATTCAAATTAGCATTCGGCAGGCACATGGAACAGTTGACGACATTCGTTAAAGGGATGAAAAAAAAAAAAAAAATGCACTATATCTCTCCAGGAGGGCAATTGCAGGCAAAGTTTTCCGGTTTTTTACTCGATTTGTGGCAATAAATTGAAGATCCTGAAACTGGATGGGTAAAGAAATTATGCAAATGGAACGTGAATCGCACTCTTGAAGGAATTTTTTGCTCTTGCGCCCTGTTTTTTTGCCCATCATACTAAGACAGTTGCAAACTAGTTGAAATCATAATTGCCAGCTGGTTTCCATTTAAATAGCATTCCGTTACATGCATGTAACATTGCATGGACTCGATTTGCATAAAATTCTGCTACAATTTCTTCACATTTTGGCGGTTGCTTCATTTGCATCACGATCAATTGACTGAGCGATTTAAAAAATTAAAAT